>OX380345.1:7378492-8665915 GCA_947425015.1 Pterostichus niger | reverse complement strand
CTTACAATAGAGATCAGGTTATATCTTGTTTTGCATGCAAATATTAAGCATATTGGTAATTTATTTTAAACCCTACAAGTTTCACGCAGAAATAAACTAAAATCAAATCAAACTAAACACTAAAACTATGACTATGATCCTTCCTTATCATGCTACTAAGGCTAAATTAAGCTCTGTTGAAATCATCCTTTCACTTTGACTTGATTAACATTTAAAGATAGTTCCACTAACTTCTATATATTATTTTAATACTGAAACGCAGTCACAATGATAAATTATTGATTATTAGTGTAGTTGCGAAACTCGAGACCAGCTTCGGTCTCGTCTCGTTTCGTCTGTAAAAAAAAAACGAGATGAGACCATAAGTAAATCTCGAGGTAATCTCGAGACCAAGACGAAATCAGTATCGAATCTTGATTATTTTAATATAGTTATAATTATTTCTGTTGGCTTAACACCATATTTAAATTAAAAAATTCTAGTTTCAATGTTTTTCTGCTAATTGTTTCAAAACATAACTGAAATATTGTTTAAAGATTATTTTCTTATCTAGAAATGTTTCAATGCCAATCTTTTTAAAAAGAAATTCTATAATTTTTGCTGATTAATTAGTTTTAGTTATGTTATTGTAAATTTGGTCCATTCTATATTTCAAATAACTCAAATATATGTATCATTATTGTTATACCGTGTAACTAAAATATTATATTTGTCATTTACTTTATTTACGTATTTCTGTAATTGTTTTTCATAGTTAAAATGTCAAACTTTATTTATACCATTTGCTTCTGTTTTATATTATTCTATTTTCGAGATTAAATGGAAGGGCAGCAGTTAACTGAAGTTGGTCTGAATAAAAGTATTTTATTATTATCTAATTGAACCCATCTTACATTTCTACACCACTTAATAGTAACTACCATTTTTCAATTTTTGACACACAATCAAAGTCCGAAATTATTAAAAATAATTTTATTCGCGACATCTAGACTTTTGTCACACTTTAGAAAATACTCAGTTATTATTGTGAGGTAAAAATTAATTGATAGTTTACAGAATACAAACACTGTCTATCAGGGTAAATATCCTTTGTCTGAAACGTTCATTGTTATTTAAAAACCCGATTTAATATAACATAGCAATTCTAATTTAACTAACGTCCTTCACAAGAAATTAGTGTGTGTTCCAGAGCAATAAAAATCTGGTGCAGCCTTACAAACTTAGATCCAAGTCATGATCCGCGCGGATAAACCTCGCTCGACAGCAGTGCCACTGTCGCTCTGTAGCGGGACGGGAAACTACAACAAAACGAAAACGAAATGCAGAAAGAAGGAATGAATCTGTGCATGCACGAGTACCGAGCACAAGCACAGATCCCAATGGTGAAATTAATTGAATCGTTCCAGGGATTTCTTTAGTCGTCAGCAGTAACTCAGTGCGCTTCGTGGACATGCCTGGCTGGGGCCAGGACTTCGGAGGGGCGAAGAGGAGGAAAGAGATGGCAGAAGAAGAGGAGAAGCATATCCTTGGATTGTAAAATGCCAGTGTGTTGTAAAATGCACGAAAATACGGAATGTCACGTTTAATGACATTTTTACGAAACGATTTCTGTACCTAATAAGTTAGGTACTCATTTCAAGTTTTAATTCTTTAATTAGTTTTTACTTGTCTGCATTGAATATGTTGTAAACAGATCACTTCTTAAAAAAGTTTTAGCTAATCGTGAATTTTTATTTAATCAAATTGAGTTGAACCATATTCTTAATAAAGTTTAAATAAACCCTAATAATAATAATAATTTCAAGCGGAATAACTTTTTAATATAGAAATAGAATTAGGTTAGCTAATACAAATTCCAGGATTAACTTTAATAACTTTTAGAATCAATCAATGAGAAAGTTTAGATTTATATTCAAATTAAAATTAAAAAAGAACACACATAAAACGAATTGCTGATTTAATAATTTATAAAATAGGATTACAATTAAATAAGTTATGCTCAAAATCCAATAATAGTTTAATAATTTTAAAATTAAAGTAGTACTGGCGAATCAAGGATGGTAAATTCAATTTTATCCAAGTTTGGTATTGTACATATGAATATGTTGCCATACCAATTATGTTATTAAATCGAAGTAGTGATAGTGGTTGACTATATTCTTCAGCTGTCGAGCAACCCTGTTTTTAAAAAATTATTACAAAAGAAAATTTTAAACTAAGATACATGAAATTAGTTAACAGTTTAAATAGTAACAGTTAATTGATTGTTTCGGTTGATCATATTCACGTTCGTTTTTTCTTTCTCGACTATATAATAGAATAAAGTAAAGGTGGTGATTTTTTCAAATTCGAAATTTTGATGTATATTCACGGTTTGGAACTTACATAGCCCCAAAAATGTCGGTCTACCAGGAAACACGAAAACTTAAGGAGGGTGAAATTTTACAATCACACATTATACTTATACTTTTCAGCAAAAAGAAATAGATTCATAAATTCGTAATAAAACATCTATATTGATGAGTACTTTTAAGTTTTTATGTTTATTTTATAAACGATAGTGTTTATCACAAAATACGTAATAACTAAAATGGATCCTAATTTGATTGAAAAATTCCTTTGATTAAAATGTTTTTCGAAATTTTTATCATTTTATTTATTATAAGTAGTAACGTTTTGATAATTTTTAAAATCGTTATGTTGTTTGAAACCTTTTAAAGAACAAAAATAATTAAAATCGTTACATAGTTGATGTAGAAAGTGGCATTTAAGCATTCGTCAATTATTTTTTTTCAAAAGTTACTCAAAATATGCCTTATTTGTTATCACATTAGTGGTTGAATTCTGTGTAAAGTTTTGTAAATCCGTAAATATGTAAATGATGAACAAAATCGCAACGAAACTTATGTCTTTATGAAATGTTTTTATCTTTCAACAAATATTTATGTGTTTTTGTTCATTATTTACTGATTTATATACTTATAAATTTTTCATATTTTAAGATCACAAACATTCTAAAAATGTCAAAAATTATATTCAAGCGATTCTCAATTGATTTCCCAAAATTTGTTCGAATTAAGCCGCATTCATTAAAACTTTCAGGCGCAGAATTCTAAAAAAATATAAAAAATAATATTAACCCATTAATTGTCAATTGTTTTTTTTTGTAAAAGTATACAAAATACACCAAGTTTATTTAAAATTATACTCGGGAAATACAGCAATTTTTTTCTTTATAATATATAATGATAAATCTATAGAGGCATTACTTTAAAATCTCAAAACCATTCCATCTATAGTAAACAGAATACGTTTCTAAGATGTGAACTTTTCGGGCTCCACATGATTATTTGATGCACATGTGTTATTCAGCGAAATTGTTGCGATTTAGCATGTATTTATTACTTGTAAATGCCGAAACTTAAGTGTTTAATAAGATATTGATGTCGGAATAATTCGCGAGTAAGAATGTGGTTAGTATGTTATTGTACTAAAATTATTTAAATTTCATTTATCATTTATTGAATTAGGAGCTACGCTTAAATTCATTTCAAAAAGTATGCTGAATTTCTAATTCTATTTATGTTTCTTCTTTATAATTTATTTTTATTATTATTACTTTAATTTGCTGTTATTATAATTTGCATTTATGTTATTTACGGATTAGGTAGAAAGCAGTTTTGACTTTGACTATTATTGTTATTCTCCGTTTATTTGGTTACAAAAAGACAGATTAAATAATGTTTCCTGTGTACTTTAATTTATGTCTTCCAATTTAATATCCATATTTATTACCCACCTTTTATACGTCAATATGGTAAAAATTAAGGCCTCAACTATACTACTCTGATTTTCTGCACAAAAATCCTTTCTTTGTTGCTCATAAAATCGTAGTAGTATCTAGATCCAGTACATATTAAGAAATTCGGCACATAGAGCACTACAGCAATGAATCTTGAATGAAAATTTATGGTATACATGGGTAGTGAATGTATGTATAATTAGTCATATAAATTCAAACACAATTTTCTATACATACCATATGATAAACATGCATAAGTTCAGTTAAAATATCTTGAACGATCAAATAATGTTTCCATGATTCTCTCTCACTGCAGACAAATGAGCGAATGCACCAGAATGATCTATAAAAGCTGATTGCATGCATGTATCCGATCTGCCGGTAGCGTCTTCTTGATGAAATTTTGCGTCGTCTGCAGCAGCACTTCTCTCTTCCTCCACCGCCCCAGCCACTGCATTGTCTTGACGTCGCCACCCTAAATAAGACACGTTCCGCATCGCGCACAAGATGTCTATTAACTTATATAGCTGTATCAATTTGTAATAGAATCTGTTTCTTTCAGACACAAGGGAACGAATTTTCTAATCAGTTCATTCGAAGTTGATTTCTTTGCCTTCTTGGGTAAATATTAAGAGCTTCTAATAACTGAATATATGCTTAAGTTTAATATAAAATGCATAGTAATTGTGCTAAATATAATTGGTCAACCTATTTGTGGGAAATTATGGAAATGCGGAGAATAATTATTAGCTTATTGAACATAAGAATTTGATTAAGAATATAAATTAAGTAATGCAAAAAACCAACACTTTCGTATATACACTGATTACGGCAGCTTACCTATATAATTATTTGGAAAACAGATAATTAAATAATTCTCTTTTTTATACAACTGTCGAAGAATGTAAGATACCATGATATAAAATTTTATATTAAAATTGTAATTCATATAATTAGTTAGTATTTTTTTAAAGTAAATAAACTGAAAGACTTAACATAAGAATCGGCTGCAGTTACACTGTTATTTAAGGGACATATTAATTCCCAATTAAAATAATAATTATTTTTTAAATACTTAGCTCATGTAAATAAAACCAAATTATAAAAATAAAACTTGATATACCTCCAGGATTTGAACCTAGGACCTATGAACTCCGTTCATATGCTTATGAAAGAGTCATGGGATCAAGGCTACCTATAAAACATAACAAAAATAGAGAGAAAAATTGAAATAAAATTAGATTTGAATCACAGGTGACCGTAGATTCATTGGTTTAAAGCATATGATCGAAGTTTATAGGTCCCAGGTTCAAATCCTGGTGGTATCTCAACTTTTCTCTTTATAATTTGATTTGATTTATTGTATTTCGTATTAATATATAATACAAATTTAAAATTGTATGAACAAATATTGTACGTTTCACGTGCACAACGTGCTTTTATTGCCCTCTTGAAGCCTAAAACCTCGACAAACTTCGATTTACACTGTCATTTTGCGTATGAAGTACATACTCGTAAATAACTGTTTATTATATGGATTTCAGAAAGATTTGATTTATCCAATGCAAAGTTTATAAAATTTTGTGGTTTACATAATTATAATTGTCCGTCAGTACGTTGGTGTGGATAGCGATATGGAATTCGAATCCGGAGATCTCGAGTTTGAATCGCATTCAAGTTAAAAAATTTATGAACTACCACAGCGGCTCGGTGAGTGCGGAGCCTGTACTGTAATTGATATTAAGTTCCTGTTGTACAGCGTAACATAAATAAATAAATAACTAATACTGGTTTAACTAAAAGGGATGGGATCCAAATCTTATGGATAAATGATCAATTCCCTTCCATTTTGTATCTTATAAATATATCATACTCGTATCATGAAGCTATCCCACCTTTTACTAGATAAAGCAATTTGATGTAACAGATCTAGGTAATTTAATTAATATTTTTTAAAGTAAATACTTAAAAATTTATGAGATCAAACTGAAATGTAGAACGTAAAATTGGGATACAATCAGGATTTTATCCAAGGATCTCTGCACTCTATCCAAATAGTCGCACTAACTGAACTTCGGCATCCTTGTAACTAAAATCTGATGTTATTTCTATTTTTCTCTTTATTTTTGTTCTGTGTCAAACATAACCTTGATCCTATGATTTCTTCATATACTGAAATATTCGATATAGGGGTTGCCTGCAGTGACACTGTTCTGTGAGTAGTTAATTAATTTTTTTTTTTTAATAAATATTTTAAAATTGCAAAATTTAATTGATGTTCAAAGATTTCAGGTTCAAATCTTGGTGGTATCTCAATTTATTTCTCTATATTCTAATAAATCTAGATAAATTTCTAGCCGTAAAATACTTAAAAAGTTACATTTTTGTCATAATTCCATATAAAAATATCACCTCCCTTTCCATTGTAAATTGCTAGATATGCTATATTCATAATTAGTAAGAGATATTAAAATTAGTAATCTGAAAATAAAATAATTCAATATTATATACATAAATAAAACAACATAAATATTAGTAAAATACAATCTTCGAAATGTAGAAAAGGATGATTAATTCTCTCTTTAGCCGATTGATAAGAAATAACAAATGACTATATAGAAGTAGGCAATAGATCTCTAATCTAAAGTGAAAAGACTTTTGGTTTACAGAAAGCAAAAGCAAAATGTATAAACAGAAAAAGCAAACAAGTTCGTGTGTTCCTAACAAGCTTAATATATTTTTAGTTTAGTTAGCAAACACTTGCGAGGCGGTAGAGAAGGAAAACTGGGGATGGAAATAGTTACGAAGGAGAAAGAAGATCCGTCGCCGTCGCAAAGTGGCACAGTTCGTAATCCATGAACGCGCGAGTCAATAAAGAGAAATGAGCGTAATGTATCTCCAGCACGTGATGGCTTTTAAAGTCACAAACCCTCAAAATGAGTTGAACTTCTCGAATAAAACAGGATCGTGCTCTCTCTCAATCGCAGCCGCGCCCGGCCTGAGGAAAAATTAAGAAATTTAGCAGCGACCCGCGACCAGCAAATTACATCCGATCGCGTCGCCGCCCATGGATGGCGTTGTCCCACTTCGAACATTCCCATACTGGCCACTAACCAGATTTACTCCAATTTGGACCAGTGAGATTGTCAAATTCTAAGATGGAATACTATTTTATTAATTGATAAAACCCATTTACCTTAATTTTCAAATAAACACTACGAATTTGGTTGTGAAACAAGATGTACATAATTAATTTTTTCTACAATCATTAAAAAACTAAGCTTTTTGAATCCCATTTAGTGACTGAAAGTGAATTATCGTAATTCAAAGTTAATCTAAATTACAAATATAACGTTTCAAAATAATAAACGCATGTACAACATAGGTATTTGAATTGTTAATAATTAGCCATGTTGGTACGAGTATTTGTAATTGCAAGATAATTCGTGAATATCCACAAATTAACTTCTAATCTCGAATTAGCTTAACTCGGAATTAACTCAATTTGATTCATCTAGCATTCAGCCCAATATATTTACAAGAAAACGTATATCAACGACTAGCCTACTAGTAGTTCAAGGTTTTACTTTTTAACATGTTTAGTTTTACTTCGTCTTAAATTTAATAGCAATTCTAAGCTATTTAGAGTTGTTTCTATTTTTCTCTATTTTGTTTGCGTCTTGAATATGTTTTTGATCTTGCTACTTATAGTCTTGATCTTAAATTGACATTTTCGTGATATTTAAAGTATGAAAATATACCGGCAATTTGAAAAACCATTAGTCTAAATAAAAATATATTCTTAATTTTTTTAAACTTATATGTGTATTTTAACTCTTAACGAAATTTAATCATTAATATATATTGGAATACAAGTAGATGAAGGTGTTATATTTTTAACTCTATATACAAAAGTTTTAAAGTATATGAATGGAAAACTTCACCTTATGCGCAATTTGATACTTGCGTGCATCGGTACCATGTATCGAATAATATTTCATTTTAATAATATAGGTGTTTATTAATTTATAATTAAAATAAATAAATATTGGTCAAAAGTTTTGGTTTTTGGTCTAGATTTTTCATCAAGATCTTGTCCCAAGTATTGATCTTAAGTTTGTCACGACTAAGACCAAGACTAGTCTTGCTATTGTTCCAACTTCTACCTCTGGACAAAGTCTCAAATAAAGTAACTAAAAAAAATCGAAATTACAACACAAATATAAAAATTACAGACACTGTATAATTACTATGTAACTAAAATCAATGTCCCTAATCTAAAGGTTTATGAAACACTATTGTTAACCGGTCATTGAAGCTTACATATTTGTTGTACTTTCAATTCAGACAAAAAATTTAACGAAATGGCATTATAAATATTTAAATTAATAGTAATAAAAACATGTTTATACTTTTAATTTATTTCAAAAAGATAAAAAACCTTAAATAAACATACTGTTACAGCCATAATTTCATTTAAAGAAAGCTAAAAATTTAAAAACGAAAATTAAATGAAACATAAAGTTTTATGACAAAAACATTTTTTTGGTATTAGTAGAAATAAGAATGGCCGAAGTGAGAGAAACCCCCATCGATGGATACCCGCACTTACAAGAGATACAAATGTTATAGCGTCTCCCAATTCTATCTCAGAACTGCGTGTCCCGAACGAAATTGTCGACCCAAAAATGTTCCTACATAATCAAAAAACTTTGTGTAATAAAACTTTCAATTACATTCTTTAATTTTATTTCTCGTACATGTGTCACCGGAAAGTGAATCCATATAAAATAAGCAGCGAATATTGCACTGAATGCTAAATGTGATAAATTCATTAAACCATTCAAGTATGCTGCTGATTGAAATCTCGATAATTCTCTACGGCCGAGAGATTTACAATTAAACTAAAAAATAATTTGATATGTTATAATTTGCATATCATTTTAGTAAGATAAATATCTGTACATATATGTATAATTTACAAGTAATTACAATATGCAGAACAGGGATATCCGTAGCTAATCAATTATTTTCTGGTGATACTAAATTACAAATTGTTCGTTTTTGCGTTTATAATTAGAGCGTTTTTCGTTGTCGTGGTAATTTATACCATATTTGCAATTACTTGAGAGATACTTGATTTCAAACACATTTAGTTTGCTAATACATTAGAGTCTACACACTCAATAAGCAAAATACCTCGAGCAGAACTAAACATAGTGCTGCTGTAGTTAGTGGCCAAACACTACAAGACATTTTAGACTTTTAGTGAACAGCAAAACGTAAAAGCATCCCAGGGATGGATTCAGTGAGGAGCATCGGGGTTCCTGTTTCAGACCACAATATTTTCTTTATCTTTTGCATAATGCAGACTACTGGTAATAAATAATAAATAAATATATCACCACGCTTTTTATTCATTACTGGGTGTGGCGTTCTGCTTTAGCAGATCTAGGTAAGTGATATATTTCTTCGCATGAAGTGCGGCTACCAGCCGTCAAATCACGGTCCCCAAAGATGTTAGTGGAGGGGGAGCCACAGGGGTAGATTTAATTTGGTGAAAATTGTTTGTCGGCTGTGGGGATCAAACCAGGGTTCTCAAAATCCCTATACCATTGTCATTATTATTAAGTTATTGCAAAAAAAAAATAGGTATATATTATTTGATGTACTGAATACGACGCAAAAATAATTGCACATTACTTGAAGCAAACATATTTCTCGTCACTACATTGATAGGTTACAGTAATGAATAAACATTAATAAATATTAAAATTTATTTTATTTAATTAAAATTGTGTAACGATTGTTTCAATGTTTAATGTTAATTAGACGAACTTAATTGAAAGAATCATATGATGTTACAGTTCCTTGATTTCGGTGGTGTGACAACGGCACGCGGTGTTTGTTATGTGTGAGCTCGAGATAAACGGCCATCTAGATAATTACTAACTGCCTGTATTATTCCTTTTTTGCGTTATCAAGTAATTTCGGTGTTGTCTATATAAACATATTATATGGCTCTCCCTCCACTAACGTCTTTGGAGGGCGTCATTTGACGGTTGGTAACCGCACTTACCGAGTAATGGGTAAAAGGTAAGATGATATATTTTATATTTATATATTGCTCAGTGGTAACGTGTTGCATTCTGGATTTGAGAACGTGAGGTTCAATTCCCGAAGTCTACAAATAATTTACACCATATTTAAAAATTACCTCTGTGTCCTTCTCTCAATTAACAGCTTTGGAATAATAGTGTGACATTTAATCAAATCTGTTACAGCAGAGTATCACGTCCAGTAATGGGTAAAAGATGTAATGATATATATATATATTTAAGATAATAACTGGACATCTAAGAAATAGTAATAATCTATGATTACCAGAAAGCAGATAAATAAGCACAGTTTTTCTTTAAAAAAAAACATATGTTTAAGAAAGCTTCAGATTTTACCACACAAAACATTAAATTATTTAAATAGATATATTTTGTTAAATATATTCTTAAATAAAATATAGACCAAAATAATTAGCAAAAATTAAATTAATACAAAAAAATCTAAATATGCAAAATATAATCAAAGTTACTTTTGATTGAAGTTGATAATTAAGTACTGTTCCAAGGCCCTGTTGCATAATTCATAATGTTAATTATATTGATAGCGAACTACATGTTAAAGGTTAAAAATGACCAAGATGGCGCACATTGTACATATTTTCTGATATTTATACAATTTTTTCTTGCATATTTTTGTCTTTGTAAACAGCAACATATTATAATATGGGCTGAACATATTTTATTCTAGAATAAATAGGAAAATCTGCCATCAAATAATAAGTTTATCATTTTGATCCTAATAGAAAAAAAATTACAATCAGTATAGTGATAAATGCGTTCATTTATTTTAAGAAACGCGTCGGTAGTATCGCAGAACTGATTCATAAGAAAATTTATTTAGATAACTGATATTTATATACATTCTAATAGATATCATAAATAATAAAAGAACAAACATAAATTTTTAAAAAGCTCTAAAATAAAAAATACTAATAATATGAAGTAAAATAATTTCTTTTTGCGTAATACGTACAAAATTTAGTAAAATTTATGTTTGCTTTAAATATTGCTTATTAGCAAAAATTCAGGTGAGTTATAGATATAGTAGTATACGAGTTTTATGTAACAAGTTTTATGAACGTCTCTTTATTTACGACGTTTTTTGACACGCGCTAAACGGTCCAAACCGAGTGAATAAAAAATGAATATCTAAAGAGTTTATAAAATGAGTCATATACTATACTTTTTCTACGATCACAAATTAAGATAACTAAAAAATGTGAAGTTTTATGTATTATTTGAAAAGTAAGATTAAGTTACAATGACAGATGCAGGAAGCTAACTTCACCCCGTATTTAATATTAGTTGTTAGCTTTACGCCGTGACTAAAATGTTCCAAACCACAGCTTCTAAACATGTGATTCTTAATTTATTTAGCGTCATGGAAACCAGTACGTTAAATGACATTTTAATAACAGCAGTAGAAAAAAATATTGAAAAGGCACAAGGAACTATATACATAATATAAAATAAAATCAGAAGTAACAGTTTGGCATTTATCTAATATAACTCAATATGTAGAATTTTTTTTAAATAGTTCTGTGAGAATTCGAATTCGCTTATCACAGTCGGAATAAAATTTAACCCTATAACTCACAATCAACTAACATCTTTGGAAGCCGTAATTATTATTTACTATCGTTTTTGTGTATAAAATATTTAAACAAGTAAGAAGTATTAAATTTTATTATCATTTTAATAAAATAGGATAGTAACTAATTTCAGTTTTTGTATGAAGCAAACCATATTTATTACAAATATGTCTGCCAAATAATATGTTTAAAATCATGACTTTTTAGATAAATAGTTATTTCTTTAAATTAAAATTATTATTATGAAGTTGATAGCTCAGTGGAAACACGTCAGAGTATGGATTTGAGAACACAAGTTCGATGCCCAAAACGGACATCTGATTTTCAAAATTACCCCTCTCCCGCTACTATCATCTTTGGGGAGGTCTTGATTTTATGACTGGTAACCCCATTTTACGCAAAAAATATATTACTTGATCTTGAGAACCCTGGTTCGATCCCCACAGCCGAGAAACAATTTTCACCAAATTAAATCTACTCCTGTGGCTCTCCCTCCACTAATATCTTTGGGGGCCATGATTTGACGCACTTCACGCGAAGAAATATATCACTTAACGAGATCTGCTGACGCAGAGCGCCACAGTCAATAATGGATAAAAGGCGTGATAATATATTTATTTATTATTTGAAATTATTTGTCCATATTTCATTTGTAAATTTAATTGAATGCCTAAGTAATCTGCTCCAGAGTGCAATATTTGTGAATCCGGCCCTAAAAGCATGCTGTCATCATAGAAGAGATGTTCAACCTGCTCACAATGTAGCTCTCTTAAACTTTCCTAACATGGTTTTAATGTAAAATTGTATTTCGCCACTGTGAACAAATAAAATTCCTCTGTGCCTCTCGTGGACACAAAGCGAACTCTGCAGAGATACATCTCCCCTGTAGAGTTTTCTCTCTACGAATGTTCTTTTTTTATATAGGGTATTCTTTTGGGCTGCTGTGTGGGGAATTAAGAATATAGGGCTTTGAAATTTCACCGCCAAAACTTACGCGGCAGACTCGAGCACGCATCGTGCTGTCCTTGTCTAACACATGGGGACGTGGGGGTGTCACGCCGCGCCGGTGGGTTAAAGTTTAAAGGAGGCGGCGATGAAAGAAGGGCGTTAACGTAATGTCATTGTTGAGCGTGCAGTCTCGAACTGCCTCTTGGGAACACAACACAAGCCTGTTTTACACTACAAAACACACAGTACACTGCACAACACTATACTTTTATATTATAAACAAATTAACATTGTTCCTGACAGAATAAAAACAAATTAATGATACATAAAATAATATCGAGCAATGACATTATTTGTTTTATACTGTTACATAACCTATTTCTTATCTATTTAAGAACTCTAGCAATGTATAAAATGAAAAATAAGAATAATTTTCAATACCTAGCGAAAAAAACTGTTTATAATTTTTTTTATATATAGTTATCTACACTAGTTCATGAATTATTTATCTATTCTGTAAAATATCTATAAATTTCTGAGAAATGTCATACACCATTCTTAGAATTCAAGAATAATGAATAAATATTTATGTATTCTATTACTATTAATTTGCACAATAACTTTAGTAATTATATTTACATAAAAAGATAATAATAATAACATTGATTTATATGCATATTATATAGAAAAAAAAACTAATTGCTGCACATGATTATAATTAGTTAGTTATCTTACCTTTACCTGCTGTAAATCAAATTATATTAAAATATACCTTGTTTATCTACATTCTTAAATAATAAAAAACAACAAAGACAAAATTATTTGTCTTTGAATACTCACTTGGTCAAACTAGGTTTAATAATAAAATGTAGAACTAAACACTTGTCTAAGTTTCACAAAATTCAGCCTCCAAGTCAACTTATGAGGTCATCGTCAGAGGCTGGCCAGCACAGTTAGTAACCATAGACGCGTTTCGCTCTTAGGAGTTCATCAGTATGGAATAATTTTGTGAGACAGACAAGTGTTTAGTTTTATATTTTATTCTTAAATAATTTATAATGCAGGATTAAATTTAATTCGTTCTTTCTTTTAAGTAAATATAATTTTAATTTTAAGAGAAAATTCGCCTAATTCAGAGATTTTAACCCGCTACTCTTTATTGATCTAGATTATAAATGATTTAGTAAGTAGATAACTATTTATTTATTCAAATTATTCCAGTTTTTTTCTCTTCATTAATGATCTGACTGCTAGTAACCGGCTTAATGTACAAATATTTATCAGTTATCGAAATTTGCTGCAGAAAAATGTTACATTCAGTAATGGGTAAAATCATATGATGTCTACTTTATTGTTCATTTAATATATGGTACACATCTGTCAATATCTGTAGAATTAAAAACTGAATCTAATTACTCTAAAATTTTTAATCAACATATATCAACAAAAGTCAAATTTTCCATCTTAATAAATAAATATACCATTTGTCAACGGCCATGGCTCAACTCGTTGGAACTGATCTATGCGATAACGCGAGTTAAGCAACATTGCGCGCGGGGAGTATTTAGATGGGTGACCGTCCCGAGAAACCCGCGTTGCTGTTGACTCTAAGATCTAAAACGCAGGATCAGGGCGTAATGGCGGCATATGACCTTAGCAGTTGGTCCGCCAGGAAGCCAGAATAACAAAAAAAAAAAATATACCATCGCGCCTTTTACCCATTATTGGGTGTGGCACTCTGTCGTAGCAGATGTCGGTAAGTAATATATTTCTTCGTGTGAAGTGCGGTTATCAGTCGTCAAATCACGGGCCCCCAAAGATATTAGTGGAGGAGGAGCCACAGAGGTAGATTTAATTTGGTGAAAACTATTTGTCGGTTGTGGGAAATCGAACCAGGGTTCTCAAGATCCACAGGTCGACTCGATACCACTTAGCTACCTACCCCATCTTGGTTCAAATAAATAAAAGCATACAAAAAACACATTTCAAATGGATTAATTGACATTGCTGTTATAGATTCGTTTTGCTTTTATTTATTTAAATCAAGTTTAAAATTGAATTTTTGTTGGTAAACCGGCCATTTGGATACTATTTTCCATATCCTGATAGATTAAGGCAAATAATATCTGTCAGATAATATAAATGATTATTATTGCGTCAATTGCAATTTCTATAAGTAGATACAATATTTGTTCACTTACCTACTAATTTATAGAAAGCTATTTAATACTTGTCCTGCAGTATAATATATTTATATAATTATATCATCACGCCATAGAAACCGCTGGATGATCTGTTTAAGCGACACAGAGCCCCCAAGTTATGGGGGATTCCCCCCACTCAACCGGAATGAAAAATTATTATTGTTTTAAAAATCTATATTATCTTTTCTCCTAAATAAATAATTTAAAAATAAATAATTACTAAATTGAACCATTTAAACTCACTACTGTTCTAGTTTGACGAATTTTTTTTGAGGGAACTGCAATGGAAATGTTTGATACAGGGCCTACCAAAGCGCTAGCTATCACTGATTACTAGGTATAGCAAAATTATATATTATTGCACATGAAGTGCGATTACCAACTGTCAAATCACGGCTCCCAAAAATGTTAGTGACAAGGGGTAGAGATGGGCGAATCACTGATTTTCAACTCATGTTCACGTGATAAAATCTAATTTATATTCACGAACAAAAAATTTCTGATTTTTCACGTACGGCCCACTTATGCTCACATATATTTTTTCTCATGCTCAATCGCGAGCGATGGGTTACCTAAAATCAAGTTTTTGTTTTCAACTATGTTTTCAATGTTGCAAATAGTAATAATATTTCGTGCTTCGTCGAACTTCTATTTAAGGGGGGACACCTGCCTGAGCCTTAAAAAAAAAGGTATTTTTGTTAATTTTTTTTAGAACATAAAAATAAATGCAATCATTTTGGGTTTTCAGTATGTTATTAAATAATATTTGAGCATTATTTTCACAAATTTCCAGCACAAAATGTAAGTTTCTTCGCTATTGGCAGCCCTGCGAACAAACAACTGCAGACGATGTATTGGTTGCTTGCGGGACAGCGTGGTCAGTACAGAAACATCAGAGAAAAAAAATGAATTAGTGTTTCGGGTTCCTAATTAAATTATCTAAAAAGTAGCATAAAACTTTTTACGAAATTAGAGAAATTAATAATAATAATAATAATAATAAATTTATTGATTCGAGAAAATTCTCATACAAAAAGGGTTGACAACATTTACAAGTTCCATACAATTTCAGTTACATATTCTAATTGTGTATATTATTGGACTTATGCGGGTCAAAGATATAAAGATGATAATTAGGATTAGATTGTTACAAATAATAATTGTCTATTCATTTCTACAAAAACTTCTAATTTTGAACATATTAGTGACGAAATTGTAGATGTCCTGAATTTTGTTGTAAGTTAGATTATTAAGTAGGTTATATGTTAAAGTGGGACTGTCTGCTTCGGAAAGATATTTTTGCAGGAAGGGAAACCTTATGGAGTTGTAGCAAGGGCAGTGCAGGAATACGTGGTCTAGATTTTCCACTTCACCTAAGTTGCAGATAGAGCATATTTCTGTTGGTGATATTTGATATTTAATGTGGTTGATTGATACGCTGATATTACGTTTGCTGGACATACGAATTTGGGCGATTGTTCGTGTTTTGTTTATTGAGGTTTTCAAATTCAAATACTCTTCCCTTTCATAGTCTTGTTTTATAAATTTGTAGATTTCGTTGAATTTGCAGGTTGACACTAGTTGCAAGTCTTGAGCTACTAAATGATCTTTATAAATTTTTATTATTTCCTCTATATCCTTGTTTGTAATCCTCTGCTCTTCCCATATTTGGTTTTTTCCTATAGCTATTAAGATATTTTTTATTTGAGATGCCCAGTTGTATTCAATTTTGTTTTGTATATTATTATCTAGTGTAAGTAGTCTATTGTAGATAATTTTAGGATATCTTGTTTCGTTCATTTCCAGTATCTTTTTGAACCAGCTTAGTGCCTTTTTAATTAAGCATATTTGAATGTGTTCAATGCCAGTTTCAGCTCGGATCATATAATTCGGGGTGTTTCTTTGGCAATAAAGGATACTTTTATTGAATCTTGTTAGTGTGGTTTCTAGTATATTTATCTGTTGTAAACCCCATATTTCCGAGGCATACAGGGTGGTAGTTTTTAGTACTGTGTTAATTAATATTTGTTTTTCATGCCATGTGTTCGATTTGGCTTTTGATAAAATAGCTTTTACTGTGTTACTTGCAATAGCAGTTTTCTTGACAGCATATTTTGCTGCTTCCCCGAATTTTCCGGAAGAAGACAGCATTACTCCAAGGTAGCAGAATTTAGTGACCTTTTCTATCTCCTCGTTTTTGTACATAAAGGAAGGTACGTTTGTTTTTGGACGGCCACGATGGAATGTGAGAATTTTTGTTTTTTGGGTGTTGATACATAATAAGTTTTCCTTGCAATATTTTTCTAGTGCTTTTAGCTTTAGGTTTATGTCTATGGGTGAGGTTCCCAATAGAACTATGTCGTCTGCATAGGCCAGTAAAATCAAGTCAGATTGGTCATTTATGTTGATACCTCGGAGATTTGATTCACGTAACCAATCTTCTAAGTCATTTATCATTAGTATAAATAACAAAGGGCTAAGGACATCGCCTTGAAGAACGCCTTCCGTTACTTCTATATATTGGGAGATATTATGTTGGTTATTCTTGACACAGACTTTAGCATTATCATACAAATTTTTTATAATTCTTATAAGCTTTGCACTGATTCCTATGTCAAAGAGTTTTTTCCATAGTAGGCTATGATTTACGGAGTCGAAGGCACGCGTAAAGTCTATAAATGCTGCGTACACATAGGATTTACTTAGACGGAGTTGCAAATGTACAGCTGATGTAAGGGTAAAGATACTGTCGGTAGTGCCTCTTCCGGCTCGGAAGCCCATTTGGTTTTCTTTTATGATATTGTTTTCTTCGGCCCAACTTTGTATTCTGTTATAAATTATGCGAGTAAATAGTTTGCAGGTGGTATTAATAAGAGAGATTCCTCTATATTGCAGGGGGTTAGCTGTATCTCCTTTTTTGTGTAGCATTTTTAGTTGTATTTCGTGCCATTGATTTGGCACCGTTTCTGTTTCCATGATTTTATTAAACATGTTGAGCATATAATGCTCCCAGTTCGAGGGTAGATTTTTCAATAGCTCATTTGGGATGTTATCACTGCCGGCGGTTTTGTTATTTTTTACTAACTGGATACTTGTTTGAAGTTCGTCGAGAGTGATATTTTTATCTAGAAATGGGTGCATACAGTCTTGCAGATTTAGAGTTTCTGCATGTTTTGGAGGATAGATATCATTATAAAATTCTTCCCATTGGTTTAACGTTATTATTTCGTTAAAAGGTTCGTTTCTAGGTCTTAATTTGTTTATAGTGGCCCAGAATTCGGAGTTGTTTTTAGCGTCTGATAGTTTGTTATGTATTTCACTAAAGTAATTTTTTCTGCACGTGTTAATTGTGTTTCGATATTGCTTCTTGCTTGAGATGTATCGCGATAATGTTTCCTCTGAGCGTTCTTTACGGTAATGTCGTAAGTGTTTATTTGCTAATGTTTTTTGCTCATGACATTTTTTGTCAAACCATGGTTTTCGACATGAACTACAGTTTGCGTTCTTTTTTGTGAGCACGGTTAGTATAGTAGAACTAACAGCGGGATTATTAATTGCTATTGTAAGGTTATTTTGAAGTTCGTTTGTGTAATTACTATTAAAGTATATTAGGTCAGATACACTCATGTGCTGTGAGAAAAGGGTAAGTTTGTCTGGAGTTGGGACAAATTTTTCAAAAGTACTGTCTTTATTAGCAATGACGTTGCAAGTATTTTCAGGCGTTATTCTCATATTAGAGTTTAAATCTGATTGAATGCTAATCGTGCAAATAGAGTGGTTTGAACTTGAAAGAGTAGGTATGATATCGATGCTCTGAGTGACATCAAGAAGATTGACATTAGCCCATAACAAATCGATTATACTGTGTCCATTTGAACTTATGTAAGTTGGCTTACCTGGTATATCCCCTTGACAGCGACCATTTAAGACTGTCATTCCAAGATACTCCATTGCCTCAACTAAAAGGTGGCCTCTGCGGTTGGTTGCGGTTAGAGTGGAAGTTCTTCCTTCTAACACATTAGGGTTTGGTATCATGTCTTCCTCTAGTTGATTTAGATTTCCAATTTTTGCATTGAAATCTCCAAGAGTTAAAAAACAGTAATTGTCGTAGTTATTTATTATTTCTTCCGTTGTTGCGGAGAGTAGTTTAATACATTCTTCATCGTGTAAGTTTGGTTTAAGATAAATATTTCCAATAACGCATTTAAATTTATTGATTTTAATACTATTAAAGATCCAGTAGTTTGAGTAATCAATTAAATTTGATTCGATATAGGAGTTTTTTCTTACAAGAGTGATGATGCCTCCACTAGCTCTGCCTCGATCCTTCTCTTTGGTTGCTTGGACTTGGGATATACAAATGTATTCATTTAAAAAAGGAGGGAGGGATTCGAGTGGTTGGTGAAGCCAAGTTTCAACAAAACACAGGACATTACCAGTTAATAAAATGTTTACAGTGTCGTTATCTAAAGACAATAAGTTGTTAAAGCCGGAAATATTCCAGAAAATAATTTTAAGTGTATAATTTGTATTTGTGTTTTTGTGTTCATTACATATTTTGTTGTTTGTAGTTATGTCTTTTGTTTTTTGATCTCCGAGTTTTTTGAGTTTTTTGATGTAGAGTTGGTACGTAGTCTTGTTTTTATATGACGATCTAATGGTCCTTGGACTGGTGTACGGGATCTGGTTTCAGTACTTCGGGAGCATCCTTGTTGGTTGTTTTTCTCTCCTGGATTTTGGGTTGTTATATTTTCGATACTAGTATCCTGTAGTGTCGGTGGATCGTTTTCTGTCTCTGATTTATCAGAGAGTTTTTCCGTTAGTTGTTCGAGTGTGTATTTTGTACCGTTTATGTAGAGTAAGTTCTGGTAAAGAGAGGCTTTTAGACCTTCCTTTCTAGCTTTGAGTAAATGTTGCTTTAAGATCTTCCTGTCTTGTATTATTGTTAGAGGGTAATCGTCCTCTATGTATATTTTGTGAGCTTGAAGTGATTTGGCATTTTTCATTATTTCTTTTTTAGTTCTTTTCGAGTTTAGTTCCACAATGATTGGTCTGATTTTGTTTCTTTCACTTTTTCCGATTCTTCTCGCTCCTTCCAAATTAGCTTCAGATATATTGGGTAAATTCATCTTAGTGTGTATGGTTCGCAGTATTGTTTCTTCCAAGTTCTCCCTAGGTAGCTCTTCTATTCCAAAAAGTATGATATTTTTCTCACGGATTTTAAGTTCTAATTGATTTATTTGTTTATCTTTTATTCTAAGTTGTTTCTCGAGATTTTCATATTTGTTTTTATTTTCTTGTTTTAAATTAAATATTGTGTTGTTCAGTGTATTAAGTGATTCTTGTATATTTTCTATATTCTTATTCATTGGTTCAAGTAGTTTTTTAATATCGTCAATTGAAGCCATTTGTTTTATTTTTATTTTTACTACGTTTGGTAACACTGTTTATTAGACTCAGTGTACGTGTTTGTGTAGGTAAGTCTTCTTTGAATGCTAGTTACTTAGCGTAGACTGTGACCTTGCGGTATAATATTATTGAGATTTACAATGATTTTACGTTTAAAATTACTTGTTCTTTTTTATTACTTTGGAGCAGCGTATTTTAGAGATAGATTGATTTGTACGCACCTATTAAATATTCACTATTAACACTAATAAATTAAAAAATCACTGGGGCTTTAATTTTACGTCTTCCTTAACAAATACAATGTTGCCAACCAATTAGAGAAATTACCAAAATGGCGGTGCTCAAAAGAAACAGTTCGATTTTTCGTTAAAAAATCGCTGCTAAAAAATCCTATGCTACCTTTTAGATAATTCATTTTTATATCGCTAACCGAAAGAATCAGCAAAATTGATCGAATAGTTTCAGAGATTCCTGTCTCGCTAGGTAACAAAATGTGGTTTCGAGAAAAACGCTTTTACAGATTTGAGTTATATTTAAGTGCGTTAAACACAAGACTAACAGTGCCTTACATTCATTCTGCTTTTCCGGCACCGTATCAAATTGGCATTTTGACACAACATTCTAGGAGGTATAAGGATGCCGAAAATATTAATTATAAATGTTATATGGTACCTAGGCAATAATACCTTTGACATAATTAAGGATCTGAGCAATGAGACCTGTTTACTCTTAGAAGTTATTAAAATACTACAAAATTAATTTTTAATTTGTTTATGCCAATAAGTACTTATTATTACGAAGAAAATTGTATATATTTGGGATTTTGTTTTTCTAATGCCGGGAATATTTAATTTTGCCGCATACATCTATTCACGTTAATTATATAATTTCCTTCACTATCATGATTATTCACATCTCGATTTTACTATTTTGTTCTGCTCTGCGAATTAATGAACTAAATGCTTAAATTGTACTTAATTGCAATTACGTTCAAAATAGTTTTGATTTGGTTATAATACGAGTTATACTTTTCATAAGTAAAAATATTGTTGAATTGTCCCGGTGTAAAAACGTCGCACGTTAAACGCATCAAGGGCGGCGGTGGCGACGACGTTGGGCATTGTGTAGTCATGTGTTCACGCGACATCGCTCCTCACGCACACGTCCCCCTGCCCCTCGCCCAGCACGGCACAACACACCAACCTCCGGGGATCGCCCGCTCAAATGAAAATTGAGAAAATTTTAGGGTGAAAACTGAAAAAGGCGAATAAGATAAGAGGCCGCGCGTCTCGACTCAAGTCGAGCCAGGCTCCATCAACTGCGTGTTCCGTGTTATTAAAGGGACACTATCACCTCCCCGCGACGAAGGCTTTTTATGCCATCTGTGGTAATACAAACGAAATTATATTTGGCTATAAAGGAGAACGCGAAATTATATTAAACGGAACGGCGTTGACTCGTTTCTACAAATTCTTTTTATTTAATGAAAAATGCAAATTTATCGGTTCCAACGCGGCTGCAGAGCCAGCAAGGAACAGCGAAATTATATTTAAATTATTTTTTAACACGTTAATTTTTTTCTTGTATTTGAGGACATTTCCTCCGATGAGACTGTTTACGGAATGGAAAACACTCTTACACCTGCCAAATGAAAATAGCAAACACGGAATTTTCATTTCTAGGTGAAATAAAACTACCTGTTTTACTTAATTTATATGTGTACATAGATGCATTTTTATCGAACTGAATCATAAAAGTTTAACACTAGCTTAAGAAAAACTAAAGACAATAGTAGACAAAGGATCACAAGAAATAAAGTATTTTTATATAAAAAAATTAATAAATATATCATCACGCCTTTTACCCAGCCGTCAAATCATGACCCCCAAAGATGTTAGTGGAAGTCACAGGGATAGAATTAAATTGGTGAAAATTGTTTGTAGCCTGTGGGAATCGAACCAGGGTTCTCAAGATCCACAAGATACCACTGAGCCACCTACCCCATTTTATATGCCGTTTTGTATTGGGATAGAATTCATTACAAGCATTTTAAGGGCCCATTTCTCAATGCTGAGTTAAAGTGAAGTATGTGATTAATCTTTGGAATAAGTAAAATCAATTATTATATTATTATTATATTATTATACTAAAAATTACTTGTGCAATGTGTAACTTTATTATTATTTCAGCATTTACGTTTAGATAATTTTCCGTCTTGAGGATTTAATTTTAAACTGGTCAGCATAATTTAATCAATTTTTGTAAAAATAATTGACAATCACTTAATTATAATTTTTTACATTTTTCTAGAATTTTTTGTTTTTGAACTTTAATTTGATACTAAATTCATCTTGTTTTCAATAACTTAAAAAAAAAATACAAACGCTTGTCAATTTTCCGACTCAACTAGTTATAAGGCATAATGACTCCAATTTTATATTATGATTAATAATATTCATTCTTCTTCTTGTTATTCAACTACTTATGATTAGGTACTACAAATGAACGGACAATTTAGAAAAATAATTCAGTTTGTAGAAACACTAGCGTTTATGAAACACAAATGAAAACTTCAAAAGACATATCAATAAAGGGTTGATATCACTGGTTGAATACAGCATTTTTATATTTGATGAAATTTTGAGGGTATATATTATATGAACAGAAATAATTTATTTTAAAATTCGCATAATTAAGGATGATTTACTCAAAGCATAAATTTTTACTTCCACTGGTTTGAGAATAAATATATTAATATTAAAATTATAAATCAACACTTTTCTGGGTATTAATTAAAAAATTTATTTATTTTAAATCGACAGATTTTCGTGTCACCTACACCATCCTTTTAACTCCTGAGGATGGTGTAGGTGGTACCGAAACCGGTGGAATTCAAAGGGCCCGGATGTGATGCTATTTTATAAATTGCTTTTAATTTTCTACTATTTCACCAATTTTTTATATTCTTTACTAAAACATGTATAACGAAATGTCTGATACACGTTTTCAACAATTTATTACATTGTATAAAAATGACGAAATGCTTGATCAAGGGCCCCAGTTGCAAATTTTAAATAAATTTATACACTATTCAAAAGTACATTATTACATTGTTGCATTTTTGTTCCTTATATTATTACATTCATTGTATTCAACACACATAGGCAAAGGCTCTATACATTTGTGCGTAGTGCTGTTTTGGTATCCCCTGCATTTATCGAATATGCAACTAGATAATAGATAGTCATACAATGAGTATACAATACACATCGCTGCACCAATTAACTCTTACCGAACTGTTACCATATTTTAGCTTCGATTTTAGTGCGCACAATAAATTTTAAATTTGAAGACTTCAGTACTACGAAGGAGTATTTATAACATACATATATGAAGGTAATTAATAATTCTTTTTAAATGAATATAAAGTTTTATAAAACATCTGTTTCTTACACTATTAATACTTTTTAACTCTTTTTGTAGATTCTGCCCTTACATAGTTATGCAGACATAAATTTGTAGCAGATAACGAAAAATACATTTTAAACATTAAAAATGAGTTACCGCCATAAATCAGGTGCTTTAAAACGAAAAGAAAAAGCTGCAAGGGAAGAAAACCAAGCAAAACCATACATATATTTATAAATATATGTTTTTTTGTATCTTATATTTAATTAATAAATATTCAAAGTTAAAGGGGGCCCGATTTTTTTTCCCCGGGGCCCGCTTTTCCTCTCTCTTATACACTATTCAAAAGTACATTATTACATTGTTGCATTTTTGTTTCTTATATTACTACATTGTATACAACACACATAGGCAAAGGCTCTATACATTTGTGCGTAGTGCTGTTTTGGTATCCCCTGCATTTATCGAATATGCAACTAGATATTAGATAGTCATACAATGAGTATACAATACACATCGCTGCACCAATTAACTCAGAATTTTGTATTTAATTTTATTTATATTGTTATAACTTGATTTAGATATTAATAATTATTATTGTTGTCATACATATATTTATAAATATATTTTTTTTTGGTATCTTATATTTAATTAATAAATATTCAAAGTTAAAGGAGGCCCGAATTTGTTTTTTCCCGGGGCCCGCTTTTTCTCTCGGCGCCCCTGCATGTGACATCATTGTAAAGGGAATACTTCGAGCTATCCATTCCAATATAAAAATATCTCGTTCCATTTAAGAAAATATAACTTTAAGTCCCACCTTTACATTCCCCTAATAATTTTATTTTACCAACCATACAATTACGTTCCTTTCCTTGCAGTATAAGCCTGTATATATACTTTTTCTCTAAAGTTATTAATTAGCCAGCTTAAATAACTGATTCTGTGCATCCTTAACTTTTGGTCGTCAAGTTTAAAGACCATTAACGAACATTAGATTTTTGTCTTAGAAACTCAAAGTTTTAATCCAAATTTTAATCGCGTTTTTTAGTTATCCTGTTTCCAGAGTAACCGACAGACCGACTTTCTGGATACATGTTTTTTAACTTTAATAAGATATAAACCTTTAAGATTTATCAAAAGTTACATACTTTCCCTATTATATAGGTCGAGAGAGTAATATAATATCACGTGTTTTACCCATTACTGGGTGTGACACTTTACTATAGCAGATCACGGTGAGTAATATATTTATAAAATAATTTGTGTTTTCTTCGATTATTCAAAACAATCCATCATTTA
Source organism: Pterostichus niger (assembly GCA_947425015.1). Lineage (NCBI taxonomy): Eukaryota > Metazoa > Arthropoda > Insecta > Coleoptera > Carabidae > Pterostichus > Pterostichus niger. Next base: position 8,641,131 of record OX380345.1, on the reverse strand, counting down.
AGCATCATTTTATTCAGTAATAATTTCTGTAAAAATATCTTTATTTTCACGATACGCTAGCAATGGATCAAGCTAACATGGGATCCCTGGCTGAAAATTAACTAACATTATGTAAATGTTTTTCCTTATTTCATACAACGTACTGATTGAAATCTTGTAGGTAGATGTTAGATGTAGATCATTTAGAAATAAATTGCAATAATTAGAATAAATGCGTATACAATTTTTATTAATGGAAGTTTCTAAAATATTTAGACTCTTTTCGGTAGCTACAATGTCCTTGGTCCGCCATAATAAAAATACAAAATGTACAAATAGCAACCAGCAACTAATTTTAGATTCTATACGTATTGGTTCGCACGTCATGCAGTGTTTTAGACGTTGGTCAGGTACAGGTACGTTATGAGTGTTACAAGGTCATCGAAACAAAAAACAATTTAACCTTCCAACATTGACGTTTCGGACGGAAACAAATATTTGAAACAATGCGCTAGGTAATTGAATATGCGTAGCTCTGGATTTAGGTGACATAGAGAAACAATGCCACATGCAAATGGCGCGTGTGGAGTGCTGGACAGTCAGGGTCAAAAGGGCAGGAACGCTAGCACCGCAGCACCCAACATCCTGGCATTCAGAGTCCCGAGCCTTCACACCATTGTGCATTAACGGGAACAATCAGATATTTACATATCGCGCCAAACATACTTCAAGAAAATTCAAATTTCATTCCACGGTTGGTATATCAGTTTTTATGAATTAAATAAAGTTATATTAAAATAAATACACAAATAGTACTCGTATGTAGTACGTATAAAGATGTGATACAATAAATACATTTTATATTTATTCTACATATTTTATTATCAAAATAAAAGTTTTGACTGATAGTAACAGTTTCGAAACAAATTTCGCACTCAGTTTCTTGTAAATTCTAATATATGCATTAACATTATACTCTTTAATTTTTATAATATTTTAAATTTCATGCTGTTACTATATAGTGTCCACTATAAATATATTGTAGCAAAATAATAAACACTTCAAAAATGTGTTTACAATGAATGAAGATTAAATAAAATTTAGAGTTGGGCGAATATCATCCGCGAATAGTCGAATGCCGCGAATATTGACATTATTCGATATTCGCGATTATCGAATATTAACGTCAGTATAGCGAACATTCGAATACCTCGAATATCGCGCTATATGTTGACCTCAATTTTTGACTATGTTTTTCTTTATTATTTGTACATAAACTTAAAGCTATTACAATACTTTGAAGTTATTATTAACAAAGATATTTTGTTGCAAAACCATGAAGATGTACCATATTTCAAATTTGTTTTTCGCCAACATCAGCCCGTACGTTTTACCTTAAATTTGAAGTTTTCGTCTATTTCTTTTTTGTTTGTACTTTTTGTTTTAATTTTATTTTATCTTAACAATTTCATTCAAATAATGAAAAGGACATAAATTAAATAATTATTAATAATTTTAGGAGTATTCGAGTACTTCGAATATTCGAGATCTGATTAATATTCGTATTCGATATTCGAATTAGAGAAATTTGATATTCGCCCATCTCTAATAAAATTATAATACTTATAGATTGTTAAAAATAAATATATCAACACGCCTTTTACCCATTACTGGATGTGGCACTCTGCCTAAGCAGATCTCGGTAAGTGATATATTTTTTCGCGTAAAGTGCGGTTACCAGCCGTCAAATCACGGCCCCCAAAGATGGGGTGGGGGAGCCACAGGGGTAGATTTAAATTGGTGAAAATTGTTTGTCGCCTGTGGGGATTCTTAAAAACTTTAATTCAGTTTAATAACTTTTAAATTAATATAAAAAGAATAATGTTTAACAGCAAACGCAAAATAAAACTACTTTATATGATATGTTACTTTGACTGTATGGGGTCAGTGGTTCAGTGGTATCGAGTCGACCTGTGAATTTGAGAATCCGGGTTCGATTTCCGCAGCCGACAAGCAAATTTCACCACGTTAAAACTATCCCTGTGACTTCCCCTCCACTAACATCTTTTGGGGCCATGATTTGAGGGCTGGTATCTGCACTGCACGCGAAGAAATATATCATTTATCTACTCTTATTAAGTAATGTATTCATTACTTATGAAATTTATGATAAGTAATACTAATCATTATTGACAGTGTTAAGTAATAATTCATTACTCAACACTTCACGACCAATCACACGTCTGAATTTTCATTACTTAACACTCTAATAGCCAATCGAAAAATAACGATAATTGCCGCGCGTTAAGTATGCTATGAAACAGTGAAGCGCGCTATTGTTAATTATCTGTCAAAATTAGTTTAAAACGTTTTTGTTTACAATAATACTGTAATGTGTGTGATTATACATGTGAGTTATGGATTCTGAAAGCGAACAAAGTGACATATTGTAGAAGCTGCACACATACGTTTCTTAAATTTTCTGCCCGAAAAATCAAAAAAAAAAGTATGAACAAGTTTATAAAGCTTTTATAGATTGGCGAATACGCAAAAATGTAAATTCCTTTTCGGAAAATGTTCTTATAGTATATTTTTGCGAACTTTCTGATAAATATAAATCATCGTCATTATGGGCTACTTATGCCATATTAAGTAGTGTTAATATTTATTAAATAAAAATAAAAACAAAAAATTTAAGCAATCTAACATATTCATAATGTAACATACAAAAAATAATTGTAAAATCTTATTACATAATAACATATAGTCGTAGATAAAGTATAGTATTCTATTCGCAAGTAATAGCTATTACTCGCTCGAATGATTTACAACACTCACCTTCGGCTCGTGTTGCAAACTTCATTCTCTTGAGTAATAGCTTATATTACTTACTCATTGAATAATATACAATTACCGAGATCTGCTACGGCATAACAGCACACTCAGTAATGGGTAAAAGACGTGATGTTATATTTATTTATTTTACTTTGACTCTATTGATTTAAATTAAAATTTAAGTTTTGTAAAAATAAACTAAAAAACTTTAATTTTTATCGGTATCATATTTGAAATAAATGGCCATAATCTTTCATTTTGAAGTAAATAAAGTATTAACACGAAGTCATTGTTGTTGTGTTTTGTTAGTATGTGGTATTGAATTTTAATTTCTTTTGCTTGCATTAATTCAGTTTTCCCTCAAGGGGTTATCCTTATACTGACAACAATAAAAAACTATTTTGCATACGCACATGAACTTTTAACCCTTGAGCAATTGTGACAGAATCATGTGAGTAACTTGAAACTGATCGGAAATGATATGCTACTTCTGAATCAATTGTTTTTAATTTCTGAACAAAACAATACTTTCTGTTGACTCATTATACGACTGATTTTCGCATTTATAATCTAGTTGTCAAGAGTATAGGGACTATTGTTATAGTGGCAGCTGTTTTCCAGTGCCACCACGGCTGAAGAAGCGAGAAGATGAGAAGAATCTCTGTAATGACAGAGGCATCTCTGTCGGCATTCTTCACTGATTGCCCAATTATATAATATTGCTTACTATTGCTATCATGGGATCGAACCCTGTGGTTACAGTGACAAGCGCCACAAAATATTTGAACATCAGCGATCCTTGACGCGGTAGCAGGTACCTAATTACACTGCCAACCTACTGGCTTTTAATGCCCTACTAACTGATATACATATCATCACGCCAACCACACAAATCATGGATATCTTTGGCAACTGTTCGTCAGCTTTTATTCTTTTTTTCTTCACTGTTTTAATTTTTTTAGGGTACTAAAATGCATTGAACAAATTCAACGAAATGATGGCAGTCAAAACATCGAAATGAATAGAAATAAATAGAATACATTATACATTTGTAGTTAAGTGAAAAAAAAATATAATAAGGAAAGAATACATTAATGATATTTACAATTATTTAAAATTAAAACATAATTAAACATATTGGCTGGTACCACAAGCTTTGTTTTTGGATGTTTTAAGAGTACAGTTTTAACATGTTAGAGATAACTAAAACACCCAAAAACACTGCTCTTAAAATAGTAAAAACAGAACTTGTGCTACCAGCCAATGTTTTTAAAGAAATTTTAATTTATATAAAGGAATTAAAGTTTATTTCTTTGCTATGCGTTAATCCCTATTGGTTATGATAACGTTTATATTTGTATCCTACTCGTACTCTCACTCCATTTTATTTCGCGTTGACGTTTGTCAATTTTGTTGTGATTTGTGTGTTTTATATTTGATAAATAATGCCTAAAGCATTTAAAATGTTAGAAAATTTATTAAACATTTATGCAACAATCATTGCATTTAATTGTTTGTATATCCTATAAATGTCATTATTCTAGTTACAAATTTTGATGACGTCTCTCTTCTGCTTACAAATTATTTTTTTATCTAATTTATAAGTCATTTATGTTGTCGCTATATTCATTTTGACAATATAATGAGATTAAAATTTCAGTTAAACGTATTTATTCAAAATTATATGAATAGACTTTAAAATGGGAAATCAGTATTTCGCAAGTCAAATAATTATTGTGTCAAATTTCATATGATAATATTAGTCCAATTTGCATAATAGTTATTATTTTAGCGGCATAAATTAGAAAAATTATTGAAAATAGTTCTAGACAATTGCCTACTAATAATGATTTTAAATATCTACGACATTAAAACAGCTGTCAATGTCATCTTCAGATTTAAAATATATAGTGAGTTTATTTTAATGTCAAACATTGATTTACCGTTATGGTTACAAATTTGTCAGCAATATATCAGAGCGTTGATAGAAGATTATTAGGCGTAATTTTCCAGGTTATAATAGTGTTTAAATTAAGATATAAATGTATTCTACATTTATTAAATTTTGTTACATTAGCACAAAAAATGATATTCTATATACTTACCGATAGAGTTTTTGGTGTAGTATGTTAAATAAAATAAATAAATAAATATATCATCACGCCTTTTACCCATCACTGAGTATGGCACTCTGCCTAAGCAGATCTCGGTAAGTGATATATTTTTTCGCGTGAAGTGCGGTTACCAGCCGTCAAATCACGGCCTCCAAAGATATTAGTGGTGGAGGAGCCACAGGGGTAGATTTTTTAAAATTGGTGAAAAAGAGTTTTAGACATTTAGATTTCTAGGTTCAGGATATACATATATTTCTAAACCGCTGTATCTTCTGTCGCTATGTAATCGGAAGTTAATTACTATATTACAACGTCTGTTTTTTGACCTAGCGAATCTATCTAATATGACTTCAGGCTTTAATGAAATATCCTGATGCAAATGCATCAAAGCAAGTTCTACAAGACGATATTCAGACATGTGACTTCTATTTCTCCCTAATTCGAATGAAACAAATGAAACTTATCTGAACTAAAAAAAACTAGCTAAGGAGGAGGGATTAGCTCTCACCCCTCCCCCATGGAGCCGGCACTTAGTAAATAAAAATAAAACAATTCATATTTAAATAAGTATATTACATAACAAAAATTTTGCCCATAACAATACTCTATATTATAATCAGAACTGGAAGAGTTAGGTATAAAAAATATCTAAGTTTATTTTAGAAGTTACTGTGTCAAAAAAGTAACAGATATTTTATCAAAACAATGCCACGTGGAAAAAAAATAACTTAGTTCTAGGAACAAGTTCCTTTTAAAAAGAAGTTTTCTGAAGTTTCTTTTATTTATATAATGAGTAGGAAATATTTTAAAGTTTAAAATTTAAACAGTCTACAAACATCATAAATTATAAAATATATAATAAAATAAATAAATCATCACGTCTTCTTCCCATTCCTGGGAGTGGCATTCTGCGGTAAATATTTTTCCACAACTGCTTTAAAAATCTACTTTCCTGGACTGTTCTTAACGCTGAAAACATTTTGCAGCACACATTAGTAACATAACAATAAATGTTATTATTGAATATTTTTAGTTAAGTTAAAAAATATATCATCACTCCCTTTGCCCATTACTGTGTGTGGTATATATTTATGCGTGTGAAATACAGTTACCAGCCGTCAAATTACGGTCTCCAAAGTTTTTAATGGGAAAGGAGCCACAGGGATAGTTTTAACGTGCTGAAAATTGTTTAACAGCTATATGAATTGAACCCGGGTTATCAAATCCACAGGCCGACTCGATACTATTGAGCCACCTACCCCATAAGATAAAATATTTTAGACGAGTAACGAATAAATACTTAAAGTTTTAATAACGTTTTAAACAAACGGTTATTTTATGCTATATTATGACAGCGATTCTGTTGTCGCAAATATAATTTTTTATAGCACGATCCGGGAGGCTGAAGAAAATAGTTTTATTTATTGTTGTTTTATCAAGCTTACAAGAAGTAATTATCTTCCCACTTAAAATATCCACTTTTATTACTTCATTTGGTTTGTAAATAAATGGTAAATATAATATTGGTGACCTGATTAAATTCATTGTTCAAATAAAAGAAATATATGTCATAATTAGAATAATAGTATATATTTTGTAAAGGAAAAGCAGCAAGGCTAATTGTTTTTATGAGTACTTATTGTTTTTATTCTCTTTCGATGTCGTAGAAACGACATGAAAACAGTCTTTATGCTGTTATGGTGCAGATAATAACCACAGAAACTTTCTTTACGAAACTTTTAGGATAGCTAACATGGCCATATTCCTTTTATTATCAATATAGAAGTTTTTATGAAACATTTCATGAGATTCCAGATCAGATAATTTGTTGATCTTCTAAACAACACGCATAAAGTAACCCTGAAATGAATATCAAGCGAAACGAATAATTCTTGCAGGGTAGAGGATTTAATAAACATAAGAAGCGTAAACGTTTCTTCAGCAATCGACAAGGCCGGTAATTATCATTTATCATTTGGCTTGAGGCCAAGGGAAGGAAAATAGGGAAGTGACCATTCATCATCACGTGACCTCGTGACGTTTGCCTTCTCATCACATATCGGCATGATTGTCTACCGTGCAACCCCCGCCCTTGGACATGATACAACGCGTGTCTTTATATTGCCATCTATATCCATCTACCAACTTCTGAAACCATAGGCGTATCATAGAATCTTTTATTGTACTATTATTTTTTTAATTTCGTACTCACGAAAAAATATTAATCTTCATTTCTAAAACAATTAAAATTAAATGGAACGTATACGTATGATGAATTCTTTCGAGCAGCATAACTAGTCATAGTAATGACACATCCAATTTTGAATTTTGTACGACAAGTGAAATAAATGTCATGTATCTATTATTTTATAACATGAAGTGTGATTACTAGCTATTAAATAACGGTTCCCAAAGATGTAATATGACGAGGAGTCAAAGGGATAATTTATATATGGTTAAAATTCAGGGTTCAAAATGTACCAGTTCGTGAAATTGTGGTTAATATTATTCCTGTTCATGAAATTGTGGTAAATATTCTTCCAATTCAAGGGATTATGATAAAAAATTGTTTAGGTTCCTTTTTCTACCTGACGATTTTCCATCGTCCGATAAAAAAATATCCAATAAGCTAAATTTTCGTTGAACACTAGCCATATTTTATTATACGATAATTTTGCAAGTCACTGTGCTAAATAAACTATTACATTAAATGCATCTATCCATTTCGGTTCATCAAAAAAATAATATAGAATTTTAAAAACATTCTATTTTTATTTGAAGTCAGATCGACAAAAATTTATTTCTATTAAAAAAATTGATTGATCTTCAAATTGAAACCGTATTTTCTTCTTCATGTTGTTCTTTTCTTTTAGTGAATTAGTGTACTGATTCATAAAATTTTTCTTTTCGAGCCGTATGTAAATCAATTATTGACTGTGGTAATTGTCTTTTTATTCTTATTTCCACACATGGGTGTGTTGTTACATAGCCAGTTGGATAAATAAGCTTTTTTAGTTTTACTTTTCAGTATGTTATGAGGTTGTCAGTTTCTTTTCAAATAGTAGGTTAATTATTATAAAATAGGTACTTCTTTCTGTAAATTGATAATTATTTGTTACTAATTAGTCGATTAATGGGACATATGTATCATGATAAATGTATAAATAACACAATTTCGGCATTCTGTGACTAAAATAATTTATTCTGTTATTCCTATTTTACTTTACTCATGCATTGTCTATCGTCCGAATCAGCCATTATAAAAATTATTCCTATTTTTTTAACTAAACTTTTCCCGAAACTGCATATACATGATTATTTTATTATAATGGCCACATTAGTGAACAAAATGCATAAATTAGGAAAATTGGATAAGCCAAATATATTAATAAAAAGTTGGTTGGATTTAAAAGGTTTCTGTGTTTCAGGGATTGGGCCATTATCGAAGCAGTGACAGTTAAGTCACATACTATAATTTGACTTATTGAAATGTAGTTTAACTTTTTTTAATAATATATGACTTTAGATAATGGCCTAATTCCTGTTTACCGAAATGTCAGCAATAAAGCATTAAATGAAATAAAAAAAAACCTTTTTTAAAATATATATAAATAACAAAAATGCCCGATTAAATGTTACTAGTAACAGAATACTGAAATTGTGGTTGGAAAATAATCATGCAATAAAAACTTATGAACATATTGATTTATTGTGCTTAATGGTTCATTTAGAAAATAGGAGAAATGTTAAAACATTCCTCCTGAGTTATACGAAAGATAAGTTTATGAAAACTAGAAAACCGGTAGGTACGTTATCTTAAAGATGACTGCTTCTACGCCACTGTATTTCAGCAGTGTCCGGTACTCGGGCAGGCGACGAGGGCGAACGGACACTCATAATCTGCGCGTCCGTCTGTGTTTCATCCCCGAAATAGACCATCCCTCAATGTCACGCCCGCGCCTGACAGCGCTCGGATCACGCGGCTCTGACAGGGATACAACACTTCACCCGCCTCCCTCACGTCAACCGTTCTCGCACCACATCCAGAACCTGCTGTGATTTATGTAATTGCAATGAATATCGCGGTTTGTTTCCTGCTTCAACAAAACGACACTAACGATAGCTCTAGTTTCCAACGAATGAAATAGCGCAGAAGAATTACAGTTTTCCAAAATTGAAATAGCAAATGGATTAAACAACTATTCGACAATCAATCAAAGAAAATGGTTTAGTTTGAATTTATTAGCATTACGTTTCTACTGCACAGCGATCAACATCAGATGCAGAAAACGTAGAAAAATACAAATAGATAGAAATAGCGAGAGTGTGATAATCTCCCTATTCTGTACTTGAACCATTTCATGTAAAGGACCAACATGTGAATTTTGTTGACCAATATACGATATTCGAAATCCTAAAATCGCGGGTTTGAATCCTGCTCATACTAAAAATATATTAACTACCACACTGCTGCTCGGTGAGTACTGTACTGTACAGTGCTGTAATTGGGATTAAGTTCCTATTCTACAGAGTAGCAGAAATAAATAAATAACTCTTTTCTACAACCGTCAAAAAATGTTAATTTATTTTCGCTGATATCAATACGCGAAGTACGTGATTTTCTCTTTATTTACATTACCATGACAACGCGTATTTTGCGCATTATTTTGCACCTTAGTGCGCAAAATAAGGATTTCACGCTCTGTTTCGTATTCTAGTGCGCAAAATGAGTATCTCGCGCACGCTGCCAAATTAATTGTTGTCAGGTTTCATTAGTTACAACACATCAATAGTATCAAATTAATATTATTGTTGATTGTTTTCCTTCAATTTACTTAAATAAATCAATAATTATTGTATTATTTTTTATTTACAGTTGTAGAAAAAATGTTTTTTGTATTTCGTGGGCAAAATTCTTGTTTTTTGGCGCGTTCGAATGACTTTTATTGTCTCGACCTGCAGTCTCGACTAAAGGTAACATTCTCACGCTCAACAAAAAAAAACACTCATTTTGTGCACTGCATATAAAAATAACTATTTATATTTCAATATCATTTTATAGATTATCACAATTTTGGTATTGTATGAATGGAATAATTTACCCTAGTATTTTATGTTATTTTCATGCATTTTAATTATAATTCTAAAAAAAGAACAACAAATAACTAACTTGTTAAACGATGTGGTTCAAAATAACTTTTTATATACTCAGCTTTGTACGAGCGCAAAATGCATAAAAGTAAAGTAGAAAAAGCAGAATAAATGATTTTGATTACAGAATGACTAAATGGTGGAAACAATGGAGTAAAAATTAAATATATGCGTTATCATTACTTATCGATCGGTATTAGATAATAAGGGGGAATAATTATTACTAAAGCAGGACTTGATATACGAACAGGAACTGTCTTCACAAAAGCAACGCAACTACTAGGATACGCTGACGACTTAGATATAGTTGGGGCAACCAAAACCAAAGTAGAGGAGGCGTTCCATCAGCTAGAAAGAGAGGCAAGGAACGCAGGCTTGCTCATAAATGAGTCCAAAACTAAACTCATGTGCGTTGGCAGAGCACAAGAAGCACAAGCAACGTCCCCATTTGACAACAGGGAAATTGAGCAGGTCTCAAGTTTCTCATATCTGGGATCAGAAGTAAACGCCGCTAATGACGAATCATCAGAAATAGCCAAGCGTATCGTGGCTGGAACAAGGAGTTCCTTTGGACTGAATAACATATTCAAAAGTAAATTAGTATCCAAAAATACCAAAATAAGGTTATACAAAATGCTAGTGCGCCCAGTAGTTACCTATGGAGGAGAAACGTGGACTCTAAATAAAAGCAGCAAGGAGAAGCTAGATAGATTCGAGCGGAGAATCTTGCGGAAAATCTATGGGCCCACACACGAAAATGATATCTGGCGTATTAAAAGAAATGCTGAATTTTACAATCTATATGATGATGTCCGCTTATCTGATTTCGTGAGAATACAGCGACTCAAATGGTATGGACATATAAACAGAATGGGTGAAGACAGGCAGGTGAAAAGAATATATAAACACAATCTACTGGGCAGCAGACCGAGAGGGCGACCTAGAAGTAGGTGGAAAAAGAGTGTGGCGGAAGACATGAAGGAGACGAGACTTACATACACGGGAGACAGAATGGATTGGAGGAGACAAATAGACCAGGCCAAGAACTTTTGGAGTTTGTAGTGCCGTACAAAGAAGAAGAATTATTACTCATATTACTAATGTAATGTATAAAACTAGAATTCGTTTGATAAATATTATTTTTTGAAGAAATCTGATCGTTCTATATGAAACCGTCATTTAGTGATTTGCAATTTTTTCTTCTGTAGACATCTTTTCTCTTCTTGTCAATGGTACTACACTTAGATTATATTTTAGTAGTGCGATTTTTTTAGTAGAAGTTTTTGACTCCTTGAATATATATTTTTAAATAAATTAATATTTAAATGTATAGTGAATATTAACTTAGGAAAAAAGGGAAAATTAAATTTTTAATATTAAATATATTTTTCTGTATATCTCAAGAAGTATACGAATTACGAATAAAAATAGTCGTATTGATATTCAATAATTAATCAAACAAACAAAAATATTATGATTTGTCCATTTGTTTCTTTTATAGCATTCCTATGCGATTTAAATTAAATTAACGGCAATTTAATATGTATTTTGTAATTTGAGGGTACTGAACTTTGTATTCGTTGAATTGAGAATAATATTCCCTTCCGCACAAAAATAAACAAATTGATTCACATTTAAAATAAGAAAGATCAGGGTGCCGTATTTTGAGAACAACTGGTCTAACAAAATGATTGTTTCCTTCATTACAGTAGTCCTATAAAACAATTAATTTAACCGACTTCGTATCTCGTATATTTCCCGAGATAGCAATGGTGCGCCACTGTATATTTTTACAATAATGTCACGTTGCAACATTTATTTGCAACTAAATAATAATTGAATTAATGTATTTGAATTTGAATGATTTTGGATAAAATATCTCTTGGAGAAATGATTGCATTAAGTAAAAGTTTCTGTATAATATACTTATCCGTAAATAATAAAAACAAAATGGCATTACTACATTTTCAAACACTATATTTTGGAATAAAATAAATATACATTCACACCTTTTACCCTTTACCGAAGGTGGTACTTTGTCGTTGTAGATCACGGTAAGTAATATATTTATGCGCGAGAAGTGCGATTATCACCATTCGTCCGTCAGTACGGTGGTTTGGATAGCAATACGGAATTCGAATCCGGAGATCCCGAGTTCGAATCTCACTCAAGCTAAAAATTATATAAAACTACTACACTTCGGCTCGGTGAGTGCGGACCCTGTACTGTAATTGGGATTAAGTTCTTGTTGTACAGCGTAATATAAATAAATAAATAAATCACGACCCTCCAAAGATTTTAGTGGTGGAGGAGCCACATTTCAATGTGGTGAAAATAAGTTTGTCAGCTGTAGTTATTGAACTCGATTTCTTAAATATTGCTACTGAGCTATGTACCCTATCATTTTAGAATAACGTCACAATATAATTCTTCAACTTTCTCGTTCTCAGTTTCATTCCGGCTGCGATGCAACAGAGGAAAGTGACAGCTACGGTGATGTCGGCGGTATTGCGGTGCACCCCCAGTGGTGTGTTTCCGCTGCCAACAAGTACGATATGGCGGTCGCCACGTGGTCTTGGTAACAGCTTGCTGTACACGCCGGAACGGTGCTGGTTGGGGTTCCAACCACGTTCGCTCTCCTGTGTTCACTCGCGGCCAAATGTCAAGGTGTGGCGAGATACGAGCTTGAGGCAGGAGTATTTGAAAACGATACGGGATTATCGAATATTCAGAAATTTTTCAATTTAACAGATCGCAATAAAAATATAGTTTTCAACTTTTGGTTATTTTAGATTCATTTGATGTCAGTAGAGTGACTATTTATTTTGTTGGGGAAATCAATACTAAATTAGGTTACAGAAGCTTAATTCTAAAAGTTATTTCGAAAAATAAACATAGATTAGAAGAAGTAATAAGGACAGTAAGTGCTCTTTACTAATTCAGGATAATTTTACATTCGATACTTGACTATCAATTCTTATATTTTTAGTTTCCGATATAATGTATGGTTATCATTTAAATAAATAAATTCATTTTAAATTAATAATAAAGCTTATAAAAGATCATCTCTAAACATACTGTGACGTCACCCGAACCAAGGTTCGTCAGTTCGAATCCGCCTGTCGACAATGTGTGATTTGTCGTAAAATATAAAAAAATACAGCTACATGTATTTATCGCACTCGGGAGCTATAAGCTAGTCACTTATACGCCTTAAATAATGTAGCATTCGACTACGAAAACCGGCAGTACGGCAGTGTAAAAACTGCGGCTCGGTGTGTCCGGTAGGCCCAGGCCCGATTTGGGCTGTAGCGCCACAGATGATGATGATAAAAGAGTTTAAGTTTTATTAAATTATTTAATCGTACATTTTCTAATTTAATTCAAATGAATGGCAGCAGGCTAGATATCTGCAAAGTTTTAAATTAGATTGAATTATAAATAAAAAAATTGGGGTTTTGCAAGGATTTGAACCTGTGACTCCGATCATATACTTTATCCAACTAAGCAGGGATGTGCGTGTAGTCTACTGCAAGTAATCTACGCCATTCTCTACGTGTAAACAATCATGTAGTCTACGTCTTCATTTTTCATGTAAACAATGTAGACTATGTAGACTATGAAAACACCTGTGTTCACTTAAGTCAGATTAGAAATGTTATCCCTAGAACTAGGGAATTTTAAATGTTGTTAGAGATTTTTATTTTTATTCTAGGGATTACATGAAAAAAAATTAGTTGTGCAGGGCAAAACGTTGAAAATTTGTCAACTGGTTACTGTTTAAAATAGCGCCAAACAGAACTCCGTCTGGTGAGATGGCGCGTTGATCGATTTAAAAAATATGACAGTTCGCCCAAAACCCAAGACAGACATTCGTCTAGTAATGTACGAGCACTTACTTTATTAGTTTTACTATATAAAGACCGATAATGACCCGAGCTCACGAATACAAATACATGTAATAGTTACAAAGGAATACATTTAGGTTATGTTGAATTTTACAATTGTCAGATGCATTATCTACATTGTTTACATTGTCTACGTCGCTAAAATTGTCGACGTATTGTCTACGTGTATATGTCGACAATTAAAGATTACACGTAGATGCACATCTCTGCAACTAAGCTACGGTCGCCTGTGATTCATATAAGATTTTATATCATTTTTCTCTCAATTTACTTTAAATATACTAATAAAATATTTTATTAGCACAAATTTATGCCATTTTCATTAAAACAGACCCCACATATAAAATAGTAGTTCTTGTTTACAAATGGCGCCATCCAGCTTTAATTATGTATTGATTCCTAAAGACTTCCTCCACGCGAAATGAAAGAATTCCACGAGCCGCGGTACGCATTTCGGCACGTTCGTGATATATGTGCCTCGCCATCACCGCCACCGCCACCGCCGCCACGTCACAATGAGATATCACCCTCGGGCGGGATGACCTCTCCGGCTGCATTAGTGACGAGTCGTTTATCATCGCTCAACGCAGGAGTGCAACCAAGTGCAGGGAGCAACGGAACTGAAGAGTTGCCAACTTCTTGTTGGTGTCATTGCTTCGTCGTTCATTTAGACACGCAATTAAATGCGTTTACTGTCGAGTTAGTGGATTATTATGGTGGAAGTGGTGGGTTGTTTGAATTAAATGAGCGGAAGTTATGAAGATATGTTCTGGGTGTTTTAGAACAAAACAGTTAAATATGATCTGTTTGCTAAATCAGTTTATACACGTCATCATTTTGGGAAAAAACGTAGCAAAGATAAATTTTTCAACACATTTTTATACAGCAACTATAATTGCAAATTGCAATATTAGTATATCGCTAGATATAAATATTCGTATATCAACAATTATATAATGGGGTAGGTGGCTCAGTGGTATCGAGTCCACCTGTGTATCTTGAGAACTCTGGTTCGATCTCCACAGCCGACAAACAATTTTCACCAAATCAAATCTACTGCAGAGTGCCGCACCCAGTAATAGGTAAAATGCGTGATGATATATTTATTTTAACAATTATATAATAATAATAAATATTACATTCAAATAAAAATAGATTTGTTAAAGTAATATTACGATAAACATATTTTTTTAATTTTGCCTCCATTAGTAACAATTAATTATGAATTTTCTTAGTTTATTGTTACGCAGCCAGTTAATAAGTAATGATTATATTACTTGTTATCTATGTAGTAATATATAACTTCATAGTGTTTTGTTATTTTAATTAAATAAATAGTCCAAATATTTAGTTGTAAAATGAAAGCGGTAACCATTCATTTGTATGTTTTATAAACACAATTTTGATTTAATAAATTCTAAATAGTTCATGTTTAAATGGTTAAAACTATTTTTGGAAATAATTTATTTAATTCTACGTTTCGCTACACTAAAGTGTCGTAACTTCGTCAGTAAAATAGAAAATATTAAATACATAAAACATACCTATAAATAAGTAACTAAGTTACAAATATATACAAACTTAGTAAGAAGAAACGAAGTAAACAAGCAATAATAATTTTTTATCTATAGTCGTCAATTTGTATTCATAGTTGTTTATGTTGCTTCAACCATTCATATATTTAGGCCTGACACTCATTTTTGTGTGTTTAAATTTAACTTTGTGTAATTCAATAAAATAAACCGTTGAATTAAATAAATTATTACAATACTTAAAAATTGTTTTCATTATTTAAAATAATTCTGCCTTAACAATGTTCGTCTATGTAGAAATTTAACCGTTAACAGATGTTTATTGTAGGTAACGTATCTAATCTTCTTCAGTATGTGAAAATAATATGGATAAATATTAAATATAACGTTCGAGCCAATAACCCATTTCGTATTTGATATGTATATTCACTCCTTGTTTGTTCCTTAAGCTTAAACTTGTAATAATGAAATACCCGTGACGGTTATCGGATCCTGCGTTTTCAGTGTTCAGTTTAGTATTTAAAGTAAGAAGTGTGGTGGTTAGTTCAGTGGCGTATGGTGCATGTTTGGTTGTAGTGTGGGTGAGATCGAATGTTGGAGGGAACGTGGCTCGTGGCTCGGATTTGGCTGTGGCGGGGGCCGCAGCGGCATGCGAGCCGCAGGATGCAAGCGAAAGGAAAAAATACCCACGCAATTGGTATTCCGCACACAACAACAGGGTCCGACCCAGGCCGGGGGCACTGCCACCCACGGATCAATACCCGCCAAGGAACCGACACGCACTACACATCGCAAGAATTCAACACTGCCGAAGCTTCTGCAGGACTCACTCAAACAAATACACCATCACAAAATGCACCACCAACTACCGAAATTGATAGTTTCATAACACTACTTCCACATCATTATGAATTATGTCCGCTTTTAAAAGAATATACCGGAAGCATGACCAGCAATATCATCTAACATTTTTTAGAAATATAACTAACATATAGTTATCAACTAGATGGATTTAGAAAAATATACTGCTAGTAAAATTGTTGTAAACTGCATTTACCACTTTTCAGTTGAGTTTTCTTTAAAATGTTATGAGAACATTATTTTATATTTAGATATATCAACTGACTGAGCAATTCATTTTTTAAATTATGCCAATGCAACAACAGACGAAATATAAATAAATAAAATAAATATATCATCACGCCGTTTACCCATTACTGGGTCTGTCACTCTGCCGTAGCAGATCTTGGTAAGTGATATATTTCTTCGCGTGAAATGCGGTTACCAGGCGTCAAATCACGGCCCTCAAAAATCTTAGTGGTGAGGGAGCCACAGGGGTAAATTTAAATTGGTGAAAATTATTTGTCGGCTGTTGGGATCGAACTAGGGTTCTTAAGATCCACAGACCGACTCAATACCACTGAGCCACCTACGAAATATGTGTTTAATTATTTAAAAATTTTAGAAATGAAAATGTCAGAAACGAAAGTATCAACTTATGTGTTGCACCAGAAACAAATTCATTGAAGTATACAGAGTGTTTCACAACTTAGAGCAAAAAATTAAAGGGTATATTCTGTACGACGTGATGATCATGAAACAAAAAGAATTTTTTTTTAAATCGCAAAACTATTTTCCATGTTTCCCAGTCCAAAATTTTTCGTTGCCACTGCCACTGGGTGAATGATTATGTTAAAGTTATTAATTAAATAAAATTCTATTATAAATAACTGCTAATAATTGAATTGTGTAATTATTCTTTCGTAGTTGATACCTATTTTATTGTTTGTGTTTAATAGGAAAGCGAATCCAGTGCAGTACTACAAAAAATGTTTTAGGTTAACAACCCTTAATTTTTCGAATTTAAAAAAAAATTGTTTCATGATCAGCACGTCGTACAGAATATGCCCTTTAATTTTTAGCTCTAAGTTACGAAACACCCTGTATATTAATAATTAACAAACCATTTAACATTTAATCTAGTACTAAAAATATACCCTTTATGCTCGTAATATAATTGTTTCATTATCAGCAATTAATTAATATTCTGTAACCAAAATAATTCACTAGATTTTATTTATTTATATATTTCGTAGCTTTTATAAAAATAATGTAATGACAGCTTCCTAAAATGTTTGCTTAAAAAATAATAATTTTTTATAGTGATACAAAGGCAAATGGAATAACAGTAAAATAGAATAAATGATTTTAGTCACAGAATACAGAATCTATAGAATAATCAAGACAAATAAGAATTGCCCAGCCGTTAAACTGGATAAAGCTAGCTTTGCTTACCTACTATTTCACATTTAAAATGTCAAAAATTTTACGGACTTGCTTTACTCATTATTTTAATTATTACATTTATTTAACTGCATAAAAAAGTACGTGACGTGCACAATAAACTTGGTTCAAATAAATAAGTATTATAAATAGAAATTGATTAGATTTTTAAGTTCGTTTCGCTTGCAGATTTAAGAATCAATTTCTAACAATTTGAAAACCAAATTCTAACGAACTCAAAACGTTAAACTTAGAATAAGGGGCTACGCAATATCATATTGAATTTTATCCTTAACTTAAACTAAAATTGCAGTTTGAATATCAACATAGTTAAATTTCTTACATAAAAAATAATAATTAGAATGCGAATTTAGTACTTATTTACCCCGAAATTAAAATAATAATAATAATACGAAAACTATTAAATTTGTACGTAAAAGACAAAACCGTGAAAGACTAATTCCAAAAGTATTTTATTTTTCTCAATCACAATTTGCAATTGGAATTCAAATCCCTTCAAACACATCCTATATATTCATATTCATGCTCCAGCAGACATTCGAATACATTTCCCAAAATATCATCTTCAACATTTAAGTGTTGATTTATCGCCATCATTATCCCTTATCATCACCACGATAATTCAAATCCAATGAACTCCAAAGTTCTAGTCAGCTCCGTCGAAGCGTCACTCAATAATAATCGTGTGTCTGTTAAACGCTCATTACTGCAGGCATTTATTTTCTCCGTAATTAAGCAAGCACGCAAAGCTGCATCCATCAACCCTTACCACCCCCGACGATGGCGGTGGTGGAGGCGGTGGTTAGCCACAGGCGCCCGAGACCAAGCGGAAGGGTTCACAGTGCAGAAAGGGATATTGTTTTAAATTGGCTGTCTGGTTTATGGAGTCACTGCCAGAAGGAATACTTGCATTGGGTGGAGCGTGCATTTCCATTGCTCCAGGAGGTTGTTTCGCACCCTTGTTCGAGCCTAACTAAGAGGAAAATTAAGATAGTTGACTTTTATAACGTGCATACTAATGAAAGAGGATGTCATTCGCTATCGAAACCAAATAAAAATATTGTATTGTAAGAAATATTACATTTAAATTTAAAATTCCATGGCTGAACAATTCTGAATATGTATTGCATATTTTGTCACATAAAATCGGCATACGCTACAGTCTTGCGTATTTTTATTTAAACTATTTATTAAAAAACATCTTAAATAAATTATTGTAGTGTACATCAAGTTCTTCATTTACAACCATAAACAATAATACGTTTTCACTATTTCAACTGTGATAACCAATTATGATTTAATATGTTTTTAGGTGTATCTGTAAAAACTACATTAAAATCTTTTTAAATATTGATATTTACCATGATAGTATGCAGATATCGGATAATTAAGAAAATTACATCAATTGAACAATTTGAAAAAAAATCGTATGTCTGAAATGAATTATGTCTATTATAATGGACAACGAAAAATGTGACCGATTGTTCAGTTTCATAGGACTTTTTAAGATGAAATATAATATGTAATTAGTTCAAATATAATTATGCCGTTTAAATATTACAATAATCAATCAAGTTCAAAATCATATATTTGAAATTAATTATCTGTTACAAATGACAATTTATCTGTCATAAATGAGAAAGAAAAATGTCGGCGATTGTGGTAAGTTTAAACGTGCCCATCATATCTATCTTTGTTTTTCATGGCACGATTTGATACCATTTTTAAGTTATTCTTTATTTCAAAATAAATTGTTTCGATTTCTTCAGATTAAACTTTAACCTTAATCTATCTATTCTTTATTAATTGGTATGCTGTACATTATACCAATGATTTCAAACCTAATACCTAATATGATTATTAACATTTTGTACTATAATTTAACAAATAATAATGAAGCACATATAATGTTTTACAAAAAGTAAAACTAGGGCAATAATTATTATTACGTCATGTAAGTTCTAAAGTTAATTTACAAAAATAACAGTCGTTAATAAAAAAACTTCGCAATTTCAATGCCGAAACAGTAAAATAAATTAAACCATTATTTAAAATTATATTATTTTGAGTTCGTACTTTTAGTAATACCTTCATAAAACAGCGGATTAAAACCGTTACATTATTATTGAATATGATTTTGTGTAAATCTGCATGCAGCACGTATTAAGAAAGAAACAATTGAAATAATTCCCCTCACCTCGAAATCAGAACAAAAAGCTCCCACAAAGACGCCAATTCATTCTATAAACCCGCGTCAAATTCTTCCGAGGCAGTTTTTACAAAAACCGTAATAATTAAACATCGCAGCTACAAGGCGTGAATGGAAGCAACTATTCGCTTATTCGCTCCGTCTTTATTATTCGCTCCCCTTGCTAACGCTAACGGAATGCGCAGAGAAGGGTTGAACACCACGCCATTATATTAATTAGATGTCTGAGCGGTTTATTAAGAGCGCCGGCGGATTTTTCCAGTCACTGCGAATTGTTCTCGGATTGTCGAACCCGTTCTATTATTTTTAAGATACTGGAATTTTGTCTTTGTTGAATTTCAAATGAGCGCTCGTTTCATTATGCTTTCCTTCGTAAAGAACTCGTGTTTTATTGGACTACAACATTAAATTAGACGCTGTACTTTTTGTCTTACATTATTAAATCATTACATTATATATAATGGTACCTAAATTCAATTTCATAACGATAACTTAGTAAAAAATACCTACACTATTTCCAAATACTAAAAGCATTCACTATTATATTCGCTATGATGAATATAAAAAACTGTTCTGTTCTGTTCTGTTCGAGATACATGGCGGGCCCAAGCGCCAATCCTGGTTTATTTACATTCTGCTAAGTATAGAATAATAATAATTTTAGTCATTTATGGTGACGTATGTAATTTTGTATAATAAACAAAAACTTCAATAAATTGGCCTATTATAGTAGCAACTTTAGATAGATTTAATTAAAGTCGTAGGTCTTACAGTTCTGGAGATCTTAATGGTGATTCTTGTATAGCATTTTCAATTTATATTTGTGTACATGTATAGAGATCAAAAAGAGATAAAAGCGAATTTAGTTATTGTTTTTAGACGTATTAGTATTTTCAGATAATTTTACCATCTACAAAGTATGACAATCGATAACGTTAGGATTTGAATCCGAGACTGCTTTGTATCCAGTCGAACACTCTAAACCTTCTGAGTTACAAATGCCTACATTATTTGATTTATTCAACTGATAATTACTACTTATTTTAAGAAATAAAAGCAAAAGATATAATTTAATATTTATTTGTGTCGCCACATAACAAGAATTATGTGAACTTCGAAATACTCGATAATTCTAAATTTTTGTTAGTTGTCACAGGTGAAATTAGAACTTGTAGTAACAAATTATGAATAATTGTTAGTATTATCTATTAGGCAACACAATTATTTATTAATTGAGTTTCGTTCTTGTAACTGAATATGAAGGTATTAAAACCAATATTTAAAAAATTCCTGTTTTATGTTTATTGCAGTAGAGTCCAAATGTATGAGTTGTGATTTATTCTAGAATCAGAGCATTAAACTTAATTATTTCTGGTTTCTTGAAACTAATTTGCTTATTAACATTTTTATTACGTTTGATTTCCTAATTGAGATATACTCGTATATGTAAGTTGATCGTTGAAAAGTGAATTAGTAAAAGTAAGTCCTCATTCTCATTCTCGTTCTCAAGACCAGTAGCTGGACACAAACAAATAAAAAGTATTTGCTTTATTCGACATTGATCTTGAGGAGTGCAGCAGCAAGTAATTGCAGAATCGTGATTGCGCTACACTCCAAACACTCGTAAATACCGCTCCTGTGTACATACACTGTGTGCAGGTACACACATACAAGACAGAAACGCTGGATATCTTGTGATTGCACATTACGTAGACTTCTAAATATAGAGATGACTATGTACGGAATAAAATATAAACCATATGCCTTCGTCAACCAGAGATCAAAATGCATTTCTCTATAAGGTTAGCCGCTGTAATTTATCGCCTGACATATACTGGCCGTGCGCCCGCTCGTGCACTAATGTTCGAACTCGTGCCATTCTGTTTCGTTGTAATCTCGCCATCTTCGATTACGTCTTACTGTGCAGTCACGCTCCACTCTTTTACTTCTACTTGTTATTTGCAAACGCCAATTGTTTACCAACACTTTGGGACAAACAGTAAATCTGACCTTGGAGCCATCTAAGCATCATCGATGATCTCAAGGAAAAATACATAGCTATCTATACTTAGCTCAGACTTGAGAAAGATATTTATCAAATATTTCTAGAGATCAATCCATTCTTTGTTGTACAAGTTAAAAATTAAAATATCGCTATTAGTCTTACAACTCCATTATTAGTTTTTCAATTATAGGGAACAAAATATATAGATATTTACATACACATCAGTCATCGAATTACAATATGATGGTCCAATAAAATTATTTTTTTAAGTATTAACGTTTTAAGGATCATTACATAAATAGTTATTTGTGTATTAAGAACGTAAAGTGAATCTTTGTTACTCGAACGAGAGCTGCAATAGTGTAAGAGGAACAAAGGTACTTTACTATCGTGCTACACACATATTATTTTCTACGATTGCATCTTAAATTATTAAAAAAACGTATAGGTACTGAAAATAAATTCGTTCTGTTAACTGTCAATATGACAAGTTTCTGTTTTCTTTCATCACTAAAATATCTTCCAAAATATCATATTCTTCCTCCAACATCTCCAAAAAGACAAAATATGTAGTAACTGGCAATTAAAATGAATAAACAAAATAAAGAAACAATATCCTTGAGAACGCAATAACACAGCTAATTATAATTATTAAAATTTTGAAACATTTTAACATTTTCTTGAGAAAAATGATATTCGGCATGCACCACGGATGTTACAAGATGATAATGCCCTCGGACGACATCCGTCCCTCGAGTTAAAAGTCCTCGGACTGGATACCGTTACTCTCTATGCATTATCATCTACATAACGCCCTTTGTATATAAATACTAGAGATGGGCGAATATCAAATTTCTCGAATTCGAATATTGAATACGAATATTAATCAGATCTCGAATATTCGAGGTACTCGAATATTCGAATACTCCTAAAAGTTAATTTATTTATTATTAATAATTATTTAATTATGTCCTTTTCATTATTTGAATGATATTGTTAAGATAAAATAAAATTAAAACAAAAAGTACAAATAAAAAAGAAAAAGACAAAAACTTCAAATTTAAGGTGAAGCGTACGGGCTGATGTTGAGGAAAAACAAATTTGAAATATGGTACGTCTTCATGGTTTTGAAACAAAATATCTTTGTTATTAATAACTTCAAAGTATTGTAATAGCTTTAAGTTTATGTACAAATGATAAAGGAAAACATAGTCAAAAATTGAGGTCAACATATGTCGCGATATGCGAGGTATTCGAATGTTCACTATACTGACGTTAATATTCGAAAATCTCGAATATCGAATATGTCAATATTCGCGGCATTCGACTATTCGCGGATGATATTCGCCCATCTCTAATAAATACCTATTTAATTGCTGAGTAGTTATGAAATTTCAAAACAATCTTACTATTATGCGAATCATGCTTTGAATTTGATTACATTCAGCCTGCAATTAACATTCGCCAAATATTCCTATCCTACACACCGATTTCTTTTGTAAATACACGTTTATTCCTCTCGCTTGGAATCTATCATTCTCGCAGCAATCCTTCAGTGGAATCAGTGGAATTTCTAGATTGTTAATGCAAACTGTTAACCTGAATTTCACCAACAGTTTCATCAATATTTCATTCGAAATTCGTTCCACATCATCAAACCAACTTATTAAATATTTTAATTTAAATGTTGGTAAAATATTATCCGTATCGTATTATATGTATCGAATACCAAAATAATTTGTGAAATCATAATTTAATCGTTTCTTTCAATTAATAATGATTAATTCCGAATTTTACATAAAGTCATATAAATTCAGTGAAATCCAATGCCGTGGAAAGACCTTGCACATAAATCATATCATGTCATCGGCGCGTATTCTGCATTCTGTACATTTTTATCACAACATTGCGTGTTCGCAAATTGTCCACAAGTGCAGCAAGTAAATAACCAACCCACAGTAAATACACAGCGGACAATACCGCCATGTGTAGCTACAGTTCGCGGCATTAACGCACTCGTAACTCATCTGCATAAACAGCCGACAGTCGCCGATTCTTCGCGGCTACTGAGTCACGTGTAGCGATGAGGAATTATCTCGTAGCAGGTCGTGAATGAAAAATTGTTTCTTCATTGTCCGGATTTTATGATTATTGTTTATTACTCCTTTACATGTTTTATGATATTTGTTTATAGTTAGTTTTGATTCTTTATTGACTAATAAATTGTGGTTATGAATGTTTGCATAATTTAACTCGGGGTTATTATTTTCTTTCAACGGAATATAATAATTATGCCATAATACAGCCATATTAATTGAGTACCTACTTTAACATATAGGTACATACATTAAATTCATATAACACGGAGATATAGGAACTTGAAATATATTGTTTATCAATTTATCATCCATCTCAAAAATAATTACTTTTTACAAACAAATTTATAAAACAGATTAATAGATAATATAATTTTTGTTCTTAAAACCTTTTCTAAGTCACAAAAAAAAACACAAAAACTGGTATTATATCACTGTTATTATTAGTATTAACGTAACAAAAAAACATCTAAATGACATTTGAAAAACTAACTATAGCTTCAATGTTATACAGGGTGTTTCACAACTTAGAGCAAAAAATTAAAGGGTATATTCTGTACGACGTGCTGATCATGAAACAAAAAGAATTTTTTTTTAAATCACAAAACTATTTTCCATGTTTCCCAGTCCAAAATTTTTCGTTGCCACTGCCACTGGGTGGATGATTATGTTAAAGTTATTAATTAAATAAAATTCTATTATAAATAACTCGTAGTTGTTTGTGTTTAATAGGAAAGCGAATCCAGTGCATTACTACAAAAAATGTTTTAGGTTAACAACCCTTAATTTTTCGAATTAAAAAAAATTCTTTTTCTTTCATGATCAGCACGTCGTACAGAATATACCCTTTAATTTTTTGCTCTAAGTTGTGAAACACCCTGTATACAATCTTATTTTATTTTCTAAATAGTTCTTATAAAAATAATTTCGATTCGGGAGAAAAATGTTAGGTTAACTCCAAATTTCGATTAGATTTTAGATAAATAATTAAATGAGATAAGAATATTTTAATTTTTTTCTTCAGTACACACCAGAACTAGACCTATTGTTTAGGTATAAAAAATTTAAATTGATGACCACAAATTTCAAAATTCTACAATAAACAAAATAAGACTATTTTATTATTAGGTATAAACTTTGGTTGTTTGTAATCCATTAAATGTAGCAGAATAAATCTAAATAGTTCAGTAAGAGTTGCCAAAGTCTTGGGCTGAGAAATTGAGAATTTTATCACAATAAAATTACTTCTCTGGCTCCCGCTGTATTAATTAATTTGTGGACCGTAATTTGACAACTAGTATCTGCAATTAACGCGACATAATTTATAACTTACAGATATCTACTAGTAGAGTCTTATACCCAACAATGGAGAAATGGCATACCTATATTTATTTTTCCAGGTATAGAGTAGAGTAGTTTGAATGTACATATATAAGCCTAAGAATTTAATTCAGTCAAAAACATGTTCCGTACTCAAGTAGCTATTTATGTAACAAGTACGTAATGTAGGACTTTATTGGACTAGCAGTAGTTTACAGCCGAATGAGTGCTCGCTCACTGCGAAATCCTATAGTCTGAATATGTATGAATTGCCTATAATGCTCGACTACATTTTTTTGAAACAACAAACATATTGTCCAACAATTTAAACTTGCCACCAACTTTATCTAATGTTACTTTCTTCATTTTTGCTCACAATTTGTTCCTGTCTTCGTTTAAAGTTTATCTAAATTGTATGAGTTGTTATGGCTCGAATATTCACATGAATTTTAAAATCTGTCATGTTATCAATATTCTTCTAGAAAATTACGAACTATTAACACAATTACCATAATATTTACTGCAACTTAATAGGAAAACTAAGCTTACTTTTCATAAGTTATTGTATGCCAGGCGACTTAATTTATTTTGTCCGTTTGCATCATTCAAACAAAAATTTTAATTATGACATAAACTGACAATATAAATTCCTTTATATGACATTTTACATCGATTTTTATCATTTATATAAGAAGTCAGGCAAAAATCTTACACCTAACGGTGTATATATAAATTAGTACAAACATAAGAGTTCCGTCCATGTACATTCAGCTACAAAAGTTAGGCCACCTTGCCCATTACACTTGCAAGAGTTTTAATGGTTTCAGATTATAGAACCACTTTAATGCACAAAATAGAAGTAATTTTTAGATCTTTTTAATATGTTAGTTTACATTAAAAATATTAGACTCATTTTTTTTACTTCGCTGAAAAGTGCCTAGTATTGAAAAAAAAAATATTAATAGCTATTTATGTAAAAAATACATAATGTAGGACTTTACTGAACGAGCCTTAGTCAATGGCAGCACGAGGCTGATAAATGAGACTCCAATAAAAGTCCGATTATTTGCGAATTGCATACAATGCTGAGGCGATTAATTTTCTTATGATATGTTCATGTGCAAAATTCAGCTGTATCTCAAAGTGTGCTCTGTTAGGTCTGCTAAACAATGTTATAACTGTCAAATTTATCAAAAAGGTGTGGAAAACATGTTCATAATGTCTCAAAATTTAGAGGTATGGCAAATAAATAGCATGAAGTTCGAAAGAATTAAATAATTATTTAGGTGGAATGTTTATTTATACTTTTATTTTTTGAAATGCTATTTTATCATATTAGTCCAGTAAAGTGCCATTCTATGGACACTAAACATTATCATAAATACTATTATGACATATGTAGACGAATGGTGATAGACCAAATTTCAGGCTTTATGTACGTATTTTGTATTTGATTCCAGTAATTTTTAACGAGACTAAATTTGTTTTTTAAACATAATTAATAACTGTAATTTATTTATTTTTTAAATTTAGAGTAGTGCATTGTTATTAGATTAACGGACGTTAAAAAATTAGCCGAATTAGATATAAAATAAGCACACTAGACGATTAATTCCATGGTTGACGTTTTAGTCGGCGCTTGCTCTCTATAGATGCATATTACTCTCAGAAATATACCCAGCATTCTATGGTCTATGTAGTGGTGTATAAGAATTTCATAAAAATATAGTTTTATTTGCATAGTACAACATAAATATTGTACGATTTCAGCACGAGCTTTGTCATAAAATCTGGTTGAAAGTTTATTATTCTTCGGTCATAAAGAAATTAAAAGTTATGATTGTTGGGACATAATTTTATAGCTGTTTTATCGGTGCGATTAGCATATATAGATTTGCTCTCGGCAGGTAATATATGATTCCGATTGACAGTTCCGCGATTGTGTCTGCACCGCATGTCGAGTTGCGCGTTCCTACAGTACGCTAAAAAACTTGAGATACGGTCTAGGTAGGTTAGGTAGGTACCCAGTGCGGACCGCGGACATTGCCAAGGTAAAACTCATTTATAATAATCGCAATTTTATCGATTGTCTTGCGCCATAACTATTAGCAGCCGCTGTTGTTGCATAACAGACAACGGAAACACACCATAGATATTTGGTTATGACTTTGGAGCTTTTAGAAAACGTTAAAAAATAAAACATCGATAGATTCTACTGCAATTAAATAATGAAGATGAAAATGAAATACTTACAAAAAAATAGATAATTAGAAGTATTTATTTTTTAATGAGAATTATATGACGAGTCTTTTAATTCAGCAATTTAGGATAAGGGGCGAAATAAATAACTTTTAATAATCAGCATGTTTATTATTCAAAAATAAAAACATAGTATTATAAAATGATTTTACACATTACAAAATTCTTAAATTGGTTTTACTTCCAGTTAAATTATAAGTTGGAGTTATATTTTTAATAGTACGTAATTTTACAATAATCGCTCGTTTTTTACTGAACATAATGTAATAGTTATTTACATTGCAAGACCGTTATACAGAAATTTACAGGCGAGCATAGAACGGTAACGGGCGAGCGTTAGCGAGCCTGTAAATTTCAGTTAACGGTCGAGTATTGTACAATGTTTTATGTGCATTTGAATCGCAATATATGTATATTTAATAAAATTAATTGCAATAGTATAACGTAATATCTAAAATGTTCAATCAAGGTAGATTTCGAAAATCTAACAGATTTTGTTTAATCAAAAAATATTTAAGTGTCAAACGTTTAAAATTAGATATGTTGTCATGATAACCAATGTCAACAGCCCGTTATAAATTTTACACGGGCTAGCACGTTATAAGTCTCGTAACCCCTAGAGACAGAGTTAAGTAAACAGTTCATTACGATTCAAATGTACATAAAAATACATCTGTACATGTTATAAAGTACATATTTGTATATAAGTATAAGTAAAGATTTTTAATCCAAAAATATTCTACAGGATTAACAATTTTCCAAAAATTTAAAATATTAGCTAAATGTAAATATATTGTACAATAGATGTCTTTATCATCTGAATATGTTTGTCGATTTAATATAAAAATCATTCGCTCACGCACACGCTCCCAAATTATTTGTTGTCAGATTTCATTAGTTACAACACATCAATAGTATCAAATTAATATTATTGTTTATTGTTTTACTTCAATTAACTTAAATAAATCAATAATTATTATATTATTCTTTATTTACAGTTGTAGAAAAAATGTTGTTTGTATATCGTAGACAAAATTCTTGTTTTTTTGGGCGCGTTCGATTGACTTTTATTGTCTCGACCTGCGGTCTCGACTTGCGGTCTCCACTAAAAGTAACATTATACGCGCAACAACAAAAAACACTCATTTTGTGCACTTAATGCAAAAATAACTGTTTTAATAGATTATTAATGTTTGTTGTAGTTGCTAGTTGATATTTTTTTCTTTTCAGACTCTAAAAAAATATCTGAACCAAAAAGCATTACTTTTTGATACAAATATTTTGTTATTTGTTTTCGGGATTCACTGAATAGGGCCAGCATAGCTAAGAACAAATTAATATTTAGGCTTAAAAAAATTTAAGAAAATAATATTTAAATTTGTGCTCTATTACCTAGAATCTAAACAAATTTGTAAATAATTAATTCAGCTACTGTATAATAATAATCATTTCTTTAAAGCATTATGTGCGATCAACTGCTTATATCTGTGAAAGTAGTCAATACAATGATAAGTGGCCACTAGTTGGTAGACCAATACTTATTAGTAGTTCACACGATCGAATAAATTATGAGAAATAATTAACGAACTGTACACCGCATTAGAAATAATTAAAATTTCTATTTATGAATGCTGGACATTGTTTTGATTGCAGTAGTAAAAAACTTGGTGATATATTGCGATTTTAACTGCGCTAATGTAAACCTTTTAGTTAGACACGCTAAGGTTAAATAAAAGTGAAATATTTCTATCAAACCCCATAGCAATATCAATTAGTTACCATTGAAGAAAATGGTTTTTATTAGAAAATTATTGAATTATCTTTGAAAATCAGTGACTCATAAAAATAGGTTAGTAAATCATACACAATAACAATCATTATAAAAGAGTGTGACTCATTTTGATTGACAACATAATTGCGGCAATTAATTCAAGTTTTTATATTAAACGATGGAATAAATACTACCTACAGATAACTATCAAATAATTTTGCATGTCAAAATAGCTGATAGTATCAGTGAATGCTGATAATAAGCTAAATAGTATTTAAATCGATTAAGTTGTTTAAATAAATACATACAAAAATTTAAATAATTTATTGATGAATTATATAACTCCATTATTTTTAAATATAATTTCTCTAATTTTAAATTCAAATGATACGAGAAAAAAATTAAAAGCTATTTAAATATAGGATATTTATGTTTATCTAACTGTTTTCCTTACATTCCTATAGAAATGAAATAGAAATAAAATTATAGTAGTTATTAAATGAGTACTTATGACTAGAGAACAATAACATTTAAATATGTACATTCCTAACACTTTTCCTATAAAGCAATTATTGAATAACAGTGCAGTGAATTTCCATTTCAAGTGATTATATTATTATGAACAAAAAGTTAATTATGTTTCAAGTAATGCCTCTTTATTTTATTATTGCTTATTTAACGATCTGTGCAAATACACGAAGGAAACTGTTTATTAATTAGCATGTATTTTTAATTAACTTAAACTATTTACTTCCGAGGTGTGATTGTAGTTTGTTTGAGCTTATTTTCTGTAATTTATATTAAAATTACAAATTACAATAAAGTGCTATTGCAATTTTTATTTTTTTTAAGAACTTACCAATTTAAATTATTTTTTATTTGACTGTACCATAATTATGATGAACTCTGTTTAGTGTACATAAAATAGCATTTTATTGGACTAGTACGATAATATACCAAATTTGTCAAAGTCTAAAAATAAGGGACAATATAATTATTATACCAAATTAATTAATTTCTTTGCTGTTAATAAAATTCCTTTTACTTCTTTTGGGAGTTTTGAGACATTATAAAATATATATTTTTTTACAAATGTAGCAGTTTATTAATCATAAATAAAATTGTTAAACAAAAACAACAACAAAGCACACCTTGAGATACAACTAAGATTTTTACATTAACATATTTTAGAAAATAAATCATCTCCA
The DNA here is from genome assembly GCA_947425015.1 of Pterostichus niger. NCBI lineage: Eukaryota > Metazoa > Arthropoda > Insecta > Coleoptera > Carabidae > Pterostichus > Pterostichus niger. The sequence goes on along the minus strand of OX380345.1, from coordinate 8,610,440 downwards.
TGGCAGAACATTGTATGCAACTCGTACATAATCGAACTTTATCTATTTGTTACATAAATAGCAATTATGTTCAACTGCACTATAACTACTTGATTCATGACACTGTTTAGTGTCCATAAAATAGCACTTTATCCGTCTAGTACGATAAAATAGCAAATTTGGACTCCGATCAATGTCACCTATGAGGTAGGAGTCTCAGTTGTATCGAGAGACTGTTGATTTAAAAAAAACTGTTTTGAAGAAAAATATTTAAAATAAAGGTTATATAGATTAAATTTTTGCTTCTGAAACAGTTAACAAATTATATTGTACTTATTTAATAACTGCAAAAAAAAAACTTCGGATAAGGATTTAGATACATTTTCTAAATAAATAAATAAATATATCATTACGCCTTTTACTCATTACTGGGTGTGGCACGGCCGTAGCAGATCTCGGTTAGTGATATATTTCTTCGCGTGAAGTGCGGTTACCAGCCGTAAAATCACGGCCCCCAAAGATGTTGGAGGAGGAGCCACAGGGGTAGATTTAATTTTGGTGAAAATTGTTTGTCGGCTGTGGGGATCGATCCAGGGTTCTCAAGATCCACAGGCCGATTCGATACATTTTCTAGTAGTAATTAATTTAAGAGAGCTTTAAAAAATTAACAAAAATAAGAGACCGTTGAATAAAGAAAAGATTAAATTAAATTAATCCAAAATTTGTATCATGTAGGTAAGTATATTTGCGGCATTATAATTTCTCATTTAATTTGTGTATGTACCAAATAATTCAAATTAATATTACACCGATATTGCTCTTAGACTCATCACCAATTATATATAATTTTGGTGCAGTTGCACATGAAGTACAACCAACATCAATAAAATGAAGCACAATGCTCAGTTCAAGTAGCATTGCAATTAATTCCACATAAAATATGTCAAAGATAAGTAGCTTTAGAAATGTGATCCGGTATACGAACGTACAACACTTGCGCAACACACGTGCCTGCATGTGTGTATGTCGGCAAGACACTCGTATAGAGCCACGTGTTACGTAAGTGCTGCAAGGTGATCAAACATGCCAAGAGATGTCGCGACTAGTTTACATATTCTGTGTTTCTACCTGGAATAAATATCTACGAATTTATTGCATTCCATTCTTGATATTTGTACAGGAATGCATTTTGTTTTTTCCTCAACTTCCGATAACATATTTTTCACTAACTTCTTTTAAATATTGTATAGGTTTGGTTCTAATATTTTTAAAAGCAAAATAAGAAATTTGGAAGACGCATTAATAAGAATTTTGAACTGATTTTTATTTATTTAATCAAATTAATATAGATACCTAAATAGTTTTAAAAACAAAGATATCCAATATGTTACCTGTTCTAGAATTAACTGTAAAAATATTTGTTAATACTTTTCTTTATCTTTTGTTCTTTCAATATCTGTTAATAAATCATTTGTATACGTAAGCTGTAAATTACTATTTTGCATATGGAACAATGAATTTATCTGACGAGATAGTTGAGTTAGATATTTCACCGACAAGGTGTACATAATATTTTTATACAACTGTATTATTATTTATCACAAATTTTAATTTAAAAATTATTTTATATCTATAAATATGTTTTTATTATTAGTGACAGAGTAGTTTATTGTACTGGTCCGGGAAATTTGCGAAAACACCAACCTCCTTTTCTGTAAAAAAATTAGCATTATTATTATTGAAACATTTTTTATTATAAATACGTTCAAAAAATAAAATTGTAACATGCCATCATTGGGATTCAAACAAAAATTGTAGATACCAAACTAGAGAATTGAAAAATTATTTCACTTTCCTTTTTCAATATAAACTTAATTTTGAAAGATAATTCACACTTTCTTCTCTTTCTACCAGGTCAAGCTTGTTTAATTTATTGAAAATTTCGAATAAAAATAAATAATATTAATGTTAATTAAACAGTACATTACTTATTAAATTTTTAAAACTTTAAGTTTATGTCATATCTAAAAAATTGACAATTCTTTCTTATCTACCACGTGTTTAGAGTGAAAATTATTTAAAAATATATATTTTTTGCTTGTATTTTGTTGAAAAAACTAAAATATTATAATGGGGCCACTTTTATCGAATTTCATCGAAATCTTAGATCATATCATTTTCTAAATTACAATGGCGGTCCTCTTACCCAGGACACTTTTTACTGTAATTAAAGAAAAGTAGGCCTAGGAATACTTATATTATATTTATATACATCTCGAATATAAATGAAAAATTAACTTAAAAACATAAAAATGTTACATTTGCACTACTTCTCTGCGCTATACCATTACCGATATTTTCGTTACTGAACAGAATTATAGTATAACATTTTTCATACTCCTCAAAACCAATAACAATACTGCGCTTGCGCAATGATTCCTTAGAACATAGTTGACTGATTCGTATACAAGTGTTTAATATGCTATTTAGTTATTTCTACGTTTTTAAATATGCCAATATAAATAAAATACTTATACGAGTAGAAGCCAATAACTGAAAAATAGGCCCTAGGTTTTCTGGTCTGGACAAGCTTCAGCCTTTCGGGAAATTCCTGTTTTCTTGACTCTATCCATCCCTGTTTTGTAATCAAGTAGACAGTAATCTTGTTTATCATTTATTTTCAACCAATATTAATTTATTTTAGCAGTATTATCATTGCCAATAACAGCGTTCGATAAAGTAGTACTGTAGCCTCATTCGTTTATATAAATGTTACTTTTTTTTTACAGTAACAAAAAAACAATTTTTACATGTTTAGATAGTTGATAATCGCATTTATAATGTACCCGGTTCGATGGTAACAAACTTTCTTACTAAAGGTAATCAAAAATATCTACAAATTAATGATTAATTAGTCGAAAAGTGGTTGTATGAAATGAAACTGGTGGTAGAATATAAACGTCTAAAGCCTTAAGACTGAGAAAACATAGATGTGTAAGTGCAGATTGCCTCGTCAGGCTACGTTTGAGTTCCTAACGCTTCAAAGTTGCTTAAAGAACGTCTAACAAAAAACAAGAACAACATAGGTGTAGCGTACAACATAGCGCTGCGTATAGCAGCCCGTCAAGAAGAGGACAAATATTTGAAGAGCCAGTCGGACAGTGGCCGGCAAACATGTCAAAAAACTGTGTATTCAGCAGAAGAAAACATTGAGCAGTATTATGAAAGCCACATATTTGTACAGAAGTCGAAAGGAAATGCCAGGCAGTATATACGCTGCTTACTTTACATGAGTTGTGGACTTGCAGTTGTGTGATGTGATTCACGAATGTATAAGGAATTCTTCTACTTTGTATAAGGACAAAACTGCTTCCTATAAATATACACTTCTTGCACTGATTACCTGCGAATTGTTTGACATTTCTTGATTGTTGTTGATTTGTTTGCACTGCACTGGAATTAATTTTAAATTTTTAAACAACTCTTAATCTTTTTCCCATTATAGTTGTAAGTAATTTTACCATAGATTTAAAATCTAAATAACACTGGTTTATTATATCACATCAAAGTTTAATCCGAAATTTAAGGATACAGTTGTAAAATGTACAAAAGAAGTTTATGGTGAATGTATATTAGACTCTTGTCCAAGGAATGCATGGTGCAATGATGAAATGAAAGAAGCAATTTAGAAGAAAAAGATAACATTTTTTTAAAATGTGAAAAATAAATATAAGAGGTTAAATACACGTGTTAAGAGAATAGTGAGAGAAAGTAAGATGAGTGTTAATCATTTGATGAGTGAAAGATTAACACGAATGATTTTAGTATGAATAAAATAATGTTTTGGGTGAGTGAGAAGAGATTGAGAGGTAGTTACGTAAGGGCGGTGAAAACGATTAACATTGCGGATGGTGACTTATTGTGCAATGAATTTGGTCAGTGGTTTTGAATATTGAATTAATTATTAGATATTGATGATGGTGAAGATAGGACCAATAGGTATAACTCAAATAGGAAAGTTTATTTAAATATCGAAACGTAACTGTGGAATATCTGGTTGATACTGTAGTAAAAAATTCGACGATGTTCATTATGTGAAATACTTCCAGCAATCATTTGAAAAAATTACTTTGAAATTATTTCATTTACATTAATAGATGCTACTGTTAAAAATTCTTGTTTCTAGCAAATTTATGTTTTACGTAGATTACAAAATATATCTAAAAAAGATGAAAATTGCTTGAAAATTTTACAAACACAGTTAGAGTTAATGGGGTCTGTCACCACCGTAGTTACTAAGTAATATACTTATCCCGTGATGCTATTCTTGGCTTAGCAACGTATGCCTGCATCACCGATATTGACACTACTTTCCGATTGCAATTTATCTATTAAATTCTGGGATATAATGACAGTTAACAGCAAAATTCGTTGTCAGAAGATATTAAAAATTTAATTTTTATTCGATTGGGTAAGTAAAGATTTTGGCTAGAATATTTGTATGAAAACCTTTTCAATAAAGTATGAATGTTTGCTGTGGTTGCTAGATGCTAGATAATTATTATATGTAAATAATTAATTAATTCCGATGCATTTAATGTAATTTCTTTTACATCTTTCAGGATTTATCTAAGTCCTCAGTAATTATAAATACATTTTTCCAAATTTTTTTGAAAAATTTGGCAGTTTAATGTTTATAAAAAACTTTGTTAAGCAAAAGTATCAACAAAACACACTTTGAGATACAATAAAGTTTTTCACATTAACACAATTTAAGAAAACAAATCGCCGCCAAGGCAGTTGAATATAGAGCTTTATATACAACTCGTACATAAACGAACTTTATATACTTATTCCATATTTTTCGGCCGCAAAAATAATAATCGAGTAAAAAACAGTGTATGACACGCGGATGAAAAACTTTTCGTCTAAATATTCAATAAATGTTAATAAAATTTCTGCAACTTATACTGTGATTCTATGCGATATTTTGTCACGTATTAGACAGATAAATTATTTGTCATTTAGTACCATTTCATACAGGCAATATATTATCGAACGACTTTTTTATTGTACAATAAAAAACAAAATCTGTTCACACGAGCGATATTTTTACCGCACGGTCGTCAAATTAAACTTGTCATTAAATTTGAGGTAATTGCACGATATCTTTTATCTTAATATAAATATCGATTGTAACCACAATTTCTAATGTAAATAACAAACTTCTTATAATTTAGAAATTCTCATAACTGTCATTACAGAATTGATGAGTTTAGGTATGTTATTCACTTTATTATACCAAAAATGTAGTACACTAATATGTTTGTGTCTGTTGTGTCTTGCTATATAATTTTATTTACAAACATCTAAAAATAAATTGAATCATAACAAATGTGTAGGTGCTAGTATAAAAAATAAAATACAAAATTCCTGGTTAAACAACAATTAAAATACTTAAATATCCATTAATCACATCCGCAGTTTTCCAATTCTCAGTATAATTCCTACATGGTGAACATATTGTAAGTTATTCCTCGTAAAATTCCATCCGAGTTGCTGACAGACATAGACAAATCTATCAGCTCCGTTCTCTCAACATACCCATAATGGTTGAACCATAAGCAGTTACCAGGATTCGCAGACACCAGAACATTAATAACTCGCGATCAGTATCTGGTTATCGCGCATTGTTTCTTATGTTCGCCTGACCTTGAGAAGTAAGTGCATATGTAAACAAGTCCCCTTCTGCGGTAATCGTTTTTTCAGGTCCGCACTGCGACCGCGTAATTGAAAGCTTGGTAATAACGGCTCCTCTACGTTTAATATCGAAAATAATAGGCAGCGGACGTTTTTATGTTTACATTTTAGGCATTTCCTGGATGTAATGTGTTCGCTTGAAGGTTTATTAATGGTTACGATTAAATTAAGAAATATATTAAGGTAATCGATGGACTAATTTCTGACAAGGAAAATTGTTTTTCGAATACAAGTTGTTAGTTATGTAATTGAGGTTATAACGAAATGAAAATTAATCCGGTGTGGCCGGTGTTTAATATAATTGGAAAGGAAATTCACTACTTATTTACTTCCCAACACATAAAACTATTGAAAGTTAAACAATGCAAATTTGATAATATGTCTTTTAACAATTTGACATCGTATATATAATTCGTTGTCAAATGTTTGTGAACAATTTTTAAGAAAAATACTTCAAATAAAAGTGTTTTCCTCTAAAATAATTTTAAAATATTCGAGGGAAATACTATAAGAGGTTTATTATTCATTTGGCAAATTTTTATTTACAAGAACGTAATTGCTTAGTAACAATTGACGAGAGCAATTGATATAATAATTTCCCTTGACCTGTTTTCAACCAATTATAATACAAAACAGAAAATTAAGTAATAAACACAATTTTATACTGATTATTATTTAACCTTTCTTAAAACCAATGAAATGTTTTATTCACTGATTGTGCGTTTTAACAAATCCGCTGAGAATAATATAATTATTCTCAAGAATAATCACCGCAGATTAAATTTGTTTAACAAATGTCAGATTATTAATTATTTAAATATTCAACACGTAAAGTTAAATTTCTGTTTCAATTAAATTTGTGAGTCAAAAAATAATCTACCTTAATACTTCCCTAGTTTCTTTATCAAATCTATTGCCATTTGGTAACAGACACTCGAGTCCTATGGACTTTCATAACTATTACCTGACAACAAGTTTATTATTTCTAAATAAATCATGAGAAGGAGTTTTGTCTAATGTCAAACTGCTCGAGTCGCAACTAAGTTTGAAAGATGCAAATAAAAATTGTATGTGACGAAAACTAAACCTCTGGTAATATTTGGCAAAAGAAATTACGAAAATGTACTAAATGCTTGTAATGCTCGAATATACATTGTTTCCAAGATAATGTTGGTAAATAAAAATGTATGCACTTCTCTTCTATGTTTATACGATATCAAACTGACAAAGGTGAGGTTTCTGTATAGAGTTTTGACACATAAGATGACTCATTATCATAATTTAAAAACAATACATATATCTGGATGCAATGTTTAATATATAATTATTTGGATAATATGATGGGGTAGGTGGCTCAGTGGTATCGAGTCGGCTTGTGGATCTTGAGAACCCTGGTTCGATGCCCACAGCCGACAAACAATTTTCACCAATTTAAATCTACCTCTGTGGCTCCCCCTCTACTAACATCTTTGCGGGCCATGATTTGACGGCTGGAAACCGCACTTCACGCGATGAAATATATCACTTACCGAGATCTGCTTAGGCAGAGTGCCACACCCAGTAATAGGTAAAAGATGATATATTTATTTTATTTATTTATTAGGATAATGTGAATTAAGAATATGAGTAAATAATAAAAGAAAACTGAGCGTTTATTCGTAGTATGCCTACAGCGTTAGTAAGGTCACGACTCACGACAGCGCGTGCATTAAGGTCACACCGGTAACCCGTTTTCCTCGGGCTGACATCGGCGGCGGTGGCAGCGTCGGAGGTGGCCCTGGACCGTTCCATTGTTTACGTGGGCAGGAGGAATCACAACCGTACAGATTCCGTCGTTGCTACGCTGCAGATACACCGGCATCTACACAATCTACAATACCTAATCCAGGAAAGGAAACAACAAAACAAGAAATTGGAGAATTTACTTATTATTACACTGTAGCATGTTTGGTGACTGAAATCTATACATGTGATATCAGTTATTAATGTACATTGCTTCTCAATTAGGTTTACAGGAAAAACTGTAGAGTAAAATTACGGATTCTCTGATGTAAAACACATTTCATTTGTGAGGGCAATAACGAATTAAATATTTATAACAAATTTAAATAATTGTCTACTGTCAAAATTTTTAACGTTAATATTGACTTACGGACTAATAAGGAATAAACGTAAAAAATGAAAGATTTTTACATTTTTGCTAAAAATAAACGTAATATTTATTATTTTATTAGTATTATTATTATAATTTTATTAGTATATGAAAAATTTTAATACAAAATCATTTTACCTGAAACTGACAGGAAAATAAATATTTGCCTGACCTTTAAGAATCAGGAAAGTTTTGCTTTGCATGCCTAGTCAAGAAAATAACATATTCCCTCCCTAGGCAGGTAATGAAAGAAACGTGAGTGTCTAGTGTCTTAAAATACTGACTGAATATGTAAGTCAAATATTTCTTTTAATTTAAATTATTAATTATTTGTTTATAAGTTTCAGGTAAAACGTTATAGGTAAAACGTCGTACAGGATTCGTAAGCTGATTCAAGCCTCTCTATCGCTCGGCATGAAACTATCTACTCATCCTGTAATTAAACACTGCCCTGATTTTTTACGTAAATAACTAATAGTTTATAACATTTATTTCATGAAAAAAATCAGTAGGTAATAAAAATCTTTGGAGACAATTATTGTTTTAATTTTGTCATGGCATCCTTTATTTTTACGAATATTACATGTGTATAATTAATTTTTGCGCTTTGATTAAATACACAAATGATGTAAGTTTTATATAAAAAAAACCCGTATTTTTATTCTCTACAACATTTATTTCAAATATTTTCCTCTAAAATAAATTGGAAAACAATGCGTTTAAAAAAACTAATATCACATATTATACGTCTCTGTTTGGGTTTTGGATGTACATAGAGTTTATTTTATTTAATACATGAAAAAGATATTATTTTTAATAATAACAGATAAAATCAGTAACTATTAATTAGTACATTTGTTTTGTTATTTCATGGCATATTAGTGTAAAAAAATACAGATTTTTTTTTGTTTCCAATAAACTATTTAACTTTTTTTGGTACAAAATAATTAGGAAAGCCAATAATTGAATATTTCAAAAATATCATTGAATACGCTATGATGCGTCCTTCGATTCCCTAGCCTTTATATATTAATATTATAAAATGTTATAGATTAGTATTTTCTAATAATTTTTAATATTTAGAATAATTTATTCAAACTTTAGAGAAAAATATTTCCAATAAAAGTTACGTAGAACTACAATTTGTTCCACTTTGACTATATGAATAAATATGCGTGGTATTTATAAATATACGCTTTAATTCTATACAAAATCTGGAATATTCTTAGTAGAAAAAAAGGTGTCGCAATAACTTTTATATTTTTTATAAAATTGTTTCTTTGCCTCACACAATCTTACATCTTCTTTACTGTCTCTTCTTGTTATGAAGAATATTCCAAAACAAAAATAAAATCTTTTACGACAACCCGTAATAAAATTGAAGTTCTGGTCTTGGCGGCACTGGATCTTCCGGTCGAAGCGCAACAGTTCCTTCCATCCGCTAAATTCACAATTCCTAATATATGATAATAATATTCTGTTAGCGAGCGCAATCGTAGTATCGTAAAAAAGTTTTTAGTAATTCTACATTTTAATGTGGACCAGTAAAACTGCTTCGCTAAATAAAATCGGGGAGATTCGGTTCTTCATTGAGGAATATGTAAAATCTCTGAACTTGACCCATGAGAGACAGAGAGAGAGAGAGAGTAATAGATTGTGGAGAGGGAGGCAGATGTGATTGTGATTCGCTGCGCGTGATCGTGACAATGTTGCCAACTGAACAATGCTAATGCACCAGCTACAGGCCTGCCGATTTATGTGTTATCTGCTTTAATTGGTTTGATATTAACCTGGTATTTCACTTTATCTTACTTGTCTCTCATTATAAAACAAACATGTTTATTATATTATTTATCTGAGTCATTTATAATTTGATTGCCCTGTAAAAGATTGTAATTTGATCATTTATAAATAAATTAACTTGAAAGGGTTTGAAAGGTCAATGCTGTTGCAGAAAATTGAAATGAAAAACATAAATTAGGTACAAATAAAATTACTGAAAATATCACGGAAAATAACTGAGTAATTCTTACTCTACCCATTCAGAAATAGTTTTTAATACATGAGTACAAAAAGTTTATTTAATTAACTAATTTATTTTAAATCATAAAAGAATAAAATAATTTTAAAGGCAAAATTGTTCGTCTGAGCATGTTTTCTCTTTTTTCGCAAATATGATTTTTTTAATATGGCGTATCATATGGCTATGATAATTAATCATTGTAAAACAAGTAAAAAAACGCAATGTCTTAGAATTTTTTTTATGTACTTTTAATAAACCGGATTATTAGATTCTTATAGAGACACATGGATTTAAGAGCACTATTTGGACCATCTGTAAATACCTGAACATCTTGGAATCCATCTGTAATTACTAAAGCTCGGATATTTACGCTCTTAAAAACACCAAAATAAGCAGGCATATAGGCCGGTAATTACTCTAAAATAGGCGGGATTTTAGGCAGCCTAAATGTAAATAATTTGTTTTAAAAAATATAAACGAATCCTTTTTCTAATATTGGTACTCGTATCTACTCTTCGTTAGAAAAAAATATAATCATTTTAAACAAAAATTAACGCAATCTGAAAAATAATAATGTAGGGTTCTCATTTTATTAACTATTATGCAAATTCAAATTATGTAGTATACTTTAATTCACAAAATATTACGAGCAATTGGTCTATGAAATTTTCGGAAAGGGACTGTCTTCGGTCAGTCAGAACTTGCTTGTAAGTTGAAAACTTCGTTCGACATCACAAAATGTGACAGGAGTGTTCTTATATTTAGCCATATTGTCTAAAGTTACTTCAGCTCCATTGACACAATTGAATTGCCACGTAAAATTTTGACTAAAAAACGTTTTTTCTTTCGGCATTTTAAATTCACACACAAAAACTGATTAAAGTAAGTACTTTAAATATTATAGGTTAGGTTGAAACACTTTGTCGGGTGCTGAATTAGTCAACGAAGTAAATGATAAACCTTGTCTGCTCAATAAAAGTTAGAATGGGCAACAAAAATAGGCAAAATAGGCTGTATAAGGTAAAATAGGCACAATAACCAAAATATAGAAAAAATAGGCTCAAAGGCACGAAAAAAAACCTTCCATTACACGCAAACATATTACCTATGTATAGAAAAACGAAATTGCCTGAAGTTATTAAAATTTGAATCTAGGCAATTGCCTAAAAATCCGGTCTTTAGTAATTACTAATCATCTTCTAACAAAGTACCTTATTAATTTATCTTTATAATAAACAAACAAAAGCACGTCGAAAAGTAACAGATAGTATAATTTTTATAATTTTAACTAAATAAATATATCATCACACCTTTCACCCATTACTGGGTGTGGCACTCTGCCTTAGCAGATCTCGGTAAGTGATTTTTTGTTTGTTTTCAGATACATTTGTTAAGACCTTTCTTAGAAGATTGAAATGTAGATTTTAAATATGTAAATTTTGCAAATAACAAAGATATACTGATCAATATTTTTTTTATATCTTTATACCATTTTAAAATTTTTATATAAAATTTAATTATATACCTATATGAGTAAAAGTTACTATGATAAAATATCATTTACATTCTTAATTTACTTTATAAATCTATTACAATAACATTGATTGTTTTCGGTTTTTTACTAGACATCCGTTTCTCAACGCTGAGATAAATTGACAAATAATTCATCTGCCAGATAAATAAAAAAATATCATATTAATAAATAACATACTTTGTTCCATTTACTCTCAGTGGAAACGCGTGGATTTGAGAGTTCGATTCCAACTGTGGACAATCTGATTTTCACCACATATCCCCTTCATTCAAATCTTTGGAAGGCATAATTTAATGACAGATAATTACACGTCACTCGTATAAATATATCACTTATTGAGGTCTGCTACGGGAAAGTATCATACCTAGTAATGGACAAAAGCTGTGGTGATAAATTTATCCCAAATCATATTAGCAGTGATAAACTGATGCCATAAGAATATATTTTTTAGTATAACAGGCACGTAGTACTCTATTTTGTATTTCCGCGTGGTATGTGGTTTTCAGTCGTCAAATTAAATATAAATTTAAATGCGAAATTAAATCATCATGATAGCAAAAGAGCTATAAGTTTTTTTTTTAATAAACAGGGAAAATAAAAATATCATCGTTGGCAACACTGCTCAATCCTCTCCAGCTCCACGTAAGAAAGCCGTAGCACGCTCCGTCGCTGGAGTACGGCAGCGCATTAGCATACGTCAACATTGCATACATAAATAAATTAAGAACTTTTAATATATACAAATAATTCATTAGGTAGGTTAGTAATGCTACAGATCGGCGTGTTTACATCTCGAAGGCGAGATTATCTCGTCCGCGCGGCTACCGCTCGGCGTTCAAGTGAGGAATGGATCGTGTTTTATTGGAATTTGATTTGAGGCCGTGTAGAAGAGACTGACACACTTAGCTGCGTGAACCTGTCGTCGTTCAAAGCATTGCATGCAGAACTATGCAGTCATGCGTAGGCGATTAAATGACATTTCGTTATGTTTTCAATTTAAATGGTATATTACTAAATATCAATGTGGTATTTATTTGTTTATAAGTATTATGTTTTATAAGTTTATAACTACGAGCCCGGGTCGAATCTATTACCTCATGTTTACTGTAATAGTAATTATTATTATTATTATTATTATATACTAAATATACGTCATAGTCAAAAATAGATGGATTTATCTCATATTTATAACAAAAATATATGAAATTAATTGAATATTTTGTTAAAATAAATTTGTGGTTCGAATATTTATAATAGAAACGTAGTGACAGTTATTTTTCCATGACATTATAATTGTCACAAAAAAGTATTAATTATTCATAGTTGGTTATCGGTTTTCTCGAATTACTTAATATAATATCTCTAATTTGAGACATGAAAATGAAATAACCTATATTAATTAACAAACAAAAACTAAATTTATATGTTAAATGTTAGATATTTCTGTACTGACATGGGAACCGCTTAAATTTGTTATCCCGTTTAGTAGATTCCCATTATTTTCTGCAATATATTGTACCCCAACTATTTAATTCCTTTACATATCACTTGATATATTGATGGCACGAATAGAATTCCACAAGAAAGGTTTTCACGGACATCATATTGTGAATATTTCTGGGCATAATATTTTGTTATATATAATGACGTTATAAAAACTACAAATATATTATAGTTTACTTTTTAATTTATATTTACAGTTATTAATATATCATAATAAATAAATCTATCTTGTTTTCTTCTAGTTATTTTATATTTACCACTAATTGTTGGTGGTAACAAACTTGACCACTGTTATTGTGATGTAATATCCGCGCAGTCTTAGGTTCGAGTTTACCGGTCAGCAAATGGGTGTACTGCTAAAATACGGCAATAGCTGGTCTCTAATCACACGCCGTACGGTGGTGTGGATAACATTACGGAATTCGAATTATATTCCTCTTGTACGGAGTAAAATAAATAAATAAGGTAATTCGAATTAAGGTTCTGTTGTGCAGAGTAACAAATTGCAATAATATATAAATACTAATGAATGCATAAAATGTTCAATTATCAAATGTAAAGTACCTGATAAAACAAAAGTGTAATACTATAAATCCGTCAGTACGGTGGTGTGAATAGCGATACGGAATTCGCTAAAAATTATATAAACTTCAAGCTAAAAATTATATAAACTATCACACTACGGTTCGGTGAGTGCGGACCCTGTACTGTAATTGGGATTAAATTTCTGTTGTACAGCGTAACATAAATAAATAAGAGATGTTGTTTTTATCGAACTACTTTTTATTTAGAAGAACGTGATTGCTTTCGAAAAACTGATGAGAGCAATTGACATAAAAAATCACGACACCGAATTACTCGAGTTGATTTACTCGTATCTCAAATCAACCAAGTAAGAGTGAAAAAAAGAAAGATTTGGCAGGAGAGAAACTAACCTTGAGTAATATTTATTGAGATAATTTACCGAATAGAGTATTTTATTAAATATCATGAAATTTATGTTCGTCGTTTCCAAGGTAATGAAGATAAATAAAAGTTTATCCAGTTGCAAACAGTTACCATCCTTGTTTATCCGATGTCAAATGACAAAAGTTTTCATGTTTTATTAGAAATCAGAATGAACTTCTGATATAAAGGCAGCTATGATTTCAGTGGCATATCTGAGTACAATTATGAATGGACTATTGCCATAGCTAAGTGGCAACCTTTGCAACTGAACAATTAGCAAGTGCAGGTCCGTTTAACAACAAGAAGTAATTGATTCGAGTGTCAGAGGCAGTGCGCCCGGCACTTTTGCTTGAAAAGGTTGCAGTGTGCGCACAGTGCGTATTAAGACCTAGTTGTAATGTAGGTAATTAATAATTTTAATGATTCACATCATTAAACAGTAGCCGGTGCTGTCTCGGGCGACATGTGTGCGTTGCGCAACTATCGTCGTCTCTGTCTAGCTGGTGTGTGCATGTGGATGTGGATATGGACCTCGCCGCCACAGCCACGTTGATTAAATATGAGGAAAGATAATTAGCAGTTTGAGACGCAAGTATGCGCATTTTTCGCTGCGATGAGAACGTTCGCCTGGAATGGGAGGTACCACAGACTGTTATGAAACTTTATGGCGTTTAAAACAAAAAATTGCAGTTATTAGTAATTAATAGACGCATAACATCACGCCAATGTCAGAGAGAGGGAGACATTTTCATATTTTTAGGCCTAGAATATTCTCAACAACGGGAATTTCTCAGGCTTGTACAGTACTTTTGGTGGAATGCAAATCTAATTATATCGCTAAGAGTTTCTTAAATAGCTAGGAAACTATTTATTTAACACGATAGTTCATTCGGAGACGAGAATTTGAATTACAGATTGTTTGTTAAATACAGATGTGTTTACATTACGACCAAAATTCATGGATTTTGTCAAAAACCCGTGTTTTATACACGTTCAAAACACACCACGAAAATGTTTACAACATACGTAAGAACTAGATCAAATTGTTTAACACAATGTTTGTGGATTTTTGTCCATGTTCTAAAACATTGTTTTCAATGAAAATTCATAATGTAAACGCGTTTATAAAATGTCAAAGGGATAACAGCTATTAAGATGTCAATGGATTCTACCAGTATATGTACTTGAACTGCCTCGTGTTTTGGAATATTTATTTTTTAATTCAACAAAACTACCACACAGTGGATCGGTGAGTCTGAATTGGGATTAAGTACCTGTTGTACAGAATAGCATAAATGTGTTGATTACAATCATTTATATTAATAACAATAAAGTATATTTCTTACATAAACAAAAAATATTATTTGTTGATTTTCGAACTCGTTTATTGTTTCACTCATATATATCATTTTATTTTTATTTAGTTCAGATCAGGTCATTAGAGTAAAAGCACAGATTAACTGTACTACGAAATACTTATAGTTAATCTATGGCTAAGAATAAGTAGGATTTAATAAGAACACATATCATTTATATATTTTTATTATGTAAATATTATTTCCAAGTAGGTGCATATATTCTCCTCTTCAGAAAACAGATTTAATACCTTTTTAAATCAACGAAACTGACATTTTCAGTTCGAGATAAATTGATAATATCGCAACTAATATTTGACAGCAATCTAAATGTCATTTTATTATATTCTACTTAAGTTTGTTTTTATATATTCAAGTTTAGTTGGACAAATAACCATAAATAAAATATCTATAATCTCGAAATTTAACTACGGTTTTTATGTCACACAAATACTGAATTATTTTATATATTTCCATAATTTTAATCATATATGTCAATAATAACAAAATTCAAAGAAATGTCTGAACCAGCAAACAAATAATTATGGTACTCTCACACTTGGCTTAAATCTTATATTTTCTTTTTCGTTTAATTCATACATGAGAAACAAACTATATTTTTCTTCATTACACTTTTGTTCTAAAATTTATTGGTAAAGAAATATCGCCTAATGAAAAAATTACATAAAAATTCCCTATGTTAAAAAAAAATAGCTACCCGGTGTCTACGAGGTGAACAAAGAATACTAGATACCACATAGTTTATAACACACGTCATTCAGAGCTAAAATAAATCGAATCCTCGTAGACTGTACTACAGAGCCACAAGTCATCGTTGTTACACTGTCAAGTGTCCGTAAGTAACAAAACAATAACAGGTACTTCAATAAAATATAATAAAAGGCAAACTGCCAGAGCGTAGAACATTATAATTCTATTAGCAAAGTTAATCATGAAACAATTTATCTAATTAACATACAGCACTTGTTCGATTAGAGAACACACTTTTGTGTGCAGGTGCGCATTTCAATGTTAAAAGTATTTTAATGAATGAAAGAAAAAACTAAGCGTGTTTTGCATTCGGTTCTCGGACATTTGAGCAACCTACAATTACTCAAACAATGACAAGTATCACGAACACAAAAAAGCTTTGAGTGCCTAGTGCGAACAGCTCGCGAAAAAATCCCTCCAATGCTACGACACTTGTCATGTGAAGGAGGAAACACAAACTGAAAGGTTAAGATTAATTATAAAGTTATAAAACTGTATGAAATACGTTCAATTGATTATGGTAATTAAAGGTAATTGGAAATTGTTCCGGTAATAATTTTGTTTGTTTGTTTGTTAATTTAACGAGACGTTTGAGATAATTCCTAGCATGTGACATTGATTTTTACATGTGTTTTTACCTGAAATATTTAATTTATAGCAGAAAGGCGGCGACTTTAATTTGTCGCTACATACGTCGACAAGCATGCGGTTAATAAAATTAATTAAATGCTGCAACACGAGAAAGTACTCAAACAATTACCTACCACTTCATAAAAACCTAATTGCTTAAGTGATATTATTTTTCACACTACCTAAATAAGCACACATTTATTTATTTATATCCATTGCCGATTGTCGCATGTGTTATTATGCAATTGTCATTATTGTTATTGCGTAGAGATAGTTGGTTAATCAGGAAGCTAATGAATAATGATTTTAATTCTTAATTAAATACACACTATATCTACACTTTTCTTATTTAATATTGCAAAATAACTAGATAATTTAGAATATAAATTTAAATTTAAATGGGGTAGGTGGCTCAGTGGTATCGAGTCGGCCTGTGGATCTTGAGAACCTTGGTTCGATCCTCATAGCCGACAAACAATTTTCACCAATTTAAATCTAATATCTTTGGAGGCCGTGATTTGACAGCTGGTAACCGCACTTCACGCGAATAAATATATCACTTACCGGGATCTGCTTAGGCAGAGTGCCACACCCAGTGATGGGTAAATGGCGTGATGATATATTATTATTATTATTATTATTATAAATTTAAATAAATTTTCCAACACATTCAATAAGTAAAAATTAAATATCTACAAACATGGCATTTATGCCATTTACATTTCTTATTTTATCCTCTTTTTTGATCATAGCATAGTCATGTTGTAAGGTGTCTGCTGTTTTATAATTATGTTTGTGACATTCAAAATTTAGTAATAGTTTCTAAATTACTTGCAGTGCTTATTTTACAACTTACCAGTCCCTGCGTAAAATTTCTTCATCGGGCCCTTTTTGAAAAGTTAAACAAGATTAATGAAGACATGTGTAAAAATAAATATGTATTAGTTGTTAATATATTAATTTTATATATAAAATTTTCTAAATACGAGTACAATTATTAGAAAAGCAAACTATATTTAAATAAATATTTCATTACGCCTTTTATTGTCAAGCCGAATACCATACGTGACTATGATTTTCCTGTGGTAATTTTTGCCTAGATCACTCCTGCTTGTTGCTAAATAAGTAGTCGCGATCATGACGACAAAAATTTCCGTCAAAATCAGTCACTAATGGTATTATATATGATAATATTGTATATACTCTCTAAGCCAGTGGTTGTTAAACTTAATAAAAATGGAAGCTACGTTTGTAAATTACAATATGTACAAATGTGTAATGTATAAATGCAAAATAAATTACAACTTTGAATTTTCAGTAAAACGTAAAATAACAACTTAAACAGAATTGTATTTCTTTTAAATCTTAAATGATTTACTACGTTTTTACGGATTACAGTATGAAATAGTTAATAATTATATATTTATTACATTAAATTTTACTTTAAAAGAATGTCACCAGGTAGCAGTAAATAATAATTTGGTCACCATCCGATTACTGCTCTGAAAGGCATTTCATTGATAAACAATTTAAAAATTGGGGATTAAACAAAATTATTAAATTGTTGGAAGCTAAAAAAAGATCGAAATATTTCTTTACTATCTTTGCCATGTGCTTGTTTAATATTTTGATTTCAGATGATTTTTTTTATTCATAAAGAAGAAAAGTAGAATAATTTCAGAACAGTTGAAGGGCATAAACATAAATTAAAATATAATATAATTTAGAAAGTTTTTACAATTTATTCATACATTTATTTAAAAACTCCATATACGAGTACAATAGAGAAAAACTAGAGTTTAAAGCGAAATTCTGATAATTAAGACACAGATGTATTTTCGCTGGAGATAGTTACAACTGCTCGTAATTTCAATGCTTAAATTTTGATCTTGATTCCATTCCCATAGCAAGGTCTCCTTAAATGATTTCACAGTGCAAAAAATCCATCAGAAATCTCGAATGGTGTAAGTGGCAGTTCCAGCTTCCACTTTGAATAGCAGCTATCAGATTAGGCGGTGGCGTTGGCCGCTACCGGTGTTGGTTGATGTAAGATACCAATAAAGCATAACCGGTTCACTGGTCTCGATCGCTGGTAATAGCCACTTGCAGTAACCACTCTGCGTGGTTTCGAATTCACACCTCGCCTGCAAACGGACCCGATCATTGGAAACAACGATACGCGCAATGAACTGTGGCTAATGCTGTGATTTATTCTTTACATGCTTATTAGCTTCACTTTATACTCTGCTGTGTAAACACGATATTAATTGAAATTGTGTAGACGGTAATATCATAACATTGTAACAAAAGTCCTCATTTACTATTAATAACTAACAATTCAAATGATATTATGGACACTTTTATCTAGTTTACGAAATATAAATACACCATTATAAATTTAATCAATCTTAACTTTTATGAATTTAATGTTGTTATTGTGAAAATCAAAATAATTTGCATTATTTAAAAAATGTCATTTAGGTTATTATTTATTTTAAAATATTATTCAAGTTTGAGGAATCTCATAATTTACAAAAGGCGAATTATTTTTTTTTAGTTGTATTTGGTAGGTGGCTCCGTGGTATCAAGTCTGCCTGTGGAATTGAGAACCTGGGTTCAATTTCCACAGCTGACAAACAATTTTCACCACGTTAAAACTACCCCTGTGTCTCTCCTTCCACTAACATCTTTGGGGCCGTGATCTGACGGTTGATAACCGCATTACACGCGAAGAAATATATCACTTACCAAAATCTGCTACGCCAGAGTGCCACACCCAGTATTGGGTAAAAAGCGTGATGATATATTTATTTATTTTAATTTTAAACACTTGTAAAAAATATTTAAGAACTGATACTTATAAAAAAATACAATTACGACTTATTAAACGTATACTTAATATACAGTTTCTTCATAATTGGTAACAATGGTCACTGGTGCAAATTCAATGTTCTATCATGTAGTGCCAAGGAGCAGCTATTTCTTTAGATTAAATTTTATTAGAAGTGTACAAACAATAATTTACTTTCGGTGCAAAACAGAGGTAGCTTCGGAAGTACATTCAAGAAGAAGAAGATACATACAAATCTGATAATGAAATTTTATCAGATATGTAACATACATCATAAATGATTATAGAGTCAATCTAGTTTGAACATTTTTGAATACCATTATTACCTATTGTTCATTTTACAGATATATAGATTGTTTTACATGATTATAAGTAACTTTTAGCAATAATAATAATAAAAATAAACCGTGTAAAAAAGATTCAGCTACACAATTTTTTTTTTAAATAACGTCATATTGTCAATGTTAATATGTTTAAGATTTGTATGTTTTTAGTTTTGACTTGTTTATTATGAACAGATTTTAAAATATTGAAAATCTAAATTAATTCTTTTTTTCTACGATTGCTATGAAAAGATGACAATTACGCTCTCATTTGTCATCGTAAAGTTGACGTTTTCTGTAGAACAATCCAAAAATATCTTTTTTGCGCGTCTCCAATGGCAACGCGCGAAAAAGACGTTAAATTCGCGCGTTTCCAATGGCAACGCGCGAAAAAGATTATTTCAATAGTTACCAGGGATACAAACAAAACAGAAACTTGTCATATTGACAGTTAACAAAACGAATTTAGTTTTAGACGTATACCTACGTTTTTTAATAACTTTAAGATGCAATCGTAGAAAAAATTATGTGTGTATCACGAGCGTAAAGTGTCTTTATTCCTCTTGCACTATTGCAGCTCTCGCCTTCGGCTCGCGCTGCAATTACCGTGCTCGAGTAACAAAGAATCACTTTACGCTCTTAATACACAAATAACTATTTTGCTTCTTCTGAAAAATTTTGAAAAAGGAAGT
Organism: Pterostichus niger; assembly: GCA_947425015.1. Classification (NCBI taxonomy): domain Eukaryota; kingdom Metazoa; phylum Arthropoda; class Insecta; order Coleoptera; family Carabidae; genus Pterostichus; species Pterostichus niger. The sequence goes on along the minus strand of OX380345.1, from coordinate 8,589,919 downwards.
TATCTTCTTCTTCATTTACATGTTGTGGTTCACAAAAATAGTTATATTCATATATAAGTCACTATCTCAACTATTGTTATTGTTTTATATGTACAGTTCATATGTTCTTTAGTATTTAGTTGAATTTGTTCTGATGAAATTTTTCAAATATAATAACAATAAAATAATGGTTAAAAAGAAATACGAAGTTTGTTTACTTATTAAATCTATATTAATTTTATAATATTTACATTTAAAGTTAGAGATTAGCTCCCGTAATATGTAAAGTAATAGTGTTTTATGAAGATGTTTTTGACATCCTCATATTAACTGCAAAAGTTTTAAACTCTGATATATTTTTGATACAAGTCGATTGACTAGTAAATATTAGATAGCTACTAATTGAAAGTTAAAGAACAAATATATTTTGATAATAAATAATATCGCAAATATTACTACCTACCTATTATAAAATTATTTCATTTGGTACCTGTAAATCTCTAGTCAATAACAATTTTTTTTGATTGTCCGTATTTTGAGTAGTTGTTGCTGCATGCTTAGATCTTTTTAATCTTCTTTGATTTCAACTTATACAACTGTGTTCTAATTTTTGAATGATTCAGACTTCCCTAAAAGCTGTAGGTTCCCTAAATTATAATTGCCATTAAGTTTCTATATGTAACAGAAAATATTTTATAATTTGAAAGTGCAATAAATCAGTAGGTAGCTAGTTTGAATAAGTTCAACACTGTTCAGTATTTTTGAAATCATTGTCAAAGTCAAAGGTTTGATTTGAACGCTAAGTGAGTCGTGGTTTGAAAATAGAAAGCCGATGATTAGTGCGTCTTTCAAAGGACAGTCGCGCGCCAAGGTGGCCATGGAGTCCAGGCAGCGCCACCACGATCAAGAATGTTCCCCAGGTCCTTGAAACAAAACTATTATTAAATGTTAGGTTAAGTAACGCAACCAGCCAGCAACAACGATTGATTTATAGTTTGATTAGATCACGGCACACGGACTTGGCCGTGCGCTAGTGTGAGTACGTTTCCTATAATTTATACTCTAGGAGGAACGCCCAGATTATGATCTTTTGCCAGCACGTGGGTGTTAAAATGTTCTGGTATTTTAATTTTCAACGTGAATCAAGACGCTGGATTTATTACATTACGTTATCTTGGATCGGCGGTGGCTGGAATACGATTTTCATATGTCCCGTACACAGTAGCACTAGGAGTGTGCAAGAGTTACGACTTTATTATTATATGTATCGCGAAGGCTGTGAAATCACAGATTTTTATCTTTCTGATAGATTCATCGCCACTGTCCACATTCTTATTCAACTATTTCATTTCGAAACTACACTTTTCCAAATAATTCCACTCATTCTCTTCACGAATAATTAATTGCGCATACAGATAAAGATATTTATTACATATAAGAATACTAGTATGAACAGCCGATTAAGGACCCGTTTATTAAAATGAGATACAACAAAAATATTATATAAAAATCATGGCATAAATTGCACATTACTATTTTTTTTATCAAAACTTTATATTGTGAAAATACGAGATTAAAATTGATGTAGCGAAATGTTTTCTGCTGCAACAACATTACTTTACCACTTTACTAAAACTCATCTAATAAATACTAACTGTTGATCTATCTAGAAGCCTTGAAAGACACAAAAAACATCACAAGAAACAAAATAAACCGGGCAAGGTAATTCTACCAATAAAGATAAAATCGCAAACAAACTTTTCACACATGGTGGACTCGAACTAAAATGCTCGTTAGGCACAAGAATTGGACCCTGTCTGGGTCTGGAGTAAGTCAGGACAGACTGTAAAGGTGTGCCGGTCAAAAGACAAGTGACAGCTTGATTGAACACTGTTGACAACTTTCAAAATCAACATCGTGAAAATAAATAAAATGTCACTTTGGTAGGAAACTGGACAAGGTTAGAACAGATCCGAACTCCACAAATTTATGAATATATTAGTAATCTTTATTTACTTTAAACTTTATTGTTTCTAAGTAATATACTTTTAATTAAGTATAATTACATAGGTACATACCGTCCGAAGAAATAACTATTTGATTTGTCAGTATATGTAAATTATGATAGCTGGAAAATGAATGCAATTTATAGGAATATAAAAATAAGTTGTATACTGTAAAGTAATGTAAGTATTCAGGCATGAATATTAGATTCTACTTCTTTCTCTAATGAAGAAATTACATAATAATTTACGACCAATTTTAATAATATATTGGTGTTTGAACGTCTAATAAATATACATATTTCAAGAGATTTACATATGAAAACAAACGTATATATGTGAATGTCGACAATAACACAGCATACTATAGTAAATTGTAATAACAGTGGAGATAGTCTTTGCATTAGGTCACTGTCCCTGCCCAGAATTTCAGATACCATGCGTAATGCGAAACACCTTTGACCAATTTGGTCATAAGGATAACACTTCAACATGTGTGGAAATTGAGGTGACGGAATGAGAAATATCACTGTTGATAAGTAAATTAATTTTAACTTTATCTGGATTATTTGACCTACATTTTCTACAACTTCTCAGTTCTAGAAACTACAAACTGCCAAGGTAACTAAATAAATATTCTCAGAATTCGCTTAAGAATTCTATACTTTATACCATAAAGCAGCAATTTTAAACATTCGCATTTATCTTATTTTGTAATTAGTTTTTTTCTTCAACACAATAAGTAAACATGCTAAATTAAATAAATTAATAAATCTAGTATACCAGTTACTCGAAGTTACTGTTTTTGCATTACAAATGAGATTTCGCGATTTTAAACTTTGATGACATACGTAAAAATACAAATGTAACGAAATTTCTGGCCTTGAAATATATTTTGATGAGTTCTTGATCAAATATTTCTTGTCTTTAAATCAGGAAACCTTGATTTCTCTTGATATTCTGTTCTCTTGTGTAAATAAAATTTCTGTTCTAAATAATTGTTATAATTATAAACTAAGGTGATTCAGTGGTATCGAGTCGTATTGTGTGTTTTTCACAGCCGACAAATAATTTTTACCAGATTATAATTACCTTTGTGGCTGCACTCCAATAACATTTTCGGAGCTCGTTGTGATTTGACGGCTGGTAACCGCACAAATATATCACTTATCGATATCTGTTTCGACAGAGTGCCACGTCCTGTAGTATAAAAGACGTGATGATATATTTATTTTTCAATATTTCCAAAAATTTTAAATTTGCATTAAGGAATCAAAAATCCTGTTAAAATATAGAATAGCTCTGTCAAAAAAAATAATTGTTTTTGTGTTGATTATCATCAAGTTAAACACTAATTACATTATAAGTTGAAAGTCCATAATAATTTATTTATTTTTATATTATAATTTTGTTTTTCATCTCTAACGCGACTAGTTACAGATCACAAGTGAAAAATCACAAGTTGAGACCTCACTTAAATTTGCAATTAAAAATATAACTAATAACAACAAAGACAAAATTAATTGTCATCCATACACTTGGTAAAACTAGGTTTAATAAAAAAATATAAAATAAACACTTGGCTAATTTTGGCTGAATTTTGTGAGAATTAGCCAAATGTTTATTTTATATTTTTTTAATATAACTAATGTTTTGATTCTCTGTAAGCTATAGGTTCCTGTAATTGAGATATGTTTCATGTGCAAATGCAGCAAATAAATGTTAAATAATATTTATTTCTATTTACTATATAAAAAAATTAATACATTGTTGCAATTTTTATACACATATTATGCTGCATAAAAAAATTCTTCATAAATTTGATTGGAAAAGATTTACAGTTTACAATTTAAGTATTAAAACAGTGTTTGTTGAAAATAGGTAATTAGGCCTTAGTAATCCTTGGATAGTGGAATAAATTAACAAATCTGATTCATTTATACTTTATTGGACGTTTCGAACGTTAAAACACGTTTATCTTTAGCTGTAGAATTATATACAATGTTAAAATACAATAAAATTATTTGTCTACAAAATCACTCACCAGTAATACAATTTGCTACGTAAAAACAGTTGAATGGTTTAAATATTTTAAACAACCATCACTGAGGCGAAAATTTTTTTATAATTTTTAATAACTTCAACACGAAATTGTGAAGTGCATTCAATGGAGTTCGGTACATTTCTGATATCAACGACATCCGTCGGAAGCAACGAAGTGTTTGGATTATATTTTAAGTTCAGTAATTTTTATGTTTTTTTAAAATTACAATTGGTTTATATATTTATTTTAATATATATTTTCTGCCGATGGTATATTTTCGAATTTTAAGTAAAAACTTAAGCAAAATATAAAATAAACTAAACACTTGGCTAAGTCCGTCAGTACGGTGGTGTGGATAACAATATGGAATTCGAATCCGGAGATCCCGAGTTCGAATCTCACTCAAGCTAAAAATTATATGAACTACCACACTGCGGCTCGGTGAGTGCGGACCCTGTACTGTAATTGGGATTAAGTTCCTGTTGTACAGCGTAACATAAATAAATAAATAAAGTCTCACAAAATTGTTTAGTTTATTTTATATTTTATTAAACCTAGTTTCACCAGGTGTATGGACGACAATTAATTTTGTCTTTGTTCTTATAAAAACTTAAACATTAGTTAGGGAAGCCTATTATGTTAACATGTGTTTGTATAAAACGAGCATTCTAGGAATTTAGCTGGTTTCTATGTATTTGATGCTTTTTATAAATTAATTATCTATGTTAATTATATATGCAGTTAACAGATAATTTCTATATGAAAATGAAAATGACCTACAAGAAACTAATAAAAAGTAGTATTCAAAATAATCCAATCCTGTTTAGTTATGGAGCTAGATAGGTAAGCAGCTGATAAAAACTTGTCAATCAGAAAAACTTAAAGCACATAACATATCCAGTTACTAGCACAACTTTGGTCACACACACTCACACACATACAGCTTCTCTAGCATCACTCTAACTCAGTGTGATGTGATGTTTGTATCTAACTAGGAAGCTGAAAGTTGTCTCTATGTCGTCACAGACCTTGGGCCAACCCACCCGATCTGATCGCGGCAAGCTGAGACCGCGACGTCACATATTATTGACCATGTGTGGATCTCATGTAGGACACACACACACACACATGTTGTAAATGTGCGTGTGTGTATGTGAGGTGGATTTACGACTGGCTAGCTGTAGGTGATGTTATGTAATCGTGAAGAACACTCTAGTTGTGTCTATAAACTGCAGGACTTGTGTATTTGGACTGTGCGACTGTGGACTGATTTGTGGGATGGTATTTGTAGTGGGCTTCATTCAACTGTTTTTACACGATTTTCTTCTTAAAACTTAAAAATATTGAACACTGGAAATTAAAACTATTTTCTCAAATTAGCGTTACAGTTTGCATATATATATAACAGACGAAACATGCATCTTATTTGGATCAGTAGCAACTGTTTTCATACGATTTTGATTCATGAAAATAGCATCAATTCTATTTTTCGAATGAACGGCGTGTATTAACGATCTTCGAATATGCCATACAAATTTAACATCAACTATAAACACCATAGATTAAATTGAATCTTCTAGTTCTTTTTTTAAAATAAAAACATAAACTCTCAAAATTATTTCACTATCCTTGAAAAACCTGCAAATGCAATTTAATGCGCAAGTCTGGAATTGATATTTTTAATTCCTCGACCTATATAATTAGGGAAGTATTATGAAAGTGATTTTCGTTGATCTCGACATTTTGATAACTCTTCACCTTTTACTAAATAAGCTATGAAATATAGTTATAAAAGATACTTTGTCTGTCGGTCTGCGTATATGTACGATGATATCTGAAGTATGCATTGGAGTTTTAGAATCAAGGTTTGTGTTCAAGATTATGATCGAAACACTGGGGTTAAGTTCAAAAGTGAATCATATTTAATCAATTGTAACATAATTTTATTTCTAGATCTTTACGGTTATTTTGTAACCAGTAGGGTATATCACTAATTTCGTAATAATTAACACATACTTGAAATATTTTCCGAAATTATGATAAATTCGTTTGTAAACTAAATAGACGCATGTGTTGGCTCTCGTTGAAACATATTTAGAATATAAATTTTATTGTTTCAAATTAAATATAATAATAAAATTTAATTTAAAACAATAAAACCGAGTATTACATTAGTTATTTAAATTCGTTTGTTTCTAGTTGGTTAAATCTTATGTTGGAAACATCAGTTTATTTTTAAGTAATTTGGTAATTGTTTAAGATAATAGAATACGTACACATGAAACGATAAATTAATTCAATTAAAACAAAAGGCGTACTTTTATTTTATTTATTGTAACATATATACAAGTAATATACAGATTGATCACACTATTATCAGCATTGTACAGAATTCTAACACGAAAGGATAGTTAAATTGATGAGTTTATTCTTAGAAGCCTCGAATTTGAATCTAAACAGCCGATATGCAAATTTTACACCTATGGTACACCCTCCACTATAACATCTGTTAGTCGATGGAATTTACTGAAAAAAAAACCCTTAGCAACATTTTTAAATTTGCAACTGCAAGATTGTTCACTATACCATTAGCTGGATTTGTTTCATTTATTTGTTTGTACCATTACCATAATGCAAATAAAGAAGCTTATCTATGTACAAAGGATATGCAAGATTCAATGATTGATATCGAGTGAAAAATATAGATGTCCCACGAAAACTGCGCTATAGATAAATAAATAGAATGGAAAGTAAGTTTCTTGTTATTATCGTTTGCCTAATAACTTTGTAATACAATTTTTAATTAAAAGTTGTAATAAATAACATGTCTGGATATTTCATTTAACTTATTTAGAAACTGTTATGATCAATAGTAAATTAGGTGACAGTTAGATATTTTCTACATTTGATTGCATTTATTCCAGTTTTAACAATATTTAAATTAATTTTAGCATCAATGAAATGCAAGAGGTAACTTGTTTGAAATCTTTTTTTTATGTGATAACATATACAGGGTAGATTGGTTTTCAGTGAACAGATGATATTTCGTAAACTAATAACGTAAGAGTAAAGTGATTCAAATAAAACTTATTCAGTATTATAATACACAGTTTTTTTGAGAGGTTTTGTTACGCGGCATGTTTACGAAAACAAAAGTATCGTTTGTAATCTTTATTAATTTGTTTTAGTTTTACTTAATTTTATTGTATCTTTTTCCTTATTCATATATAGCAAATCCATAGTCATTTAAAGCAAATTTAAGTCAGATAATAAATAGTTGAAACTAAATCAAGTAAACCGTACTTAAAATAGAAAAAGTTCTTTGACAGATGCTGCTTTAGCCTACTATGCTATAATATGTAATTCAATATCTAATTTCAATACTTTCAAGTTTCAAGATATTGTAGTATGCCATTTTAAAATAAATTAAATAGCAAAATATAAGCGTTACATTTTGATGAATTTAGAAAATTATTACTTTTTTATAATTGTAAATATAATTACAGATATGTTGATGAAAAAAAATTGCACATCAAAAACCTGTCAACAAAAAAATACTTCTATACTATAATTTGCAGTACACAATGTTGAATAAGTTTTATTTGAAAAACTTCTCTCTTACATTATTAGTTTAAGAAATATCGTATGAACAGTGGAAACCAAACCATTCTGTATAGTAAAATAAATTTCCTTCTGATAATTACGTACGTCGAACTGCATGAATGCCCTGTATAATTGAATGATCATGCAACAAATTTAAGAACTTTGTTGTTTAAAGACTGGTTTTTCAATGCCTTTTAGAGAAAACTAGTAGCGAGTATTAGATTGGTATTTGAGATGTCTTGTGTGTGTTCTGGGTATAATAGGAGAAACTCGTAGTCTCGGTGGTGTTTGTTTACTAGCAGTAGCATGTAGCATCTGCGGTGGCGGTGGTTCCTGGGTCTGTGCGTTAACAGTAAATTTTAGCGGTTATGCAAATGAGGCGCTAGTTTGGTCAACAAACATGAAATCAAATACGCATGCTCAACTCAAGCCTAACGAAGCGAGAAATCTTTCTGTTCATCAGACTGCACATGTCAGCTATTTTAAACATCGAGATGAAAAAATAGGAAGTATTTAAGATACAAAGCTCAGCGAACCAGAAATACTAGATCGGAATGTGAAATTCTATACATGATCAAAGAGGAAAATACTTTGGTGTCATTCACCTGCTATCGCCCAAAACCTAACAAACTTTACTAAGCACACTTGGTATCTACTTTACATCACTACTACAATTCATAATTAATTTTTTTTTAATCACACCGAAAAGTATGTAAACAAAGTGTAAATTATAAAGAGTTCGTTGAATGCAGATTCAATAAATACTAATAATTTTGTATTTCATTAAAAGATCATTTCATGATTGCATAAAAGATCACATATTCGGAATAATTATACAAATAAATAACAGAGAAATTCTTTATAAGCTGTAGCTGTGTTCCTCTGTAGGAGTTTTGGATATTCATATATTTAAAGTTGTTTATTCCACAATATATGTGTTGAGCTAATCTTATCATCTGATATTGAAACTTTCAAATAAACCTTTTTCATAACACAAATTTGTTGAATTAAAATATTTCCTTGTTATTAGCATAAAATATAAATATATCATCACGTGTTTTACCCATTACTGGGTGTAGCACTCTGCAGTAGCAGATGTTGGTAAATTATATATTTCTTCGCGTGAAGTGCGGTTACCAGCCGTAAAATCATAGCACCCAAAGATGATAGTGAAGGGTAATCCACAGGGGTAGTTTTAACATGATGAAAATTGTTTATTAGCATTGCAATTATTTCTTGTTCTGGTACAGAGTAATATATACATACGTGACATAACGCTATATCTCATTAAATAAGGTAGCACGAACCCGTGAAACGTTCACAGAACTCATCAGATTTATCAAAACTTAGGTTTCGTCCAACATTCTCATCCAGATACTATACTCGCTTCAACCACATTCACATTTCCTTCATACAAGCTCATTTATTCCTCACATTCGGAATCTTTCATCTCGCAAAAAGCCTTAAATCACATCTATCCATTTGCTCTTATACACCTGTTACATTCATCTTTCACTTACGCCCATTCCTCTTACAACGAATCTATAAAGATAAGAGAGGAAGGGAGCGATTATTTGCACTTATTATGAAAGTAAACTTCACACAATTGCAATTAAATACTCTATAGTAATATTATATGTATAAACTAAATGAGAAATATGCCGTAGTGATAGAAGAAACTATAACCATTTTAGCAGTTTATATGCTCAATACCCGTTTAAACTAAAACCACTTATATATTAGGAATACTGAAAATAGGTCAGGCATAGTTCATGATGATGTTAAAGTATAATATTAATTATTTCAAGATCAATTTAATTCACGTCGGATACTGGTTATGAATCATATTTTTCAAATTTTGAGTTTATTCGAATATTGAATCTAATATATTGTTTGGAAACAAGAAATTTTCAGCACATAAAGAATTTAATGTTATCTTTCTTCTGAGAAATGATAAGTTTTCGTGAATTTTCGCGATTTCGCAATAACGCCTGGGCGACCTTCTGGTAAACAGTGTAACAAACAAAAAACTACAAAAAATTCTAAGAAATTTTCACGATTTCAAATTTATGAGGTGGATTCTTTATTAGCACACATAACACACAAGGAAATAACATTCAACATGACATTGAAATTTAGTACATAGAAAAAATACTCGAACTAAACAGGTTTCTCGCTTCTTCTAACGTTGAAAAAAACAAATATTTTTTACGTGCTTATTCTACTTTATGGCATAAACAAGTACATATATCGTCGCGGTAATAAAGATTACACGTGATCGTTTGATTATGCAATAGCATTTTTTTTCCTATGCAATGATATCAATTTCTCGAAGTTGTTCGCTTACAACAAATAGCGATGTAATAAAAATGTAGCACGTATTTAGCAGATATTATATTTCTCCATTATATCTCGCATTTCTGATGACAACGGACATTTATAACAAACTTACTAACTGCTATTTTGAAATGTAGGTAGATCTCTCGCTCGACGACATAATTCCGATCCATTGTTACAAATACTTGTGTATGTCTGTTTTTAGCTTGACGGTATTTTTGTTTTCTGAGAACAAGAGACTGTGACTTTGAACGTAAAAGGTCATGTATGAAAAGATTTATGAATGGATGAGATGTACGCCCAGATAGAAATACCTCAGTTCCTGCATGGAACATGCTGCATGAATGACGACTCTAATACTTACTTTGTTGTCTTCACAAAAAATTACAAGTTTATTCAAACTTCTTGAACAAAATTATCCTTCATCACATTTACGTTTATCGACAGATTTCAAAAGGCATATTTGCATCAAGTCTATTTTTTGCAAGCACAGATGTACAGAACCTATAAATTATTAAATAATAATTTAACAATAAATCTGATTTATTTCCTTATTTATTTGCTAAATCAACTAGAAATTAAACTTATAGTACAAGAATCTATGTTCTACAAAGAAATTCTAACCATTTGGGGGTCGTTTTCAAAACCCACGAGTAATTATTCTGTAGATTTAATTTAACGACAGACTATATTCGGGATAACTGCCGATTTCAATAACATCAATCTTGGTTAAAGTTATCGATTAATTGTTAGTTTAATAGACGTTTAAGAAAATGGCTTTCAAACTCAGTTATATTTTGAATTGATATATGAAATCATCGATATTTAAATCTGTGATCTCTTGCGTGTGAATCAAAAGTACACAACACAATTGTTTATGTTAGAGATAGACAGAAAAATGTAAAAGAAAATTATTGTAACATTTATAATTGCTATGAACAACCAATCCAGTTGCATCATGTCAAGCGTCGTGAAAAATTATGAAAAGAATGAAGCAATTTACTATCAATGACAGCGCGCCTTATACAAAGTGTAAGTCAATGGTAATACACGGGTAAAATTAAAATGCTTTTATAATATTTTCAATTTAGATCATTTTAGTCGATTATTTCACTTATGTCAATTATACTGACAAATTTTACATAGTTTCATAAACAATTACAGTAACAAATGCCTTGCAAACGGGGGTTTGTCGCGCGGTAAATGCCCAAGACCATTTGTCACCGACAAATCGCCGTTGCCTAGGAGACACAAACACCACACTTTCAAAATAAACAATCAGTTTTCTAAAATGTCAGAAGTGAATCGTTTTGGAGATGCGTCTTTGGCGGCAATTTGTACCGAAATAGAAAATAAGAAATCAGAAAATACAAAAAAGTGTCAAGGTAGTATCTGGAGAATATTTACCTAATTAAAATAATCACATTTAAAATAAATTTTTAATTTAATACAAAAATATAGAGATATCATTCGAGAAATATTCTTCACAAATACCACTCGCGACTCTTATTTTATCAGTAAACTTTTCTTTCAAACATTGTTTACCTTTAAGCAACATCCTTCGAGTCATCTGCTCAGAATAAATACCTCGAGCTACGCTCTCGTGATTTATTCGAACAGATGACTCTCACGATGTTGCTAGGTAAACAATGTTTTCAAGAAAAGTTTACTGATAAAACTTGAGTCCCTTGTGATATTATATACGATAATATTATTAGCCGAACAACGAGCTAATTTCCAGTGTATTGAGAATGGACAATATTATGTCTGAAACGTCTATATAATATTATAGCTAATTACTACTGTTTGAAGTCCAACTGCAATAACTTCCCAACTCTTTAGATAATTTTAATACTTACATGTAATGTTTCATGGTATTTTCCATAAATAACAAGAAATTATATTGGTAAATTTATTAATTTAGCGAAATTAGAATATTTGACCTTTTTATATATTCTAAATTTGGTTAAGTGATTGACAATGCAATTTCACAAAATTCAATACTATACCTGAAGATTTAATATTACTGAAATTTAATAATATTAAATACAAATATTTTGGGGTTCTCAATATTTGACAAGCATCTATTTAAAGGTAAGTAAACAAATCTAAAAAATCATAAATTATTTTTCGGTAGATGGCATTACAGGTTCGACAGAACTTCTCATGTCATCTTACCGTTTGTTAGAGATCTTATTCTCTGCTGGCACAGTTCTTCGTCACCAGCTTCTTCACGTGAACTTTGTTCTAGGTGAAGAAGTGAGTTATACCATACTGATGAGCTCTAATAAGAGCGAAACGCGTCTATGGTTACTAACTGTGCTGGCCGGCCTCTGACGATGCCCTCATAAGGTGACTCGGAGGCTGAATTTTGTGAGACTTTGCCTAGTGTTTATTTATTTAATATTTTTTATTAAACCTAGTTTCACCAAGTGAATGACAATTAATTTTGTCTTTGTTGTTATATAAATTATTTTGTTTGAAAATATCATCTTACCTTCACTGGGATTTCTGCCGATTGAATCATAGAAATGAATACAAATGCTAATATAAAACAAGTGATGTTTTCATCTGTCGCACTTATTATTGCAAATTAAAACTTCTGACTTAGAAATAACACTTGAATATTCTCATTTGGTGTATTGAATTGAAAATAACAATAGTGCATCGGGTAATAATTGTCCAGATTATAAATGTTTGAAAACAATCATCTTGCCTCCACTAATTTGAAACTAAGACGTACTAAAGGGTAAAATTTACCACATTTATGAGGGAATTTACAAGCAAAACTGTTGGCAACCCTACAAATATTACTTCTTTTGCTGTGAATCACCATTAGCAGTAGAGACTTTGTACATAGAATAAGACAACTTTAGCTATAAGCTGTAGGCTCCTTGTGCTGTAATTGAAATTAATTTTTCGCAAATATGTATATATATACATATATTCTCCCATAGTAAAATAACTTCCAAATTAAAGTTATTCATTTTTAGAGCTAATATTATTAAGTTGTGTGATTATTAAAGGTAATCATACCTGTAGTTTTTGACTAAAGTTAATTTATATTATGACAGAAAAATTTACTTTATTCATTTTTACTGGTGATTCAGATAAGATGATATTAGGTGTACGCCATTTGCCATTTGGATTTGATTTAACTTATACCTATAACAAATAAGTTATTATTAATTTAATTTGATTGACTTTCTATGTAAATATGAAGTAATCCAGTGTCCTAAGTCAGTCATTCTGTTTATGTTGTTAACACAATGTATCGATTTCAATACTTTTTTCTCTGATAATAACAAAATATATGCAATGATGAATTTCCATAGTTTTTAGCTAAAAATGAAAGCTGAATTTGGCAAATTTAATAGAATTAATGTCGTGATTCTTGAATAATTTATATGTTGCAAGATGTTTTAAGAAAAAGGTTGAAATTAAGTCCTAGAAAACTTAGTAAAAAATAGTACTCGGGTCATTTAAGAGAAAAATTAATTTTGGAGCTTAAAATGAAAAATGGTATATCGATAAAAAAGTAATGAAAAAAACTCTCACTTCGTCTTCACATATATTAAGAATGAACAATTGAAATGTCATCCACATCATCTCATGCAACAATCCCTAACAGAAACACTGAACTAGCAGTAGCTCAACAGTAGCCTTACTTTGTACGGATCAGATAAGCTAGTGGTGGCAGTGCAGTGACACGCACTTATACATATTCAGTGGCCGTGTGACCTAGGCCAAGTTTCGCTGCCGCCTCCACCGCCGCCGCGACATCGATCGTATTTAAATGTTATTCAAATGAGCCACGGAGCCGCCGCCACAACACGCCGCTACTTCCACCACTTGCTGCCGGAAACTCCGGGAACATATTCTGTCACTCTGGAGGAACTACGCTCACACTTAACACCATCAAAACACTTTCATTCCGTTAATTTGTAAGAGATGCTAAAACTATGCGTACTCGTATACTATAAATTATCCAGAAACCTTCAACAGCAGGTTTATAGTCCATTTTTGCTACACTACACAAGATGAATTTAAATAAATATATCTTCACGCCTTTTACCCATTACTGGGTGTGGCACACTGCCGAAACAGATCTCGGTAAGTGATATATTTCTTCGCGTAAAGTGCGGTTACCAACCGTCAAATCACGGCCCCCAAAGATATTAATGGAGGGGGAGCCACAGGGGTAGATTTAAATTGGTGAAAATTGTTTGTCGGCTGTGGGGATCGAACCAGGGTTCTCAAGATCCACAGGCCGACTAGATACCACTGAGCCACCTACCCCATAAGATGAATTTAATCCCAATTATAATACAGGGAGGCTACCGTTTTTAGTGGAATCACAAACACACGACTATATTTTTTTTTTGGATCTGAAGTAAGCGTGGTTTGAACGCACGGTCTTCTGTTTGACAATCGTAAATTGCATTCACTGAGCTACGATTGCCTTATAAATTATAAATTGATCGAAAATGTAATTCTCATTGAACTAAATAGGACTTATAAGTTACTTAGTCCACAATTTTTTGGTAAAAATAAAGGACTAATCTGAATAAGAATAGAAAAACAATTTGTAATTTGAATATAGTTAAGATATTGTTGCAAAAAAAATTACTTGATGTATTATTTGATATACCTACTGATTACACATTAAAAATAATTTTTCGGAAATTCGTAAGAATAATTGCACATTACTTGAAGCAACAATTTTTTCAAGCAACTGGACGTGATAGGTTACTCTAATGAAAAAAAATTAAACATTGAAAAAAACTGTTAAATAACTTTAATTAAATTAAATAAATGTTAATGTTTACTAACTTTTATTCATTATTACCATTATAACATATCAGTCCATTGGCATGAAAAATGTTTGCTTCAATTAATGTGCAATTATTTTTGCCAATGTCGAAAAACTATTTTCATATTATAAGCAGTATATATATTCTTAAATTGTGTTGCAATAAAATATAATAAAATTAATTTGATATAGATATTGTTGATATTTTCATTGAATGAACTTTAATTTCAGACTGACTTTCTATGTCAACAAATAATATAGAATAAATGTTGATTTGTAATAAATTAAAAAATCTAGAGGACAACGATCTAAAATAAATATTATCCTCTATAATAAAGGACGCAAAGTCAAGGCAAAATTAAAACATACTGCGCCTGGAAACAGATTACATTTAGCGCACTATATGTGAATGTTTACAATACATTATTTATTTAAATAAAATAATTTTATGAATACAATTTTCTTTTGATAGTAACATATGCATGTACGAGTAATAAAACATGTACGGAAACAAATATAAAAATAAGATCATAGAATAAATTACAATAAATTATTATCACGTCTTTTACCCATCGCTGAATGTAGCATTCTACCGTAGCAAATCTCGGTAAATGATATATTTATAAAGCTCCCTTTATAAATATATCATTTACAGGAGTACTTTGAATTCGGTGAAAATTGTTTGTTAGCATGATTGTACAAATAAATTGTTTTCGGTCTTTTCCGAATTAAAAATGTATATCAGTACATCCAAGGCCATTCAATATCTCTGATTCAATATAAATTTAGTAACACTAGTGGATCAGTTTTTACAGGATGCAGAAATGAGAAACATTTCTGCGCTAAATAGATAAATAAATAGAGTAAATACGATGATCGACTGTTTGAATAATGACGAAAACTTTAATAATCGGAATATCAGTCTAATATATTTTGAAAAAGTTACAATTCCAACGTTTCGGTGATAACCATCGCCTTCTTCAGGGATATGTAACGTCTAGTAATTAACATAAACAAAATGTTTAAAAAAACTTAACATAATAGTCATAATTTAAAATAATAAATAGTTCATTCTGTGACTAGATTTAAAACTGTGATCATGATTTTTTGTAATGTTCTTTTTAATGTGTTTTATTGTTAATGTTAAGAGTTGTTGTAATTTTAAACCTTTTTGACTATTTATTTATAGGTACTATAATTCCTAAGGACGGCTCTATTTTGCAACACGTGATAGATGGATAATGGCATTTAGTATGATTTCAGCACATGCACCCTCAGACTTTTTTCTCTCCTTTTTCATCTTTTTTCTTTCTATTTTTCAGATAAAAACCTAAAATTTTGTGTTCATTTTGATGATACGTCCAGAGTCAAGTAACCAGAGCCTGCTTATGGTCACTATACTTATAGATAGAGATGGGCGAATATCAAATTTCTCGAATTCGAATATCGAATACGAATATTAATCAGATCTCGAATATTCGAGGTACTCGAATACTCCTAAAATTATTAATAATTATTTAATTTATGTCCTTTTCATTATTTGAATGAAATTGTTAAGATAAAATAAAATTAAAACAAAAAGTACAAACAAAAAAGAAATAGACGAAAAATTCAAATTTAAGGTGAAACATACGGGCTGATGTTGGCGAAAAACAAATTTGAAATATGGTACGTCTTCATGGTTTTGAAACAAATTATCTTTGTTGATAATAACTTCAAAGTATTGTAATAGCTTTAAGTTTATGTACAAATAATAAAGAAAAACATAGTCAAAAATTGAGGTCAACATATAGCGCGATATTCGAGGTATTCGAATGTTCGCTATACTGACGTTAATATTCGATAATCGCGAATATCGAATAATGTCAATATTCGCGGCATTCGACTATTCGCGGATGATATTCGCCCAACTCTACTTACAGATTATAGTGATATTCGAACTACTTGGACATACCTGTATTTTTTTAGGTATAAATTTAACGAACTGTCGCTTGTGAAGCGATATTACTACATTCAAGCATAACTATGCGATGGTTTCAAGGTTTAATTCAAATAGGTTAGATTATCTGAACAGCTGTGATATTCTAAGTTTATGACTAAGACAGATGAATAGCTAAATACTATAATTTTCGCTGATAAATGTTCCAACATAATTTTAATTGAAACAACTTTAAAAACAAGTTATAGGTAGTAATATAAATGGTTAACAACATTACAGAAATGTGTTTAATAATGGAAATTAAAGTAAACTCTATTTACTAGTTCATAACTGAATAGTTATAAATATCAGTATTTTCGATCTTTTTCAGAAATATGCTTTACTACACTGCAAAAACTAATGAACTATTAACAAGGTTTCATAGACGAAAAGTCCGCGTCGATCCGTGCTCTTTTTCAAAAATAGAATTAAGATATATTGAGAATACGAGTACTTTAGGTAAGTACAATTCAAACTTATCTCATCTCGGACCACTTGAACAAAGCATATTATTCAGAGACCCACTAGTCCAAGGTGATTAGATGTCTATATTTTTTGGGGTATGACCCTATTTTTGTTTTACTATTCCAATGTTCCCAAGAAGTATTTTAAGGAATATTGTTATTTTTCAAATAGGTACTCATAATTTTGAGTTTCGTATATTGAAACTTCACAATAAAACTAAACTTCCTTAACACAAATAAATTTTAGTTGCAATATCAAAAATTAGAGTCTGATGTTTTCAAAAATGCTAGACATAATTTTAATTTAAAAATCTGCACAATAAACTTTTATCCAATTTGAACATGTAACTTTTGATAAAAATAAAAAAATAACTATTCAAACTGGATAAAAATTTACTGTTATAAATAAGTGATAATATTACAAAAAAAAATAAATTGTGGAAGTTTAGAAGTTAAACTTTGGTGAACGCTCAATATTTAAAATGTAATTCTATAAAAACTATTCCAGGACTAGATCCAAATAGATTTTATTAGTATCGATCTGATTATCCTACACTAGTCAATTTCATAACTCACATTTAAAGATTGTTTATACATATTTTATCGCCAGAAGTAAACCGCAAATGCCGTATCGAAGTGTTAAATTATGGTGTCGGATTTATTGTCAACCCTGAATTAATACCAACTAAATATGAAATAAAACGAAAATTGGGATAAATTGTGAATAATACCAAGAAGTGCTATACTTGTAAAGTATGACGAACTATATCTTATAGGTACATAAAGAGCTCATATCAGATATTTTAGAAAAATAATTATTCACTGCCAAACAAATTCTTATGGTCCATCTGCCTTTCAAATTTGGAATTTTGAACAAAAATATTATGAAATTAGTTAAATTTAAAACCGAGGTTATGTTATTTACAGACAATTTACTAAAGCAAGAATAAAACATATTTCTGATATTTTCTAAAGGTCGTCATGAACTGTCATAATTTTAATGTTTTCCAGACATGAGAACTTTTAAGAAACATTTTGTTCTTCCCAGAATCTCTTCCTGTGTCATTGAAAAATGAAAGTAACTGGTGTGTTTATGAAGTGATAAAGGAAAATAAGTTGAAATAAGTTGCAGTAAGAAATGATACGAGATAATAAATAATAACACGTCTATTTTTTCTTCATGAGATGTGGTTAATTATTAATTATATCTCACAGTTCCTGATATCAGCGACTATTTATCTCTCACTTTTGTTTTTAATGGGAATCCCTATTACAAAGTAACAGTTTGATTGTATATTTATCAGGATTTTCCTAAATACGTAAACATATTACGTGAAGTAGTTATTTTTAGCCAAGAGGAAAACTATCAAAAAAAGGAAAGGAAATACATGACATTCCTATAACCTACGAGTATACGTATAATTAATACTTACGTTTATATAACGCAGAGATTAGATAAATACGTACGTTGAAGTAATCTTGAGAATAAAGACTTGATTTTGTAATTGTTTTAATAATGCTTTGGTATTTTGAAGATAACCAAAACTAATAACACGAATAAACTGCAATAACGAACAGTCCAATGTTATTAATCTTAACAAATTAATACATACAGTAATTAAGTACTTAATTTTAATGTCGAGTCTATGATAGAAAGAAGTCTACACCGCAAACAATAATAAACATGAAGAAACTTAGATAATTGGAATATCAGTCTAATTTATTTTAAAATTGTTACAATTCCAACGTTTCGGTGATAACCATCGCCTTCTTCAGGGATAAGAATATATATTTAAATAAATACCACACAAATATAGTTTCCTTAGACTTTGAGGTAGTACGATGGTATGGTAGCGTTATGGTATTAGAATTTGAAGATCCCGAGTAAGAAGCCCACTTAAGTTAAAAAGATATGACTAATCACACTGCAATTGGGTTTAAATTCCTATTCTACAGAGTATCATAAATAAATAAAACTCGAACAATTTGACATACAAAATCTGTTTCATGCTTGTTGTTTTCGTCATTTGTTATCAAACAACGTCGTTCTCGTAAATGAAATTTGTCCAATAAGAACGAAATCTCTAGTGGTATTATTAGAGAAATCTCAGATAGGTACCTAAATTTAAGTAAATTAATTAAAAATCAATGTTTTTACTCCATTTAAAAACGTAATATTTGTTACATAAGTGGAACCTTAAGATTAAATTCCATCTAACTCGGTCTATAATTGATAAATAATATAAATTTATTGTAATGCTTATTATTTTTCGAATAGTTGAAAGGGCAGGAACTCCAAAACTTTATGTCTGCAAGTCTCAAAACAAGTGAACCCGCCACTATCAACTAAACGTTTAAAACAAACAACAAATCAGTTTTTCATTTGTTTTCACTACCGTACATCACAAACACTCAATATTCAATAACCATCTCAACACCTTCGCGTTAATAACACAGGAAACCCTGTAAGTAAATTCCCCGTTAATAAATCCAAGGAGGCGCGTCGAGGCGGGCCGCGACGACAGACAGCGACGGCGGTGCGAGGTGGAGGCGGAGGCACCTGACCCGTTGACCTCTGCGTGTACCTGGTGCAGCTGACACGACCCGGTGATGGGAGGACGTTTCCTCGCCGGCCCACCGCGGTGTAAAAGGGAGGTTATGAGGTCAAGTTCGGTGCATGACCGGCAAGAGATTATACTGACATGTTATAGATGCATATGGAATTCTATTTGCACTTGCTGGATGGCAATGGGCACTTTCGTGGATGATAAAGAATATTTTAATTGGAAAAACAGTTACGTCTTAAAAACAAATTTATTTGTTACCACCATCCACACATATAACAAATAATGTACAGTTTATTTTAAATATGGTTTCCGAATAATAAAAAATGTGATGTGGACACCACATGACTTCCTTGTACGCGTATTAAACTATAGATATTTTTTTAATTGCACATATCTGACATTAAATTTTATTTTTCTTCTTACTTTTTGTTCTAATCCAAAGCAAACTTAATTTAAAAAAATATATGTATATAATTTTTAAATTTACATATCTCGCTTATACAAAAGGCTAATTAAATCATTCTTAATGTGCTAGATGCAGAATTTAATTCTCTAAAACTTTTATTCGCAGCATTTATTTCTAAAATCAGAATAATTCAATTTTTTTCAAGAAAAACTGTTAGCAGCTTCATGTAATGTATAACTTCCGGTTAGTCCCTTTTAACCAAAATCTACGAGTATTATGTTATTGATATAGTAGTCTTATATACCAAATTTGAAAAGTTTTGGATTATATTTTGATATAGTTTTTCATTAAAATCTATTACAGGCTTCAAGTAAAGTACCACTTCCGGAAGTTATATAAACGTAGAAATTAAAGAAAAACTTGTTATTTCAAATATAATAAATAAATATATCATCACGCCTTTTACCCATTACTGGGTATGGCACTCTGTCTAAGCAAATCTTTTTAAGTGATATATTTTTTCGCGTGAAGTGCGGTTATCAGTCGTTAGATTACGGCCCCGAAAGATATTAGTGTAGGAGGAGCCACAGGGATAGATTTAAATTGGTGAAAATTGATTGTCGGCTGTGGGGATCAAACCAGTGTTCTCAAGATCCACAGGTCGAATCGATACCACTGAGCAACCTACTCCATTAATTTCAAATATAATAAAAACTATATCAGGTCTACTATGTTTGAAGGATTGTAGTAGATATATAGAGATATTTACTTTCCTACGATTAGTAAAAATATTGACTTTTGGTCATTTGGTGACAAAAAGTGAACAATCTGAGACAAGGCTCAGTGCAGACCATTGGTATTGGCAATGGAGCACTTTGCAGAAAAATATTTTGTATACCTCTGACTGAAAGTAATTGTTTGCAGACCGAGGCTAAAGATTGCAGCGAGAACGTAACAAGGGCTGTAACTAATCCAAGTCTGCAAATATACTTTCAACTATTTAATTTTACTCCGCCGAATCAAGTTACATAAACTGTAATTTTTATAATATTTGTAGATTTTTTTAATTGCCCGTTTTAATTTTTTGCTCATTAATTATTATTTTTGAAAAAAAAAGACAAACATAACTTACTGGTCAATCTGTATAATCATGACGATAATAAATAAATAAAAATAAATATATCATCACGCCTTTTACCCATTACTGAGTGTGGGACTCTGCCTAAGCAGATCTCGGTTAGTGATATACTTCTTCGCGGGAAGTGCTGTTACCAGCCGTCAAATCACGGCCGCCAAAGATGTTAGTGCTGGGAAAGCCACAGGGGTAGATTTAATTTGGTGAAAATTGTTTGTCGGCTGTGGGGATCGAACCAGGGTTTTCAAGATCCACTGGCCGACTCGATACCACTGAGCCACTTACCCCATAATAACGATAATCTGTATCATAATGGAATTCTGTGTCTTAAAGAAAGTTATTAAAGTACATGTAATGCATATTTAATAAGTAAATTTAGGCATGGAATTAGAAAAATATTTATTTATGATGTAACACATTAAATTGTTATAAATTTATTATTTATATTGAATTATTTTCATGGAAGTTTGTTTCTTCACAACGCAGTTGGTTTATGTTGATATGGTACACTCTATGTCCGAAACACGGACAGTGACATTATTAGTCAGTATAATTTTCCGTTTAATTTGTGACTCAAATTCACTGTCATACAAATTAATTAATGTCTTCTTGTAGCACAGCTGCTTTATCCTTGCTCTTTCATCAATTACTTAACACAACACAATATTTTTATACAAAATAAAGCCGTTTTGCTCAACTTTTAAAAGAAATGCATACGTATAATATAGTTTAGAATTATTTTAAAACTCGCATCTTCATATTGAGATGAAATAAGTTATTTATGGTTCATCAGAATTTTCTTCTTTCTGTAGTCTAGAAGTCTACTTTAAGCATTAATCTCAATAAAATCAAAAGTTCTGATAAAACGAATTAAGGTTCCAATACTTTAAATATTATTTCTTTTGTGAAAATAAATTCCATTTAGATTTTGGAGTCGACACTAAAACATTTCCTTCGTTAAACTTAACGATAAAATAAAACAAACAAAAAACTTAATGTTTCTGTTTATTTGTTTATTATATTCTTAAATTTAACATGCTCAGAAATTGGCGTGCGGTTTTATTTTTACGGCTGGTCGTTAGGGCACTTGCTCCTTGTTAATTACTATCAAAAGTTCTACGTTGCTTCGCTGCAGTATGTGTTGTGAAATGATCCATAAAAAATTAAAATGCTGACGTTTTATAGATCATAATTTTATTTGGCTTTGTTAGTACCTAGTTATGCTGCTTTTTACTGTATAGTTAGGTGCTTCTTTAATGGTAATTGTTACTATTTATTCGCCATTTGCAAAAATATGACGCATATTTTAACTACGTCACCTCACAATAAACTGTTAATAATTATCAGGTTTAAATCTGCAATTATTACCAACCCACAATATTTGATTTATTTGTTAAAAGTAAATCATTTCGTTATTGAAAAAAACTTGTCTAACCCAACAATTTTTTCTGATATCACTTACTCATACGGTTTTATGAAACACATGTAATAATTTATCATAAAATTAGTCACAATGCAGTGAGTCATGACATAGTGACTCACATAAATTTTCTTTACTATTCAAATACTCGCATGTACCTTACTACCTTAATTGCATTTTCACTCAATATTTACAAGAAAAGTGAAAGCCTAATGCATTCACACATTTTGAGTTAAATTTTGGTAAACAGCCGAAACCTTTCTAGCCCAGAGAAAAATCTGATACTGAATATCTTTTAGCGTGATTATTATTATTTATGGGCCATAAAATAGTTGTTCCGTTAGCGAAAAAACCAATAACTGTCAGACGCTCGTCCTTGATAGCGGTATTTGATTTCATCTTGTAATCACGAATATTTATGACAAATTAAAACACGCGCTTTCTTAAAATTTCGTGTGCCGCGTGCGATACCTATGCTATGGAAAGGAATGGGAATGATGAACACTCGTAAAATTTTTGATTTGATAGACGATATTTTTAGTCAGGTTTTTAGATATAAATAAGTTTATAATTAACTAAGTACTAGTATATATTGTTACAAAATACGAACATATACAAAGTGTTTTTATATCTCTGCACGAAACTGTAATGACATATATAATTTGATATACTGATTATACAACAATTTTTTTGAAATTCGTTAAAATTAGCGTATTTCATTCCTAGCGAACATTTTTAGTGTAACTGGTTTAATTCGGAATTTTCTCCGCTTCTCCATACACTAACAGCATATCCACTAATTCACTGTTGCTATACATTTTTCTCAAATTTCTCCCACAACAACCTTACCCTTTCAATACCGTATACGAAATCAGACTAGGTACTCAAATAAAAATAAAGAATAACACCAGGTACCTACATAATAACTAATTAATAAATGATTATTTGTAGGCAGTGTTTATACTTTCATTTCATTAGTAATATAATTATAAATAATTAAATGTACTATTAAACCAGTGACACTAAAAGTGTTCGCTAGGAATGAAATACCCAAACTTTAGCGAATTTCAAAAAAATTCTTTTTGTTCTATAATCGGTATATCAAATTATATATCCATTAAAGTTTCGTGCAGAAATATAGAAACTCCTTGTATATGAATATTATCTATTTCTTGGTAGATAGTTATATTGTAATTGATGTAATTAATTATTACTGATTTATTTGTTTATTTATTTACTACTCTACAGAACAACAAATAAATCTCAATTAAAGTACAGGGTGAAATGATGTTCTAAGTAGAAGTTACATCAGTTTTAGATGAGTGGTATTTAAACTGCGTTTTCAGCTATACTATTATATTCAAATAATAGTCACTGTTTGTCATATGTCATATAATACTAGCGTTTTCATTGACAAAATTAAGATATTAATTGTAAGTGACATGTTTGCAAATTATTTAATTAATAATTAATGCGATAGATGTATTATTATCTTCATATAATCTGTCGTTACCTAATATTTTCTTGACGGTTACAACTACAGTATTTAGAAAATATGGATGTGATAATAATTAAAATAGTTCAGAAATATATGCTCAAACCTGCATAACGCTATTTTTAGATATTTGTTTTTGCTTATTTAAGTTTCATTTCAAAATTATCTAAAAATGTTATTTCTCGCTAATTCAATTATTGGCTATTAATTGTAATTTGGATCACAAGTTTGAAAATAGTATGATAAATTTGCATTTGTAAAATAACATTACAAATAGTAGTTTTTTTAAATGTTACATTATTTTAAACATTTCTTGCGACAATTTAAAACGAAAACAATATAATTGTATGACTGTTTTATCCTATTGAATGAATGTGCCAAACTTTTAATTATAATTGTTTGAATTTTTCACTGAATATTGTATATTATATAAATAATCTATAGATTGAAAAGAAACTTTCAATGTACTTATGAGGTAACCTAAGTGACTCAGTGGTATCAAGTTAGCCTGCGGAATTGAGAACCCATATTCGATTCCCACAACCGTCAAATAATTTTCATCACATAAAAATTACCTCTGTGGTTTCTTCTCGACTAACATTTGGGAGAAGACGTGATTTGACGACTACTAACCGCACTTCACGCGAAGAATTATATGACTTATCAAGATCTGCTACGGCAGAGTACCACATCCAGTAATGGGTAAAAGACATGATAATATATTTATTTATTTTTATCGCGAATAAATGCTTTTTACTTATAAGAAAGAAAAAATTATATTAACACTAAGCCTATAATTGCGTACAAAGGAACATAAAAAATATTTCATTTAAATTATTAATTCATGTATTATATGTAATATATAAGTAAACTGAAAATTATTTGAGATTATTAAAATTATTGTCCTAGTTTCTAAAAAACATGATATTCGTTCGCTCCGGTTTATACGAAAAATAATACAGAATTAAAAAATTTACACATTGTTCTTATTTTAAAAGTACAACTGCTTACTACTTTCTTGGTAATATTGATACCATAATTAATAAAATTTTCCATTTCGAATTTGTTCCCAAATAAATTTGTGAAAATTTTGCAGTTGTAAATTCCGGTAAATATTTTTTATCTATCTATCTATGTACTGTCATTCACGGAGTACAGACCTTCGTCAAGGGAACGGTTTAGAAACGTATTTCGTTATTTAATACGAGTAATATAATTTTTTTCTCCATTTATGGACCACATTTACACCGTCTAACATATTATATTAGATTCAAACCCTTACATTTCACCTATTCCATCCAAATCAAAATAGGTAACATGGTGTAAACAGTTCCGATATGTAGTGACTTGACTTTGAGTCAGGTTTACTTTTAATTTTCCACGAGCCAAGTGTATTTAAATGTTATATAAATTGGCCACTCTTAAATATTTGTACGTTATATCTATCGTACTTCAAAACTAAAACAATGTTATGCTGTTTAGGTTGTTTGTGTAAAATTAAATCAATTTTTAACTACTAATCGAAATATAAAACAACGTTTTATGTTTTTATGTTTGACTGCACGGTAACTACATGATTTATGACACTGTTTACTATTCATAAAATGGTACATTATTGGACTAATACAAAATTGGATTCCTGTCAACGTCAAAAAAATAAAAGGCAAAATAAATTATTATACCTAATTAATTAATTAATTCTTTTGCAATCATTGCAATTTTGTTTACTTCTTTTGGGATTCTCTAGACAAATTTCAGTTTGATAATTTTAAATATTATTGTTAAACAAAAGGAACTACAAAGAAAACTTCTTGATACAATTAATTTTTTCACATTAACATAGATAAATGCTCAAAGCTGACAAACAATTTTCACAACATTAAAATTACCTCTGTGGCTCCCCTACCACTAACAACTTTGCGGCCGTGATTTGATAGCTAGTAACCGCACTTCACGCGCATATATATCACTTACCGAGAGCTGCTACGGCGGAGTGCCACATCCAGTAATGGGTAAAAGTCGTGATAATATTTTTTTTTACATATTTTAAGTAAACAAATTGCCACAAAGGCTATCGACCATAAATCTTTGTATGCAACTCGTACATAATTGGTTTTTATAGGACTTACCTTATTTATCAGTTTCGACTACTGCACTCGATCAGCCGTAAACTACGGTTCATTCAAGAAGTCCTGCATTATGTACTTGTTACATAAACAGCTATTTTGAACGTTTATATTGCTCCAGTTGGCAAAATTTTAAATAATAATTTTATATAACCTCCGAGTGTCAAACTAAATCTAACCGAATTTTATTTATCCAACTCTGAACAATATCATATTTTTATTTATTTAGTTTGGGTCAATGTAAACATGTACATTTTTCACTTGGTTAGTCCTAATATAGATCAGGTGCAATATACAGGGTGTATCTGTACTTCGGGAAAAAAATAAAGAGTATATGCTATATATAATTTTTTTTTAATTCACAAAAAAATTTGCCATGTATTTAAAGTCAACATTTTGTTAGCCGTTGGTTGATAGCTATTTTTAATCATTTTATTTAAATATTCTTACAAGTAATTGTTTACACAACACCAAATGAATATCTGATGTTGCGTAATTAATAATTTAATTTAGTTAATTACAGCAGGTCAAGCAATAAAGTACGCTAATCCAGTGGTCCTAAAATGTTCATTTCAAGTAAATCATCCTTAATTTACCGAATTTTCTTTTTGTTCCATGATCAGTACGTCTTATAGTATATACACTTTAATTTTTTTGCCGAAATACAGATACAGCCTGTATATTGTATAGTGCAAACGTAGCTATTGTCTGTCTTGCTAACCAAAATTCAATTGCGTTCAACTGATTTGGAGTCCGGTATAAAATTGTACAGGTCTTGCAATCTAATTGAAATGAATTTCCTGTTATATAGCCAAATAAATATCAACCAATTTTTTCTGTAACTAAACTATATTTTTACAGTTGTTCTTCAGACCGTAATTAACATTCTGGTATAACTGGATTAAGTTCATTTAATGATTAATAGACTTAACAAAAATTAACAGATTTAAATCACTCAACATATTATGACTAGTATAAATCAGTGTGCCTCTACGTAATCACTTTCTGATACACCATATCAGCAGTAGCAACTAAGAAGTCCTTCCTTCAATGAGGGGGGTGGCGGGCAAGGCAAGCAGTGTCCAGTATGCAAATGTCATTATAAATTGCAGGATACTTTAATTGAGCGGGACTGCAAATGCGATTTCGTTGCACATAATTAGTCCGGCTGGCTAGTGGCGTAGTGGCGTAGTGGCTCGGTCACTTGGAGCACCAGCAGATAAAATGAGATTTAGTGACGGATGATGTTACGAAAAAAGGTGAAAATCAGCGCGGACTCGCATGCCAACCTAATTAAATTTTATTATTACGTAATTATTTAAACCGTAGGTGAGCGCATTAATTAGCGACAAGATGATGTTAGAACGGGTATCTCTCAATCCGGCCGATAGTCCTTATGGCCTAAGCAGGACCGCACTCAGGAACAATTACTGACAGCAAATAATCTAATACAGGTCAGAGAAAAAATTGTTACTATTGAAAATTATTCCAAATTCCAACATAAATCTTGTGATTTTTGGAACGTATTTATATTGAAAAAGTACAAAGGTATGATATAAATGTTTAAAGAATTGAATAATGCTGCTAATGGTAAATCATTTAATTGTTTTTAAAGATGTATGCTAAGAGTCTTTAAAAATATGTTTTTGCTTTGTGAAAATTTATAAAGCTGTAATTGACATGTAAAAATTTCGAACCCAAATGTGGATAGATTTTGTTTTATGTCAAATTTCTCGACAAGTTTGATCATAATAACCGTATAGTTTCTGTAAGTTTATATATTATACCATTGCTAACTCCAATGAATTGCGCTAACGCTTATTATGGCCGTTTCATTCCATCGTTTTGCCATGTACAAATTTGTTATGAGTTTTTTACAGATTTGGTACCTCAAGTAATGCCATCTAGTGATTTTTATTTCAATTAAATGAAAGTGGCCATGCTGTCAAGTTACAAAAACAAATTTAAAATATTTGAAAATTAAAGTAAAACAATCTTAAAGTATTTGGAAATTAAACTTCATGTGATAAAATGAAATACATTTAATGGAATTGCGTATTTTATTTATACATTCAATATTATCTCGTCAGAGGCGCTAGTTGACGTGACCGCTCTGAAAATTTGAAATTAAGAATTTTAATAATGTAACACTCGTGATTGTGAACTTAGAACTTTCGAATTCAATTGCCAATATTCTCCAAAAATTACATTATCGTTGAAGATAGGTTAGGTGGCTCAGTGATATCGAGTCGGCCTGTGGATCTTGAGAACCCTTGTTCGATCCCCACAGCTGACAAACAATTTTCAGCAAATTAAATCTACCCCTGTAGCTCTCCCTCCACTAACATCTTTGGAGGCCGTAACCGCACTTCACGCGAAGAAATATATCACTTACCGAGATTTGCTTCGGCAGAGTCAAGTCACATCTTTCGGTCATAGGTTCAAGCTGTTTTTGACATATAACAAAGCGAAAAATTAGAATCACATCAGATTTGAACTAGATTGATACCGTAGCTCAGTTGGTAAGAGTATTTGGTTGGAGTTCATAGGTGCCAGGATTAAATCCTGGTGGAATCTAAATTTTCGTCTCTAAAACAAAATGAAATTGTTTAGTATATTTTTTATTATTTAACAAAATGGAAAGAAAAGATGATATAAATTAAATAATTAATTACATCTGACAAACGAGAAGAAAAGTTTCTATCGACAAGAATAGGTCAACATTAAACGATCCATTCGGGTGAATTACCCAGATAAATATATTTTCTCTTGTTGCATATGTTTTACAATTTTTATACATTATTAAATTTATAGTTAAAGAAACATGGTTACCAGATTCAATAATAATTTCTTTACTTAGATACTTGTTTATTATTTGTATTTTCTTATTTCATGTTAATTTGGCTAGACGTATATATAAGAAACATGTTACATAGAAATTATACCTATTTGAAATTTGTCCATTGTATATCTAATGCTAAATAGTTTTTTTTTTTTTTTTCATTAAGTAAAGAGAATCTTGTTCAGTTACATGCATATTTCTGTATCAAACTGAAAAACAAATAAGCAAATTTAATATGCATTTCCTATAAAAAGTGAAATTATTAATCAAGAAATGTCTGCTGTTTCTGTTTTATTTTACTTTCCATTTCTATTTCAAGGTAAATGTGTCTAAGGTCTAAGCAATGGCACTGCAAGTATTAAAAGAAATTAATTATAGTTTATCAATATCATAATTATATGAAAGTACTAATCTGCAGGATAGCAGGTGCTACTAGAGTGAAATTATAATTTTCTTCTACTTAACACAGAATTAAATTCATATTTATTTTACATTTATGATTACTTTCATACTATATTGGATAGATTAACAAGGCCGTTTCTAGACTTCCATGGATCCTTGGGTTGAATGTAATACTGTAAACTAAAAAAATTAAATAAAAACAGTAAAACAGCTAAAATGGAGGAACATATACGAGTAGAGAAAACAAAATGAAACAAATGAATAATTATAAATATAGGAGACGTTTCATAAATATAGCGTACTTGTAAAAAAAAAACTGTTTGTGATTTTCTAACCAATATATATTTAAGTAAAAATAAATAAATATAACATCATGAAATGCGGTTACTAGCCGTCAAATAACGTCCCTTAAAGATGGTAATGGAAGGGATATCACAGGGTAGTTGTAACGTGGTGAAAATTGTTTGTCGACTGTGAGAATCGAACCTGGGTTCTCAAATCTACAGGCTGACTCAATACCACTGAGCCACCTATCTTATATCCAACGAATCGAGAAAAGACATAACAAAAAGATGCGCCCATGCGTTTAACCGAAATTAATTTATAGGTTGCATTCCTTGTGATCGACATATTCGGGACAAGAGTTTCTGTTTATTTCAACATATCACTAGTATTTTCTGCGTATGTGTAACTGAATTCAACATAAATGGGTGAGCCACCAATAAATTATAGAATACTCTTTCTACTTCTGGTATCATCTAAAACATTCAATTCCTGCTTAACTCGTCTTATTTCCCTGACGACAACCGTGTGAACAGTCCAATACTGGCAAGCTCACCACACGACACCACGGCTACTTAGTTACACATCAGTGCAGGCAAAGGCAACATTAGTTTCTAGTTTTTCACCGTTCGCCATTTATTATAATCGTGCGAACATTACAGTTCATACCGCTCAAATTGCGCCCATCAATTCCCCTAACGACGGGAAGCAAACCGCTCTACGTCCGATTTAAATGAGCGATGGACTCTGAATACGATTGCAGTTAACCAAGTCAGGCGAGGCGCCGACTGGTTAATAAGCTGATTTTAACCGGGTTGATATTAACCAGTTTATAATTCTTAATTAAAATTACGATTGTTTTCTCAAAAATACGCTTTTTAAATATTGTTTTTCAGGAAATATGTTTGTATTCGTTTTATTAAAACTTGATTCATTTTATAATCGAACAATTTTTCAAAACTAGCTTCAAATACATAGGCAAGGAATGTATAATAATAAAGGCCACTATCAAAACTATAATAATTTATAGTGGCAGATATTTAGAAATATTAAGAAATATGCTTGACATGAATTTAGAAGATGTGTCTCTAACTGCTGCAAGAGATATTTATTTCCAGCAAAATGGAGGCACCAGCTCTCAATTGTCAAGTAACAAATTATTTGAACGAACTAGCCTTTAAACTTTTTTATGGGGCTACATTAAAGAAGAAGTTTATTTAACTAATCACCCAGAAGTTCAGCATTTGAAAAATGCTATTGAGAACATAGTTTACAACATCGACGGCCGAAATTTAAGAAGAGTTAGAAATAATTTACTAAAAAGAATAGAGTTGTGAATAAAAGTAAATGAAGATAGTTTTTATCAATAAATGCGTTTAACTTTATAAATTAATTTAATTATTATAGTCTCTTCAATCAATAGTTTTCTTCCATAGCACTTTGGTAACAATTAGTTTTAAATTAAATTATCATAATTTTCAATTGTTTTTTTTTTGTCATGGGTATGAAACTAATATTATGTTTCAGAAAACCATACTGAATCGAATAACCAAAGAAACAATTCAAAGTATGAACGTTGCACCCCGTACTTTCAAAACCAATAGAAACAATTCTTATTTCGTTTATTAAATTAGTCTTCCAAATAGACATTGTTTGCTAATAAACCAATTTCGTAGTTCCAATACTTTTCGAGATAGCAATGGTGGCCACTTGAAACGAACACCCGGTATATATAGATATATATTTTTGGCAAAGTTAGATTTTTCAGTTACTGTTTTAGCTCTTTTTATTCGTAGTTTTTAACCACTTTAATGTCGCTGAAGATAAACTTAGTTTGAAATGTTCGACAATAAAAAAATATTTATTATTGTGCTTAAAACTTATTTTCTATAAGCATACTTCTTTCTGTTCAATATAAATTATTGAAATTAAAAACACGATATTATTTCACATTTTATGTTCAAGTAATAAATTTTGAATCATTTGATACATATTGACTAAGTTTTTATTTCTTTGAACAATAGCCAGATTTTAAAAATTAATATATAACTAGATAGAAGTGTAAAAAAATCAACAAATTTCTTTAAATAAATTTTAAAATACTATACAAACTTTTCATTTTTAATTAGAATTATGTTTAATAAAATGGAAGTATTTTTCTAATTTTAACGATACTAAGTTTTATTATATGATTTGCGAATTTCATATACCTATACACAAAGTAAGTGGTATTAAATTTAAAAAAAAATTACTCCTGATTATCATTTCATTACATTTTTATTTAAAACCAATTTAATTTTTATAACTTTTTTCATTAAAATGATTTTGTTGTTTATGTAATATTAAAATATATTTCTGCAATTTATTATTTAGTGGTTCTAAATATCATGTTAAAATATTTATATTAAGCTTTAAATTGATAAAAATGTAACATTAGATATCAGAATTTTTAAATATTCTATTAAGTTTCTAATTGAGGGCTTCTGGTGGCATGTGGATGGCACAAGTAGTTAGTCTAAAGGTTGTTGTGTACAAATGTCTTCATTAACACCTATCTTTACTATTATTTTATTCCATGTGCGTCAATGTTAATCCCATGGAAAAGTATTTCTATTTTTATGTCAGATTCGAATAAACGTACTGTGCGCACTGTCTAACATGTAACCGATGTGTGTACTCGTATTTACATGTAATAACGTACTTGTTTATGTATTTGCGTCTGGAATTTTTAAATTCTTCGTTCAAGGAAACCAACACAACACTCCAGTGCCTTGAAAATCCGATCGCTATGAAACAAAACACTGTGAGAAACAGAAACAAGTGCCATTCAGGGTACTAGAACCGAATTTGGTTGTAAACTGATGCGAGGAACAAATTACCAAAGGTGCAATAGTAATAAACAGTTGCCGGGGGTTTTATGACAACTGACTGTAGTTGTACCTGTGTTGTTGGAGCCCTCGGCGGTGTGATCGTCCTTTGTCTGTCCATAATGCCCCTCGTAAAACAGGTGCACATCAACCGCTCCCAAAACATTTCCCAATCATATTCCAACGTTGAAAAGCTGTAAACTGAGAACTGGACTCTAGGTTGAGGTTATTAATGAAGATTTCCAGGGGATAGAGTTGTGAGAAGTTTAATATAAATATCGTTATAATGAGTTCGTGCGGATACGTGGGCGAGAGTTAAGCAGTTGCAGGACCGCAGGCGAGTTTATAATTGTTAGCAGTGATCAACTATATCAAGCTAAATGAGATCAGACAATACCGTTGCTATGGAAATAAACCATAAACATGCTTACCGCACGATACATAAACTTACTTTTTATCAAAATAATTTATAAACTATAATGACAAACAAATAAATATATAATTATGAACCATTTTCACCAACTACTGCTAAGTATTTTATACTGTAGATTTAATTTAATAATAATAATAATATATTATAACTGCTGATTTCTATTTTATCAACCTTGATTAACGGTAACAGACTATAAAATAATAATATAATTAGTATAATCTATAGAATAAATTTAATTCAGTCTAAGTTAATTGTTGGTTTGATAGAAGGTGGTAAAAACGGCCCTAAGACGTTTTATTTATTCCATTCTCAACATTTGCTTTCTCCAGATAAGTAGTTTTCTTATACGGAACTGTTTCTACCGTTTTGAGTGTATATTAAAATAGATTTACTGTAAACAAAATTAAATTATAAAGAGAAAAATTGGGATACTGCTTTAAACTAACTAAGCTACGGTAATATGATTTTTCTCTTTAAAATTTGATTTAATTTACATTGATTAAATAAAAAATTCTAAATAGAAATTTTGGATTATGTTGCATAAGATAAACTTTTAAACCAGTATATATACATAATAACGAATTGTCGTGGCAATGATAGTTTAGTGGTCAGTGTAGTAGCTACTTAACAACTGACTTCTAAATCATTTTTTACTTCCTTGTACGAAGTAAAGGAAGTATTGTAATCGCGAAAATTTTCGGTTCTCAGATTTCAACGGAAATAGGTGTTTTGGCCCTCCCTGAATCCATTTTGACTAATTTCGTCATGCCGTCTGTACGTACGTATGTACGTACTTATCTCGCATAACTCAAAAACGGTAAGCCGTAGAAAATTGAAACTTTATATTTAGGACTGTTATAACATCTAGTTGTGCACCTCCCTTTTTGGTCATTATACAACTACCGGAAGTGGTACTTTACTTGAAGCCTATAATAGATTTTCATGAAAAACTATATTCAAATATAATTTAAAACTTTCCAAATTTGGTATATAAGACTACTATATCAATGGAAATAACATAATAGATTTTGGTTACAATAGACTAACCGGAAGTGACACATTACATGAAGCTGCTAACAGTTTTCCTTGAAAAAAATGGTATTATTTTAATTTTAGAAATAAATGCTGCAAATAAAAGTTTTAGAGAATTAAATTCTGCGTCTAGCACATTAAGAATTTTTAAATTAGCTTTTTGCATAAACGAGATATCTAAATTTAAATATTATATACTTTTGATTTTTTTAAAAATTAAGTTTGCTATGGATTAGAACAAAAAATAAAAGATTTAATGTCAAATATGTGCAATTAAAAAAATATCTATAGTTTAATACGGGTACAAGGAAGTCATGTGGTATCCACATCAGATATTTCTTTATAAAACCTCACTGAAATTTATAACGATTATTGAAAACGTGATGTTAATATTCTTTACTGGTTTCAGGATATTAAACCTATGTTTACATGCACAAAAGTAGACTGGTAAGTAAGTAATAACTGTATTCTGTACGGTAATATTACCATACTGACTTGTCAAAACAGTCAAGAAAATTAAAATGAAACACAATGATAATATAACACTATTAACACAAACGGAACTCAAAACAACAATAATACAAAGATTACTTCACGTGCTTATCATTATATATATATATATATTAATTGTACAGTCTTTCAAATTAGAGATGACCACGTTATAACGTTTAAATCAAAAATTTATTTATAAATATGATACAAAACAATTGTAACCAGGGCATTAAATAAAAACATACAGACCACGGACTTGATCACCTTCTAAAATGGTGACAATGACGTTATTCATAAAAGAATAATATTTATTACTGTCTTTAACTTGTTTATATTCTGACACCGGTAAGCTATTCAACAAACCACGGATGTTATAAATCATAACAGATCTTAGATATCTTAAAATCCTCGCTCTACGTGCTCGGATTTCAAACTGACATTTGCGGCTGTTATGATACTCATAATATTCCTATGTATGTTATACCTATTATATTGAGAGAGATATGGTTTTTCAAAGTTCAATAGTCTGTTTAACTGAACATATGATGAAAATTATATTTCATGGTACTAGTAAAAAGATAAATAAAATATATTATTCATTGAACACTATGTAAAATGTACATGTAATAATTGATTCTTCCGTATCATGTCTGTTACTTGCAGCACTATTATTTATTCTGGCCAATTAGAACGCTTGCTGCAAACTTGTGACATCATATCATTTTTAATCACTTAAATTAACATATTTAAATAATTTTTTTTATGGATTATACATGTTATTCATATTTTTATCACTAATTTTGTCTATTTCATTTACTATGGAATCCAGCCCAGGGTATGTATACCTATATATGTGATACCCTAATCAAGTTAATGAACTTCACCTTTGACTTTTAGGTAATTAGTCAATAAAACAAATTAAAAACGTAAAAATTATAATTTTGAAATAGTTTCTGAAAATTGTGCATACTGTTATCGGAATAACAATGAAATG
Source organism: Pterostichus niger (assembly GCA_947425015.1). NCBI lineage: Eukaryota > Metazoa > Arthropoda > Insecta > Coleoptera > Carabidae > Pterostichus > Pterostichus niger. The sequence goes on along the minus strand of OX380345.1, from coordinate 8,554,205 downwards.
TAAAACTGAATAATGCTGGTAGGTAAAAGTGCGTTGTGTTGTATGCATGCAGTCAATTCCTAATAAAGCCATAAATTACCGGTATGTAGAAATAATTCAGCGCTACTTGCAGGCAGTAAGGCGTAAGTACCCACTACATCAATTGTTTATTAGAAGGCGCATTCACAATAAATCCACGACGTATGGTTATAAGGTCACGTGTAAAGCACTTGGGATTTCTGTTGCCGCCGTGACTAAATGCCGCCGATGGCAGCGGAACCGCCAGTGTCGTACCACCGGGAATTTCACTCACTCACCTCTACCTCTACGAAGAATACACAATCCTTAGTCTTCTACTATACCAGCATTATATTACATAGCATAGTATTGCAGAATACTTCGAAAGAAGAGAAAGATTATCAATATTGATAAATTTATTTATGGACAGTTTTAGACAACATTTATGTTCATAGAAGTTTAATCTTATATAGATCTTCAAGATCTTGAATTCAAATTTAATTAGGTAGCGATATCACACTTAGCAAAAGTTTTAAAACTGAATATGTTAATTTTTGATTTGGATTTAGTTTAATATAGAGTGATAGAGATTCCGAGTTCGAATCCTCATGCTAAAAAGTAGAGATGGGCGAATATCAAATTTCTCGAATTCGAATATCGAATACGAATATTAATCAGATTTCGAATATTCGAGGTAGGTACTCGAATATTCGAATACTCCTAAAAGTTAATTTATTTATTATTAATAATTATTTAATTATGTCCGTTTCATTATTTGAATGAAATTGTTAAGATAAAATAAAATTAAAACTAAATGTACAAACAATAAAAAAAAAAGACGAAAACTTCAAATTTAAGGTGAAATGTACGAGCTGATGTTGGCGAAAAACAAATTTGAAATATGGTACGTCTTCATGGTTTTGCAACAAAATATCTTTGTTATTAATAACTTCAAAGTATTGTAATAGCTTTAAGTTTATGTACAAATGATAAAGGAAAAAATAGTCAAAAATTGAGGTCAACATATGGCGCGATATTCGAGGTATTCGAATGTTCGCTATACTGACGTTAATATTCGAAAATCTCGAATATCGAATAATGTCAATATCCGCGGATGATATTCGCCCATCTCTTCTAAAAAGATATGAACCACCACACTACGGCTCGATGAGTTCGGATCCTGTACTGTAATTGGAGTTAAGTTCCTGTTGTGCCGAGTTCCATAAATAAATAAATATATCTGTCACAAAACCTATTTTAAGTAGAATATGTACCTTTTTTGTCACAATTTGAATTAACCTAATTCAATTAGGAAACAATGTACTTACACAATGCAGAGTATCTTCATTAGGCAAACTTTCTTTTAAACGGACGCGAACATGGAAAGTTAACCAATTAAAAAACTATAACATGTATATCAATCAGCAAGTTTCCCAACTGTAATCTCATTCTACTATCTACTAATACATGAAAGAAGCACTATTCTAAAACAATTTTAAAACGTTTTGTACTATATACAAGTACAGGAATATCTGTTCCAGGGCGCCACATATTAGTAATTACGGACTGTTATGACTTGTCTTTTACGTGCAGTTTCGAATATATTCGTGGCAAATACTGATAAAAAGTTAGGTCCTGGGATAAGAATACAAAAAATTGCGACGATCAAAAACAAAAATCCGCGTTAATTTGAATATGACATCCATGGTTAGAAAAACAAATACGAGTTAACTTATATTGGTTAATCAATATGTTTATTTATTTATTTAATAACAATTACAGTACCGAGGACCTACAGATTATAGTAGAATCCAAATCACACAAACACAATCGTATTTATTTATATAAGTTAACGATAGCGAGATTCGAACGAACGACCTCTTGCTTGTTAATTAATAAACGCAAGTTTTACTGGTTTTATTCACTAGGCCAGTAATGCGCAATCTATAGGTCGCGATATCCTGATAAGTCGTGTAAACATTATTCTAGGTCAGAACATTTTTAGATAGTTACAATTTGTTGATTTTAATTTGAAATTATTTAATTTTGGAAAATAGATTTTAAAAAAACAAATAAAAATGAATACTATTTGAAAAACGGCCATCTTATTTATTTGGCTATACCATCCATTTAAATTAAAAACTAGTATTTGTAAAATTGTGTTTCGAAACTTTTTCTTCTCGACTGTCACATATGTATTAAAATTGAAAATAAAAGATCGTTTTGTATATTTATTTAAGAAACGGGGTCCAAAATATTAAAAAAGTTGCTCACCACTTTACCAAACTACAATTGTCTGTCTTAATTCATATAAGCAGCTAGATATGTTTGAAAAGCTTGTAAGTATATTAAGTTCATATGTAAATATGTAAGTTAATTCTTTATCTTTACCACAATTATGGAAAAGAAAAATGATGAAGACACCTGATAAAATAAATTAAATTAAAAATTAGTGTCTTCCATTACAAGACTAAAATGAATAAACTGTACAAATTTATAAATAAAGGGCAACACAAAATTGGTGTGACCTCCCTTAAATAATACTTGTGTGGATAATTAGAAACAATTATTAATTTAAATTCTGTAAAAAAATTACTTCGATGTTTCATTACACTAAACTTGTACCTTCGTCCAGCAAAAATATTAAATCAACAAAATGTAACTATAAATATGTAACTAAGTAAAAACAAGTAAACAGTAACTAAGTAACAAGAAATAAAGTAATCCAGCAATTATAATTTATTAATCAACGGTAGCGAAGTTTTATCCAATTTGCAGCCTCCACATGTAGTTCTTATTTTTGTAAATTTCAATTGCTCCTCTGATCTATAATTTTTGTGTCTTCAAATTTAATTTTATGTAGAAATTATATTGTAATGCTGTACAATAGAAGATTTAGCTGGGTAAATCAGTCGAATGGAATGCTAATGTTCACCTAAGTCTGGGTGAAACTGTTTTTCGCGTTGCGCCAATGTGAATCAAAGTACAGAGGAATTAGTCATAAATCTTTCGTTCTAACTTTAAATCTAGCATTGAATGGTGAAATTTGGAAACTAGTCGTTTTGCAAATTTAAATTTGACTTTCAGCATTATTAAAATAGAAATCTAGCTTATAACTTTTACTTGCTTAAAAATAGTTATATTTTAAATATATTTCAACTTTTAAACAACAATCAACCTTACGTTGAAACTTAAAATCTAGATTTTAATTTAGGTGAAATGTGGATACTAATCGTTTACAACTTTAAACTCGACTTTCTGAGTTTTTAGAATCTAAATCTAACTTTTGTCATTTACTCGCTTTAAAACAGAGATATTTGAAATATGTTTATAGTATTAAACTTTAGTCAAGTTATAAACCTTTCAAATGGAGAATGGTTGTAAGTAGGAGGTGGTAATGTAGGAAACTCTCCCTAGTACGGCACTGGTCAATCTGTGGACTATCAATCTGCTATAATTCCATAGATTATATCCGGCACCGGGAGTGAAACAGTGGTGGCTACATCACATATTTCACCCCGCTGTGAGCTATACGCTATCCTGCATCCTCTCTGACTTCTCTTCGTGCTGTATGGTGTACGGTTAGTTCCCGAGGCGTCCGCTTGTCGCTGTCGGTACGCTAGGTAACCGCGTTACCAGTTGATTGACGCGCCGTATTGACAGTTATCTGTCATTGGGGAGCGTCAAGACGCAGGATATCCGCCCCCGTGGTATCGTTGCGATATCGATATCATAGCTGTGGAGCCGTTCTCATCATAGGGAAAATTGATTTGTCGTCGTGTGAAACCCTCTGAAACGCTCTGTTGGCGCGCAATCCTGGCTGTTGACTTCTAGATTTTTTGCATCTCATTTCTTTCTTATAAAACAAAAGTAATTTACACAAATTTAATATTGCTAGTATCACACTAAATAATAAAACTTTTTTTATGTCTAAACACAATATTAAAATTTATTGATTAAACACAATTAGCGCTTTATTCGATAAATTTTAACAATCTCTTTCAGTTCGAATCTCAAATAGTTTTAGCTAACTCTGAATTTTGATTTAATCAAATTAAATTAAACCCTATTCTTAAAAAAAGTTGAAATACACCCTAATTTAATTCTATTGGTATTTGTTTATTTAAGAATAACATTTGGATTAATCAAGTGTGAGCTAATCCAATATTAAGGAGTACCAAAATATTTTAAATATAAAAGTCAAAAAAGAAAACAATGACCAACAAAATCCATTTTTATGATTGTATGTTATCATCGTGTATGTATTAGCAGAATTACGTATTATTTTAGAAAATTTACAAAATTAAAAAATAAATTATTTTTTAACTGGAAAACAATTGTATGATTTGACATTAGTGACACCTCGTTACCATCTGTTAAGAGAATAATTTTATCTAAATTTCTAATTTATTTTCTAACAGGGTAATGAAACAAGTGTATACCGCGTGAAGAATGTCTCATTCTTTCTCCAGGTGCTTTAAAAGACGCCTTCTTAAGAAATATATCACTTTTTCATTCAGAATTGTTTCTTATAATCGAAAATATATTTCTAATATACGATAAAAAATATAATAGACTTATACAGACCGATTCTTAAAAAAGTATTAATTAATCATAAATTTTTATCTAATAAAATTTAGCTATACTAGATTCTGAACAAAATTCAAATAAACTCAAATATAATCCTGTTACCGCGTGTTCACGATGTGATTTAGATTAAATTTGTAATAACGGATTAGAATAAGGTTAGCTAATTCATAATCCAGTACTATCTTAAACTTTTTATGAGAATTGGGTGTAAATATTTGGAATTGATTCTTTGATAGTTGACTTTCATAAGTGGCTAATATGATAATAATTGCTATGTGTAATCGGCGCATACTGTATCTAAGTATTGCCAATTGATAATTAATAAATCTACTGATCAGATTTGCGCTGTTATCCTTAAAATGAGATATTACTTCATAATTTATCTTGACTTTAATAGATAACAATTCACATTGAAATCATGCTGCTGAATTATGAATTTTAAGTAGTTTTATTTACATAGGTGTTTTTATAAGTAGAAATGATACGAGTACAAATTTAACACCATTATTTTATAACTTTATAAGTTAAGGAATTGAAAACCTTAACATTGAGTTTCTTCAATATGGTTCCCAAAATTCGTATCAGATATAAAAGATATCCAACACTTACAACTATAGAAATACCTTGAGTTGTACTTCACATCGCATTGAAAGAAACAGAAACATAATAGTTTTAGATGTGCATTGACAGTTCCTTACTCTCACTGTTCTCATTTGATGGCTCATCTTCACAAAAAGCCCCCGTTCGGTGCGTTATCTACTCTCAACCCATTATTGTGTACCTTCCGTCTTTCCGTTCACCGTTCACGTAATTCTGTTTGGCTACAATTGAACCCTAGTTCGAATTTCACACTGTACAAAGGGTGCTCATGTGATACCACCTACCGAGCGAGATAATAACTACTAGCGCTTCCTTTTCAAATGTTTTTGTGTTTATAGACAGAATGGTCTACTTTCACTGTGATGCTGAAAAGTATACAAAATGTTTAGTGAATTATGGGGTTAGAAGGACTTTCTTTTTGTCAATACCTACTCTTATATTTTTGAAATTATATTTAGGGTACAGATAAAAGAGTAGATCAAACGGATATTATTATTATTGATTTTCTTTACTATATTTTCTAATATTAGTCAAAATTATAAAACTAAATATATACTGGGTGTGGCACTTTACTGTAACAATTATTTATTTGTTACGCTGTACAACAGGAACTTAAGCCCAACTACAGTACAGGGTCCGCACTCACCGAGCCGCAGTGTAGTAGTTCATATAATTTTTAGCTTGAGTGAGAATCGAACTCGGGATCTCCGGATTCGAATTCCGTGTCGCTATCCACACCACCGTACTGACGGACATAGATTCATAAAACAGATTAGCCGTTAACATAATTTTTATTACAAATCATACTCGTATGAACTCCTAATTTACGCAAGTAACTGATAATATTACTGCATCAAATATTAAACAAGTAAACATTCAAAATAATATTATATTTGAAAGTCTATAACTCTAAATGTATTAACAATCTTATTCTATATTATAAATAGCTTTAATAAAAATAATTTTATCCAGGATTAACTCCTCTTTATGAATTTGATTTAATATTAATATCATAGGCTGGTAGCACAAGCTCTGTTTTTGGGTGTTCTAAAAGCACGGTTTTAACATGTTAGAGATAGCTAAAACACCCAAAAACACTGTTCTTAAAACAGATAAAAACAGAGCTTGTGCTACCAGCCATCCTGATCAAATATTGAAAATGGAGTAATTGAAATCACAGGAATTTAATGGGGTAGGTGGCTCAGTGGCATCGAGTCGGCCTGGTTCGATCCCCACAGCCGACAAACAATTTTCACCAATTTAAAATCTACCCCTGTGGCTCCCCCTCCACTAATATCTTTGGGGGCCGCGATTTGGCGACTGGTAACCGCATTTCACGCGAAAAAATATGTCACTTACCGAGATCTGCTTAGGCAGAATGCCACACCCAGTAATGGGTAAAAGGCGTGATGATATTTTTATTCATTTTTTTATAAAAAATATTCAATAAACACTTGTCTCACAAAATTACCGTTTGTTAGAGATCTTATGGTTACTAACTGTGCTGGCCAGCCTCTGACGATGCCCTCATAAGGTGACTTGGAGGCTGAATTTTGTGAGACTTAGCCAAGTGTTTATTGAATATTTTTTATTAAACCTAGTTTCACCAAGTGTTATTCATTTTTTATTTAAGAATTTAGCTAGTTCCATACCTACAAAATAAAAATATATTGTTAAATGTTACATTAACCAAAAACCGTGTACCCTCGAGGGCGAAATAGTAAGTATTAATTTTTAAATTTACCGGAAGGCTTAATTTTAGTATGCTTTAACAAAAACCTAAATGATACATATTAGGAGTGCTAAAAATAGTGTAATGGTAGTGTAAGTGTATAGTGTTAGACTGCAATAAATTTAGTGGTAGTGGGATATAAAGAGACAATAATAATAACGGAGATATTATTGTAAATATTTGTTATATTGGAGATAATACATAGAATAATAATTTGCATTCATATATTGCATTAATTTTACAATCTATTTAAACTTATAAGGCGCGATCATCATTAGTTGTCGATAAATGTTATGTTTAATGACAATTATTGGATAATTAAAAAATAACTATTTCACTGCAGAACTTCGTACATACTCGTGTAAGGTACAATATAATAACTTAACACATTTCAATATATTTTAATTTAAAAATTTAAGTAAAAGTAGCAAACAAATATTCCACACCGCATCAACGACCTATACTGACTACATATTAGAGTCTATTTTTTTTTTTGGCTATTGTGCAATATCATGAAAACGTTCTCACGAAATTATATTGGTTTATTCTTTAATAACGGTAATGTTATTACACTACATCGACATGTACCACTCTATTCAAGAAATGTTACTCTCATTTTCAGAACTATTACACTTACTACACTACTCGCTATAATGAAAAAAAAATATAAAAAAGTTATTCATGTGTAAAACATAAGATTAAACTAACTTTCATTTAGTGAAGAAATTAACATGAAATTTTTAACCAAAACCATAAATGAAATCAACATCATTATACATTTCTTGATATTATTGGATTAATTACTAATTAATTAATTAATTATTAATGGGGTAGGTGGCTCAGTGGTATTGAGTCGACCTGTGGATCTTGAGAACCCTGGTTCGATCCCCACAGCCGACAAAAAATTTTCACCAATTTTAAATCTACCCCTGTGGCTCCCCCTCTACTAACATCTTTGAACCCCGTGATTTGACGGCTGGTAACCGCACTTCACGCGTAAAAAAATATATCACTTACCGAGATCTGTTCCGGCAGAGTGCCACACCCAGTAATGGGTAAAAGGCGTGATGATATATTTATTTTATTTTTTTTTAATTACTGAAAAGAAGATATTCGATATAAATCATATTACTGTTATTGATTTTAATTAAAATATTGTTAGTCATATTTGGATTCATGATTTATGAGTCTGTTAGATAGATTTTTATTAAAAAATAGGGCCACAATAATGAATCAAATGCATCGTAATGAGAAAAGTAGCGAATGTTAGCGAATGTTATAAGATTCAGTTTTATTGGAAATCAAAATGATTTTATTTGTCATCATATTTCGTGGCATATTGTGCAGTATTATAAGTAGGTATTATGTTAGTTAAACCTTAATTTATTTTAAAAAATATTTCTTTTTCTTATTTGTTTATTTTTATTTATTATTATTTATTAACATTTTGTACAGAACTGTCAAAATTTTTATGTTCACTTTATTCATTCCAATATATTAATTTATAATAAAATATTTTTTCATTTTGATACTATGTTTCACAAATCATTTCTAGCAAATGATAAAAAAAATTATTTAGTCTTTATTTTTTTGCAATATTTAATATCTTATATTAGTTTTGGAGAAGCTTCCAATAAATATTTTAATTATCGCGATTCATAATAATTAATTTTGTAATAATTATTAAGTGAAAGTAATCGTTAGAACATCTGGTATAAGTTGGTAGTAGGTATGCCGATATCTTGGAACAATTGGAATACGTATCTTCGGTGCACTTGGATGGAATTTAGTTTATTGGATTTCGGTTTGAGTTCCGTGGGCGCCAAGAGAATTAATGCGATCGCAGTTTTCGCCAGATGGAAGGAATTTCGGATAATCCGTAAGTGCTTTTATACAAACTATTTTAAAAGTGTATGCCATTACCAACCAGACACTGCATTTCAATATCACTAGAGATATTACAACTAAAATACTTTTTATGCTTATATATTCAATTTATTGCATCTATGTTACATACGAACTTTGTACAAAAATAAAATAATAGAAATCAACACAATATATGATTGCAAGAACAGTAAGAGATACTTATGGATATATTCTGTAACACATGTGTTAAATAAAATTTTCATTTTATATTTTTGTTCTTATTCGTTAAAAATGTTAGCGGGCTACATATATGTTACGGATTACGCCTGTTAATCGGATAATTCACCAAACTAATGTTATACAGAATGTTTCTATACCTCTGCACGAAACTTTAATGACATATATAATTTGATATACTGATTATAGGACAAAAAGAATTTATTTGAAATTCGCAAAAATTAGATTTTAGTGTCACTGGTTTAATAGTACATTTAATTATTTATAATTATGTTACTTATGAAATAAAAGTATAAACACTGTCCAAAATAATCATTTATTAATTAGTTATTATGTAGGTACCTGGTGTAATACCTTATTTTTATTTGAGTACCTAGTCTGATTTCGTATATGGTATTGAAAGGGTAAGTGGTAGGAGAAATTTGAGAAAAATATATAGTAACAGTGAATTAGTGGATATGCTGTTAGTGTATGGAAAAGCGACGCAAAATTCTGAATTAAACCAGTGACATTAAAATATGGGGTAGGTGGCTCAGTGGTATCGAGTCGGCCTGTGGATCTTGAGAACCCTGGTTCGATCCCCACAGCCGACAAACAATTTTCACCAATTTAAATCTACCCCTGTGGCTCCCTCTCCACTAATATCTTTGGGGGCCGTGATTTAACGGCTGGTAACCGCACTTCACGCGAAGAAATATATCACTTACCGAGATCTGCTTAGGCAGAGTGCCACACCCAGTAATGGGTAAAAGGCGTGATGATATATTTATTTTATTTATTTTTACATTAAAAATGTTCGCTAGGAATGGAATATCCTAATTTTTGCGAATTTCAATAAAAATGTTTTTGTTCTATAATCAGTACATTAAATTATATATGTCATTAAAATTTCGTGCAGAGGTATAGATACACCCTGTATTTACACTCAATATTACAATGACAGTTTAAACAAATCTACGCATATGGCCAATTTCACCGCTATTACTTAAATTTTAAAATGTATCTTAAATAAACAATATCGTATCAAAATGAACTGTCAAATAAGTAATTTAATATTACTGTTAAATATTCGATTCCAAATTTTTCATTTAAATAATCGTTATGATTAAGACAAAATTAATTATTTTTTTTTAAATATTCTTTTCTAATGATTGTAATCTTAATTATTAACAACATTTAATTTACTATCTCAACTTCTGAAATTGGGTCAGCTCTTGTGTGTAGCTTAGACTTGATAATGACCCTAATCTTAGGTCCGAAACGTCGTCATTTACATAAATAATTTTTGACTATTTTAATAAAATAGAAAAATTGCAAAAGCATTATTGCAAACAAATGTCGAACTTTTTATTTAAAAAAATAATTCTTTCCTATTTAAGTAATTTAAGTGAATGCGATGCAACTGACTATTAAACTCTAAAGTATAACAAGCATTATGTGGATATCTCCATAGTAATTTCAAGTTTAAGCGTAATGTTGAGGTTAAGACTGACATTGTAATTTTCGTTCTAACGCTCGGTTGCACTACTTCAGTTTTAAACTATAATTAAACTTAATTTCGCTTAACATAGAAGCAAGTTTAAAAAATTTGTTTCTTCTATAATACGTTTATAAAGTGAATTTTGCGCGACTGTTATTGTCAATAAGAGTGCTATAAAGTTCAAATTTGTATAACTATTTTTGGGGATACCTTTCTGTGAAGTTGTCAAGTTGTCTAGTTGTAAAAATGTCAAATTTAAATCGATCATTTTAACTGTCCTTGCTGAATTCATGTAAACTTACTGCAATTATTATTATTTTAATAATAAAATAATTACATCTAATTGCAAAATACTGAAATTAATGAATTAATGATTTTAAGTTTTATAACATAGCACAGGTAATATCTATCAGTGTTACCACGTTAATATTTTGTTATTTTTATAACATAAATTTTTAAGTAAAAGTACATTAATTCGATTTAAGAAATTAGTATGAAAAGCTCATGATACAATGACTAATTATAATATTTGTTTTTAAGATACTATTGTTGCATCACGGAAATCTAAACCAAACCTGGCATATATTTTTGTATTATAATATTTTACATATATTAATTACCATAGAAATTAATTAATTTTAACATGTAAAATTTGTCGAAATAAATATTCCTGCTATTCTGTAAGTGGATCATTATCTGTTACTTGACTATAAGATAATGACAACCCTTGTTTTTTAGGATTACTCTATAGAATATCATTCTGTGATTAAAATAAGTTTTTTTTATTATTTCTATTTTACTATTATGCATATTGTTTTCCTACGAAACTATCAATATAGAAATATTAATTAAATTTCAAACATCTAAAATATGTATTTTGTACATCTTAGATTGTGAAGTTTGTTTGTTTAGTAGCAACATACTTTATCGCCCGTTGCCATTAGCAGCAAATTGTTTTACAGAATATTAGTACATAATGTCTAACTTTTCGATATTTTATTTTGAACACAGGTTCAGAAGAAGTAAAGAAATAAGTGCCAAATAAAAATGGGTCATAATTGTAATGCATACATATCAAAGATATGGACAATCTTATGATTTTTAAATATAGAATAAACAATTTGAAATATCTACAATATGAAGTACCATGCTAAAATTTATATTGTAAGAATAATATAAACTAATCAAGTAGTCTATGAATTTTTTAAATTTTTAATATAAGAAAAATTTCTAATTTATTTATTTATGTTACGCTGTACAGGAACGTAATTCCAATTACAGTACAGGATCCGCACTCACCGAGCCGCAGTGTGGTAGTTCATATAATTTTTAGCTTGAGTAAGATTCAAACTCAGGATCTCGGGATTCGAATTCCGTATCGCTATCCACAACACCGTACTGACGGTTATCAAAATTATTGGATGTAAATATAACAAAAATATATTTAAACCATATCTATTATATATGTGAATATTTCAAATTATATTAAAAGCATCGTTGGAATCGAAAAAATATATATACATATATAACTAATAACTATTAGTTTAATTTTAAAATCATAAATTTGTATTATTTTTTGATATTGTGCCTTACACAATTAAAAATTATTGATTATGGTAAATGAAAATGTAATAGGTCTAGATCAATCAATCTCTACTCAAGATTAGATTAAGAAGTACAATTAATTTTAAATTCATATCTTAAAAGTTCTTAGCAGTAAAAGTTAAGTTATTTAATTTAATATACGACATTTTTATTATGTTTGTTCATTTTTATAAGTAAATAATGACTCTTATTAATGTATGAATAGCAATTTACATGTTAGAATATTGGAGTACACATAAAATGATAATTTCTAACCTAATATCACTTTCCTGGGATCGTAAGTATAATAATTTGCAAATAAATTACCTAATTCTGCAGATATATGTAAATGAAGAATTAAATATATAGAAAATATCACACCATATAAATCGGATATGATTATACAGTATTTATGAAGGAATGAATAAAATCACATAAACGTCAATCAAATAGTCCGTGTGCCAGCTTCGGCGATGCGGAATCAAGTAATCTATGCTGAAACATATTTAAATTAGACGCGTGCCGCACATTTTTATTTACTCACTTTTAGTTTCAATTTCTGAATGCTGCTTAAAATGCATGGCATGTGTTTGTGATCTAATAGAGATTAATTAAGAAAGAAATGTGCTAAATTATTCATTGCTTATTACATATTTATCATGAAGAGTAACAGTGGGAATCTATCGTCCGTTCATTGCCGCTGGCTTTACTGTACATTCAAGAAACGATTCCATCTTTTTTGAATAGAACTATTACAACTTTATAGGTATTTTATATTTTGCGTGCAATTCATAATTATAAGAATTAGCATAAAATTACTATTTAATACTTCTTTACTATTATTATTGCAAGACAGTTATATCAATCATAAATACTATTTGCTTGTCTTAAACTTTTGATATTAATAAATGTTCCATGCATAAATTTATCACTTTTTCTTCAAAAATAACAATAGCGGGTAATTGATAAACGCTGTCAGGAAAATATCTCTACCGTTGTGTTACTTTTCGTATATACGAAATACTAGATTTTTTTTGCTGAATAACAATGAAATGAATAATTATATTTTTTTATATTATTTGAGTATATGGAGAGTACGTCTAATGAAGATTAATAAAATGAAAGATTCTGATTGTGAGGAATAAATGAGCTTGTTCAGCGGGAACGGAATGTGATTGAAGCGACGACGATGGTGCATCAAGAGGAAAATGTTTGCTGAAAACTGATTCTTCCGTAATTTATGGTACCTCATTTGATGGAATATAGCGTGATGTTGTATGTATATTATACAGATTGCTATTTAGATTATTTAAAATTAGTATAATTTTTTAATTGTTCATAAAAATGAAACATTTTACACAAGTACAATTATAATTATCCTTAAACCAAAGAATCAAGGACATTAATTTGCTAGCCCCGAAAATAATTTTAATAAGTCGGGTTCTCAAATCCATATTTTGATGTGATATCACTGAGCTATCTACCAAAAAAAGAAAAAAAGAAATATAGAAAAAATGCTAAAAATGTTTTTTTTTTAATTTAGTCAAGTTGAATAAAATATGCAGAGTTATAAATCAATATACACCCATACCTCCCTATACGGCCGCTCTTTATACAGCATTTCGCTATAACGGCCCTTTTCAATTAGGGCACGTTTTCTATTTACAGCCTTAAATGTTTCGCTACAACGGCAAAAAAACTTTTTTTCCCATTTAATTTGTATGAATTTGTATTGATTCCTTATACGGCTTTTCGCTTTGCAGCCAACTTTCGTGGAACGTATCTAGGCCGTAAAGCGAGATATGGGTGTATTTATAAATATAATGAATTTAAATAACAACAAAGACAAAATTAATTGTCATCCATGCACTTGGTGAAACTAGGTTTAGTAAAAAATATTAAATAAAACTGTCGGCAAAGTCTCACAAAATTCAGCCTCCGAGTCACCTTATGAGGGCATCGTCAGAGGCCGGCCAGCACAGTTAGTAACCATAGACGCGTTTCGCTCTTATTAGAGCTCATCAGTATGGTATAACTCACTTCTTCACCTAGAACAAAGTTGTGAGACTTTGCCGAGAGTTTTATTTAATATTTTTTATTAAACCTAGTTTCACCAAGTGCATGGATGACAATTAATTTTGTCTTTGTTGTTATTTAAATTGCTATTGCGTAGCTTTTCATTTTTTCGGTAGATGGCATTACTGGTTCGACAGAACTTCTTATGTCATCTTACCGTTTGTTAGAGATCTTATTCTCTGCTGGCACAGTTCTTCGTCACCAGCTTCTTCACGTGAACTTTGTTCTAGGTGAAGAAGTGAGTTATACCATACTGATGAGCTCTAATAAGAGCGAAGCGCGTCTATGGTTACTAACTGTGCTGGCCGGCCTCTGACGATGCCCTCATAAGGTGACTCGGAGGCTGAATTTTGTGAGACTTTGCCGACAGTTTTATTTAATATTTTTTATAATGAATTTGTTTTATTACCTTTCTTCCAACCCTTTTTTATGAAATGAAACAAAAATTATGAATCAATTTTTCAATATAATTTTTACATAAATTAAATGTTTTCATATTTGTTCCTTTATTTTCAATTTGTAACTTTAAATATATATGTTTCATTTATGATATCAATAATATCTTATTTTATATCAGTGATTCATCTCTGATCATGATTCATATTATCAATGATTTATAGTTTTGAGTCATATTTGATTATTATTTCTTATTAAACTGACAGCAGTAAAAAATAAGAATAACTTAAAAAATGTATTGGATCAATGAAAAATTTTATTATTTAATCCACAAATAACGGATGTAGGTATCCCAATAAATTTAAACGGTCTTCCGCCAAAAGAGTAACGTTTTTCATCCCTTCCTAAACATTCCCACACCTAGTACAAACTCTTACACAATTACAAAATCGTATGATTTATATCACCGCTCTAACTTTACAATAGGATGGTCTGAGTGTACACAGGTATCTTAAACCGGAAACCAGCACTCGCACCACCCCATACTGAGCGGCACCACACCGACCTACACCACCGAGTAATACGTCACTTTCTAGTTTCTAGGTTCTACCGCTGAAGGGTGTGAAACCGAGCGACCTTGAACGACCAAGGTTGATATTTGATGGGAGTTTTTTCGTTCTTTGAGCGGTGTTGGGTTGTGTGTGGGCGGTTGAATACCTTGATTAGTTTTTTGAGAAGTTTGTTAATTAGCAGATAAATATCGGAATGATTGGCGCTGGTAGTGACATATCGTGGTTAAGTATTTTTATGTTTTGTGAACTGTGAAGCAAATTTGGTAATTATTATTTTTTTATCATTGGGAGTGGTTCTGGTCTAATTAACAAAGTAAAGGTTATGATTTTATTTTAGAACTTAGATAAAAGTGAACTTACTCGTATTTGTATAAAATATACATATAATTAGTAAAGTGTGAAATCAGTTAAATTGTAGGAAGCATTGTTAAATAAAATTAATTTGACAAACCTTGCATTTACGGCATTTAAAATTACTTGTTAAAAATAGAGTGCAGAAAGCCGAATCATGAGAATACAATCTATAATCATATTTAAATTAACTTCAAAAAATGTCTAACAAGGCAAAATTGTATGATTTAATATATAACATGTTTACATAATAACATAATAATAATAATGAGGTAGGTGGCTCAGTGGTATCGAGTCAGCCTGTGGATCTTGAGAACCCTGGTTCGATCCTCACAGCCGACAAACTACTTTCACCAATTTAAATCTACCCTTGTGGCTCCCTCTCCACTAATATATTTGGGGGCCGTGATTTAACGACTAGTAACCGCACTTTACGCGAAAAAATATATCACTTACCGAGATCTGCTTCGGCAGAGTGCCACACCCAGTAATGGGTAAAAGGCGTGATGATATATTTATTTATTTTTATTTACATAATAACAGAAAAATGTATTTTATTATATTTATATATAAAAACTCATTTTTGAAAAAACTAACTAAATCCCTCAATTACGTTTAAGAAAATTCTATAATATTGATATCAGTGTTTATTTTTGATACATAGAGAATACAGTAAGTAGCAAAATTTTATATGGCGATATTTCTGTCTAATTAATTTTAGAATAAAACTATAAATACAAAAAAATATGAATAAAAAACTGTATCTAATGAATACAATCTTTTTATTATTCTCATTCATGATATAGATTCAAAATAAAAGTATATTTATTAACACATTGCCTTGAGAAATATTTTGACAGACCTGTCATTATAAAAATATAAATGATTTGTTTTATTTCTCATGCCAATCAATAAATATGTTATTTTTATTTTGCATATATTTCGTAAATAAAACATTAAAATTATACATGTTTTAGATATAGTTTTTAATTCTACTTTTATAGTTTCATTATAAAATTAATAAAGTAAAAATTATCGATACATAAAATTGTAACATACACACCACATACCGACTTGATAACCGTCAAAAATGATGACAATGATGTTATTCATAAAAGAATTAAAAAAAAAATTAATAATGATGTTAACGTGTTTATATTCTGAAATCGGTAAACTATGGAACAAACCACGGCTGTTATGAGTCATAACAGGCCTTAGATGTCTTAAAATCCTCGCTCTATGAGCTCGGATTTCAAACTGACATCTGCGGCTGTAATGATATTCATAACATTCCTAGGTATGTTTATAGCTATAAACGTTATAGGTTGTCAGTCCAAAATTCTCTAGGCTTAGTAATTTAATTATTGAAGCATATATTTAGCATGCAATTTAACATTTATACTTTGGTATGCATTATGAGACCTGCATCACATCATTTGGTTCGAAACTTTTTTTATATAGTTTTACTTTACTGTTGTATGTTATAAAATTAAATAATTTTTCTGTGAGACATATATGTTATTTTGCTAAGGCACAGTTAAAATTTGAAGTACTTTGGTGAACATATCTTGTAATGCCAACCATTTCCGTATGCAATAAAAGTTATTCGTTATTTTTTCAAAAACTGTACTTTGAGAAAGTTTGTGATAATTACTACACTTTTTTTTTAATCTTAAATTTAAATGTCAAAGTACAAAGTATAGTCATAACTCTTTATATTTGTAACAACTTTTCTGTATAATAAAAATTAACACTGACAAATTTTTTTTGACCATTGAATAATAAATAATTTATTTCAGAGGCCATTTTGATTAACTCCATATTCTAATGTAAATCGTTGCAATAAAGCAAATCAAATGTACTAGCAAGCGCTGAATGATAACTGTAATATATATTTGAATTTATATTATAAAGGGAATTTTAAAAAACAATGTACATTATTTCATCGTATTTCTCAACTTTTAGCTTTATGTAGTTAATCGATTTGTGCATTGAACGGCTCAATTATAACTCTGATATCATCCACCAAACTGCCTACAAAATAATAATCATGATAGTACATTAAATCTGGTTTTATAACATAAAATCAATGTTAGCAATACATCTTATGTCTAAGGTATATTTAATTGTAAATTTAAGATAACTGCGTTTTAAATATTATTTAAAGTTTTCCAAAAAAATAATTACAGGCCAGCTGATATGATTTTGGGCTCAAATATATATTTTCAGTTTTCTTTCTAAACGACAACATAACTACCCCAGTGAAAATTTTTGAAACTACATAATAATACGAAATAACTCATCACCGCACTTCCAAAATATATTTCACTCCGTCAAATTTCTTCCTGCATCATAACAGTGCAATATTTATTTATCAAGGCTGGTATGTCTCAGGGCGACTCATATACACACCATCTATCATGTACATGACCGCGAGTGACGTAGGGCCGGGGTAAATCCTAGCGGGGTGTGGGGCGGGGGATGTAGGGTGATCCGGGACGTGACCAAATCAATGTAAAAGCCGAGCGGGCGGCGGCGACGGTGGTGGTAAAGGCAGGAGCTATAGGCGAGACCGTTGGACAGCGAAACGGACAGAGGTATATCATACTTCCGTGCAGTAAGATGAACAGAGGTTGTCAAATGGTGGCCACACAAGGAAGTGGCGGAATGCGAAGTAAATAAGATTAGAATGGAAAAGAACATGATTTTTACGAAAATTCACAATTGGTTTATATGGTTTCTTTGCACTAATTCTTCCTACATTATTTTCTAGATGATTCATATACTCGTCGCTACAGCCCACTATCCTCTAACATCACCTTCAATTTTAATTTTCATTGGAACAAATCTAGTTTAACTTAAGTTATGAAAGTATGCATCGAATTTACACACTATAAAAATTTTTTTTTCGGGCGTTTCTTTGCACTAGTTCTTCCTAAATAACTTTCAAGATGATACATATACTCTTAGCAACAGCGAATTACCCTCAAACACCAATTTCAATTTAAATTTTTACTATCTTTTTAATTCATGATACAAATGTATTTTAACTTAAATTATGAAAGTGTGTATCAAATTTAATACAAATTTAGGCTTGGATGTGAAACGGAATTATAAATGATATTTAAAATTGTTTTAACTGTTAAAATGCATTATGAGTTTGCTAAATAATAAATACACTTCAATTTTAAATAAAATTTATATTGAGAATTTATGTTAATAATAAATTAAAAATATATATTAAACATTCGTCTTCTTTTGCAATTTCTGCCATATAACAAGATTTATAGTAAAATAACTAATGCAAATAACAGCTGATGAAAATATCCGAGAGTCCATAAGATATATAGCTCTGTGGCAATTAAGATGTTGGATTTGTGAACTTGAGTTTGATACCCATTGTCAGCAATTGTGGTTCCCGCGCCACTAACATCTTTAGGGCTCATAATTTGACGACCGATAACCCCACTCATGCGTAAATATATATATATATATATATATATATATATATATATATATATATATAATTTACTGAGATCAGCTATGGAAGAGTATCACATTTTGTAATAGGTAAAATGTGTGATGATAAATTTACATTTATATTAAAAATCAGAACATTAAACATTTGTTTAATTTCTAAATTTTAAGAGTAATTCTTTTAGTGTTCTGTATTGCATAACATTAAAAGACAATTGTAACCTAATTCATAAAACTTGCATCTCAAACAAGAGGTTATACATTCAAATCTCGGTGATTTATATTAAAAAATTCGATTGCTCCTGAGTGTTTCGAATTCCGCTACAAGCGGTGGACCCCATACTATAATAAGGTCTTTAATTAATTTTATACTTTTTATGTATGATTTTAGACAAGATATTTAAATATTCGTATTTTTTAAATCGATGAATTACTTATAGTTTATCAGACAAAAATTAGTAGAACGATACAACTATGTATAAATGGTCAGTGACCAGTGAAAAATTGACATACTTTAGATATGGGATTCCCAATATTTTTCCTACTTCGACCCCCTTTCTATATAATTTTTTCAATAGACCCTCAATTGTTTTATATTATAATGCATAAATAGAGGCACGTATCAAGTTACAGTTGTAATAACAATCCAGTAACTAATATAACAAATTTAAATATATATTTTTTTAACAAGACGTAATCATAATGTAAATTTTAATAAATTTAATGCGATGGTTGTGGTGGATGATTTTCCATAATACTTTTTATATCATGTATAAAATTAGTTAATAATAATCATAAATCACCGCGTTCTGTAATAGTGAATTGATTTTTTTCAATTATATTTTATTATTATATTGTGATTTGAATTATCTCAATTAATGTTACGTCACATAAGATGCATAATATAATTTTATATTTAAAATACAATGAAAGTATAGATTATAAGTAGTTTTTATTATTATTGTGCAACAACATAATGTTCCATTTCTTTATAATGTGTTTATGTATATTCGACTAAAGTCATAAAGCCAATTAAGTTGAAGTTTCTATTGTGCAGAATAGTTAATAAGTACTTAAATATTGTAGAGTGTCTGCCATTTTATTTATCATTATTCAAGATTTATTTATGACTAGAATAAAGAAAAATGTATATAGATTTTAAATTAAATATATAAAGTTATTTTTGAAATAAGTGTATAAAATTAATATTTTGTAAGTTATCATATTAAATTAGACTAAAACCAATTACACTTTCATTTTTAATGCAAAGTAATGTTAATTATCATAGCAGCTTGAGAAAAATACATCATCTCTACGTTCACCCTGCTCAGAACACAACAGCACAACATAACGCACAGTACCGTATCCCTGACGGAAGCTCAATAGCAATGAGGTATAGGAAACTGGGAGCTAATGTGGATTTACGATGACACCGTCACCGCCACTGCCACACCGTGCCGCGTCGCGTCATTGTTTGATTTAAGGAGCGCGATTGAAATCTCACGTGTGCGTTAGGAGCGTCTAGCCTGAGCTGTGCACGTGTATCTCTTTCTGATGCTGTAGTCGAGCTAAGTTGTACTGTGAATAGGAAAAGAGAAGGGTGCTGTGATGTGTTCTTTATAAACTTATGTAAGACATTTTAAAATAAAAATGTGTAATAATTGTTTTTGAAAAACTTGATAAAAGTTTTAACATAACAATTTATTTACAGCTGATTTTGTTATATTAAATAAATACATGTATCATTACGCATTTTACTCATTAGTGGGTGTGGCACTCGGCGTAGCAGATCTCGGTAAGTGATATATTTCTTCGCGTGAAGTGCGGTTACCAGCCGTCTAATCACGGTACCCGGTGATATTAGTGGTGGAGGAACCAAAGGAGTAGTTTTAATGTGGTGAAAATTGTTTATCGACTGGGAATCGGAACCGGGTTCTCAAATCCACAGGCCGATTTGATACCACTAAGCCACTTACCCCATATTAAGTAAAACGATATTTTAAAAAAAACTTTAAATTTCATTTAGCTTCAAAATATGATTTGGATTACGTATTTAATATTGGATTAAGTTACGGTGAGCTAATCCAAAATTATAGCATATTTTTTATTTTTTTGAAGGTTTGTAAACAGGAAAGAATGTTATAATAGTAAAGATTGGTTTACTTGTCTTGAATTTTATTTTAATTTGAGGACGTTCCGTCCCATCGTCAAGTTAATAGTAGTAACTATATACAGGGTGTTTCACAACTTAGAGCAAAATATTAAATGGTTTATTCTGTGCGACGCGCTGATCATGAAACAAAAAGAATTTTTTTTTTAAATCGCAAAACTATTTTCCATGTTTCCCAGTCCAACATTTTTCGTTGCCACTGCCACTGGGTGGATGATTATGTTAAAGTTATTAATTAAATAAAATTCTATTATAAATAACTGCTAATAATTGAATTGTGTAATTATTCTTTCGTAGTTGATATCTACTTCATTGTTTGTGTTTAATAGGAAAGCGAATCCAGTGCAGTACTACAAAAAATGTTTTAGGTTAACGACCCTTAATTTTTCGAATTTAAAAAAAATTCTTTTTGTTTCATGATTAGCACGTCGTACAGAATATACCCTTTAATTTTTTGCTCTAAGTTGTGAAACACTCTGTATAACATAAATAACATCTAGATGTGCACACTTCACGAATCAGAATATGACTGATCAAATTCAAGCCATGTGATCTATCTTTTACTATTACTAAATAATTTTTAATAATCGGACTGCAAAAATTATAAATGTTTTCAGGAGATTACTGATTTTCTATAGTACCATTAGTTTTGTGCGATAATTTCAACACTTTGAGAAAACAGTTAACTTGATGGATTGTAGAAAGTAATTTATAATATATTGGTTAATTACTTTGTAGCAATAATGTCAAATTAGTTCTTGTCGAAACGCAAAGAAGTTACTACGTACTCAATTTTAGTTCCAAAATAATTATTTACCGGTTTCAGGATATTAAACCTATGTTTACATGCGCAAAAGTAGACTGGTAAGTAAAGATTTCTTCTCCTGCTTATCATAATATTATATATATATTAATTGTACAGTCTTTCAAATTAGAGATGACCACTTTATGATGTTCAAATAAAAAAACTATTTATAAATATGATACAAGATACAAAACAATTGTAACTATGGCGTCAAATAAAAACATACAGACCACAGACTTACTTGATCATAAAATAATTTCAAAAAATAATATTTATGAATGACGTTAACGTATTTATATTCTGAAACCGGTAAACTATTGAACAAACCAAGGATGTTATGAGTCATAACAGACCTTAGATGTCTTAAAATATTCGCTCTACGAGCTCGGATTTCAAACTGACATCTGCGGTTGTAATGATACTCATTACATTCCTAGGTATGTTAATAGCTATTATCGCATTGTCTGGCAGCGATTAATTAATAAGGTATAATATTTACTTTGACTTATTTTTTAAAAGGAATTCCATTTTGCTATTTTATCGTACTAGTCAATTAAAGTGCTATTTTATGGACACCAAACAGTGTCAGTAATTTTGGTGCAGGCGAACATAAAATGTTTTATTTCAAGCTGATAATGACAACGTCCAACAAAATAGATGTTGCGAAACAAACTAAACTACATAACTTAAGATGATGTAAAAAATAAATGTTTTCTTCGTTTGAAAAGTAATTAGTAAACTTAGAACAATTAATTAAAGCTCGATTAAAAAAAATGTATCGTATTGCAGAAATGGGTTTCCATTCACCTACGAGTCCGGCTGCAAGCTTCCCACTTGTATAATAAAGCGACACTTTTAACACTTGTAATATAAACAATTATTTTAAATTTGATTAGAAATATATTATTACCTTTTTATAATGAATGAAGAGATATGTAAAAATAGAATATTTATTAGAATTACCAAATATTTTAAATTGAAATATAGAACAAACCATTGTCTCACTGATTTCTAAAATACTCCTGTTTATATCATATTATTCTAACTTAAATCTAAGTTAGAAAATAAGAATAGTACATTTTAATTATAAGTGTAAAAGTTTGAATTTACACAGCACTATTAACACAAACGAGTACCGTATAGGTAAGTTTTATTAAAATTCTAATTGTAGAATGTATGTCAGTTTAATTAAATCCAATTTATTTATTACTGTTTCATTACAAATATATAATTGTATTTCTGGTTTTTCATGTTAGAAATACAATAAAGTGCAAAGTAGTAAAGTTTCTAATAACATTTGCACATCGATCATTGGTACAGATTACATTCCTGTCAGAATCGACTGCAGTCTGCCACATGTACTCCACGTCCACATCACAATCACATTCGTTATCCAGCGCCTACTCTGTCTCACGTGGCAGTCTCTGCTTCTCTTACACTCGCGTCGCGTCGGTTTAAAATTCCCGATATAAATATTCCAATAAACCGTTCTCGACCGCAACATGCTCGGTTTCGGAAAAATGAAATCTTTTTAACCTCCCTCACTTGCGTGGCGTCTCTATGCTTTTTCTCTTTATATATATTTCCACCCTTGAAATAGCTCTCCGATAAACCCCCGTGCCCCGAGCCCCGAGAGGGGAAATCCCGAAGTGAGTCGCAATTTTTCTCGCAGCCTACGTGATGCGAATGCAGGAAGCGGAGCGTGCTGCTTGGATGTGGTGGTGGTGTGTTGTTTTGAAGAGGAACGAACGTTAAGTGCCAACTTCGATTTTCCTAATACTGAGCTTCTCTGCTATTAAGCGAACAAGAATTAATTTCGGGATATTTTCAACTTGTTTCCATGTTCGAAAATACTACAAATAAGTTTAGAAATATTAACGAAGATCCTACTGTCATACTCTGATCTGCGGAAATCAAATATATTCGCTTCAAATGTGATTATTTACGTGTTCAAATCTAGATAGCTTTAACTTATCAAAAATACAACTATGTCCGATTGGTTTAGATTCACAAATCCTATTTGATTGTACAAAATTATGACTTTTTAATAACGAAACAAAAAGGTTTAACTTATCATCATTATCATCAGTATCATCGAATTTAATCGATTTAATTTTATTTATAAAATGTTGGTCCTATGTCGGTGCAGTATTTCCTTCCTTCAAAATTGTAGACCAGTTGAAAAAACCGAAATAAAACTTACGTCTAAAGCATTTCAAGACCGTAATTTCATATCTTGTTGAATTCAACTTATATAAAAAATACGATTGTGCCTAAGTAGTTCGGAGTTCATATTTACGAGTAATTGTAGGTTCCTGGTGCTGTAATTGATATTAGATATTTGTTATGAAGTGCAGGCAAACAAATAATTAGAACACAATATTTTTTTATCTTCTACCGTGTGTAAAATTGAGATATAGGTGGCTGTTCGTAAAATGACTGTTTAGTATTAATTTTTTTTTAAATTACGAATTGTCCAGCAACGAGTGATTAAAATTATTTTATCTTTTAGTAGCAGTTTTAGACATACATTATACATTCGAGTCAGCAATAACCCACATGTAATAGTATATTATATATCTAGCGAGATAAATGCGTGATTTTTCATAAGATGTAATTTGTAGCCAAATTGTGAAGCCGAGGAAAAAATAGCATTATCTCCCGAGGTGTATAAGCAATATTTTTCACGACCTAAATAAGATTAAAACCAAAAATATAATTTATTTATAATTAATATTAAAATTATTAGTAGTCTATGACATAATAATAATTTATGTTGTCAAGTTTGCTTATGTCAAATTACATTTTATTTTCAAATTAGAATAAAACGAAGAACTATTGAAAGAATCCTAAAAAATTGTTGATGCACCTTTAGCAGCTGAACTTAGGTTCTTATTCGTTTCATTGTATTTTACAAACATTTGACAGCTAAAATGTAAAAATAAAATAAAGTTCTAATAATAAATAAATAAATAAATATATAATCACGCCTTTTACCCATTACTGAGTGTGGCACTTTGCCTTAGCAGATCTTGGTAAGTGATATATTTTTCGCGTGATATGCGGTTACCAGCCGTTAAATCACGGCCCCCAAAGATATTAGTGGAGGGGGAGCCACAGGGGTAGATTTACATTAACAGAGGAATAATATGCACATTATTGGCCTAGGGATAAAAAGTTGTAATTCTGTACCGATTTTTGTATACGGTCAAATACTTCCGAACATGAAAAAAAATCTATGAGAACCATAAATAAATAATAGTTTATACCAATGCAACTGCTTTACATCAGTGATATTTCATTTATTTCACATCTCCATTAAATTTAGTTTTTATCTTTTTCTAATTTTGTAGAAAAACAGTTACTGTAAGATAAAACATTGTACATGATACGTGAATGAAATATCATTATATACTCGTGAGAATTATCAACACCCTTATATCAATCATCTCACTCGCGTATAATGTCTTATTTCACTGACTATATATAATGTAATATTACGCATTGTTTACCACGCTATAGTTAGCTTAATAAAATAAAGAAATTTCATGATTTAAGGACGACATTTATGTTAATAATTAAACAAATATTTTCTGTATATTATATTGTACTATACACATACGTAAAGCATATTTACTATACATTTGTATCATGTTAGCATAATAAAACTACTTTCAACTCAACGTATACAGCGCAATATTTCCAGTATTGAAGGTTACATGTTCAGTAATGTTGGGAATATTGTCGGTATGGGCGGTCTGCTTGCGATTTATATACATATATATATACGTACCCATCTTTTCAAAGATATACGTACAGAGCACTGAAATGTCGAGATTTTAATAATAATAATAAAAACATAACTATTTAATCTTGCTTTAAATTAATAATTGTATTGCATTAATATAGTAAACTTCTGACATGAATCGAAGTATTTATTCATTTTTAACAGAACTGTACTTTGCTAAAGCAACGCCTGAATTCGATCGAAAATCGAATCCGAAATGTAAAATGAACACGGTATTTTAGGGGAAACCGCACTATAAAGCCAAGCCGCGTGTCTAGGGTTGTGTACACATACGTACACGCATCGCGGCTCAGATGTGTGACTGCCCTGTGAATTATTGAGAGCCAATAACCTGCGACGCGAGTTATGCTTCTGACACTCGCGACACGCACAATGGGACGGTAGAGGGGGTGCCAGTCGTAAAAACTGTTTTGAATTATTTCACAACGAACACAAGATACTGTAATGGGGTTTATTGACTATTGAGAGATATATTGCCTATGAATTTTTTACTTGAATTTTGTAAATGCAACTTTTACTTTAATCTGATTCAACCTTTTTTCTTTTTTAGAGTCGGAAGAGTTATTAATAATTACCAGATAATTGTAACCACAAATATTCGGTTTAACATTTTCTTTTCCTATTCTTTTTGGCTATTTTCAAAATGATCATTTAATCGTATCTGCATTTGCTTATTTATTTTTTTATTTACTAATTACAACTCTGCACAACAGAAACTTAATAATCCGAATCACTCAGATACTCTTAGAATCTCGAGACGAATCTAAGTGATCAGTACAGTATGTATATCACGCCAATATTAAAAAAAAAATATGTAAATACTTGATAGAATCCATAGATGATGAATTCGACTTTGCTTTAGGTGGAAGTATGTATGTTATTGTAAACGTTTACAGCGTACACCTATATCACACTTGACTTAAATAAAACTAATTAACTCAGCTAATCGATGAGTTTAAGATATGGACACTTCCATCTTCCATCACTAGTTGTATACAGGGTGTTTCTATACCTCTGCACGAAATTTTAATGACATATATAATTTGATATACTGATTATAGAATAAAAAGATTTTTTTGGAAATTTGCAAAAATTTGGGTATTTCATTCCTAGCGAACATTTTTAGTGCCGCTGGTTTAATAGTACATTTAATTATTTATAATTATGTTACTAATGGAATAAAAATATAAACACTGCCTACAAATAATCATTTATTAATTAGTTATTATGTAGGTACGTGGTGTAATGCCTTATTTAATATAGTTTAAATATAATATAATATATTATGTAACAGAAATTGCTTGCATGCTATATTCTTATTCGACTTTGATGAATTAGAACTTTAACCAGTGTGCGGTGAATATACTTACTTTGAAGATCAGAAAGGTTTTATTGGATATATTTTGAATTAAATTTCAAAAAATTGTTACCGACACCACTGAATATGTCTGTAAAGTATTTAAATTTTTATTTAAAATTTGTATTTTTATCTCTCATCAATTTAAAATTGAAGTAAAAATAAATAACTAAATAAAATTGTGATTATATATTTTTATGGGGTAGGTGGCTTAATGGTATCAAGTCGACCTGTAGATTTGAGAACTCTGGTTCGATTTCTACAACCGATAATCAAGTTTCACCACGTTAAAATTACCCCTATGATTCCCACTCCATTGACATGTTTGGGGGCGTGATTTGACGGATGGTAATCACATTTCACGCGACGAGATATATTGGTAAAAATAAATAACTCGTCTGTGATTACAGTGTTTTCTTTTCTGCAAAATCATTATCCTGTCAGATTTTCATGTAACTCGATTTCAAGGTTACTAACCGTCATCAATAGAAGCAATAAATTTTCCTTTAACATCTTTTACATTACTCAACAAAACAAAACAAAAAATATAAAAGTGAAATAAAAATACCAACAGACAAGTAAATAATTAAAAGTTACGTAATCTACTGCATTCCCAATGATAAGAGCTGGTATTAATGGGAAAGCGGCGACATTCTTTCTTGCGGACAGAATGCCTCTTTGTCCGCTCCCACTGATTATGCACGCCACTGGACCTCGTATCCTGAACTACACTGTTAATATATATTTAAATTTTTATTATTAAAAATAAGTTTTATTATAAACAATAAATATCATCAAGCTATATAATACTAATGGGAGCAGATTAACCGATATCGTATTTCTTACCGTTCTCGAGATCCTATTGATGAGCACGTCCACGTCCAATTGGACATTCTGTATAAAAAATCTGATGTGGACACCACATGACTTCCTTGTACGCGTATTAAACTATATATATGTTTTTAATTGGACATATTTGACATTAAATTTTATTTCTAAATAAAGATTTAATGTCAAATATGTACAATTAAAAAGTATCTATAGTTTAATACGCGTACAAGGAAAACATGTGGTGTCCACATCAGATTTTTTATTTTTTGTTCTAATCCATATCAATAATAATTAAAATAATAATAATAATAATAATGTCCCGCGTGATGGTCGCGCGGGTTGAGGACCTGACTCGCAACCATAAGGTCGTGGGTTCGGGTCCCGCCCGTGGCGACCATACAAAGGACATATCGGCATATCACCTTAGTAGTTGGTCCGATATATAAATTAAAAAAAAATAATAATAATAATATTTAAATTTAGATATCTCGCTTATGCAACAAGCTAATTTAAAAATAATGTGCTAGACGCAGAATTTAATTCTCTAAAACTTTTATTTGCAGCATTTATTTCTAAAATTAAAATAATACCATTTTTTTCAAGGAATACTGTTAGCAGCTTCATGTAATGTGTCACTTCCGGTTAGTGTATTTTAACCAAAATCTATTATGTTATTTCCATTGATTTAGTAGTCTTATATACCAAATTTTAAAAGATTTGAATTATATTTTAATATAGTTTCTCATTAAAATTTATTATAGGCTTCAAGTAAAGTACCACTTCCGGAAGTTATATAATGGCCAAAAAGAGAGGTGCACAACTATAAATACAAAATTTCAACTTTCTACAGCTTACCTTATTTTTAGTTAAGCGAGATACATACGTACGTACAGACGTCACGACGAAATTAGAAAAGATGGATGGACATTGCCACTAAAGTACTGAATTCTAAATAAAGTAAAAAATAAAATAACTTTTCATTATCTGCAACGAATATTAACAATAATGATATAAATATAAATTTTCGTCACATTTTGTAGGACCGAAACTGCACGAAAATCTAAGTTTACCAATAAATTGCTCCAGTAATGTAACTTTTGTTAAAGATCGAATTTATCGATTCCATTAAAGACTAATCATCTTTTATTAACTATTTAAATTTAAAACATTTATTGTTTCCAATTTCTTTCTTTTCTTACTGATTATTATATTTTTTTTAGGTGGCTGTTAATAGTTGTTTACGTATCCTTTGACAACCGTAAAGGTGTCTTTTTTTGACATCAATCAAATAATACTTTACCGTCGCTTTTACTTCACGACCGCTACAGATATACGTTTGTTTATATAGCAAAGTCATTTTTTCCAGTAACGTTATTCGCTATTTGCAGCTTCATAAATTTCAAGCGGATGTTGAAATATTTGTTGTTACTCTCATTGCTCATTTTTTTTATCCAACAAATTAATTAATATAGTAATTATATTTTTACTTGTACATTTTAAAATATTTTGACACTAAACAGATTGTTTTATTAATTATTATCCAAGTGACAGCAATTCACTCTGCAGTTTGCACATGACGAGAGTCAATTATATATAAAATTTATTTTTAAATAAAAATATGTAACTTTTTTTGACGGTCGCCTATAAAATTATTATATGCATTTCGCTGAAAAACTCATTTTATATTGGGATAGGTGGCACAGTGGTATCGAGTCGGCCTGTGGATCTTGAGAATCCTGGTTCGATAGCCACAGCCGACAAACAATTTTAAATAAAATAAAATAAAACAAATATATCATCACGCCTTTTACCCAGTACTGGGTCTGGCACACTGCGTAAGTGATATATTTCTTCGGTTACCAGCCGTCAAATCACGACCCGCAAAGATATTAGTGGATGGGGAGCCACAGGGGTAGATTTAAATTGGTGAAAATTGTTTGTCGGCTGTGGGGATCGAACCAGGGTTCTCAAGATCCACAGGCCGACTAGATACCACTGAGCCACCTACCCCATTTTCCCTAATTTAAATCTACCCCTGTGGCTCTCTCTCCTCTAACATCTTTGGGCCCGTGATTTGATGGGTGGTAACCGCACTTCACGCGAAGAAGTATATCACTTACCGAGATCTGCTTCGGCAGAGTGACACACCCAGTTATGGGTAAAAGGCGTGATAATATAGTTATTTATTTATTTAAATACACAAAACACTATTGTATATTAATCACTT
The DNA here is from genome assembly GCA_947425015.1 of Pterostichus niger. Lineage (NCBI taxonomy): Eukaryota > Metazoa > Arthropoda > Insecta > Coleoptera > Carabidae > Pterostichus > Pterostichus niger. The sequence goes on along the minus strand of OX380345.1, from coordinate 8,524,049 downwards.
AACTTGTACTTTTATTTCGTCCAGTTTGGCTTTTCAATTGTTTTTTTTGTATATCCCGGGCTTGGTTGAATATAATTTTGGTTTACGGTGGAATTCTGTGGTAAATCTGTAAGTTTATAGATCCGTAAATCTGTAAGTAATGAACAAAATCACACTAATATTTGTTGATAAATAGAAAACATTTAATAAAGTTATAAGTTTCATTGCGATTTTGTTCTTTATTTATAGATCTATAAAACTTAAGCTTTACACAGAATTCCACCATTTATTTTAATGAAAAAAGAAAATATCCATGAATATTAAATAGGGGTATATTAAAATAATTAATCCCACTGACATATTTATCAATTATCACTAAATGTTAATTTTCGCTAATTTTAATCGCAGCCTTATTACTTATAGACACATTTAATTTTAGTTTAATTAAACGTAAGCACGAACACAATAAAAACAAAATGTTTCTATAAATATACGGGCATAGCCTCGGTGATTTAAGTTCCACTGTGCAGGGAAAAATGAGTAAAAATGGCTTTATGAAGAGGTAAAACCTAAACCTACAAATCATCCGAAGACAGCCGCATGCAAAGAAGCTCATTAACTTGACTAATGGCAACTTGCTAATTAAATAAAACTTTGTACAATCGTAACATGAAAAACTGTTTTGTTGGGAAAATAATACGTCTATTAGATTCCATCATAACCGTAATTATTTCTAATGAATGCGGTTTTTGTTACAAGATAGTCAATTATATTAACTGTGATACTATGAAAAACAATTAAATTAGCTTTTTGCAGAATTACACAGCTGGTTCTTATTTCAGCATTCTTCACGTCCACTGTAAGCAACATTTATAGTTTCAACTTTTTAGGGCACAAAACACATACACCCTTACACACAGTTGATCACAGTGCATATTTTATCATTTATGAGACCAAGGAAACATTTGCTCGCAATGTCCTTTTTTAACAAAAAACAAAATGATGTGGACACCACATAACTTTCTTGTACGCGTATTAAACAATAGATATTTTTTAATTGCACATATTTGTCATTAAATTTTTTTCTTATTTTTTGTTTTAATCCATAGCAAACTTAATTAAAAAAAAAAAACAAAAAATATATAATTTTTACATATCTCGGTTATGCAAAACGTTAATTTAATAATTTTTAATGTGCTAGGCGCAGAATTTAATTTTCTAAAACATTTATTTGCAGCATTTATTTCTAAAATCAAAATAATTCAAATTTTTTCAAGAAAAACTGTTAGCAACTTCATGTAATGTATCACTTCCGGTTAGTCCATTTTAACCAAAATCTATAATGTTATTTCCATTGATATAGTAGTGTTATATACCAAATTTGAAAAGTTTTGGATTATATTTTAATATAGTGTTTCATTAAAATCTATTATAGGCTTCAAGTAAAGTACCACTTCCGGAAGTTATATATTGACCAAAAAGGGAGGTGCGCAACTAGATGTTATAGTAGTCCTAAATACAACATTTTAACTTATATACATACGTACGTACGTACAGACGTCACGACGAAATTAGTCAAAATGGTTTCAGGGATGGCCAAAATGCGTATTTCCGTTGAAATCTGAGAACCAAAAATTTTCGCGATTACAATACTTCCTTTAATTCGTACAAGTAAATAAAAACAGTTGATTAAGATATTTTTAAAAATAAATATTTAAAGATTGATTACATATATGAATTAAACGTATAATGTTCTAAATATTATTGTATCATATCAATAATAATAAGAATTATCTTTACCACCGATTGTTGACGTGTTGAAGTTGGATAATAAATAATGAAAGCTACAATTGGGAGTAATCAATATTCTATTAAAAACAACATAATAATTAAAGCAAAAGAAAACGACTTGAATAAACAGCAAATAACAAATTGATAACATCATATTTTCGAGCTAAATACTCGGGCATATTTTTACTCAAGGATCATTACTACTGACTATTTACATACTATCTGTTCATATATTGTGGTTAAACTGCGGCATTTATAGTAAATAAATGTTAGATCGTAATAGTTTCGCTGAATTTGACATGTGCATTAAACCTCGCGCGTGGTTCAAAAGGTGAATAACATGACATGTCCTAAAGACACAATCTAATAAGTAATTTTACATAAGATTATTTGTTATAAATCCTGTTTGATACATTATTACAAACACAAAATAAATATTTAATTACAAAAAAGCTAAATATTTAACTATAAAAATATAAACGAAGCGAAACTAAATATATTTATGAAAAAAGAACATATAATGCACAATCTATTATACTAAAAAAAAAAGAAAACGTAAATTGTTAAACCAGTACAGTCATAAATATTTTTTTTTTATGTTTTTAGTTTAAAATCAAAATATTAAGTAATTCTGATTGAATATTTAATAATACGTGCCAATGATATTTCTTCGGCTTAAATTACTTATTAAATAGTTTAAATTATTTTTAGCATGAGAAACCCATCGTTTACATATAATCATCGGTATTGAAAGAAATATGTCCGTCAGTACGGTGGTGTGAGTAGCGATACGGAATTCGAATCCGGAGATCCCGAGTTCGAATCGCACTCAAGCTAAAAATTATATAAACTATCACACTGCGGCTCGGTGAGTGCGGACCCTGTACTGTAATTGGGATTAAATTCCTGTTGTACAGTGTAACATAAATAAATAAATAAATAAATAAATAATCTCCTTAGAGCATTCATTCTTTCAGGAAATTTCAAATAAATCTTAATCAAAATATTATATTCCATATAATAGCACAAATAAAGATTGCTATGAATAGTTGACAATTACGCTCTCATTTCTCATCGTAAAGTTGACGTTTTCTGTGGAACAATCGAAAAATATCTTTGTCGCGCATCTCCAATGGCAACGCACGAAAATGATGTTAAATGCGCACGTTTCCAATGGCAACGCACGAAAAAGATATTAAATGAGCACTTATTTCAATAGTTGCCAAAGATACAAACAAATCAGAAACTTGTCATATTGACAGTTGACAGAACGAATTTATTTTCAGTACGTATACGTTTTTTTTAATAATTTTAAGATGCAGTCGTAGAAAAAATGATGTGTCTTCCTATTACACTATTGCAGCGTGTTCAAGTAAGAAAGAATCACTTTAAGCTCGTAATACACAAATAACTATTTTGTGCAGAGAATTTTGATGCTAATTTAAAACAAAATTGAAACGATAATATAATTATTTTTAGATTTTGTAAAAAGTAATAATTATCAGAATTAAATGTTACATGTATTTCTATTTAATTAATTTAAATCAAAATAATTTATATCTATTCTATAACATAGTTAGCTATGAAAACAAGAGTATCATCTGTTTTATATACGATTTATTTAATATACGTTTAGTCCATATTTACCGGACTTAAATTTACTTTAAATCACCATTGAATTCAGATTGAGAAAAATAATGAAAAGCTACAAAATTAAAGTAGAGCTACAAAATCACCATATAACACAAACAAACAATTTTCACCACATTAAAATTACCCTATTACAAATGTCTTTGGAAGCGTAATTTGACGGCTGGCACCCGCTCTTCACGCGCATCTATATATTACTGTTACGGAAGATTGCCACACCCAATTACGTGTAAAAGGAGTGACGATATATTTGTATATTTTTTTATTATTATGTATATTTTCACGCTATTTTACCCAGTATTGATTTGCTATAGCTGATTTTATATAGGGTATATTTTTGCGAGTAAAATGTAGTTACCAACCGTTAAATCACGGTCCCCTAAAGCCATAATTTTTATGTGGTAATAATTTTAGCTGTTGGCTATGGAATTCAGGCTCTCATTTCCGCGTTCTACAAACCAATACGGAGTTATTTATTCCATTATTTAGTGCATTTATCGTAATGTACCTGTACCTATTTAATTAGTCTACGTGTTGTGCTAAAATTACATTGTAGAGAATGATTTAAAAACTCTGTATAATACATTGAATGTATAATTTTTGTTTTTGTTATGTCAAAAATGAAATAAGTTATGGAACCTGGTAGGTGTCGCTTAAACAGATGAAAAACAAAACAAATGAACGAAGAAGAAGCACCGTGTTGCCCCGAGACATGTTTATTAAAATTGGTTCATGGAATCCGATGATTTGTACGCCTGCTAAACCTATAGATTGGTATAATTTATTGCGTATTGTATGCTCATGTACCCTCTATATATTTCAAAAGAAAATACTACCTCTGCATTATTAACATTTGTTGAATAAACTTATGAATGAAAGAAATATACGGGACTTTTGCAGATTGCTTTTACCATAATTGCACATCTCGCCAAACAGTTTTAATTACATTAATTTGCCATTAAAATTTACTGGAATTTCTCAATACAATCAAAGTTTATGAATGAAAATAAATATCCGAGACTAGCAGATTGCTTTTATATTTATGATTATTGCTAGAGTCCGGATTTTAGAAATTCACCTACTTTGTATTATTAGAGGTAGAAAAATACTGATAAATTCGAATTGAAAATTTGCTGCCATAGAAACAAATTTAATGATGCCTATTTGACCTATATTGCTGTCTTTTACCTATTTTTTGTTTTAATTTAATTTATTTCAGGCCTTTTTAACTGTTTTATTATTTTTAAAATTACTTTTATTTAAAACAATTTAATAAAATAAATAAATAAATATATCATCACGCCTTTTACCCATTACTGAGGGAGAGCCACAGGGGTAGATTTAAATTGGTGAAAATTGTTTCTCGGCTGTGGGGATCCACAGGCCGACTCGATACAACTGAGCCACCTACCCCTTATTAATTTAACCTAAAAATATTCATAAAATTGAGATTCAAGTGATAGATATTAGTTGGCAATACTGATTACAAGCGCACACATAGTGAATGTTTGAATAGTACTGCTAAATACATTGTTTGTGCAAAGGAAATGAACCGACTGGATTTATGTTTAACAAAATACAATAAATAAATATATCATCACACCTTTCACCCACTACTGTGCACTCTGCCGTATCAGATCTCGGTAAGTGATATATTTCTTCGCGTGAAGTGTTGTTACCAGCCGTCAAAAACGGTCCCCAACAATGTTAGTGAAGAGGGAGTCACAGGGATATTTTTAATGTGGTGAAAATTGTTTGTCGGCTATGGAAATCGAACCCGGGTTCTCAAATCTACAGGTCGACTCGATACTGAGTTTAGTGTATTTTAAAATATAAAAAAAACGTTATCTGTCTACTTTTCAACTTATATAAACCTTTAGTGCTTAGGTAGGTACCTATTTTGATTGTTTTCGCAATTTACAATTCGAACTTTTTTATTACCCAACTAAAAAAAATTATAAAAAAAAAATTAAAACTAACGTTTTAATACAGCTGAGGTAAAACATTATTTTGAGAAACAATTTTTAATAGCTCAAATGCTATTTTTGTTACATTTATTTGACGCCTTAAAATTAAATGAATTTTATAAAAACAATTTATGATTCAAATCTCATTTTTGTTACTTCTACTGCTTTTTAGGACTAGAAAATTTGACAACAGAAACAAACTCAAATATGTCGCTTTTTTTATAAACTTTTCATTAATCTGCTAAAAATTTTCTAAAACTCATAAAAACTGTTTTTTATTAATACAATTAATATTATATCTCAATTATTACTCTGTTAATTAGCTTTAGTTTCATTAAAAATATAAATACATATAATAATTATAAATATAAAAATATTGTCACTTATAATCTCCCCAGAGAATTGCTTCTTCCCGGAAACTTTTTTTGAGTGCATTGCAATAACATCTTGTTTCGCTCGTGCAAATTACGTTGTCCGAATGCACGAAAAAAAATCCCGTATTTTAATTAATGTTCGAGATTCAGTAAGAAAATCACGTAATAAGTACAAATAATTTAGGTTTTATATTTTACTTAAAATAATCAAATTATGATAGACTAATATATCCATGGTAAGTTATATTAAGTAAATAAAATTGACAATAAAAAATCATTTTTTCTTCGATCGTTAAAAATAGGAGGTTTTTTTTCATTAATTTCAGTGCGCGAAATGTTATTTTTTTAATAGTAATACATCTTTTTTACCTTTACCTTGACAATCGAGAAAAACTTTTTCTACAGTTTGGAAAAACATATTTGCATGATTTTGGAAAAATATTTTACAGTGAATATATTTCAAATATAAAACAACAGAAAATTTATACATATTTATTTCGGAATTAAATATTGTTGAAAGAATATTAATTTTAAAATTAATTATTTGTGAATTAAAAGTTCAAGCAGTTGCTAATATTAAATAATTAATAATAATAATTAATTCCTGACAATTATTAAAATTGAATCGTTACAAAAATATTGTTTGTATTTTGGCGCGAAATATTTCAGTGCGTGAGAATATCACTCAGCTTGCCCTACGTTAAAAGATTTATTCGAACATCTATTCGCGTATTTAATACAAAAATAACTATGTATATGTCAAAATGACATTTTTAACACAAAAATAATTCTAATGATTAATTTTACTTAAGTAAGTCAAGTAATTTTAAATTTAAATCTACCCCTGTGGCTCCTCTTTCACTAACATATTTGGGGGTCGTGATTCGACGGCTGGTAACCGCACTTCACGCGAAGAAATATATCACTTACCGAGATCTGCTCTGGCAGAGTGCCACACCCAGTAATAGGTAAAAGGCGTGATGATATATTTATTAATAAATTATTATTAATACAATGTTTCTATTAGCTGTTAATTAGTGTCGTACAATTTTCAAAATCATATTTATTTTTATTTATTAAAGAATAATTTTAAAATCATTTAATTTTTGTGCCTTACATTAATAGAAATTTGTGGATTAAATAATCAAAATTAATACCTCTTATCCAATAACGAACTTAGTTCAGTTAATCGTTCTTATGTTAATAAAAACTTTTAGTTTGAGTAAGACGGTTTACAGGGTGGCACACAGAGCACATTGGTACGTAATAAGGAGAAAGTACTAGAGTGAACTGGTCCTAAGTCTATAGTTAGTTCATATAATGTAATGAGAGGAATGTTCATCTTGCAGAAATCTGACAATATGTAGAGAAGTCTAAAAGCAGTGCAATAACTGTTTAAAATAAGAAATTAGTTGGCAAAAGTTCTATTCAAATCATTTGAGCATCTGTCACCAAACAGTTATTGCCACAAATTTACCATTAAAATTAAAAGTAATTTTCTAACATATGTCCAGCAATTATAAATCATTCTCTTCGCATTGAGCAGCAATTGGCTTTAAATTCAGCATAAAATAGTTTCCTGCATCTTCAATCATATCAAACATTATGTCTGACTTACTATTATAGCTTTTCAAACCAATAAATTCAATCAAATATAAGTGTAGTCCGTAGTCGTTGCATCAAAGTTTCCGCGTTGATGCTCAGCTGTTTATTTATGAACTTGTTTCCAAGGATACCATAGCAAATAGAATTTTTCCGAGAAATCGAAGGAAACTACGACACCTGCAGTTAGAGATGCAGTGTATAATTTTGTGATTGTGATTTGTAAAAAATCTTCAATATAGTTCTTGGAATTATTTTTTATCCAGGGTTTTAGACAAACAATGTTATATGGTTTCTCGTGACTATCGATCATGTATTGAAAATTATAAATTACTATAATTATTTGTAATTGTTCATAAGGTGTACAATTTGTTGTAATAAAATTATTACTTTTGTCCAATTTCTGGAATTTTTATTCAAATAATTGACATAACAGATTTTTGTAAACAGACAAAAGAACGATATTTAGAAAATAACTAAAATTTTAATATAAGCTGCTATTCCATTCCTAGATTTATTTTAATTCAAATGAATAATTTTAAAGCCAGTTAGGATTCAAAAACGAAACTGTAGTAAACAAAAATATTAAATACTTGATTATATATAAATAAATAATAAATAAATATATCATCACGCTTTTTACCCATTACTGTGTGTGGCACTCTGTCGAAGCAGATCTCGGTAAGTGATATATTTTTTCGCGTGAAGTGCGGATACCGGCCGTCAAATCACGGCCCCCAAAAATATTAGTGGTGGGGGAGCCACAGGGGTAGATTTAAATTGGTGAAAATTGTTTGTCGGCTGTGGGGATTGAACCAGGATTCTCAAGATTCATAGGCCGACTCGATACCACTCCATAAAATTTCTTCCAATAAACTTGCAATTCCGGTTTCATTATATTGTTCAAAATATGTTCTAAACTTTTGTTTATAGTATTTCCATTTTAAACCCGAGGGATCGGTATAAAACGATTAAACGTCCCTGTCCCATATAACTTCAATGAAATCTATTAGTGCGGCTACCCCAAATCGATGGTCACAACAGGTAAATTTTTAAGAGTCGTATTCAGCCTAAAATTATTCTTGTTTTTTCCTATGATTGATCATTTAAAAATTACTAATTCGGATTAAATTATCCAATTAGCAGTTATGTTACTCAATAAGAAGATTAAATATCCTGTACTGAATCAGAATGAGTAATGTAGGTAAATGTTTAGATTATGTTTGTATATAATATTTATAATATATTATACTTGTTTCGTATGAATAAGGAAATATACTTATTGGCAGATTGTATTTTTTTGTTTTTATTATACACACACGGCCAATGGGGCTGTACAACCCTGTGCGAACCTTGTGAAACTAGTTATAACGGGTCATATTTTCAGTTCCTTTGTAAACGTAATTGCGGTGCATTTAATCGTTTTATGCCTCCAGTTTAAAATGAAAATACCAAATATACCAAATATTACATTTTTCTGTCCATCCATGAAAAATATTATAGATGAAAGAAATATCCATACATACTTAGAGCCACACATTTGAAAATTGTCAAAATAAATTCATGCACGTTTATTTCGTTCAAAATTGCATTTTATAGCAAGGGTTTCCATCGGAACCCAGGCATACCTCTTGAGGGTCGATGAAAGTTTAAAAAGGGTTGATAATATTCCAATATTGCAGATCGATGATAATGATTTCCGATTTCAAATATTATATTAAATAAAGAAAGGCTTCAGAATCCAATGTTTTTAAAAATATTTATTTGTGAATGTTTCGGGCTAAAATATTAGCTCATCATCAGCACCTTTAAAAAAACGTAAAAATATAAAACAATATTTGTAAAATGTCAAATATAATTTCATTTTAAATTAATGTAATTATTAAATAATAATATCCGTTTTGATAAGTATAATTATAATATAGATATGCATAGGGCGATGTGCTCCACACTTTAAATCGTTCGTTTTAATCTAAAGCCAAATGTAATGTCGATTTTGTAAATGCGCACTTTGTGAATGCCTAATGCCGTCGTCGTTTTTTATTTGAGTATCGATACGAGCCCGGTTGGTAGATAGGACTGGCGAAATATGTATTTATATTTGTTATATTAGTTACTGGATTGTCGTTACAACTGCAACTTCATGCGTGGCGCTATTTATGAATTATAATAAAATAATATTTAGGGGGTCTATTGAAAAAAGAAGACACAGATAAAAGGTTGGAAATTCCTGCTTTATAGATACAGTCATCGCGTAAGAAAGTAGAAAGACAACGTCATTATAGTTTGATTAATTTTGCATATTTAACCATCTTTCTGTTTGTATAAAGTTTAACAATGGCATTTTAATTTTTTGGGTCAAAATTTATAAATATTGAGACATATTTAATTGCAAAAAATGATGAAATTTTCGTAACAATTAAAATTCGTGTGAGCGTTTACCTCACAAGTTTCTCTGACATAACTTTTATTTATATATCATTTCAGAGTTTGTACGATTTTTATATTTAATTGTGTGTCAGTTAAGATAATAACACAAGACGTGTTTTAATGAATGTACAATTTCGTTATAGTTTAAAGTAACTAATTAGGCTTGTAAGAGTATGACACTTTCGACATTAGACTACATTCCTGAATATGATTTTCATTCATAAGCATGATATATTGCTTGAATTTACAACGATGTGCTACTGAGAAATAAAACTATATTATAACGACCGCAATTAATTTAATGATCATTACATACAATTTATTTAATTATTAAGTGATGTCTACTTGCATTTTGAGTGACATATTCTAATTTGATTTTATTAATAATTGTGATACCATCTATCATAATTACAATCAATAATTTTGCTGAACATCATCTTTGACAAGTTGATCAAATTGTATATTACGATAGAAATAAAACAAACTCGTACATCTAAAACATTTTGATTAAATTTGTGAGCGTCTATATTCTAATTTTATGGTTCAATACTTGCTGTGTAAAATTATTTATACCTTAGGATTTTGTAATGCTCAAAAAAGTAATACTTTAAGACGTTTGTTCATCATTTTACTTCCTAAATTCTTACATATAAGTATAATACAAAAAGTTGTATTGTGGTGTTGATTTTCAGCGATCTCCAGATTTCACTTTTACTATAATTTATAAACATATTTTAAAAAGTTTGTCTGACTATTGATAGGCGACGGTCTGTATGCGCGATACCTCAAATACGCGTTGGAATAGAAGTATGTACGCCAAACTACTCTAGATGGTAGTAATGTGCCAGTCGATCATATTTTATAAATTGACAGTTTATTAAACTGGAAAATATTACAAAATGTTTTTCTAATTTTTCGGTGATCCTGCACTTACGTGTGAATAATATAGAGAAAGTAAAATTATTTGATTTGATTATGCAACACTAGCGCCCCGATAAATAAATAAATAAATATATCATCACGCCTTTTACCCATCACTGGGTGTGGCACTCTGCCTAAGCAGATCTCGGTAAGTGATATATTTTTTCGCGTGAAGTGCGGTTACCAGCCGTCAAATCACGGCCTCCAAAGATATTAGTGGTGGAGGAGCCACAGAGGTAGATTTTTTAAATTGGTGAAAATTGTTTGTCGGCTGTGGGGATCGCGCCCCGATGTTTTCACTAAAAACTCTCATTTTAAAATAAACTTATGACCGAAAAACTGAGGTTAAGTACAAAAATGGACCAAATTCATAAAATGGTACTATAACTGTGCGACAGTCTGGTGGTACAGGAAATATCGAGTTTGAATCCCACTCAAGCTAAAAATATATGAACTGGCACACTACTCGGTGAACCCGAATCCTGTATTGGAATTTAGAATAAAATTCTGTTGTACTGGGTAGCAGAATAACTTTATTGATAATTTTTTTACTTTCCAGGTTTATAAGGAAAGAATTGCGATATTTTTCGCTCTCGATATTTTGATGAATCTTTACAGACCTTATTGAATAAAAAAATATATAGTCGGTCGATCTGTCTGGAAGCACGATAATTTAATAATTGTAAGAGTAAAGAAGTAATAATGGAATAAATTGTACTCCCTATTTGTTGGATTCCTTGGCTTTAATTACGTAAAATAAAAATAATTAGGACATATAGGACGACGTTTCGGAACTAAAGGTTTGTTCCATTATCATGTTATAACTGAATATAAATAAATAATCAATATAAATTGATATTTTAATAATGCGGTGATATTTTAATTGAAACTTTATGTTAAACTTTGAGGCAAATAACTAAGGTTAAGTTCATTATTGGGCTATAATGCACAACCAGTGGTATCACGACTTTATTTATGGGTTTTTAAATTTATATAATTTATTTCAAACAACTTGAATTTTACACATTTGGAAATTATTATCGGTTTATTTATAATAAGCAGCAACATATTCATAATTTTGAAAATCGTTATAAAACATATGAAAACCTAAAATTATAAATAAATATATAATCACGCCATTTACCCATTATTAAATTATCAAAATCATAATAATAAATTAGTCATGATGATAGTTGAATGTCAAATTTGACTTTTAAGCGTCTGTTTGTATCAAATTAAAGCGCTCGAGCAGAGAATTCTAATAAATAAATAATATGTAAGCAATTGTAAAACTTAATTTCTTTCAAATTATCTCAAGTTATGGTCCGGAAAGTACACAGCAGATTTTTAAAATGTAGTAACTAATATAAACCATAATATCATTTAAACAAGTTTTACTTGAATTATACGAGTATATTCAATTTATTATAAATATATTTGTTGCGGATTGCACCCAAAAATGCTAAATGAAACTCTATTGACATAATTTTGATTAATAAAGCTGGAAAATAATTTTCCTTGATTATAAAGAAAGATTTGTTTTTTCTCAGTTCTGAATATATTTATTTAGAGACGAGTTTTCTCTGACATAGAATAAACATAGTGAACATTTTAAGAATAATTACTGCTATTTATTTCGTAACTAAATGGTTCAATTCCGTATGCACATTAATATCAGGCAATTATATGCGGACGAACCGCAGTGCGCGACTAAAGACAAACGTATTCAGAGAACTGGCGCTCTACTAACGCTCTGCTAGAGCTCGAATAGCATCGTGCGCTGTTTCTAATTGTGTGTGAATAATTTAATGAGCTTACTGCGATGATTGAGTGGCTTAGCGTGATATCGTTGCTCTCTGCTGATGCTAAACCCGCAAATGCAACAAGGATTTTTATTTTGTTTGTGATTCTCGTAGTGTACTGTTTATTAATCATGAAATAATTAGTAAGAAGCTTAGATGCTTCTAAATATATCCACAGAATTCGATGTTAGACCAGCAAGAAAGCCGTACGTGCAATCTAAATCCTTAAATTTGTACATGTCTGTCATTTAGCTACTATTATTTTCTAAGCTGATAAAATTAACTTATTGCAGAATTATCTTCAAAACTTTACAAAGGTTTGCGAAATTGATCCACTCTCCATTTATTTCGTACGTAAGTCCACATTATCAAACACAGTTACAAATAATGAGCATTTTTGTGTAGAGAAGGAAACAAATATCTATTAAAAAATAGTTATTTATGTATTAAGTGCAGAAAGATGGGTTTTCTTGAATGAGTGGTCCGTTGCTGCATGAGCGAAGCGAATGCTGTAAGACCGCGAGTTCAAAACAACCCCTTTCTGCACGAGTTGCGTACATTATTTTTTCTACAACCATAAACCATATTTTGATAAAAATAATAAAACAAATTTCAGTAATTGTAACATCTCTGAAATTTTGTATTAATTTAGAAACTTTAGAAAGATACCTGGTTTAATGTATCCATGACAAACTAACTCAATTATTTTGTTGATAATGAGGAAAAATTTCTGCGTGCTTTCAATTTAAAAAATGTTTGAATCGAGTGGCGAACACGTATTAGATTCTATAGACATTATAGAAGAAGCAAATGCTGCAACAGTAAATTTGCTTCCATAAATATTAATAGAAAGTATACTGTATAGAGTTTATTTATATTAAATTACTTTTCTGCACTAGTGCAGAAGTAATTCACATTTTTGCACTAGTGCAAAAATCTGCTACTTTCATAATAAAAATAAGTTCAAAAACGCCTACTTTTTTTAATGGTTGTAGAAAAATGTATTTTTGAAACAGTAAATTTTACGTTAACGATATAGAAATAAAAATAAATATATCATCACCCTTTTTACCCATTACTGGATGTGGCACCCTGTCGAAGCAGATCTCGATCAATTATATATTTGAAAAATATATATGAAAGATGTTAGTGGAGGAGGAGCCACAGGGGTAATTTTAATGTGATGAAAAAGTTTGTTCGTTGTGGGTATCGAATCAGGTTTCTCAAATCCATAGTCCGACAGATTGATTTTATTATTTATTTATTTATTTATTTATTTATTTATTTAAATCACTACCCAACAGGTAAAACCTAATAATAGGGTTGAAAAAACTTATGTAACGTTACACAGAAAATGAAGCGAATATAAAAGTTAATACAAGTTATACAGAAAAAAACAATTAATTGTGAGACATATAATTTATAATATTCTTATAGAAACAAGCGTAATTAGTTGAGAAGAGGTCAACCTCAAGATTCAAACCATTAAATAAACTACACATACGAACTATGGGAGATTGCAGAAGCAAATTTGTTCTTGCAGGTGGGAGGTAAAACACATTTTGACTTCGAGTACAAATAACAGGAACAAGAAAGTTTAAAAGATATAGGCAATTCGAATCATCTATAAAATAATTAATTAATTTATAAAGATACAAAACAGATGAAATGCTACGTCTGACTGCGAGAGAATGAAAGCTAAATATATGCAGCAATATTTCATATGAAACACGATGATCAGGATATGTACCGATTATTTTATAATAAATAAACTTCAAGAACTTAGATTGAACTGAATCGATAACTTTGCTGTGACTGTCATAGATTGGATTCCATATAATGGAGCAATATTCAAGTTTAGATCTTACAAGAGAGTAATATAAGGAAAATATAGCCTGAATGTTATGGAAATTGCGTGTATTACGAATTATGAATCCTAACATTTTAAATGATGATGATGATACATTATGAATATGGTTAATGAAGGTCAATTTGGAGTCAAAAATCACGCCTAGATCTCGTATTGAAGAACACTTAGTTAAACTTGTGCCATTAATTTGGTAATCGAAATTGATTTGTATTTTTTTGCGAGTATACGTCACAATTTTACACTTGTCAATATTTAGATCTAGTTTATTAAGATGACACCAATTAACTAGCAAGTCAAGATCATTTTGTAATAATAAACAGTCGTTCGGATCAGATATAGAAGTAAATAATTTCAAGTCATCAGCAAATAATAGAACATTCCAGGAACCTTCTAACAAATGCAAGATATCTTGAAAAAATAACATAGTGCTTGGAGATTAAGCTGGCCATATTTTATTTCTTCATTTCGCTCTGTAACTATTCTTCTCTGAGAGCTTGTAAAAATACAAATGGTAACTGCAAATTAAAATATCTACTAAAGTCTTCACGTTGACAGTTGAAACAGGGTCTTAATGTAAGAGTTGTCATAATATTAAATGTACTAGAACTGCATTTCAGCTGACGTTAGCAAAAGTTAACCACAAAAAAAATGGTGATAGGATCTTAGAAGTGTAAGATATTGTAATACTGTTGAGTAATGTTGAAAGCTATGTTTTAATCCGTTAATTCTTCCATTGCTTTAAATCTTCCTGGAATACTCCCTGTAGAATCGTATCAAAAACAGCGTAAGATTCCTTCGTATCTAGTTTCATTTCGTCTGGGCTTAATAAACACCAAGTGCTAGGGAGCAATTAGCGAGCCAGTAGCGCGGAATTAACTAAGATCTCAATTTAAATATCTAAACACAACGCACAAGGAGTAACCCTTTCCATAGGGTTGGTGGATTCGCTTCGTTTCGCGACTCAATTGCCGTTTCTTCGTAAGCTGCAGACTCGCTCTGGAATCTGAAGCTGGGTTTTAATTGTGCCATTTTTAACAGCCGTGTTTTTGAATTTAAAACGCACGTGAACTCTATATATATTGGCTCATTGTTAGCTCTTTTTGTTCTCATTTAGAAGCTTACTCCAAAGAGTTGCACTAGGTTTTAGGAAACATTGCTTGTAATCATATTGACAATTTATTTTATTATTATATTATATTTGTTTAATATTCATTGCATTTAGAACATTGGATAATTGGATAATAATAAAGTGAATATTATTTACAATGCAATTGATTTAAGATTCATATGATTTATTATCCTCGTCATAAAAAAATATAATAATATACATTACAGAAAGAAAAATGTTTTATAATGATTTATCAATACAAGGTCAAGTAGTATACAATGAAATTTCTTATAAACGAATATATACAATGCCATAATATTTGACCAGTTAATGAAGGTGTTATAATATAAACGACAAAAGTTTAAATATATATTTTTTCAAATATTTTTCTTTTCCATTTTCATTACTGTGAATATCGTACGACATTAATTAACAAGCAATAGAAACATTGTATGAAGCATAGTTACCATTTTAATATACAAATTTCTTGAAAATTATTCACTACTTGACTTATTTTATAAAGAACAGAATAAATTTACTTCCATAGTAAATATATTTAAAGTAACAAATTCGAATTAATTTTGTTTATTTCATGGCATATATAACATTACTGTTAGAATTTAGATTGTCATTTGAATCAATAAATTTTATTTACTTTGGAAGTAAATTAATTTGTAGTATATAAAATCTAAGCAAAATGAATAAGAGGAAAATTTTTCGTGTCAATAATTCCAGTATAATATTTAAAAAAATAATAACAATCTTTATAATTTTTGTGTTTCATATTAAATTCCCAGTTTCTTAATATATCCGCTAATATCATTATTGTCAATGATGCATCCAAATTGTACTTCTTTCTTTGACAAATTGTTAAAAACTTACTTCTTTTTGTATATTGCGAGATTATACCTTCTATTTAATGGGATATAGCGTGATGTTATGTATGTATGTACGTATGTATTCCTTCTACAGGTTTATCTATATTTTCTAACGATTTGGTATCAAAACGTTACATTTTAGATTTATCTTACGCAGCAATTGTTTTTTTTTCTATTTTGCGTTCATAAGGAAGTCATTACGAAACCCAGTTACGTATAGACAGAGTGTTCATTTTGATACGCAACATTTGTTTTAGACGGTTGGTAGTAGCGGATGACATACTGTAACTATCAAGCTAAAAACATCAAAATTTCAATGTAACCTCAAAATCTGAATAATTGAATAAATGTCAATAACAATTACAATTTATTGCTAACCAACGAGATTTAATTATAGTGAAGATTTGTCACTTATTAATGTCACTAGTGGAAAATTATCAAAATAGCTTTCATTTCATTGATCATTTTCAAATAAATTCATGATTATATTGGTTCCCACATATACTTGATCAATTCTCAATAGATGATTCGGCTTGAAAGAGATATTCCTTATTAATGATTTCTCTATAAATTGATTAATGTCAAACATGTGTGTCACTTATTCCAAGTCTCTTAACAGCATTTTAATAACATGTAAAATAACCATAAACAGAAGTAGCAATGAACTAGTTGAGATAGTTTGTCGAGTAAAGAAAAAAACAAACTGAACACAATATTTGTTTATGTTACGCCGTACAACAGGAACTTAATTCCAATTACAGTACAGGTCCCGAGCTCACCGAGCCGCAGTGTGGTAGTTCATATAATTTTTAGCTTATCTGGATTCGTATTCCATAAAGCTATCTACAGCACCATACTGTCGGATAATATAAGCATGTAGATCAGGCATGTCAAACTCGTTTACCACCAAGGGTCATATCAAGTATTACACATAAGCCGCGGGCCGCATTAACAAAAAAAAACTACAATTGAAAACAGATATTTTATTAACATAGTAATTACATACAAAATAATGTATAAGTATTACAAAAACTGTCTTTTCAAACTAACATTAGTTAAATAAAACTGCATAAATATATCATATCATTTTTTTGAAGAAACTTGGCAACCAAATCTTCAAAATTTGATTGAATTTGTTGAACAGTAGCTATTTTTAAAATGGATTGCAAGTGCTGGTTTGTTAATCTCGATCTTTCCGCCGATTTGTTATTTTTCCAAGTTGAAAATAGTTGTTCGCACAAATATGTGCTACCAAACATAGCTAAAATACGCCTAATTACACATAACACATTGGGATATCGGTCCACTGATAAATAATTATAGAAATTTGGTATTCCAACTTCCATATATTTTTGTTTCAATATGGAATCACACTGAATTTCGATTAATTCCAGTTGTAAACTGCAGTTGGTTACGTTTGATATCAGCGGTTTTCGTGCACATTCAACAAAGTTCGACGACGATAGTTCATGGCCCACCCAAGAGGTACGCTATTGTCGCTTTTATCCGCGATATTCAAAAATAGTATTGTAATTTTTATAATATCAATATATTCCCAAGACATAATATTTTTTTATAAATGTTAAATTGATAAATTTATATATTAATATTATCACTTTATGACACTTGTAACAAAATATGATGTCTTGGGAATTTTTTTTTGTAGATTAAATGAAAAACAATGATTTTTACCTTGTATGGAAATATTTTTTTTAAATATTTGATACCAACCTTGCCGGGCCGCAGACAACTTGTAGGCGGGCCGCGGGTTTGACATGCCTGATTGCGGGAATGAACTGAAGATTTCGAATACCAAAAGTAGAAGAGTCTGCAAGAGAGCAGTGATGTCATATAATCCTAGTTGAAGATATCTAGTAACTAAATAATAAATAATAATCTAAAATAACAGTTGTGAGTTCTGAAAAAAATGTTAGTAAAATTATGTATGTAAGAATATTTGATAATTCTGACATTACAGGCGCGGTGGCCGAGCGTGTTAAGGCACATCTCTTAACATACTGTGACGTCATCCGAACCAAGGTTCGTCAGTTCGAATCCGTTTGTCGACAATGTGTGATTTGTCGTAAAAATATAAAATACAGTTACATGTATTTATCACACTCGGGCGCTATAAGCTAGTCACTTATACGCCTTAAATAAAGTAGCATTCGACTACGAAAACCGGCAGTACGGCAGTGTAAAAACTGCGGCTCAGTGTGTCCAGTAGGCCCAGGCCCGATTTGGGCTGTAGTGCCATCAGAATAAGAAGAAGACATTATTGAGCTTAGAATCATAGTATCCGACATACAGTTACAACAATAATTAGTGAATATATTTATGACTACTCTGATGCTGGGTCTTGCGGAGCTACACGTACACGTACATCTCCCATAAATCGAGGTTATTGCAGACGTCCAGCGTTAATCATAATCAAATGCACAATAATTAATCTCCTCTCTAACGGCTTTCCGCTAATTACAAACCCTGCGCTTCTAGAAGTTCCTGAGAGACTTTTTTAAGTTTTAATTTGTTTGAAATAGCTTCAGAAGCGTAGAAGACAACAATTTATATGAATGTTACGGATGTCATCATCTTGACAATACAGTATGCGTTGATCTGCCGATGTTTACTTCTTTTACATGGTTATTTACTCAGGTAATTATTTTTTAAATTAGTTCTGGATATCATTAGAAATATTAATTATATTTTGTTCACTACCAAGCAGTAAAACAGTAACAGTGTTATGAAAGTAATAGGCACATCATTTGATAAATATTTTCTTTATTCTTCAGTTCTAGTAACCTTTTAATTTTGTTTTGCCCTTATATCAAGCGCAATAAATTATAAAACTTTCAACACGTATTAGAAACATTGATAGGTACGTCATTGGTTTTGATTATTCAAAAAGTTTTAATATTCTCTCATCTCCATTGAAAATATTTTACAACAAAATAACAATTTATGCGAGTGCAATAATTTGGTACATAATAACTATGATTTGCAAGTATTTTGTAAA
The DNA here is from genome assembly GCA_947425015.1 of Pterostichus niger. Classification (NCBI taxonomy): domain Eukaryota; kingdom Metazoa; phylum Arthropoda; class Insecta; order Coleoptera; family Carabidae; genus Pterostichus; species Pterostichus niger. The sequence continues at coordinate 8,504,661 of OX380345.1, read as the reverse complement.
AAGGAAGAGGATGATTCTGCTGAGATTGTTTGGTCATATGGAACATAGATAGAATGAAACTAATCAAACAGATATTCTGGAGATGACCAAAGAATAAATGAATGAATATCATAAATAGTTAAATGCACTATAAAAATGTTCGCTAGGAATGATATACACAAATTTTAGCGAATTTGAAAAAAATATATTTTTGTTCTATTATCAGTATATCAAATTATATATGTCATTAAAGTTTCGTGCAGAGGTATAGAAACATCCTGCATAGTTTAACTATTTTTTTTAAAACTTCACTAGAAGTATACTTATTATATTTTTCAAGTAAATAATCACGCTGAATGAAGATATCAAATTACATATACCTAAGAACTTAAAATTTAAAACTTTTCGCAGTCTGCTTCAAAACTGAAATAATATGGTCATTCTAAATTTAAATTAAATCCTTTAATACTAAATTATAAACATTATATCAATATATAATATAAATATAATGTGGTAGGTGGCTCACTGGTATCGAATCTGCCTGTGGATCTTGAGAACCCTGGTTCGATCCCTACAGCCGACAAACAATTTTCACCAAATTAAATCTACCCCTGTGGCTCCTCCCCCACTAACATTTTTGGAGGCGGTGATTTGACAGCCGGTAACCGCACTTCACGTGAAGAAATATATCACTTACCGAGATCTGCTTAAGCAGAGTGCCACACCCAGTATTGGGTAAAAGGCGTGATGATATATTTATTTATTTATATCAAAATAGTGTCATTTCAAAAGAGGAATATTAGTGTCGACCACTTTCATTTTATCTTTCTGTTTGAATATTCAATTAATATTAAGACGATCCGGTATGAAAATTTGTCCGTCAGTACGGTGATGCAGATAGCGTTACGGAATTTGAATCCGGAGATCCTGAGTTCGAATCGCACTCACACTAAAAATTATATGAACTACCAATGCGGCTCGGTGAGTGCGGACCCTGTACTATAATTGGAATTAAGTTCGTATTGTACAGTATAACATAAAATTTAAAAAAAATTATGTTACATGACATACGAATTTTTAAATGCTACTATTTTTTTTAACTTTTCTATTTTTCATAAGATACATTTAAAAATTGAAATATGTTAAATTCTTCCTTTTATAACGAAAACAAAAATACAAATAAATTAATACCAACGATGTTACTTCAAATTCTTATTAGTTGTTAATGAGTTTATTTTGAATTTGTTTTAGTTTAGTGTTTAATTTATTAAATCAGTGGTATTATGTTGGACTGCGGATTTGAGAACCCGGGTTCCATTCCTACAGCCGGCAAACAGTTTTAACCATATTAAATTTTCCTTGTGGCTCCCTTCCATTAACATCTTTGGTGGTCGTGATCTGACGCCTGGTAACCGTACTTCATAAAATATATCACTGAGATCTGGTATAGCAGAGTACCACACTCTAGAGTAATATTACATTATATAATAATATTTATTTTATTTACACAGGGTGTTTCACAACTTAGAGCAAAAAATTAAAGTGTATATTCTGTACGACGTGCTGATTATGAAACAAAAAGATTTTTTTAAAATTCGAAAAATTAAGGGTTGTTAACCTAAAACATTTTTTGTAGTACTGCACTGGATTCGCTTTCTTATTAAACACAAACAATGAAGTAGGTATCAACTACGAAAGAATAATTACACAATTCAATTATTAGCAGTTATTTATAATAGAATTTTATTTAATTAATAACTTTAACATAATCATCCACCCAGTGGCAGTGGCAACGAAAAATTTTGGACTGGGAAACATAGAAAATAGTTTTGCGATTTAAAAAAAGTTCTTTTTGTTTCATGATCAGCACGTCGTACAGTACCCTTTATTTTTTTGCTTTAAGTTGTGAAACACCCTGTATAAATATTCTATTTTAATTGTTGTATTAATTTAACCTTGAAAAATCGAGACAAGAGAATGAGATGAGATAAATAACCGAAACCGAGACGAGACTAACTCTAAGTCTCGTTTTATATCGCGGCATCACTAGGGAAATTTGTTGACCAAAATATTTTATTTTTCAGTTTAATTATTGCCAAATAAATATAAACATCAATGGAAGGATTGAGAGTGATCGCAATAAAGAGCATTCACTCTTTCTGCGTGCATATCTCTCATTCGTAGGTAGTTGTGGTTGCTCCTTGTAAGCAAAGCGCAGCCTAGCCGTGATAATCTTTTCGAAATATCGGCTAATAGAAATTTATGAGGTGAACAGCTACAGGCTGAGCAAGTCGCGCTGCTTACGAGTTTATTTGCTTATCAACCACGAGAACATTGACACGTGATGTCGCGGCTTAACACACGTACGACACGTGAACGTTAAACTGCAAATATAAGTACCATTATATTGAGGTGTTTCATTCAAATTAAAAGGGAAAATGCAAAACTGGTGGCAAGTAAGTATAGACATAAATATATTATTACTATTTAATAAGGATTCTTCAGCTATGTAATTACGATTTAGATTGGTGATTATTTTTACCTGAAATTTAGTTGTCAACCGACAAATTACCTATATATTTGTTATGTAACAGGAATAATTTTCAAGTAATAAAATTGAAAATTGGACCTTTGGAGACACAATCAGTTAATAATGTGTTGCGAAGAAGTAAAATGGGGTTTTCTAATTATTTCTCGTTAGACAATAAATAGGCAAATTACGTCATTACTTATTTATATTTTTGATAGGTACCTTTTATAATTAATTTAGTTTATTAAAGAAAAATGAAAAAGATTAATTTAAACGATTTTATTTTTTTGACAGTCTATATTATCAATTACAAAAATCAACAACTACCGTAACTATGTACGTAATTTGGAACAATTAATTTATACGTAGCTTCATTTTATTTAAATAAATGACAATAATAACATTGAATATAGAAATAAGATACAAATATGTAATACGGAAGATGTTTACACTTTGAAATTTGGAAGAAGAATGAAAATAAATAAATAGTTGACAGAAAAGTAAACATAAACAATAGAGCAATAATAAGAAGTTATTTGGAGACGAAATAATGTAACGTCGCCAAACTACTTAGCGACGCTACATACCTATTCTTTTGACATATACAATAATTAAAAGTATAAACAATAAATATAATAATAATTTGGGCATGAGGAACTTATATGTAATGAAATATTGAAAGTTAGGGCGAGGATTGCGTAGACAATCTAGTAATAAATGAATGAATATGATTGAAGGTAAGTCATGTGAAAAAAGAGATTGCGAGATTGAATAAAAGAAATTATTAATGTAGATGATATTAACATAAGAATGTTTAGAGAAGATTAATTGTTGGATGCATCTTATGACAAAATAAGGAGCTATCTTTCAAAACGCAGTTTTTGTTCAATAAGCTGATTTAAGTAAAACATAAAAAGCATATGAGTAACTCTTAAATGAAAGATATTATTTAAAAGTTGGTTATGGGTAAACATTGCCTTATCGTACTATTAAATTATACATATATAACAAAAACCAATATTTTATTTAACATTGAAAAAATTACACTTTGAAGAAAATATACATATTAAAAATACTGCGTTTTGTTAACGAAATATTATTTTTAAAACTCATACATTTTGATGGTCCAAACACTATAGTTTGATACTGCAGTGTTCTTCTCCACATTTGCAGTCAAATTCCTTACTGGTTCCGAAAACAAAATACGAATACTAAGTTTTAAAACTAAAATTATAGTCAAAAACTGCAATTTGAAAAAAACAACATTTGTTTTAATCATACGAATAGCACTAAGAGCTCAAATGTTCAGAGATTGTTTCATGGATTCGTGCTATCCACCTTTTTCTAATAACATTCTTCTATATCTCACACTGATCACAGACTAACGCATTTAAAATCAGTCGTTCACGCCCAACATACATGCAGGTACATCAAAATAAATTCTAATTTTTAATATATATATATATATATATATATATATATATATATATAATCAGATTTCCAAAAGTAAAGATTGTTTGAATGAAGAAATACCAATAGTATACAGACACGTTGTGTGCAATAGAAGTCGATAGAGATATCAGATATTTAATCCGATCCGAAGTCAAATTTCGGATCGAATTAGAAAGTCAGATGGATAATTCGATCTAAAGTTCGAATAAAACATCCAATCAGAAATTCGGATAAAATATCCGAACCAAAATTTTCATTCACAAAGGTAAAAAATATTCCAGTTCCACTCTATAGAAATGGTAACGCTACGTAAAATACCTATATAATTATTTAAGTACTATGATATCAAGTGATTAAGGGAGGTTGCAATAAAATTAGTTTCTTTTGTTTTTTTATAACTATATCATAAAATTATTAATTTAGATTCATCCATAATTTTATATGCAACATTACACTTTGGTTATATATAAAAATCAGATTTTGGATCTGAGTTTGGATCTAATTTCGAATTGGATGTCAAATCTGATTTCGGATCAGATGTCGAGCCGGATTTCGAATCAGATTTCGAATCGGATCGGGTCGCCTATCAAAATTTTCGAAAATGTTGCTCTCCAGTATGCAACATGTAATACTAAATATATTGTAAAAGATGTCTTCAGCATGGACATGTGTTTACATAATTCATGTAATGAAATGATTGTAATCTTCTTCTTATGAAACTCTAATATTGGAAACAATAAAATGTAACATTGAAGTGGAATTTAAGTTTTTCCTGTTATTGTTTCTTCTTACTGTTAAATTATACCATTTTGAATTATGTGGTAACTTTTAGTTAAAAAACAATATAATATTTGCGCAATTAATAATCATAAATCTGTAAGGAGTCGAGGTTATTGTCCGTTAACAAGATAAGTACATGTATTTATATAAACATTATAAATTACTACTATGCCATATCATGCAGCGAATAACGTGCTAAATAATAAGCTCTCAATGCATAAAAATGTTCGCAGTTCATTTCATTGCTATTGTCTTCACCAGATTGCTTATTTACAAACCTTACATTGAATCAGAACATCCTGAAATGTGCAAAAACGAAAACTAATATACTTTAATAATACCTGTTTGATCTAATAGTATGTTATGCATCAAGAGAGGGAAACAAGCGATTATTCCCGCGAGTGAAGTTGGAAAACCGAGACGTAAGCGAGGGCCAAAGGCCCTCCCGTGAACCATATTATACTTTTCATAACAAGTGCACAAATATTACCGTCTTATTGGGACAAATGTCAAATACGGATTGAGAAACTAGTTACCTACGAAACGCCGCAAACCGCTAGGGAGAGAAACATCGCTCTAGGGAGAGAAACATGCTACCTAGGGAAATAAACATCCTACCTAGGGAGAGAAACATAATGTAAAGCAGTGTTTCTCTCTCTAAAACTAGGGAATAAGAACGTGTTTCTTGTGCATGTGTTACGAAAAAATATTTAAACTATGAGTATGACTTAAATGAAAATCAAACTAATAGGTATGTAATAATATAGGATAGTTTGTATTGCAATGATAATTAAAATTTAAGTTTCGTTGGTTTAAACGGACGTAAGGCTCATGGTAGAGTTTTGATGAAACTAGAGGTGAAAGAATTCCCGAGAAATATTTATTCTTTTTGCAGCAAAGTTATGATTTTCAAGTCTCGAGATGGGTTATCTCATCTCGCCTCCGTACAATTTGTTTTCGTTGTTCGCGTTGAAATTTAAGACGCGGTTTGTTAATAATTACAATTACTGCTTGGGAGTATCGTGTTCTCCATCATTTATTTCACCGTTGCTACTGGTTTCGATAAATAAAAGAAACAAGAACATGCAGAGTGCAAACTAGCTGAGGTGATTTGTTACATTGTGTTGTAAGCTTCATTCTTGCACGCATGCGCACGCTGCAGCTTCTGTTATGTACCTAACTACCGAAATGATTTATTTCGTTAATATTTAATTAATGTAAGCATAATCCTCAGGGAACACTATGCAGAGTTTGATAAACAAGCAAATATTTTATCATCGTGCCATTCTTCAAATATTTATATTTGTTAAACGTTTGTCTGCTGTTATATAAATGTAGCAGCTCTAGGTATGTGACATAGTTATACATTTGAAATGCAATTACCAGCCTTTACATTACGACCCGTAATGATATTAGTGGAGGAAGAGTCACAGGGATAATATTAATGTGATGAAAATTGTTTGTCGGCTGTGGGAATCGAACCCGGCCTCTCATATACATAATGTGACTTGATACCACCACTGAGGTACATGTACTTCTATAGACACATAACAAAAATTAGAATGACATCGAATTTGAATTACATGGAGTCTAAAGTACTCAGTTTGTTAGAGCATTTGACCGGAGTTTAAAGGTTCCAGGTTCAAATCTTGGTCTTATCCAAATTTTTCTCTCTATAATAACATTTAATATATAATTTTATCACACTGACGATTAGCTTTCGGAATGTAATAAAATGATTTTGTATTATCAGTGCCCTTGGTATATGGGCTGTTGTGCTCAATTGTTCATTTAAAATTTGCAAGGCGAAAAGGTTTAATTTTTTTTATTTTGTATTTTCAAAATGTAAAATAAAATGAATAAATATATCATCACACCTTTTACAATTATTACTTCTCCATAGCAGATTTCGGTAAGTGATATATTTCTTCACGTGAAGTGATGTTATCAGCCGTCAAATCACGGCCCTCAAACATGTTGGATGTGGGGGTAGTTTTAACATGGTGAAAATTGTTTGTCGACTGTGGGAATCGAACCCGAGTTCTCAAATCCTCAGGCCGACGCAATATCACTGAGCCATTTATCCCATATTTTCAAAATGATTTGTATATTATTATAAAAATAATTAAATTAATATTTTATCTGTAAAATAAGTAGATAATAAACTACAGATTAATATTAAAAATCGGGACTCTATACAAGCTCATTTTATATAAGAACTAAATGTCGTTTAGTAAATCTTACAGATCTAGATAATACAATTTTTCGGGTTCATAACTTTACCGGTGTCAGCATATTAAACCTATGTTTACACGCACAAAAGTAGGCTGATAAGTAAGTAATAACTGTATTCTGTACGGTAATATTATCATACTGACTTGTCAAAACAGTCAAGAACATGAAAATAAAACACCATGATAATATAACACTATTAATACAAACGGAACTCAAAACAACAAAAATACAAAGATTACTTCTCCTGCTTATCATAATATATATTAATTATACAGTCTTTCAAATTAGAGATGACCACGTTATGACGTTTAACTAAAAAATTATTTTTTTTTTTTTGTGGCTTCTTGGCGGACCAACTACTTAGGTCATATGCCGCCATTACGCCCTGATCCGCGTTTTAGGTCTTCTGTCAACAGCAACGCGGGTTAAAAATTATTTATATATATAATTATTAATATTATTATTAATATGATACAAAACAGTTGTAATCATGGCGTTAAATAAAAACATACAGACCACAGATTTACTTGATCACCTTCTAAAATGATGACAATGACGTTATTCATAAAAGAATTTCAAAAAAAAATTATTAATGACGTTAACGTGTTTATATTATGAAACCGGTAAACTATTGAACAAATCACAGATGTTACGAGTCATAACAGGCCTTAGATGTGTTAAAATCCTCGCTTTACGAGCTCGGATTGCAAACTGACATCTGCGGCTGTAATGATACTCATAACATTCCTATGTATGTTAATAGCTATTATAATAGGGTAAGTTGCTAAGTGGCGCTATAAGTTAGTCACTTATACGCCTTAAATAATGTAGCATTCGACTACGGAAACCGGCAGTACGGCAGTGTAAAAACTGCGGCTCGGTGTGTCCGGTAGGCCCAGGCCCGATTTGGGCTGTAGCGCCACAGATGATGAAGTTGCTAAGTACTTTCCAGTCGGACTGTAGATTTGAGAACCCGGGTTTGATTCCTATATCCGACTAACAATTTTCACCACATTAATATTATCCCTGTACAAATATCTTTAGGGACCATAATTTAAAGGCTGATTACTGCACTTCACGCGCATAAACATGTCATATACCGTGATCTGCCAGGCAGAGTGCCACACTCAGTAAAGAGTAAAATTATTATTTATTTATAACTTTATACATGGTCGTGTCACATAATAACTATAAAACGTACTTTAAAAATGATGTCTCTGAAAAATATAAGTTTTTAAAATGTCATAATATTATTTAAGGTACAGTTGATTCATTACTATTTATATTGATTCAGATTCATATTTGAGGCAGCATATAAAATAGCTCATAATGTACTATACAACACACATCAAAAGTTTAAAACTAATTGCATTCTAATAAACAGAATATCTGAAATATAGTTACGTGTATGTCATGTCATCTTTTAAATATGATTGGTAAATATACAGTCTGGAACGATGATGCAAGTATGCGAACAAAGAATGCAATAAGGAGATATTCAAATGATTCAATGACAATAATATATGCGGCTCATTTAGGAGCAAATTTGATTAAAATATGATTCATTGCGTCTTAAACAGTGTCTATATAACGTGCATTGAATCTCATATCCACACACGACATTAATATATCGTATTGTTGCTTGCTTGAATATCAAATTAAAATCATTGTCAACACACATCTATCAAAACCACACTATGAAGACAGCGAATCATTTATCACGCCGAACAATTACTACTTTCAACTATTCTCAATCACTTTTGTTTTCCATAGCCCACTGATGCCGAAACAATAAATCAAAACAAAGTAATCACCGCCTACTTGACTCGGAGATGTTATGCAAGGGATGTGAGTGTTGTGTTGGGCGAAGATGGACGATGATGGCCGAGTGGGAACGGCAAGGACGCACGAGGGATGCTGCTGCACCCACCCTGCAGAAGTTGTTTCCTGGTGATGTCATCTTCAGAGCGGAGGTGCGATAGGTGACTAAGTTTAATTGTTCTTTGTATTTTGTAACTAGATGGGATCGGTTTGTGTGGGGCACAGACTATGTTTGGCGAAATTCATTACGAAAGATGCTTGAGATGACCCCTCGCAAATTACTTAGAAGAAAGTCATACAAATTACAATACCTACTAACACCCTTCTTGATGCTTGGTAACCTTAATGAATTTCTTGAGAGATTGTTACATCAGACTATCTTAACTAATTATGTTTCTTCTACAAACACTACTCAAGCTATCTGCATAAAATTTAAATTAATTACTTACACAGAAAATATTTTGCTTGAAACCGCATTTAACCAAAACTGAAATAAGATTATGATTTAAAATTACCCCTGTGGCTCCCTCTACATTAATCTCATTGGGGGAGGAGCATAACATTTGAAAAATTCTGCGTCTGATAACACGTGATAGTGATATCCATAGTTTTCGCGATTCTTTGTTAGGAAAATATGGTCTTAGAGTAAAAGTATGAAAACTAAAAGATTGACTTTGAAACTATTTAAAAACAGAGAATGTAATTTTCTAAAATTATCATATTCAGCACTGATTGAATTCATGTGTGACTGGGCACGTGTATGTTTAATTATGTTATGTTTTCATTGTTTTCATTCGAGTAATTTAATCAGTTTAATCTAATTTTATGAAATATAACAAATACAAAGTTTACAACTTCATGAATGAGTTCACTTGCAAACCTGAATATTTCGCTGAAAGTTGTGTAGTACATCGTTGAATAGAAAGTCTGAATTTCTCTGTGCCGATTTCCAAAATCCACAAAATCTCAAATAATATTAAACTCACGTTTCTGTCCGGCTCGTTGCGCACCGAAAACTTCCAACCGAAAAAGATTAGAGGCGCAGCCACGAAAAACGTAATCGCAAATTTCAGTTTAATTAGCGCTGAAGCGAGACAGAACTATCCAGTCGACATCCTCTAGAAAGAGATGGAATCAGACTCTCGGAGCACAGCGGTCATAACTCGCATGATCTCCGGATATAGTTCTTAAACTGCTAATTAATCCTGCTCATTAAGGCGCTGATCGTCCGACCGAGGAGACGGTACGGTTTCTTGAGAGGATAGTGTACCGTACACTGTCTTGTAGCAGAGACTGAGAGGAACTAAGATGAATTAAAAAGTTGAGTCAGCTTGTTGGAAGGATGAAAATCCTGGGATTATAGAGCGAGATTAGCTAATGCTGCCCGTACATCCCGAACTAAGTTTGGAAGGGTCGTACCGTTACTATCTTTGCTTATAACTTTACTGTCGTCTACTTCACTCATATCAGTGCAAAGACTCAGTGGAAATTATAAAATAATGACAAATAAATTTTACTTGAAATACCGTTTATTAGTTAGAATTTCTGCGTTTATTTCACTCGTTTTAATTATTTATTTCAAAACAGTTATTATGCGAATGAAAGAATTATAAATTAGTAAAATATGGTATTAAGAAATAATAGCAAATATTAGATTAATAAAAATGAAAAATAAATAACGGAATTTATAAAGAATTTACTTTAAACATCAACACCATATATTTTCTTTAAAAATTGGGAAAACATTTAATTATATCTCTAGTTAGACAAAATATTTTACAATTATTCAGTAAATAGTCAAGTCATTTACACAGTAGTCAATCGATCTATTTTATTCCAACTTACTAGTCATAATTAAGCCATATAGGGTTCGGAGTAAACTCTAGACCGTAAGTAATTTTACTGTGTCGGATAAATACATTTTTTTTTAAATTGATCAATTTAATTAAGCCTCAAAATTTTTATTTGACAGTAAGAATGTGAATTCAGGTATATTATAGTTGAAAATTTTATTAAACAGACGACGTTTCAGAATTAAGGTTGGTTCCAATTTCAAGTCAAACACATTTTCATTCAACCAAATTTCAACAACATTTTATAAATTTTAGAGAATATTTATAACTTTGGGTAAATACGTTAAGGGTATATAAAGTGAGTTTTTTTTCATTTGTTTTGCTGACAAACTAATAATTTTAGAAAAAAAATAATACACAGTCTCATACGAGTACAGCAAGGAGGATTTAAAGTTATATTTTCTTAAATGGAAAGAATATATGTTTTTCAATTTGAATGGGTAGCCCGAAATATTGTCTTTTAAACGATGTAACATATTCCTATACCTAAAATTAAAATTAAGTTCACAAAGTTAAAAAAAACAATAACATCTTTAATATGGAAAGTAAAACTCCATGTAGGTTGTGAAACAAAAGAAGTTATTGTTTGTTTTATTGGTACTCTTGATTTTCCATATTAAAGATGTTAATTTTTTTTAACTTTATGACCTTAATTTTAAGTTTAGATACAGGGGCATGTTACATCTATGAAAGGAGAATATTTTGGGCTATTTATTCCAATTCCTTTTTTCATTTAAGAAAATATAACTTTAATCTCCCTCCCCCGCGCCACATCACTGAAATAATTTTATTTTACCAACCATACAATTATGTACACCTCCTTGTTGTATAAATCTGTGTAATAATTTTTTTGTTATTTAGTAGTTAGTCAACAAAAAGATTGATTGCTTCAAAAAACGCACTCCATATCTTATTTGATATGCTGATTATGAATCCAAAAGAATTCTTTTCAAATCGAAAAATAAATTTTCGCGTTCTCAATCATACATTTTTCGTGCCACATTATATATAGCTTCACTGTAATTAAAATAAATCGGTTTAATTAAAACTAATTTAAGTTTATTTGTTAATTTTACGAATTTAAATGGTTAATTACTCGTCCCCGGTTTGTTTCGAATAGGAAATAAGTGAATCAAGTCTTACTAAAAATGGACACTATTTATTCGATTAAAAAAATATTTGATCGTAATACTCATATCAAATAAAATACACATTTACCGTACGTACTAGAAGTTATGAAACACGCTGCATATTTATTTTTAAAATTTATATAATTTAAGATTTTGAACATACTCAAAATGTGTAATTTTAAATTTATATTGACTTGAAAATAAAACTAATCCTAGTTCTGAAATATCGTTTTTCTAATAAAATTAACATTTTCAAATATAACTAAGTTATCCAAAAAAGAAAAATATTGATTGTCTTTTTTTAAATATAATAAATAAATATATCATTATGCCTTTTATCTATTCCTATGTGATACATTTTTGGATTCGCTAATAAAATATCGGTTCTTATGAATAAAACTAAAAAAATATATTTCCTTACTTGAAGTTTATGAGAAATAATAATAAACTAATATGTTTTTGGAAATGCTCTAGCAAACAATGAAACAATGCAAAATAATATTATGCAACATCTACTAGACATAGACATTATAAATGAACTGTAATATCATAATTGTCATGTAAACCTAATGTACCGAGGTACTAGTGACCAAGATGTCGAAGTACCTGAAAATTTAATAATAAAGAAAAATAGTTGCATGCTATTTAAAAGATGATTTATATTTGAGAAAATATTGTCCTGGTAAGTAATCGGTATAAGACGTTGATGTAAGTGTGTAAAGCGGTATTGTGAAGAAAAATGTGTCGGCTGATATTCGTAATAAACCAATCTTTCCGTGGGTGAGCACGCGGTTGAGCAGAGCACTTAAAGCTATCACTTCCTAAAATTTAGTTTTATAAGAGTATAAAACCGATCCTTTATCCGCGGCAAGTAACCATAACCTACGACGTGCTGCCGCCGCCGCTGTCGCTGTCTGCCCCCGGCCACAGTCGACTCTGCTGCAAATTTAAAAGCGACACCGTGCAGTGTGACTCCCCCATATCGCAAAGCCGTCAATCCTTACCCCGTCGTTCAGGACCGTACAACACGAAAACTTCTTACACTTTCAAAACATTTTTTTTCTTGAAATAATGAACAGGCTTTATTCAGTTTCAATATTGAAAATATTGATAAATTATCTAAATTAGGAGTTTATGAGATATAAATTGAAAATGACATACTATTTATTGTGTAGCTTAATTAGTGATAACTTTATGAATTAATAATTAAGCCAATTACTTATACAGGTAAAAATGAAAATAAATCTATCATCACGCTTTTTGTCTATTACTGGATGTAGTACTCTGCTGTAGCAGAATTCGGTAAGTGATATATTTATGCGCGTGAAGTGCGGGTATAGGCCGTCAAATCACGGCCCCCAAAAATGTTAGTTGGGGTGAAAGCCACCGGAGTAATTTTAATGTAGTGAAAATTGTCAACTGTAGGAATCAACCCCGAGTTCTCAAATCCACAGTCTTACTCGATAATAAAATTAACATTAAAATACGTGCTCATCTAACTACATTGACGTATTCTGACACAATTTGTAAAGATTTGGGTAAAAATCTGCCTGAGTACGTGTCTGTAAGCGAGAGCGCCATCGGCGACATCGGAGGCAAATGCTGTAACATTGCCTTCAATACATATCCCCTATTTTTAATCAGTTCTTTAAGTAGGCTATGGGGAAATAAAAATATATTGTCGGGAGGGCCACCCTCTAAGAAACACCGTACAGGGCACACCATACTCTAAAGTCACCCTCACAGGAGACGGGGGTGCCCAAGTGCTCATGATCATCACGCACAATTGTAGTACTTGGCTACGGTATGCGAAGTCAGACGCAATAACTATATATTTTTAAGAAACCGACGGTGTTCTGTGTGCTCATGTGTATCGTGCTGGTTTAATGAATTTTCTCCACTGGCAATGGCTGAAGAATTTTTGCTGTACTTTCTTTTCGCTTTCATTTTAGGGAGCGAAGTTATGCGGAATTATGGAAATTGAACACGCCATACAATACCTAACGAAATAATTCTGCAGAGAACATATTGTAATATGAATTTACTATTACTTACATTCTAAGTAGTTGTATCTAGCATCTTGATATAAAAAAATGGCAGAATATTTCTAGTCCAAATTGTTCTAAATCGTGCACCTTTTCATAACTAACTAATAGTTTTAATATAAACTGTAATAATAATAATAGTTAAAAATTTATAAAATGAAGTGAAATACCGGGTGCAGAATTGAAATATGTAACGTAGGAAATACAATGGTATTTTTTTTTAATTATGAAGATTGGTGCTTCAATAATTAAATTAGATCAAAAGTGTAAATACAAAAAATGTTAAGTATTAAAAATTGCATCTAATGAATATCAACTTGTTGCTTAATTGATTTTTATGTAAGAGTAACGAGCAAACAAAATGGCTTTTATCAGGGCCGTATTAAGCATATTCTGCGCCGGGGTGCCGGGTGGTCAGCCTGCGCCCCAGCTCTTGTCAACCAAAAAAACGTAATGTAATTTTTAAATGAAATTTTGAAAAATCATGAGCATTCGCCGGGATTTGAACCCAGAACCTTTCACTCGCTAGATGAAAGTGGTAAAGCAGTCACCTAGCGAGTGAAAGGTTCTGGGTTCAAATCCCGGCGAATGCTCATGATTTTCCAAAAATTCTAACAAATTTACTAGACAGACAGAGATGTCGAATATATACTTCTTAAAAGTAATTTTTAATGTTTCATTTATTTATTTCTCAAAACTCTTAAATTATACAAATAAAACAATAAATTATACAAATTAAAAATAAACATATTTGTTTTCGGAAACAATACATCAGTAATGTTTTATTTTATATTATTATTTAATAGCTACCATTTTATTTGATTATTATTATTTATAATATATATTTAAAAAAGGATTCAATTATATAATAATTAAATAAAGAAAATGCTTCAGACCCCAATGTTTTTATAAAATATTTATTTGTGGACGTTTCGAGCATAAATATTAGCTCATCATCAGCACCTTAAAATATAAATACAATAATTATAATATAAAACTAGCAAATTAATCAAAATGTCAAACCTTTGAAAAACGTAAAAATATAAAACAATATTTGTAAAATGTCAATAATAACAAAAAAGAAAAAAGATACATATGAAAAATCAAAATAGAAAAAACAAAAAATAATAAATAATTAAAATAAAATATATAAAAATGAAAGACTGGACATTTTTAATTTTTGTGAAGCCAAAATTATTGATGTTATGGAAAATAAAAAGCATAGACTTATTTTTGAAACGTTACATATAAATTTACACCATGATATCTCGATTCATTATCAAACTGATGCGTATCATAATTTATTATACTCAAATTTTTTTTAGGGAATTTAACAATTTAATTTTTATATATTTTATTTTAATTATTTATTATTTTTTGTTTTTTCTATTTTTATTTTTCATATGTATCTTTTTTCTTTTTGTTATTATTGACATTTTACAAATATTGTTTTATATTTTTACGTTTTTTAAAGGTTTGACATTTTGATTAATTTGCTAGTTTTCTGAAGCCTTTTCTTTATTTAATAGATTATTATTATTATTCTGATTCATTAACAACTCGAATCTCTCAATTAATTTCGAGATAGCCGTGTCAAGTAAATAAAATACAAATTTATTTTAATTTTTTTCATTGGGTCTAAAATGGGCACATCTGTAGCCTCGTGAATAAAATGTCTTTCTCGGGGACGTGGACGAGCAGTTTCGGTAATTGTTAGATAATAAGAGCTATTTTAACTTGTACATTGTGAGCGGTATAACAAATGCCGAAAGCGGTATGAGGTGTGTTTAATAACATAAATTATTACTGGTGTCTATATTTTTATTTTGTGCACGAAACGGTACAATGACGTTGTTATTGAATGAGTTAGGGTTTAATGAAATATCGAAATTTCTAGCGCTCGGCTTGTGTGCGCCCCTAGGACTCTGCGCCCGGGTGCGCCCGCACCCCTTGAGCCCCCGGGTAAAGACGGCCCTGGCTTTTATAAAGAAGATTATAGCTTTAGCAATAACAATAAATTCGATCCCCACAGCCGACAAACAATTTTCACCAATTTAAAAAAATCTACCCCTGTGACTCCCTCTCCACTAATATCTTTCAGGGCCGTGATTTGACGGCTGGTAACCGCATTTCACGCGACAAAATATATCACTTACCGAGATCTGCTTAGGCAGAGTGCCACACCCAGTAATGGGTAAAAGGCGTGATGATATATTTATATATGATGATATATATATATATATATATATATATATATATATATATATATATATATTTGGACGTGTATTATCGTATTTTGCTCAAAATAACAATAATAATAAATTAATAAGAAGAATAATAAATATTATTTTGTTTCATTGTTTCCACAATTTTTTTTATATAACCTATTTTTCGTTTGCTTGTTACTCTTGTATAAAAACAAGTTAGCAACAAGTAGATATTCATTATTTGTAGTTACACTTTTAGTTTAACTTAATTAGGTAAGCAACAATCATAATAAAAAAACACCATTGTGTTTCCTATATTACATATTTCAATTCTGTACCTGGTATCATCACGCCTTTTACCCATTACTGGGTATGCCACTCCGTCGTAGTGGATTTCTTGTAATTTCTAAAATGTAAACAGTCAGGAAAGTATGATATTTAAATTTATGACTATGTTTAATGCTTGGCTACTTCACGGTCATGCAAATGTTCAAGTAATTTCGTCTTAAAATACAATAAATATATCATCACGACTTTTATTCATTATGGGTGTGGCACTCTGCTGTAGCAGATTTCAGTAAGTGATATATTTTTTCGCGTGAAGTGCGGTTACCATCCGTCAAATCACGGCTCCCAAAGATATTAGTGGAGGAGGAACCAGAAGAGTAGATTTCACGTGTTGAAATTTATCGGCTGTAGGAATCGAATCCGGGTTTTAAAAATCACAGGCCGACTCGATACCATTGAGCCATCTACACTATTTTGTCTTCTCATATGCATTTCTTGACTTGTGGCAAGCAATCTTGTCTTTTAAATTTGTGATAAAAAATTTAATCACATTACGTAATGTATACATGTTCGAAAAATGTTGGTAAAATTGATTAAACGATCTCAGTTTAGTAGTTTATAGGTAATTTAGAAAATTAAATTGTAATATTAATAGCAAGTTATAAACTAGGTTACTGCAACCAATTAACTTTATATGTAATTTAATTAAGCAAAATATATGTTGGTTATTATAACAAAAATGTTGATCAATAAAATAATGTAAACGCTAATACTCAGAATGAATTAGATGAACCATTTTATTCTGAATAAATAATGAAGATTTCAATGAATGAAATGAATGATTACATGAAATGTGAAATGGCAACAGTTTGATTGACAGACTAATGTTAGTTCTAAATGACTGATTGATTAATTGTAAGTTATGCTAATTAATAAACGTCTAATTTAATAATAAGCATAATATATATTATACACGAAACGAGCTGTAATGATGCAATGATTTAGCATTAATTTTAATATTTTTGCATATCACTAAGCAGTTCTTTAAAACACCATTAATTTAATGTGTTATGAATGAAACTACAAATACTCGTTTTCAAGTGTACGCTGCTATTAAAAAGTAAAACTCTGTTATTATTTACAAACACTCATTTAGAATTAGTGATGAGCTTGCTGGTATGAATATATTAATATTTAATTTCAATTTAATGCTTTTGCTGTCTGTTTAAGAATATAGTCATCACTAACGCTACCACGCAATGCTTATACTCACACACCAAATTCTGCCTCATACACATTACATAAATTCACATCACACATCCTTCCTAATTTTAACATTTATTTTAGTTTTTATTATAAAAATGATTTTACTGAATGAAGAGGTTTTAATGTACAGCAGATGAAACTATTATTCGTTCGGCCAAACGTTTTAAATTTAAGGTTGTTGTCCATTTTTTATTTCAATCTATACCTTGGAAAAGCGCAAATTCTGGGTAATGTATCGCAAGTATAGCATGTATAACATACATTTAAAATATGATTACATGATTTTCAATTTATGCGCATTAGCACGCTACAGGAAATAAACATACACGGTTATATTGCGATAGATTATTAATTAATTTTTAACATATGACTTCGACTGAACGTACAGTAATGAAGATAATTTTTTAAAGTTAAATTTTTATGAAAGAAAAATTCGGATGACGCCTGGATTCGAACCAGGGACCCTCCGCTTGCCGGGCAGAGATGTTAACCGCTACACCACGTCACCTGTGTCCGACGTATGGGATCGATGCTACGTTAGACACTATGAAGGAAGAATTCGGTTGAAGCCATACGTCGGACACAGGTGACGTGGTGTAGCGGTTAACATCTCTGCCCGGCAAGCGGAGGGTCCCTGGTTCGAATCCAGGCGTCATCCGAATTTTTCTTTCATAAAAATTTAACTTTAAAAAATTATTAATTAATTTGTTTGAAATGAAACACGAGATTTGAATCCAGAACCTTTTACTTTTTAGATGGATGCTCTAAACAATTAATCAATTGAACTACAAATTCAAATTTCAAATAGATTGTCATTAACTGTTGACTTTCTCAATAAAAATGAACTAAAATATTTGCAGTGAGGCTCTTCTACTGTGGCCGCGTTTGTTAAAGTATATTAATAGTTATTTGGCAGTTAGTAACTGCACTTTTTTACCCAATGGGTAGGTAAATAAAATTTGGGTATTTATCCGAGGTTATATTTACCTACCCAATTGTAAAAATTGTAAGTTTATTTTTTGTCAGTGTTGAACAATGTAATTTACTAAGTCTGAACAGAAATAATCTACAACAAGAAGTCTACAATTCTTTTAAAATAAATACTAGGAATATAACATAATACATGTCTAAATATATATATATATATATATTTTATTACTGTGAAATTCTTTTGTATTTATTTTATTTAATAAAGAAAATATTTTAATAACGTACTTTTATGTGACTTTAAATATTTTACAATGATATTGTAAACCCATATTCTTACTATTTATAATTACTAAATTTATACCCACGTGCAGGAAAATACCCGGATATTTACCCTGGGTATTTACCTTGAAAATAAATATGGGTATCTTGCATCACTAAGTAGAATCGTGTGAATTTGTTAACGGATGCATTAAAAATATCTTTAACAATAATACGAGTATGTTCAGCAAACATGAAAGTAAAACGTGTCTTCAAACTACAATGCACCGCAATTTAGTATGAGGCGTTTTATTAGGCTTATGTTTCCCCTCGCGAGGGTGGTTGGACCGGTACTTATTTTAACTTCTTTACCGACACGTGGCTGATCAACCCCACCTCCTCCTGCTCTTGTCCTAGGGCGCAGGATAAAACGTTTAATGTAACTAAACGCGCTCTACACCCTAATGCTGACTGCACGATGCACCCCAGCAGAGTTGTGCACTTTAATACCGTATTCGTAAATTAAAAAGCATTTAAGAATAAAATGGTTACTGTTAAAAGAAATTGAATAATTAATATGCATGACACCCTGATGAGCTATGATTTTTAGAAGTTTCAATGGCCATTTCATTTAAGTATTGTACAATTTATTTTTTTTTTTTTTTTTTTTTTTTTTTTTTTTTTGTGGCTTCTTGGCGGGCCAACTACTTAGGTCATATGCCGCCATTACGCCCTGATCCGCGTTTTAGGTCTTTTTGTCAACAGCAACGCGGGTTTTTCTCTGGACGGTCACCCATCCAAATACTCCCCGCACGCAACGTTGCTTAACTCGCGTTATCGCTTGGATCAGTATCAACGAGTTGTGCCATGGCCGTTGACATCACAATTTATTATCTAAGTACTTATTTTATTTTGAAATTACTAGAAGAATTTATAATTTTGCTTATTTAAATCCAGAGGAGTATTATTCATGTTCCAATAGAATACTGTAAAAGTTGAACAGCGGGTTAGGACAAAATTTTAAAAAAGAAAAAATCTTTTATTTAATAAAATTATTTTCAAGTAATACATCCATACATTGCGGCTCGGTGAGTCTGAACCATATACTGTAAATGGAATTACGTTCCTGTTGTGCAAAGTAGCGTAATTAAATAAATATATTTTAAAACGCAGCACAAGTCTTTCGAATTAGTCCTTAATATTTATTATATCATTTGTCAATTTGATATAAATTAAAACTGAATTTGTGGCCAATATCAAAATTAACTGCACCGCCAAAAGTTAAATATTACATTTGGTTTAAATAAATATGTATAAATCACTATGTTGCTTTTACTTAAATCAAATTTAAAATTAAATTTTCATGGTGCTAATGCCCATAAATTATCTATAAAAATGTGAGGTAGGTGATTCAGTGGCATCGAGTCGTCCTGTGAACTTAAGAACACGGGTTCGATTTCCATAGCTGACAAATACTTTACACCACAATAAAACTACCATTGTGGCTCCCCGACCAATAACATCTTTGTGGACAGTGATTGGACAGCTTATAACCGCATTTCACGCGAAAAAATATTTCACTTACCGAGATCTGTTACGGCGGTGTGCCACACATATAGGGTAAAACTTTAATGACATATATAATTTGATATACTGATTATAGAACAAAAACATATTTTTTAAATTCGCAAAAATTAGGGTATTTCATTCCTAGCGAACATTGGTTTAATAGTAGGTACATTTAATTATTTTTAATTATGTTACTAATGAAATAAAAGTATAAACTCTGGCTACAAACTTGTGTGAGCCTGTAAATATCAGGTAACGGTCGAGCATTCTATAATGTTTTATGAGCATTTGAATCGCAAAATATTTATATTTTATAAAAATTAATTGCAATAGCATAACGCAATAACTAAAATGTTCAATCAAGGTTGACTTTGAAAATCTAATCGATTTTGTTCAATGTTGTCATGATATCCATGTAAACAGCCCGTTAAAATTTTTATACGGGCTAGCCCGTTAAAAAAATCGTAGCCCCTAGAGACAGAGCTAAATTAACACTTCTTTACTATTCAAATGCCCATAAAATATATTAAGGACAAAAATAATTAAAATCGTAATATAAAATTTGACTTCTAACGACTCATAGTTCGTCAAATGTTATTCAAAATATGTCGGGTTTGTTAAAATTTAAGTTGGTCGAATAGTTAAGGATGTTTGGGGGGTATGTCAAAATACTACGAGACAAACAAAAATGTAGTAAAATGTTCTTCGTTCAATTCTAAAACTCCTGTAAAAATTTCATACCGATTCACTAAATCGTTAAAAAGTTATTGCAATTTTAAAAAACTGAAATTTTACATGTAATTTTATGGAGATTTGTTGACCGAACAGATTAAATTTATTTTTATTAGCAAAAAAAATGCTACCGGGCATTCCAAACTTTCGTAATATGTAACTTGAACTCTTAGGAACTAATTTTGCATAGGTTTATTTAAATTCACTGAACGATTTTCGAGAAAAAAAATTATCAACAAACCGAAAACCCGGTTTACACTTGATAAATTAATTAGTGTATAAGAAAGTGCGACAACACTGTAATTATTATTATTTGTAATTGTCTCAAATAAATGCTATTTTCATGTTTTAATTATTATTTAAGCATATTAAAAAGTTCTACGTTCACAACTAATAAAGATTTAAACCAAATATGTTTTTGTTGAGAAGTTTAAATCAAGGCACATTCACTCCCAAAGTTAGTAAAAATTGTTTCACATTATTTGTTTTTTCTTAATTTGTTCCAAAATTTTGGTGAAATTTCCGATTTTCTCTTAAACCATATACATTTTTGTATTATCGATACTATTTATTTACCTCATGGTATGCTATACAACGTAATTATTCACGTATTTCTAATTTTAAGTACTTTTGTCTGCGATTATACCTCCCAAATATCCTTAAATCTAAAAGCAAACAAATCTTACTAAAAGAACGAAAACTATGGTTTAAACAAATAAACTAAACCTTGATTGATACCTACATTTGCATGCGTGTGGTACTTTATTAATATTATGACATTTTTTATATTTATAGTTAATATTTGCGCAATTGTCAATATTTTTTTAAAATTTTGAAGCCCCGGAAAAGTACTGTAGTGGCACAGCAATATTTTCAAAACTTAATTCAAAGTCAATCAAGTTTGAATATAATAATGTAATTGTCATTAAATTTCTAGTTACCTGTATGATAGATATAAGCAAAATTAATGTGATTGCAAACCTATATTCTGTCATTCTCAGAAAGTCTTTCTTTGTATATAATTTCTTCTTAAATCTCATTTCATACAATTATTTAATTTCCTATTTTTGTAGGCACTATAATTGGAAATATAATAACTAAAAGTAAAAAAAATACCCATTTCATACGAGTGACAGTTAATTCTCTAAAAAACAGCGCAGCTGATAATCGCAATGAACTCTCAACACAACGCGAACGAACATATTGCCAGGATCAATTAAAAATACAAAAAATTCTGCAATGTCTGTCTGTGTCGAATGCGTAGATCGCTTCTTCATATTGCACCGAGAACCTTTCGCTTTACAAGAGTGTTTGTGTTCGTGACTGTATATACAGGGTATTCTACGAGTAGATATCTGCAGCACAATTTATTCAGTCAGTTGGAATAATTTTATGTTATTAGAAACTCGTTTGCTTATAATAACTTTTTATGAGAAGAATTGGATACGCTAAAATTAGTCCTTCCATCATTTCAAAACGTGATTCGTGTACACTGAAACTATTTTGTCGATGTACCAAGGGTAATGCACCAAAGGATTTAATTTTTATCGAACAAATTTATTTACGAAATCATGATTACTGCTAACATCTGACGAAAGCAATTGTTATCAAATTACTTAAGTAGTTTTATTTCAAAACAACCAAGGTTTAATGAAGAAAATATATATTTTTTTTGTTTTGAGAGAAACTTACATCGTATATTCTGAAAATGAACAGCCACCACGGTTACAGTTTTACCGTTAACGGTAAAGAGACAAAACATTTTAGGAACCACGTACCGAAGTAGTTCTACGTTTTGCCTACCACGGGAACCCCGCAATGGTAACCATGGTAACGATAAAACTATAGCCATAATCAGTTATATTTCGAAATATATTATACCCCTGGAGTTATATTTATTGACAGAATTTATCGTATGCCCTAATTTATTAAAAATATTATACAAAAAACAACAAAGACAAAATTAATTGTCTTTGAATGCTCACTTGGTGAAACTAAATTTAATAATAAAATGTCAAACTAAATACTTGTTTAAGTCTCACAAAATTCAGCCTCCAAGTCAACATATGAGGTCATCGTCAGAGGCTGGCCAGCACAGTTAGTAACCATAGACGCGTTTCGCTCTTATTAGAGCTCATCAGTATGGTATAACTCACTCCTTCACCTAGAACAAAGTTCACATGAAGGAGCTCCTTTTGTGTGACTTAAACAAGTATTTAGTTTGACATTTTATTAAAAAATATTATATTTGTGGTTGCTAAAGTAATGAAGGTAAATACAAGTTTATTCAATTGTCAACAGTTATTTTGTCACAACCAACAAAAGTGTTGTTATTTTATATTTTATCACATACTTATTTACAATATAAACTATTCCATTGACATATCATTTCGATTTACTGTTATTTATTGAAGGCAGATAATTCAATTTTGATCTGTCAAACAAACAAAAACATCGCATCAAAATCTTAGTTCAAATTATGAAAATTGTATTAAGGGCCGATAGTATAAAGCAAGTTTTAATTTAATGTAATTCAAATAGTCCTATATCACATCTTAATTAAATAGAAATAACGAAATGAAAAGTATTATCAGATCACCTAATAATGATAGCAGAATATCAATAATTAAAACAGAGAGTTATATTAGTGTGTGTTATAATTTAAAAATGCAATTATTATAAAACATTCAAAATTACAAGTATTTTATCTTTCAAAAATAATATGGTCAGTAAAAGCAGTAAGAAAATTGATGTTGCATATGTGCGATATCTAGCGAACATCCTGTATGTTCGCTATGTATGTGTTAGCGTTACGGTAGCCAACGAAGAACGTTTACGTACAAACAGATTTACGAGCCTGAGCGCGATTTATGGCTGAATTCGCTCTGCTCAAATGGTACTCACTTGAAGTTCAAGCTACAACCCTAAACGCTCAAATTATCTCATTACTTTTATTATTATTCGATTACCAGCAGAGAAGATTAGAAAATACGTTTGCAATGTAAGCTATATATTTCTTAACGTTCTCTTCATGGGAAAACAACGTAGGCTGGTTTACAGGTATTCTCTGACGTCACAGGTTTATTTTTAACTGCAGGTTATAACTGCCAAACAATAATTTAATCATTCACGTTGATATTTTGTTTATATCTATTTGTTCCCAAATACAGTTGTAATGTTAATAAATATTATATTTTTAAAGATATAGTTATGAAATTTGCATGCGAATCAGATACGTTGATTCTAGTCAGGAATTGTTTTTCTTGATTAAATTCACAACACAAAAACTATACTAAATAAATTTCTGTCCTTTATACTTACAGAGTAATTATATGTATTATATTGTCCGTCAGTACGGTGGTGTGGATAGCATTACAGAATTCGAATACGGAGATCCCGAGTTCGAATCGCACTCAAGTTAAAATTATATAAACTATCACACTGCGGCTCGGTGAGTGCGGACCCAGTACTGTAATTGGGATCAAAGTCCTGTTGTACAGGGTAACATAAATAAATATCTATTCCATTTATAACTTGAATGATTAAATTAGTTCAGTTCACATAAACCAGATCACATGTCTAACTGTATTTAAAAAAATTGTAATATGGAAAAGTATATGAAATCAAACAAATGAAATAAGAAATAAGTGATCTGTTCTTGAAAGATCAGATGTATCGCCAAATTTTAATTTTAAGCGAAGTTGCGTGTTATATGGATTGAATGACATTGCTGTTAAACGATCGAAATGACAAATGAAATGCACTTATTAAGAAATAGGCACTTGCAGCCTACTTTATTCTATAAAAATTATGACAGACAAATAAATTAATACAATATATATACATATATATATATATATATATATATATATATATATATATTATGGAGTAGATTACGCAGTGGAATAATGTTGGTCTGTGGATTAGAGAACCTGAGTTCGATAAATGGCAGTTTTTTTTTCTTCTGAAGCAAAGCCACAACTGCCACTTTCCTATAAATAATTAAATATGTTATTTAAATTTATAGATTTGAAACACCGATTCTTAGAAAGTGTGATTATTTGTAACATTCATGTATCAATATTTAAAAATAAATACATATATTTATTTACATGTGTCCATTTTGGGTTGTAAAATTTCTACAATATTTTAGTTGTATAGCGGAAGAATGCTAGCTGACACGACCACCGCTGCGTCTAGTGAATTATCTGAAAATATATCCAGGTTTGTGACCTCCAGAAGTAGAAGAACATCTCCGCCAATTAGCGCATATAAATCTTCACCCGTGTTATCAGTCTCCTGCTGTGATTTCTCGTTTTATTTCTCTGAAACATTTTCAAAATTTTGTTTGTCCCTTTTGCGGTATCGTTAGAAGTGTATTTTATTTGTGATTTTGTTAGAGTTAAGTAAAGTAGGTAGTAAGGTAGTTAATAGTTGGCGTTGTTTTATTTTTGCAATTAAATATTTTTTTCACAAGTGACAAAAAGTGGCGCACAGGCCAAGTCTTATTAGGTGCGACGCAGTAATTAAGCACGGAAATGGAGCTTGTAATTACTCATTATCTGTGTGATTGCGAAGTGTAAAGAAATTATTGTAATTATGTCTTCACGGAATTCAACGGTCTATGCAAACACACGATTCATCTTCTATTTGTGCGTTTCCATCACTCAAAGAGGTTTTTACCCATAGCCATTGGTTTTGTATTTCTTATAGTAATCACATTGCAATGATACATGAGAAATATTCAGATTTTTTATTAAAGTTCTTGCTATATTTGAATGTAAGGATATGATGATGATTAAACAGTAATATTATAGTGGATCAAGTATATAGTACGTGTCGCTTATAGTTTTTATATTTATTTCACGTATTTTAGGAATTGTAAATGGACGACCTAAGAACAAATAGATAAATATGATTGACGGGTTGTTGTGTGAACGACAGTTTCCGAGCATGAAGATATGTGGTTAAAGCAAAAGTGATGTGTCAGAATAAGAATTTTTGGCGAAGATTCTTGATTTTAAATTCATTGATTAGATTTTTCGAGTATTTACCTGCAATTTTGTGGAATTCAGTTTCAAAAACAAGCGCAGATAGATGCTTTCCTTATTATTTTAATTCATTTGAAATTTGTATTGCAGAGTGTCTAACTGCAATTGTGTTAAATTTGTTTTCAAACAAGCGCAGGCGATGATGCCCTAATTTGATATACTGATTATAGAACAATTTTTTTTTTTGAAATTCGCAAAAAATACGATATTTCTTTCCTAGGGGACATTTATAGTGTCACTGGTTTAATAGTACATTCAATTATTTATACTTATGTTATTAATGAAATAAAAGTATACTATCTACAATAATTTATTAATTAGTTATTATGTAGGTATCTGGTGTAATGCCTTATTTTTATTTGAGTACCTAGTCTGATTTCGTATACGGTATTGAAAGGGTAAGTTGATGTGGGAGAAATTTGTGAAAAGTGGAGAGCAACAGTGAATTAGTGGATATGCTGTTAGTGTACGGAGAAGCGGCGAAAAATTCCGAATCTATGCACAGCGTTATCCTCAAATACATCATCCCCATCGCCAGATGTTTGTGAGAAACACACAACGTCTTCGTTACCGACTTTATTTCATTAGCAACCTAATTATAAATAATTAAATGTACTATTAAATCAGTGACACTAAAAATGTTCGCTAGGAATGAAATACTCTAATTTTTGCTAATTTCGAAATATTTATTTTTGTTCTATAATCAGTATATCAAATTATTCATCATTAAAGTTTCGTGCAGAAGTATAGAAACTCTCTGTATGGTCTAACAGTCTGAGGTGTAATATTTCTTGGACCAAATTTAACATAAGATAAAATCTTTCCCAATATGTGTCGAGATTATATCATATCAATTGCTCTCGCCTGTTGTTACCATATAATCTTGTTCTTCTAAATACAAATTTTTCAGATAAAAACTAAACTGCTTGTGGTACGAGTACCTTCCATAATATAATTGCAATGAATGCAATGGTTCATCAAAATTTGATTTTTATAAGCGACGGATTCATATTTGCAATCGGTTATTTCAATATTGGTACTCTAATTAATGCAATAATGGTTCATTCATTTTTAACTCTGAGTAATATTTTTCTATCATTATCAATGAAACAATCTGTTTATGCTATTATAATTACTGGATTATTAATTTTTACTTTGTGAATAAACCAACAAACTATTAAAACATGATTAGTTTCATAGAGATACTTGATATGAACGTACTGTGATTTAGTTCGTATAGTGATTTCGTGTATTTGCATGTGAATGATTTTTCGACAATGTTATCGGTTCGTACTCGTGCGTTTCACCGGATATAGAGTATCTGTGTTGGTTTTTATTGAAATTCATGGAAGAGCCCAATTTTTCAGTTGGGTCGCCTTTACGGCGTTTTTATGTTCAGATTGTGAGATTAGCTCGAAGCGGTATTTTATTTAGCAGCGATGCACCTTTGTTTCATTCTTTTGTTTGCGTTGTGCCGTTACTCGAAACGTGAAACGAAATAGATTTACAGGAAAACAATTGAAGCATTTATCTCGCCATGGCTACTTGCCTACCGTGCTAGTCATGGCACATTGCGACTGTATGCTCATAATTACGCTGTGAATGCAAACAAATGACTCTGTCACTGTATTCAATTTTTATATTCACTGCGCGCTAATTAGTGATATGTAACACTGCGTAATTTATTAAAAGTAAAGTGTAAATCTAATTTGCACTACTTGAAATAATGACAGAATTGAGTAATAAAACTTGTTACACCGCATGTTATATGTTCGCTAATTACTATTTATTTCCTATTTTCACGATATTCACACACGCGAATAAATTATGAACTCTATAAACCTCTTTCGCTTACACAACCTAAGATGATTTAGTTCACTATTATATTTTTGCTTCATGGTACAATAATTTATAAACATTTAAAAACTAAAGTATTTAGCAAAATGTTAAACCTGATAATTGAATTAATACTCTTTTTACAATACATAAATTAATATGTTATAAATATTTTGTATTAATTGAAATAAAAAATAAAAAAAAACAGTTGAACTTTAAAGAAATACAAGAGAAAGTTTGATCAACAACAATTTGAAAACTACTGTGTTTTTTATATATCTAATTTAAACAGAAGAAAGTGTTTTTAATTAGATTTTTAAAAGTAAATAACTCAAATATTAGTTTTAAATGAGAATTCACCACACGTCACTGTCAACCAATAGGATCATGAATTTGTTTGAAAATGAACCAATGAAATGTACATTTCGTCGGCAATTCATCACTAGTGAAATTGATATCGGAAATACCACTGTTAATAATATCCTTGGTTACGAATAAAATAAATGATATTTTCAATATTTTCATAAACGTCAATTCTACATTTGTTCAGTGTACATTTAATATTCAAAATTTTCATCACTGTAATATCTAATTAATAATGTGCAAATAAATACCTAACTATTCTTGTTAATTAACTCTTGTTTTGTAAATTCTCAAGCCGAATACAACTCGTAGTATGAAAATTGACAGATAATATTTTGATATAAATATACATTCGTTGTTACAGAAATAGGAAACACAACTCGTGCTTCGCACTCGTTATGTTTCCATTTCCATAACAACTCATAATTTATGTCAAAATATTTTCAGCAATTTTCATACTACTTGTTATATTATATATGAAAATACGATCTTCGTCTCTCAAGTTTCGGAAAAGAGTCTTATCAACTAAAGTTAAAAAGAGCAGCATTTTGCGGACAGCTAGTTATCAATTATATATTCTATTTAATTTTTAAGTTCAAATTAATAAATATTTTATTTCAACTATATGATTAACTACCTAATTATTATAATATTTATTTCAAAGCATCTTTTAATTTGTTTGCCGCTTCAAGCGATAGAATGTTTTACATTTTTTACTGCTAGAAACGCTACGCTCTACACTTTTCATGCATCTGTTGACATTGTACTGGTAGTAGTACAGTTGTTATCATTTAGTTTGATTTTATTTACCAGTATAATATTTGATATATTTTTTATAATTTTATTTTTGAGAACCCTGGTTCGATCTCCACAGCCGACAAACAACTTTCACAAATTTAAATCTACCCCTACTAACATCGTTAGGGGCTGATACTTAACGGCTAGTGACCGCACTTCAAGTGAAGATATATATCACTTACCAAGATCTACTACGGCACAGTGCCACACCCAGTAATGGGTAAAAGGCATGATGTTATATTTATTTATTTTTTGTTGTTTTTATTGTCCTTTAATTTTGAATATTTTTAACTTAATAAAAAATTATAATTCACAGGTACAAGTGCATGTTTTCAGATTTCAGTGTATCCAATCCCGAGTTTCTGTCATTAAATTAAAAATAATGTTTAATAAATAACTTGCAATGTATACTTAGAGTTTAGAATGTCTAGCTCATTTTAAGTTTTCTATTAGAACCGGCCCTGAATAATTTGAATTTTACTATCTAAAATAATAAATGATTTAGGAGAAAGATTTTCGACTACCTGCCAAATAAATTTCTATTTCAACAAGTGTAATTCATTGCTGTTCTAAATTTATTTGTCAAATGACATATTATGTTCCAGTACTAAATTTATTTATAAATAAATATAAAATAAATATATCATCATGCGTTTTACCCATTATTGGGTGTGGCACTCTGGCGAAGCAGATCTCGGTAAGTGATATATTTCTTCGCGTGAAGTGCGGTTACCAGCCGTCACCAAAGATGTTAGTGGAGGGGGGCCATAGGGGTAGATTTAATTTCGTGAAAATTGTTTGTCGGCTGTGAAGATCGAACCAGGGTTCTCAAGATCCACAGGCCGACTCGATACCGCTGAGCCACCTACCCCATTTATTTATTTACTATTCTACAGAAAATGATAGTAAAGGGTACTTTTAAGTTGAAATCAGAGTGGTTTGAAGCTACGAATTATTACTTGTGAAACTCCGGCGCTATCACGGTGTTAGTTACTTACTAATTTTAGTAACTGTTAAATATTTTCGCTTTAATAAGTTGATTCACCTCTTTCCGCGTTCAACTGTTTTTCATTTTCTTAGTTTTTAATTAAAAATTTGAACAATTTTAATTCCGATTTGCAAACAGAACCTTTTATTTGTTTTAGGCTGTAGATCTCTCATAAAGTTTATGTAGTATGAGCACTATAAGATCTGGTGTAGCACCGTGTAGTGCTGTGAAATATATAGCTTGTTTCTTGTGGTGTATTCGTGCGTTACTCAGAAGCAATTCGAAGAATTCGTTGGGGACGTCGACTACCGCGAGCGGGCTCGACGCATATCAGCGTCGGTGTTTGCATGCGACGTGGGAATGACCCTTCACATTACACACAGTGCCACCGCGTGATATTGGCCTCAACACTCGCTAACACATTCACACCCTCCAAAATATATATTTTTAAAGTAGTCTAGATGTACAATAAGTTTTAAAGACTTCAAACAATCGGTGTTTATAAATGTGAAGCAATCATACAAAAGCAAATATATTCGTTTTAATCAGTTCGGAGTTATTAACAAAAACATGAATCTGTAATTCTGTGGCATTTAAACAAAAAATAACATACATTTCATAAAGTTAGTTATTAGACGTATTTACAATGCAAGATCGTTTTACAGAAATTTATAGGCGAGCATAGAAAGCTAACAGACGAGCGCCAGCGAGCCTGTTATCTGTGTGAGCCTGTAAATTTCAGGTAACGGTCGAGCATTCTACAATGTTTTATGGGCATTTGAATCGCAATATATTTATATTTAATCAAATTAATTGTAATAGTATAACACAATAACTAAAATGTTCAATCCAGGTAGATTTTGAAAATCTGACAGATTTTGTTTAATGGGGTAGATGGCTCAGTGGTATCGAGTCGGCCTGTGGATCTTGAGAACCCTGGTTCGATCCCCACAGCCGACAAACAATTTTCACCAATTTAAAAAAATCTAGCCCTGTGGCTCCCTCTCCACTAATATCTTTGAGGGCCGTGATTTGACGGCTGGTAACCGCATTTCACGCGACAAAATATATCACTTACCGAGATCTGCTTAGGCAGAGTGCCACACCCAGTAATGGGTAAAAGGCGTGATGATATATTTATTTTATTTTATTTTAAAAGATATTTAAGTGTCAAACGTTTCAAATTAGATATGTTGTCATGATGTCAGCAGTCTGTTATAATTTTTACACGATCTAGCCCGTTAAAAGTCTCGTAACCACTAGAGACAGAGCTAAATAAACAGTTCTTTACTATTCAAATGCCCATAAACATTTAAATTGCATTTTTTTTTCAATTTACATAATAAGTTATGAATTTTGTTTGATTAAAATGGATCTATCAATTTTGTTTCAAATATAAAAGAAGGTTATTTTATCGCTTTAAAAATAATTGTTGAGCAAAATTTCGGGTAATTATTTTATAAACATTTCGTTAAGAAAATGCAGCTAAAATTATATTTAAATATTAAAATATTAACAAGAGCAGAAGCAAACAAAAAGGCAAAGAACAGAGAAAAATGGAAAGATTTCACAAGTTAATGAATATATATATATTAAAATTTCGTTTTCTAAACAATCACAGTTTTCATTTTTATTTCAGACAATATTGTTTTGTACCAGTTCATGTTTTCATCTTCCTCCAACGTAGTACCAAACTGTTGTTCCACCAGATGACGAATAGTTTTTTCTTTTTTTTGGAAGAGTGCGACTTAAGTCAAATCTTTCAACTCCTTTGGATCCATCCTTCCTCTCTTCAATAAACTCTTCGGTGTTTCATTTTAACTAATAAACTTAAAGTTTTGATGATATTGTACCTTCGTAGCATTTATTCCTTTATATGCCTTAAATTTTTTTCAGATGATCTTGTAAATTCTTAATATCATAGAGCTTCTAGTCAACGCCAAGTTGAAACATAAATTAAAAAGTTCATCTTACAGATTTATCCGCTTTTGCTTGAATGTCTAGGTTTTGAGTCTAATTTTCATAAGGAGTTATTGTATTTAATTTGATTCCGACATCACCATTAGATTTATCTAACCCATAATATTGATAGATTATACTTGGCTCATATCTCATAAGAAAAGATTTATCTGTTTTTGTCTAATTGCTCCGCTAAAAACTGAATTTTACACACATTAAAATTAGCTCTGTAGCATTCCATCTGCTAACATCATTGGAAACCATCACTACACGTGAATTAGATAGTCCCAACACTTAATCGTATAGTTGCATCGATATATCTTAAATATTAATTATCATTTAGGTAAAAAACTATCGAATCGAATTACTGACAACAATGTTTATCAATTCATTTCACATTATTAAAGTTATACTTATTTATAATATTTAAGGAATAGTAGTGCAACTAACTATTATTCTTATTATTATAATTTTTTATTTATATGTCGGACCAACTACTCAGTTCATATGGACGGGACCTGAATCCACGACCTTACGGTCGTGATTCAGGCCCTCAACCAGCGCGTCCAGAACGCGGGACATTATTCTTATTATAATATAATTTATTTATCTGTTACTTTGTACAACAGAAACTTATCCCGAATTACAGCACAGGATGCTTACAACTTATAGTAGAATCTGTACCACTAAGATTTTTTAATTTAGTTGAACGCACGACCTCTTACTTGTTAATTTATATTTTGATTGTACATTAGACTTCGATTGCTTATGACGGCAGTTTTCAAATCTCTTTAATCGATGAACCCTTTGCTTCATTGTTAAGAAATACGAATAGTATGAAAAATAATTTCCGTAGCGCCTGTAGATGTTCACATACCCCCTGTAGATGCTGTACGTACCCCTTGGGGATTCATGGACCCCTGGTTCAGAACCCGTGGACTATGAATCAAAGTGAATAAATCAAAATTCGTGAAGATAGTTGCTTTTCAGGACGATAAAGTTATGGCATAGGCATATCTCGAAAATGTATGTACCTTAAAGTAGATAACTTTTTATATAACCCGATATGCAGGTGTTTAGATATTATTTATGAAATAAAACAACAAATAACTGATATGATTAGGAGTTATTTGACATGATATTAGTAAAGTTTCAAAGATTTTAAAGTCAAGTGAAAATTGTGAAAACGTGTAAAATAGCAAATCGGTAAAGAGTAGCAAGTGCAAAGTGCAGTGTGTGCTAGTGACGAGCACATGCACCATGCAGTAATCAATTAGCTGGCGCTGGAGAGTTCCGCGTGCGATGAGACGCATGCGCACACGTTTTACAACTTGTACTCTCGCGTTTAAATAATGTATTCAGCAATGAAACCGAAAGTGCGTTCCTGCTCTGTACTACGGCGAGCCAAGCGCCGTCAGTGAGGATATCTCTCAGCCTCAGCGTAGCGCACTTCTCGTTTTACTGCGGTTTTCATGAAACTTTTAAATTTCCTCTTCCATGTCTGCTGATGTTTTTACGGCTCTGCCGCTTTTGTTTTCAACGAATTAATTCACTTAATTCGATGGCCGTCGTGAAATTTTAATTTCATGAAAGTGTTACGCGGAAATTTTTACTCCAAATTATGGGCTTATACATTTAATGTGCTCGTCATAAAAATACTTATGCTTGCTTCCTTCCATTTCATTTTCTATTTACTTCTAATTATATCTACATAAGTTTCACTGATTTCAGCTTCCTTTAGGCCTTGAAATCAACGAAAATATTAGGCGACGAAATTAAACAAAAAATAATTTATATTATCTGATTAGTAAGTAATATTTTAAATATCTTTCTCTATTATGTTAATGAGTAATCGAAAACGAGTAATGGAATTAGTGACTAGATTGTTTTGTTTTGTAATTTTAAATAGCATGAAAGAATGATTGTATGTATACCTCTGGAGTTATAAAAATAGCTATTAAAGAACATCTTAAGTAATACAGTTTGTACTAAAATAGAAATATAGGTATAAAATCTTGTTTCTACAACTGTCAAAAAATGTTAATTTTTTTTCACTAATATCAATACGCGAAGTACGTAATTTTTTCATCATTTACATTACCACGACAACGCGTATTTTCCGCATTATTTTGCACCCTAGAGTATATTCTAGTGCGCAAAATGAGTATCTCGCGCACGCTCCCAAATTATTTGTTGTCAGGTTTCATTAGTTACAACACATCAATAGTATCAAATTAATATTATTGTTGATTATTTTCCTTCAATTTACTTAAATAAATCAATAATTATTGTATTAAGTATTCTTTATTTACAGTTGTAGAAATAATGTTGTTTGTATTTCGTGGGCAAAATTCTTGTTTTTTGGTGTGTTCGAATGATTTTTATTGTGTCGACCTGCGGTCTCGACTAAAAGTAACATTCTAACGCACAACAAAAAAAACACTCATTTAGCGCACTTAATACATAAATAACTATTTTACTTTTTAAAATACTAATAAAAAAGCGCGGTGGCCGAGCGTGTTAAGGCACATCTCTTTGCATACTGTGACGTCACCCGAACCAAGGTTCGTCAGTTCGAATCCGCCTGTCGACAATGTGTGATTTGTCGTAAAATATAAAAATACAGTTACATGTATTTATCACACTCGGGCGCTATAAGCTAGTCACTTATACGCCTTAAATAATGTAACATTTGACTACGAAAACCGGCAGTACGGCAGTGTAAAAACTGCGGCTCGGTGTGCCCGGTAGGCCCGATTTGGGCTGTAGTGCCATCAGAAGAAGAATAAAATAGCTTATACTGAAAACTTAAGGAATTACAGAAAGAAGAAACTTTAAGAACCCACGAGTATTTTTAAATATTGTTTATTTATTTATATTGTTATATTTGAGTTATAAAATCACGTCTTTTATCCATTTCTCATTACTAGATGTGGCACTCTGCTGCAAGTAATTTTTTTTTGCGCAAAGTGCGGCTACCTGTCGTCAAATAATGATCCCAAATATACTAGTGCAAAGGAAGTCACAGAAATAATTTTAGCGTGAAGAATCTCGGTTAGTCGCTTGTGGGAATCGAACTCGTATTCTCAAATATTAAATAATTATGAAGATTTTAAATAATATTGCATGAAGTGAATGGAATGAAATACGCTGTCTGTTTATTTATCAGTAGTATACGCTAAAAAATTTCACATAATTTGATCATAACAATAACAATATTATAAAAGATAGTGAATGATATCTTGGTAAACAATCGTACGAAGTTTACGCTTTACTAAATATCTCACAAACAGAAAAATAAAGGCATCATAAGTTTTATTCTAAACAATGGGCCACACATCGCCGAAAGTCTAAAATCGTGAAGTGTAACACATAAACTGCTTCACTCGTTCCCAAAGTCTAACAAACACGCAAGCGCGCTTGCCTAACATGTTCTGACATTGATAAATATAATTGATACAGCTTATTAAATACAGAATGAAAGTAATTAGCGGAAAAGTAATTTTTAATTAGACTCCTTTTTTAATGAGTGCGCATTATCTAGATTTCTAAATATTTTTGTTTGCCTGCGTAACTGTATTTTTGTAGCGGGACGCAAGGCGAAATTCATATTTCCTGATTTACAGTAACGCAACAGGCAACAAACACCGGGCAAGCGTGTTATGAAAGGTTAGCGAAACGCGAAAGTTACAAGAGTAAATTGCACAAAAATGCTAGAGTTATAGATGTATAGTTTCTCTGTAGACATATGCTAACACTAAAAGAATTAATATGTTTTAAACATTCTTGTGAAAACTTCTCTATTCTTTATAATTATAATTAATAGCATTTAAAATGTAATATACAACATGTCACACGAAATCTGTGCCATAGGTGATTAACATGAGAAATGGACTTTGCATTACCATTGCTGCCCTGAATATAGGAAAATGTTTGAAATAAAACTTGTTGAGAATTAAATTCTTCATTTATATCACATTTCTGTTCAAATTAATCTTCCTATTTTATAAAGAAACAACTCTTCTGGGCATTAGTCAACAATTTTATTTATTATAACTCGACTTGTTTCGGTGTCACTTACACCATCTTCAGGAGCTGGATAGAAGTAACATTTTATAATCATTACATTAAAACACTTTAACAGCTTTTAAAAACTACTCGTACTTACTTAAAAGTTACAAGAAAAGTTTGTTAAATGAAAATATATAAATAATACAGCTTTTAATAAATCCATAGGCTGGTAGCACAAGCTCTGTTTTTGGGTGTTCTAAGAGCACGGTTTTAACATGTTAGAGATAGCTAAAACACCCAAATACACTGCTCTTAAAACAAGCAAAACAGAGCTTGTGCTACCAGCCATGGATTTTAACATGAAAATAAAATTATTTATTTTGCAACAAACAATTTTCGCCGTACAATAAAATTCTTTAAACTGTTCACCACACCTCTTTTATATCCTATTTTATAACTGGATCGTTATCTTTAATCAATCGATATGTTAATGACAACTTCTTCTATCTTATGATTATTTCATAGATGATCAGAAATTCAGTAGTCTCTGAACTGAATAATTTATCTTGGTATTTTTATGTTATTTTCATGCATTTATATATTTATGCTGCTCTGTACAACAGGAACTTAATCTCAATTACAGAACAGGGCTGGAGACAGTGAGTCGAAGTGTTCATATATTTTTAACTTACGTCGAACTAAGAATCGCATCACTATACTGCCAGCACTTATATATCTAGCTATTATAACAACTTGAATATAATTCATGTATCACGTGGTATATATTGCATTAGTTTGATTAGCTGAAATAGTAAAATAAGTGAAAAGTAAGAGGCTACCAAATCAATAATAATGCCAATATCACCACATGTTGCTTTTCAATTGTTTAATTTATTGTTTTCTATCACTTTCATAATCAGATAATGCAATTTACCCGTTTGTTACGTTATTTAACAAAATTCTATTAATAATTAGACTTAAAATTAGTGTGTCAGATTATAGTCAACGGGAAGATGTTATTTAAGATGTAATTTAAAATTCACTTGAAATATAAAATTATATTGGCAACACAAATAAAATGTATATTGGCAATACTGAAAGAACAGCTAACGAATTTTTTGACAAGAACGAATTGTGGCTGAATAAATTAATAAAAAATGTGGACACCACATGACTTCCTTGTACGCGTATAAACTATAGATATTTTTTTAATTGCACATATTTGACATTAAATCTTTTATTTTTTTATTAATTAATTAAAAAAAAATATATATATATAATATTTAAATTTAGATATCTCTCTTATGCAAAAGGCTAATTTAAAAGTTCTTAATGTGCTAGACGCAAAATTTAATTCTCTAAAACTTTTATTTACATCATTTATTTCTAAAATTAAAATAATACCATTTTTTTAAAGGAAAATTGTTAGCAGTTTCATGTAATGTGTCACTTCCGGTTAGTCCCTTTTAACCAAAATCTATTGTTATTTAAATTGATATAGTAGTCTTATATACCAAATTTGAAAAGTTTTGGATTATATTTTGATATAGTTTTTTTTATTAAAATATATTATAGGCTTCAAGTAAAGTACCACTTCTGGAAGTTATACAATGATCAAAAAGGGAGATGCACAACTAGATACGAGCTAAAAACAACATTTTAACTTTCCACGGCTTACCGTTTTTGAGTTATGCGACATACATACGTACGTGCGTACGTACGTATATACGTATGTACAGACGGCACGACGAAATTAGTCAAAATGGATTCAGGCCAAAATGCGTATTTCCGCTGAAATCTGAGAACCGAAAATTTTCGCGATTACAATACTTCTTTTACTTCGTACAAGGAAGTAAAAAAACAAAATAATATTATATTACAGTATATTACATCTAAGTTTGTAGATAATTTGTATATATTTAAAATGAACAATTTAAATACAGTAAAAGGAAAAAAAGAGTTTAAAGTGTTTTCTACAGCTATTGAAAAAACATAACCCAACATTTGGATATTCATTCATTATATTCTCCCCACAAATATAACTCGTGCAATAATTATTCATCAATGATAGCATTCGTTAAAGTTTTCAGAAACTTGGCCAATTATACTCGTATTATCCTCGAATATAAAGATAGCTCAAACACAACTTTATAAACAGAGTGATTAAAAAGTTATACTGACGTCTACGGACAAGATTATAGTACGTAAGAATAATATTTACAAAATGGTATAAATAAATTACTAAATGAAGAAGTCATTAGTGAATGTATTGCAAATAAATTAAATAGGAAGTTTGGATGATTAGAACATTCACGTTGTATTATTTATGAATAATATATTAAAATAAATAAATATATCATCACGCATTTTACCCATTATTGGGTGTGGCACTCTGTAGTAGCAGATCTCGGTAAGTGATATATTTCTTCGCATGAAGTTACAAGCCGTCAAAACACGGCCCCCAAAGATGTTAGAATATTAAAATGTCAAATAAATGATACTTTTTAGGTAGAAAAATAGAAGGAATGCAGTCCGTTAAAAACTAGAATAAGTCAAATGGAGAGCGTTTAGCGTCTTCTTTAGGTCAAAGACTTCATCATTATAAAATGTTAGAATGGGGTAGGTGGCTCAGTAGATCGGGTGGGTCTGTGGATTCTCGCAGCCGATAAACAATTTTCACCATGTTATAACTGCCCTTGAACTACTCTTCCACTAATATCTTGGGTGGGGAGGCGTGATTTGACGACTGGTAATCACACTTCGAGTCCATAAATATATCACTTATCTAGATCTGCTACGGTGGAGTGTCACACCCAGTAATGGGTAAATGTCGTGATGATATATTTATTTATTTTATCTATTCCTGCTGCTCAGTTGCTTAGTTTTTGTTTCCGGTATTATTTTTATTTGTTAACAGAATAAAAATGTGACCTAATCCATATGTGTAATAATTTGACTAAGATGCTTTGTGTAAACCAGCGACCATAAAACTTTCCACCGTGGTCCCTGGCGAGCAGCAAGCTTAACCTTAATCCAAAGAAGTTCAACTTTGACCGCGTAAGATGTGCCGAATAGGACAGCGTTTACATTTTCTGCCGCTAGGGACTCTGCTGTGTCTCCGAACAGACGCTCACATACTTTCCTCTCTCTTTCTCTCTTCTTCTTTGTCTGACGCCAAGGGTCATCACCCGGAGCATCCCTTATCTAGCCTGGCGCTGAATCTATCAATGTTGCATGGACTATCAAATAATGAACTGCTGTATTGACGAGACGGAAGCAGAAGGATATTTATTTATTTTGTTGATCGGTCTGGAAGTTTGTAAGCAGTAAGACAAATGAACATTTGGAAATTTGGGGATCATAGTTAAGATTAGGCATCAGTGTAGTGGTATGATTGATATTGGGGTGCTTTATTTAATGTTTATTAAGTGCTTCAGCAACTATTATATTAATCTTATATTTCTGAGATAATATTTTTCTGTTTTTCAACCAAAATGGCTATTTTAAACGAGAATGGTAAATATTTTCTTTGAGTAAACTTAAATACTTGGATAAATACATACATTATGACAATAATTATAAAACTCCTATGGATGCCAGGTTCAATTCAATTTTACCTTTTTTAAAACATGCTTTTACTTAAATAGCGTCTATTAATATCTGTATCAAATATTTTATCCTATCAAATATTCTATATAAAATAAGAAATTCTTGACGAACGGAAAATTGAACCCGAGAAAAAGAGTATAAATTCGTTTACTATTAGATTTATAATCAATAATTTTAATTGTATCTTTAAATCTATTGCAGTGCACCCTAATAGAAATAAATGTTAAAAACAATTGTTGGATTAAGTTATGTAAATTATATTTAACTCGACGTTTTCTTACATTAAACTTGTATCGTCGTTAGGAAAATAGAAAATAATAAATAACAAAAGATAACTATAAACAAGTAACTAAGTAACAAGTAAACAAGCAATTATAATTTCTTGATCAAATGAAGAACTTTTACAAAAAGTAGGTTTAATAATTAATATGAGTTCTGAAAAATTTTGCTATATGGTACGAATTAAATGAAATTACCCAAATTTCGAAAAGCTACTTTCTAATTGTGGTTCATTTTAGTTTTCTCGATTTTCGTGACTACAATTTACGGAATTAACGTAAAAAAGACACATCTATATACATATGTTACAACTGTATAAATATGGCACATTATTAAAGTTAATTTCAATTTCTTGATCGTAAACTTAAGTTTAATTCAAAAACTCCAAAGCGTATGTGAAATAACGTGTATACAAAAAGACTAAATTTCTTTAAAACTATGTTTTTGATGTTTAGTTGAATTTATAACATGGAAATTCAACAAAAACTAAAAAAAAAACCATTATAATATATACAATATAATAACAAATTCTGGTTTGCTTAACCATTGATTTAATAGTATCAGTTACCAGGGCCGGATAAACCACGCAGCCATGGAGCCATGGCCCCAGGGCCCCCGACGTTTAGAGGCCCCGTCCAGCAGATATCTATTTATCAAATTTAACTCACTATTTTTAAAATTACTTTTAAAAAAATACATCTTTAATTTCAACTTGTGCGAGTACAACAGAATCTGCAAATTATACACAATCTTTATCAATTGCAAACCAAGCTACTCCAGCGACTTCGATTTCTAATTGTCAAAATTTTACTATAAATGTTTATAATAACACTTGTAA
Source organism: Pterostichus niger (assembly GCA_947425015.1). Lineage (NCBI taxonomy): Eukaryota > Metazoa > Arthropoda > Insecta > Coleoptera > Carabidae > Pterostichus > Pterostichus niger. Next base: position 8,463,854 of record OX380345.1, on the reverse strand, counting down.
CAATTTTGGCTCTTCCCAATATAAAAATATTGTTTTTTAGTTCAAATATCAAACCTAACCTAAAATAGATTAATTAATTTAAGCATTTTATGTTATCTTACTTTTCCATTGAACTAAGTTCTTATATTCCACAATAAATGAACTTAAAAAAAACAAAGTTCAGTTCAAAAAGTAGAGAGAATTAATTTGGCTCCAGGTTTCGGATTACCTAATTCAGACCCTGTAAGTAACATAAATTACACATTTGCAATTTACATATTTAAAGAATTTCAATTAGGATCACATTTACTAATAAAAAATCTTATGAAACACTAAGAATATTGGAATGAAAATAGTGTCATACCCATATTTATCGTGCACTATTTTTCACAATGCAAATATGAAACAGTTAAATATATACGCACATTAAAAACGACACATAACCTTATATAGTTTAACATTCGACTGTTATATTTATTCTTCTGTTAAATATATGTAAAATTATGTTACTGTTAGTTAACGAGTGATCGAATAAAGGCTGGACATGAATAAAATAACTTAATTCGCAAGAATGTTTCTGATTCTTGAGGGTTATTTACATATTAATACTATACTTATTAAAAACAAAACATTAAATTCTTCCCTCTATCGTTCATTGGTCGCTTTCACTCCATTAGGGATCAGTTGTCACCCCACAAGTGATCCTGAAGTGATCCGAGCGCTTGGCTTGCGATGTGCGATCAGAGATCAGCGATCAGATGACCCGAGGCCTGACCGGGGGTTAAGGGCGATTGTCTGTCGCAGCGCTACTCTCCCCTGGCGGCCGCGAATCGAACCAGCGAAGATAACAGCCCCAAACGCACCCTTTACGACGGACACTGCTTACATGCGAAGCATTTACACTTTGTAGATGTTTAGTAGATTGGCTTCTGACTAGACTAAGAGAGTGCGAGTGAGACTAAGAACTGACTGAAAGAGAACCCTATGATGTTGAGGTGAAACATGTGCGGCTGAAGTTAGTTCTAGCCCAAAACCCTAAACAAAATTATTTTATTTTTAATCAAAATATTACTGTTTGTTTGTTTCACCGCCAGGCATTCACATGTTATAGTCGCAGTACATTTTTCTCTCTTTCCTAAATCAATTTGAAGAAATTAAAACCAAACATTTATTAATGTCCGGCTGTAGAGTAATTGTATAAATTTTGATGAGGTGTTTTGTAAAACTTTGTCATGAGTAAGGCAAACAAACCTAATGTTTAAATAAATGAAGTACTAATATTGGCATCTCAAAAATATTACATTGGCTATGAACTATAAAATAGTTATTTAAGTATTAAAGGCAATAAATACTTTCAGCTGCTTCAAAATAATTTCAGAAATTGATGTATGTTTTGATAGTTACTATGCTACTACGGAGGAATGTTTTATTTTTACTTCTCTGGAAACACTATCAGGAAGTAGAACAAAAACATCGTGCAAAAATAATATTTATTTTAACATTGAAACGACAACAAGATGCGTGTGCAAATCACAATGAGGTTCAAATACTTAGTAAAAGTTACTCATTTAATACGATATTTTTAACTATACGTTTTTTTTTTTGTTTAAATATGAAACAACTCAACAATGAATTAAAGATAAAATAATTCGCTACGTCGCCTATTAGATAGTAAAATACTTTTGTCATTATTCGACGGTGAAGAAATTTTATAAAACGTAAAAATTATCCAAAATGAGCTACTGCTATTATTTATAATTATTTTGAGGATAATATCTTTTACCGGATACATTATTTGGTAATAACTAACGACAGCAATTGACATGAAAAATCGATAAATTTTTGCTTTGCACGGATTTCTTTTTGCTTAGATGCATGACAAAATCCTGCAAGACGGGAGGCAACCAATAAAAAAATATAAGCACTTAAAAATGAAAATGAAATTAGAGAAAATCTGAGAGGTCGCGTACAGTTGGATAAGATAATTTTTTGAGACAAATAAAATAAAATAATGTTGTGTTAAACTGACACTATTAAATCGGCAGTATGATGACGTGGATTGCATTACAACATCGAATTTGGAGATCTCGAATTCGAATCCCAATAATGTTATATATATATATATTATATACTTTACAGAGTAGCATAAATAAATAAATACATAAACAAATAAATCAATATAAACATTTTATTTGGTGACAGGACTTTATCGCAGTAAGAGGATTTTACCCTAGTAATGGACCATTATTATTACAAAACTGTGCATATTGGTTGAATTTTCAAATGTTTTGCATTATAATTGGTTGAAAACAGGCCAAGGGAAATTATCATTTTAAAACTGTCCATAATGATGTTTTTACATTAAATTTTTCTATATGTGAGGATTTATCAATATAACAATATTTTTCTTCAATAATACTCTATGTGGTGCTATTTAATGACTAGTAATAAAAAATATGTCATATATCGAGATTAAGATAGCAAGGATGTTGCATTAAAATTAGGTAAATGACTCAAAATGATATTTATTTGATTTGTTTATTTATAACTGAAGAAATGTTAAATGGCGTGATGAAGAAATGAGTGTATCTATTTATTTGCTATAACTGTGAAATGATATAATTCAACGGAAAACATATATGTAGAACGCAATTAAAATGCATTTATTCCAAGTTTACATATGTTAAGTGTATGACCAAGCCGATACATAAATGCATACAGTATAAAGCAAATTGTTTTAAATTATATTGTTACAGTCATACGGGTAATTATATCAAAACATTATATCAGCTCGTAAAGAGACACTTATGCTAATATGTCCGATACACTTGCCAACGTAATAGATGCAAAATTTCGATAACGATGAATTATTTTACTTCATTCTTGTTGGCGAGATGATAACAAATTACTTTTTATCTATTCATATTTTTATGTACATATCCGGATATCTGTTATTTATTACTAAATGATTGTTACTAATCTTGGAAGAATATTACGTATGAACAAACTATTTAAAAAAAAATGTATAGGCTAATACGTACATTTCACTTGCTCGCTGTTGTCATTTTTTCGTGATGTATACCCCCATTTTTAACTAAATATGTAGTTACTTGAAACATAGAATATAAATAGATGAATGTAAATGATTAATTTGAATTATTATAAAAACGTTAAAGTTTCAATTACAGTAATTAAAGAAGATACCTCGTCATAAGTATCTCCTCTGTATTACATTCTTATTTTAATTTCATTTGTTATTCTAGGGTAGGTGGCTCAGTGGTATCGAGTCGGCCTGTAAATTTGAAAACCCGGGTTCAATTCCTATAGCCGACAAACAATTTTCACCTAATTAAATCTACCCCTGCGGCTTCCCCTCCACTATCGTCTTTGGGGGCCGTGATTTTACGGCTGATAACTGAACTTCACGTGAAGAAATATATCACTTACCGAGCTCTGCTACGGCAGAGTGTTACACCCAGTAATGGGTAAAAGGTGTGATGATATATTTATTTATTTGTTATTCTGTACAACAGGAACTTGATCCCAATAAAATAAAGGGGACCTACAATTTATAGCGTAATTCGAACTACGTTGCTATAGTCATATTTTTATATAAGATTTGAATCTCTTGTTTGAGACGCAAGTTTTACCTCGATACTACAACTCTCTGTCAATAATAATGAATATTTCTTGTTGAGTTTTAATTATTTATTATGTTTGAAATAAAATATAATTTCTTTTAAATACAACGCTATATTAAAAATAAGTCTATTTGAACAATGTATCACAACATAAAATGCACAGTAAATATATATTAACTTCCAGATATAAATACGATCGAATCTTTTACTTATCTGTGACATGAGTTATTTGTCACATTACCCCAGAAATGATTAACAGGTCTTAGATAAACTTTCTATCTCTGTAGAGTTAACAATATTGTGTCAGTTTGTTAAATAGAACAATGTGAATATTTTAGGAGTGTAAAAGTAAACAATAAAATTGAACAATATGTGTTTCAACTGATTTGCATATTCTAATCATATAGGACAGAAAAACTTATAAAATATGGTGTTCACTTTAATATGCGTGTTTAAATTCATGCTTATTTGTGTAAGGTAAATACGGGCATAACAACATATCTATGCATAATAAACAAGTTTTTGAAATACATGGCATTTTCAGTCATTTCATTGTAATTTATGACATAACAATCGTTACAAATTATTACATATGTTCGTCGCCAAATGATATTTTTCGTAATAGACAACATTATATTTATGTACCGCAGTAATTTTACTTTATTAAATGTCAAATATATCGTGTATCTACATAAAAATGTTGAATAATACATTTCTGACTGTAACTCACTACATTTTAATTTAATGTTTTTGTCCTTTAATCAATTTTGATTTATTTTGGATTTCTATTATACAGAATGATCCAGCAGTGTTATTTTTTTTCAAAGTTTATTTGAAATTAAAATGCGCACATACCCACAGTATAACTTCATAAACTTAAATAGAACATCCTAAATATTTTTGCAAAATTTGAAATATTTGTTATTCATTATAGTCCTAAAATGAACAGTACAGAAAATATTCATATTTTTATTTATTAATAAATAATCACACACAGAAACAAGAATACAGATTATTGGTGTCTACTTTTAAATAATTTAAATATATTACGAGTAATTGCACGATGGAATTATAAATTTAAAAAAATTCATTAAATAAGTTTTTTGAATCAAATATATTTTAATAACAAAATAGACTTGAAATTGAAAATTTGACGCTATTAATAGATTTTCATGTTGAAAAAGCGATTTAAATAACAATTGTTAATTATATTGAAGTTAAGAAATAAGCCATTTTGAATTTCGCAATATTTCGGTTATAATTTTCACATTTGTCAAATAGCTCTATAAAAACAATTGTAGCGTTAGTACCATATGACAATATATAATATATCAAAAAAATTAATATATGGAATACATAAATTTTAAATTTTTAACATAAACAATAGTTAAGAAATTGTTATATCTAATTAAATAATTAACTTACCGAGATCTGCTTCAACAGAGTGCCACACTCAATAATAGGTATAAGGCATGATAATTTATTAAAGATGGCTATAAGAATCCTATCAGGATTGAATCGTAGAGACCACTGTAAACAATTTTTGTAGATTTAAAAATTATGCCTCTTCCTTCAATCTACATTTTCTACACATTAGTAGAAATTCATAAAAAAAGTTGTTTTTCTCTGCTAACAAAGACATGTCATTCCTATCACACCCGGTTAGGTTTACTGTTACGTAAACCTAGATTAAAATTAGCTACATCTGAAAAAAACTGAATGTTAGATTTTACAATGTTGTCCCCGAACAAGTCAAACTACTTGATGATCGTAATTTTAAATCAACTTTGAAACGATATTTACTAACACACTGTTGTTATTCAATTGATGAATTTTTAAGAATTAAACACAAAGAACATGACATATAATTCTATGTTTTTTTAACGTACTATAAACACTTTGTAACATAGTCAATAAAGAATTGAATTGAATTCAATATATAATTTAAAAAGTTCAAAGTAAATAAAATATGTATGTACAGTTGGTTTGAAAATTTCATGAAAGTCATAAATATAAGGCTATATTACAATAGAAATAGAAATTTTCAATATACTAAGCGAACAGACAAACGATGTTGACATGTTGAGGAACAACAAATGATTCAAAATTATGATAAGAACTAGTCAACGAATTTAGCAATAAACAATAAGTGGATAAATAGTTATATTAAATATATGTTTTTTTTCGTAAATTTATTGAATTTTTATTCATTTTCAAAAATAGATCCCTTTTAATAATTACTTCTTGTTCCAAATTTTTAACATTATTGGAATCAAAATGGTGATCGATTGTTAAGTATGATTTGATAAAGTTGTCTTACTATATATTTACAATCGCAGTTCTCTACCTAACCAATTTTTAGTTTGATTTCTAAATGTAAGTATCATTGCAGTTTTTACAATAAATTTTATTTGAAAATTGAGAGGAATTTTATCATTGTATGTAATATCATATAAAACTTTTAATAAGGAATGAGACCATAAAAGATAAAATGAGATTTGAGCGATTTTCAATTGTTTTTTCATAAGTTATTCAAACCTTTTCAAGTATGTGTATATGAAAATAAAATGCTCGAGGAAGGAATCAGAACAGGAAAAGATGAATAAATAATACATTAATTATTCTACTGTATTGAAACAACTAATTACGTATAAAAATAGTACCAGATTTAATTTATGTATGTTATAACTACTTTATTTACAACATTGCTTAGCGTCCATAAAACAGCACTTTATTAGAGTAGCATAATAAAACAGCAAAATTGAATTGCTGTCGGTATCAAAAAAATATTAATGCTTGAAAATAATTATTAAGCCTAAGTAATTAATTTCTTTACATTTAATATAATTTCTTTTTCTTTTTTTGAGATTGTCTTAAGATATTTTTCCTTTGTTTTTGATAAATTTAACTGTTTAATAATTGTAAATAACATTGTTAAACAAAAGCAACATCAAAGCATATTAGGCGGTACCAATAAGTTTTTCAAGTTAACATATTTTAAAAACATAAATCGCCTCCAAGGCAGCCGAATATAAAGCTGCGTATGTAACTCGTTCATAATCGGACATTATGTACTTATTATATAAATAGCTCTTATAATTATGTTTGATTATAAATAATAACAGTACAAAACAATATTCCAGTAATGAGTTTGAGTCATATAGAATTCATTAATGCATATCTAGCGATAATTCTCAAATCGCTAAATTAGTATTAGTAGTTTGTTCTAAATAATTATGTTATAACAATGGATTTTATCTGTTCTATACTATACTCCCTGACACAAAGAAGCACCAATTATTTTGAACTATAGTATAGATAATTATAATTCTTACTTTATTATTCTGTATAGCAAAAATTCGAGGAATGTTATTTGCCTGAAATATGATTCCCATATTGTTATTTCCTGTTTAGCAACGACTACGTCGAAAACATATTCTCTCACAGTATGTCCGGTTCTAGCAATGAGTATAATATACGGAAATAATGAAGTTTGCAGATCGAAAACACTGCGATCGAAGAAAAAATATATTTTCACGTATGATTAAAATATTTTGCAGTTTTCTAGAAGTATAAATAGAAATAATAAATGCATAAAATTAAAAAACGGTACTTGCAAGACATGTGCATAAATAGGAAACAAATCAGATTTTCTACACATTAAAAAGCTAATCTCAGGAATTCATTAAACTTTTAACCCTGATTCAGAAATTAGAAACTGTAGTTTCATGTGAATGAACACGTTCAGCACTTCAAGTCAGTTTCTAAAAACCAAATGCTCGCAATTTGTAGTGTAATAATAATAGTAAGCGGGTAATCTTTATGTAAACTTATACCTACATGGTGGTCCGTAAAAGCAACTACCTAGTTAATTGTGTGAAACATTAAGTAAATAAGGAATTAAAATTCACAAACTAGGTACAACAATGGTTCAAATGGCTCACGTGTCAACGCTGTCTTAGATCGTAATAAACAGGTGAAAATTCTGAGCAGGCACCCACTATTATCATTATTTATAATAGGATGGAAATTACTTAAGAAATTGCATGTTTACTGTAAATATTTATTGAATACTAATTAGTTACTGGTCATATGCTAAATTTTATAATATGGGTAGGTATATTATTTAATTCGTATTAAATGAAAAGGAATTTTGCATTTTAAACTTTTATTAGGTACTCAACAGTAAACCGGAAGTTCTTCTATGATTAGATTATAATGACAAGTTTATGAGTACCTACTCGCGGCAATTCGTTTCTCGTTTCTATCTCAATAGTCATGAAATTGTCAATAATTCTTCTAGATTAAAAAAAATACATATATAAATATTTGAGACAAACATAATAATAAAAGTTTTTTCACATATTGCATGTCTCGAATATTCAAGACGAGAATTATAATTAAGAGGATATTATCCGGTACGAAAAATTAGTTATTTTTCTGGAACATATCCTGACTGTATAACAGCACATATTTTATTAATTTTTTCACTATTATGTAAATAAAGGATGGAAATAGTGCGCTAACTCTGAATTTTTTAATTTTTGATTCCTGGAAAATTGTTGTATATAGTTAAAAAATCATGTATTTTTGATATTAAATTAACCACAAGGAAAAGTAACATATTGATATAATAATGAGACAGCGGCCTGAGAATAATCTTTATTTATAACTTTACCAAATTTCAAGCATATAGGTTCATTCTTGTGGCTGTAGTTTGTTCCAGAAAATGTTCGCATTGCCTACTTTACAGGCGCAAAATGTAGAGATTTTCACAGTGGGCGGAGTTAACTTGCGGTTCTCGTTGCTTGAATTGATGTTGCGAGAAAACATTGTTGTCAGAATTGTGAATTTGATTACTTCGTTATTTCTCTTTGCTCATATGCTCGTGTTCTATTGCTAAATATTTTTGTTAAATTTATTTAATTTGGTTTCTTTGTTTTTTGTTAAATATTAAATTTGTTATTATTATAGTGCAGTAATATTTGTAAGAAACGAAATTAAGATGAGCAATTTTTGCGTTTGTGATATTAAAAATAATAAAATTTAAATAAGAAAAGCATATTATTATTGCGCTTTTTACATATTACTGGCCATGGTTCTCTGCTGTAGGAAATCTCGGTAAGTACTATTTTGTCAGCTTGAAGTGCAGTCACCAGCCGTCATATTACGATCACCAAACATGGGTGCTCCAGGGGCAATTTTAATGTGGTAAAGTGAACAATAGTTGCTTGTATATCAAGGAAAAAAGTAAAACATTTCGTCCCGAAGGTAACATTTCATTGTCCGAGACGAAAAATAGTAAAGTTTTCAGAAATAAATTACAAATTTTAATAAGATTTACAGAAATCTCCTAGTTGTTGTCAAATCATATCGTTGTTTTTCAGTTGCAATAGATATGGCTTTATTTGCTTTTCCTACTCTTTCTTTCTTAGGGATATAAAGTATCACTTTCTCTTCTCAATTCATGAAGAAAGTTTAATTTTCTGATAGGGTTTGTGGAAAAATATTGTTACTTATTACTAACAAATGAGCATTTTAATTCCAAATATAATATAAAAATCTGAAAATATGTAAAATGCGATGTTAGCCATTTAACATGCTGTTAACTCACAATATAGTTAACATTGCTTTACACAATTGAACCATAATTTTAGATAGATACAGATTTATAAAAGTTGAAAACATATCATATTATAATACATAGTAAAATCGTTCAGGACAAAATTTGTACGTTTTTACTTCCTTGTACGAAGTAAAGGAAGTATTGTAATCGCGAAAATATCCATTTTGACCATCCCTGAATCCATTTTGACTGTACGTACGTATGTATCTCGCATAACTCAAAATCGGCAAGCCTTAGAAAGTTAAAATTTTGTATTTAGGACTGTTATAACATATAGTTGTGCACTTTCCTTTTTGGTCACTATATACCTTCCGGAAGTGGTACTTTACTTGAAGTCTATAATAAATTTTAATGAAGAACTATATTAAAATATAATCCAAAACTTTTCAAATTTGGTATATAAAACTACTATATCAATGGAAATAACATAATAGATTTTGGTTAAAATGGATTAACCGAAAGTGATATATTACATGAAGTTGCTAACAGTTTTTCTTGAAAAAATGATATTATTTTGATTTTAGAAATAAATGCTGCAAATAAAAGTTTTAGAGAATTCAATTCTGCGTCCAGCACATTAAGAACTTTTAAATTAGCCTTTTGTATAAGCGAGATATCTAAATTTAAAAATCTGATGTGGACACCACATGACTTCCTTGTACGCGTATTAAACTATAGATATTTTTTTAATTGCACATATTTGACATAAAATCTTTTATTTTTTATTTTTTGTTCTAATCCATAGCAAACTTAATTAAAACAAAAACACAAAATATATACTATTTAAATTTAGATATCTCGCTTATGCAAAAGGCTAATTTAAAAATTCTTAATGTGCTAGACGCAGAATTTAATTCTCTAAAACTTTTATTTGAAGCATTTATTTCTAAAATTAAAATAATACCATTTTTTTCAAGGAAAACTGTTAGCAGCTTCATGTAATGTGTCACTTCCGGTTGGTGTATTTTAACCAAAATCTATTATATTATTTCCATTGATATAGTAGTCTTATATACCAAATTTGGAAAGTTTTAAATTATATTTGAATATAGTTTTTCATGAAAATCTATTATAGGCTTCAAGTAAAGTACCACTTCCGGAAGTTATATAATGACCAAAAAGGGAGGTGCACAACTAGATGTTATAACAGTCCTAAATATAAAATTTCAATTTTCTACGGCTTACCGTTTTTGAGTTATGCGAGATACATACGTACGTACGTACGTACGTACGTACAGACGTCACGACGAAAATAGTCAAAATGGACTCAGGGAGGGCCAAAATGCGTATTTCCACTGAAGTCTGAGAACCGAAAATTTTCGCGATAACAATACTTCCTTTACTTCGTACAAGGAAGTAAAAATTATATATTTCTTGGTTTTTGTAATTAAGTTTGCTATGGATTAGAACAAAAAACAAGAAAAAATAAAAAAAAATTACGTCAAATAACGTCAAATATGTGTAATAAAAAACATGTAGGTATAGTATAATACGCGTAAAAAGAGGTGTCTATATCAGATTTTTTATTTTTATTATTAGTAGACATTTTAACACATTATTAAATGAAATTTGTAGAACGTAGTCAATGGGGTACAACTTGAGTCTATCAAAGCTCATAAGTTTAAAACTTGCTGATTTACACATACATAAAAAATACTATTGTGTCTGAATGTTTCAAATACCAGTAAATCTGTAGGTCTACTGTACCGTAATTGCATTTAAATTTAAATAAAAAAGCAATCATGTTAAGGATGATATATACTCATATCTTGAAATAGAAGTTGTGGATACAATATATAAATTAAAAACAAATATAAATTACTTTGTCAAATCAATTGTCAAAATTAGATTTACAATGTAGAAAGTTGGACGGGATGTAATTTTTAATATTGGTAGTAATTTGAAATTAGCAACATTTAAACCCGTTAACATCCGCATACTTGTAGCTATATCTATGAATAACATCAATTTTTAGATGAACTATAAATCTTATTTCCTATATACGTACTATGAAGTAAAGTCTGATGCATGAAGAAATAAAATCCATTGAAACAAACGGTCTACCGCATAGTCGTTACCGACAAACTTTTTATTAAACATTTATTCAGTTTGGCGCGACATCTGTCTTCCAGTCGCATAATTTGCCGCTCCGGTGTGATAATTGCCGGGAAGTATGTTTCATACATACGGCAATTTAACGCCGCCATTCGTTAAAACTTAAAGCGTTCGGTAATGAGCTGAAGCGCAAACGGCGATAGAACGAATTAGAATTTCAAATAGTAATAACTGTTATTCTGCGTAGTGCGGCGGCAATTATGCGCAACAATTATTAGAAGAATGCATCAATATTATTATCGTAATGATGGTTCATTATGTGATTGTTGCTAAATGTTTTCAGTTTTCACCTGCGCTGGAAGTTAAATACTGCACTACCATGATTAGGGCTTAAATATGCTAAGTAGTACTTAAGACTGCACTTAAATCGACACCGAATTTAGTCGCCTGGGTTAAGTATATGTTCATGTGAGGTGCACTATACCCGATGGAATAGATTTGCATTTGTAAGTATATTACATGTTACGTTGCAGTGTTTTTGTTGTTTTAGCAGGAGTCGAAACGTTTGTTTCATTTCATCGAACAAGAAAGTGAATATATCATGCATTCCTGTACTTCCTCAATTTCACTTATTTTATTCTCTATTTTCAACGGTTTTAGTACAATATTTATTTATCGATATGATTTAACTCCCTGATTGATATGTTTACTTTATATACAAAATTATTGAAAAAAATAGTCTGAAATAAAATATTTTATATGAATTTTAAATATGCGTTGTCATGACTGTTTTATGAATTTAAAATTTTACAAATGGTAATTCTAATAACCTATTATTTAAGTCAGAAAAAATAACACAAAGAAATTTTATAATTGTATGCTATTGTAGTAAAAACCATTAAGGAATTGACTTACGTCATCAAAAACTTGATGAATGACTTATGGCCGGTTTCATCAACAAAAGTATAATTTTATATTTTGTTTAAATAAATAAATGCAAATCAAAATTACATGCTAAATGAATGAGCGTAGGTGACTCAGTGGTATCGAGTCGAACTGTGGATCTGAGAACCCAGGTTCGATCCTCAATTTTCATCCCATTAAAATTACTCCTGTGGCCCTGCCTACACAATCATCTTCAGGAATCGCACTTTATGTGCATAAATATATCACTTACCGAGATCTGCTACGGTCGAGTACCATACCCCATAGACTAACAGGCGTGATTTATGTACACTTATTTTATTTTATAGATTAATTGGAATTGCTCTCATACATTCGATTTGTTTTTATTTATTTTAACCAAATTTAAATTTTAACAGCAAATAGTGAACCAATTTATTTACTTGATAGTACGTTGGTGTAGTTAGCGTTACGGTATTCTAATCCAAAGATCCCGAGTTCGAATCCTACTCAAGCTAAAAATATATGAACTACCATACCGCGGCTTGATGTGTCAGAACCCTGTACTGTAGTTCCACTGTTATACAAATAGCGTAAATAAATAAATATCTGTACCTGATTTTAGCTTTTAAAACTACTGTAGACTAGGGCGGATTAAACATCGACAGTACTATCGACAGACAATCGGCTTTTTTATGAAAATGTTGGATATTTTCTTTGTTTTTACATTAACCTTTATTAAAATAGGCATTTGTTTATATGTTTGCATAATAAATAATACAAAAATAAAACCGGCAAATCACCAAGATCATTTGTGTTGTTAGTCTCCTTACATCCAGCTATCCAACGCCGTGGCGGCTGTCAGCGCGAGACAAAATGGATGAGAAGAATTGCTATATTTTTTTCAACGTTTTTAATTTTGTTTAATTTTTGTTTTTGCAAGGATTAAGAAAAGCTGTGATATAAGATTAGATGATCAACGAGGTGGCCCTCTCTATGTTTTAAAGACATTTATGTAATATATTTATTAAATATAATATATTGATTTACGTATGCTCAGTGCTCATAATTATTTAAAACCTTTGTCATTGTTTAAAACGATACATTTTATCATGTTTCATTTCTAGTACAAGTTAATATTTTTTGAAAAAATTTCTTTTTCAAAACGATGCCTGTAAACATTAAATAAATATATTTGGAATTAATTTCACCGATAGTACTATCGATAGTATTAGATAGTTTTTTCAAGACTATCGATAGTATTCGATAGTCACACTATCGATGTTTAATCCACCCTACAGTAGACTAAAAGATTTTAAAAACACGCTTCTTTTTTGTAAAACTTCACAGAACGGCTAGTGATTTTAAACAAATGTGCGGTATAACACAATCACAAATTAATTGACAAATAGTGAAAACTCAAACCAGAAATGTGACATGTAAATCTGCATCACTATTGACAACCTAAATACCACAAATTATACTGTTATCTTTTCTAAAAATATATTTGTATGTATCGATAACAAATTTAATTAATATTTATTACTTTTTTATAAGAATTGTGATTTCTTGCTTATTTTTTTTTATTTGCTACCTGAATATTGCACTAGTTTTTTTTATGGTTTTCCTAAATTTGTTTCAGTATTGATGACGCAAATCATTTCCTTAAACATTTTCACTATATCATCTTTCAGTGAGGCCAAACAAATGTTTATCAGAGAGTCACAAAATATAGTAAAAATGTGTTTGTTTTATATTATTTTAATTAAGATTATTCATTATCAACTCAGCTTATAGCAAGCTGAACTAAACATAACTTAAATTTTAAACTTAGTTTAATTAAATAAAAGCATATCGAATGGTTGACAGTAATATCAATTATTCTATATGACGTAACAACTATATACCTTTATTAATTTAAACCATGTTTAAAATGTAAGTTTTGTTGGTGCAACAGGCCTTTAGAGAAATAAAAATAAATTAAATATATGGTCTTGGTTTAGTAATTTTGTGGCTTTAAAATATTATTATTTATTTAGTTACTTTTATTACGCTGTACAACAGGAACTTAATCCCAATTACAGTACGGACTTCGCACTCATCGAGTCGCAGTGTAGTAGTTTATATAATTTTTAGCTTGAGTTTGATTCGAACTCAGGATCTCCGGATTCGAATTCCGTATTGCTATACACACCAAGGTATATGTACTCGTTTTCAATCGACTTTAATTTAAAATAAACATTTAATAAGCATCTATTTAAATACAAACTCAGGATATCCTCCATGCTCGTGTCCTTACACTAAATATCAAAGGTCAAAGTTTCACCCGTCCTGTCGTCCACCGCCGATTTCTACTTTCAGAATTAAAAATGTACATAAATATCATGTTACCTGCGTATGCCAGACGTAAAATATGCGAGCATTGATGTATGCTACATGTGCATACGTCATTGTATATTGAAAATTGTTTTATAGGTTAGTCAACTGGAATATGTCAAAAATATTTTGGTTGAGTGGTAAGGAAGTGTTGACTGTCAAAATTAATTATGCTTGAAATAACTGACTTTTTTTTACTAAATTCTTAAGATATTTGTTGAAATTTTTGAACCACGAAATATGGTTTGTCATTTTCTGAGCAATCAATTATATAATTTATTGTGACACATTTATTAATAAAATATTTATATTTCCTAATTATAGCGAATATTTTATAATTTTTTTTTGTCACGTTTGTTTAACATTAAGAAGAAACGTTTTGGTAAATAAAAATTTGTATTTTAAACTCAATCTTATGGATAGTAGAGATTAGTATAGGATTTCAAAAAAAAATGTCTATTATTCTTACTCAATGTTGTTTCATTATTATTAAAAATTGATTTTAATATTATAACCATTTTTCTATTTCAATAATATCTTCAGCTTTCATAGACAAAATTAGTTTTGAACAACACGTTTTTATTTGAGCCTACATTGACTTTGCAATTTTACCTAATTACATGTTTTTTTAAGAAATAATACTAATTGTCACATTTCATCAAAACTTTTTTTGATTTTTCGTGTTTGTTTTTTCCTGAATTCTCAATAACTACAGATTTTTTTAAAAATTTAGGGTTGTAGTTCATGTTCGAATTGTAGTAGAACCGTACTAAAATTTCAATCCTAAACAGGCTAAATAAAATATAGAAACAAGAAAATTTAGAATGTCCTGGTAATTCGAGTATAACCATTATAAGAACAATTTGAAATATTCTTCAATGTCTTTATGATGTTGAGCGTTTCATTGTCCATCTATAGAAATGTGTTAATATATAAATATTTAAATGTAGATTGCTATTGTCCTAAAGATATAGGATTTAATTGTTGATTTTTGCTAATATACATTTTAACAGATAGAATTCATTGTCGATTTGCCTTGAGGAAACTTTACTAAGAAAGGAGGACTTATTACAGTTAGTTACTTTAATACATATACAGTAGAGCCCCGATTATCCGAACCTCAGTTATCCGAACCCTCAATTATCCGAACGATGAATCCATTTATCCGAACACTCGGTTATCCGAACGTTTGCGAGATTTGGCCGCTCAAAAACGTGTAGCCACCGTTCGCCAATTGAAGATAGACAGTTTTATGCAACCGAAGCCATAAAATAAATTATGCGGAATACTTTTCATAAATGTTTCATACTTATTATATTTGGTTTTGAGAATATATTTCGATTTTTACGACATATTTTTTTGTGCAATAATTTTTTTTCTTTGAAACCACGAAAAATATTGCATTTCGGTTATCCGAACTTTCGATTATCCGAACTAGGTCCGGTCCCAATTAGTTCGGATAATCGGGGCTCTACTGTATTTGTAATTCGCCTTTTCGATTTATAACTAGATTAGTATTAGCGAAATCTTTATTCTAATAAAAACCAGTCAATAAAAATGAGACTATACAATAAATAATACAGTAACGAAATTAAACTGAAATATCGTGCAAGACAAAAGTTATGTAATTTTTATTGACTGGTTGTTATTACAATCAATATTTCGCTGAAGATGATCTTGTTACACAAAGATCGAAACTTCCAAATACAAATATATGTATTAAAAACAAATATTTTAATAATTTTGTTCCTAAGACCTACATTTTCACTAAAGTTAAAATATATATTTTGATTGAGTAAATGTTGATTTATTCTATTAAATTTAAAAATTATTACATTATATTTATAAATACATATAATATTTAGTCATTAAATATTTTAAAAATAACATTCATTCACCTACAAATTTATTTTAGAAACTATAAGGTAGACGAAGAGTTCAGTGATATCGAGTCGGACTGTGGATTTGAAAACTCGGATTCGATGCACACAGGGGACAAATAATTTCCATTACACTAAAATTACCCCTGTGGCTGTTCCTCTACTAACATCATTGGCGGCCTTGATTTGACGTCTAATAATCACATTTTAGCACATAAAAATATCACTTATTGAGATCTGCCACGGTAGTGTGTCATACCCAATAATGGTTAGAAGGCATGACGATATATTTATTTTATTTCATGTATTTTCGGAATTTTGTAACAAGAAAATATTTTACATATTTGAGAACATATTTTTACAAATTTCACGATGTAAAATCCCATTTCATTAGATACATGATTACATAATTGATAACTTAGCTTAGCTTTGCACAAATAATCTAATTTTGCTATGTAGGTAGATACCTATTTGAAATGAGCGAGTCAACAATTTAAAAAATTTGCCACTCATGACCAACTAATTTCCTAGGTCTAGAAAAATGACTAGTACTAAAAAAACAAATTTCTCCCCTTGTAGGATGATGTAGAAGGGTCCGCCTTGGCCCTTACCGGACTTCCCGGAGCCCCGATCTTGACCGGACCCTCAGCTAGCCATCAGCGCGACAAATAAGACAAGCCATTTGTCCACATTGTGTCACCAATTGATTTACATTGATCACCAGGGTTGGTTTTTGTTCAACCGTATTCAACATACGATTTTTTTCCGTGATTTCTTTTCCTATTTTTTTGGAAAACGTGACGTAATTGATGAGTTTTTTCTGAGATGGCGCTGGATTGGGCAGCAAATCTGTTAGTAACGCAGATTAATTCACTAGCACCAGTCGTTTGTATTACTGATCCTGTTAAATTGTTTAGGAAAATTCTTTCTTTTTACTTGCAAAGGCATAGCGTTTTCAGAATTACTGTGGGTGCACCAGATTTCATTAGTGCAAGTGTGGAACGCATATATTAATGTATTTAAATAATTAGTATGAAATAAACCGATTTGATTTCCAAAAAAAAATATGATATTACTAATTACACATATGTAAGTTTAAAAACCTTTTTCATTCTGAATTACGGAAGAATTAAGTATTTAGTTTAGTGAATCGGAACCTTGATTAGAGAACCCGAGTTCGATTTCAACAGAAGACAAACTGATATCCATCATATTAAAATTTCCTCTGTGGTTTCCCGACCACTAATATCTAAGAGTCGTAATTTAGCGGCCGGTAATTGACTTCACGCATATAAATATATCACTTACCGAGATTTGCTACAACAGATTGCCACACCCACTAATGGGTAAGAGACGTGCTCATTTGTGTATACGGAAATATAAAAATATAAATTGAAGCTTGTACTTGAAGC
This sequence comes from Pterostichus niger, assembly GCA_947425015.1. NCBI lineage: Eukaryota > Metazoa > Arthropoda > Insecta > Coleoptera > Carabidae > Pterostichus > Pterostichus niger. Next base: position 8,445,982 of record OX380345.1, on the reverse strand, counting down.
ACTTTTTACTTCCTTGTACGAAGTAAAGGAAGTATTGTAATCGCGAAAATTTTCGGTTCTCAGATTTCAACGGAAATAGGTGTTTTGGCCCTCCCTGAATCCATTTTGACTAATTTCGTCATGCCGTCTGTACGTATCTCGCATAACTCAAAAACGGTAAGCCGTAGAAAATTGAAACTTTATATTTAGGACTGTTATAACATCTAGTTGTGCACCTCCCTTTTTGGTCATTATACAACTACCGGAAGTGGTACTTTACTTGAAGCCTATAATAGATTTTCATGAAAAACTATATTCAAATATAATTTAAAACTTTCCAAATTTGGTATATAAGACTACTATATCAATGGAAATAACATAATAGATTTTGGTTAAAATAGACTAACCGGAAGTGGCACATTACATGAAGCTGCTAACAGTTTTCCTTGAAAAAAATGGTATTATTTTAATTTTAGAAATGAATGCTGCAAATAAAAGTTTTAGAGAATTAAATTCTGCGTCTAGCACATTAAGCATTTTTAAATTAGCTTTTTGCATAAACGAGATATCTAAATTTAAATATTATATATTTTTTGATTTTTAAAAAAATTAAGTTTGCTATGGATTAGAACAAAAAATAAAAGATTTAATGTCAAATATGTGCAATTAAAAAAATATCTATAGTTTAATACGTGTACAAGGAAGTCATGTGGTGTCCACATCAGATATTTTCAATATAATTTAGAAACGGTAGTTACTTATAAAATAATATAAATATTATTATCATTCCGCCTTATTACCCATTATTGGGTACTCTGGCGTAGCAGATTTAGGAAAGTGATACATTTATTCTCGTAAAGTACGGTTACCGGCCGTTATCTCACAGCCCCCAAAGATGTGAGTTTTGGGTGGAGCCACAGAGGTAGTTCCAATATGGTAAAATATATAAATATATATTATTTATTCTCAATTATTTTTGAACATTTCATAATGGTAAAACGTATTATAATAATTATTACGAAACAAATTGAACTATGTAAATTACAAAATAAATCTTTATAATGTTTAAAAAGTAATTAGTGAAATTAGTATAATTAATTAGTTACAACTTGATCGTAGAAAAATTGACCACGCAATTCCTGTTAAAAGTGTCTTTATTTATATTCACGGATTTCTCACTTATGCAATAAAGTAGTGTTTTAAATATTAGTTGCATAAATAACTAATATTATGTTTGAAAAACAAAATACTACAACTACCAAAAATTCCTTGTATTGTATTAAAAATAGATTATTTGTTCATCGTTTACGTAGAAATATCATATTTATTTATTCATATTATGCTGTACAGCAGGAACTTAATCCCAATTGCAGTACATGGTCCACATTAACCAAGCCGCAGTCTGTTAATTTTTATTTTGAGTGCGATTTGAACTCAGGATTTTCGCAAAACTAAACAATGAAAATCTGATCTATTTAATAAAATAAATAATTATTAAATTGGGTTATCTAAATTCATCACTCAGACTAAGGTGGAATCTACCATAAAACCTTTGTATACAGGGCCCACCGAACGCTAGCTTCGCCACTGAATATAGGTAATACATATTAAATGAAATTAATTCCTAAAATAAAAATTGGAACGTACCGAACTGTATATTATAATTGACAGCATGCTTCGTAAATATTTATGCAACAAATCTAGTACAAACTACAATAAAATATTCTGCATTTGCATTTTTACTCTATTCATATTACGTAATTTTAACTATAGAAACAGTATGTAAGTTATAGATAGTAAGTAATAACTTTTAGAAATCAGAATATGTAAAGTTATTATTCTCCGCTATTTCTTCAATATAGAAACGTTTAAATGATGGCTAAATGCGTAAAATTGATTATCTTGGTAAATTATTTTTATTACCTATTGTCGTTTAATTTCTTTCTGTAACTAAAAGGCTTTCTTTAATTAACTGTTTGTTTTGTTTTAAATGAAATACACAAAGGAAGTAATGTTATATATTATACATATAGTAATAATTAAAATAAATTAACCGTACAATATTTTCATTAAAATTCATAGGAATACGCTACGCAATAAAGAACAAGTCACAGATATATTGACATCTGTCGTAAGATTTCGATGTACTGGAAAATTAATAAATTGAATTAAATTTCACACAATTATGTTTTTAATTAGCCATGACATATTTTTTAAACAATGTAGATACTAATGAAATAATAAAATACATATATAGATAGTGCTGTTTTTATTTTAAACACAATAACAATAAAAAATAACCGAAAGGTATAACAGTTATAAAATATAAAATATCTATACGAAGTATTGTCTTGTAAGATCGCATAGCTAAATTTATATTTGCCGCATATCTTTTGTATGAATTTAAATCACATGACATTTGAAACAAGGAAAATGATTGTCATTTCAAAAGCAACTATTAATTACGAAACGTATAATATAATAATAACATACGTCGTGCTACAACAAAACTCATCTAACTGCCTTCATTTATTAACAAACAAAAAACATCAGAGATAAAATCTCAGAACAAATGACAGTATACCAGCGCGATTAAAAAGAAAAATGAAGGTATCAAAGAGAGTTTTTCTACGGCTTCACGTAAAATAACGCCAGTGGCCAACAGCTGTAGTCGTACCGAACACATTTAACCAGTAATTAAGTTGTACATTTTCAACAGTCCGCCACGGTGAAGCGGAGTATGTCTGACCGCAAGCACCTGCGATATTTGCATAAAAAATACCGCGAAATTTATTCGCGAAGTGCGATGTGATTTCGTGACGGTTTTTCACTAAAACATTTTAGTTTCTTGTTTCTTTTGACTTTGTGTTGCTGCACAATCATTCTAATAAGATTATTTCAATATAATAGCTTCAAATAAAAAAATAATAGTTTGCTCAGATTAACAGTTTCACTGTTAGTACAATTACTACTTGCTGCTAAATTATTAGATCATTAAATATGAGCAAATCACTTATTTCGGTATGTTTGTAACCAGCGGTGCAAAAACATATTACGATCGATAAAAATAGGCGGCGTTTTTTGATTAATGTCAGTGCGCAAAGTAACATTTTTTAACAGTAACACATTTTTCTTATGATTCCATAACAAAAAAATAAAAACCTTTTCACAGTTTGGGAAAACACTTTCACATAGTTTTGGAAAAAGATTTTCTACGTAATATATTTCAGATATATAACAAAAGAAAACTTATACAAATTATTTCGGAATTATATTTTATTGACAATTCCACTCATAACTTTTCATCCAATCAAATTACAGTATTTTACTTAATTGAACCAATCATAATTTCACTAGTAAAAATTGTCACAAATCGTTGCTTAGATATTTATTACGTTTAAAAAAACAAGCCATTACACCAGGTAGCTACATAATAACTAATTAATAAATGATAATTTGTAGGCAGTGTTTATACTTTTATTGAGTAATGAGTAATATAATTATAAATAATTAAATGTACTATTGTGCGAATTAAAAAAAAAATGTTTGTACCATAATCAGTATAACAAATTATATATGTCATTAAAGTTTCGTGCAGAGGTATAGAAACACCCTGTATATACAATTGTACACTTCGTGTTTGTTTAATGATTCAACATATTTATTTATTTGAACAAGGGTTCGAATCCCAGGACCGACAACAAATTTTCATCATATTAAAATTCCCCCTGTGGATGTTTATGGAGGGACATAAACCTCTTTGGAAGTCATGATTTGACGGTTGGTAACCGCACTTGACGCGCATAAATATATCACTTACAAAGAACTGCTATGACAGAGTAATATGATAATATACTTATATTTTAAAATTAAATGTACTTCTTTATTGTTTCCTATACAAAATTTCGATAGCATCATCTTGAACCTACTCGTATATTTGAAATTATTGAAATCATGATAAAATCCGCATTAAAATATGTTTAAAATAAGATCGAAGATTGAAATTTATGATCATTTTATAGTAGGCACTTAAATACACATTTCCCCGAACCTAATTTATTTGTTCTATAGTTGACACTCTTTTCCATCATGAAAACTACAATCTCGCCTTTAAATCAAATTCTTCCTTTAACAGTTCCCTTCTGACTTCATTTAAGTACCAAAAATAATCAAGATAAGCAATTATACAGCCAAATAAACCGTTTATAGCATCATTAAAAACCAATTGAAATTTTATTCTTCTAATAAGTGTCCCTTAACGATATTTCAAATCCTGGACATTTGGAACTGGAAAGAGTTGTTGTATGGCACGTGCCCTCTTCACATGCGCATGTTTGTGTATGTGTGTGTTTGATTCTGGTTTCTGGTAGAAAGGTGGCTGCGTACGTTGATGTTCAGCTTGCACCTTGCTGTAGCCGTCACGCCTGCACCTTGCTACAGTTGACCAAACCAACATTTTAGGTTTTATTACTTTGCCTAATTCCGATTAATCAGTTAAGACTTTTATAAAGAATACATTAAATTCAATAGTATGTTGACATCTATAGGTATAAAATTTTAACCAGATGAGCTTAAATAAGAAGCAGATCTTTTTCGATAATTTATTGACAAAGATTTAATTTTACAAGTGTCTTAAATTGGCAAATATACTATTAAATTAAGAATTATATTTTCGACATCTCTGTCTGTCCAGTAAATATGTTAGAATTTTTGAAAAATCATGAGCATTCGCCGGGATTTGAACCCAGAACCTTTCACTCGCTAGGTGACTGCTCTACCACTTGAGCTACAAATACTCGGCGAATATTCATGATTTTTCGTGCATTATAATTTAGTTGTTAAGTAATTTGTTAAGTGACATCACTATGTCAATTCGTTACAAATCAACAACTGTAGTATGCAGCGGCCAACAGCCAAGGAAGAAATAGTTTAAGAATTATATTTTCGACATCTCTGTCTGTCCAGTAAATATGTTAGAATTTTTGAAAAATCATGAGCATTCGCCGGGATTTGAACCCAGAACATATTTACTGGACAGACAGAGATGTCGAAAATATAATTCTTAAACTATTTCTTCCTTGGCTGTTGGCCGCTGCATACTACAGTTGTTGATTTGTAACGAATTGACATAGTGATGTCACTTTACAAATTACTTAACAACTAAATTATAATGCACGAAAAATCATGAATATTCGCCGAGTATTTGTAGCTCAAGTGGTAGAGCAGTCACCTAGCGAGTGAAAGGTTCTGGGTTCAAATCCCGGCGAATGCTCATGATTTTTCAAAAATTCTAACATACTATTAAATGTTAGATTGTAATTGACTTGAATTTTTGACTATTATTTTCCAATCCGTCAGTACAGTGGTGTGGATAGCGATACGGAATTAGAATCCGGAGATTCCGAGTTCGAATCTCACTTAAGTAAAAAATTATATAAAATACTACACTGCGGCTAGGTAAGTGCGGACCCTGTACTGTAATTGGGATTAAGTTCCTGTTGTACAGCGTAACATAAATAAATACATAAATACAGTAACCATCCGATTCTCAAAAATATTTTAACTAATCGTGAATTTTGATTTAAGTCAAATTAGGCCAAACCGTAATTTAAAAAAAGTTTAAATAAACTTATTACTATTTGATTTTATCTGCATAACTTTTTAAATTCAGACTAGAAAAAGATACATTAATTCAAAATACAGAAGCAGCTAAAACTTTTTTGAGAATCGGATTATTTGTTCTTAGAATTTTCATTAATTCTTTAATATCGGGTTAGAATAAGGTTAGCTAATTTAAAATTCAGGATTAGATAAATTCTTTGTAAGAATCGGTCTGTGTAACATAAACTTACATATTTTTTTTAGTATTCACTTGATAACAATTGAAGATTATATCAATCGAAACGTTGTGTTATATATTTTCTAAAAAAATAAAGACAATGAAAGTTCGAAATTCATCTTTTATTAATAAACTTACACTTGAATAAAAGTAACAAAATCGTACGTATTTATTTCTATAGTTATTATAATTTCAGTTAAGGATTAAGTTCGAATCTTTATTGTATTTTTCGTCTTAAAACATAGCACTAATTTTAACACAACAGACATAGAATAAGGATCAACTTTCATAAAAAAAGATAGCATTGCTGCATATAACAGTTTTTAGTAGATTTTTGAAGTATTTTTCAAGATTTATTTGCTGTTTTAATAAATAATAATATGTCTGATATTCTACGAATATATTTATCGTGACTGCCTGACTTAATTGTATTTATCTAATTTTGCCGCAAAAATAGATTGTTTGAAGTAACTTCTTAAATTAAATTGTCTATTATAAAAAAGTAGTTTTGCTAACTTGATATGACAAAATATACGGGCTGATGTGGTTTTCTAAATATAATAATCATTTCACAAGCGAAAGTTCGCAATTTAAAACCTCCATGCCTTCTACACTTATATATAAACGAGTGGTTCGAATTGCAATATAAATAAATAAATATATCATCACGCCTTTTACCCATTACGGGTGTGGCACTCTGCCGAAGCAGATTTCGGTAAGTGATATATTCCTTCGCGCGAAGTGCGGTTACCAGCCGTCAAATCACGGCCCCCAAAGATATTAGTGGAGGGGAAGCCACAGGGGTAGATTTAATTTGATGAAAATTGTTTGTTTGTTTGCAACATAAGCAGTATATAAAATAGTAAGTAGTAAATAAATACGTAATACTATTTCAAAATTGATTGTAAATCGTAGGGTGCCAATTCGAATCTCACCCGGGATAGCAATACTTTAGTATCTTTATCAGGTTCAGTAGTTTTAGTTTTAATAGATGAATTAATGTCTAGTTAATAATAATGGTTATTAATAAATAAATATTTTAAAATACCAAATTTAATATTACTTATATTTTTATTATTTAATTAATGTTGTCAATAAAATTATCTTTTCGAATTAATAAAGTATAAAATTTAAATTTGGTTGTTTTTACGAAGTATAGGATGATAGACTAGTAGTATAAATATCTGAACATGTCATTATATAGTTTTGGTATGCGTCCTTCTAAAATATGAAGAAACACATAAATTTATGTCCAAATATTAATAAATAACATAAAAATATATGTTTTGTTGAGAAGTTTAAATATGTTTACATATTTTGTAGATTGTAGGAAATTTAATATTAGCAAAACAGTAATACAACCTTAATAAATAACTGTATAATATAGAAAATTTATTATATTCAGATATTTGAGTTTTATGAAGAAATAATAAAATTGGTAATTTACGAGAAAAGCTTGTAGGTAAGTAACTTGTAGAGAATCTAAATGTTTCTGGTTATTTTGGAAGTGAATGATTCGATCTGGGCGACTGTATCGACCATACAAGCAGATAGCCACACATTATCCGGTATCTGACTAGCGTATCGCAATGCTTTATGAATACGGCATCAGTTCCACCTGCCTGAACTCGCTGTAGTCTCAAAACCGCCGCGCCATCTCCAACTGAACTATGAATTCGGTGTCATTTGGTCAACAGTGAAAATGTCAACGAATAACCGCTGCTGCCGCTTCGCTGGTTTGTTTATAGACTTGTTTATTCATTGCCGTTGCCATAGAAACTAATATTAGTCAAGAAGTAATTGACTTTAGATTTAAGGAAATTGGTGCATGTTAGAGAAATTTTTACTTAATGGTTAATTTATTTCATCATATTTTAGTTTCAAATATTATTAGTGAAATAATAAAAGGAAATTTATATTCTACACATTTTTCCCATTTAATAAATTCGGCATTTAGTACCACACGTGGCCGGCGTTGACCTTCAACCTTTGGTTTCATCACCTGCAGGTCACCACTTACACACACAGAAACAATCGAACGAAACATAAAAATGTAATGTTTCACGGTTGCCCATTGTTTTGACAATCTTTGTAAAACACTTTACGACGAACAGGGAAATCCATTAGCCTTCAATTGTTTACGATCCTTCCCTGTCCTTGCATTTCATTAACCTGACCACTGCTGTCGTTTATCATAAACAATTGACAATCTAACGTAGGTACTTCTTTTGTTTATTCTATACTGACTTACAATACATTCAACAAACATTTTTTTAAATAATTTACACACAAGTAATTTCCTACAGTTTTCAAACTTTGACTGATATATTCATATATCTAATCCAATCTCAAGTTGAGCAAAGTTGGATCACTAGTGAAAATCGAAAATATGCAAGCAATTGAGTCTCTTAATCAATATATTCAAATCTAACTTCAAATTATATCCAAAATATATTATGATTGTTGAGTGGTTCGGATTCCACCATGAGCTATAGGACCCCTGAATTGTAATTAGGATTAAGATCCTGTTGTGTAAGACAATAATTGTAAAGAACATTTTATTCGCTTAGAAATCTTGATTAATTTACATTAAAGAAAATATTTCGACTTTTGATACTACTGCTCATATGTGCGATACTATAAATAAGAAAATTTACGTTCTTTTAAAATTAAATTTAAAGTTAGCGCTAACATTGTATTCAGTAATGAAATAAAGTTTTTTAATCATCTACCTATAATAATACTAACTATGATTGTAATACAGTTCAAATCAATAGTTAGAACTATTTTAATCAAACTAGCATTGTATACCACTAATGATTATTTTTCACTACTTATTAAGTAATTTTCCTGTTTATTACAATCTTCTTACATTCACTCGCCTGTATATGTTTGTACAATAAAGTCTTTTAAAATATATTATATTATTATTATATTAAGTAATTAATATATGTAGTAGGAAAATATAAACGATCCGGATTTCGAAAAACATATTGAGCTGTTCTCTAAATTTTTCAAAGAAACATTCTTCAGAAGTTTATTAGTGCTGAAAATGGAATAAATAAATAGATACCAATAAAATATAAATACGTTCTTTACAAGATTTTAGTACTCAATATCTTTCAATATTCTATCGATATCCATAATCGTTTCGAAGTATCAATATAAATTGAATTCCATTACTAAAAAATGGTAATTCTAATAGCCGTCGGTCAATGTCTGATGCAGATTTATGGATAGTAATGACCATGATATGTAGTACGACTAGAATTGTTTACAACATTGTCTATAAGAGATCCATATCTAAATACTAAACAGATTTCTTTTTGTAAATTTCTGATACTGATACTTCAAATAATCTACACGTTTTTAATATATTTGGTGGAGTATCGATACTAAATATCAACATCGATTCCAGTATTAAATAATCGATACGTACCACTGATACTTTCATTCCTGATCATGCTATGCATTCTATAGGCTTAGAAATTGATTGTTAAGAAAATATTATTTGTTTGTCGGCTGTGAGAATGTTGGATTAATTGCAACAGCCGATAGAAAATTTACATCTCATTAAAATTATCATTGTGGGTTCTCCTATATTAACAACATTGGCGTTCGTGATTTGACGGTTGGTAACCGCAATTTACGAGTATAAATACTCGTATATCACTAACCGACATCGGATACAATATAGTGTCACATTTAGTAATGGGCAAAAGGCGTGATAATATGTTTATTTTTTATAGATTCGTATTCAATGAAAAAAATAGTTAGGAAAGGGTTTAATTGTGTTATATACTATATTTTTCAACATTAAGCATGAAAATTACATTTTTACGTTGGCGATACAAGAAATTTAATAATTATTTTCTATAAATCAAAGGAGTTGTATTTGCAAATGCACATCACGTTTTCTTGATCACCATGTCAAATGACATTTCCTTCACTGAATTTAGTTTAGTGATAGTAACCGTTTTCGTCATTAGTGAGAAAAATTATATACTTTCATCACTAGTGAGGGAAATAGTTATTATCACAACTAAATTAAATGAGGGAAATGTCATTTTCACAAGTAATATTAAAAAATATATATATTAACTGTTCAAAATATTTTCAAATTTTATTTTCTGATTAGAATTTTTATCTAGATATCATATATTTATTATTCAATACATATGCATGTGGTCTTGGTCAACTATATGCTAAAATAGCGGTTCCAAATCTTTTGAATGAACAGGTCTCCTACCTTAATCTAAAAAATACTGTGAACTTCTGTGAAGAGAATTCATTGGAATAGTAGCAAACGAACAGATCTTATGAGAAAAATAAGCTGCCCGGACCTTGGTTGGTTCGTGTTTTTCGGCAGTGTACATTGCTTGAGGAAATAAATCGTAATTTTTATCCAAAGATAATAATAATAAATCAATAATAAGTTTTAACCGAAACTCGAGGGTGTTGGAAATTGTTGGAAAAACTTAATTCCATGGTAATATTCACCAGTCAGATTACGGGCCACTCTTATCATTTGCTTACACTATAAATATCTGATGTGGACACCACATGACTTCCTTGTACGCGTATTAAACTATAGATATTTTTTTAATTGCACATATTTGACATAAAATCTTTTATTTTTTATTTTTTGTTCTAATCCATAGCAAACTTAATTTAAAAAAAAACACAAAATATATATATCTCGCTTATGCAAAAGGCTAATTTAAAAATTCTTAATGTGCTAGACGCAGAATTTAATTCTCTAAAACTTTTATTTGAAGCATTTATTTCTAAAATTAAAATAATACCATTTTTTTCAAGGAAAACTGTTAGCAGCTTCATGTAATGTGTCACTTCCTGTTAGTCTATTTTAACCAAAATCTATTATATTATTTCCATTGATATAGTAGTCTTATATACCAAATTTGGAAAGTTTTAAATTATATTTGAATATAGTTTTTCATGAAAATCTATTATAGGCTTCAAGTAAAGTACCACTTCCGGAAGTTATATAATGACCGAAAAGGGAGGTGCACAACTAGAGGTTATAACAGTCCTAAATATAAAATTTCAATTTTCTACGGCTTACCGTTTTTGAGTTATGCGAGATACATACGTACGTACAGACGTCACGACGAAATTAGTTAAAATGGACTCAGGGAGGGCCAAAATGCGTATTTCCACTGAAATCTGAGAACCGAAAATTTTCGCGATAACAATATTTCCTTTACTTCGTACAAGGAAGTAAAAACAGTTTCATAACTTAACAAACATACCAGATCCAAACTCGACTTTTGATTATGATTTTCGTGGTTTGTGGCACCAAATTCAGCAGAAAATAACGTTCCGCTTTCTGTTGACCAGTGATTTTAGAGCCTGCAACAATCATATACAGCAAAGCTACAGCTATAGTCAAAGTAATTGCACTCAGCTTTGTATTCTTCCATTTATTTTGAAGTCGTCCACAGAATCTTTCACCGTTATTTTCACCAAAATACATCTGTTTCACTAATCTTTCATTTGGCATGCATTCAAGCCAAACCATCTGAACTGATTGTCTTCGTTCTGTTTCTTCTCTGTATTAGTTTTGATCCCGCAACACTGGATTTTCCAGTCATCTAGTCTGTTTTATTCTCTTCCTTATCTGTCTATTTCTCGTTTGGCGGTACTTCCACTGCCACCCCTGAGACTGAACACCGACATTTCCACTCTCTGGTCTCGGTTGGCAATGGCGCGACTAAATAGCGAAACGAACACACTCATTTTTAAAAGACCATTAAGATATCAGTGGCTGATAAGCTCCAGTGAATGTGTGACGGCAGAAGGGTGTGGAGGGTGATGTTAACTGGCCGGAGTCGGCTTCGCGCGCACCGGAAACAGACGGAGCCCGAGCAACGTCAAGATGGCCTATCACTCGACCCGCGAGATTTTATCACTGGACACTGTCGTTTGTCTCATTTGACAGTTACGCTTACTTGATACGGTTGATAGTGTGAATGATTTTTTTGTCTTGTTTTGTATGGCAATTTTGCCCCGGAAGTTATAAATAATATTGTAGTTAATTTAGTCAGTTTTCGCTAATGAAGATATTATTAACAATTTTAAATTTGTACAGTATTTCTTCTTGAAACTTATGTTCGAGGATGTCGCAGAAAAATAATAATTTTGTCCCGCGTGATGGCCGCGCGGGTTGAGGGCCAGACTGACGACCATAAGGTCGTGAGTTCGGGTCCTGCCCATGGCGGCCATACAAAGGACATATCGGCATATGACCTAAGTAGTTGGTCCGATATTTAAATAAAAAAAAAAATAATAATAATAATTGAAACTTAAAACAAATATTAATTCAAAGTTTAACAACAATTCGGTACTTTGTTAAACTAAGCTGCTCATCGAGTTCTGAAAAAGAAATTGATTTTTTTTGCATATTGATCAAGAAAGACGTAATTTTTAATGAAAAATTGTTTAGAACGAGATACGTTATTAAACTATTTTTAATAGCTATTAACATACCTAGAAATGTTATGAGTATCATTACAGCCGCAAATGTCAGTTTGAAATCTTACTTCTAAGGCCTGTTATGACTCATAACATCCGTGGTTTGTTCAGTAGTTTACCGGTTTCAGAATATAAACACGTTAACGTCATTAATAAATATTATTTTTTGAAATTCTGTTATGATTAACGTCATTGTCATCATTTTAGAAGGTGATGAAGTAAGTCTGTGGTCTGTATGTTTTTATTTAACGCCATGGTTACATATTTAAAAATAATTTTTTATTTAAACGTCATAACGTGGTCGTCTCTAATTTGAAAGACTACAATGAATATATATATTATGATAAGCAGGAGGAGTAAATCTTTGTATTATTGTTGTTTTGAGTTCCGTTTGTATTAATAGTGTTATATTATCATTGTGTTTTATTTTCATTTTCTTGACTGTTTTGACAAGTCAGTATGGTAATATTACCGTACAGAATACAGTTATTACTTACTTACCAGCCTACTTTCGTGCATGTACACATAGGTTTAATATCCTGAAACTGAAAAATCTTTTAACTGCTTGAAAATAAAAATTTGGGGGATCACGTGATATTTAGTAAGATAATTTCCCGAGACAAATTAATATTGTGTCAAATTGACAGCACATTTACTTAGTGACGGGATTTTACCCTAGTAGCAATATTTTACCCTAGTAACGAAATTGTATCAGTATAAAACTGAGCTTATCAGTTCAATTTTAAAATGTTTTGCATTATGAAAATAGGTCAAAGCAAATTATCTTCAAAAAATAATCTAATATCAATAAGCAAAAAAAAAATGCAACACGTAAAGAAAGCACTTTTTTCAAATTCGTGAAAAAAATTTGTCTACATTACTAGTTGTACTAATAACTATTATTACCTATCTATAATTATGTAAAAATGAATATTTTTATTTTATTTTAATTTTTATGTTGTTTTCACTATTTAAGTTAACTACTTCATGCTTTGAAATCATTTAAATAGTTTTAAGCCTGGAGTGAAACTTTATTACATAGTTTTGCTTGTAAAAATCACATTGTCATTAATTATTTATAATTTTTCCCCTTTTGTATTTTTATGTTATGTCAATAGTTTTTTTCAAAAATTATTCGAATTATGTACTATAAAAATGATATTGACTGAGCGTCAACTATTTTTTCAATATCAAATTAAATTAAAAAAAGAAAAATTGGGATACCGCCAAGTTTTGAACCTAGGACCTATGGCCTCCGGTCATATGCTTTAAATCAACTATACGGTTGCCATGTAATTCACATCTGATTTTATTCCTATTTTTCTCTTTATTTTCTTTTATATACTAAAAGATTTGACACGGTAGTCATCTGCAGTAACACTATAATTTAAGAAGAAAATATTTACCAATTTAATTTTAATAAAACCAGATTTGAATCACAGGTGACCATAGCTAGTTGATTTAAAGCGATCGGAGTTCATATTTGCCAGGTTCAAATCCTGGCAGTACCCCAATTTTTCTCATTTTAATTCAATTTGATTTCATCAATTGTTAAGTATTTGTTAAAAATACTAGTACTAATATCAAATTAAAGCTCTTCTGCAGAAAATTATAGCAGGTGATGTATGGTCGGTAAAGTACTGTGGATATAACAAATATTTGATAGCAATATTTATTTATTTATTTATGTTACACTGTACACAGGAACTTAATCCCAATTACAGTACAGGGTCCGTACTCACCGAGCCGCAGTGTAATAGTTTATATAATTTTTAGCTTGAGTGAGATTCGAACTCGGGATCTCCGGATTCGAATTCCATATCGCTATTCACACCACCGTACTGACGTTGACCTACTTTTAACATTTTATTTATTTCTCCTGTGTTTTAAGTCAAATACATTTTTTTTCTTATAATATCCTGAACAAGACTAAATACCGCCGAACGCCTTTCGGGAAATCCTGAAAAATCAGGAAGTCAAATTCACATCCTCATTATATGTGAATGTATAAAATAATTTATGATTTTCCGGAAACAGCGGAAAGACGCCATGCCTAAATTTTCGTAATACAATTACCTACAAATTATAATTGCTTGTTCGATAAGCATCTTCCTCCAAATAGTTAGCTGTAACTATACGAATATAAGTACGTTTGTGTATAATGATACGCATTGACACCTGTGGTTTAAGTGGCGACTACAGCGCCAACGGTAAAGAGATCAACCAGCTGGAACTGCGCTGTGTAATTATTCCGATGTGCTCTATTATTTTTCACTTGGCTGCCATACCTGGCCACTACCAATTTATATAATTTGATGCTAACTCAGATAACTAAAATGAATTATATTTTTTACAACGGCTTTTTATCTGGATACTAACGTAAATTAAAATTACTACCAAAATTTTTAACCTACATTTTTTCAACAGTGGGATCGGTTAATAATGCCTAAAATTATAATAAATTGTGCAATATTGCAACCCTATTCATTTATATTTTAATAGTAATAAAGTTGTCTCGATTTTAGCAGTCCAAAGGGTATCCTGGCAACTAGTAACATAACAAAAATTAATAGTTTCCAGTTTTGTGAGATAAAAATGAAAAGTGATAACGAAGAAAATCTTAATTTACCATCCCCAGATATTATAAAAACTGCAAAAAAACCGTTTCTAAATTTAATGGAAATTTAAAGCAAAAATATGACCTACCTCCCATATAAATTGTTTATGGTTTGGCAAAAAGTTCAGGAAACAACATCATTATTTGAACATGTTCTTATGGCTTATTTTGATCAAATATCGAAACAAGGCAAAGCTTAGACTTTATGAACTCTCAACCCTAAATAATATTATGTACAAATACTACTTAAATGGAAGAGGATATATGCTCACAGATGCTCCATACAAAATAATAAAACTAATTTCCCTGCTCCGAGTATCAAACAAAATCATATTCAAACTTTATGTAGAAGGTGGTTGGCATTCCTTTGACGTTCACTCTGCTATCTTCACGAGAACGTTAACTTGTATCACTTCTTTTACAGATGCCCAATATATACTCCTTTCAGGGACCATTAATAATAATGTATTAATTATAATCTTTAAACTTCAAATTTACCAAAAATGATTTTTAATAATTGTACAAGCTCTGTTTTTGGCTGTTTTAAGAGCAGTGTATTTGGGTGTTTTAGCTATCTCTAACATGTTAAAACCGTGCTCTTAGAACACACAAATACAGAGCTTGTGCTACCAGCCTATATTACTAATACTATATTACCATATTCTATAAATATTTACCTATTAATAATATTAAATTAAAATAATAAATGGAGTAGGTGACTTAGTGATTTGAGAACTCGGATTCTATTCCCACAGGCGATAAATAATTTTCACAAAGTTAAAACTACTCCAGTGGCTCCCCCACTATTAACATGTTTAAGGGCCGTGATTCGACGGTCGGTAACCGCACTTTACGTGAAGAAATATCTCATTTACCGAGATCTGCTATGACAGTTTGCCACACCCATTGATGGGTAAAAGGCGTACCATAAACATCTCAAGCATTTTCAGTTTTATTGATTTATTAACAGCTGACAACTAAATGTGTAAGATTACCAACATATATCTTTCAACGAAGCGCGGCCCTTTTAAATTTTAAAATTTTAAACAATTCATTTTTGACAGTACTTTCATTTATATATTCTCATATCTCACAGCTTTGTCAAAAAACGCAATGTTGCTATGGTTACTGTGACATATGAAAATGCGTTTAGAACGTACTATGTATCCGTAGCAACAATAAACATACAATGAGCATATTTTAATGGTCGTAGAGAAAACATATAGCTTCTACATTTGTATTTTGCTACAGTAGACCAAGTAAAATGAATATTTCGCACATGAAATGCGATTATTAGGCAAAACACGGTCTCGAAATATATTAGTGGAGAGAGAGTCATAGAGGTAATCTCAATGTATAGGTAGTAAAAAAATAGATGTAGGCTGTGGGAATTTTACGTGGGTTTTTAATTTAATTTTATTGCACAACATATTTCATTTTAAAACCATAAACTCAAAAAGCTGTAACCTGCATAAAAACATGATATTATAGTTGTAATTAAAAAATAAACAATGAAAAATTAAACGACGCAATTATTCTAGTGTTGCCGACTCGATCTCGACTTATTCTCGAACATCACGGCCTCGTATTGGTCTCGGGCTGATTTTGTTTACTTCAGTCTCACCTCTTGCAAGGTAATATATTGTCCGTCAGTACGGTGCTGTGTATAGCGATACGGAATTCGAATCCGGAGATCCCGAATTCGAATCTCACTCAAGCTAAAAATTATATGAAGCCACACTGCGGCTCGGTGAGTGCGGACCCTGTACTGTAATTGGGATTAAGTTCCTGTTGTACAGCGTAACATAAATAAATAAAATATTATTACCATATATCTATTAAGAAAATAAATTAAATACCTTATTGGATATATTCTGTAACTAATAGTGATGGTTCTTGGGTAAATTTAGTTAATATTAATAACATTTATTTAATAATAATATAGATATAGATATATAAAATAATAAATAAATAAATAAATATATCATCACGCCTTTTACCCATCACTGGGTGTGGCACTCTGCCTAAGCAGATCTCGGTAAGTGATATATTTTTTCGCGTGAAGTGCGATTACCAGACGTCAAATCACGGCCCCCAAAGATATTAGTGGAGGGGGAGCCACAGGGGTAGATTTAAATTGATGAAAATTGTTTGTCGTCTGTGGGGATCGAACCAGGGTTCTCAAGATCCACAGGCCGACTCGATACCACTGAGCCACCTACCCCATTAGATATATGTATAAACATAAGAAATAATACAGCCAAATACTTTTATTCTGGATAAACCATCTTTGTTAGATACTGTTTTATAAACAGTGCAACGAATGTATATGCAGAATATTTATTATCTGTAAGTGCATCATAGTTCGAATGACCGTGGGACATTGCCTGTGTACTTTTTGAATATTAATGTACTCGTAGATCCATACTTATAGTAAAATAAAAATCATCATGTGTACAATCCCTGTGTAATAAGCTGTCCAGAGACAAAAACTTCAATTAAAATTATAACGCTTCATCTACACCTGTATCGCCAATAATGAGCACTCTATATATATATATCTCGATTACAATCAAGTGTGCGAGTGCACAAGACTAATTGCACGCGTGAAGACACATGCGACACCGAGACAGGACCGTGTGTCGTGCTGTCGTGTGTCGCACGCCGTTCTACTGCAAGCCAATTAACACGGCCCCGGACTTGTAAGGTGCAAGCCAGGAACATTGCGTGCCGAAAATTAGTTGCTTCCTGGCCGAATTCGCACAACTATTTGTTCTAGAAATTAACGCAAATTAAAGAGATAATTGATTTTAAGGTGGAAATAAATATTTATTGAAATATATGTTATAGCAGTTTCACACGAGAGATATTCTGTGTTCTTTTAATAAGTGAATTCACTGCATTGATACAAAATGATGACCATGTCATACGAATAACCGATTACATACCATAATCGTAATGAATTTAAATTTGGTTATATTCTACACTTTGTTAAATTATATTATGTTATGTTACGATTCTTATGAAAACTATGAAACATTATTCTACTTTAAATACATTTATATTTTAGTTATGTTATAATATGATATGTTATGTTATTCATAACAGAATTTTGAGTACCAGTTGTTAGATATTAACAGTAACCATGGTTTATATAACTAGCCCGTAGCGAAATGATAACCTAGCTTTTATTTTCATACATTCCATTATAATATATAAAACAATTAGGACTTACGAGTACATTAGAAATGTGATACTTTAAGATGCAAGCTTCCGTAATTCAAGTCAAGTTCAGTTTCATAGAAAATTATAATTAGGGTAAGTAATGTAAACAATGCTAAAGTTTTAATTTTAAATAACCCGACAGATAAATATTTAGAGAAACTGAATTAAACTAGTGGACAGAAACATATATCTATATGTATTTTTAAAAGATTATTCGCTATGAAATAAAATAATTTTTAATAAAAAGAATTGTTAATATAATTTCAGAAGGCAATTTAAAATTTGTTACCTCAATTGTGTAAAGTGAAACTACGAGTATAAATATAAAATAATTTTAATTTTTCATTTGAATATTATTTAGTGTTTATTGCTATGATACGAAGTATATAAACAACACCATAACGACCGGGGTAAGCATAATGATTTCTAATGCCCGTGCGGGAATTATGATTCATAACGGCCGCTCTGTTCATATTTTGTTTTAATTTAATTTAATGTTTACGTGACATAAGTAGTGTTCACAAATAATAATGTTGTTGTTACTGAAGCGAAAACCTTTCTTCTTCAGATGATATTCATATTTATAAGGTTAATATTAGTGGTATGTTATTATTACTATTACATAATAAAAGTATTTATACCATTCTGAATGTTGTAGGTGATGTTGCGAAAGGAAAAAAATATGTAATGTAATGGCAGAAATATACAGAGAAAAATATTGGCCTAATCTGATCTGTCAATACTTTATATTTCTTTAAAATTAATCCTTTTGATTGTTTTTTAAATAGCAGCAAACAATTAAAACGAGAAATTAAAAACATCTTCTTTGTTCTCACAACGTCACTACTATATCTTTCAAATTTACAAATTCCTTCTCAATTATCTCAAAAAATGAAGAAAACGTAACTGACGTTTAAAATAAATAAACAAAATATAGAAACAATATCCTTGGCAACATAACGCCACAGTTAATTAATACTTTTATGTTCGACTGCATCATATTACCTTGTTTTACGACACTGTTTACTGTCCATAATCGGGTACTTTATTGGACTAGTACGATAAAAATGCAAAATTGGACTGCTGTCAATGTCACATTAAAACAAAATTCAAAAGAAATATTTAAACACCATTTTCTGTATGTATTATATGTGTCTTCATAAAATTGTTAGATATTCTCTTGCATTACATGCAAGATCTTTTATTTCTTTTGGAACGTCTTCAATGTCTTCATCCATCTCAACACTATTTTCACTTTGACAATTTGATAAATAAAGCAACAAATGCATAACAACGAAGCACACTTTGAGATGCAATTAAATGTTTTAAATATAGGTATTGACAATCATATTCTAAGAGAAAATATTCTTCATGCAGTCGAACATAAAACGTTGTATGCAACTCGTACATAATCGGACTTTATAGACTCGCCTTATTTATAAGCCTCGCTCGCTGCGCTCGCTCTGCCATAAAATTCGGCTCGTACAATAAAGACCTAAATTATGTACTTGTTACATAAACTACTATTATACACATTACTATAATCATAATGATTATAAATTAAAACTAATTTCACATATTCTAGTGACAAATAAAATTTTGTTTGCACCACGGACATTACTAGATGATATTGGCCTCGGGCGACAACCATCCCTCGGGCTGGATACGGTCGCCGACAATGCATTATAATTCACTTAACGCCCTTGGTGAAAAATTACTATTACTCATTTGCAAGTGATACAACAAGAGTTAAAGGCGATAATTTAATTGCTTCAGAAAATATCTCATCACACCATATTATTACCTGGTTTAGCATTCTGCTGTTGCACATATCAGTAAGTAACATATATTTGGATTTATGATCAAGTAACTGTTAAAGACACTTTTCGTTCCCCTAATTACTTTTATTACGGATCAGCCAACGACTCGTAATTTGTAATATTTTCAATGTGAATTTCTTATGTATATATGTTTTACCTGAAACTGACAGAAAAATAAACATTTGCCTGTCCTTTATGACTTAGGAAAGCTTTGCTTTGCATGCCTAATCAGGAAAATAACATATTGCCTGCCTAGGCAAGTAATGAAACAAACGTGAGTGTCTAGTTACTTAGCAACATAAAATACTGACTGAATATGTAAGTCAAATATTTCTTTTAATTTAAATGAATTTAAAATATGTATTATTTGTTTATAAGTTTCAGGTAAAATGTTATACGTAACACGTCAGTAAAGCATTGTACAAGATTCGTAAGCTGTTTCAAGCTCGGCGTGAAACTATCTACTCATCCTGTAATTGAACATTTCCCTAACTTTTTACGTAAATAACTATTCAAATATGTTAATATTTCAGTTTTAATTACCTACGTATTCAAAGAGAAAAAGTAACACTCTCTCAAAAATTTAAAATAAATAAATATCAAATCTGAAAGCACTCAATTATTCCTACTACTATTGCATTAGTTTCAATAATTTTATCATCAATTATTGTTGGATGTCCATAAAAAAACTGTAGATAGAAGGTACTTTCAAGGAATTAAAATGTTAAGTGATATTTTTTACAAATTGATTACAAGCGCTAATCGTGTGCTAACAGCAAATTATCTTGTTATACTAATGAAACAAATATTTCTAATATTGTATTATCATGCAGTAATACAACCACTTCCTGCAATTATTGTCTGTTCAATTAATCGCAACAATTACAGCAGCAGGCCGGCTAGTCTAGAGCAGTCCAAGGTCAGCGGGTGGCCCTATTGAGCACATACATGCGCGCGCACGTAATGCATAATGGGCCTAGTGTAGTAAGTATCAGAGACTACGTTCTTGCCCTGGTGCAGTTATTCATGTGCATTGTCGACCGCGATGATATTTATAGCGCGCAGACGATACACTGGATAAATCATTGAGAAATTACAATTTAATTAAATGCTACGGGTTTAATTTCCTTCATTTGAATCCCATTAACACTAGTAGCTCCATTCCTTCTGTACATATATATTAGAGGATCTCTGCTTCTTCGTACTAGATAATATCATCATCTTTTAAATACCAACAAAACAAACAAGAAAAACAGACATTTATTATTATTAATTTTTTGTGTTTAAGTTCAGTTAAACTGCACTAAATTAATTGGTTCGGTTATTAGATTTTCTCGGGAGGAGGGAATCTGTTCCGATACTCATATATTATTTAGCATTTTTATTATTGTTGGGATAAATAAAACAATAAGTTTGTATATATGGAACAGATCGACCATTAAATTAAAATAAAATAAAATATATCATCACGTCTTTTACCCATTACTGGGAGTGGCACTCTGCCTAAGCAGATCTCGGTAACTGACATATTTTTTTCACGTGAAGTGCGGTTATCAGCCGCCAAATCACGGCTCCTAAAGATATTAGTGGAGGGAATTCAGGAATAATAATACAAATTAAAAGTTTACAAAAAAAAACTATCTGCAATGAATGATATACATGCATAAGCAGTAAAAACGTTTTTGAATTCATATTACTAATTTTAAATCCGGGATAATTTCATTTTACCGAGAGAGGCGGCTGCATCCCCAGTATTGTATCTCTGGTACGTATTGAAATAAGCGCGCATTTATTATCATTTTCGCCCGGTAACATTAGAAACGTCCGCATTTAATATCTTTTTGCGTGTTGCCTTTGGAAACGCGTGACAAAATTGTTTTTTCTACGATTGCTATGAAAAGTTGTCAATTACGCTCCCATTTGTCATCGTAAAGTTGACGTTTTCTGTGGAACAATCGAAAAATATCTTTTTTGCGCGTCTCCAATGGCAACGCGCGAAAAATACGTTAAATGCGCGCGTTTCCAATGGCAACGCGCGATAAAGATATTACATGCGCACTTATTTTAATAGTTACCAGGGATACAAACAAAACAGAAACTTGTCATATTGACAGTTGACAGAATGAATTTATTTTCAGTACCTATACGTTTTTGAATAATTTCAAGATGCAATCGTAGAAAAAATTATGTGTGTATCACGAGCGTAAAGTGTGTTTGTTCCTCTTACACTATTGCAGCTCTCGCCTTCGGCTCGCGCTGCAATTACCGTGCTCGAGTAACAAAGAATCACTTTACGCTCTTAATAATAATAAATAATGAGTCCCATAATTCCAATGTCGGAACATAGGGGCCGGGCACACCGAGCCGCAGTTTTTTTTACACTGCCGTACTGCCGGTTTCTTTAGTCAGATTATTTAAGGCGTATAAGTGACTAGCTTATAGCGCCCGAGTGTGATAAATACATGAAACTGTATTTTTATATTTTACGACAAATCACACATTGTCGGCAGGCGGATTCGAACCGACGAACCTTGGTTCGGGTGACGTCACAGTATGCTAAGAGATGTGCCTTAACACGCTCGGCCACCGCGCCTACGCTCTTAATACACAAATAACTATTTCGATTGTTTCACGGAAAACATCAACTTTACGATGATAAATGAGAGCATAACTGTCAACTTTTCATAGCAAACCTAGAAAAACTCTTTTTGCTTGTTAGTTGTTATACGATATACAAATATAACCAGAATAATTGACGTATGAACATGGATTTCTTAAATATTTTAGCGCTAGCTCAAGTTAACAAAGATACGTTGAGTAAACATGGATTAATACACAATTTTAGAAAAGTGCTTTAGTCGTTTGGCGCCAAATTTCTTGTAGGTCGTCATCAGTATCTCCCATTGAAGAGAATTTGTAGAAGTTATATAAATTTAGTATGGAATTCGATTATGATTACAGACCAGGTTGAAATTAATTTCCAATTGTGCAACGTTAAAATATACAGGGTGTTTCGCAAAAAATTAAAGGGTATATTCTGTACGACGTGCTGATCATGAAACAAAAAGAATTTTTTTTTAAATCGCAAAACTATTTTCCATGTTTCCCAGTCCAAAATTTTTCGTTGCCACTGCCACTGGGTAGATGATTATGTTAAAGTTATTAATTAAATAAAATTCTATTATAAATAACTGCTAATAATTGAAATGTGTAATTATTCTTTCGTAGTTGATAAATACTTCATTATTTGTGTTTAATAGGAAAGCGAATCCAGTGCAGTACTACAAAAAATGTTTTAGGTTAACAACCCTTAATTTTTCGAATATAAAAAAAATTATTTTTGTTTCATGATCAGCACGTCGTTCAGAATATACCTTTTAATTTTGCTGCAGAAATGTAAATCGGTTTTATTAACTCAATGTTCGATTTATTTGTTGTATTTGAAAGCATCCCATTGGAAAATTCCTCTGCACCATTTTTCATCATCGACTTGTGTGTCCACAGCCAGCTCGGTGGCGATGTTAGCACCGAACAATAAATAAGAGTCCGGTGGGCGAGTTTGGAATTCGTGTAACGTGTAATTACAATTAAGACCTGTCCGAACGGTAGCTACCGGCCGCTGTTCCAGTCTGCCAGGCGACTCCGGCCAACTCCACGTCGGTAGCCGCCGAGCGCGTACATACACCGTCCAGTGGGAGGGTCCACTGTCCAGCACCGGCTAAACGCACCAGAAGATGAACTACGATGCTGTGCTGATTGGAAACTGGATTGAGGAGGCTATGTTACTGGCGACTCTGCTGAAGATTGGAAATAGAAGGTGAATGAATGCAAAAAGATTTCAAACAAATTGAAGGTCTCTATGTATAAAGATGCAAGATTATAGTGCATAATTCACGAACTTGAATTCGATGAAACTGATTCAACTTTTATTGTAATTTCCATTACCTGTTTTTAATAATCCAAGAGTTCTTACGAAATTTGGAGCTAAAATATCTTTAAAAATATTGGCTGGTAGCACAAGCTCTGTTTTTGGGTGTTTTAAGAGCACGGTTTTAACATGTTAGAGATAGCTAAAATACCCAAATACAAATAAATAAATAAATATATCATCACGCCTTTTACCCATCACTGGGTGTGGCACTCTGCCTAAGCAGATCTCGGTAAGTGATATATTTTTTCGCGTGAAGTGCGGTTACCAGCCGTCAAATCACGGCCTCCAAAGATATTAGTGGAGGAGGAGCCACAGGGGTAGATTTTTTAAATTGGTGAAAATTGTTTGTCGGTTGTGGGGATCGAACCAGGGTTCTCAAGATCCACAGGCCGACTCGATACCACTGAGCCACCTACCCCATATATAAGGTTAAAAACAAATTTATAATTTGTACCACTGCATTTTTACTGACGACTTGAAGTTTTCTGCCAATTTTGTCAATACAAACTTCATGAATTAATTATTATAATGAAATATATCTTAGAAATACTTGCTTGCGTTTCTATAATTTAACTGGTAATGGCTGGTAGCACAAGCTCTGTTTTTGCCTCTTTAAGAGCAGTGTATTTGGGTATTTTAGCTATCTCTAACATGTTAAAACCGTGCTCTTAAAACACCCAAAAACAGAGCTTTCAGGACTAGTGTAACAAACTTTAACAGCTTATTCCTGAGGTCATTTTGAGCCAAAAATGTCATATGAACATGGGTCCTATTCCTTCTAGTTATCAAAATACAAGAGGTTGAAGTTCTATAAATAACACGAAATACAAAATCAAGATACGTTCGGAAAACAAGAGTTTTATTGAAAAGTCATACCTTATTTGTCTTAATTAATTTTATTTATTAATATTAATTTTATTTATTAATATTATCGAATACGATTTAGAGAACAAAACATAAAATGACACAATTAAATAGACACAGAACAACATAACCAAACATAAAATATGTTAACACAATATGAAATAAGATAACAAATTTTAAAAAAATTACATCAAGTGTTCAAAAAGAGCGCCTTGAATTCGTATGCATGTTAATATTAATACATAAAATTAATTAAGACAAATAAGGGATGACTTTTCAATTAAAACTCTTGTTTTCCGAACGTATCTTGATTACAAAAGTTTGAAAATTTCGTGTTATTTATAGAACATCAATCTCTTGTATTTTGGCTCAAAATGACCTCAGGAATAAGCTGTTAAAGTTTGTTACACTAGTCCTGAAACGCCCTGTATACGAGTACATATATGAATGTTATACCGGCAGAGAATCCAGGCAATGAATGTACAAAAAAGTTTGCATTGTATTTTGAACACTAATAATTATTATTTGCCTTTTGAAATAATAGAAAAATGAACAAATTTTTGCAAGTATATCAAGTATATCGGTTTGAGAGATTGATTTTTACAAATATAAATCTACCCCTGTAGCTCCCCCTCCATTAATATCTTTGAGGGCCGTGATTTGACAGCTGGTAACCGCACTTTACGCGAAAAAATATATCACCGAGATCTGCTTAGGCAGACTGCCACGCCCAGTAAAGGGTAAAAGTCGCGATGATATATTTATTTATAAAAAAATCTGATGTGGACACCACATGACTTCCTTGTACGCGTATTAAACTATAGATATTTTTTTAATTGCACATATTTGACATAAAATCTTTTATTTTTTATTTTTTGTTCTAATCCATAGCAAACTTAATTAAATAAAAAACACAAAATATATACTATTTAAATTTAGATATCTCGCTTATGCAAAAGGCTAATTTAAAAATTCTTAATGTGCTAGACGCAGAATTTAATTCTCTAAAACTTTTATTTGAAGCATTTATTTCTAAAATTAAAATAATACCATTTTTTTCAAGGAAAACTGTTAGCAGCTTCATGTAATGTGTCACTTCCGGTTAGGGTATTTTAACCAAAATCTACTATATTATTTCCATTGATATAGTAGTCTTATATACTAAATTTGGAAAGTTTTAAATTATATTTGAATATAGTTTTTCATGAAAATCTATTATAGGCTTCAAGTAAAGTACCACTTCCGGAAGTTATATAATGACCAAAAAGGGAGGTGCACAACTAGATGTTATAACAGTCCTAAATATAAAATTTCAATTTTCTACGGCTTACCGTTTTTGAGTTATGCGAGATACATACGTACGTACGTACGTACAGACGTCACGACGAAATTAGTCAAAATGGACTCAGGGAGGGCCAAAATGCGTATTTCCACTGAAATCTGAGAACCGAAAATTTTCGCGATAACAATACTTCCTTTACTTCGTACAAGGAAGTAAAAAGAGATGAACGATTCGGTTTGAGTATTTGACTTGATAATTGGAAGTTCTGTTTAAAAATTAATATCAATGACGTAAATAGTTTAATAGTTTATAAAGAGAAATATTCCTATAATTATTTAGTTATTTGTTGCTCTGTATAAAAGAAATTTAATCCTAATTACAGTAAAGGGGGTCTATAGCTTATAGGTAATAAAAAACGGTACACTCATAAACGACTGTTTTTTTAGATTTAAATTGTAGTTAGTAAGATTTGAACACACGACCTCTTTCTTGTTAATTAATAAACGCAACTTTTATCTTAGTTTTATTCACTGGACCACGATTGTCTGTAGGCTATGAAAATTATAACGCATTTATTGGTGTAAGTAAATGAATGAAATATTGAATATACCGGGTGGTGCTCGGTGAGTGCGAACATAGGAATTTAACATGGGATATTAGTTTTATGCAATTTCCTGCTCTCCTGTACATTTTACGGAAAAAACTGTAGAGGGAAGATTTGTTCAGAATTAAAAGTTACCCATGAAACTGTTTTTACATGTTTTATTAAGTTTTTGGTTTAGCCGTAACATTAAAAATAAATTTCGAAATTTCTGTTACTTTGTAGCAATAGCCATGACTTTTCTTTTATTTTTATGACAAATGCGTTAAATGTCAATTTTTGATGTTTATTAAAGTTAATCTTATAATTTAAATTAAATCTTTGTGTAAGCTATAAAATGAATGTTTATTCAAACGAAGAACGTGTCTTCATTATTAAAAATTATTATGGAGGAAATAGTTATAGGAGGGTGCGGGATTTATTTTCAATTAAATATGAAGATAAACCAATTCCAAGTGTATCAACAATTTCAAAACTGGTTACAAAATTTGAGAGTACAGCTAGTGTAGCTGTGACCGATGGTAATGAAGGCAATAATAATAATAACAGAATACGTCATAACGAAGTGAATGAAGAATTGGTATTGGCTATGATATCTCAAAATTCAAGGTACAGCATAAGACATATTGCTTCTGAATGTGGTTTGCATCATTCAACAGTTCTGAGAATTTTAAAAACACATGGATATAAATCTTACAAATTTCAAACACATCAAGAACTTCTTTTGGCTGATTTTGAAACTAGAAGTACATTTTGTGAAATTATGCAAGAAAAGGCAAATCGGGACCAGCACTTTATTTCGTCGATTTGTTTTACAGATGAATGTACATTTACTTTAAATAATGAACCAAATGTTCAGAATACTCGTATGTGGACCACAGAAAATCATCATTTAACTGTGTGTACAGGTACCCAATATCCTGAGAAAATTAATATTTGGGTTGGAATTTTTAAGAACAGGATTATACCATTTGAAATTATGGGAAATTTTAATTCTGATATGTATTTAGAACTTCTGCAAAATCATATAGGTCCTGCATTGGATGAGGCAGCTGCAGTAGATGAGGATATTTGGTTCCAGCAGGATGGGTGCCCGGCTCATTATGGAATAAATGTGCGGGAATATTTAGATTTGGTTTTTCCTAATCGGTGGATTGGTCGTGGTGGTGGAATAAATTGGCCTGCAAGATCTCCGGACCTAGCTCCTTGCGATTTTTTTTTGTGGGGGCATCTTAAAAGTAAAATTTACTCTAAACACTACGAAAATTTAGATTTACTAAGACAAGCTATATTCGAAGAATGTGATAATATTACTGACAGGCAATTAGCCAATGTTAGAACTTCGTTTTACAATAGACTTGGTTATTGTCTTGCTGAAAATGGTGGCTTGTTTGAACATTTATTGTAATTTCTTTATTTTTTTATGTAGGTATATTAAATAATATTGTTACAATTATTACTTATTATTTCACATTAAATTATTGTAATTTAAAATTTTTTAAAAAAATTGAAATTGTTGATAAACTTGAAACTGATTTATTATTAAATATGAAAATAAAACTTTGTTCAAAGAATAAAAAATGTGATTTTTTTGATTTAATTTAAATTATAAGATTAACTTTAATAAACATCAAAAATTGACATTTAACGCATTTGTCATAAAAATAAAAGAAAAGTCATGGCTATTACTACAAAGTAACAGAAATTTCGAAATTTATTTTTAATGTTACGGCTAAACCAAAAACTTAATAAAACATGTAAAAACAGTTTCATGGGTAACTTTTAATTCTGAACAAATCTTCCCTCTACAGTTTTTTCCGTAAAATGTACAGGAGAGCAGGAAATTGCATAAAACTAATATCCCATGTTAAATTCCTATGTTCGCACTCACCGAGCACCACCCGGTATACATGACAGTTAATATAATTCATGTAAATTATGTGGTGATTTCGTTGTCATAATTTTGTATTGACTTTTCTGACTGCTATATGATAACTATCGATTTGGTGGCTTAGTGGTATCGAGTCAGACTATGGATTTGAGAAGCTGAATTCGACAGGCGCGTGTTAAGGTACATCGCTTAACATACTGTGATGTCACCCGAACCAAGGTTTGTTGGTTCGAATCCGCCTGTCGACAATGTGTGATTTGTCGTAAAATATACATGTATTTATCACACGCGGGCTCTATAACCTAGTCACTTATACGCCTTAACTATGTGTAGCATTTGACTACGAAAACCGGCAGTACGGCAATGTAAAAACTGCGGCTCGGCGTGTCCGGTAGGCTCGATTTGGCTGTAGTGCCATCAGAAGAAGAAGAAGAATTCGATTCCCACAGTCGACAAACAATTCACAACACATTAAAATTATCCCTGTGAGTCCACTAACATCTTTGGGAGACGTTATTTGATAGCTGCTAACCACACTATACACGCATAAATATAAGACTTACGGAAATCTGCTTCTGCAGAGAACCATACCCAGGAATATGTTAAAAAAGTTATTTTTTATAGATGACCTTAGTCAATTAAAATTGTGATGTTATTATGTGCAATAGTCTCAATGTTTCTTTAATATGTTTGCATCGAGTGAATTGCGTTCATGTGTGTTTGCGTGTGATTATGAAAGTTTAAATTCTTAAACGGCAAGATATATAGAGGTTATATCAAGTCTACATTACAAGGCTATTAATCAATCGTCTTACATGACCATACTTCTACAAAGAAATGTAAACTTACAACAATTACTTTGTAGAAAAAAAATGTAACAAATACCTAGCAGTCAATAAAGTAGAGTACATATTTACGCGTCAACAATCAGAAACAAAACAAGTATATAAATAAAATACATTCGACGTTAATTGATTTCATATTATAATAATTAACGTGTCAGACCTGCAAATAATAGAACTGTGGAAAACACCGTAGCGTAAAAATACAGGAACTGAAGCGAGACAACTCAGATAACAGTAATTGCTTTTGTTTTGCAATCATCAATCTCTTAACGATATCCTGCATTTTTTAATTGTAAATTGTCATCAACTATAATAAACATATGAAATTAGTTCCACTTTATCTATTTAACCTAATGATAATTAATTAACAATATACTGGAAATAGACAAGGCATATTTATTTACTTATTTAATTTCTATTCATTGCCAAAGTTAAGCAAGTAATATATCATTACACCTTTTACCACGTTGTAGATATAGCAACTCAATCTCTGCAAATCTTGATTGACTTGCTATAAACGAGATTACAACTAAATTATTATGGTTAATATGTTGTTGAATACCTATTATTCCTTTATTACTTTTTTGCCTCCCATACGAATATCGCAAAGGAAAGTATTGTAATCGGAATCAAAATTCATTGCATCCCTAATGAAAATTTTAAACTTCATGAATTTTAGAATATGAAGTAGATTATGTAACGACTGTATAAAGTAATTCATTTTGAAGGGAGTAGAATGAATTCAGCACGAACCACAGGCGAGTGTTGAATGTCTATGAGATCTGTTATTTATTTATTTATACTTCATTCAGAGAATATTTTTTCATCCTTTTATAACACATACACTTTAAAAAATTTGCTAGTAAATAACAAAATAATTAAGAAAGACATTTTTCAAAATAGTGGAGTTTATCAAATTAGCTGTAGTGACTGCCAAGCAATTTACATAGGTCAGACCGGTCGTAATTTCAGCATTAGATTCAATGAGCATAAGAAAGCGCTACTAAATAATAATGTGTCTTCAAATGTTGCTAAACATTGTCTTGACAATAACCATAAGTTACATATTTGTAAAAAGGGATTAAAGTTGGATTTCTTAGAATCCTTGGAAATTCAGATTGCCATTAAGGACCAGCTAACGGTTTTGAATGAACAAATAGATTTGTACCGTTCATCTTTAATACGTCCGCTTTAATCTCTTCACAACTAGGATTAAAATGTAATTTCCATCCAAATAATTATACTCGTAGTTACCTCTTCGGTCTGATCTTATTTTCTTTCAACTATGGTCATAAATGTATTTTTCCCAAACTAATTGTACTTATAACATCTGTTTTCAATCATGTATCTCCCACTTCTTGTGTCAGAATTCTTGTGTATACTATTTATAAGTCTTACTCTAATGTACAAATTCATTCATATCTTGTTCCCCTGATGATGGTCTAGTCGACCGAAATACGTATTGTAAAATAAACTTTACATTATTTGAAACTAACCTAGTGTTGATTTTTAATTTAATTTTATTATTTATTTATGTTACGCTGTACAACAGGAATTTTAATCCCAATTACAGTACAGGGTCCGCATTCACCAAGCCGCAGTGTAGTAGTTTATATAATTTTTAGCTTGAGTGAGATTCGAACTCGGGATATCCGGATTCGAATTCCGCATCGCTATCCACATCACCGTACTGACGGTTATAGATTTATACTAGGCAGATTCATAAAGCCGAGTAGCACTAGTATCATTTTTAATATTATCTATAACTCCTGTTTCAAATTAAAACTAATTTAGGAAATGAATGAAGTTTAATATTAAATCCAGGTTAAAATAAACTTGTTTTGTGAATTAAAATGAAATCAAAAATGGTGTTAACACTAATCCGTTTTACGAATCTGTTTGTTAAGTATTATGTTGGTAAGTTCTTTTTATTAGTTGAGGATGATTTTGGAGATTAACTCAAAGTGAAGATCTCAAATATATCCGATAGGAATACTTCATAATTTATTTATTTATTTAACAATACAACTGCCCAACAGGCGAAGCCCAATTACAGGACAGGTACAAAAAATACAGTGAGCAAAGATAATAAACAATATTTATAAAAGTACAAATATGATACTTGCTGACAGCAATGCTTATTACATTTAAAAATATGTTTTGATAGTTGCTATGTTACAATGAAAAAATATATAATTTTTATATACTTACCGCTTCCCGATCGGTATGTAATTATTTACCAAAGAGTAATATTTAAATTTAACTTACTGCTTTTAAACATTTATCTATAAATAGTGAAAAAAGCTTTACAACAAAACATCAGAAACATAGAAAATTCGCGAAATTAGTGGAAATTGCTTATAATGAACGTATACACTGAGTCCCAACTAAATACATATTTCGCCTAGTGTAACTCAATTCTTATCAAATGAACCCGCATATACGTTCGGTTATAATGCACCAAATTAATGGTGCTATTCTGTAATTTTCTATAACGCTACAGTTCTGTAAATTTGAACAAAAGCGCATAGATTTTTATTGACAAATACATTTAATGCCATTTGACAATCAAATATGATGCACTTTTGTTCCGATTTAAAGATCTGTAGCGTTATAGAAAATTACAGAATAGCACCATAACTCTTTAAGTTCACTATATGCGGACTTGAGTTGGTTGGCAATGAATGAATTTTATGTTGGCAACTCTGACATTTTAGGCACGACGCAAGAGGTACTTCCCCATGATGTTAAAGTAATGGTGTGCTAGTCTAGACTGGCAGTTTCATGTGTTTAGTGTCAGTTTATCGTGTGAAAAAAGTGAGCATCTAAATGAAAGTTAAAAATAAGAAACGTTCTTCATTTACAATTAATGATAAATTTAAGATTATTCAAGACATTGAGAATGGTACATAGTTATTATTTTCAGTCCGAAGGAGAAAATAAAGAAATATATCTCCATTTAAATAAATTAAAAATGATAGCAAAATTATTTCCTGAAAAAGGTAAATGTTCAATCAAAAATAACAGATTTTTAAAATGTATGAACTAAGTTTGCTTTTAAATATAGTAAATATATCATCACGCCTTTTATCCATTACTGGGTGTGGCACTCTGCCGTAGCAAATCTAAGTATAAGTGATATATTTCTTCGCGTGAAGTGCGGTTACCAGCCGTTAAATCACGCCCCCCAAAGACGTTAGTAGAGGAGCCACAGGAGTAGAATTAATTTGGAGAAAATTCTTTGTCGACTGCGGGGATCGAACCAGGGTTCTCAAGATCCACAGGCCGACCCGATACCACTGAGCCACCTACTCTTTAATTTTTATTGCTTTTATTTATTTGTAAACATGTTTATTGTATATACGAGTATGTACATACATATTTAAAAAAAATAATAATGTTTATTTATAAACATGCTTGTACTAGTAGAAAATATGCCAATAAGGCATAGGGAGCAAAATTTCTAGTCCTTTCCAGTTCCCTATAAGCGGATTCCACTGTAATTGTCACCCTTAAATATCAAAAAATAATTTTTCATTTTATTTAGTAAATTATAAAAACCAACTTTAAACAAGGCAGTATAAAAAAGTGATTCATACAAAATTGTCAGTCTGTCGGTTTGTAGGTTTGTCTATTCTAATTTATTGATCCGGAATAATAATAATAATACCTGGAACAAATAATTTTATTCACTCGATCTGTCAAAACTACAAAAGTCGAATTAAAATATACGACAGAATAAACAAGTTTTAATTTAGAGTATTTAACTAAATTGTATGAAGTGAGTTCACAATTTTTGTGTTTGTTGTGTTTGTTACAAATACTAAAAACATTGACCATGTAACACCAGCTTAACGTTTATCTTATAGCTACCACAAACAAATTCATTGAAACAATTGTCTTGTATTGCTATTATTCAAATTTATTTAGGTATCTTTTGTTTGACCAAATAACATCAGCATCAACGCCACAGGAAGTAAATAATTCTTCACGAAGTCAGTTAGAAGTTCTATACTGAAGTGATTGCTGCTAATGTATTTATTTACGATGGAGACTGTCAATGATCGGACAGCGGACATAAACTGGACAAAATAGTAAACGTGTGCGCGTGTATCTCATCTAGAGATTTGTAGGATATAAAATAACAGGCCTCTATATCTCCCACGCCAAGTGTGCACCGTACACAGCTGACCGTGGACGTAGAGTCGCTCGCAAGTCGCAACAGTCCCAGTCGCAGCTAATATATTCCGTTGGCATTCCTTACTGCAACTTGACGAGCAGATTTACATATACGAGGTGCGTAAAAACACTCGAGAAAATAAAAAATTCGCACCTCCTAAATAGAACACCAACAGGATATCCGGGTTCGCGAATTAATCCCAAATTTAATTGATAAAAGAATAGCGATTACAAGTACTAAAAACAACAAGGAAGATGCAGAAACAAGATGATAAGCAAAAGTGACTCAGTGTTACATTTGGTTCTCAAACAGTAGATAGATGTAAGGAGAAAGTAATCTTATAAATCATGTAGAACTTAAGTAATTTATTCCTAAATTACTATTTTTTTTAAATATTAATTTTTTTTCGGAACTAACAAGTGAAACAAAGCAATTGAAGTCTAGGACTAGAATGAATTATTCCTCTTCGTAACGTCTTTTATAACATCTCACTTATCTAATGCCTATGGCACACTGGTCGAAGAGCATCGAAGAGCATCGATACACACCCTTCATTGACAAACAACAAAAGCTTCTAAAGTTGAGAAAGAAAAACTAAATTTCAAAAATATGCTAACGTGAATTGAGACACAAAAGATACGAGTGAAATGAGATACGTTCGTTTCATCGATGATCTCTTCGATGGAAATAAAGGAGCCTCTAATTGTCGTCGATGACGGATGCGTTCTGTTGTTTCATCGAAGATGCTCTTCGACGCTCTTCGACCAGTGTGCCATAGGCATAAGTGATAACATAATCTATGATGAATCATTCTAGTTGCATACAATTAATTTATACTTAATATAGAAATTAAAACAATGAATGTCTTTATTTTTTCATAATATAACTTACATGATAATGTTATTTTACTTTATTACCAGCGTTATCAATAATTTCTGATTGACGAGTACTATTCGTATTTAGTTTTCAATGAGACAGATAGATCAGTGGAAATGTCTTGAATTGAGGATTTGAGAACTCGAATTCGATTGTCGCAACCAGCAAAATTATCCTTTTGACTCTGTTTCACTAACATCTCTGGGGACCGTGTTTTGACGGTCATTAACCGTACTTCTTGCACAAAATATATCATTTATAGAGATCTGCTGCGGTCTTTGTTTATTTATTTTTCACATTTCCGAAACAAGCGGAACTCCATTGTTTGAATATTATTTCTATGGAACTCATAACCTTTTTTTGTGCAATAATAGGAACAATTTTTTAAATAAATATTAATTTTAATAATTACGGAAAAATAAACTAGAAATTTATTACGATGTTTAAGGGGGTCAATTTAAATCTACCCCTGTGGCTCCCCTTCCACTAATATCTTTGGAGGCAGTGATTTGACGGCTGGTAACCGCATTTCACACGAAGAAATATATCACTTACCGAGATCTGCTTAGACAGAGTGCCACATCCAGTGATGGGTAAACGGCGTGATGATATATTTATTTATTTATTTAGTTAAAATAATAGTTTGACAAATTCCAAAGTAATACTGAATTCAACATGGCGAATAGATGTACAAGTATTTCATTTACAACTTAGATCAGATCTAATGTACAGTTACTGAACCAAATCAGTTATCAGCTAACTTTACTCTCAGTACTACATTTACTGTTTCAGATTCAGTTTGAAGTAATCCACCTACATAAGTACATCAGTTTGTTCAATTCAATTAGCCATGTAGTTTGATTTAAGTGATCTGAAGTAAGCCAAATGGCAAATGTCATAAATAGATATATTCCATTTGCCACTTAATTTATACCATTTCAGATAAAACCATGTAACTAATTAAAATGAACAAATTTATTGGTCTAGAAAGTAGAATCAGAATCAGTAAATTTAGCAATAGATAGACAATACTGTCATCTGTTTCAGTAAGTGCATATTAGATCTCGTAGAATATTAAATACATTGTTGGATTATAAATAAAGTTTCGGCCTGGATTATGTTAAAAGTAATAAAGGAATAACATATATTTTGTGAATATCATTTTACATTTCTGAATGGTTTGATTTATGAAGATATGCTCATACTTAATAAAAGAAAATTGCATTACAGTAAAACAAAACTGTAAATAGGATTCGACCAGACGACTATTCATAAAAAATAAAAGTGATGGATAGATTAGCATATATCGTACATATGTATTTATGATTTAAGACCAAGAATTTGCATGCAAGTATTAAAATAAAATGTATTGGATAATATTTGTACAATTTAGCGTGAAATAGAAATGTATTTCTTTTACATTATTTATTTGCACTTGTAAAACAAATAAGGAAATTAACTGTAATCATAAATTATACAATTTGTAATAACAGTAAGTATTATTTATCTTAAATAAATATGAGTAATTCATAATAGCATAATTATTTAACACTTCTAGTCCCAACTTCATCATTTATCCTTTTCCAACCGCACAAACAAAAGCAAGTCACACACATAGATACAGCTGTCCTTGGAGTGTACCATTCGTTCTGCTCTATATTTCACATTGAATTTCACACGTTCATTCGCTAAAGAACTAACCAAGTTGCGTTTCCTATACACAGGATTCCGATAAATAACGATAAAACAGCACACCAATAAATAATAATTAGATGTAGGCGAGCGAGAGTGAGTGAGAGAGAAGGAGAAGGATTTATGGTAGGTTGTCGCTGGAGGAAAAAGGACAAAACACGGTGCGCCACGGCCGAAGAGTTAATTATACTTTATAAGAGCAGTGCCAATGCAGTTGGCTTGTTAAATAAATTTACTGGCTCCCGTTTTGTTAAGTTATTCGCGACTTGACTTGGACAGCAGCTATTTTAAGGTTCTAGATTAATTTCACTTTAATTAGGCTGCAGTAAATTATTTTGCATCGACCATATTTCATGTTTATTTCTCACCATAACGATCACTCATTTCCTTCCAGCATATTAAGACTTAATCTAAGTATACATTACCGACAATATCTATAATCCAGACGTTTCCAATACTATTAGTATTGTAGATGTTACGTGTCTTATACAATCTGCCAAACGAAAACTGTGCCTCAAAAATTTGATTACTATATTTTTCTTAGTTAATAAATATTTCTTTCTAAATTATTTTATTTTATTTGTCACTCTGCACAACAGACACTTGAAAACAATTACAGTAATGGAGATTTGTTTAAATTTGAAGTTAGCGAGATTTGAACGCATGATCTTTTGCTTGGGACGCAAGTTTTATTTACTAGGCTACGATTTGTTAAAAAAAATTATATCATAGTTCTTTAAAAAGGAAAGTAAAATGTATGAAAATCATAGGTGCTCGTAACAGTAATTTTTAGTATTCAACGCTATATTTGCAGATAAATATATACAATGTATCTGAAACATTTTGTGCCACGGCTAGAGTACTTTTATAGTCTAGGCAATAGAAGTAGTACTTCACAACTTGTCAGTTGTAAACAAACCCCCACTTTTAATGTCAATCAGTCTGATCACTTATTTGACTGGAAAATCCATCTTTACTAATCTAACTAAACAATAATCAAAGTTTACAAAAAGATTGAATTAGCATTAGGATCGGTTCAAAAATGGACTGAACATAAACCTCTCACCGAGCGTAGGTTGGGGACCGCTGAACTATGGTATAGTTTTTACAAATGTACATACACAGAGTGTTTCTATACCTCTGCACGAAACTTTAATGACATATATAATTTGATAATGTTTCAATTAATAATTTTGAAGAAATAAAAAGAATTGGTAAATATGTAACTAACAAAATTAGACCAATATTCATAGAACTAAATTCAAAAAAAATAAAAAAGGAAATACTACTAAACGCTAATCTTCTAAGAAATACCAATATCTATATTGAAGAAGATTTTTCGAAAAAGACTCTAGAAGACAGAAAAGTACTGAAACAACATCTATCACAGGCGAAACAGAAAGGATACAAAGCAAAATTACATCACAACCTCCTCTACATTAATGATGCAAAGTACACAGTAGATGACTTTACTAAAGAAAATGACCTTTCCGACACGGATGAAGTAATGGCAAGTAACTTATTACGAAGATTCTCAATATCACTTAATGCACTCCATAATGTACAAAATGAAAATCTAACTTCCGAAACAGATAACACACAAGCGGCACATGAAGCAAAAACAGCGAAAGGACCTAAAACCAGAGCCCAGCATATCCAAGCACAAAATCAAAAACTTGATACCATTGAAATAAATAGCCCTCAACAAACGCAAGAATTAAAGTCCGACTCGAACGATACTCCAGTAACACGTGAGAAGAAAACAAAATCACAAATAAAAACAAATCAACCAAATAAACTAATCCAAACCAAACTTTATACTCAATCTACTTCAAAAAACTAAATTCACAGAAAAATACCAGCGATATCTTATTCTGGAACATACAGGGATATAAGAATTTATTTAAACTTACAACTAAAGAAGAAAAACTCATCCTACGCCATGATATAATCTGCCTAGTTGAAACCTGGTTAAACTTCGACTTAACTGAAAATCCGGCCTTTCTCAAACATTTCCATAAATACGAGGAAAACGCCATTAAAATAGCTAGTACAGGAAGAGCTATCGGTGGTATACTTATCTTTCACAAATTATCTTGCATATCAGTATCTATTCTTAAAAAAGATCCACCCTGGCTATTCCTAAAAATTAAAAACAAATCACAAAATGTTATACTCGGAGTATCATACTTCTCGCAATCATATGAATATTGCACACTTTTAGAACTATATATTGATACTGTACAAGATGTAATAAATCAATATCCTGATTATGCCATAATATTATATGGAGACTACAATGCAAGAATAGGAAATTTAAATCAGTCAGATATGCTCCTCGATAACACACATCTTAGTGCCTCAAGAACTGTAACTGATCCAGTAATAAATAAAAAAGGCAAAGACCTTGTCCAATCACTAGAAGGAGAAAATTTAATTGTGCTGAACGGAAGATCTGAAAGCGACACTCCTGCCAAATGTGCATACATTGGTCCAAACGGATCAAGTACAATTGATCTAATATGGGCGGATGAAAATGCATTACAACTAATAACAGACCTCAGGATTATTGACGATATTCTCGTTTCTGATCACATGATATACACATTAAAAACCATAAACATAACAGAAAACCGAACACAAAAACCACCAGTTGTAATTAAGAAAACTAAATGGGATGAAACAAAAATAGAACTGTACAAAAATGAGCTACAAAATCAAAGGAACTATTACGAAAACGATATGACTATAGAAGAACAATATAACGCATTTATTGAAAGAATTGAGTTAATTAGCAGTGAACTGAATATGACAAACACAATAAAAATATATGACTCAGCACATAATCTGAAAAGAAAAGCATGGTTCAATAATGAGTGCCTACACCTCAGAAGAATTATGAGGAAAAATTACAGGGCCTGGAAAAACCATATAACTGACAAAAATAAGCTCCACCTATTTCTAGAATCGAAAAAAATATACAAATACTACATCAATGATCAAAAGAGAAAATACAAATTGGAAATAAAAGAAAAACTAGAAAACGTCGCAGATCAACAACAATTTTGGAAAACTATCAAGGCTATTAATCCAAATAACTACTCTACAAATCCAATTACGATGAAAGAATGGGTAAACCACTTCCAAATTTGGTCTACCCCGAAAATAGTAAATGAAGATAACTTTTTCGATGCCTTCCACCCATATCTAGATGAACAAGTTACATTTCAGGAATTAACTCTCACACTTAAAAAATTAAAAAATAATAAAAGCCCGGGCGTTGATGGAATAGTTTACGAACAACTAAAAAATCTTTCACCTAACTGGAACTCTTACTTGTTGTGTTTACTAAACAGCTTTCTGACACAAGAAAATCTACCCTCAAATCTAAAAACCATAAAACTCGCACTTATACATAAAAAAGGAAATCATAAAGACCCGAACAACTATAGAGGACTAGCATTGATAAATGCAATAACTAAATTGTTTACTTATATACTAAATAACAGAATGCAAAATTGGTTAGAAAGCCACAACTTACTACCGGAAGCACAAGCAGGGTTTAGGAAAAAGAGATCATGTACCGATAACTTGTTCATCTTAAACTCAATTGTGCAGTCCACACTGCTAAAAAATAAAAATAATGTCTACGCAATATTTATCGACTTCCGTAAGGCGTTCGACTCTGTTCCACACGATCTCCTATGGCAGAAAACATACAATTCTGGCGTAAGTGGAAAATTAGTTCGAATATTCCAAAATTTATACAAAGATGCTACATTACACATCACCATCAATAATGAGACATCCGAGGCTATCAAAATTTCCAAAGGCGTTCTCCAAGGAGATTGCGCCAGTCCACTACTCTTCGCCCTCTACATATCCGACTTGGAAGAGTTTTTCAGGAAAAAAAACCACGAAGGATTCTACATAAATCAAACAACAGACATACTTTCGCTTCAGTATGCTGATGATATTGTTTTATTTGCACACTCAGCATCTGACGTACAAAGGAAACTTGACACACTAACAACATACTGTAACAACCTAGAACTTAAAATAAATCCTGAAAAAACCCAAATTTTACACATCCATAAAGGTAGACCGCCGAAAAGAATCATAAAACATACTTGCCAAGGAAAAGAAATTAATTTCACCAATAAGTATACCTACCTAGGTGTTACATTCACAGCATCTGGCTCATTCAATGAAAACACTAAAGAACTTATAGGCAAAACCACAAGAACATCCGTGGCTATAAAGAAAACATTTTTAAAAACAAAATTATATAACTGGAATACCAATATAAAACTGTATACATCGACAATAATACCCACCCTGTCATATGGATCCGAAATATGGGGTTTAGTACAGAAACACAACATCGAAAAAGGAATGACACAACATTTTAAAAACTTGCTAGGGTGGCAGATAACAACACCCAACTACATTGTCCGAAGGGAAACAGGGCAATGCAACTTGACAATAACATTACTTTCGAAAGTATTAAAATGGTGGCTCAAATTACTTCTCATGCCAGAAGAAAGATACCCGAAAATCTGCTACAACCAATTAATAAAACTCAACAATAAAGAACCAACAATCAAACTAGAAGAAAAACAAATCAAACACAATTGGATAAGAAACCTCATAGATATTCTAGATGTAGTCAACTTCCGCTGGGTATGGGACAGCCAAAGCTGCCTAAAATTAAAAGAAGAACATGACAATATAATTACGGCATACAGAGAAATATTATACGAAATAGACACAAGAAGAATTCTGAAATCCACCTACAACAACTCTTACCAACACTATAATTTTACCCACAATTATCTATCCTCAAATATTCCTTACAAAGCTCTAAAATTCTCCAGCCTACTTAGAATCTCTAACCCCAATTGTACCTACCTATACCAAGATGGCTACTGCCACAAATTTAATATTGAAGAAATCTGTAGTATCTGCAATTTATTAGAAGAAAACAGTTTGTTTCACT
Organism: Pterostichus niger; assembly: GCA_947425015.1. Lineage (NCBI taxonomy): Eukaryota > Metazoa > Arthropoda > Insecta > Coleoptera > Carabidae > Pterostichus > Pterostichus niger. The sequence continues at coordinate 8,404,846 of OX380345.1, read as the reverse complement.
TCCTGTTTAGATGTCCAATTTACAACTCCATCCGCATTGCCACTATATCAAAATTCATCTCACATGATAACGAAAAAGAAGCTGCCCGAGACCTGTTAGCCAACCTGACTAGGGAAAAGATGTTACAAATATACACATACTGTAATAATGCATTAAAAATCAGATCTTTTATAATTAATGTATAAAAATGTTGTCAATCTATTTTGTATAGAGTTACCTCTTTAATCAAAATAAATGAATTATTATTATTATTATTATTATTAACATATATAATTTGATATACTGATTACAGAACAAAAATGTTCGCTAGGAATGAAATGCCCCAAATTTTGATAATTGGAAAAATCTTTTTGTTCTATAATCAGTATATCAAATTATATGTCATTAAAGTATCGTGCAGAGGTATACGGGGTGTAACAGCGAGACCAACCACCGCCTATATTTTCTTTATTATTATAGTTACAAAAAAATATTATAAAGCAAAGTTGTAGAAGACCAAGCGGGGGGGGGGGGCACATCTGCTTAAAGAATAAAATAATTTTTTAAACCAGTGGTTCTCAAGTTACAACACAAAGTTATATTTTTTCAAATGGGATTATACATATTTTTTACACCTATTCGAGAGAGTATTTTTTTCTGAATTCAACCATGTAACCATTCTACATTCTTACATAACAAAAATATTGAGAAAAAATCACTTGAAATTTAAATAATTTTTAATATTAATGTGCAGTAAGCTATGGATGAAAAATAAAAACAAAAAAAGAACAAAATATGAAACACACAAAGAATAGCAATTTGCAACAATTATTATTACTTGACAGCAGCTAAATTTTGTTCTTTTGTTTTTGTTTTTCATCCATAGCTTACTATACATTAATATTAAAAATTATTACAATTTCAAGTGAATTTTTGGTTTCCACATGAATATATTATATTAATACAAAATCTATAACAATATATTATTAAATAAAATAATAATATGTCGATAGAAATAGAATTTTTATAAAATGTAACAGTATTATGTTCTATCCATACATTTCGAAGAATTTAAATTATTTTATTCTAGTGTCACAAATAAAAAAAAATACATTATTCTATAAAAGACCTTCGAATTTCTAATATCTTTATCAAAAACGGCAGTCACATAGTTGATCAATATAGTTATCCCAAGAAATCATCGTTAAATCTATTTCCTTGAAATATTTTAATTATCTTTTGAAATTTGTGATTAAAATGCGACAATCTATATTTTGTAATAAGATATATGACTTATACTCAGTTCCTCATACAACCGTTATGTGTCTGTTATAATTATCTTCATGTTAAATATAGAAAAGTACATAAAATTTATATTACTGTTAATTAACATTTATTTAACAATCGATTGATAAACTGGATATAACCCTAATATGGTCATATCCAATTTGGTGTCATAATTGTATGACAGACATTTTAAATTGCAAAAAAATACTTAACATGTTGACATTTGTTTCTATTTATTTGGGACATACGGCACGAGTAAGTTTATCGGAACAGTCGTAAACGATATATTTTTCAAAATATGTTATTAAATCAAACGTTATATGAATGCATTCTAATTTATAATTAAACCTACTCGATTATATTAATGAAAAAAATTCGGCAACAGAAATAAAGCAATTAGAACTGTAAAGTCCCTATTATACATGGCGGAAATTGCGTAAAATTAAAAGAAGAGTATTTCCTGAAATGTTCAAAGCATTTATTGGAGAAAAGGCTAGAGACTATTGTTGTCTCTCTCCTCAATCTGCAGATGAAAATGTCAATTGAATGTATATCCAATTAAAAATGAATAAAAGTGTTTCTGTAAAAAGTGTTTATTGGAATGTCTGAAATAATCTGCACTCTGTGAATGTCACTTGCACCTACGCGCATTAGAACTAAGTGGGTAATGCGAATTGTCATTATTTGAAACCGTACGTTGCATTATATCGATAGGATTATAGCATGATCGCTTGTAATTGACAGTAAGTCTTTTTAATAAGTCATACGCTCGATTGCACATGTTATAATTGCTTCGACGTCCGTAGGAGGCTGTAGAAAAACAAGTGACGCTAACTATAACATACCTCTCACTCACACACATTGCACCTATTACATTATTGTTTTATTTTTGTTATTTATGTTCTAGTTTGTTGTAAAGGATTGATTAATTTTTTAAATATTAATTAAAGGGAAATCTGAATTGGCGAGGAAGTGTTAGATCTAGATTGGGATTAGATATGACTCTAAGTTTAGATACTAGATAAATAATAATTAATTATGTGTCAATAAATTGCTTGTAAGTAATATACGAGTAGATTATTTAATTAACTATTGACACTTGACATTTTTAATTAAATTTTGATTAGTACATCGATACAAACGCATCGAACTATAAAAATAAAAAAATTCTATTTTGATTCCCACAGCCAAGATTTAAAATTTTCATTACATACACATTTTATTTTTGCAACAATTATGGCAATTCACATATAAATATCAAAAGGGTTCAATACTTCAGAAAAATAAATGTCAGATACTACATGATATACTGATATCGGATCAATAAACATTCTTCAATTCTTAATTTATTTGCATTTCACATGAGGTAGACTTTTTAGCACAACTTGTTTAAATTTAACATATTAAGAATAAAGTTTTTAATATTAAAGTTATATTGATATTTTAAATTGAAACTAATGTCACTTCTTCTTCTGATGACACTACAGCCCAAATCGGATCTGGGCCTACCATGAACACCGAACCACAGTTTTGACACTGCCGTACTGCCGGTTTTCTTAGTCGAATGCTATATTATTTAAGGCGTATAAGTGACTAGCTTATAGTGCCCGAGTGTGATGAATACATGGAATTTTTTTTTTGTATTTTACGACAAATCACACATTGTCGATAGGCGGATTCGAACCGACGAACCTTGGTTCCTGTGACGTCACAGTATGTTAAGAGATGTGCCCTAACACGCTCGGCCACCGCGCCTGTGACTACTGTCACTTATATGTGCAAATAATTTTGCAAATTTAAAACAAATCTCTTTGATTCTAGATTAGTATATCATATAGTATCTGCTATTTAATTTCATTTCCTATGGAGCAGAAAGATATATGTTATGATCAAAATTCAGTGCAACCTCTGAAAAGTGTTAAACAAATCTTATTATACATTTTATCTTTTCTCTTGTACTATATTGTATTCCAACAAGAAATCAGAAGAAAGAGCTAGTGCTTTTTTTTCTGATTTATGATCTACGGATCATATCCGAAATTTCTATGCAAAATTGGGAAAAACAGGGTAACTTATAAAATTTGTTAGCAATTAATCAAACTTTAAATTTTAAAAGCGATTTAAATTGACAAAATCAATATCAAATGTTTCCCAACATTAGTAATTAATTTATATGATTTCGATTTAATTTAATTTTTTAAAACCAAATTTATCATATAATATTTACTGTTAAAATTCCATATTATTAAACATATTTATTTTTTTAGGCTGTTGTTTATAATTATTATTCTGCTACATATAAGCATATTTATGTATCTTTTATTAGAATGCAATTATATCAAATAAAAAGTTAGGCAAGTATGTAAATTCAAAATAATAAATGAGAGCATTAGAGATCCAAACAAAACAACCAATAAAAAAACAACATACTATCAAATATCTTTGATCAAGTAAATTTCCGCACTATTTCCACAACACAAATACAGCAATTAAATGTTAATTAAGTTCCAGTTGACATATTTACTCATATTTCAAGGAGAGACATGACAACAAATCACAAATTTGTAATGTGTATGCGCTTTTTAATACCGAATAATAAGCCCAATTGAGGCTGCGTTTAACGCGTCATAAACTCTAGAACTGGAGATTAGATCGGAACTGTCTGTTTCAGTTATCTCTCTATCTAAAAATAACAGGACTCGTATGACCACAGGTTCAATGACACAAAGCTGATTCTCTCCAGGAAAAAGCGTTATTAGTTGTACACACATGTGCATCGGAACAATTATTATGTACTAATCACTATTTCCTTTAACAGAAACAAATTAAATGTGAACTATGTAAACATTTAAAATAACTATACAGTGACAAGTATGTATTGAGCAAAAATATTTCCAGGCACCATTCGACACAAATATATATATATATATATATATATATATATATATATATATATATATATATATATATATATATATATATATATAAAATAGAGAAAGATTATCCCTCAAACAGAATATCTGTTTAATGGTAGTTAAAACGAAAGTTTAGTCAATTTTGTGCAATTATATTTATGCTGGGCTAAAGTGACAGATAACTCAATTGTGCCTTAACTAAATGCAAATGAAAATTATATGTTACTTTAATTTTAAAAATCTAAATAAAAAGATGTTAAATGCGCGCGTTTCCAATGGCAACCTGCGAAAAAGATATTAAATGCGCGGTTATTTCAATAGTTACCAGGGATACAAACAAAACAAAAACTTGTCATATTAACAGTTAACAGAACGAATTTATTTTCAGTACGCATACGTTTTTTAATAATTTTAAGATGCATACATACATACATACGTAACATCACGCTATATCCCATTAAATGGGGTGGCACGAACCCGTCAACATTCTCATCCTGATACACGATACTCGTTTCGACCACATTAACACTTCCTCCATACGAACTCTTTCTTTTTTCACAAGCAAATCCATCAAAACGCAACAAACATTCATACATTCGCTCCTGTACACCTGTTTCGTAAATCTTCACTTACGCCCACTTCTCTAACAACGCATCTATAAGAAATGAAGGCAGCATCGCCTGTGCTTGTTTAAAAATACATTTAACACAATTGTAGTTACACACTGTATAGTAAGATGCAATGTTAAATAAGAAAGTTTATTATTAGTAAGTCATATTAAAACCTTTAATAGACAACATACACTTATAATTTTACTCATGACAAGCATGAATACACAGAGGTAGAAGATAGTTTTTCAAGCGGTGTCAAGAGACGTTCACAGGTGTGCCGCATGAGTTTTCAATACATACGTTAAGTAAGGACATCATTTTCATTTCAACGGTGTTAAATTTTAATTCTGCTCTTTTGAACTAATAATTTTGTAATAATCGCATAAATGCAATAAAATATTTGCTTCGAAACAAGCTTAACTAAGTAACCTACATAATAAATATTTTTTCTACGATTGCTATGAAAAGTTTACAATAACGCTTTCATTTGTCATCGTAAAGTTGACATTTTCTGTGGAACAATCGAAAAATACCTTTATGTTCGACTGCATCATATTACCTTGTTTTACAACACTGTTTACTGTCCATAATCGGGAACTTTATTGGTCTAGTACGATAAAAATGCAAAATTGGACTGCTGTCAATGTCACATTAAAACAAAATTCAAAAGAAATATTTAAACACCATTTTCTGTATGTATTATATGTGTCTTCATACAATTGTTAGATATTCTCTTGCATTGCATGCAAGATCTTTTATTTCTTTTGGAGCGTCTTCAATGTCTTCATCCATCTCAACACTATTTTCACTTTGACAATTTGATAAATAAAGCAACAAATGCATAACAACGAAGCACACTTTGAGATGCAATTAAATGTTTTAAATATAGGTATTGACAATCATATTTTAAGAGAAAATATTCTTCATGCAGTCGAACATAAAACGTTGTATGCAACTCGTACATAATCGGACTTTATAGACTCGCCTTATTTATTAGCCTCGCTCGCTGCGCTCGCTCTGCCATTAAATTCGGCTCGTCCAATAAAGACCTAAATTATGTACTTGTTACATAAACTACTATTGTCGCGCATCTCCAATGGCAATGCGTGAAAAAGATATTAAATGCGCGCTTATTTCAGTAGTTACCAGGGATACAAACAAAACAGAAACTTATCATATTGACAGTTAACAGAACGAATTTATTTTCAGTACGTATACGTTTTTCTTAATAATTTAAGATGCAATCGTAGAAAATATTATGTGTGTATCACGAGCGAAAAGTGTCTTTGGTTCTCTTACACTATTGCAGCGCGAGCAGAAGTAACAAAGAATCATTTTACGCTCTTAATACACAAATAACTATTTGACGCTTAAAATGTTGTAAGTAGAATTAGAATAATTAGTTAAAACTCGATAGTTGAAAATATAGTGTGCAATTCGAGTTAAAAGTGTCTTTATTTGTTCTGTTCCCGCTGCAAGCTCGTGCAATAAAGTGACACTTTTAACAATAATTGCATAAATAACTATTTTATTTTTGTAAATCATTCAAAAATATATACTTTTCTGTGAGATGTTTGAAAAAATATAACATACTTTTGGTGTGCAGTATTTTAGTAATTAGTTTATGTGTGCTATGACAAAAAAAGGTTAAAAAACTCTCAGATAAAGTTATACTTGGAAAAATGATGTTTTTTTTTTCTAAAAAGAAAAGAAAATAAATTATTTACAAAACCAAAAGTTGTGGATGCAGTGCGGTCATACAATTTTTTTTATTGGGTGCTTGTACATCTATGGTTTCATGTAATCTACGCCTCTGGTTCTAAGAGGAAAAGAATTATGGATAGAGTAGATTACTAATATAGCTACTTTTGGGTAAATTAATAAATTTGGAGGCGCCGGGTATCGATCCCGGTACCTCTCGCATGCTAAGCGAGCGCTCTACCATCTGAGCTACGCCCCCTGTTGGTGTGGTAGGTGGCTCAGTGTTACAGAGTCGGTCTGTGGAATTGAGAACTCCGACTCGATTCCGACAGATGACAAACAATTTTTACTACGTTAGAAACAACTAACATCTCTGGGCGGTCGTGATTTGATGGCTTGTAACCGCACTTCACTCGAGGAAATATATTATTTATCGAGATCTGCTACAGAAGACTGCCACACCAAGTAAGGGGTAAAACGCGTGATGATATATTTATTTATTTTTTATTTAAAACCTGAAAAAATTAATGCTGGACAAAATTAGAAAAACTTATCAATGCTGAACAAGTCATGCAAATGCTAGACAATCCAGCCTAATACTGGACGGAAGTTACTTTAATTTATGTTCGTGACACTAAGGTGTAACATTAAATGTGCAGCTGCATCAACAAAGCTTTAATTATAATATAGATTTGCATTAAATAAATAAAAGCAAATTGAAAATTTTATAGTTATATATGTATTTGTTTATTTATTTTAGGTATTAGGGCCGTTAACAGAATAATCTAATAACAAGCTTCAATGATTTACAATTTACAACAAAATATGAACAAAAATATCAATTATTCAACATGACATATAATTAAAATTAACTTTTGTAATTAGTTGCTGTATCAAAAGTTAAAATTTATTATTTATTTAAATAAATAAAAGCAGTTTCATTTGACAAGTAATTGCGCTTTACTTACATTTTTGATGGTGCAATCAACTGTTAATTATTAGATTTAAACTAAGTTTAAAATTATAACTATAGGGTCTCTCACTCTAATAAATATGATTATCTTTGCTCCTGGAACAAAAATATCTAATTACGGCCCTGTAATTCGTACTATTCCAGAATATTAGTTACTATTATCTTTTCATCATCTCAATTCTTCTTTACAGACACGTAGGGACTAGTCGCACGTTGCAGGAGACCTCATTGAAACATCTCACGGCACGGTGTGTTGCAGTAGCCACGGTCCGCGGTCCGGTTTTAATAACCCGGCATGCTGTGTCAGAACGGCGCGCGGTGGAGGGCGGCCAAGAGGGAGGATGGAGGAATTAGCATACGAGAGAGAAGTTGCTGGTACGGGTAACACGGTAGCTGCTGCGACACCACACACACACACACACACCGACACGAGATACGCCAGACACGGAGACATGGAGACAAGATGCAACTGAGGCTGTGGTGATGCTGGAGGAGGCAGGGCCGGAGTATTGAGAAATCAGTTTTTAATTGTTGCAATGATGTGTATACACTCGAAAATATCGCCCCGTATAAATTCCATTTATGGCATTGATTAAAAATTTGGTTTCAATTTCTATACTAACACAGAGTTAATTTAACCCTGCATTTTACACTTGCATATTGGTAAAAGTTCTGTAATAACTAATATGATTATTTTACTCTATAGCGAGTCATATTTCTGCACACTTTGTTATAGTTTTTAAATATAAATATAACAAATATAATTTCATATGAAAATTTTCATGACCTTGTGCAGTAATTAATAAGTATAGATTTTTCTATACAAAAATTTTTTAAGCAGAAGAGAGACGTTATCAAAATTTGTAACTAGAATAATGACGTCAAAGACGGCTACGTTTATAGGATACACAAAAAATTAAATGCAATGAGTGTTGCATAAATGTATAATAAATTTCCTACCATTGTAAATGCTTTAGGCAGACAACGTGAAACAAAATGGAGTGAGAGTCGGATAAAAATATAAACGTTTTCAAAACCAGTACGTAACAACGCATGGTAAAGAAATGCACTTCGATTCCTTTAATTAAATTAAAATTTCTTTAAAAACATTGGTTGGTACCACAAGCTCTGTTTTTGGGTGTTCTAAGAGCATGGTTTTAACATGTCAGAGATAGCTAAAACACTCAAATACATTGCTCTTAAAACAGGAAAAAAACAGAGCTTGTGCTACCAGCTAATATGTTTAATTAATTTTAAATAATTCTAAATATCAGTAACATGTACTTTCCTTAATATAATTTTTTATTATTCTATCATTTCGGTGCAAGTAAGTTTTTGTTTAGTACAGTTTTATCTACGACCTATGACGTCTCTCTTTTGATGTATACAAATGTGTCAAGTCTTTATATTATGTGTTAGGTGTATGAAGTACTAAAGTGAAATATTTATTTTTCAATTGTCAGCAATTATAACTGCTATAAAACATAACACTTATTGAGAAGAAATGATGATCATGACGAAATAACTGGAATAAATCAAAATTATTTACTACTCTATTATATCTAACATAATAAATTATTACAATAATATCTTCGTTATTGTTATTATTCCTTCATATTTCATTATTAATTACTACATAATGACACTAAAAATATTGCAGTTTAAAACTATATAGTTACATTAAAATTACATTATTTTTAACATTGAAAATGTGTATCTTTAACCGTTTGAGCTTTGGTTGACGTATATTAAAATTAACTATTCTAGTAAATGTAAATATTGACAGAAAATATTTTGTCCTCGAAAGTACAATGTTATTGGTTAATTTAGTATAACATTTAACACTATATTGTTTAGAATGTAACTTTTAAACTACCTTTATAATAGTTTCAATTCTTGATACAGGCAACCATAGCTCAATAAATAGTTATTTGCATCAATAGACCAAAAACTTGACTTTTGCAAGTGGGAACATATATGAATAGACCAGGCCGAAGGCGAGGCTTGCAACTGGAAAAAAAATTGTTGGGCATGTAATTCACTCGATTTTTCGAACAGATTTAAATATAATTATTGATTTAGTTGTCAAATATTAAATAGTTAGGGATTTTTTAAGTTGACAACATCAGGACATTCATAAACAAGGCTACGAGAGTTAAATAAATATGAGCAATTCATTTGTTTTCTTACTAAAACTTGTTACATTCGTAAGTTAAAATTTTATGTCTACTCCAGCGCATAATAAAGAAGTTGCCGAGAATGTTATTAATAATTTATTGCCAGAAAAATCCGCTACTCGGATATATATTTTTTATTGGTTGTGCTCAACAACTGCAAATTCAATTATACTTATTTACATTTGAGTTTACAATTAACAATTTAGCTCTAAAATAGGCAAAAATCTCTAACCATCTACTACTGCCAATGCTAACGTTTACCAAGTCCCTAGTTTTTGTCGTCCAAGGCTGGAAATAGGTTCTTTCTGGATGATTTTGAGTTAAGTAAAAGTAGTATTTCTGGACGGATGCACAAAATTGCGTTTATCAAACCAGAATTCATGCGTTCATATTTCGCTGATTTCAACTTATATTTAAAGATTAAATTAAAAAACACTAGGTTAGTTTCAAATAATGTAAAGTTTAATTTTACAATACGTATTTCGGTCGACTAGACCATCATCAGGTGAACAAGATACGAAACTAACCTAGTGTTTTTTAATTTAATCTTATTATAAAATGTTTCAACGAGAACCGACAGTTAAATCTATCGAATTTATATTTAAAGTATGACTATATCTGGGTGGTTCGGAGTTTATTACAAGATGTAGGCCCCCCTGTACAAATATTGAGATTGAGTTTCTCTTGTGCAGAGTAGCAATAAGCAAATAATTAATTTAGGACAGAATTTCAAATTTTTCAGAATCATCAGAATCTATTAAAATAAGAAATAAACCAGTTCAATATAATTTACTGGAAAATTAAATTTATGATAATACACACAATTTTTGTGTGTCGTTTTCTATAGCAGATCTCTGTACGTACATGATATTTTTGCGGATGAAGTATGATTGCAAATCGTTATAACAGGGTCTCAGACGTTAGTTAACAGAGAGGAACAAGGTTAAGGTTTCATTCTAGTCTAGACTATCGATTTAAAAATTTATTAGACTAATTTTATTTTTTCAATTAGTATTGTACTTTAATAGGATTTTTTTCCATGTTTTTAAATAACTGACACAAAATAAGTAAGTGCGATTATTTACAAATAGTGATGAGCTTATAGTGGAATATTATTTACATATTATGTTATTTATTAATGTGTTTGTAATAGAATATTTTGCAATAGCAAAAAACATCTAGTTTTTCGACGAAAAAAAAAACAGCTAGTACGTTGGACAAAATTATCATCAACAATCCAATCCATTTTTAGTAGAATAGATTAATAAATACTGCCCAACACCATCCCAGAGCATCACAACGCTGATATCTCCAATTTACTGAAGTTACGCGCATTCGCCTTGAACTTGTAACATATTCCTTATTGTACTTAAATTAGATACTGTTATACCAATCCTTTGTAATAGAGATGTATTATATATTTTTTCTCTTAAACAAATAAATACTTTACTATATTACAAGAGATATGTGTGTTTTTTTAGAAGTTGTGTCGAGGATGTGACGTCATAATAATCTTTCAGTGATACTTAACTTATACTAGTGCAAATAATATACGATTTAATTCATGAAAAATAATCGAAATATTAAAATTTTTACTGTAATACAAAGTTTAAGAACATGAAATTATTGTAATAAATATATCATCACGACTTTTACCCATTTCAGAGCGTTGCATTTTGCAGTAGCAGGTCTCGGCAAGTTATATATATTTTTTGCGTGCAATTCAGTTACCAACCGTCAAATCACGACCTCCATAAATGTTAGTCGAAGGGAAGCCACCGGAGCATTTACAGCATTTTTCATATTTGGCTTTTATTCTCTTTGTGATTTTATTTGTCACAGTCAAGATTTTTTTTTGTATTTCGATTATTTACCTTCTAGTAAGTAAAAAGAACAGTTCAATAAAGTTGGTTATATTCTATTTACCTTGCGAAAAAAGTTAAAATTGACCAATGAGAATGCTATAGTAGTTGTGATATTTTTAATCGCTTATATTTTTGGAATAAGACATTATTTTTAACAAATTTTGTTACGAGTAGTCATAATTCAATACATATTTTAAGTTTTTATAATTAAAGCTAGTTATCTCGATTATGGTATAGATACCAATTGTAACTGGAAATAATAATAAATACTGTAAAACGATACAATAAGTCTCGCTCATTGCTTCTTATCATTTGTCCTAATCGTAGTTCTAGATTCAACCAATGCGAAGTCCGTTCCTGGGCGTTTGGCGACATCCACGTCCACCCGCCGACGAGTCACTCATGTTGTTGCAGCCGCAGCAGCAAGTGCATTAGCCGCTATCTCGAGCACGCGGTGCTAGCCAGCAGTAGCTGCTGCTGACCAGAGATAGCGGTTGCGATAACCGCCACTTACCAACCACCACCGCCGCTGCCACCGCCGAGGAATTAACGAGCCATCATGCGCCCTGCACCATGCACACTCAGCAGTCAAGACGCTAAAGCTAACTCAGGGAAGTTAAGATATTGTCCCAAAGTAGAGGATTCTAAAATGATGTTTCATTTCATTTAACATAGTATTTATTTATGTAGGAACGAGTTCCTTAATGTGTACTAGTCATCTAAATCGTATCTGTTAAGTTTATCTTTATTCACTTGACATAAGGGGCATCGAATAGCAAAAATATGAATTAAATTGTAAATTGGTAATGTGGGTAAAAAAAATTAGTATTACATGTACGAACTGCAAAAGCGTCAAGCAAATCATGTGAGCTCGATGTACAATTTTAATGAATTTATGTAACCGATATTTATTATCTATTATTTATTTATTTATAACTATTATTCTGTAGGAATAAAACTTCCCAATTACAGAATAAATACAATATTTATTAAATTGTAGTTATCTACTACCATAAACTATAAAACACTTATAAAAATTAAATAAATAAATAAATATATCATCACGCCTTTTACCCATTACTGGGTGTGGCACTTTCCCGTAACAGATCTCGGTAAGTGATATATTTCTTCGCGTGAAGTGCGGTTATCAGCCATCAAATCACAGCCTTCAAAGATGTTAGTAGAGGGGAAGCCACAGGGGTAGATTTTATTTGGTGAAAATTGTCGGCTGTGTGGATCGAACCAGGGTTCTCAAAATCCACAGGCCGACTTGATACCACCTACCCCATAAAAATTGTAGTATAAAAATACTGAAAATAAGATATTACACATTCAAATCGCATTTTGTATAATTAACATGGGACTATTCCTGATTCATTTGATTTTATTTTATTCAGTAACACCTAAAGTTTTCTTTACATTCTTATATTTTTGGACACTAGTTTTTTTGTATCATTTGTTTAAATTTATTTGATGTATATTTTTTAACTGCTGTCAGTATTATGTCGATATTTAAACAAGTTTTTTAATTATAACTATAGAATTGCCAAAAATATCGACTAGATACCACTGAACCTCCTATCGCATAATAAAAATTATAATACTCATACGAGTATATGCCGTTTTCAAGGTAACATAGATTTGATAGCGGAAACTTACGTTATAAACGTTGGAATATCTTATGATTAAATGAAAAATATCAAATCGAATGTTTTACAGAAATATTAAATTTCTCATAGGACAGTTCATTTCGATACGATATTTGTCGTTTAAGAAAAACCTAAAATTTAAGTAACAGAGGTACTATTTGTCATTAAACTTTTTTTCTATCGTGCCGTTTAGTTATTAATATCTTATAGAATAATTATGAATCATATTGGCTGGTAGCACAAGCTCTGTTTTTGCCTGTTTTAAGAGCAGTGTATTTGGGTGTTTTAGCTATCTCTAACATGTTAAAACCGTACTCAAAGCTTGTGTTACCAGCCATTATTATTAATAATAAAAAATTGATATTCAATACAACTTTTTAATATTAAATTAATTCGCGCATAATGGTTGATTAAAACAGGGGCGTTCCAACCCAGGGTTCTTGGGGTTCCCAGAACCCGGGCGCCAGCATAAAAGGGCGGCAGACGGCAAAAAGTTAAAATAAATATGAGTATATTAAAAGAACACAAATACTGCGTCTTAATATTATTTGTAAAATAAAGTAATTAAATGAATACCAAATGTAGGTACCTACTATTGTACTAAGGCCTTTAATTACAAAATGTGATTAATGTTTGAAATATAAAGTTAACTGTCAAGATTTCTTAATATTCACAACAAATCTTGATGGTTATAGTGACAGCTTCTGTTTCTATGACAAAGCTGTCACAAAAAATCATAATTAGTAGGCGATTTTCTCTAACTATTTTTATTAATTTCTCTAATTTGTGGCATTAAAATGAAGTAATCTGTATGAAATAATGTGTGTGGATAGGTCTAGTATGGTCATGTGCAATATTATACCATAATTTTTTACCGGACACTTTTTATTTACAAAAACCTTTTTTCCATGTTATTTCCCTATGCCAACCTTTACGTGGAACGCGCGGTATAGTTATGAGTATTTAAGTATTTTTATTGTAAATTTAATTTACATGTATTGATATGTTATTTTGTTATTTGTATAATTGTTTGTGCTATTATGTGCAATTGTAAAATGTAAACTATATAGTTTTAATTAGGTTTAGATATATTAGAATGTACCTATGTAATAAACTAATTTCGTTTGTTTTTTTTTTGTATTTTTATTTAATTTTATGAGAAACTATATAATAAAATATTTATTTAAAAAATATTTATTTTTCTAGACAAACAATGTTCTATTATTCTACGCTAAGGTGAATAACATATTATTTGTCATGAGTTTGCTTATTGCTCTAAATCTACACGCAAGTTTCGCATAGTACGGCGTGTCGGCTTACTGCCTTACTCTTTCTGTATCATAGAGCATAAAATTCCACGTATTTTGAGTACCATATCGCATTTTTGTGCTCCAAAATTTTCGACTGCGGCGCACACCTCGGGGCGCCACATTCTGCTTCAGAACCCAGGCGCCAAGTACCCCAGATACGCCCCTGGATTAATATTTCATTTAATAGTATGTATTTTACAAATTCACTCGTATTATCTTACCTAAAATCTTTATATTACATATTACTTTCTTACAACTATAATAAATTCAATATTAACAGCAGCAATAACATAATCTTTCAACCGTGTTTTATTTAATATGTCTGTATTTACAGTAGAAGTAGGTTATTTGGTTTACACAGAACAAAGACTTACAACAGAGATGTAGGTTTCAGTGACAAGGATAGAGCTATAGTTGACTATGAAGTCCGGGTGGCAGTGCATCCTTATTCCGGCCACGAGCACAGGCTCTAAGCCCAGCACGAGGCGCGACATACATGGAAATTGTCGGCTGATTAGCCCAGCAGACCTGCTGTCAGCACGTAACCAACTATATAATAGTTTTATACTCATTCCCCTGCATTATTTAATTGTATCTCTACAACTTACTTCAATTATTTCGTACAGAAAAGGTGAATTATTTATCTGAGTGGTTCAACAAATGGGTTAGTTTTCATTGGCTATACTTATTACGAAAATGGCGTTATTTTGAGCAGTTTTATCTACACATATAGTAGTCTGTTCAGTGAGAGATTACAGTGCGATTGGTATTGCATGTATCTTATTTTGATTCTAATTGGCTGATCAGAACAAAACGTCAACCGAAGCTCTTACCAACAATTTTGATGATTATTACGATATTGATCAAGTTTTCTTATATAAAATTCAGTTGTTCCACGTAAGTCTTTTGATAGTAACAGTAAGAGATAAGAAATACTTCTAAATAAATAAATAAATATATTATCACGCCTTTTATCATTACTTTCCATAGCAGATTTCGGTGATATTACTTGAAATTACCCTAAGATGTTAGTGGAGGGGAAGTAACAGGGGTAACGTGGTGAAAATTGTTTAACGCCTGTGGGAATCGAACCAGAGTTTTATTCCACAGGCCGACTTCAAATTTTCATCATTCTAATTTGATTTACAATAATTATGTAAATAGGAAAATGGACTTACGCATTTTCTCTATAAAATAAATATTGCTGAAATTATTTTCAGAAAAAGATTAGTACTTCGTGTTGTGTGTTATTTTTTTGATATTTAAAGCCTTGTATAATATCGAAAACACTAATGGAAGATGGCAGATTAGCAGAATTAGAGAACGCAATAGCAAAAATAAAGTGCGATATTATAGGTTTAAGCGAGATCCGAAGACAAGGAGATAAAATTATACAATTAAAAAATAAATCCATATTCACTTACAAAGGAGAAACCAAAGGCCAACGAGGAGTAGGATTCATTGTAGATGAAAAATTCTCGAAGCACATAATAGAGTTCAAAGGGGTGTCCGACAGAATTGCAATATTACAAATTAATATATCAAACCAGATTATAGCTATAATACAAGTTTATGCACCTACAACAACCGCTACAACTGAAGAACTTGACGCTTTTTATAATCTGCTGGATACCACAGTTACATCTCTAAATAAATATGAAGTTATGTTTATTATTGGAGACTTTAATAGCAAAATTGGCAAGCGCATAGAAGGAGAAGAACAAATAATAGGCCCATACGAATTTGGCATCAGGAACGCAAATGGCTCAAGACTAACGAATTTTGCGTTAAGTCACCAACTAAAAATTATCAACACATACTTCAAACAAAGAACAGGAAGACGGTGGACGTGGATTTCTCCAAATGGGACATATAAAAACGAGATAGATTACATTTTAGCAAGCGATACTCGCCATGTCACAAACTATAGCACTATGAACAATTTTGGATTCGACAGCGATCATAGAATTATAAGAACAACAGTTAGACTATATAATAAGAAAAATAGACTAGGAAAATTCAAACAAACACAACACATGGAGAAACTCACAACCGAAGAATCCGACACCTACATTAAAAAGATTGAAAATGAGCTAAAAAGACATGAAAGTACTCTTATAAATAGTGTTCAAGAAATAACAGAACATCTAGAAAATACGATACTGTCTTGCTATCCACTCAAAGAAGAACCACAAAATCAACCAATAATATCAAAAGACACTAGATTGCTAATAAATAAACGAGAATTACTAAGAAAGAAAGAAAATAAAAGCATTGGAGAAAAAATAGAATATTGCGAAATTCGCAAACTAGTGAAGAAAAGGATCAGAAGTGACATCAAAGAGCATGAAAAAGATTTGATAAACTAGCTTCAAAATACACACTACTCTACAAAGAAACTACAAAAAAAGTTACAGACCAACAAAATATGGATTCACAAGCTAAACTCGTCAAGGAACCAAACTGAAACTAATCTAAACGCTATAATTGATACTGCCACACAATTTTTCGGGAATATCTATGCCGACAACACAACAAAGCTTATAAAACATCCAGCCACAAGAACTCAAAATCTTCCAAATATACTCATAAGCGAAATAGAAAAAGCAATGAAAGAACTAAAACGCGATAAATCCCCGGGATTGGACCTGATAACAAATGAAATGCTGATCGAATGTAATAACAGTTCTATGGTGATAAACACAATATGCGAATTATTTAATCAGATTATAATGACAGAAGAAATTCCCAGACAATGGAAGAGATCCAAAATAATTTTGCTACATAAGAAGGGAGACGTGCTGTCACTTGATAACTATAGACCTATCTGCCTAATCTCTAACACATACAAAGTATTCGCGTCAGTAATTTTGAACAGGATGAAACCAATTTTAGAATTCAATCAACCAACAAACCAGGCTGGTTTCCGAAAAAACTACTCAACGACAGACCATCTGCAAAGTCTGAACCAACTAATTCAGAAACACAGTGAATATTGCCGGCCACTATTTCTAGCATTTGTAGATTACAGAAAGGCATTTGATTCACTCAGACATGAGTACTTATTTAAATCACTTCGACAACAAGGAATGGAAGAAGAATACGTGAGAATTATCGAAGAAATCTATAGAGACAACGAAGCAGCAATAATGCTCCATTCCCTGGGGCCCTTTTTCAAAATAAATAAAGGGGTTAGACAAGGAGATCCCCTGTCGCCAATGTTGTTCTCCAGCGCACTAGAATCAATCTTTCGAACGCTAAATTGGGAAGAAAAAGGGATTAACATCGACGGCGTTAAGCTTAACAATCTAAGATTCGCAGACGACGTGGTGTTGGTATCGAACAATGAATCGGAACTGAGAGTTATGCTTGAAGAATTGCAAATAGCAGGAAAAGATGCAGGGCTAGAAATCAATTATTCGAAAACAAAAATTATGACAAACAGCATATTCCCGGAAATCAAAATACAAGGAATCAACATAGAAAGAGTAAACGAGTTTAAATATCTAGGGCAAACATTAAGCTTTCACCAGAAAACAAATCTTGAAGTTCAAAAAAGGATTAATCAAGCATGGAAAAAATTCTGGTCTCTAAAACATATCCTCAGAGGCAACTACTCAATTCAACTCAAGACTAAAATATTCAACCAGTGTGTTCTTCCCGTCCTTTCCTATGGTTGCCAAACCTGGTCCCTCACTAACCATAACAACCAGAAACTTAAGATAACCCAACGCAAAATGGAACGCATCATGTTAGGCGTTACCTGGAAAGAGAGACTGAGCAATAAAAACCTCAGAAGTAAAACTCAAGTTCAAGATATCGAGATCTACGCGAGAAAAATGAAATGGAGATGGGCGGGCCATATCCAGAGAATGGAGGAAGACAGGTGGACAAAACGCTTAACTAACTGGGTGCCGAGAGACGCCAAGAGAAGAAGGGGAAGACAAGCCCGAAGATGGGAAGACGACATTAAGGCCGTAGCAGGGAACACATGGCCTAGGACAGCAAGAAACCGCACGGAATGGACAGAATTGGAGGAGGCCTTTGTCCAACGGGACAAGAATTAGGCTTTATTATTATTATTATTATAATATCGAAGGCGACGAAATGTTTCTTCATTTTGACATTTTGATCAGCCAACCAGACTTTAATGTTATATACAAATACACTGCAACTAAACAACTGACAGGAAGTGAAGCTCTAACATATAAACGTTAAAACTACAGTCAAATTGGAACCGTTATGAATCATAACGGACTTAATTAGCATTATTTTCACGAGAACTTTATCATAACGGTCTTGTTTTGGATTGTTTCTAAGGCAGCTACTCTCAAATCAATAAATTTATTAGGACGTACAAAAACAGAACAGGTAAGTATAGAAAAATGTATGATTTCTACCGATCAACTGTTCCCACTTTCTCGACGCGACGCCTTTTCATCTCGTTTCGCCTCTTACTGGAATATTCCGGAAACTTCTCGATTGCGGGCACGTAAGATGATGCAGACCGGCCAGTACAGGCTTGTTCGTTACGTCTTTTACATTACTATAATAATGACAGGATTGCTTAAAACGCACAGACGTCACAATGAATAAAACATTTCATTGGTTTTAAGAAGCGTCAAAAAATAATCCTGTGATTGAAAAAGTGCCTAAAATTCGGAAACTCTATTTGCAAATATTTATCAGATTTTTATACGAGGTAAATTAGTTATCCGCATTTAATAGAACCTCTTCGAAATGTTTCAATTATTACTTTCAGAAAAAAATGAGCATTAGTGATTATTTATTGCAATGTTTTATCCGCATTTTTGGAAAGTCATCGACAGCATAATAACGGGCGGCGTGCTGGTAATTGGTTTAATAGCTCAATGCTCTTCAGTTTAGAGTGAAGTAAAAACGTTGCTACGCGGCAGTCGCGAGTCTAAATTGCACTTTCCTGTAGACTCTGTTGTAGACTGTGTTTTTGTGTCAACAAATTGTTTAGTTGCCGATTAAGGACTGGAATCTTTTGATGTGTGCTCTTGTGACAAATTATTTTGTAACGCAGAATGCTATTTCATCAACTTTATTGTGATCAACTTTTGTTTGACTATATCTTTAGTAGACCCTGTAAATTTCAAGAATAAAATAAGTAGGAAATTATGAGGTTTACTAATTTACTGTCAAAATAATTTTAAATTTTAACTTCGTAAAATTAAACTAATA
Source organism: Pterostichus niger (assembly GCA_947425015.1). NCBI lineage: Eukaryota > Metazoa > Arthropoda > Insecta > Coleoptera > Carabidae > Pterostichus > Pterostichus niger. Next base: position 8,385,171 of record OX380345.1, on the reverse strand, counting down.
TAAATATGCAAAAAACTTACGTGTGACACATATTTTTTATCAACTTTGATGCCGTGCATCATCAAAATTCGTGAAAAAAGTATTGCTTTTTTTATTAGTTGTACAAGTAACTATTCTAGATATAATTAATTTAAGGTAAATTTGTGCAAATTCGGATAAAATCGGCGAAATAAATCGTCACAATTTTCATTAGAAATTACATTTATTTAAATTATATTTTATGTAATCTTTTACAATTGTGATATGATATTTATTGGGATAGAAGGTTTTCAATACCTGCTTTTTTTAACTTATAGTTCAATTATTATTTATATATAATTAGCTTGTAAACTTTCATAAAAGACGAACGATATGGACTACAGTGTCTATATCACAGGTAATAATTTAAAAAAGAAATCCGGCGATTTCATTTTCGATCAAAAAATGTCAATTTTTGGACGCTATTATTTTCATTCACTAAGTATACTGCGATTTTATAATTGTACTTTTGTGTATTACTCAAGTGATAAGTAATAAATATCAAACGAACAACTAAACAGTTATTTCAACAGAAACTTATAAAGTGGATCACATTATCAATACTTACTGAAAACTATTTCGTATTTTCCGCATTATAAATTGTCAAACTGTCAAACAAAGGAGATAAATAGTAAGTCTAAATTTAGTTACAAAACTTGACAGCTGTCAATCACTGTGAAAACAAACATGTTTATAATTTGTTTATAATTATAAAAATTAGTTTTATTTTTAACTGACGGTTACTTAAAAAATTGTGTATTATATCCAAGATCTATTAGAAATAGTGAGGATAAATATAATATGCACCTTGACAAAAAAGGCATTTTATAGCCTTGCCTGTTTGCTAATCGCGGCTACACATCGGCGAGCAAACTCAGACTAGGCTATAATAAGCACTTTTTATCCTTAGTATTTTAATAACTATTATATAGAAATCCTGAATCCTTTGATGACTACTCCGACTTTGATTTAGTAATGTCGTTCAATCGGTCGTTAATCGCACGCTTTCTTGTTACTTGATTTGTTGATACTCGTAACTGAGGCATCTCAATTGTCTTTAATATTAGCAAACTTTAAGCGAAAAATATTTCACTTTCATAATCTTATAGCGGGAAACTTATTTGAACCACATTTTTGCAATTAAAGTTCGGGTTGTAGATAACTTAGACACTTCAATTGCTTTTAAATATTGCCAATTTTAGACGAAAAAATATTTTATTTTAGCATACCTGCAATTTGAATTTTGATTTTAAAGGCTCATTTGTTAAAGTATACTATTAGGTTATTAACTGACAAGCTTAAGATAATGATACTTCTACCACGTTTGAAGGACTCACGTGCAGGAATGAATTGTTTTACCTTATACTACTCAAGGGCTCAAAATATATTGGAGCAAACCGGAATATTGTTCCGGTTCGTGAAGTTATTATTATTTTTGTTCGAATTCCTGAAAAACATTAAGATATCTCTGTTCTAGTTTATTTAAAAATAATACAGTATTGTATGTACTATTTCTATTTTATAACTACGAATATTTTCTCATATCAGTATCATTTGTTGCTATTGTGCAGTCAAGCAATATTACCTATATTACTTTTACTAGCAGTAAGTTAATAATTGTAATTCATGCATTTATGGGGTAGGTGGCTCAGTGGTACCGAATCGGCCTGTGGATCTTAAGAACCCTGGTTAGATCCCCACAGCCGACAAACAATTTTCACCAAATTAAATCTACCCCTGTGGCTTCCCCTCCACTAATATCTCTAGGCCGTGATTTGACTGGTAACCGCACTTCACGCGAATAAATATATCACTTACCGAAATCTGCTTAGGCAGAGTGCCACACCCAGTTGATAAAAGGCGTGATGATATATTTATTTATTTATTTATTTCATATAACAATATTTAAAATATTTAGTCAGTGAAATATGAGTATTATATTTTGTTTATAATATAAAGAGGACGACAAAAATTGAAGCAGCAAAAATGATCTTCGAAATGAAATGCAATATTTTTTAAGTGAGTTTCCAGTTTGTGAATATGCCGTTTCAGACAGGGAAAAAAAACAAGATTCTTAATTGTCTTACGAATGTGAATCTTTTATCAGTATCGGCGAAGCCCAGCTTGAAGTACGGCGAAGTGGATCTGATCTCTATTTTTTTAAAATTTAAATATGTTTAATGGAAGAGCGTACATAGTTAACACATAAAAATCATTTTCACAATAATTGAAATATATGAAGAATTTCATTTACAACAAATTGTATTTGCAATTGTGTTAAATGTATATTTAAACAAGCGCAGGCGATGCTGCCTTCTATAGATTCGTTGTTAGAGAAGTGGGCGTAAGTGAAGATTTAGGAAACAGGTGTACAGGAGCGAATGGATGAATGTTTGTTGCGTGATGATGGATTTTGGTTGTGAGAAAAGAAAGAGTTCGTATGGAGGAAGTGTTAATGTGGTCAAAACAAGTATCGTGTGTCAGAATAAGAATGTTGACGGGTTCGTGCTACCCCATTTAATGGGATATAGCGTGATGTTATGTATGTATGTATGTATTTGAAGCTTTCATCTTTTAAAATGATCTTTATCTATTAAACTTATTTTCCATAATTAATCAATCGCCTTTGTAACAGTTTTTGTGGACATCCAGTATATCTATGTAGCTATATTACTATTCTGTGGATTTTAATAACATTAATTAATGGGGTAGGTAGCCCAGTGGAATTTAATTCCCACAACCGACAAATAATTTTCACCACGTTAAAACTATCCCTGTAGCTCTTCCTAGTAATTGGTAAATGGCGTGATGATATAGTTATTGTCTTTATATTTGAATGTTATCTTAAATATCTTTTTAAAAGTTAGCTTGACATTGGTTTGTTTATCAAATTTATTAGTAGATATGTTTGTAATAATTTCAATATTTCTTAGCTCATTATGTATTAAGATATGGCTTACCTGAATTGTCGCGCTTTTTTAAACGGTATATGTGATGACATATCTTGGTAAATTACTAGCCGTGCGTTGGTCTAAGATACATTTGAGTTTTGTACTGTATCCCTTGCATGTGCCTGGTATTTATGTAAACTAGTGCATGGGAATGGTTATGTTGAACCAATGCAACGATTCTACCATCTTACTTCATGTCAACACGTCCCATGAAGAAAAGAAAACAACAATAAGTTAGTGGTAGTTTAGCTTTAGTTGAGACAAGTAGTCTCTTGTTTGCTATGCAAGATGTAGTCTTGCCATGTAATTAATAAATTGGAATTAGTGGTAGTTTACCTTTCATCGAGACAAGTTCTGTCTCTTTTGAGATGTGTAAGATGTAGTTTTATCATATAATTTAGTACGAGTAACTTAGAAACTTTAAGTATACTTTGTTTTCGTCATACATTTGTTATCATATGTTTATTTATTTGATTCACCAATCTACAAAATAATAAATAGCGCATTTCGTAACTTATTAAATTAGAATAAAAATGTATGTACGTGATACCCAACGAGTTTCATGTTCGCTGTAACGCAATCTAAATATTCTCGTCCACATAATTCCTCATTGTATGTCCTCTGCATGTAAGCATCCAATGACGCTACTTTGGTTGTCTGTCCGGCTACGAGTGATTGAGATGCAAGTCGCGCTCTCGGCTACCGTGCACGCCTCCCCCTGTGCTCTTCTTGCCCCTGCATCAGTGTCCAGCCAGCGTGGATGCCCGCCGCGATAAATGCACTGCTCGATTTGTTTTGTTGTTCGCTGAGCCACTGCCATGCCACCGAGCACTGCCTCTCCCATGCGATCATTAGATATCACGAGCTACCTGCAGCTTGCTTGAGATGTCTACCAATCAGCTTTTTAACCGAGAGTCTAACCGCACGTTTAAACTTAATAAAGCGTTCGGTTGCGAGAAAAAATGTGCAACGCAATCACATTAGCACGCTGTTTTAACGGAGCAAGGTTAGCGTTCATTCATAATTGAACCGGGATGGTGTCTTCCTTTTTTCATCTGATTCTATTTATTCTAAACTGCGCCTTATTAAAGCCTCAAGTATATCTATTATTAAACAATCGGAAATTATAGGATGTTCAAGTTACGACAACATTGCTCGGAGTAAACTGCAGTTCTCACCTCTCAAATCGCGGTGTAATTAACATATTGATGGAAAGCGCATGACAATTATTATTTCGCAGCCCTAGTTCGTAAGTGCGAAATAACATGTTCCGAAAAAAGAGGCATTTTATATTTTAGTTGAAGATAAAAATAAAATATTTTGTTTTATTTATTTATAAATTTAATAATACTTTATAAATTAAACTCAGTAACTATTTCTATTGTTTCAAATTTTGCATTACAGCCATAAGACAAAAATATAATTTTTCGCACTTGTGGTGCTATTGAACTAAGAGTGCGATTGGAATACAATCTAAAACTTCAACAACCTTATCTCAACATTTGCTTGATAAGAATACTTAATTATAATTATTTTATTATAGCCATTTCTGAATTTTCATTACTATTCAAACTTTAATTTGGATTAAACCCGGATATTAAAACATTATATGCTATGTTAATTATAAATAATTTTCTGTTTAACAGCACATAATTACTTAATTTATGACATGTGTAGTGTCCATAAAATAATATTTTATTGGACTAGTACTACAAAATTAGATCTTGTCAATATCAAAAAATAAAAGAAAAAAATATTATAATTATTCACTAATTAAATCCTTTGCATTTAATAACAATTTCTTTTAATACCTTTGGAATTTTTTTAAATGTTGACTCATTTCCATCATTATTTATTAATTTGACCCTTTAATTCTTACAAATTACATTGTTAAACAAAAACAACAAAGAACACTTTGAGAAACAACCAAGTTTTTCACATTAGCATGTTTTAAGAACATTAATCGAATTTTATAGGAATCGCCTTATTTATCAGCCTTGTTCCATATGCTCTCTCGGCCATAAACTATGACTCGTCGACTAATTATGTACTTGTTAAAGAAATAGCTAACGTTCAAACTATAGCTTTGGGGTTGGTTTATGTATCTTTTTGTAAGAAAATTTTAAAGTAAATGTCCTGGTACCTCAAATAAATGAAAACATAGGAGTTTAAATGGGAAAATCAGTTTTTTTCAATTAAATCGGCCCAACAAAAAATTATATTGAGAATTTAATTACAAAATTTTCATAAAAAGTCTACTGATTTCTAAACAATATAACAAAAATGACAGTCTCAGTAAAAGCTATTGTTTCCAGCAATTTTCTATTTTTTCTCAGTAGTATTAAACTGTGAGAATGAGCCAATCAAAAATAAAAATATAATTTACAAAAATTCTAAATGAGCATGCTTAGAATAATTACAGAAGAAAAAAATATTTATTTCTTATTCTGCATATTTATTTTTAATTTCTTATTACTTCTGGAATGTTTCAGAAATGAGGCTTTTATTCTTTAAGATATTTTACAAATTACTTAATAAACTATTTCCTTATAATTATTATAAATAAAATAATATGTAACAAAATTTACTTTTAAAATACGAACACCATGATAGTAAACAGGTATTTGAAATATTTATTCTCACTGAAATGAATAATTGAGAAATGTTTCTAAACAATACAATGGATAATTTATCATTGAGAAAACTGTGTTCCAATCAGTTAATTCCAGTAGAAAAATAAAGCAAAACATTGACACTTAGACATACGAAACATATTAAAGACGCATGTAGCGAGCGCGGCTGTAGTCTCTCTCAGACGAGACAACACGGGTCCAGCAGCAAGCAACAGTAGCCGCAGCACGACCTGCCGGCTACCGAAGCTTGTATCGCAACTAATGGACCGGCCAAAAAAATCTCCCAAAAACAGTTAGCCTCACCCAGCCCTCGCGATAACAGGCCTAAGTAATTCTATTACAGAATATGTAGCATTAATTGCTTTATAATAAGTCTATTTAAATGCAGCCTCCGAAATGACAGCTGATCGTATCGGTCAGAGTGATAAAATAATCACAAATACACTAATTTAGATGACTGTAAAATGTGAGACTGTATTTTGGAAGAAGGAATTTATTTTTTAATTAACCCGAGATATAATCGGTGGACTACTAGGATTTTTCATTAAAATGTACAATCAGAACACGATTGGTGATTTTCCCTATTTGGAAACTGCTTAATGGCTTATCTATGATAATATTTTCTAGTTTCGTGTTTTGTTGTTCGAACGGTAAAACTCTTTAGCTTAATTTGACACGTGTTTGTAAAACACAGAAGCCGTAACAAATGCTACCGAATTCTATCAATATCTCAAGTTCTTACTTTCAAATTTCTGCTGTACTACTTTGAAAGAAATTAATATTTTTATCTGGCAGATATTCTTTCGTATTTTGTTGTTTGAAATGAAAAATTATTTTGGTTACCAAAATTTACACGTATTCCTGTGAAACACAAAACTCACAGGCAATCATAGCCCATTGGATAAAACTGAAATAACACTTCACAAGTATGAGGCTATGCTTTCAAATCTCACTGATTTCAATTTATATTCCAAAAAAATTAAATTAGGTTGGGGTGTGTCTTTGACTTTACTATAAGTTGTTGGAAAACCCCTTGTAGGTACTTAATTCTTCTACAAAGTAACAACAATAAAATCAAGCAACTTTTCGTCAAATTTTTTATGTATGTTTAAACAACATGTAACATCCAAAATTGAATTTGAATTTGTTGATCCGCGAAAGGTGGACAACATAAAAATAAATGACATGAGAAAGATGTTAGCTATTTAGTACTAAAGTGAAACTGAACAGAAATATAATAACAAATATAGTTAATTACTTGTTAAAGGCATAAAATAGCGTTTATCGCTCAAGGCATGAAAATTAGATAAGGATAAGGCTTTAATATAACCTCTAAATACGTTCGAGGTGCATACAAAATTTTATATATGATCGCAATTTTAAAAATACATTTTTTTCATTTCATATATAATAAGAGCGATAACCTAATATTTTGCGAAGTGACAAATTTTGTATTTATTTTAATCTTTTTTACCTGACGTTTTAACATAATTTAATATTTGCACCATTTAAATGATATGTGTCATTTTAGTTATTTTTTAATTTAGAAGAAATTGTAGATATACATATTTTGTTCTATATTACTGAATTTAATTATTTCAGGTGTAATTTCGTTACATATTTCATATATGTTTAAAAAATATTTGATCTTCTTGCAGAATTATAGCAAGAAATTCTCGTAAAGTTATATTTATATGACAAAATAACACAATTTCAGTTAGATAATAAAATAAAGATAAATAATAACAAACTGATATGGACCCCGTCATTACGAAAACATCATTTCAATTACATTTACGCCACGGTTTAGTGCTAAAAGAATTTAGCAGAATATTTTTAGTAAAAGTCATGCCATATTAAGTTATAAAAAGTTCATTTCTCCAATTATATTTGATTCTATGAACAATAAAAACTGTTTCTTTTTTAGTCACAGGAGCTGCTATGTTATTTTTTTCCAAGTTTCAACTGTCAATAACTTGTTTAAAATTTCTTGCCAAACGCCATGTTGGTATCAAGTCATTAAAAAGTGTTTCTAGTTGGTAAACGTATGCATGAAGTCTGATTCAGCCATCTTTTATAATTAATCGAAATAAATCACGCGGACATGATTACATGGATCAGAGACAGCCATGAGGAGAAAACATACGAATGATTTATCACCATGGAAACCAAGTAAAGTATGTAGCACGCGTTCACATCGCACACTCGATAATTTGCGAACACCCAGTATATAATAATAACCACGTAAACATATACATTCATTTCTGCATGCAATGTCTCTCTCTAAATGGATCAGACAGACGGGTATAGCTGTTATTAAAACGGTTTTCAACAACTTAAATACGATTTCATATGTTTCAATCGCACTTTGGAAAATTACATTACTGAACAACATTAACACAAGTCCAGCATATATAAACCAAAATTACCTACATTGCAAAAATAAAATTAAAAGGAAATTATGTATAAGTCAAAGATATATAACCAGTAAGAATACATTCACAAAGAAATCATATAAGTATTGCATTTCTACTGCCATTGAAAGTATTTGCATATTTATTATTTTTTGTTATTTATCTTTTCGAATAAGATTTTTTTTGGTAATTTTATTTGCCTAATACAATTGAATAAATAATAATATCTTTGGAGGCCGTGATTTGACGGCTGGTAACCGCACTTCACGCGAAAAAATATATCACTTACCGAGATCTGCTTAGGCAGAGTGCCACACCCAGTGATGGGTACCAGGGGCGCCGAGAGAAAAAGCGGGCCCCGGGAAAAAACAAATTCGGGCCTCCTTTAACTTTGAATATTTATTAATTAAATATAAGATACCAAAAAAAATATATTTATAAATATATGTATGACAACAATAAGAATTATTAATATCTAAATAAAGTTATAACAATATAAATAAAATTAAATACAAAATTCTGAGTTAATTGGTGCAGCGATGTGTATTGTATACTCACTGTATGACTATCTAATATCTAGTTGCAAATTCGATAAATACAGGGGATACCAAAACAGCACTACGCACAAATGTATAGAGCCTTTGCTTATGTGTATTGTATACAATGTAGCAATATAAGAAACTAAAATGCAACAATGTAATAATGTACTTTTGAATAGTGTATAAATTTATTTAAAATTTGCAACTGGGGCCGGCCATTCATCAAGCATTTCGTCATTTAGTACTTTATACAATGTAATAAATTGTAGAAAACGTGTATCAGACATTTCGTTATATATGTTTTAGTAAAGAATATAAAAAATTGGTGAAATAGTAGAAAATTAAAAGCAATTTATAAAATAGCATCACATCCGGGCCCTTTGAATTCCACGGGCCCTGGGTATTTTACCCCACCTACCCTCCCCTCTCGTCGGGCCTGATGGGTACAAAACGTGATGATATATTTATTTTATTTTATTTTATATTAAGAAAATTATGAATGAAAAGGATAATAGTTTTGAATTATCTTTATAGCAAATTCAAGCTAATTTATGCACAGAAATCAGTATGTTTTTTATTGTGGTATGACTCAATTTAACCGAAGTTATAACTCTCGTAGTTCTTGAGATCGTAATGTAACCTTTTAGATCTAAACACACTGTATAGCTCATACAGTAACAAGAAATCTACTTGAGTATTATATTAATGATTCAAACTTAAATAAACTATTTAATTTATTAATTATTTTATTAATTTTGTGATGGGGTAGGTGGATCAGTGGTATCGAGTCGGCCTGTGGATCTTGAGAACCCTGGTTTCATCTCCACAGCCGACAAACAATTTTCACCAATTTAAATCTACCTCTGTGGTTCCCCCTCCACTAATATTTTAGAAGGCCGTGATTTGACGGCTGGGAACCGCACTTCAAGCAAAAAATATATCACTTACCGAGATCTACTTCGGCAGAGTTCCACTCCCAGTAATGGGTAAAGGGCGTGATGATATATTTATATTTATTTATAATTAATATTTTTTAAAGTAAATAGTTTAATTGATGTAAATCAAATTAAATTATAATATAGCTGTCAAATAAAATATATATAAAGAGAAAAATTGGGACACAGCCAGGATGTCAACATGGGTCCTTCTCCTTATAAACTCTGGTCATATATATTTATTTCTTTATTTATGTTACTCTGTATAACAGGAATTAAATCGCAATTACAGTACAGGAATCTGTACTCACCGAGCCGCAGTGTGGTAGTTCATGTAATTTTTAGCTTGAGTGAGATTCGAACTCGGGATCTCCGGATTCAAATTCTATATTGCTATCTACACCACCGTACTAAGCCACCGTCGCCTGTGATACAAATTTTATTTTATTCCATTTTTTCTCTCTAGTTTTGTTATTTAACATGCGAAGTGCATAAAGTTCCAGATTTAAATCCTGACGGCTTCTCATTTTTTCACATTATAGTATAATTTTTATTTGAAATGAAGCATTTATGTAATTTGTTAATTTTAGATCACCCAGTATTTTCAGTATCGCATTTGCTTCATTTAGAAAAAAACAAAGTATCATGTCAGCATTTCACTGACACACTCCCAGAGCCATCACCGTGGGCAATTAAGAAACACTTAATCAAACTTCTCTACCGCTAATTTCATAGCATCAATTATCCATTTAATCACATCTATCATTAATTATTTCCAGGATTTTTTCGCGTTTCCTGCTAACTATCGATGTCTTCTACGAACCCGACGAATCAGCTTCAATCGTGATTTATCCAAAGCAGTAAAAATTGTTGTCCGTACTGTAAGATTGACGGAGTAGAGCATAGTTGGGTAGTTTTAGTTTCCCAGAATAGGAGGCTATTTACTGTATTGTTAGTTCTATCGAACAAGGAGTTGGAATGCGCACTTGAAACGGTTTTTTCTTTGGTTTAAAAGTCGCAAGCAGACCTTGCAGTGTTTTATTAGACGGTAGGATCGTCTTCTACTTGCTTTCACTCGCAGCAGTTTGATTTATTTTGCTTAGAATGTACTGACATTACATGCAACTCTACACTTTTTATTTTGTGTTTCTTTATAAAATATTTGCAATATATCAACTGGAAAAAGTGCGAGAAAGTTGATACTAAATACCTTCATGAACATTCTTATATTTTACATATTTCTACGAGCTCGTTACTACTTCGTATGTCTACGCAGTGCGTAAATAAAAATCAAACTAGTATGATGTAAGTATGAGTAATATAGAATATCAACAGCTATCTACTAACATATCTACAGTATGTTAAGTTTGATACAAATGATTATTTGTATTGATATGATAAGTACCTTCAGCTCTGCCATTCATATTTATATGAGATTAGTTGTAATCTTGATTCACGTATTTAACTACTAGTAATTATAATTGTAGCTAAGTAGCTCTTGAAGCTTAACGAAAAATAAACTAATATCTAAGATCAAAATAGTGTAATCATATTCTTCACTGCAAGAAGATTTTGTTGATTCTGAATTAGAGTGTATTACTCCAACACAAACTGTAATAGGTAATATCACCTCATAAAGAAACGTTAGATTAGCTTTTTGCAAACGTCATATTATAATTGTTTATAAAAAAGCGCATGCGTCTACAGTGGCTCTTCGGATCAAGATTGTAATAACAAAAGGATGTCAAAATAGAACTTTTTAGTCTATTTTATTTTTATTCAGTTTTACTAAAACAGTGGGGCTTAGAGAACTGAAATAAAGGTATTAACGGGAACGCTGATAAAAGTATATGCAAGTGCTTAGTATGAAGTTTAGTTAGCAATCGTTGCAAACATACTTTCCAGCGCCACAAATACTGAACTAACTTTGACATTTCGAAATAAATGAGCATAATATAGGAATGCGGTGTCCTTATAAAACCGCCAATAATAAAATATAACAGTTCTATTTTTATGAACAATTATCTAAACTAAAATCTTATGGAATTTCTTTATAAAATCAAAAGATTTCTTTTTTAATAAGTCGAATGGTAAATTTTTAAATTTTTTATATTAGTTGAAGGTGTATACCTCAACAGTCCTTTAATTTTTCAATTGACTTCAATTATGTTAACCTTGATTGTAAAATTTTATTGTTAATTGTTATTTGATACTAAAATTGCTTGATAATGGCCCAAATATTTGCCGAAACGTCGCCTTCTTAAGTTAATAAAAATTAACAACAAAGACAAAATTAATTGTCATCCAACACTTGGTGAAACAAGGTTTAATAAAAATATAAAGTAAACACTTGGCTATGTTTCACAAAATTCAGCCTCCAAGTCACCTTATGAGGGTATCGTCAGAGGCTGGCCAGCACAGTTCAGTTAGTAACCATAGACGCGTTTCGCTCTTATTAGAGCTCATCAGTATGATATAACTCACTTCTTCACCTAGAACAAAGTTCATGTGAAAAAGTAGGTGACGAAGAACTGTGCCAGCAGAGAATATGATCTCTAACAAACTAGTAAGATGACATGAGAATTTTGTGAAACATAGCCAAGTGTTTACTTTATATTTTTATTTCAATAAAAATTATGTAATATTCTTACAGAATCGGGCTGACTGTAGACTGAAATTTATTAAATTCTACAATAAAAAGCGTTTAATTAGCCCTGGCTTTATGAAGCATTGCAGCTGCAGATCTAGATAGATAATATGTCAGCAGTTGAGATGTGTTTTTTTCTTGAGAATGCCACATATTCAAGTTCCATCATCACGTAATGATACCAGATTCGGGTGTGATACTAGTATGTGTGGTAGCAAGAGCCACCCTCGTGATAAGTGATTGGCTCGGTGTGTATACTAATGAAGGTGTGCGTGGCGGTGGCGGCGGTGGCGCGGGGCCAGCCCGACCCTGATATATGGCCACGCGTCCGGCTCTCATTAAGACACCAGCCTCAGACACGATCACACGAGGGCTACTGGCCTTACTTCTCTTTTACACATACACATCCAAGGAGGTTGCTACGCGCTACTCCCGCGAAACTCTGCTTCGGCTGGACGAGAACACAGACTTTAAATACACTGAACTTCGTGTACGTCATACATAATTACGCGTAAATTTAATATAAGATCTTGTTTTTAACATATATTTCCCAGTGAAAATTCAGCTACTCCAAATGTTATAAACATTCAATTAAAATTAAGTTCCAATAAATAGTGGGTTTAGAAATTGTTTATTAGAGGTGAAAGAAAAGCGAGTCTATTTAATAATAAGTTCACTAAAACTGAGTCGACTTAATCCCAATTACAGTATTATAGACGGTTACAGCTTATAATGGAATCCGATCCACTTAGCCACTGTTCTATTTTAGAAGTTGAAATCAGTGAAGTTTAAACACACGAACTCTTGCTTGGTGGACGCAACTTATATCCACTGCTTGTATTAAGTAGTTATTTTATATATCAACATTTGCTTGTATCATCTTATGAGTATGCTGTATTGATAATGTCAACGTCAATAATAAAAATATTGCAATAAGTTATTACAGGTATTACTTAATTAGTTCGAACGAAAAACTTCTTTTTTTCACACGTGCACTGAAATGCGTTTTTTTTAAACGAAAATAGTCTTTTTTACGATTGCTATAAAAAGTTGACAATTACGCTCTCATTTGTCATCGTAAACTTGATGTTTTCTGTGGAACAATCGGAAAATATCTTTTCGCGCGTGTCATTGGAGACGCGCGAAAAACATATTAAATGCGCGCTTATTTCAATAGTTACCAGGGATAGAAACAAAACAGAAACTATACGTTTTTTAATAATTTGAAGATGCAATCGTAGAAAAAATTATGTGTGTATCACGAGCGTAAAGTGTCTTTGTTCCTCTTAAACTATTGCAGCTTTACCGTGTTCGAGTAACAAAGAATCACTTTACGCTCTTAATATACAAATAACTATTTTCAGATAGTTACATTATCACCCCGTTTCTGGCTGGTAAAAATTTTGTGACCTAAAACTGGCCGGAAAAAAATTTATAACCCTAGAAAAGTAAAACCATATTCATGGCAACTGGGTAACAACGATTTAATTTGCCATTAATGACATCCAGATGACATTTTAAATTTCTAATTTATTTGAATTTATGTATTAAAACAAAAGAGGTCATTTCAGTGCACTTTTGCCAAAAAGTCCTGTACGTTCCTAGGCCGAAACGTCTATTTTAACTCGTGTAAATTTAACAACTTGTTAAAATAGAGCTTGTTTCGACGTGGAACGTAATGTTGACATTAAAAGTGGACTTTTGTTGACAATTGATAGGTTGCGAAGTATTACTTTTACAGCCTATGCTATAAACAACAAATTTGACATTTATGAATTAATTTAATAAATACAATTACTACCGCATGACGCTTCTTTAATCTCGGTTGGAGTGAATATTTCTTCGCCCGTCTTCATTATATATAGTAAATTTATTTAATATATACTGTTTGGTAATATACACAAAAAGCAAAACGACTTTTATGAAATTATAAACGTCAAGTTTGTTTTTACAACCGCTAAACAAATGCATAACAACATGTTCATTACAATCGTGCCGGTAACATTAAAACTATTGAAAATAATCATAAAGTTATTATTAATTTTAAACAATCGGTTAATAATTTATATGTTCAACACGACAAAAAACAGATTTAACTGACTTGGTTAAATTCATAGCCGCGGCAATAAATCTGCTACTTTTTTGTTTACTTAATTTACAACCATTTTATAGTTGAAGTTACTAAAATTTGAATGCACGAATTATTGCTTGATATTTAAATATAAGTTGTATTCCTTGAGCTACGATCTACGGCTATCTACAGGTCTCGCCCTCGAGCTCTCTGATTTGATCTAAATTCATCTTTAGTTATTCACACTTCTGAGTACAATGATTTGACAGCTGGTGTTTACACTTCAAAATTAAAAATAAATCAGTATGTCGCATAACCAGATTTAATCAAATTGAAATAGGTCTGGCAAATATATTTACCAATATTAAATGTTTCCAAACATATTTCGAGAATATACTCCGAAAGAAATACAGAGACTTTAATTTTCTATCACTTTTATTTGAAGCATTTTTCTTTTAAAAACATTTTGGGAAGAGAAAGAAATATACATTCTGAACATGTTTGTTCTTTTCTATTTTGCTACATTTATTTATTTTGCCTATTAAGGTTTAGGTTTAAAATCACCATGATAATATTTTTTGTCTCACATAATGCATACTGTCACACCTTTCATAAGCTAGCATAGCATGTCTTCCATCATAATAAAATATTTTATTGCTGCATGCATTAAGAATTGATAATTCAATCAGTCATTTTCCTTCCAGCAAGATAAAAATAATGTTTTGTTAATCTCTTGCAATCTTTATTACCACTATTATAGTAAATTTGTAAAAATTTATGTAATATCTTTAGAGTTTTTATATTCCTGTCAAAATTATTGTTTCAGTTTAATTTTTTTTTCGTTTGTTCTTGTTGTCAATATTTATTATTTTATTTTTTATTGTTTGTCAAAACTTTTGTTTATTTCCAGTCCTCTAGTTAAGCTTGTTGAGCAGTATAATGAAATTAAAATAAAATTTATTTCAAAGCCGAACATCATGGCCTACTCTTACTCTATAATATCTGTGACAGCTTTAGAAAGATAGATAGTGATTGTTTAAAAATAACATTTTAGGAGCGAATGGATGGATGTTTGTTGCGTGATGATGGATTTTGGTTGTGAGGAAGGAAAGAGTTCGTATGGAGGAAGTGTTAATGTGGTCGAAACGAGTATCGTGTGTCAGGATGAGAATGTTGATGTGCACTGATGCTCTATGAATGTTTCAGGGGTTCGTGCTGCCTCATTTAAAGGAATATAGCTTGACTTTATGTATGTATTTATGTATGTAAAATTACAGAGATAACTCACTCTAAATTTATTTATTTACTTCACTGTACTAATGGACACTCATGTATGAGGCTGAGCGCACTAACTATTGAGGCACAACTACACGCAGTTTACATTCAATACAAACTAAAATGAATATATTTAGGCTCAAAACAATTCTAAACTATATTTAGTTTTCATGTATTTTACATAATTCAATCGGAGACTTCAATTCTCGATCACACAACGAACCTGTCTTTCTTGTAAAATAAAAATTATAAATAATCTGTAAGGATTAAATAAGAATATTGATAAAATTCTTTTTCATAAAAAATATAAAATAAACACTTGGCTAAGTTTCACATAATTCAGCTTCCAAGTCACCTTATGAGGGCATCGTCAGAGGCTGGCCAGCACAGTTGGTAACCATAGACGCGTTTCGCTCTTATTAGAGCTCATCAGTATGGTATAACTCACTTCTTCACCTACAACAAAGTTCACGTGAAGAAGCTGGTGACGAAGGACTGTGCCAGCAGAGAATAAGATCTCTAACAAACAGGTAAGATGACATGAGAAGTTCTGTGGAACAGGCCATGCCATCTACCGAAAAAAGGTTGTTATTTAAATTATTTTTCATTAGGATGTGATAAGATATATTATATTATCCATAAGACGTACGGTCGGTGATATTAACTACAAATATATCATAAATGTAATTTTAAAAAGACAACAGCAAATCACTTATGAGATATTAAAATTAAAACTGTAGTTGACGATAAATGCGCATTTAAATGTTTGATATTACAATTATAACACTTCTTAAGTTTTATGATCCCGGAGATTCTGATAAATTTAACTGCACCATCGAATTCACTATCTTCTCTGTTTTTCTTTTCATTCTTCGAGACTTCAACTCTCAATCAAACGGCAAGCCAGCTCAGTCCACATCCACATACACAACCTCAATGGCCGCGCCCTACCCACAGCATCGCCAGCAATACAGCAGCTCGGCTACATAATGACAACCACTGTCAACTTCTTGCACGTCTGGCTACCGGCTCTGCGCTCGGCTACCGGTGGGCGTCGGTTGATTAGAACACGATAAAAATCCCTCCTGAGCACCAACAACAGTCTTCAGCAACAAGAGGTCTCACTTCGGCCGGTCTTAATTCGGCCAGTGGGAGTCGAAACAGGAGGATGAGAGGATTAACTGCAGTTAGGAATGAAATGATATTATATAAGATTTAATTAGTATTTTTAAGTCATTACTTAATAAATTGGTGAAATCAAAATTTTAAAAATAAATAAATAAAATAAATATATCATCACGCCTTTTACCCATTACTGGGTGTGGCACTCTACCGTAGCAGATCTCGGTAAGTTTTTATAAGAGAAATAAACTACCAGGGTTCATTTATACCTCTTGTCAACTAAACTATGGTATACCTATATATGTCCGTCAGTACTGTGGTGTGGATAGCGATACGGAATTCGAATCCGGAGATCCCGAGTTCAAATCTCTCAAGCTAAAAATTATATTAAACTACTATACTACAGCTCGGTGAGTACGGACCCTTTACTGTAATTGGGATTAAGTTACTGTTGTACAGCGTAACATAAATAAATAAATAAATATAGATAGTAAATGTAAATTAAACATTTACAGGCATATTCATAAAACAGATTAGCTGCTAAAAATTTTTTTTCCACACTCATTTATTTGCGTTATAAACATGACAATATTGTTGTTGGTTGTTATAAATATAAATAATGATAGTGAGACAATAAATCCGCAACAATTAATTTCTTGAAGTGTAAAATGTTAAAATGTGTTTTGTAAACAATACTTTTAATCTGAAGTAAAAACATAGTTTATTAGCACCAAAATTAATTGTTTTTGTAAATCTGCCTGTAATAATAAAATATTCAGACTTAAATTAAAATGTTAATATTTGAAGAATTAACAGCTTTTGATCGCATTACTGTTCTGACGGTATAGAATATCTATATTAAATACAATGACTAATATGTAACAAGCATCGCTACAAAAGACTGTGAATCATATTTGAGCAAACAAACTTGCTGGTCTTGTTTCCTAACACAGGGAATATTTGTTGTGGTAATGTTGTCATCTTGACTCGTTATTTAGCATGTCTAATTCATCGTATTATCCACACTAAAGTACCATCATATATTTTTGCAAAAATCACTATTGGATCTGACTTACATGACACAAATTTACGGAATGAAAATTTACTGCATATTCCGTCACTTCAGACTGCCCTTTACCAACGCTGCTTCAGCGATAACTGCCCAGTTGTCTATAATCGAATTCCAGATAATATCAAAAAATTTAATGTTATTAAGTCTTGAAATTATTTGGTCATTTTGAATCATATATTTGTTTTGTACACTTGTTTATATCATTTATTATATTTACTACGTACCTATATATTCAGTTTTATTATGTATTCTATTACGCAATACAATAATTGTAAAGGTTAAGTGTAAGAGCAGCCTAGACTGAACTTTGCCAAATAAAATCATTTTATTATTAATCGTTTTATTATTATAATAGGTAGTTACTAGTGACTCCTGATTTATTTGATACCATCAATAATCTTTAGTAATACTAAATAATTTTTCTGTTGCATTTTCGAAATATAATATGAATTTATGTAATTTTAATACAAGTAATACCTCGAAACTAGTAACTGAAGCGTCTATAATTTAAGCTCGTAGTTTAGTTGATTAGTACATAATTTTAGATACAAGCGCAGGGAGATACTCCCTTCCTTCCTCATCTTTTTTGATTCATTTTCAGTTTTTACTATACAGTGTGTAACTGCAATTTTGTTAAATGTATTTTTAAACAAGCGCAGGCGATGCTGCCTTCATTTCTTATAGATTCGTTGTTAGAGAAGTGGGCGTAAGTGAAGATTTACGAAACTGGTGTACAGGAGCGAATGGATGAATGTTTGTTGCGTGTTGATGGATTTTGGTTGTGAGAAAAGAAAGAGTTTGTATGGAGGACGTGTTAATATGGTCGAATCGAGTATCGTGTGTCAGGATGATAATGTTGACGGGTTCGTGCTACCCCATTTAATGGGATATAGCGTGATGTTATGTATGTATGTATGAGAAAATTAAAAATGTTCGCAAAATAAATTTTTCTCTACACACATTAATTAAGGACTATGTTAAAAAGTAGTCAATGCCGCAAATAATATTAAATATATGTATGTCATCAGTGTAATGTATTTTTGTGTCTTTAATTTTGAACTTTTAATAACTATAATGGCACATAATTTTGTAATTTATTTATTTATTAATCTATGTTTCGCTGTACAATAGAAACTTAATCCAAATTATAGTACAGCGTCCGGACTAAACTAGCCGCAGTGTACTGTTCATAATTTTTAGCTTGAGTGCGATCCGAACTCGGGTTCTACGGATTCGAATTCCGTAACTCTATTCACACCACACCGTACTGTCGTATAAATATAATAAGATATTTGCTACAAAATAAACTTAACTAAATAACCTATAAAATAAAAGTTTTGACGTTTGAAATATAATAAATAAAATTAATATAATTATTTAAAACTCGATCGTAGAGAAAATAGTGTATGTAATTCGTGTTAGAAACTATTTTTTCTGTCATTCCAACTGTATACTTTTTGTTAGATGTTCGAAAAATTATAATATATTTTTGATGTGCCATAGAATTTGAAACTGTATCCTTTGTCTTCTACTGATTTAATATTTTTATTCAAATCGTACGAAAATAAGTGAATAATGTAATATCACCATATTTAAAATGGACTACAGTTGCACGCTACATCTATTATTTAATTGGATTCACTCTTTAATTTAAGCCGTTGTCAAGTAAAATAAATCAAATTTCAATTGAATATTCTTCTAAAAAATAAAATAATAATTTACCTTCAATCATTCATAAGATTATAAATAACAAATAAATATAAATACCGTACATCAACTTATGTTGCTCAAAGAAGTTAGTGGACACGATAATTTGAGTATAATGAAAATCTGTTGTCGCCTGTGGGAATTGAACTCTTGATCCCATTTCCGCAATTCAATACGTTTCCGCTGAGCTCTTATGGTATTTCAAATTCATTCATTATTTATAGGTAATATTTGAAAATCGTGTTGAAAATTCATCTCAAATCTCGTGACAAACTGTACCAGTTAACAGATATTATTTCCATGACTATCTCCACATGTCCGAGAAATATTTGTTGTTTTAGAATTTGAAACCTTATCCTTTGTCTTCCCGCGAAGAAATATATCACTTACCAACATCTGCTACGGTAGAGTGCCTCATACAGTAATGGGTAAAAGGCGTGATTATATATTTATGTTTATATAACAACAAAGACAAAATTAATTGTCATCCATACACTTGGTGAAACTAGGTTTAATAAAAAATATTAAATAAACACTTGGCAAAGTCTCACAAAATTCAGCCTCCAAGTCACCTTATGAGGGTATCGTCAGAGGCTGGCCAGCACAGTTAGTTAGTTATACCATACTGATGAGCTCTAATAAGAGCGAAACGAGTCTATGATTACTAACTGTGCTGGCCAGCCTCAGACGATAGATAAGGTGACTTGGAGGCTGAATTTTGTGAGACTTTCCCAAGTGTTTATTTAATATTTTTTATTTATGTTTATATTTATTTGTCTTCTATTGATTTAATATAACTATTTTTATATAAAATTGTACATTTTAATTTTCAGTTTTATTTAGTTACGACATATTTATATATACTTTAAAAAAGAAGCACATCTAAAAACCTTTAGATGATAGTTTTTAATAGTTTTACCAACCTCGCATCTCTAACGATTTTCAAGATCTCAATGCTGTACACAAATAATATCACATTAAAGTATACTTAAGAACAAAATATAAACTAATGTATAAGATAAGTGAGTATATAAAGTTAAGACAACATAATGCTCGTATTAAAAGTAAAATTAACCATCTTACTGACATTTTACAACTTTTATAGCCTGCCTGGTAAACATAAAATCTGTGAAATGAAAACAAAGTAGCAAATATCCATATAAGGGTATTCACAATCTCACCGGCTAAAGTAGGAATGGGCAAAATGGAAAGACACCTTCACCTTCAACAACAGCGGTCTCTGTAGCAGCTCCAGATTGACGGATAAATCAATCCGGTGTCCGTAGACCGCCCACCAACTTTTTACATTCCTTCTTCTTCGGAGACTTCTTTATCCGATCATTGTTAGGCTAAATCCCTCCGCAGTTGAGGTTGATGTACGGAGAATGTTGGCTAATGAATTGAGGTGAGAGTGCGGTTAATTACTTCTGATTTGGACGTTTGATTGGGCCTGTTATAGTAAGTTGTCAGACGCTAAGATAAGATTGTTTTCAGTTCGAGTTGCTTAAGTGAAACATAGAAACTGAAATGTACGAGGCTACTTGCTGCTTTATCTCGCGAGAGACTCGACACTATCACTAGCTCGCCACAGAGAACTAGAACCACTTGTTATTGATTAGAATATTTTAGAAATGGATCAATTAGGGACAAAGAGGCTTCGAAGAAACAACAATCTTTATATGGACATAAAAATCTGTTTTCAAACTTTAGTTCAGATACATTCTAATTTTTTACGGTGTCAAAGACGTTGCGTATAACAACCATAATAAATAAATAAAAATTAATGACGCAAAAATATTCAAGGGTAATACTACAAAAAAATTGTTTTATTGGCCAAATTTTAATTTACAAAAACAACTGACGAGATCAACTGACAAAAAAACAACACGACGATCAAAAGCGATTAGGCTTTGTCTAACGTAGCGGAACTATACAGGTTGTTTTCTTTACAACAACTAATGCATTTAATGAATTAAGAGAAAAATGTTATATACATTTAATGATCAGGAACAAAAGATTAATTTATCAATAATAACAAATTCTGTATTCATTATTGATTTTCGACTACACAATAAACAAATTCATACAAATGATACGGGTGACTGATAGTTGCGTTATTCAATAATCGTAAAAGCAAATAATTAATAACATAAATAATAAAATTATAGATCAACATTAAAATAAAAACAATTTTGCTCTGCTGTTTGAGAACCATTGGTTGAATATATTGTTTGTTACAACTGATAAATAAGCCCCTTATTCCTGAACGTTTTATATACATACAGGGTGTTTATTTTAAGTGGCGTACTATGGCAATCTCGTGAAGTTTAGGAGATACGAAGTCGGTTAAATTAGCAACCAATTTCTTTTTATAAGACTACTCTAATGAGCGAAACAAAAATTTTTCTGGACGAGTGGTTCTCAAAATACAGTGTGCAACTTTCTTATTTTAAACGGGAACCGGACATTAATTTAGTTCAAATGGCATAGGATTCAGCGTGATATGAATGAAACAAATAAACTAATAGTAATATTATTGTTTACTTGAAACTGACAGGAAAATAAACATTTGTCTGACCTTTAAGACTCAAGAAAGCTTTTCTTTGCATGTTTAGGAAGGAAAATAGCATATTGCCTGCCTAGTCAGGTAATGAAAGACACGTGAATGTCTAGTTACTTAGCAACATAAAATACTGACTGAATATGTAAGTTAAATATTTATTTTAATTTAAATTAACTTAAAATAGTTATTATGTATTTATAAGTTTCAGGTAAAATGTTATACGTAACACGTCAGTAAAGCGTCGTACAGGATTCGTAACCTGTTGCAAGTTCTACTCATCCTGTAATTGAACGCTTTCCTGACTTTTTACGTATAACTATTGTTTGATTAGTTATTAAATGTCAATACGACTTTTGTTAATAGGTGAAGAATATTACGATTTGTTCATTTGTCATCTGAAAATATATTTAGAACGTCAATCATATTTTGGTAACCTAAAGAGTTCACGTCTCTACCGAAGACTGAAATCCCTTTGTCAATATATAACAATTGCAGTTCCAAGTATTGTAGTTGAAATATATTTCATTTTGTGCAGGGCAATAAATAAATAACTAAATACGAGTAGTAATCGTAAACTACAAGAATTATTTTTCAAAATTGGTAATTTCATCATTCATGTAATTACCTTTCAAATAAAAAAAATGACAAGTAATATCTCTCTTTTTGTCATATACATGTTACGCTTTTCCCATTCCTATTTTCATTTAAATCGTACGAATATAAGTGAATAATGTAATATCACCACATTTACAGTTGCACGCTACATCAATTATTTAATTAGATTTACTCTTTAATTAAAGCCTTTGTCAAGTAAAATAAATCAAATTTCAATTGAATATTCTTCTAAAAAATCCAAAAAAATAATTTGCGTTAAATTATTTATAAAGTAATAAATAAATATAAATATCGTTCATCAAATTATGTTTTTCAAAGAAGTTAGTGGACACGATAATTTTAGTATAATGAAAATCTGTTGTCGACTGTGGGAATTGAACTCTTGATCCCGTTTCCGCAATCCAATACGTTTCCGCTGAGTCTTTATGGTATTTCAAATTCATTCATTATTTACAGGTAATATTTGAAAATCGTGTTTCAAATTCATCTCAAGCCTCGTGACAAACTGTACCAGTTAACAGATATTATTTCCATGACTATCTCTACATGTCCAAGCAATATTTGTTGTTTTTTGTTTGGTTGCGCAATTCGTCTTCACAAGTTTGAAAAGTCCTTGCGCCTTATAAGGAATCTACACGTTAATTACACTATCAACGCTTTCGAAGTCCGCAGTCGAGGTTGTATTTAGTCCCGTAACTCGTAAGGAAATGGATTTTTACCCAGTCGATAAAATCGTTTATTAATTAAGGTTTCAAACCGCGATCGTTAAAAATATCTGTGCGTGAAATCAGTGATATAATTAGCCGAGCGATACGAGTGTCAAGATGTCGCTGTTACGGAGACTCTGTCAACGGCCATTGCCGCATGAAAGGAATTTATCCAAGGGGCAGAATTTATAGGTAGGTATCTATACAAATAATCAGTGATATTTCACAATAATGGTTTTCATGACAACAAAATTTACAACAGTATTACCTTAATCTAAACGTAAATATTTTTCAGAGCTTCGTATTAAAGAGAGCTTCTCAATAACAGCATATCCACTAATTCACTGTTACTATACATTTTTCTCAAATTTCTCCCACAACAACTTACGTTTTCAATACAATATACGAAATCAGACTAGGTACTCAAATAAAAATAAGGCATTACACCATGAACCTACATAATAACTAATTAATATATGATTATTTGTAGGCAGTGTTTATACTTTTATTTCATTAGTAACATAATTATAAATAATTAAACTATTAAACCAGTAACACTAAAAATGCGCCGTAGGAATGAAATACCCTAATTTTTGCGAATTTCTAAAATTTTTGTTTTATAATCAGTATATCAAATTATATGTCTTTAAAATTTCGTGTAGAGGTATAGAAACATCCTTGTTGCACTCCGCCGTAGCAGATTTAGGTGATATATTTTCACGCATGAAGTGCGGCTACCAGCTGTCAAATTACGCCTCCAAATATGTTAGTGGTGCGGGAGCTACAAGGTTAGTTTTAGCAGGGTAAAAATTATTTGTAGTCTGTGGGAATCGAACCTGGATTCTCCACAGGCTCGATACCACTGAGCCACCTACCCCATATTAAAACAACTGAAAATTTGTTCAGCAAAAATTATATCTATTTTTTTTTTAAATGAATACGTAAAAAGTCAAAAAACGATAAAAATTTAGGCATGAAGTAATAAAATAGAGTTAAATACCGAAGAAAGGAATTTTTGGGCAAATTATATTGAAGGTAAATGAGTTAAAAATAAAAAAATTAATCGTAGGCGTAGCGTTCAATATTACATAACTAAAGTGCCTACTACTATATTTACCCGTAATATGAATTTAGCACTATTGTAAACCAAATTTTACGTATTTTTAAAACCGTTTTACATCCACCATAATTTTTTTACAGGCTAAATCATGATTGAAATCATTAATAGGCAGATTCATAAAACAACTAGACCGCTAATAACATTTTATTTGAAATTATAACCGCGTTTTTAATTCTGATAATGGACCCCTATACCATAATCGAAATAACTATAATTATTGATAAGAACATAGAAAATATGTTATTATTACTATTAGCAAAAATAAAAAATTGTTAAAAATAATGTTTCACCTCATAAATATAAGCAATTAAAAATATCACAATTACTGAAGCGTTGTTATTGGTCACTTTCTTCTCGCGGTATCTTGAAGATATGTACGAACTAGAACGTAACTAACTTTATTGAATTGTCGTTTTTATATGTTCTCCTTATTTACCAAAATATATATAATCACAGTATAACCCAAAATAAAATACCTCTTCTGCGGCAATTAAACCCTAAATATAGACAAGCGGTGAGAAGACAAATAGGAAAAAGGTCTTTAAATGTTTAACAGTTACTTTTCATATATTTGTCTAATGTCTTTGTTATCTTAAACTGTTTATTGTACATTTATTAAAATCATTTAATTTATTTTTCCTGGACTATCAATTAGTATAAATACGATTTTCAGCATATTCAGATTATTATTTCATATATTATTTGTATTCTTTGAATAACATAAGTTAAGTACCAATGAAAGATACTTGTGACGTCACAGCCCTGCTATAAAAACTTTATTAATCATATCTCTTGTACTGTAAATAATTTGAAATCCACGTTTTCACTGGTCGTCATAATTTATCATATAGTTTCATTAAAAAATAAGTATTAAGATCGTAAAAATTCAATCTGACGTTTGAAGCACGAACGATAACTTTAAATTTATAAACATCTATATTCTCTGTTTTAAATAGCTCTTATACTAATAATTCCTTTTGGAATAAAAATGGAGTTAGTAAAGTTAAGTTTATCATCATCACTGTACTTTCAGTCAGGTCATATGACTAAAAATCAGTTCGTAGTATGATTTCCTTTAAATCAGATACGTGTCGCTGTAAACGAAACCAGTTGTCAATACCTATCATATAGGAGTCTTGGGATCGATGCTACGTTAGACACTAAGACAGAAGAATTCAGTTGACACAGGTGACGTGATGTAGCGGTTAGCATCTCTATCCGGCAAGCGGAGGGTCCCTAGTTTGGATCCAGGTGTCGCCCGAATTTTTCTGACATACATTTAACTGGAGTTAGTTAACTTTAAATTTAATTCTTTTTACGAATTTGCCTGTTAATAAAGAAATAGTTAGATACATACCCAGCATTTAGTTTAAAAGAGATTTTATAACATCAAATTTTCATTTATAATTTTGAATAAATTCAATATTAAAAATAACCTTGATTAAATTCTAATTCAAAATTAAAATCTATACCTATATCAATTCAATAGTATTTTCAAACTTTCTTTTATAGCAATTTCTTGTTAATCATTTTATTTAATATAATAATATTTCTACAGTAGGTGGCTCTCAGTTGTATCGAGTTGACCTGAGGATATGAGAACCCGAGTTCGATACTCACAAACGAAAAACAATTTCCACTATGTTAAAACTACCCCTGTGACTTCTCCTCCACTAACATCTTTTGGGGCTGTGATCTAACGTCTGGTAACCGTACATTACGCTAAGAAATATATCACTTATTGAGACGTGATACGGCAGAGTCATGGGAAAAGCGCGTGATGATATATTTATTTAAAATAATATTAATTGAGCATACAGCTATTCTAGTTTCCTAATATTGAAATTATCAACCCTCTTAAAGTTACTATTTCTCCGCCTATGAGTCCATCATACGGTGTCAGCAGCAGGATATGCGAGACGATAGTAACAGGACAAGCGAATGGTTTTAAAGTATTTGCGCATATGACTGATGAGCTTATAAGTGATGTGATAGTGGAAACGCGACTTTAATCCTGCGTCGCTGAAGTAATTGATGGGAATTATAAATCATTTGCATAAGAGCTTTTTGTTGAGTATTTGTTTACTATCTTCCTTGACATTGCAATATTTATACGTGCATGATTTTTACCACAAATGACACATACATCTTGACAGGAAAGCTTAGGGATATTATAATATTTTATTTCAATGCTGGTATTCTATTCGTATTTTACACATCGGCCAACTAGTCAAACTTGAAGAATTAGAAAAATAGTAATACTAAATTTTAATTAGTTCACTCTGTATTACATTTGCCACTTGATATAGTCAGTCACTTAAATCTATTTTGATTTTTATTTCACTTTGTTTAGATCAACTGATTAAATAGAACATATTATTTTAAATGACAATCAACTGAGAAGGTAACCCAAAGAAGCGCTTTAAGTTTAATTTATGACAGAAAAAATCGAGTGACGCCTGAATTCAAACCAGGGACATTCTGCTTGCCTGTCAGAGATGCTGACCGCTGAATTCGCTTACTTTCCTATTAGAAACACATAGTGTATTAGTAGTTAATAATCTAAATTATATACTCGTAATACTTATACAATAAACAAATAAAATAAAATTATTTTTAATTAAACTGATTTATAATATATCATCATCATCACGCCTTTTACCCATTACTGGGTGTGGCACTCTGCAGTAGCAGATCTCGGTAAATGATATATTTCTTCGCGTGAAGTTCGGTTACCAGCCGGAAAATCACGGTCCTCAAAGATGTTAGTGGAGGAAGAGCCACAGCGGTAGATTTAATTTGGTGAAAATTGTTTGTCGACTGTGGCATTTATAATAATTATAGTAAAGCTATCTATCCAGTGGTTTGAAAAATGAATGACTGGGAAAAATGAAAATTTATTTTTCTATTTAAAAAAATTCTTTTTGATCCATAATCTTCAGTATATTTATTTATTTATGTTACGCTGTATAACAGGAACTTAATCCCAATTACAGTACAGGGTCCGCACTGACCGAGCCGCAGTGTGCTAGTTTATATAATTGTTAGCTTGGATGAGATTCGAACTCGGAATCTCCGGATTCGAATATTGCTATCCACACCACCGTACTGACGGATGAATAATATGCTTAACGTATGTATCTGAAGTTATGAAAAAAAAAGGTTTTTTTTACAAGATATATAAAAAACATTTTCACAAATAATTTCAAACAATTAACGTAAAAATTCTGAACCGTATTGTGGTGGGGGTAAAAAAGTGGCAAATAGAATAGGCCTTATAAATTAAATTAAAAGTCATTATTTTAAATGTTTGTGTACGCAGTTTTATTGCACATAGTTTTCACCGGTTGAAAAAATTAGATGGCCTGTGAAATTATATAACAATAGACCTAAATATTCTCAACCCAGGCCAGAATAGTATATTCCACGACAACGATACTTTTGCTCTATTAATTTATATTTTAATCATTGTTTCGAATTTACTGTCTTTGACAATTCCAAATTAGTATTTTAGCAACGTAATAACTCGTAAGATATGACATTCATATCTTACGTTGTGTTTGGTAAACGTGTACAACAATAAGTTAGAATGAAATATAATCTACAGTGACCGATATCACATCTAAATGAAATTTTCCAAAATTATGCAAAGCACAAGTCATCTGTAACAGTTTCTCAGATAAACTTACAATGAGTAAATATTTTAATAGTCGTAGAAAATAGTACATTACATAACAGGCTAAGAAAATAGGTAAGAAAGCCACTTTCTAGGTTTTTTACACTATTTTTCTCATGACCATAAAGAATGGTTTATTTGAAATATTTTAAACCTCAAATTAGATGTCGTTAAAATATCAAATTATGTTGGTAACTGTCGACAGATTTTGACTTATATTATATTTAATACCTCTGTTGCATTTTTTTAGGTAATAGGTTCAAAACTTAACTATTTTAAGCCGCTTCAGGATATATTCTATCAACATTGCCATATCGTTGCAATACATTTTATGGTTTTATATTTTTCAATGTGATCATCACGTTCTAACTACAAATAAAAGTTTTATTATTGTAATAAAGTAATTGTTTTATAGATTTATATCAACAACATCGATCAACAAATATGTTCTAACCTCAAATGTCAAACAACAACTGACAACAAATAACATAAGTGAAATGAGTCTAAAGTATTTCGTTCACAGTATTACCAACTGTTCTTTTTATAATTATCATGTTATAAATATTAATTTATCGTACCAGCCATAAATATTGTGCAAATGTAAGATCATATTATTTATATCCAGATTTGAGTTTTTAGCTATTAAATCGAATGGCATAGACGACCCAAAGTATCGTACAGTTTATAACACTTTTGTGCATTAATAACAATCTAATGTATTATGACTACGTATATGTGAGAACCAATGGAATCACGAATTTGTTTGAAAATGAACCAATGAAATGAAAGCTATTTTGGCAATTTGCCACTAGTGAAATTAATAAGTGATAATTTTTCATTGTAATTAAATCTTTTGGTTATCAATAAAATAATTGCTATTAACATAAACGTTAATTGAAAACAATATATCGAAATGACAAATTCTCGACAGGAGACTGCTGTATCTTTTTGTTAAATTCTCACGTAAAGTATAACTCGTAATATGATAGTTATCAGATAATAATTTGAAATGAATTTAAATTTGTTGTTACGGAAATAATTTATGTCAAAATATTATCGATAATTTTACTTGCTACAATAACATGATTGGAAATTGTCAAATATATATAGTATGTTATGCATCAAAGGAGGGAAACAAGTGATTATTCTCGTGTGTGAAGTTGACAAACCGAGACGGAAGCGAGGGCCGAAGGCTCGAGCGTAAGTCGAGGTTTGCCAACTTTAAACAAGGGATAATCGCACCCTCCCGTGAAGCATATTATACTTTTCGTAACAAGTACACAAAAATTACTGTCTTATCGGGACAAATGTCAAATGTGGGTTGCGTAACTAGTTACCTAGGAAACACCGCAAACAGCTAATCTCTCTAGGGAGAGAAACATAGCTCTAGGGAGAGAAACATGGTACCTATGAAAACGTAATTTTTTTCTCCCTAGGGTAGAAAAGCAGTGTTTCTCTCGCTAAAATTAGGGAATAAGAACGTGTTTCTTGTGCATGTGTTACGAAAAATTTCTTATGTGATCGTTAGAAAAAAATATTCCCCTACTATTATTTTCTGTCAGAATCATTTTTGGCTTATGATGCAATTATTATGAGTGAGAAATGAATATTCCCACAGCCGACAAATAATTGTTACTACAATAAAGTTATCTTTGTGGGTGGCTCCACTTCCACTAACATCTCTGGGTTAATAAACATATCACTTACCGAGATCTTCTACGGCAGAGTACATCCAGTAATGAGAAGGCGTGAAAATACATTTTAATAATAAAAGGTTGCCTCTGATAAATGTATGTACAATAATGTATTTCCGTAGCAATGACTAATTTTACAAGTAACACTACCCAACTGTAACTCACCGATTTAAATGAAACTTGGCACATTAAAAGAACTCTGAAAATATTGAACCCCTATTTTTTTTCTTCCGGAAGTTGCTTTTTAGGGGTACAAACCACCCCTGAAAGATAGTAAAAGCAAGAATCGCTATAAATGAAATGAAATATTACGCATTCAACATTGGCTACCCAAGGATAACCTCTAAAATAGATTCAGCGACCCCAAAAACCCCCGAGTAACAAGTTTTAAACCTAAAACTCTATTTCAGTTGAATATCGTAATTTCATCCCCCCAACCCCTTTTTAATCTTTTGAAAAAGTGCATATGATCAAAATGACCCCGAAAATAGATTTTTGCGATCTCAAAAACTCCTGGGTAACCAATGTTGAATGCGTCATATTTTGGTATTATTTAATTTAATTTTTGGCGATTCTTGCTTTTACCACCTTTCAGGGGTGGTTTATATCTCTAAAAAGCAACTTCCGGAAGGAAAAATAGGAGTTCAATATTTTTTAGAGCTCTATTAGTGTGTCAAGTTCCATTTAAATCGGTGAGTGACAGTTGGGTAGTGTTACTTGTTAGTAGTAGCAGTATATTTCTTGTTAGCGGAATAATAAATTTTGTGGATCTAAAATACAACGGAAAGGTGTCTTCCGATCGGCGAAAAAAATTATTCAACAGCGAGGTTCGAAATATTTTCTCCTAATATTATAGTGGAATAGATATATTTAAATTTATTCATTCAGTTTAATCAATTAGATAACAAATATTACAGTTATTTAAATACATTTCATCGCGTTAGAAACATAATAACTATTTTATATCCTAATTGTTATTGAGTTATTCAAAATATACAAGTGTCTTTAGTAAAATTTTACGGCTCTTTTTCTCCATTAAATTTTGTCTTAAGGACCTTAAAGTGTTCAGTGGCACCAATAGAACCAAAAGTAACCAATGTTCCCAATAGAGGTAGCGTTAGTTCAGGCGGTCGGTGTGAGCAGGTGAAAGATACAAACCAAGATAATGATTAATTATAAAAGAAATAGAGAAATTATCCGTTAAATAGACATGTACCCTTACAATCGGTCTTGTCAAGATAGTAGCCGAAAATGCTTTCAGGATACACTGTTAAGAAAAATATCCAACGTGGATGACTCTTTCGTCTTTGTTACAAATCGGAAGTGGGTAATTTTTCGAGAAGATAATTCCGATTTCTAAATCGCTTGGCCAAATATTTTAATTGGTTGTTTTATTTTTTGTTTAATTAGCGAGAAACGCTAAAGTTGTAAGTAATTGGTTACGCCTAGCAACACATGTTCGTCTCTTATTAAGAAACGTTCGTTTTATGAACGAACGAAGGATACATTCGGTGATTCAGTGAGTTTTGTAATAACGGATAGTTCACTCATTATGAATAATGGGCTGTGGTGTGTGATGTAAAGACGTTTATTTGTTAGCTCTTTGTTAGATCACATATTGTGATTAGTCATTTTAATTGGGGCCCAGTAAGAAAATAATTAGTTGCTCGGGTAATTATTTTAGAGAAATGAGAACGCACTTTAGAACTGTTTAATCATCAACCGGGCAGCTTTTATATCTCTGCATCTCTTTTTAAACTTTTTTATATACAGTTGTTTTGACAAATTTTAATTTGCTCGTATATCATATTTCACACTTCTTACAGGATGATGCATGATTCAAATTTGAAATGTTATTTTTCCAAAAGTAATTCGCTATTGTCTGTCTATAAACAAAAAATATGATTAAAAATACAAACCGGGATACTATTATAGAGAATAATTTTTACGTCATAGTAACCAACTTTTTAGTTTATTAATTGTTTTTGCACATCGTTTATTTATTTAAAAATTGGTATTTTTCCAAAAACAAAGTAATAAGTAACACTTCATGTAAAATTGCAACTAGAACAAAGTGTATTATTTATATTGTCAGTACACTAATGCTGTAAACCAGTAACGCCAAATTTCATTGGGATCTTTGAAGCAAGTATAATTCTAACTTATGAGATGTTTTTAATTTTTGTCACATTTGAACAAGTATCTACCTATTCCTTATATATTTTAGTTTTATTTACAGTAAATATTAAGTTTATTACAAGGTTTATTATTTTATATACAATTAAAACTAGAAGAACGTATTACTATTATTTTAGCATTTTGGCACCCTTGTATGTTGTTGCCAAGATATAAGAACAAACGAAAAACAAATTCAATTGAATCAACCCTGTGCCGTTGTTAAGAGCAACGAGGTTAAAGTAAACATTTTCTCTCGTTGCTAACAGTGATGAGAGAAAAGTATATTTTAGTTCTGTTGCAAAGTATGTTGATTTTCTCGAGGAAGAAACACTTATCTCACGACGTGTATATACACAATTTTTTCCACGACCCTATTTCAAATTTGTTTATTATAAATAA
This sequence comes from Pterostichus niger, assembly GCA_947425015.1. Taxonomy (NCBI): domain Eukaryota; kingdom Metazoa; phylum Arthropoda; class Insecta; order Coleoptera; family Carabidae; genus Pterostichus; species Pterostichus niger. The sequence continues at coordinate 8,352,835 of OX380345.1, read as the reverse complement.
TATTAAAATAAAGAATGATTTCAAATTGTTCTAAAAAAATAATGTTAGCAAAGGGACTAAAATGCACTTTACCTATCGTCGTTATTAGCAACGGAAGAAAATGCTCATTTTAGTCTCGTCTCTCTTGGCATCGATACAACGGATTAAAATCTATAATTTTATGTCAGTTTAATCAACTTGTACTGCCGGACGTGAAAAAATAACCCTTAGCTTCGTTCTGTAATTCAATATAACATGTCGGTGAAAATACATGCTCTTCTTTCCCTAATTAATTAATATACTATTATTAATTCCGTATGTATGTATTTGTCTGTTAATTAGTCTAATTGTTTCAAAACTTTGTTATTTTGAGTATAAAAGGTATGTTCGTATTACTTTCAATAGTTTCTGTTCGTTTACATATAGATTAAAAATTATTTTGCATATTATTTCGACTAGAGAAAAAATCTAATATAACTGTATATCTTAAATGCCACGAGATGGAACGTACGTATGTACAAACTTAATATTTATGGACATCTGTTGAAGCTACATTTCCGGACTGAATTATGAATGAAATTAACGAGTTTAGTATAATTTTTTTAGTTATGAGATAGCGTAAGTGATCTAACTGTTCCAGTTATAGTTAATGATTAACCAAAGCAGTTCGGTTGCAATGTCTATACTTAAATTAATTGGTGCTAATCGCGCTGTGAACAAACCTAATTCGCGCTGATAATCCATCTCATCTTACGGTTTCGGTGTCAATGTGTTTCCCACGGATGATGGAAGGCGCACGATTAAAATTAATCTCCGTTTTTAGATGATTTCCTCTCTGGAAACTGACCGGCAGAGCTCACAGTGTACGCCAGGCATTTCAGAGTTTAACTTAATGATTTCCTGATGGGCCTAGTTCATTTTTATTTGTTCCTTTTTATTTTTTATCCGGCCACTGCGATGCGACGCGACGGGACGATATCTCTGACTGCCTGTGTTACACTCCAGGAATTTTCATTCACTTCTAAGTGGATCCACCTCATTAGCCAAGATTCTCTAAACTTCTGAACAACAGCGTTCATTCTTCAGCTCACGAATTTCACTATATGATAGCGAATATTAAGTCAAGGGATTCTATAGTCTCTGGCTTCAATCCTAACTTTACATTTTACTCTCTTACTATGAACAGCTGTAAATATCTCTATTTATAGATTTTAAGGCGGTTGACTACGTGTCTAAATATAATAAAAACTCTAGTTTTCCTATTAAAATTAACTTTAAATTTATAATTTTCAAAGTTACAAAAATTTTGTTCAATAGTTTCAGTTTGCAGACCTCATTGCCAATCCCACTTTTTAAAATTTTTGTCCGCTATTATATTTTCTTCTTTTAAAGTTTACCTAACTTGTAAATGTGTATACATAGTTTTTTCACAACTTATGGCACTCATTTTAACCTCATGTGGTACTCAACGTATTGATTATGAAACAAACATTTTTCATGCCACTAGACTGGTAAAGTCACAGTAATAGATAAAAATTAGTAAACTTTAACTATTGCAAAAACGGTTGCACTTTAATTAAATTAAATAAATTTTAAAGTATATTAATTTTTATTCATTAATGTCATGTATCAGTTCAGTGACACGAAAAATATTTGCTTCGAGTAATGTGCAATTATTATTGCAAATATTGAGAAAAAAAAGTTTCATACTCAGTACGTCGAGTACTATATGGAGTTCAATTAAGTGCCTAAATTGTGTAATACCCTGTATAACGCATAAATTTTAAAAATAGTCATTAGACAAAAGATTAATGATCAATTTTCTTCTAGACAATTATAAACTAATAACCATTATCATAATATTTATCATAATTTTATCAGGAAAACAAACTTATGTTTTACACAAAGAGTACAAGCCGCGTGACTTGATCGCAATGAGCAAAATAATACGCATTTATATAAAGTAGTGCACTACCAGCAATATTAGATTTTTATTTTAATAGTCATTTACGTAAAAAGTGAGGAAAGAGTTCAATTAGTGGATGAGTAGATTGTTTCATACCGATCGATAGCGACGCTTGAAACAGTTTACGAATCCTGTACGACGCTTTACTGGCGTGTTACGTATAACATTTTATCTGAAACTTATAAACAAATAATAAATATTTTAAATTAAAAGAAATATTCAGGTAAATGTATTTGAAGAAGTGGGGTACAATTTTGATCCATACATCTCGCTATCTCGCCCACACCTGCTGCATTAAGTTGACTATAAACCCACTTTAATTGTAATGCTGTAAGCAGCAACAAATATTGTCAAATTTCTACTAGTATAAAGTTTTCGATTCAGGGAAAATATATTTTCTCGTCCAGAATAATTCAAGATAATTTATCACCTCAATCTTTCAACATAACTAACAATTGATAATCACTTAATTTTCATATTTACTTGAAATAAAATAATAATAATGATAACACAGGGTACTTTAATATCTAGGAGCCATCATTGCTAACTTTGAAACTAAAATAAATATAAATTTGGTTACAAGGACTTTTGTGTATATCTAGGGAACCACCTTAAATATGTTTTTGGCAGATATTATTGATACCTAACCAATTGTATAAATATTTTCAAGTTGTGATATAAATTTATCATTTGTAAAAGAAATTAAAGTTAAAAAATAAGTACATTATTTTCAGATTTTCACTATTTAAATCACTTTATGGGGTAGGTGGCTCAATTGTATCGAGTAGACCTGTGAAGTTGGGAACTCGGGTTGGATTCCCACATTCGGAAACTAAAGTTTACTACATTAAAACTACTCCTATAGCTCCTCCTCCTCTAACCTCCTTGGAGGCAGTGATTTGACTGCTTGCAACCTCACCTTACGCGAAGAAATATATCACTTACAGAGATCTGTTGCCGCAGAGTGCCACACCCAGTGATGGGTAAAACATGTGATGATATATTTATTTATAACTTTTTATTGTTGTCTTTATAATTATCAAGAAAATTTAAAATAATTGCTGATACCCAACTACTGAAATTATTTGAAAGTTTTAACTACTTAAAGTAACTAACATGAAAAAACGAGTAATGCATGTCAATCCCATTTACTTATAATATAGAGAGCTACAGCGTATAATGAAATCGGAACAATTAAAACGCATTTGTATTTTTATATAAATTTAAATTAATAAAATCTCGTTTGTATATGAAAGTTGTACAAACTGGACTGTTCGTAATCTGCGCAGCTACAACACCTAAAATGGATTATTAACGCGAGTTAATTGTGATCTAGTTAACTAAATAGCTACTCGTATATTTAATCTCTGATCGATTTCGTTTTATCTGTTAATAATTATTATATTTAGTTTTGTTTCGTTCTTCCTGGTGTTAAATCGTACTAGAATTCTAAATACCAATGCAAATAAGTTCTATTGAAGGTGTGTGCGTTCCAAACCCATTAAATGCCAAATCTATCAGAGTCAAATTAAGGAAATACTAGTCCATTCTTTCAATCTATTTTTAACAAAGCTTGATTGTCTTTTGTCGCAAGCTGGTCTAATTTAAATTTAAACTATTTTGATTAATCCAAAGCAGCGGTAAAACTATTTTATCTACCGTAATCTTCGTAGAAATCTGCACGGGTTTCTAGAATTAAGTTCTGATCGAAGGACCATAAATCTTAAAATGCAAGTAGGATATTTTGTCTAATTGCCCATTAGCACAAACAAATTTATGGGTCCCCATGTGTTGCGTAGTGAATTAATGGTGAGTTATGTTTTTTGTATACAGTAGTCGTTATTATACAACTGTCTGATAACAACTGCTTGCTACGCTACTGTCATTAGACTACTGGATACATTTTTGGATCGAAGATATCCGATAAAATAGTTGGCACGTGATAAAATTAACTACTTGTGTATTTTGGTTTAATTAAGAGTTTAATTACTTGTGAGACGAGAGTATATTTGAGAAACCTGATGGAATTTTTATGGTTATTAAAATATAGTTTGAGATTAAATTGTAATAAATTTTAGGTGATTTAGATGTGGTTTACGTTTGTGAAGAATTTTTATTGTGGGAAACTATATTGCATAGATTTTATTATGTCTAATATTTTATTTTATTTGCTGCTTTATATCAAGCGAGAAACTAATTAGTCTAAAAAGATAAATTAAAATCTTTCAGATATGTAATCAATAATTATTCCGAATGTACAAGTCCATAAAAAATATGTTTCTTGATGATATCTTGTGTTATATAAAAAATCTAACTTATGTCGTATCAAAATTTGAATTAATTAAAATAAAAATATCATTATATTTTTTTCTCCGTAGAGTTAGCAGCAGTATAGATACGCTCCCGTTCTTAAGATTTTACTTTGACGATAAATAGACATATAGATATAATTTCAAACGCTGAAAATCAACTGTCGGTCGCTGAAATCAAATTCGGGTTCTCTTTGCCGCGGTCTGATGGATTGTCATGAAATCATTTATTTGTTAAAGGAACATTTGTTCCATATTTCTTTAGTAATAATAAAAAAATTCGTGGATAATACTACACTTTAGTTTCTTATTAGAAATAGTAGCAATAGACTTTCTGGAATTATTGATAAATTTTCGTTTTATAGAATTTTTTACTTAGCTACTAGCGCAAGAGTAAAATGTTAATTGCTCGACTGATTTTGCTACAAACTTTTTTTTTAGAGCAAATATGAAATGTTGCGTTTTATTTAGTAGGAAGAAAAAAAATAAATCAATAAGTTTATTTCATAATCTTGACAGAAAGTAAAATTTTCATCCTACAATTGAGAGAAGATTATCTCTAAAGATTAATAGTATTTTATACATCTAGGGAGAGAAATGCATGATTTTCTCTCCGATGTATGTGATATATTATTTTTCACGACTTAAATAAGATTAAAATAAAAAAGTAATTAAAAAATATAAATAAATAAATATATCATCACGCCTTTTACACATTACTGGCTGTAGCACTCTCCCGTAGCAGATCTAGGTAAGTAATATATTTCTTTGCGTGAAGCGCGGTTACCAGCCGACAAATTACGGCCGTCTAGGGAGCCACAGAGGTAGACTTACTTTGGTGAAAATTGTTTGTCGGCTGTGGGAATCGAACCAGGGTTCTCAAGGCCAATTCGATAGCACTGAGCCTACTCCATAAAAAAGTTATTTTAAAATATAATTTATTCATATATTTTTGAATTTTAAAATTATTAGTAGTCTCTGACAAAAAAAAAACAGCGATAATTTATGAAAATAAGTTTGTTGAACTGTCAAAATAATATAAATTCTCTAGAGGAGTAATGTGTACATTATTTCCCTAGCGGTAAAATGTTTTAATTTTTCTGTCCCGATTTTTGAATCAGAAAAACAGTCAAACTTTTTTCTTTATTTTCAACTGAAAAACAACGGTATGATTTGACATCTAAATGACATCAATCAAGAAAATGATGAATCTAAATTTCTTATATTTTATATTATTATATTATAATTTATTTCTGAAAATTTTACTTCCTGATAGAATAGTGAAAAAAAAAGAAAATTAAACGGCTTTTCAGAAAGAAATGTCTCACTTTCTTCCTTAGACATACAAATTTTATTGGTTGAATTTACAAGTGTTTCGCATTAAGATTAGTTAAAAACAGGTCAAGGGAACTTATCGAACAAATTTGGATAATCATAGTTGCTTTATAACAACTAACGAAATAACATGATATGCATAATTCGCGACACTGAAGGAGACGCCATTTTGTTGAATTGCTGAAGAATAATAAGGAGCTTTACAGTTTATAGTAGAATTAGATCCACTGAGATACTCTCACATATTTTGGATAAAGGTTGAAATCAGCGAGATTTGAATGCATGAATATTTGTTAGAAACGCAAGTTTTATCTCTGTTTTATCTTCTAGATAATATTGATGCCTTAACTATTAAAAATAAAACATCATGTAAATTGAAACAATGTACAGTTTTAGAAACTCTTACTTGTTATTTATTAAGGTGTAAAACTTTTTTATTTTGTGATATCAGACTTAAAGAAATGTTAATATAAAGCACATATATGATCTACTTTATCCTTTAGATGAATATACAAATAGAATTGAAATAACATTCCTTGTAAATAAATGTGAATGAATATTAGTTATTACAGAAAGAAAAATAAATAAACTCTAAAATTATTTCAGTCAAAAGTTTGATTACTATTGATATGTTTACTGATCTATGCCACATAGATTGACTTTCCACTCACTGATTTGTGTAAACCTAACCAAAGTTTCGAAGTAGGCAGTATTTAACAACTATTTTACCTAAATAATACATTAATTAATTATAAATTAATAATATATTAGACATAATTGTAAAATACAGTTACCAATTCTGTATATAATGGACTAAACAAAACAATAACCTCAAATTTAGCTGTCAAACGAAGCCATGAATAGTAGAAAGAATTATGAATAGACTATATGTATACAGGGTGTTATATTTTAATAGACCCAGCAAATATCTCGCTTATTTATCAACTTAGCAATTTCTTTCATATAACATGATTTATACAGCAACATGTAAGCTATTTGATGACGAATGTACATTCATGATATCACTTCCGGTTTATTAGTAATTAATATCAACTTTGAAATTTCAAATGGAACATACTATATTTTTTTACAAATTTGAAAAGTGCATCAAATTTCCTTTACAATCATGTAAAATAATCCATATGTTACATTATTAAAAAGTAAAATGGCGGGCACTTTAATATACACCAAATCGGAAAGAGAATAGTGAGCCATGACTGTGGCTTGAAATAAAACAATTAACTAAAACAATTGTAATTATTATTATTAAACGAAATAATTTTTTTCTTTGTCATAATAATACAGAAAATAAGAATAAGGGACACTTAATAACAACAAAATGAATTTATAACAAATATTCAAAATGGCTCCCAGTCTCTTTGTTATAAAATCATTTTGTTGTTATTAAGTGTTCTTTATTATTATTTTCTGTATTATTATGACAAAAAAATATCATTTCATTTAATAATAATAATTATAATTGTTTTAGTTAATTGTTTTATTTCAAGCCACAGTCATGGCTCACTATTCTCTTTCCGATTTGGTGTATATTAAAGTGCCCGCCATTTTACTTTTTAATAATGTAACATATGGATTATTTTACATGATTGTAAAGAAAATTTGATGCACTTTTCAAATTTGTAAAAAAATATAGTATGTTCCATTTGAAATTTCAAAGTTGATATTAATTACTAATAAACCGGAAGTGATATCATGAATGTACATCCGTCATTAAATAGCTTACATGTTGCTGTATAAATCATGTTATATGAAAGAAATTGCTAAGTTGATAAATAAGCGAGATATTCGCTGGGTCTATTAAAATATAACACCCTGTATACGAGAGAGACAGTTTAAGGAAGACCTAGTAGACTATAGAGGAGGACTTCAGTTATGATATAACACATTTTTGAGGTAGGTGGTTCAGTGGTATCGGGTCAGCCTGTGGATCTGGAGAACCTTGGTTCAATCCCACAGTCGACAAACAATTTTCACCAAATTAAATCTACCCGTGTGGCTCGCCCTCCACTAACATCTTTGGAGGTCGTGATTTGACGGCTGGTAACCGCACTTCACGCGAAGAAATATATCACTTACCGAGATATGCTATGAGGGAGTGCCACACCTAGTAATGGGTAAAAGGTATAAACTTATGATTTACATAGAAATTACTAAAATCTCGATTCAGATTCCAAAAACCCATACCATATCAACATCACAAATACTTTCAAAATTCCGGTACCTACCAACCTTCATCAAAAAAATTCCTCATTGCAAAAACTTCTTCAACATAAATCCCCATCAAGTCTGAGGGCAAAAAACCGCCCAGATTTCGATTCTGGCCATAAATATCTCCAGCCGGTCCTCGGCATTCCATCGTGTCCGGCGAGCGTATAAACATGTCCACCACGTCAATCCTCCGCGCCGTGCCGAGCGCCCGTAATGAATCGACGCTGTAAGTAGTCATTGTTACATCCGCCAGACAATGCTGCCAATGTACAGCTTAGCAAAGAAGAGTAAGAGTCAGTGGGAAACACACGAGATATTATACAATGGGGAATTCATTATGTTCAGTTGGCAGCTTGTTTTGGAAATATGTATATATTTTTTGATGAGTAACTCGAACCAGTAAACAGTGGTAGGAAGGAAGTAAGAGTAAAAGGACTAATTATGGAATGAGCGAATTAATCAAGTTGGCAGGTAGATTTGGTACAGGAAACTTATTTTTATTTTAATGATGAGTAAAATGCTGGTAATTCTACGAACCTCGGATTGATGATGCATCTAGAAAAAAAGTTGCAATTAATTTTAGTGCAGGATATGAAGGAGGAAGTTTATTTTTTTTGTCTGATGAGTAATGGATAAATTGTAGTATTTCAGTTCTGATCTCTTTCTTACGACTACTAAATACCACAAAGGTTTCGTTTTCACCGAATAATTTTTTAATAATAATAATAAAAAGTTGTTTAGTAACAACTGATGAAAACAAATAATATATAAAAAATAGCAGCACCAATCGGGTTGGAATAAATAGAATTAAAATTTTAATTGAGGAAAACTAAATCAGTAGTGGTGTTTATTAAGATAATTTACTGATAATAGTTGCAATGCCTTCGTATATATTTTAATAATCGTTTAAATAAAAAATCAAATCGAATCAAATTCGGTGCTTTCCAAACTGCAAACACCGTAAAAATGTAAAATAGTAGTACAATTTTTATATAGTTTAACTCTATGAATATTATTTGTTTCATACGTATTACATCTTACTTCTACCTAATGGATATGTACATTTTACTTTGTATATTATGACCCTTTAGGCACAGCCTTTCACCCGAAAAGGTAGAAAGGTTCTTGAATTAAGTAAGCAAAGTAGGTACTCATGTATTTTTTTTGCATTTCTAATATGATCTAGATTTTAAAAGTTCTTACATATTCTGTATCGAATTATAGGTAAATATTTATGAACAAATAATATTACACAATATGTTGAGATTAAGATTGAAAATAATATTATCAGAAGAACTGGAATTTATAAAATTATCACCCCCCTTGATTGAAGAGTTTAATAGTAACGCCCCCAGTTCCATGTATGTATGAGCCTCACCAGAATAGTACAGACTATGATGCAAGAGTGCAACCATTGACCAAGAAAGTGTATTTCAGTTTCAATTAATTTTTTTTAATAGTTGTTCATTTTTGTCGACTTGTTTTCCAATAAAAGTAGTATACTTGTTAAATACTGTATTATTATTATTTTTTTTTGATAAAATAAAATGAAGAAATGTTTTTTTGGAACCCGAACAATAATTATTTGAATCGGAAAAAGATTTAATATAATTTCAAGAAACGAAACTCGGTTCATATATGCAACGGTACATTTTGAATTCTGTCATCAATATTAAATAAAATCAAATAACTAAAATTATTGTTTACCTCAAAAATTTATTGTACTTTGTTGCTCAATCGCTGAAAACTTAACTTCATAAATAAATTTATGGTTGTATCAATTAATTGCATAAATTAAATCATGGAAATAGTTATTTAGTTATAGTTAAAAATTAATAAGTCATGTTATTAATAACAATATATAATATTTCAATATTTAGTTCTCCCCCTTTTTGTCGCTCAATTTCACGTTTAGCGCCCCCTGACACTCACTGTCATATCGCCTCCCTGTCATCGTCATGCCTAGCGCTCCCTTGGATAATTAGAACGCCTCCCTCCCCCCAACTGTAGGCGATATCACCTACTTTGAGAAGCACTGGTTTATATTGTTTGATAATGTAGAAACTATATCAAACAAATGAATGCAAAAACTAGTACATTTGGATCAAATTGAGGGTGAAAAATTGAATGGACGACCAAGATATAAATGTAAGAAATTAAGTTACTTATTTTTCAGATCAGGTGGCTCAGTGGTATCGAGTAGAACAGTGCATTTGAGATCCAGGGTTCAATTCCCACTATTTTCATTACATTCTGAGGCTCCCTCTCCAATAACATCTTTGCAGGTCGTGATTTGACAGCTAGTAACTGCACTTCACTCGCATAAATATATCACTTACCTAAATGCAGTAATGGGTAAAAGGTGTGATGATATATTTATATTTATTTTAGATCAGACATGAAGGATTTTTTTGTTAAAGATCAAGATCAAACATTAATTTTTGTTTCATATGATTATTAATTTACTAATAAATAAATTATTTTTTAAAATTACATTTTTATATACATTACAAGGTAAACATAAAAAAAAACATAAATTTGCTTTGATCATAAAATGTTAATATAAATGTATAAAATATGTAAGAATTCTATACAAGTTGATCTTTTAAAATGTTCTATTCCAAAAATTCAGGTTAATTTGATCTATATTTAAATCAACATCACGAGGAATATTCATTTGCCCTTTAGATCCGATGAGATCACTTATTTCTTTGACTGGTTTACATCGCTCATTTTATTTCCAATATTAGAATGACCTATTGATTCGTATTTAGCTAGAAATAATCCACATCAATGAGTGAATCAATTTGCTTAGTACAGTTCAAATTTTCATGTGGTTTTATTTATCCGAATTTATTTAAGTAAACAAGAAGTAAATGGAATACAGATATGGTAAATTTTAATATCCAAATAACATCAAAGATCTTACCAGACAACTCCGTCGATGGCAAATGGAACAAAAAAAAAATGTGAACTACTCGTGTAATTCTGTCTGAATCTCCATAAAATGTATCAAATTTATCCAAAGATAATTAATAACCTAGTTGGAAGCAATAAAATATTGATAGATTTTGTTTCTATAACCTCTCATTTGAATTGTGATAACATTTAAATAATAAATTATATGTTAAACTGTTTAAACTGTTTCTTAATATTAGATATCTTTTAGATGTGAGCTTCCCAACCGTTGTGCCGCGGCACACTTATATATGTGCTTCGAAAAATTGTATAATACATATTAACCGTGAGTTTATTGTAATGTTAAACGTGGGATTTGTTATATTTACAATTACAAATTTAATATGTATCAGAGAGTTTATTTTTTGAAAAAACCTAGGTTGTCAAGTTAACATTTATATGAATTAGTGTCGCATTGTTATTAATTATTTATTACCTGTAAATAATAAATATATGCAGTAAAAGAAAATGTTTTATTTTTTTGAAGTCAAACAGTGGTGAAATTTATCACCAAGGAATTTTTTTAAATTTAAAGTACTCACTTGCAACATTTTAATATAGAAGAATTTAGATTCAAAACGTATCTGGAAGTATTACAGCAGCGTAAATATTTAATGTTACGAATAAATTTTAAAACCGATTAGGGCATTCTTTGGCAGTAAATAAAATAATTTTTGTTATAATTATTGTTTATTTGTATTATTTATAATCGTTCAATATTACAACAAACAAAATATTTTGCTTCCTATGTTCCATTTTAAAATAAACGCTCTGATGTCATTTACGTAGCCATGGATATGGCAAATGTAAAATAAACTCACTGAATACAACACCAGATTAGTGCAAAAACAGACGAGAAAAAGTTACAAGAAAAATAAGGCGAGTTTTTGAAATTTTCAAGTCATTGTAAAACAATTGAGGGTTGTATAAAAGTTTTTGCACTATCGACTTGACTGAAAAATATGAAAAAAAAACGAAATAACAATAAAATTTTAAAATGACAGTCAAATGAGGACCGTTATGACTCATATCAAGCTCCTTTACATTATTTGCTGCTACCAGTTTGGTATATTTTTCTGAACGAGACAATAATAAGGCCGATAAGTGTATAAGATTGTGCTTTTACTCATTTACATAGGTACTTTCATATTTTATAATATAAAACTTATAATTGATATTAACTAGTGTCCATCCTTGAACTATGAATTATTATGAAACAAATCTGTCGACACACTGGGTGCTAGGTTCCATTGTTATTGAAAAATAATAGTATTTATTTATTTTTTAATTTATTGTGTACGTAAGTATCTTTTGGGGTGAAAATATCTAATAATGTTATTTTTATACGATTGCTATGAAAAGTTGACAATTATTTGTCATCGTAAAGTTGAAATTTTCTGTGAAACAATCGAAAAATGTCTCCAATGGCAACGCGCGGTAAAGAGATTAAATGCACGCGTTTCCAATGGCAACGCGCGAAAAAGATATTAAATACGCGCTTATTTCAATAGTTACCAGGATACAAATAAAACAGAAACTTGTCATATTGACAGTTAACAGAACGAATTTATTTTCAGTACGGATGCGTTTTTTAATAATTTTAAGATGCAATCGTAGAAAAAAATATGTGTGTATCACGAGCGTAAAATGTCTTTGTTCCTCTTACACTATTGCAGCTCTCGCCTTCAGCTCGCGCTCCAATTACCGTGTTCGAGTAACAAATAATCACTTTGCGCTCTTAATACACAAATAACTATAGTGTGTCGTGGAAATAAAAAGTTTCGGAAGCACTATTTTATACGTTTTACTGGATTTATTACTCGTATATGAATAAAAAGCTTTCATCAATCGATCAAAGTGCCAGAGGATTATTTCCTGATGGTTTAGACGAGCTAGATCACTAATTTAGATCAATAACAACACCACTTGCGATATTATAATGAAAAACTAATTAAAAATATGCATATAATTAGTACTATTCAGAGTTAGTTGTTCAACTAACTACGAGTATATTCCTTGGTGTTAGTTCCAGCATAGATAGTATATGGCAGTGGTAGAGCAGAAGTAATATATTCCATTACACGATTATACGGCCACGTGCTCGTTGGTTGCGACGCGCGGTATTATTATATGATTACAATACATTCAGCTTCATTGCCGCGGTGCGCATGCCATGGCGACTATTTACCCTCGGTGTAACTTGAACCTCGAGCACTCTGTGTAGTATAGTTGCTGCATGATCATCACGACGTGTATTAAGAATCGTTTTACGTTAATATCATAATCGACCTAACACGCAATGCTGTTTAGATGTTTCGTTGCTAAATTCATTCGATAACTCCATCCTCTCTATATGGGAAACTAATAGTGTTATCTACCTTACTCATACTTATAAATTCGAGAATCAAAAATAAAGATGTTGCTTAGCTGTAAAATCAGAAAAATGTTTAGAATTACAGTACAGGCGGTCTACAAGATAGTGGCGCGAGTCGCCATTCAGTTTGTTGATTAAATTAGTAAATAGCTATTTATGAAACTAGTAAGGATATGAAGGTTATTACCTTACGCATGTGAAATTTGCAGAACGAGGCGTAGTCGAGTTATGTAAACACATAAGTAAGGTAATAACCTTCATTTCCTTACTAGTTTCATACAATTTTTTTTTTGTACTCATACTTTAAAATGTGTTGTTTCGCGTCGCCTACGCAACGACCGAAACGTCAATTTCCCGCACTCGTTCGGGAAATTTTAGAAAAAACACTCCAATTTCTAAAGCATTTATTAAAAAACTATATTTATAATAAAAAAGTATAGTATCTCAAACACCCTTTTGCGTAATAATAATAAAAGAAAATGATGGAATATAGAATGAAATTTAATTTTAAATTGATAAATTTAGAGCATTTGGTTCACAATGTTGGCAACGAAATGACAGCACCGACAGCAGTGGAAACACATAACCTACAAACGTAAGGTAATTTATAACAACATAGATATGAAATTAAACAAGTTTATTAAATTTACTGTATACTACAAATGAAATTAGTAAATAATATAACACTCTTTATTTTCATTACTTTAAAATTAAATCAATTGAAATTTGACATTACTGTGATATTAGTTATAAAATGGTTACAAAGCAGTGTTATGTGTATATGGTATATTATTGTTTATGTTAATTATTGTTTTGTGGAATGTTATTACAACTTAGTTTCTTTGAATGGATTGTAAAGCTGACGGCACATGAACATTTATATCAGCAGCTGCAGTTTCTGTTGAAGTACTTGCACATGATGATTATACAGTTTTACACTTTTCGTACAAAAAATATTGTACAAACCTCTTGCGTGAACTAGGTTCCCGGATTCGTTCTATGGCGGCGCGAGCTTGCGCTTGCACTTGGTATGTAAATAACTATTCTACTTCCGTTCTAATAAATACGAAAGAGCGTTTTTGAAATTTTGACATATTAATGACAGTTATAAATTCAAAAAATAAAAGAATAACACATCAGAATTCGTCTACCAAGATATCTTAATTTTTTTTTCTACGATTGCTATGAAAAGATGACAATTACGCTCTCATTTGTCATCGTAAAGTTGACGTTTTTCGTGGAACAATCGAAAAATATCTTTTTTGCGCGTCTCCAATGGCAACGCGCGAAAAAGACGGTTAATTCGCGCGTTTCCAACGGCAACGCGCGAAAAAGATTATTTCAATAGTTACCAGGGATACAAACAAAACAGAAACTTGTCATATTGACAGTTAACAAAACGAATTTAGTTTTAGACGTATACCTACGTTTTTTAATAACTTTAAGATGCAATCGTAGAAAAAATTATGTGTGTATCACGAGCGTAAAGTGTCTTTGTTCCTCTTGCACTATTGCAGCTCTCGCCTTCGGCTCGCGCTGCAATTACCGTGCTCGAGTAACAAAGAATCACTTTACGCTCTTAATACACAAATAACTATTGTGTTGCTATGTTACCTCATTATTTCACTAGTTAAATATAGCAGACCATTACCTAACTCAAATAAGTGAAATAAAACGTCTATTTCCTAACGGAAGTAGAAAAAATAAATTATATTATTAGTTTATATCATCTAGTTGAATCCGAACCACTCAAACACAATCTTATATTTTTATTTAAGTGAAAGTCAGCAAAACTAAAACTAGTTAGTAAACGTAAGTTTTATATGCAGGGTTACGACTTTACGACCCTTAAAACACGAATAATATTTATTCAAATCCTTCGGTCTGTTCAAATATCTTGACCCCTCATTTTGTATTCTAGATTACTTAACCAACCAAGAAAAAATGAAGTGAAGTAAATGTTAAAATAGTAAAGAAAGTTAGAATAAATCGTAAATTACAATGAGTTAAATTTGAATAGAGATATTTAGGAATTCTAAAATTAGTATTTCACTACAAGAAGAGCATGAGAAGTCCCGAATGAATGAATTGACCAACTTGCCGAGCGAAACAAGGACAAGATAGTGGCGCGAGTTGCTATTCTGTTTGTTGATTAAATTAGTAAAAATAAATTATAGTATTAGTTTATATCATATGTACAAAGTACAAAATTCTTATCATACCCTGTACAATATCTTTATGTTCTTGATATTTTTCTATAATTCAAAAAAACAAATTTCGTTTATTTTGGAAATGTCGAAACTGTAAAATAAAATTTATGTCACCTACTCAATTTCAGCATTATTTGTAGTTAATACTATTAAAAAATCTGATGTGGACACCACATGACTTTCTTGTACGCGTATTATACTAAACCTACATTTTTTTATTGCTCATATTTGACGTAATTTGACAATGACATTAAATTTTAAATTTTTTTCTTATTTTTTGTTCTAATCCATAGCAAACTTAATTACAAAAAACAAGTAATATATAATTTTTAAATTTAGATATTTCGCTTATACAACAGGATAATTTAATAATTCTTAATGTGCTAGACGCAGAATTTAATTCTCTAAAACTTTTATTTGCAGCATTTATTTTTAAAATAAAAATAATACCATTTTTTCAAGAAAAACTCTTATCACTTCCGGTTAGTCCATTTTAACCAACACCTATTATGTTATTTCCATTAATATAGTAGTATTATATACCAAATTTGAGAAGTTTTGGATTATATTTTAATATAGTTTTTCATTAAAATCTATTATAGGCTTTAAGTAAAGTACCACTTCCGGAAGTTAAATAATAACCAAAAAGCGAGGTGCACAACTAGATGTTATAGCAGTCCTAAATACAAAATTTCAATTTTCTACGGCTTATCGTTTTTGAGTTATGCGAGATACATACGTACGTACGTACAGACGTCACGACGAAATTAGTCAATATGGATTCAGGGATGGTCAAAATGGATATTTTCGCTTAAATCTCAAAACCGAAAATTTTCGCGATTACAATACTTCCTTTACTTCGTACAAGGAAGTAAAAAATCAATGTTAAACATTTTATTAAAGTAATTGTTGTATCTAGACCTATAGATACGAAATAAATAAAAATAATCTGTTAAAATGGTCCCTATGTTCATGGAGAGTAGTGACCGCACTACAAATAGACCATCAACATGAAGAAAATAATGAAATATTAGCATGACTTCGCATTTAACAAACATTTAATTAATACGTTGCGTGCGCCGAACACTGCAGACTCTGCTCATCACTTCTTGGACGCCAGCACCAGCACCAGCACCACAACAACCAACAACAAGCGAGATCCCAGCGCTCCACAACCACAACGGGGTTCGAGCCTCAAAACTGCTGATTGATCGCACCACTGAACGCCACATGGCGTCGCGGATTTTTGATAAAACAGTGTTCGTTGCCAGCGTTTGATTAATTGCGAGAAACTCTCAGAAGAATAAAAATCAAAGGATATATTGCTTACCTTTCGGTGTCAGCTCGGGAAATGGAACGTCGATGGAAGTTCGATATTGTTCGCCACAGCTGAGGAAATGTTTCAAATAAGTTTATATTATACTACACTGTTCTACAAAATAAACACTAAACATTTTTAACACTAGTTACATTTATTTGTTAATGTTATGTCCAGATTATTATGTGATTGTAAATGTAATTGTTAAGTAACCAGGGTTGGCATATTAATTCACGAACCAATCATTTATTTATTTCTGTTTATTTATCTTACACTGTACAACAGGAACTTAATCCCAATTACAGTACAGGGTTCGCACTCACCGAGCCGTAGTGTGGTAGTTTTTAAATAATTTTTAGCTTGAGTGAGATTCTAACTCGGGATCTCCGGATTAGAATTCCATATAGCTATCCACACCACCGTACTGATGTCATTTTTTCCACTGCCTTTTTTCCAATGTTTCTACTATTAATTTTTACCACTAACGCAATTTTTAAATTATAATTTTAACTTGAATTTTAAACATCCTAATCTAAATAGTTAGATTAGGTTAAATTTAGTTAGGTTAGATTAAATTAAAGTAGGTTCAGTTTTCTTATGTTAAGTAAGATGTACTTAAAGGTTTTAATATATAGAAAGTCAATCAATTCTACAGAAGATAAGCAAAGGTAAATATACCCAAATTTATAGAAATCTATCCATCCGATCTGAAAATAGATCGTCGTCATTGTATTTCAAGATGGCTGACTAACTTTTACATCCTATAATATAAGATGATATAAGACAAAAGTATATACTAAGGTTGAAAGCAATCACTCAATCCGTTATAAAGATAGGTCATCGCCTTTGTATTTCAAGATGGCCGACCAAATTTTATAGCCTATAGATATTTAAAGACGTACACATAAATAATTTTAGATACATTTTGTGATATTTTTGGATGGAATTTGTTTGAGTTTGCATGACAGTTTGGTCAAACAATTGTTTTTTGTAGTTGTTATATTATAGTAATTTGATAATTTATTTATATGTGTAGTTGTAAATATTTAAAAAAATATTTAGGAAATTATATCTATTAGAGAATTTGTTCTTGAATTAAGAAACTATTGGAAAACCATTTTGGAAATATAACTACGAGTATTGGAATTAATGCCATTGGATTATTGGAAAAAAAATTAATGGAAAAAATGGATTGTATAAGTTGACGTATAATTGCTGAAAAAAATTTATTTGACTAACTAGAATAAAGAGATTGTGGATGTCCAAACATACATAAGTCTTGTTATTGCCACAAGACAATGAAAATAAACTCGTACCGTTTTGACAAGATATATTTATTTAATATAACATAAATACACTCTGCACGGCATGACTTGCTTACAGTTTTTAACTTTAGTCCTACTGTCGTTCTTGAAAAATGGGGGAAGGGGGGGGGGGAAATTCAGTAGTAGGGATAATACAGCCTTCATTGGTTAGATTAACAAAAATTATGCATAGTATTACTAGTAATTTAAGAAAACGTAAATGTGGCTGAAGCAAGGATGATAATGTTTGACGAGGGTTGATTATTTGATAAATCTGATGAGTGTATGTTCAGCAAATGTTGCAGGGTTTTGTGTTACTCCATTTGATGGAATATATCGTAATTTTTTTATGTAGCTATGTACGTATTTATAAATATAACAATACTAATAGTTGAATAAAAATTGGGCACCTAAATCAAAATATTCATAGATCACATTGAAATGTAGTACATTTAAAAAATTGTATAAACAAAAAACTGATTGTATATTGAACGTTGAATAGCTACCTGTTTATTAAACAAATAATCAAACTAGTCATAAAACTGAATAAAAATGCTTATTCCGAATGGAATTATCAATACTCAATTAAATTATCTATATAATTTTTATTGTACAGGTGCCGGTGCCAACGAATTTTCGATTAACCTTGAAATATAAGTCACCTTTCCT
Source organism: Pterostichus niger (assembly GCA_947425015.1). Lineage (NCBI taxonomy): Eukaryota > Metazoa > Arthropoda > Insecta > Coleoptera > Carabidae > Pterostichus > Pterostichus niger. The sequence goes on along the minus strand of OX380345.1, from coordinate 8,334,184 downwards.
GTTAAACTTTTTAAACGTCAAATTAAAACATACAAACATAATCAACACATTATAGTTATAGACAAACAACAAAAACTATTCGTAAATATAGTAATACATAAAAAACTTCATAAAAAGCAAATAAATAATATACTATTAGAAACTTGCACAACCACCTGTCAGATATTTCACTCACTTTTTGCAGAATATAGTTGATGGCATCTAGCTGTATTATTAGGAACTGTTATAAACAAATGAGAAGTGGTTTTATAAAACAATAATTTTTGAAATAGGTTTTATTTATTTCTTCATAATGTACATTTCTTGAATAAACATATCATATTAAGTAGATTGCTATGAAAATATTTAAAAAATGAAAATATCAATTTTAAATAATTATACTGTTATGAAAATTGTATATTTTACCTGAAACTGACAGGAAAATAATCATTTGCCTGACCTTTAAGATTCAGGAAAGCTTTGCTTTGCATGCCTAGTCAGAAAAATAACATATTGCCAGCCTAGGCAAGTAATGCAAGAAACGTGAGTGTCTAGTTACTTAGCAAAATAAAATACTGACTGAATATGTAAGTCAAATATTTACTTTAATTTAAATTAATTTGAAATATGTATTATTTGCTTATAAGTTTCAGGTAAAATGTTATACGTAACACGTCAGTAAAGCGTCGTACAAGATTCGTAGACTCTTTCAAGCATCGCTTTCGCTCTGCATGAGACTATCTACTCATCCTGTAATTGAACGTTTTCCTGACCTGTTACTTTAACTGTCATTTCAGTACATCAGTTATTTATTGTTCATGAAAAGAAATATTTTCGAAAGTTATTATATTACATAACAACAAAGACAAAATTAATTGTCATCCAACACTTGGTGAAACAAGGTTTAATTATTATTATATTTATATATTTTAAGTTCTTAATTAAAAAAATATCTATAACAGACTACAAAATTAAATTATCGAATTCCCATTTTACTAATTTAAAATTGTGTGTGTGTGTAAAGTTGTTAAATTACACATAGTAGTAAGTGACTTATGATTAGTTGTACGCCAAAAAGTTCAATTGTAAACTGGGTTTAATACATAATAGTAAATAAAAATTGTTATAATAATGATGGGTAAAAGGCATGATGATATATTTATTTATTTTTATTTATAATAATGTTGTTGAAAATTATATTTGTTTTTATATCCTATTTAAATTTTAAGTTTGACAGAGTAATAGCCCATTAAGTCTCTTTTATCAATGCTGGGGCATATGTCAAATAGTAAAACTATATTATATGAATGTTAAATATGATAGTTAAGTTACATTCACAGCTTATAACATAGTTACTGTTTTGTCTTTGTTGAGTGGATTGGATTATTTTCAGCTATTGACACAAATATTATTTTGTTTATGTTTATTCACGTGCCTGTATACAAAATTATATACATTTTAAAATATTAATAAATGGTACTAATTGATTTGTGTTACTGCTTTTAAGGGAGCGAAGGTATAAATTAAAAGTTAAATTTTTCAATAAATGTTTAAGTAATGAAGTATTGCGTTTAATATTTGCATTTACAGCACGAAAACATTTAGTAAAATAAAACACTAACATTAAAAAAAGAAAATGTCTGTTTTAGACAATCCATTGTCTGAATTAGACTATTTTAGACAGTGTCACTCCTGTATTAATTTTCGTACAAGCATTTTAATCTTCGTATAGTAATAAATAGAAGTAATTCTTTTAGATTTAAATATAAAATTCAGATATTTTATGCTTGTCAATTACTTTGGCAGTGGCACCCAACGCGTGCACCAAAACAAACGAATCAAATTTTAGTTCCAAAAGTGAAGAAGAGAATTTTACTGTAGGTACACATTAATTGACATTGAGTGGGTAATGTTTTTTTATTTAAAATAAGAAAAGAAAACATAATAAATGAAAACAATTATTACATTAAAATGTTACGTTCTGCATCAATTCTTTGTTTTATTTACTACTTATTTGTTCTGTCTTATATAGTTTTAAATTGATAGTTTATTTAGACATTTAGTTTAAAAACCAAGGGGTTGCGCGTGCATCACTTTGCGGCGCGTATGCCGACCATCAATTTGCAAATTAAGCAGAACGTGCAGTTAAAATGTAACAATTTACGTAGTTTTCATTTTAACTATTACTCTTAATCTATTTGACTTACACATGATGGATTACTAATCATACAAGCAGCAACCAGCGGTTGCCAAACAATGCACACATCATTAACTTGGGCCCGAAGCCCAAAGTCTGAAAATTCCACAGGGCCATAACGCATCTCATTACGCATACGTAACGACGTAACATAGAGGTAACGTGAACGTTAACGCTGCGCGCCACACACGCGTATGTTTGCAGACAATGATTGAACACTGAGGAGCCATATTGATTGAAAATATAATTGACTTGTTAAATTGAAATTGGTCTGACAGCGATGACTGCGGGGCGCCACAGTATTAATCAATTTATTTAACAGTACGGTGATTGATTAATCCGATACAGAAATGCAGATTCATAATTAATTTTGTGATAACGAACGGTGAACGGTGCGCGAACGAACGATGGAATTCTATAAACGTCATTGGGAGTATAACTTCCATCGTAATTGAGTTGTTGGTGCTGGTGTTGGCGTTGGTGTTGGTGCTCTGCCCTACACATTTTACTCGGGGCAGGGGCTAATGCTCTCAGTACAGGGTTCAGTCATTACGATAACCCATAATGCATATTTGAAAAGAGAAAAATATTGAAAATTAAACAGCAATACCTACAAGTGTTCTGGAACGGATTATCAGTATTTAAACCAAATTTTTTATCACTACCTACATCATACAGCAAGGATATTATATAGATTATAATGCCCTCCGGCATTCACGTCCGTGGTGCATATAAAATTGTATTTTTCACTAGAATATGTAGAATTAGTTTTAATTTATAATAATTATGAGAATTTCTAACATGTCCAGCGATCATTGGGAAACATGATTTTTAATTCCCTCCATTCCAACTAATCGATGCTACTGTTAAAATGTTTGTTTTCAGGCAAATGTATTCTCTACTTACAAGTAGATTACAAAATATATCTAGGAAAGATGAAAATTCCATGAAAACTACTCAAATACAGATAGAGTTTTTTGAGGCTTGGCGCGACCGTAGTTACTCAGTAAAATACTTATTCCGTGATGTTATTCTTGGCTTAGCAACGTGTGCACAACACTAATTTGTGCAACTGGTAATATTTTGTACCGAACGTACGCAAAACTTACAGGATGGTATTAAATTTATTTAGAATTATTATCATAAAAATGCATATTATATTCCAATATTAGTAGATTTCCAAGACTACACGTGAGGTACCTACTATCAGCTCATTAACCCTTTTTATTCTGCTGTTTTCTTCACAAATACTTGAATTTAACTACGGGCCGAATATTTAATTTCGATTGCACTAAACAATCTAAATTGAATTAACCTTTAGCCTAGCCCTAACTTAAATACTTAATTAGGATGTTCAAAATTTAATATCTTAATAACATTATCAATTATTATTACAAAATAAGTATTGGGGAATAATTTAAGTCGGGAATACTGTACTTTAAAAAATTCTAAATGATTTTAATCTTATTAAGTTTAGCGGGATATGAAGTATCTGCACATTGTAATTAGTGATTGCTAAAAGCGAATATTACCCTAAACAACAATTAAAAGCATTCCTCCCTCCCCCATACGAGGCAGCATTAATTCAAAGTAGAGATAACCAAACTAATTATATAATTTTGACGGCAAAATTTAATGAAAATTATTACTTTTTACGCCAATTGAATGTAAAAAATAAGAATATGGGTTTATATATCGACAAAATAATTAAAAATTATACATTAATACAAACCTATAACTCGTGCAAAATAAGACTTATGTAGGTATAGTCAGCTGAGCTGTTCAGTATTGTGCATATATTGCTAAGCCAAGAATAGCATCACAGGATAAGTATTTTACTGAATAACTACGTTCGCGCCAGACCCCACAAACTCTATCTGTATTTGAATAGTTTCCAAGCAATTTTAATGTTTCCTAAATATATTTTGTAATCTACGCAGAGCATATATTTGCCTGAAAACAATAATTTTTAACAGTACCTTCGAATAGTGTGATTGGAGGCATTTAAACGTCATTTTTCTAAATGATCACTAGACGTACTATACCACGTATATGTGGAAACTAATAGAATCACGAATTTATTTCAAAATGAGCCAATAAAATGAAAGCTATTTTAATAGTTTTCCACTATTTAATTTAATTTATTTAACACACACAATATACTAAATATAAACAAATGTAGAGGCAAAGTACATCATAATACTGTTTTTCCACTAAGCTTCAAAAGAAAAATAATAATAATATTCATATATTACAATATGTGCTGTAAAACATAATAATAATATAAAATGGAAACAAACTACGAGTGAACCTTGCAAATATCAAATACATTTCTTTTAAAGTTGACTAAATATAAACATTTTAAGTTGTTCGGTAACGAATTATACAGCGTTACACTATTACAGGTGAAATACCTCTGATACATGGCACTTTTATGTTGAGGGACATTTGTTACGGAAGTTGAAGTCATGATGACAGCTACAGAATTTAAATTTATTTCTCAAATACATTGGTACCGAAATCTATATAATTTTATGTATCAAACAAACAAGATGACGACTACTTTCCGTATTGCGCCAATTTAAGCTATCAGATATGGTATTATACTCACATTTAGGAATACTCAAGATGAATCTAACACAAATATTTGGAAATTTTTGTATTCTTAACGACGTAAGTTTATCAAAGTAGGGGCCGTACATAACATCACAGTAATGAAAATGAGTTAAAGCTAAGGATTCCACTAGTTTTTTATTCCGTTATGAACTTGTATTTATGTTTTTGTTAGCATAAAGAAATTTCAGACTAAAATAAATATAGAGTAAATACAATGATCGACTGTTAAAATAATGAAGAAACTTAGATAATTGGAATGTCAGTCTAATTTATTAAAATATTACAATTCTGACGTTTCGACGATAACCATCGCCTTCTTCAGAGATATGTAACGTCTAATAATTGACATAAACAAATTGTTTAAATAAACTTAACATAATAGTCACAAATTAAAAGAATAAATAGTCAACAATGTTTAAAAATTACAATAACTCTTAACAATTAAAACACATTAAAAAGAACAAAACTGTGATAATGATATTTTTGTAATGCCCCCAAAGATGTTAGTGAAGGGGGAGCCACAGGGGTAGATTTAAATTGGTGAAAATTATTTGTCAGTTGTGGGGATCGAAACAGGGTTCTCAAGATCCACAGGCCGAATGGATACCACTGGAGGTAATAGTCGTAGCAGTGTATCATCTGTGGTGGAACAAATCTCATTTAATAAATATTTATAAACAACTACTGTTGGTTATCTGTCGATCAGAAACACTGGAGACTTTTATCTCACAGCACATCTACCATCATTTATAACATTAATCAATTTGTCTTTTCTTTTTCCTCGGGAAATTATAATAAATTACAGCGGGACATTAACCAATTAGATGTTTTAATACCCGTATAAACATCCTAATATACATATTCTAATTAATATTACCGAAGCTCACGTCAGCCCATCAACTAATTACTTTCCCAAAACTGTCAATGGCTGTGACGGAGATGAAAAATCAAACCGCGATGCAACCATCTCTCTCTTGCTCATTCATCACGCGTATCATAAGCTGAGCAATTAACCGCCATAAAAAGGTAGAAAATTTAAATGAATTATAATAACAAAAAGACGGGGAAACGGGCAGTGCGCGTGCGTACTGTGCAGCCGCAGGAATTCATGAATGGAAATATAAAAGTGAATTACGGCAGCGGCAAGCACGAAAACATGCATACATATTTATGTTGTGTATGATTATAATAACAGCTGACGCTCGGTGCTTACTGATACTTCGTCAAGGCTAAGCCAAGGTCACTGGATGCTGCTGAGTGCTAGAGTGCCAGTGCTGCCACTTCAGGAAGTCATTCACATTCCTCGAAAAGAACTAGCACTTCTTCAACTTCACTAAATTATGAGATATTTGCTTACGGTAAGCCCAGAATTTAGTTTTGTGGTTCTTTTATAATACAATGGCAACTAATATTTCTGTGGTATATCAACAATAAATCATGCGTTTTTTGCTTTCATAAACTTGAAAAACTAGAATGCATATTTAATGTCAGAGGTAGAATCATTAGAAGGATTAGATTTGTAGTTAACTAGCACCATTTTTATTTACTCAGCTTAATTTCTAAGTTCTAGAGCTAATGTAATAATTATAATAAAATATAATGGGGTAGGTGACTCACTGGTATCAAGTCTGATTGTAGATTTGAGAACTCGAGTTCGATTCTCACATCCGACAAACAATATTGACTGCATTAAAATTACCTCTGTTCTTCTCCTTCCACTAACACTTTTGGGGGGCTTGAGATGGCAACTGGTAACCTTAATTCACTCGTATACAAGGTGATAAATCGAAGGACGCACCACAGCGGTTTGAAAGCTATTTTTGAAATGTTTTTATTTATTTTACATAAAAAAGTAGAATTAGTTTAGTGTGGAGAAAAATGGCTACATTTATTGACACCAATATTTACAATTTTACTCTACCTGGAACCGAAAAATGACAAAAATATTTATTGGTAATTTTATTAAAATTATCAGTGCCATGAAATAACAATACAAGTGTACCAATGAATAGTTTTTGCTTTCATGTGTCATTATTAAAATAAACAGCTTTTTCATGTATAAATATGTCAAATATCTCTTAATTAATATCACATTTATTTTGTTACTTTGATGTAAAATAATTAGGGAAACCACTAATTGAACATATCAAAAATTCACCACATTTACTTACTGTAATCGATAAAAGGCGTCATGATACATTTATTTATTTATTTTATTTATATAATGAGTAATCGTAGTTTGTGAGTTCAACTTATATGAAAAAATGACAATACCGAGTAATTTGGATTAATGTACAAATATATTTAAAAATGCATAAAATATGTACTGGTAAAACAGGATAAGACCAGTAAAATCTTTCAGTGCAGTAACACGAAAATTAGATTCGGTTTAACTTCAATTATACTAAATACATCTTCACATTTAACCCTTTTTTAATAACAATAGAGTTATTCTTTTACAGTACCTTACGATAAATTAGGAAAAATATTTAATTTGTTCTACTGTCACTATCAAATAATTTATTCGAACAATTGAAATTTTTGTATGAGAAAGCTTGAGCAATAAAGAAGTATTTAATCACCACAATTGCCGGAAAAGCGCCTCTTGTTGCAAATTATTTCAACGTTATTTCCTCTATTCTTACTTGGAAATCAGCGTGGCTTTTAAAATTTTGTATAGTAAAGTAGGGTACGATGTAGCAGTAATTGATAATTTTTTTTGCAAAATGTAAAAGGTGGGATGCAAACTCGTTTAACTATGAATTTGTTAATTTAAAACCCAGTCCTACTAAAATTACCACCACTAATATCATTAGGAGCAATGATTGGACGGCTGGTAACCATATTTTACGCGCAAAAATCAATCATTTACAGAGAATTGTTACGGCAAAGTACCACGTCCAGTAATAGGTAAAAGGCGTGATGATATATTTATATTTTTAATATAAACTATGATTACTAGCCATTAAATCACACCCTCTGCAAAAATGTTTGTGAAGAACGAATGCAGGGAAACATGGATATTTTGTTGTGTAATTTAAAGACTTCAGTTATTGGGATTTGCACAGTTCAATATTTAAACGTGGGCTTATATACATATGATATAAATATATATATATATATATATATATATATATATATATATATATATATATATATATATATATTAGGGTGGGTCGGGTTTTTCAGGTATTTTGTTATTCCGTCGATTGGAATCGTTATATTTTGTTTCTGTGTTACATCCAGAACATTAGATTCATCAATTGTATGATCTACAGAACAGTTTCAGATCATATAAGTATGAAGATAGGTGGCAGCACCTAATTAAATCCAATATTTATCGCCTATTTAATGTTGATAAATATTGGATTCAATTAGGTGCTGCCATCTATCTTCACATTTATATGATCTGAAACTATTCTTTATATCATACAATTGATGAATCTGATGTTTTGGATGTACACAGAAACAAAAATACGGACAGAATAACAAAATACCTGGAAAACCCGATTTCAGAAATTCAGAAAATTTGAAGCAAATTGAAAAAAGTTATTGGCCAGAATCTAAAAAAAAGTGCAAAAACGGTGTTTTGAGGTGCTCGGTGCCGCCTGGGTATTCATCAGAAAAATGTTTCAGCACATCTCCACAACTTTTTGGATGGAACTCTTTCATTTGAGACCCTAGAGAACGAAATCTATTTTTTTCGACCCACCCTAATATATATATATATATATATACATATATATATATATATATATATATATATATATATATATATATATATATATATATATATATATATATATATATATATATTATGGAACAGGATACTTAAATTCTATTTTAGACAATTATTAATTAACATATCATTGGTAAAAATATTACCATGATGGTAATAATTTTATTTTAATTACTAGAGCAAATTAGCGTGTTGATTTCATAAAACTATTGATAATGTCTCTTGATCCAAATATTAATTAAATGTTAAAATGTTTCTGTCAACTTAATTAGTAATTTCTAGTCAAACATCAAAACAAAATTTCCCCAAAACACTAATAAACAACCACACCTAGCAACAAATTTCCCAAATGTCTCAATCATGTAAATTGAACAGTAGATTGACACATTATCCGTCCCTACGCAAAATCAGTGAAACATTTGAACGTGGGTGTGAACCTCCTGACCATTTACTTCCTCAATCATAAATATTCATAGTTGGTTCCTCCTCAACCTCACTCACACTTACAAAAGAGCAGTTATCTCATCAAGAGCCATGACTGACCTAGGAAAACGTGTTCGCCTGGTTTTTGTTGCTTTCTGTGTATATCGCATGACAAATAAATGCTTCCAAAAGTTTTGCATAAGTAATCAGCCGATACATAAACATAAGTCTGCATTTACATAAAATACGGTAGTGCGGTAGTAGTAGGACTAGTTGGCTGTGTTTAACATACGAAAACATAAGTTACTTCCGTAGCCACGCCAAATAATTGCTTTAGTTCACTTGTCCTTGTATTAGCTTTCAATTTTTTAACGGAACATTTTGCATCATTTTAAATTAGTTCATTTTCTTATATTATGATTTAATTTGTTATAATATTTTTAATTTATCTTTTATATTTGGTACCGTACATTTTCCGCTGTCAAACGATTTATAATTACTTTATCGGTTTCAGGATATTAAACCTATGTTTACTTACACAAAAGTAGGCTGGTAAGTAAGTAATAACTGTATTCTGTACGAAAATATTACCATACTGACTTGTTAAAACAGTCAAGAAAATTAAAATAAAACACAATGATAATATAACACTATTCATACAAACGGACCTCAAAACAACAATAATACAAAGATTACTTCTCCTGCTTATCATAATATACGAGTATATACCGGGTGGAACATCATACCTGTGTACATAGGCAATTAACATGAAAAAACAGTTTTTCCGTGCGCATTGCTCCCCAAATTATTTTAGGCAAAAATGCTTCAAATAAATGTTATAGAGCATAACATTCTGCATCTAAATCAATAAACAGAATTACATTTAAATGCGTTGTAACGACAGAAATTAAATAAAAATTTAAAATTACATTGAAAATATCAAATAGCCATGGAAGTGAAACAAAAATAGATAAATGCTTGACGTTTGACAGATTTATGATTAATTAGACGGGTAATATTAATATGAATTCAGTTTATTCTAACGAAGAAAGAATTTTTATCATAAAAACTTTTTATATTGGAAATAATTTGGGGAGCAATGCGCACGGAAAAACTGTTTTTTCATGTTAATCGCCTATGTACACAGGTATGATGTTCCACCAGGTATATTAATTGTACAGTCTTTCAAATTAGAGATGACCACGTTATGACGTTTAAATACAAAATATTATTTCTAATTATGATACAAAACAAATGTAACCATGGCGTTAAATAAAAACATACAGACCACAGACTTACTTGATCACCTTCTAAAATGATGACAACGACGTTGTTCATAAAAGAATTTCAAAAAATAATATTTATTAATGATGTTATCGTGTTTATATTCTGAAACCGGTAAATTATTGAACAAACCACAGATGTTATGAGTCATAAAAGGCCTTAGATGTCTTAAAATCTTCGCTCTATGAGCTTGGACCTCAAAACAACAATAATACAAAAATCTAATGAAAGTGTACCATGTATACGTAGTATGTAAATTTAAATATTTATCATACATATTTCTGAATGAATTGTTTCATAACAATAATTAAGATTCACTTGAGATGTCCGATCTACTGATTATATGTATATTATTTTTAAACTAAACATCGAAGCTTGCTCTGAGCGCCGATCGGTAAGTAAATGTAGGAGGTACTTGAGTATGTATGCAGTGTCCAGCATTAGCATGATTTATTTATTCCATGCGGTTTCATTCTTAATGCGTAGTTAATTATCTGGTTAATTGTTTATTGTCAGGTAAACGATTATATACTTACACTACACTTGTCAGAATATTTAAATATCTCCTTCTAACAATATCATTAATAAGAGTTTCTCAATCTATTATCTGCTCTAGTACAATTCGATATAATAAATTATTTAATTTTTGTTTGCATTTATAGCCTGCAGAATGCAATGCATTAATACGTAGTACGTAATTAGAATAATTATTTTATTAAGTGTTATATATATTTTTTAATATTAATCTTAAATAACTACTTACAGACCATATCGAATGGTACGACAAATACGTTACTGAATTTGTTTGTGATAAAAGCCACACGTAATAATTTTTTTTCTGTCATTTACGTATGGGGTAGGTTCTCAGTGGTATCAAGTCGGCCCGTGGATTTGAGTATCCGGGTTCCAATCCCACAGACGATAAACAATTTTCACCAAATTAAATCTATCCCTTTGGCTCCTTGACCACTAATGTCTTTGGGAGCCGTGATTTGACAGCTGGAAACCTCACTTCACCCGAAGAAATATATGACTTACCGAGTCTGCTACGGCAGAGTGCCACACCCAGTTATGGGTAAAAGACATAAAGATATATTTATTTACCTGAAACTGACAGGAACATAAACATTTGCCTGACCTTTAAGACTCAGGAAAGCTTTGCTTTGAATGCCTAGTCAGGAAAATAACATATTGCCTGAATAGGCAGGTAATGAAAGAAACTTGAGTGTCTAGTTACATAAAATACTGACTGAATATGTAAGTCAAATATTTCTTTTAATTTAAATTAATTAAAAATATGTATTATTTGTTTATAAGTTTCAGGTAAAATGTTATACGTAACACGTCAGTAAAGCGTCGTACAAGATTCGTAAACTGTTTCAAGCCTCGCTATCGCTTGGCATGAAACTATCTACTCATCCTATAATTGAACACTGTCCTGACTTTTTACGTAAATAACTATTACAATAATATTTTTAATGTTCTTAGATATGGAGTTATAATGAAATACATGCCGTGTCAAATAATAATAAGATGAAGAAGAAGATTCCAAATATTGCATTGCATGAACTAAATAAAAACATTTTCATAATGCAGACATATTTTATAAAGTGTTTCGTACTGCATACTACATACAACTTGTCTGCATACATATGTTATTTCTCCATCCGCATGGACTTTATTTAGTTCAAGCAATGTAATAATTAGAATATTCTTTTTACGAAAATCTAACTCCATGTGTGTAAAATAAATAAAATCAATTTGAAAAATTATAAATTTAAACATAAATAAATATATCATCACGCCTTTTGCCCATTACCAGGTGTGGCACTCTGCCTAAGCAGATCTCGGTAAGTGATATATTTTTTCACGTGAAGTGCGGTTACTAGCCGTCAAATCACGGCCCCCAAAGATATTAGTAGAGGAGGAGCCACAGGGGTAGATTAAAATTGTTGAAAATTGTTTGTCGGCTGTGAGGATCGAACCAGGGTTCTTAAGATCCACTGAACCACCTGTCCCATAAATTTAAACATCAGTATCATTTTATAAAAATTAAATTGTCTAATCACTTTTTTACTAACTTTATCAGAATATTTTATCAATTCAACTTATTTGAAACTAGCAAATTAAATTATGGTTAATATATTTTTTGTAAGTTGATAAGATGTCAAATAAGTAATAAGTTTTAGAAGCTATATAGTGTATAGGGATTTTTTTCCTTGATAATGTTTGTAGCTATCACGCATAGGCCGAGTAGATTGAAAAAGAAAAAAATCTTGACAGAAGATATTTTAATTGCTTTTATATGACAACGTGTCACGATTTTATCGATAAGAAATATTATTTCTCCTGCTGTTTTATATGTGTTTTAATGACTATAGCTTATTAAAAATATTTACTACGTTACGTAGTCTATCAGCCCAGCCTATCCTTTCATTCTTAAATAATAAAATAGCAGTTTCAAAATTAATCACTACACCTTACATTACTAAACTTGTTCGCTGGGTGGCTTTTATCTTTAGTTATTCATTATTTCTTTTCTATTAATTATTTTCATTCGAACATTTATAAAATTATTTGACAGGGAATAATTGTACAACAAACACAATGTACTTATTTAGTTCTTTCTTTATCATTTTAAAATCTTGTAATAAATATATCATCAAGCCTTTTATTCATTTCTGGGTGTGGCATTCTGCCGTAACAGATCTCAGAAAGTGATATATTTATGCGCGTGATGTGCAGTTATCACGGCCCCGAAAGATATTAGAGCGGAAGCTACAATGACAATTTTAATATTGGAAAAATTGTTTGTCAGGTGCGGGAATCTAACTTCAATTCTCAAATCCATAATCCGACTTGACACCACTGAGCCTCGTATCCCAAAAGATATTGGCTGGTAGCACAAGCTCTGTTTTTGGGTGTTCTAAGAGCTCAGTTTTAACATGTTAGAGATAGATAAAACACCCAAAAATACTGCTCTTAAAACAGGCAAAAATAGAGCTTGTGCTACCAGCCATTATATTGTATACGAAATAAATTAATGAGATTGGTGTCATCAATATAACGGTCGATTATATTTCTGCAATTTTTCACTTATTTCATAGCCAGCTAATATTTATTTGAATTTATTGAAATTAGTATTAGCTATTAGTGCTCCGTTAGTAATTCTTAAGTATGATTTAAATTCACTCACTATAATATTATTTGTGTTGAACTGCTAAATTTTCTTCTTCGTAACAATTGTTTGAAGCACTTTCTTTAAAATAATTCAGAAATATTAAACAGCAAAAAAAATGCGAGTAACCGAGTATTAGGTTAACAGTATTATATGTTTTGTGTTCTACTGTCCATGTAATAACTTGTACGAGTATATTATAATTTAATTTATTTTAGTGCAAATATTAAATGCAGTCCATACATTTATTTCTATTGCACTATTTAGTTCGTGGACTTTCAAAGAGATGACGAGCTTAAGTGATCGATACGGTATCTATATCATTTGCAAAAATTTATAAATTTCACATAGAAACACTAAACAAAGTCATCAAATGACGAACCCAACCTACATGTAGGTATGTTGATTATTTGTTCGTTGGTCGCTCGCTTGTTTTCAATCAGTTTAATTTTTTTAAAGTCAAATTCGACCTATAGATGGACCAATTCTCGGGCGAAAAATATATTTCTTTTTTTTTCAATCCTGCATATTTAAACAGATTTCAAGCAATTTTTATTTATAAATCGAGTTTAGTCTATAGATAATATAGATTATTGCGTATGTTTCGTTGTTTATTTTGTTATTCTTCAATAAATTCTGTAATTAGAAAACAGAGCTGAATTCGGCTTATTGTCCGTTGATAATTATTGATTTCGCTAAGATTAAATTTTGTAGCATTGGTCGAAAGATGCTCCGAAGGTTGGCACATCAGTTCCCGGGTTCAAATCCAGGTCTTGCTCGTATCCCGCAAGTCCGCGCTGTTAGAGCACGTGGCACAGCCACCCGGGATCGCGCGTGGAGCGCTATCCTCTTCACTCATTTGCATATTGATGGATTCAGCAGATAGCGTGCATCATGCCACACACACATACACACAATATGTGCGATATGTCTGTGTGCGTGGCTGCTCACTGCTCTGTCTTCACGCATAGGCGACTCGTTTTACTTGGCGTCTAATTAAATACGTGTTAATTTATGCGGTGAGAGCGTAGGAGAACTTATCGGAAAGATTTTTAGAGATAAGCGACTAATTAGACGAATTTTTTATGTGAAAATGTGTAATTGCTTTAATTGACATTTATATAGCTCATTTTGGGCTTTAGAAATTCTGACCAACTAAGCAAATCGTATAATTTATTGCTCTATGATAATCCTAATCGTAGAATACGAAATTAGAAATCACTAAATCTGCTATAAAATGCTTCATTTCTTGATAACGGATCAAATTCCTATACCATGTGTTTCCCAAATACATAGATGCAAATAAGATAGAAAATCCGTTGTACGACTATGTAAATAAAAAATACTCAGCAAGCAATTATGGTACCAAATTCCATATTCGTCGCACTAACAATAATTCAATTTAAGTTAATTCAACAACATATCTTTTAAAACTCAAGCTTTGTTACACAACTAATCTATAGCTAATCATTTTATTAAGGTGAATCATGCACCTAATTGTATGTGAAGTTGGCACCTAATATAAATGAAACAATATCAGGAACACCGAGATTCGATTGGGAAAGACCGGAAGATTCGCTCATATGTTGAAAACAGTTGGTGAAATCAACTTGACCTTTTAATTTTTTTAGATCAAATTACATTGTACTAAAGTACTCACATCGCAATAACTATATTTTCAAAAATTATCTCCTGAATTTTTTTTTGAAAATTACACATACTGAATGAATTTTCCGAAGAATGAAACTTAGCTAGATCATTTATTAGGCCAAAAACTTTATTTATTTGTTTATTTATTTATTTATGTTACGCTGTACAACAGGAACTTAATCCCAATTACAGTACAGGGTCCGCACTCACCGAGCCGTATTTTGGTAGTTCATATAATTCTTAGCTTGAGTGAGATTTGAAGTCGGGATCTTCGGATTCGAATTCCGTATCGCTATCCACACCACCGTACTGACGGACTATTAGAATACCGTGTTAAAATCGATTCCAAAATTGTTGATTCACAGACCGACAGACAGACAAATAAGAATTACTCGTATTGAATGATCGACTTCGTTCGGAAAATAACGGGAGAAGTGTAAAATAAAAAATAACGAACCAAAAAATAGATAAAAGAAAAAACATTTCCTTAAATTTTCATTCAAAATTTTGCTCTTGGAAATATTTGATGGTATCGAATTAATTCTGGTCTCAATCAATTCCTTGGATCAAATTACATTGCCTTAAAGTACTTACATGCTTTAACTTCGAAGAACAACACTTTTATTAATTTTCTCCCCAATTTTCTTAATCAATAAATAAATAAATAGATATATATATATATAAATAAATAAATATATCATCACGCCTTTTACCCATTACTGGGTGTGGATCTCGGTAAGTGATATATTTTGTCGCGTGAAATGCGGTTACCAGCCGTCAAATCACGTCCCTCAAAGATATTAGTGGTGAGGGAGCCACAGGGGTAAATTTTTAAATTGGTGAAAATTGTTTGTCGACTGTGGGGATCGAACCAGGGTTCTCAAGATCCACAGGCCGACTCGATACCACTGAGCCAGCTTCTCCATAAAACATAAATATGTATAAATATATATCAGAATAATATATATATATATATATATATATATATATATATATATATATATATATATATATTACCCATTACTGCGTTTGGCACTCTGCCGTAGCAGATCTCGGTGAGTGATATATTTATTCGCATGAAGGGCGGTTACCAGCCGTCAAATCACGACTTTCAAAGATGTTAGTGGAAGGAGAGCCACACGAGTAGATTTAATTTGGTGAAAATTGTTTGTCAGCTGTAGGGATCGAACCAGAGTTCTCAAGATCCACAGGCAGACTCGATACCACTGAGCCACCTACCTCAGAAATGAGTTATAACATAATTCTAATAGTCCGTCAGTACTGAAGTAGGAAACTAAAATAGCTGTATGTTCGATAAATATTATTTAAAATAAATAAATATATCATCACGCCCTTTACCCATTACTGGGTGTGGCACTTTACCGTAGCAGATCTCAATAAGTGATATATTTCTTCGCGAGATGTGCGTTACCAGCCGTTAAATCACAGCCTCCAAAGATGTTAGGGGAGGGGAAGTCATAGGGATAGTTTTAACCTGATGAAAATTGTTTGTCAGGTGTGAGAATCGAACCCAGATTCTCAAATCCACAGACCGACTCGATAACACTAATCTATAACTAAATGAATTTTCCGTAAGATGAAACCTAGCTGGATCGGGTTTTTAGTCCGAAAAAACATTAGAATATTAAATTTCATCAATATCGGTAAACTAAATTCGAAATTGACAGAAAATAATTGTTCGTATTATAGTATAAGATATTATAAATATTTGACATTTGAAGTTAAAGTTAGAAAGTATTCTAATAAATTAAAAAGAACTAAATTTATTTATAAGTAATAATGGAAAATAAATTTTATATTCTAAAGTATCTAATAAAATCTGAAATTGCTAATGTGGAATAATCAAATTTATAATTGCAAAAATGAAATTACACTGTTTCATATTGTATCATGAACTTTAAACCACAAAATACTTGACCCCTTAAAAGTAAAACTATCAGTGCTGTCCTCTCTAAACGTCTTTAAATTACGTTTTTATAGTTAACTAATTATTAAATACTAAAAACTGAAAGTTTTGAAAGGCTAAAGAGTATCATAGCTGAGCAGGTATATGGCAATGTTAAACATAGAAAAACAAAAATATTACACCTGCAGCTATAATCATAAATCTGTCAAATATTTTATTTCAATGAGATAAAAACATTTCAATATTATTAAACACGTTTTTCAAGTATTACACACTTAGTATTAACTGTGAAAACGGTAAAATCGCAAGGTTAATTTGCTAATAAATAAATGCAAAACCGTCCGTCCCGCGTATCTAACACGATCAAGTTATATAATCACAATTTATTTGATTATACCTACCTTCTTATTATATGACGAAATAAAATTTTATCCATGGCCTACTAGAAAAATATTTAGTACCTATTAGGTTTATATCTTCATAGAGTCCAGGATTTTCATACAGCAGTTATTATAAATTTAGCCGTTTGACATTCGAGAAAAATAAACGACCGTAGTTACTTTTACGTTGGTTTTATTTATTTCCGTTCGTATAGCTGTCTCTAGCTATGCAACTGCCTTATTTGTATCGACATTCAAGTTTTTTTACTCGAGATATAATTAATCAAAGAGGAAAAAATGTCTGTACGATCGCGGATAAAAAATTAAAACAATCTAGTTGGCGACTCGCTACCGGTATAACTTGATCTACTTATATTAAAAAGTCAATATATGACTTGTGTTTTATAGCACTGATAGATTTTAGCATTCCGATGTTACTACTGACTTGTGGCTCCTGATTGGATAAAATATTACAGATGCTGGTATTATTCATATTAACACGACGTTAATTGATAGTACAAATACTTTATTTTAAATATTTATCACAAATTTATCTTTTTACATCATAATGTAATAAAAAAGACACATTTGTATATTTTTGTAAATTGTTGAAATTTTAAATAAATATATCACCACGCCATTTACACATTACTGGGTGTGGCACTCTGCCGTAGCAGATCTCGGTACGTTGATATATTTCTTCGCGTGAAGTGCGGTTACCAACCGTCAAATCACGGCCCACAAAGATGTTAGTGGACGGGGAGCCACATGGATAGATTTAAGTTGGTGAAAATTGTTTGTCGGTTGTGGGGATCGAACCAGGGTTCTCAAGATCCACAGGCCGACTCGATACCACTGAACCACCTACCCCAAATTTTGATGTAATAATAATCGTTTTGTAGATTATAAACATTATAAATTAATATCAGTTTTTGACAAGTTTTAAACTGTATTTTAATGGTATATTTTGAAACAAGTTTTAAATTCGTTTTTTATACACTTGTAACTAAAGAGATTATAAAACGAGTCACATATTATACTTTTTCTACGATCGCAAATTAAAATAACAAAAAATATTACGTTTTATGAATTATTTAATAAGTAAAGTTAAGTTATATTGATAGATGTAGGAAGCTAACTTCACTACTTACTTATCAAAACGTTCGAAGCCACAGCTTGTCAACATGTGATTAAGATGTTATTTAGCGCCATGGAAACCAGTACGTTAAATGACATTTTAATAATGGGAGCAGAAAAAATAAGCAAAATATCAAATTTGCAATATCGACTGACTTAAATGCAAAATTTGATTCTCTATATGTTTTATTGACAATTCCACTCATAACTTTCTTCGTCATACAGCTCCTTGATGTGAACTTTATTCTAGGTGAAGGAGTGTGTTATACCATACTGATGAGCTCTAATAAGAGCGAAACGCGTCTATGGTTACTAACTGTGCTGACCAACCTCTGATGAGGACCTCATAAGTTGACTTGGTGACTGAATTTTGTGAGACTTAGACAAGTGTTTAGTTTGATATTTTATCATAACTTTTCATACAATCAGATTATAGTATTTTGCTGAATTGAACCAATCACAGTAGTATTACAGCGACAATCTCCCTAGTGAAAATTGTCGCAAATCGTTCCTTAGATATAACGTTTGTTAACTATTTTGAGTAGATTAATATTGTTAAATATTATTTGACTTTGTTTACTTTGCTTAATTATGTCAAAAAATTGAACAATGTAAATTGAGGACCAAGGTAATAGTAGTTCAGACATTGTTTTAAAAATACTGCAGGTAACATTTTTTTGGATTAAATAAAATATTTCGAGGAATTGTCAAGCCGAATACCATACGTGACTATGATTTTCCTTTGGTAATTTTTGCCTAGATCACTCCTGCTTGTTGCTTTAAGAAAATCTACACTCGTGCTATCACACTCGTACAGATTTTCGTCGCAACACGTAGTCGTGATCATGACGACAATAATTTCCGGCAAAATCATAGACACTAATGTATTATATATGAGATTTTACTGTATACAGGGAAGCAATGGTTATCAATAAATTATTTCCCATGTTGCATATATATCAGTATGTTGAAATAATAGTTATTTGTATACCTAGGATTGAAAGTACCTGTTTGCAGGCCGGAGCTGATTGTAGCATTAGCGCAGAAGGAATTGAAAATACGAGTTGTCTGCAAAGATATTTTCAACCACAAGTGCATTTTGCTAAAAATGTAGTATTAGTATCATAGGAAGTATTTTACCATGATTGAGACTGGTCTAAATAAACAACAAAATAAAGACTAGTATAAACGCTAAAATTGATACGAAATTTGTATTTAGTTAATTTGTTTTGTCATTTAAAAATGAATGTAAACATCTCTCTAGCGATAAGAAGAGAATCATATACTCGTATAATGATTTTATCGACATGTGAAATTTTCTTGACATTTTTATTTTTTTAAACTGTCAAAAGTTATTTAATTTCTTTATGTTGAAACGAACAACTTATCTATTCTGTATTCTTGTTGTAATCGAGGTATAATACAAATTTTGAATGTAGGTAATTATTAAAACATTACAAGCAAAATAATAATAATAAATCCTTTCGCACCTGATGGAGCATAGGGCATCTTTTCCAAGATGATTCATCAGCATTTTCTTTGTGTAAGGTTGCTAGTCTTGCACTATCGTTTCCTCAACTCCATTGCACTATTTCTCTACTGTTTTCTTCCATTCCTTTTTATCATTAGTTTTATTTTCATATTATTCCATGTGTATCCTATTTCTTCTGTCTTTTACATGTTTTAACTGGTCGCCTTTTTCTTCTTTTTCCTTTTATTGTGTAGTCTAGTACTTGTTTTGTTATATGTTCATTTCCTTTCTTTAGTCTATGTCCTATCCATCTCCATTTCCTTCTTTTAATCAATTTTTCTACAGGTTCTTGTTCACATTTCACCCACAGATCTTAGCAAAATAAAAATGTCAAAAAAAATGAATTTGTCATAACAATAATTTGCATGAGTCTTGGTTTGCAATTGTTCACTGTCTGTCTATTCTGTAAACGGACCACGATTACCGTGGTAAAATTTTCAGTGTACCGGTAATATTTTAACTTGTATTGCAACATTGGATTTCGTTGCAATGGTAACGGTAAATCTGTAACCGTGGTAAATCGATGACCTTATCGCGGTTCATTTTCGGAATATATTACAAATAAGGTGCAAATAGCCTAATCTATATCGTTTATAAAAAAAACAATATTTGCAAGTTTGCAAAAAACAAATAGTAATTACAACAACGAACTAAGTTCCTCATGACTATTTCCTAATTAAATCTTCTTTCTCCTGTGGATATTTTGATGTGGCCACTACGCTTATGACTGCCAAGTACCCGTGCCCTGACCTAGTGCAACAAGACAGCAGGCATGTGTTTATGATATGTGTATCAGTTCCCCTTTGCCCCGTCGCGTGCTCTACCATCGCGGCATCGCGCTAATGTATTCAAGTATGCATCATTTATATGGTTATATGAGTGCGGTCCATCCAGCAAACACAGCCGCCGAATGGTATGTTGTCTGAATGCACTCATTCAATTCGCTTTACTATATCGAGTTGATTGTAGATGTAAAGAAAGTCAGGGAGAAATCAAATTCAGAATAGAAAGAATATTCCTACAGTTCTATATTACTATTATAGGTATTAAATTAAAGCAAAAGTTATAAATTTTGAAAATATTTTCTTTCTTATCTACGAGTAGTAATAACTCTAATATTAGATTTTCTCTTCACATCGCAAGTTCACACTTCCCTAAATTCAACTTACAATATAAAAATAACTATTGCATTCTAGTGATTTGGTTTCAATTATAAGCTGTATATTATTTGCCTTTTATCCATTACAAAGTATGGCACTCTGCCGTAGCAGATCTCGGTAAGTAATATATTTCTTGCGGTTATCAGCCGTCAAATCACGACCCTCAAAGTTGTTAGTGGGAGGGTACAGGGGTAACTTTAATGTGGTTAAACTTGTTTATCGACTGTGCAAATTGAACCCGGGTTCTCAAAATCACAGGCCTACTCGATACCACTGACCTACCCTATAATGTATTAGGTACTAATTAGTTGTACAGCGTACTAAATAAATAATCAGTGTATAAACTGCTCAAAATTGCACAGGGATATTTTAAAAATTGAAGGTAAAATTAAAACTATAAATTATATTCAAATATTTGTAAGAATACCTAAAATACTATTTTTCTTAGATATATTTGAATATAATTTATAATTTTAATTTTATAAATATGTATTTAAGTAGCCTTTTATTTATTGTATGATTAGAAAACACAATGTATTCATTTATTACTTCCTTGTACGAAGTAAAGGAAGTATTGTAATCGCGAAAATTTTCGGTTCTCAGATTTCAACGGAAATAGGTGTTTTGGCCCTCCCTGAATCCATTTTGACTAATTTCGTCATGCCGTCTGTACGTACGTATGTACGTACGTACGTATCTCGCATAACTCAAAAACGGTAAGCCGTAGAAAATTGAAACTTTATATTTAGGACTGTTATAACATCTAGTTGTGCACCTCCCTTTTTGGTCATTATACAACTATCGGAAGTGGTACTTTACTTGAAGCCTATAATAGATTTTCATGAAAAACTATATTCAAATATAATTTAAAACTTTCCAAATTTGGTATATAAGACTACTATATCAATGGAAATAACATAATTGATTTTGGTTAAAATAGACTAACCGGAAGTGGCACATTACATGAAGCTGCTAACAGTTTTCCTAGAAAAAAATGGTATTATTTTAATTTTAGAAAGGAATGCTGCGTCTAGCACATTAAGAATTTTTAAATTAGCTTTTTGCATAAACGAGATATCTAAATTTAAATATTATATATTTTTTGATTTTTTTTTAAATTAAGTTTGCTATGGATTAGAACAAAAAATAAAAGATTTAATGTCAAATATGTGCAATTAAAAAAATATCTATAGTTTAATACGTGTACAAGGAAGTCATGTGGTGTCCACATCAGATATTTTTTATTTTACTTTTATGCATTTTGCTCTCGAACTAAATTGCCAGTACAAAAATTAATAACTTTTTAGCCACACATATTATATATGACAATGAGCTGTCATTATTATTTTTTTCTAATATCAGTTACACACATATATTAATAAGTAAATGTATATAAGTAACATAAAATACCTATGTAAATTTATTCACAAAATATCGATTGTAACTAATAAAATAATCAGGAAATAGAAAAAGTTGCCATTAACATATTGTCCGATTACTAATAATGGTCCAATTATAGAATAAAAATATAGAACAAAAAATCTTGCAATGATATTTTTCATCAAACTTAAACTTAAGTATCCAAATCTAAATTCAATAAACTTAAATCTCGTTCATGGTAAATATTTAAATTTGTACTTTTTTACGACGAAGAATATCACTAATTCATTCCTTCCACGATTTATCCAAGTTTTCATCTACCATTCGTGTATCAAAATTCTTTTTACTTCCTTGTACGAAGTAATCGCGGAAATCTTCGGTTTTGAGATTTCAGCAGAAATATCCATTTTGACCATCCCTGAATCTATTTTTACTAATTTCGTCGTGACGTCTGTACGTACGTACGTATCTCGCATATCTCAAAAACGGTAAGCCGTAGAAAGTTTAGATTTTATATTTAGGACTGTTATAACATCTAGTTGTGCACCTCCCTTTTTGGTCATTATATAACTTTCGGAAGTGGTACTTTACTTGAAGTCTATAATAGATTTTCATGAAAAACTGTATTCAAATATAATCCAAACTTTTCAAATTTGGTATATAAGACTACTATTTTGGTTTAAATAGACTAATCGGAAGTGTTACATTGTGCAATTATAAAAATATCTATAGTTCAATACACGTACAAGGAAGTTATGTGGTGTCCAAATCAATTTTTTTTATTCTTTTTATCAGGGGCGTTCCAACCCAGGGTTCTTGGGGTTCCCAGAACCCGGGCGCCAGCATAAAAGGGCGGCAGACGGCAAAAAGTTAAAATAAATATGAGTATATTAAAAGAACACAAATACTGCGTCTTAATATTATTTGTAAAATAAATAAAGTAATTAAATGAATACCAAATGTAGGTACCTACTATCGTACTAATGCCTTTAATTACAAAAGATCGCGAAGTAATGTGATTAATGTTTAAAAAATAAAGTTAACTGTCAAGATTTCTTAATATTCACAACAAATCTTGACGGTTATAGTGACAGCTTCTGTTTCTATGACAACGCTGTCACAAAAAATCATAAATAGTAGGCGATTTTCTCGAACTATTTTCATTAATTTCTCTAATTTGTGGCATTAAAATGAAGTAATCTGTATGAAATAAAGTGTGTGGATAGGTCTATTATGGTCATGTGCAATATTATACCATAATTTTTTACCGGACACTTTTTATTTACAAAAACCTTTTTTCCCATGTTATTTCCCCATGCCAACCTTTACGTGGAACGCGCGGTATAGTTATGAGTATTTAAATATTTTTATTGTAAATTTAATTTACATGTATTGATATGTTATTTTGTTATTTGTATAATTGTTTGTGCTATTATGTGCAATTGTAAAATGTAAACTATATAGTTTTAATTAGGTTTAGGTATATTAGAATGTACCTATGTAGTAAACTAATTTCTTTTTGTTTTTTTTTGTATTTTTATTTAATTTTATGAGAAACTATATAATAAAATATTTATTTAAAAAATAGTTATTTTTCTAGACAAACAATGTTCTATTATTCTACGCTAAGGTGAATAACATATTATTTGTCATGAGTTTGCTTATTGCTCTAAATCTACACGCAAGTTTCGCATAGTACGGCGTGTCGGCTTACTGCCTTACTCTTTCTGTATCGTAGAGCATAAAATTCCACGTATTTTGAGTACCATATCACATTTTTGTGCTCCAAAAGTTTCACCTGCGGCGCACGCCTCGGGGCGCCACATTCTGCTTCAGAACCCAGGCGCCAAGTACCCCAGATACGCCCCTGCTTTTTATACTATTATCGTACCAAGATAGGTTAATAAAAAAAATTGGCGTGAACAAATGAGTAATTTAACGATAATATATAATCAGATTTCCATTAAAATATGCCAATCATTACATAAGATGAAAGAAAGAAATATACGAGTAGGTACATAATGCATCTATAGTAATATGTGTAGAATTGCGTCGTTCTTACTTCTCTGTATACTTAAGTAATTTCTTCATTTGTCCGGAATTTTTTAGTCAAATAAGTAAAATGATTGAAATCTCCTTCTTACAGAAATCTGAGTATGGGTATTTGTACGTAGGTCAGCAAGTTCAAACATCAAACAATACCTTGACAATCAATTATTTATTAATTTTCATTAGACCACATCAACATTTTACAGAGAAAGCCTGCATTGATAAAAAACCAAATAAATTTTTGCAGACATTAAACTGTTATATTAGCACTAATAAAGCGTTGTGATGAATATGATTACTTCGATCTGGTGCTAGCTCGCACATATAACATACAACGTGAGAGCTAAAATACGATACGACTATATGCAGTGTGATAGAAAGCTCAGATCGTTAGATAACCTAACTTATGAATTTCTAGAACAATTTCCGGTCGTAGTCGCGTATGTCTGCGCTAGAATTGCGTGGGATTTGAACCTGGGACTAAGACTCGCTATGACTTATTGACATGTGATGCTTCATAAGATAACTTTGATTTTAATGAACTTGTTGAGGCTATACGGTTATCTGATTGAGATTTAATCGATGTTATTTAGATGTCACTGTAAAAAATCACCGCCAATTTTCATTTTTTTTTCTACATGAGACGGGATCTAGTTTATTAGTTGGTGATTAAGAGTGATATAATTAATTATGAATTCGAACAATAATTTATTTTGAAGCTAATAAATATAATACAGACTAGTTTTTGCTTCCTTAACCTATATTTGGAAGTTTTGATTTACATCTACGAACTAAATTAAATTAAGGAAATACTGTCACTTCGAGTACTAACGTTTAAAAAACAGTTATTGATTACAACAACAACTTTATATCACGTGAGAATATTTTGTTTATGGTAGCAAATACATACCATTAATTTTTTTTTAGTTATTTATTATTTCTTAAATACTTACATGATTCGTGTTTAGTACATTTTTATAATATTATATTTATTAAACTCTATAATTAATAACAATATTCTATATTAAGGCCTGAAACATTTAAAAAATTTTGACAGATACTAGAAATATTTGACATTACTGTTCCTTGAACAAAGATAATAAAACTGAGTTTTTTTGTTATCATTGGAATTTCGTAATCCGTAAAAGATAAAAAAATTAAATTTACCAAACTTGCGTCTTTAAAGACATAATTTTAGTGATTTTCAAAAATATTTGATTATAATCAAAATAACTGATTGTAATGAAAATAATTAATTCAAAATACCTTAATGTGAGATACAAAAAATCTAATAAAAAGAGATTCAAGTATATATTACAATTTTGGTATGGACCAGAATAGTTTAATCTGGCATTTTAATGTTATTTTCATGCATTTTTTTGGCGGTTATTATAAATATATATAATGACAGTTAGCAGACAATTTCGTAAAAAGTATGGTTACAAAGCATACTTGCAAACCGCTGTAATAGTTGGTCCAGTTTTGATTTGCGATGCATCATACTTTGTTTGGTTTGGTTCTTGTTCCGATTTATAGTAATTAAATTTTGTAACTGTTCATGAACAACTTTATAAGCTTGATTCAGTTCAATTATTATTATTTATTCTATTGTTACATACCTACAAATGTTAATAGTAGGTTATGACATGAATATTCAAATTTAAATTTATAGGTATACACATTAAAAATAATAATAAATATATAAAATTAAATTTTATTTTTTATTAGATAGTAAAAAAGGAAACAGTCAGTGTTCATGCGTAATACTACCGGTTCTTATGTTTAGTTTTGTTCTATTAATCTTTTTACTTTTTTCTTAGTAAACGGTTCAGTTCTGGTTCACGGTTCAAGAAAATGAACCGATTCGGTTCCAGTTCCAGTTCGATTTATCTTGTTAAAAAGCAATATTTTTATTCATTGTAAAATAAAAATATCAAAATAAATGAACAAATTTGTTTAGTCAAGTTATATAGCCCAAGTTAAAAATGAAATAAATATATCTTCACGCCTTTTACCTATTACTGGATGTGACACTTTGCCGTAACAAAGCTAGGTAAGTGATAAATTTATGCTTCTGAAGTGCGGTTACCAGCCGTCAAATCACGACCCTCAAGGATACTAGTACAACCACAGGGGTAATTATAATGAGGTGAAAATTTCGGCATCAAATATGGAATCAGCAGGATAAAAGTCAAAAATATTTCAGAGTCTTGCTATAATTGATAAAATGTTGAACTGAGTCATTTAACTAAATATATTTATTTCAAGACTGAAATCCGGTTTATTTGGCCAATAATAATGATTATTAATAATTTGTTGATTGATGGCAGATATTAATTGAATTTAAAAATGAGGAAACATTTAATAAAATAAATTTTAGATATTTTTTATCCTATTGGGTAAAAATTCTTGCGTATAGTTCGTTAAGGCTTAGTATCAAACCAACACGTCCTATCCACACACACGTACACACATTCTTACGCACGTCCGCACGCGTGGGTCAACGTCCATCGTCCAATGCAGCCTTGCGGGTGTACGCGGGGGGCTACACACATACACGCACATATCCTGGATGTCCACATACACACAACAACACGTATACGTGCTGCATGTACAGCCGCGACAAGACTCTGTGAAACACGGGACACTTGGACACTCGAGGCTAGTTGTAACGCTAAAGGTGATTGGCTCGTAATTTGTGAAAAGTGGATACTGTGTACAGGCGGCTTCAAAAGAATGCACGGAAAATATTTGCCTACAACTGTTGAGAAAATAAGCTTTTGTGAAATGTGTGGTAAAGTTACATTATCGCACATCACAATATATTACGTAATAGCTATTTATGTAACAAGTACATAATGCAGGACTTTATTGAACGAGCCGTTGTTTATGGCTGATAAAAACGGCGAATCTCATTCAAAGATTTCTATTCGACTGCCTGGGAGATAATTTATGTTCTTAAAATATGATAATATGAAAAACTTAATTGTATCTTTAAAAGTGCTTTGTTGTTAGGTATGTTTAACAACGTTATTTATTTTTGTCATATGACATGACTGAAGTACAGTGATGATGATAAATTTAACGTTATTTATAATTATTAAACTTGGTAATTTCTCAAAAAAATTATAAAATATATTCAAGAAGTAAAAGAAATTGCATTAAATGAAAAGGAATTAATTAATGAATTATGTACAATAATTATTTTTACTTTTTTTTTATAAAGATAGGAGTCCTGTATTAACATTTTATCGTACTAGTTCAATAAAGTGCTATATTA
Source organism: Pterostichus niger (assembly GCA_947425015.1). Taxonomy (NCBI): domain Eukaryota; kingdom Metazoa; phylum Arthropoda; class Insecta; order Coleoptera; family Carabidae; genus Pterostichus; species Pterostichus niger. Next base: position 8,306,274 of record OX380345.1, on the reverse strand, counting down.
TGAACACTAGACATTGGCATAAATCATGTAATTATGGTGCAATCGAACATAAAAATATTTTCTGTTTTTTTTCGCATAATAACAAAATGGTTGTAGAATAAAGAACGCGTTGTATAAGACGCGTCCAAGTTAAAAAAATTCGCCTGCGGCTCGTTTTTAAAACTTGAACACGTGCGATATTAGTCTTATAAAATGAGTTATTTATACTATTTTTTTTTCTATTTTTCGTTTTTTATAAATTAAAATATTAAAAAATCTGGGATATTTTAAATCGAGTCAATGTATGGCAATTTGTGTATGAAATATTGTGGTTTGTTACTGTAATTAACAATCATGCAATTGTTCAGATTTTGAGGTTATATAGAACTTTTGATATACTCAACTTGATAGGTTCAGTATGTCATCCGCTACTACCAACCGTCTAAAACAAAATGTTGCGTATTGTAATGAACGTTCTTTAGATACGCAACTAGGTTTCGTAATAACTTCCTTATGAGCAGAAAGTTATGTTGTCGCACTTGTTCGATGTAAAACTTGCCTTCGGCTTGTTCGAACAAAATTCACACTCATGCGGAAACAATTTCAGTATTTATTACAGCTAACGTTACGAAAAATATGCGTCGTCAAACATATTTAAATTGATCTAGAAATATGCTTTAATTACATATTTTATTTGAAGCACTTTCCTTTAAAATAATTTAGGATTGCTTGCTAGTGGAAAAGATATGCATATTTTATTATGATCTATATATATTTTCTGAAAATTACAAATATCATTAAGTTCCTGTTATTGAAATAACTTTTGTAAAATTTAAACGAATTTATAGATTGCGAGACTGTAATGATGAACATATAAATTAAAATACATTTATGTATATATGCTTCTAGAATCCAGAAGACTGGACATTATTTTTGATCAACAGAGTACACACAAGTTAACGATTCTTGTTTCTGGTTTGAGTTTGGATTGTAGTTATAATTTCCGGTGACTATGTTTTAGCAAACACAAAAAATCGGCAATAAAATGCAGAGTTTATTGAAGAATTAAAATGGAATACTAAGTTCTATTCTATATTTAACAATTTTATAGGTTTTCTTCTAGATAATAAATCATGTTTATGAATGTTTTATTAATTATGACCGTTCTTTAGTTTATAAAAATGATTATAAAATGTACATGTAAAGAAAAAATTAAAATTCTAATCGAAAGCAAAACATTTTCAGCATAATATTATAATAATTAATTTGTATAAATATGTAGCAGGTATGTAAACGATATTATAATTTGCTCATTAAACTATTAATTTAATAAAACTTTTTAAAATTCTATACTACATACATGTATGTTTATTATTCGTCTATCTGTCACTTGGAATTAATATTTTATAAATATTAATAATGTATTATCAAGAATTTATTACAAGTATTGCGAATAAATCATTATTATTATTCTGCAATAAAAATGCTAGAAGTAATATCGTAAACTGCCTTCACCTCATCATTTAAGATATTAATTTCATAAATTTCTTATGTTTTATGTTAACAAAATTGCATTAATAGTACTTCGAAGATAATAATACCACAACAGGTGTACTGTTCAGTTTTTATCGCCCAAATATTTATTTACAAAAGCGTGGTGCTTGATAATAAGTGAAGCGAACAAGTGACATAAAAAAAAGCTGTTTTATCTTTAAAGTAGACTTTTTTTGTGAAACAATCAAAAATTATCTTTTTCTACGATTGCTATGAAAAGTTGACAATTACGCTCGCATTTATAATCGTAAAGTTGACGTTTTCTGTGGAACAATCGAAAAATATCTTTTTTGCGCGTCTCCAATGGCAACGCGCGAAAAAGATATTAAATGCGCGCTTATTTCAACAGTTACCAGGAATACAAACAAAACAGAAACTTGTCATATTGACAGTTGACAGAACGAATGTATTTCCAGTACGTATACGTTTTTTAATCATTTAAGATACAATCGTAGAATAAATTATGTGTGCATCACGACCGTAAAGTGTCTTTGTTCGTCTTACACTATTACAGCTCTCGCCTTCGCTCGTGCTGCAGTTACCGTGTTCGAGTAACAAAGAATCACTTTACGCTCTTAATACACAAATAACTATTTAATAAATAATTTATATTTTTTCACATTTAGTTATACTTCGTGAAACAGTTTTCTTCTATCTCATTAATATATTATATTTCAATAATAATAAAGTAATATTTATTTACTTTCATAGTTGTCTTACTTCGGTCCCGATTTTTGTATCATAGAAACGATCAACAAATCAATCAAACAGTATTATATTTAGTATTATCAGATATTGTAACAATTGGATTGCTGGATGCATTGCATAACTTTTATTATTTGTTGATCATTGTTAAAGTGTAATATTATATATTTTAACTTATTTATGAATCTATAGTTTTACATATTTATATTTTTGACAATAACTAAATTGCATAACTTGTAATAAGTTTCTTATCTTGGATGATATAATTTCAAATTGTCATTTTACCTCAAACCAATCAAGTTTGAATGGAGAAAATAAAAGTTTAAAGGGTGACACCTGTCTGAGCCTTCTAAAAACAGGTATTTTTGTTAGTTTTTTTAGAACATAAGAATAAATTCAATCACTTCGGGTTTTCAATATGTTATTAAGTGATATTTGAGCTTTATTTTCAAAAATCTCCAATACAAAATACTAGTTTCTCCGCTATTGGCAGCCCTGCGAACAGACAGCTACAGGCGATGTATTGGTTGCTTGCGGAACAGCATGGTCAGTACAGAAACATCCGAGAAAAAATGAATTAGTGTTTCGGATTCTTAATTAAATTATCTAAAGGTAGCATAAATATTTTTTAGAATTTCGCGACATTACGAAAATGGCGGCGCTCGAAAGAAACAGTTCGATTATTCGTTAAAAAATCGCTACTAAAATGTGCATAAAAAATGGAAAACTTGGAATATCCGAAAAATCCTATGCTACCTGTTAGATAATTCATTTTTACATTGCAAACCGAAAGAATCAGCAAAATTGATCGAATAGTTTCAAAGATCTCTGTCTCGCAAGGTAACAAAATGTGGTTTCGAGAAAAACGCTTGCAAAGATTTGAGTTATATTTAAGTGCGTTAAACACAAGAGTAACAGCGATTTGCATTCATTCTGCTATTCCGGCACCGAATCGAATTGGCATTTTGACACAACATTCAGAAGGTATAAGGATGCCGAAAATACAAAAAAAATATCGATTTTTTGAAACCCTCAGACAGGTCCCCTCCCCCCCATAACCTAGAAAAATGTTAGCTCGAGTGATATTTATTAAGATAATTTACCGAATGAAATAAATAATTAAAACTATGATATTTATATTACATTCATTGTTTCTAATAATGAAGGTAAATAAAAGTGTATTCACTTGCAAACAGATATCTTCGTGTTCATTTGATGTCAAACTGAAAAGTAACGTATCCATATGGAATTTTTATAGGTACATGAGGTAAATTATTAATAATAATGAATAGAATCATAAATTGCACTTTTTAATTATTATTTTTTATTATATTTACTTGTCAATTTTAATTATACACTTTTTCTTTACACCTTTATTAGTCTTTTCCTATTTAATAGCAAAACTAGGAATGCATTTATTTATTTTTTCACTTTATTTTGAGGCGTATTCACGAAGAGACTTTGACGTGATGTATAAGAGTTCAAATTGTATAATACTTACACGTCATTAGTATAGGACTAATCCAGTATTAGACAGGTGAAAATATTAGAAAGAAATAATAGTTATTTGTGTATTAAGAGCTGCAATAGTGTAAGAGGAACAAAGACACTTTACGCTCGTGATACACTCATCATTTTTTCTACGATTGCATCTTAAAATTATTAAGAAACGTATGCGTATTGAAAATAAATTCGTTCTGTCAACTGTCAATATGACAAGTGTCTGTTTTGTTTGTATGCCTGGTAACTATTGAAATAAGCGCACATTTATAATCTTTTTCGAAAAAGACTGTTTAGAGTTTATTTATATTAAATTACTTACTGCACTAGTGCAGAAACAATTCACATTTTTTGCACTAGTGCAAAAATCTACTACTTTCATAATAAAAATAAGTTCAAAAACGCCTACTTTTTTTAATGGTTGTAGAAAAAGATATTTTTCGATTGTTCCACAAAAAACGTCAACTTTACGATGATAAATGAGAGCGTAATTGTCAACTTTTCATAGCAATCGTATAAAAACGTTATTTATTTGTATATATTTTGTATTTTTAATAATAACATTCTCTTCTTGTAATTACTTTACTGCTGTCACATTTTGACCAACAAATTATCAGCCTAATTCTCATTCATACAAAAATAAACCATTTTCTCAAAAAAGTTTAAATAAATTCTACTACATATAATCTTGTTACCATTCGGTTTTCGGGTAGTGAATTAAATTAACTTTTTAAAATGAGACAAGATGATTAGTTAATCTAAAATTCAGTATTATCTTTTTTGACAATTGAACTGTTAAGGTTTAGCAGATTTATAAAAATGATAATTTGTATCATAGTAGTTTTTAATTTTCCTATATCAAAAGGATAATTAACTCTTTTTTAAGTACGCTATATTCAAGTAGATAATTGTATTTCCTGTTAATAAAAATCAATCCATTCTCCACAAAAGCCCGGCAAATATGTGAACGAAAGTGTAATTTTGTCTGAATCTCTACAAAATATATCAAATTTATTCAATGATAATGATTAACCTAGGGAGCGATGAAAACAGTAAAATGGTACAAGATATTGTTTCTATGAATATCCTTTAAATTGTGATCTATTACTTTCAAATCAGTTATAAACAGAGATTAAATAAATACTGACTGTTTCTTATTATTAGATACTTTTTAAAAGTTTTATTAGATTTATTTATTTTACAAAGAAAGTACAAAAACAATCTTCATTTGATCAAAACGCCCAAAGATTTACTTCCTGTTTAAGTGACCTTTACTGATACTACAATTAAATTAATCCATTAATAGAAGTATTTTTGGGGTAGGTGGCTCAGTGGTATCGAGTCGGCCTGTGGATCTTGAGAACCCTGGTTCGATCCCCACAGCCAACAAACAATTTTCACCAAATTAAAATCTATCTCTGTGGTTCCCCCTCCACTAACATCTTTGGGGGCCGTGATTTTACGGCTGGTAACCGCATTTCACGCGAAGAAATATATCACTTACCGAGATCTATATCGGCAAAGTGCCATATCCAGTAATGGGTAAAAGGCGTGATGATATATTTATTTATATATAAGAGTATTGCCACTTTGCAATTTGTTGGATACGATCCTACTATGTGGCAAAAATATGAAATAATTTCTTTCAACAAATTAATTTTTTTCTCACGAAACTAACAACATTTTGAAAAACAATAATTCAAAAGCATTGCTAAACAATACCCAATTGAGTCCAAGGTATAAACACATACATATATACAACAATGAAATTCATATACGAGTACATGGTAGACAGTCAATGCTCACTAGATTCTCATACGTTGTATTAATTAGCGCTAACTAGCGGTAGCCAATGGAATTAATACGTTGTCGTGTTTATTTCGCGTGCAAACAGAGAAATTATCCTCACTCAAACGACGCCATTCAATTGTTTATGAAACAGACGTGAAACAATCAGCGCAATCTGCGATTTTTACAACAAAATGGACGACAAACTTCACTATAAATAATTGTTATTTCTATTTCAATGTCATTTAAACAATTTTTTTGTTATATAACAAGATAACAATCAACAACACAGAAATAAATCTATTACTGATTAATTCTATTCTATGTCGACCTATTTTTCACACTTTAACCCATTAATTTTGACACTTGAAACAGTAAAAACTAGAATTTATGTTTAGGTGCAGTAGAAAACAAAAAACTCTGTCAATATAACTATATGTCGTCGAGTATAACTGAAACTAAATGCGACAATTTATTTGAAATATCAAGGTGGCTCAGGATATCCAGGTAGCTGACGAAAAGAAATATTAAATTTTAATGTTGCTTTAGATAAGAACGATTTTAATTAATATTGGTTTGCAAGGTCGTCTAGGCAATTAATTACTTAATTAAAATGATACGGGTTACTAGTACACTTCCATATCAGTGATAACTTAATTCACACTTTTTAAAGTACCATCGTTAGTTTTTGTTCGAAGGTTTCAAAATATTTATATAATTATATTTATGATGTGGTAAACTGTATATAACGTACCCACTGACATGAAAAGTTACGTCAGTATCAATTATTATTAAATTTCTCACAACAAGTAAACAATAACATAATTAAAAATTGTGATTAAATAACGTTTTTAAACAATAAGAAACAAAGATTTTACATACAAGTAGTTTCTCAAACAATAAATAATAACTAGATAAATATTGTTCAGGAAAAGTTACACTAAATGATATATCATTCTGTGATGTTATTTTTCACTGTTTCTCAAAAGTATTAATATAAGCTCATATATCACACATGATTTATTTATAATAATAATAATAAAAGGAAGCTTTACACACTCTATTAAAAAGAGAAGAAAATAACAATGACTTGTATTTAATAGTATATTAAAAAACAAGTTTATAATAGTAGCTATTAATACACAAATATGAAGTTTACGATACGAGCCACAGGCGAGTGTAATAATTTATATGAGTGCATTAATAGACATTACATACGAGTTGCATACACAAATTTATCTAGGACCAAATCAAATAATCCAAATTATTAAAATAAAAGTTATTCTAACTGTCAAAAAAAAATTACTGTTTTATTAAGCAACCAAGTCAATTATTATTAGAACTGACACTTTTATGCACATGGATATTGCTAACACATATTTCAATTACAAATTGATTTCTTTGTGAATAAAGGCAGGACCGAACTTACGGTCCGCGGGGCCCAGAAGCAGATCGAATAGGACGGCCCCCCGCTAAAAAATCCGTGTAAGATGGGTGCCGGCCTGCAAGGGGGGGGGGGTCAGCCGGGTGCCGGCCTAAGGAGGGCGCGTCAAAAAATCTAAAACTAATTTTTTTATATGGATTCTTCTGCAAGAAACTATATAAATATAAAATATAATAACTATATATGTAATAAATATCTTTTGATTTGGGGACGGTTTCGCACAAACAAAAATGTTCTCTTCCGTATATAAATTTATATATCAAATTTATTTATTTATTTTACATATATATATATATATATATATATATATATATATATATATATATATATATATTTATATATATATATAAAATTTATGTATTTATTTTACATATAGCTTTATATATATCAAGTGCCTTACGTCAAATGTGCGCGGATGGCCTGTTATATCGCAATATAGTGGTGTGTCAAGTGTTCAGTGTATATTCACTACCAAGATGGAAAACGACACTTAACAAAACCAAAAAGCGTCATCGGCGTGTTTGTTATTGTAATATTTTACTTCGTGTATTTATTATTTATTTTTACCATATTCAATTATTAGTATATCCTTACTAGGCCCTTACCTTTGTAAGTATTGCATCACAAATGTTATCATGTTAATATTTAGGTATTGTTACGTTAGCATATTCTTGGTTCATCCAGTTATATTTATATTTACTTGCATTAAGCTGTTAATTAATTATTTCTTTTAATTTCTAAATGATTAGTGTTTAAGTTAATTTTTTACTACATTTATTTTATTTTATCATTATATGTCTGTTATTACAATGTGAAAATTGTTTATATATTAAATTTAATTTTTCACACAATATATTTGTATGTGAAATCACTATCGCTAGTTGTCAATTTCCGGGATAGTGGTTACCTGATTGTATTGCTACTCGCGAATATCAGGACTTTATTTTTAAAATGTACTTTCTTTTTTGTAATGTAGCGATTATTTAATCTTGTCATTTTGCTTTTTTAACTACTGTTGTATTTTGTTACATTTGGTTATATTTTGTATAGTGATAGCATGTTAAGTTAGAGTTAGATGATTACATGTACCTACCCTCTTTGTAATAAGCACTGCTTGATTTACAAATAAAGATATTATTATTATTATTATTATTATTATAGCTTTATATATGATACATAATATTTATGGTTAAACCATAATTATTCTTGATTATTTTTGAATTAAATAAGTGCAAACATAATTAAAATGATTTTTTTTATATTTAACGACATACTCGTATTATATGCATATTTAGTTTGCCAGAATCTAAAAACCGTGGTGTCATATTTTTCTCTCTTTGATAACCCGTCGGACAGCAGAGTTCGTTTCTCGCAGCCGATAATCTAATTACTTCTGTTGCTCCTCCATCACTAATACCACAATTATATAACTTTTTGCGATGTGCTATGGTAGAGTTCCATACCCAATAATGGGTAATGGACATGAATTTTATTTATTTTAGATAATAATTTACTATGTAAATTATATGAAGACACCACCCCTAAACTTTATATTGTAGCGTCAACATTGCACCATTCTCTTAGTAGTTTTCCATTAGCTGAATCATCATATCTTCGTATTATAAATACCCTTGTTTTAGATAAGAAGACTCAGATATGTAGTTGCCTTTGTCGAGAGAAGTTTTTTTAATCTAATTAAACCTATATAATCTCTTTTAATAAAAATAGTTTTTTTTTTATTAAAAACGTGAGTTTACGTGATTTAAGTTGTATGTTGTTATTTGTTTTTATATATTTATTTTGTTTGGATATTTGTAAATTATTTGTACAAATACAAGTTCAATAAAAATAACAAAATAGTAAAAAAAACAACGTAAAGAGCTGTCGAGAAATCAAGAATAAACGCAACGGTGAAAATATAGAAAGCACACATCACCAACGTTACCCAAACGCAGCCTTATATCCTCATGCAATTCGAGTGAGAATCCCATGCCATATCATAGCAACCAATCAATCAATCTATCCCGTAAAGAAGAATAATTTCATACCATTACACCTGTTTAGAATGTCTGGTATAGCTGTTGAGATTATTACCCGGAGATTTATGGATCACCGGAACAGATCGATTAATGTTATTGTTCGATATCAAAAATAGGCGGCTCTGGTCAGCGTTACGCAACTGTTTGGCGTTAATTCAAGTTTATGTGCAGTGTGACAGATCAGGGAAACAGTAAAGGAAAATAACAGCGTTAATCACATGTTTCAAGTTGAATTTGTTGTTTGGCTGCGGGGTTAGAAACCTGAAGTAATTTTGTTAAATGGCCATTTCGCCTTGAGACAACAGACATTACTTTAAACTTCAAAGGAGAAAAGAGAAATATTAGTTAAATAAAATCGGTAAACGCGAAAATTATTGACGTAATTATTGTATTATTATGGTAAATGGCTTCGAACGACCAATTTAAAGAAAAACAGTGTCAATTGCTTCAAGCTAAATTACAATAAATAAATAAGCTATAATAAGGACAAATGCGAAATTATTTGGTTCAATAAAATTATTCAGTTATGTCTAAGTGATAACACATCGGACTATGATACCGAAAACCTGAGTTGAAAACTCAAAGCTGATAACTGATATTAACCATATTAAAATTATTCCATCCACTGATATACTGGAAGGAAAAGGCACAATTTGACGGCTAGTAACCGGACTTTTCAAGCAAAAATGACAAGATTTATAGTTAGCAGTACACTATACACAAACATGGGCAAAATAACTTTATGATACATATATTTATTTAAATCTTATCAACATTTAAATTTTATACTAATAAAAGACAAAAGTTAATATTATATATACAGGGTGTTTCTATACCGCTGCACGAAACTTTAATGACATACATAATTTGATATACTGCTTATAGAACAAAAATAAATTTAGGGTATTTCACTCTTAGCGAACATTTTTATTGTATTATTTATAATTATGTTACTAATGAAATAAAAGTATAAACACTGCCACATCATTTATTAATTAGTTATTATGTAGGTACCTGGTGTAATTTCTTATTTTTATTTGAGTACCTAGTCTGATTTCGTATACGGTATTGAAAGGGTAAGTTGTTGTGGGAGAAATTTGAGAAAAATGTATAGCAACAGTGAATTAGTGGTGATGTTGTTAGTGTATGGAGAAGAGGCGCAAAATTTCGAATTAAACCAGTGACAATAAAAATGTTCACTAGGAATTAAATACCCTAATTTTTGCGAATTTCAAACAAATTATATTTGTTCTATTATAAGTATATTATATTATATATGTCATTAAAGTTTCGTGCAGAGGTATAGAAACACCCTGTATATATATACATATATGGCGTGTGATATAAAAACTATTCAAAAGGCTTTTAATTTGAGAAATCTGTTTGTCCTTGTGCAAAAGTGTTAAATTAATTTTAGCGAAAAATTACGTCAAATACACGTCATAGATCAGTACTCATATGTTATTTTGCAAATTTTGTAATAGTGATATTCGGATTTAGAGTATAATAAGAATTGCTTTTTTATAGTGACAGCCAGGAAATGTGTAAACAATGAAATCAAACATAACGCAATTTTCTTTTCATTTAGTATTGTCTATTGTTGTTTAATAAAAGTATTAACGGGCGATAAAAATTAACTGTCAGATACTGAATATGCCCATTATGTCGATTAAACTGCGAAATACGTAATGGTGTTTTAGAAGCAGCTATCAAAAATAATTATTTTATATCGCATTTACAAAGTGAATTGTGCACAACGATTTTTGCCAAAAATAGTATTACAAAGTCTTAAAAATGTCAAATATTAATTTAAATATATATTTAACAATTACATTCAATTGAAAACAATTCCTTATTAAAAATTAAAAGTATTTAGTTATATAACATAACCTAGATAATTCTGAATTTGACCTCTAACCTAACTAATAAATATTAAAACAAATTAGAGTTCAAATGTTTATTGAATTTGTCGGTGTTAGTACCTTGAAATTTTATTATTATTACTATAATAAAAACTACGTATACGAATGCGACACAAAAAAAAGTTTTATTTATCTACTATCCTTATGATACATTTTGGATTATATTTATTCAAGTTTTATTTTATGTTACTTGCGCCATTTCATAATAATAATAAATAATAATAATATATATTTTATTTCTGGAGATCAAACATACATGAAATAGAAAGAGTCAAAAAAAGAAACAGTAAGTTACAAAAAATTACATTCTATCTTCTAAAAATTCGGTGACAGTGTAGTAACATTTTGGATATAAGAATTTAAATAATTTATTTTTAGGATCAATTTATTAATAATCAGAATCGCACAGTATATAAAAATTCGTAAAAGAAGTATTTTCTATCGTATTCCATTTCTTATCTACATTACGTTGTTCTGTTAGAATGAAATAAGTTTTTTTTTTTATGTGTAAGTCTATATATCATGTCAACATAAAAAAGCAATTATGACAAGTAAAGATTTAAGACACAGCTACATAATGTGCAGCAGTATAGCTGTATAGCTAAACATTTGTATTACTCATTTATTTATTTACTGTAAAATCTATTATGCATTACCAAGTTTACAAGCACAGCAAACCTCAAGTGCATAAAATTGAATATTCCTCACATTTGTCGCGCAATTTACAGACAGCCAACCACAAAATAAATCCTCTTTATTGTGCAACAATGACTCTTCGGTCCTCGGTCGGTAATATCATTACCCGCGTGCGGTTTCTACGTTTCTACATTACCGACACAAAAACCTGACACGCGAGTGAAATTTTCCAGTGTCGTTTTATTTCTAGTTTTTATTTCGGCTTCGAATTACTTACCGCGTTTAGAAAATTATATGTTGCGGGCAAAGTGTCTTCTGTAAAGGAGACGGGCTTAAAAGGCGTGAAAGAGACTCGAGTCAACACCTGGACACTCGGGCTGACTCTTGCTTTTTTCGTGTTCGTAGTCACCTTTGATCTAACTGTATTTGTTATGTTTTTTTGTTCAATGAATTATTTGATTAATGCATACAGTTTTTTTGAATGCGTGTTGCTACTTAATGAAGATGTCACTGTTTTTGTATGTCTACTTAAACATTATTCAAGAATAGAGAAGATTATACACATGTAGAGCAATTAATTGCTATCATTTTAAATGAACGAGTGTATAGCTCAATAGTGATGCATCTATGCAACTATGGATTTGAGAACCCAAGTTTTTAATTAATCAATAACGCTTTTGTAAATTTACCTGTGCTTATCATTAGGGCCGTGATTTGACAGCTGATAACCGCTATTAAAATGTATAATCACTTACTGAGATCTGCTAGGGTAGCTTTAATATCGTTATATTATAAATAATAATAAACTAAAACATTTTATTTTTTGTAGGAAGATACCAACATTCTGAGGAATAAGGATAATTTATTTTATTGTACAAAATTCACAATAAAGCAAAAAAGTCTTTCCTAGATTTTATTTCACGGATACTTTTTATATTTACACCAAATAATTGTACTATGCACTGGCCAACAGTTTCCGACTCTAGGCTATAGCCTAATATGTAAATTAGGTTCTGAATCCGTTAATGGATGAAAAGCATGATGATATAGGTATTTATTTTATTTTAATTAATTTTAAAATATATTTATGCGTGTGAAGTGTGGTTACCAATCGTTAAATCACGGACCCCAACAATATTAGTGAAGGGAGAACCACAGAGATCATTTTAATGTGGAAACAATTTTTTATTGGCTGTGGGAATCGAATCTGGGCTCTCAAATTCACAGGTGACCCGATACCATAGATTGTTTATCGTTTAAAATTATTTTAAGAAATATAGGTAACAAATACTTTGTCAATGGTTTTTACATTAGTAGCAAATGATTACGAATGCTTGTTTTTTCATATATATTTGTCGTCTTATCTCTCATCGGTATCACTAATTTTTTTTTAGTCACATAAATGATAAATATTTAATTAGACATTTAATAGTATTAGGTACCTGATATATTTATTTCATATTGTTGATTTTATTAAAATTAAACAGTTATAGATCTGATCGTTACAGATTTTATTTACCTTCTCTCTCTCCTTAAGCATGTGAAAACAGAAAATTATAGCTTTTATCCACATTTTTTCTTTTAATCGAATAACAGCTTTCCTGTGTGTAGCATGATCTGCTATACCTTGTTTGTTTTTTAAAAGTACGAGCAAAACGTGCTTTCTAAATCAAAGAAATAAGTTTATAATTAAACAATTTTACTTAGTTCTTAATCACTTGTAGTTTTCGACAAACGGGATTCGAGCAAATGTTGTGTTATAGCTTATTTGAATAAATACAGACAACTTAGGCATATTGTAATATGGCGTAAATTTACTATAATTTATTGATTAAATTATATAAAATTCTTTGCGGACCATGATTGGACACTTCATTATCAAAATATATAACTTACCGGAATCTTCTACACATAGCATAGTAGCAGAATTTATAATTACATTAAATTTAAAATCCGTGGTGTCTTGTTAAAGGCGCAGCATAAATTTAGCGCTAAGGCGATTGTAGTACTTGTTTTCTTATTGTTACGTCAATGGGGTAGGTGGCTCAGTGGTATCGAGCCGGCCTGTGGATCTTGAGAACCCTGGTTCGATCCCCACAGCCGACAAACAATTTTCATTAAAATTATCTCTACCGCTGTGGCTCCCCATCTACTGACATCTTTGAGGGCCGTGATTTGACGGCTGGTAATCGCACTTCATGCGAAGAAATATATCATTTACTGAGATCTGCTTCGGCAGAGTGCCACATCCAGTAATGGGTGAAAGGCGTGATGATATATTTATTTATATTTACGTCACTGGAAGCGACGTGTAGGCACCTATTCCAAATATGCTTTAAAATGGTAAGTTGATCTGTTCGGTGTTGGTCTGTTGTTAGATAGGAAATGTAGTCGTTGCGATGATGGCACATAGTACATATCTAGTGTGTGAGGACCGGATTCGGGCGGCTTGTCTCGTCTGGGCCCCGGGGCCTGGGGCCGCTTGCCTTGCGCGGTGGCTTGCGAGCGAGTGCGCGTGTTGCTGCGCCTGCACCGGACATTTGCCGCTAGCTTAGTCGCTGTCATGATACACCTTATTTATGACTGCCGGACGGACGAACGGACGAGGAAAAAAGTTTCGACTTTTATCCGTTCTTTCTCTTCTTCCCTTGCTCACCACGCGCGATTATTATTATAATGGGAAAAACGCTCCACACCAAGTTTTTTGTTTCTTCAACCTCCTCACTGTCCACGCTTTTTATTTCTCTTGTTTTTGTTCGGTTTCAACGGAGCAGATTGCGGTTTCGACTCTGCATGAATCAGGACCTGTTCAACAAACAAACTAAACGTCCTTCAATTACTAATTTAAACTCTCTTTTTCGGTAGCGCATGAATACTCAATACATTTTTCACTCTAATGGTCAGTTACACCAACAATATTCAGTTTGTAAGTTTTTTAGTTGAAAACTTTATTTTTGTATATTTACATTTTATTACAAAATATAACTGAAGTTTTAGAAAGAACAAAATTTTAGTGTTTACTTTTTAATATCCAGTAGTACGGTGGTGTGATTAGCGTTATGATATTCTAATCTGAAGATCTCGACTTCGAATCTCACTTAAGCTTTAAATATATGAAATATCGCACTGCGGTTTGGTGAGTCCGGACCCTGTACAGAAATTGGGATTATGTTCCAATTGTACAGAGTAGCATAAATAAAATAAAAAAGATAATTATTATTTACAAAATTAACATCACTAAGTAAACAATAACAAAAAACATGTAAATGTAACCCTCGATCAAATAGTTGATTAAATTCCAAATAACACAGAAATTAATGACACGCTACAAGTACATTTTAAATGGACAATGTCGAATCAAATTTACATTTCTTTATTATATATAAAATTTAACTTTTAATGATGCAATTAGCCGTATATCTATTAGTACATATTTTTTTAAGGGATAGGTGGCTCAGTGTTACCGAGTCGGCCTGTGGATCTTGAGAACCCTGGTTCGATCCTCACAGGTGACAAACAATTTTCACCAATTTAAATCTTCCCCTGTGGCTTCCCCTCCACTATTATCTTTGGGGGCCGTGATTTGACGGCTGGTAGCCGCACTTCACGCAAAAAAATATATCACTTACCGAGATCTCCTTAGGCAGAGTGCCACATCCATTAATGGGTAAAAGGCGTGATGATATATTTATTTTTATTTATTTATTTATTTTAAGTAAAAAGAACTCAGACTTAAGAAACTTAAGAACCACTTCATTTTTGCTTGTACCAACAGAATATGCTATTCTGTTGTTTTATATGATATGTATACGTTTTTCAGTACTAAATGATTGATAGAAAAATATGTTAATGTTTAGGGTTCCACCAGCTGAATTTATAATTCACTTTCGCCTTCTAACTACCTAGAAAATAAGAATTCAACTAAGTTTAATTGATTAACTATATTATGCATTATGTGTAGAATTAAATTCAATAGATTTCCATTACCCATTACTGGGTGTGGCACTTTGCCATAGCAGATATCGGTAAGTAATATATTTATTCACGTAAAAAGCGGTTACCAATCGTCAAATCACGGTTTCCAAAAATGTTTGTGTAGGGGAACCACAGGGCTAGCTTTAACGTGGTGAAAATTGTTTGTTGGCTATGGGAATCGAACCCGATATCTTAAATCCACAGACCATTGATTCTATTCTAATTCAGGTTACATACATTTCAATACGTGTATATACGAAACGCCCTTTATGACTCATGTGGAATTAAACTCCTGAATGCAAAAAGTTAATGTTTTTATTTTTAACATTTCAAGTAAATATAAAAAGACTTATTGCGCTGAGGGAAAAACTTGTTATTTAATGGAAACAATATTATGTAATTTAAAGAATTTATTACAGTAATATAAAATATAGTAATCTGCGTTTTTGTAAAATAAAAAATTAAGTAATCTCCTGTTACAATAAATAAGTGTTAGTTCTGTAAATGATTTCCTTTGAGAGAAAAAAAATGAGAGTAAATTTAATTTACGACAGCAGCATGATGTGAGATGAAAGAATCAAGATTCAGAAAACTCAAATTTGTTATCGGAAGTATCAATTAAGAAGCGGAGTGCTTCAATCAAATTAACAAGTAATTAACATAAATCCAGATTAAGGAATCATTAAAATTTTTAAGCACATTCATTTTAAATCCAGGAAAAAAAACTCAAACATTATCTTCGTCAAAATAAAACAAAATATAATAGATTACAGATATTTGTTTGTAAGTAGCCGAAACAAAAATCACCTCTTGAAAGAGATACCAACTAAATAAACAAAAATAACTAAAGAGGAACTAGGCATGACTAGAGTAAAGGTTTGTAATTTAAAATAATCGTATCTGGCGCTAGTAGAAAAAAACATTTGAAAAACTACATCGACCGGATATGATGATGAAAAATCAATTTTATTTTAATTAACAAGGTATTTGTTTTAGTTTTTTCAGCGTCCGTTAACTTTACTAACTTTAATAACGAGCAAAAAATTATATAAAATATGATTCAGATATCGAATATTGACAGTCGAATATGGGTTAAACTCGATACTTCAACGTCATTCGTTAGCCAAATTATGTCATTAATTTTATCAATGAACAAACAATCAACCGAAGAATTTTCAACTATTTTCTTCCTTGCTTCCTTTCAACTACCGTTACATTCCGTTAAGATATCTGATATCTCTTGTAGATATTACTGTTAAAACGACTACTTGGCTATTTGGTAAACTAATCAAATGTTCTGGACACTAACCAAGTGTACCTTCTGTCTTTTTATCCGAATAAACAAACGTAAGTGTAAAGTCATAAAACGACAAGTCCAGCAGACGAAATATTATAGTTTAGAACAAGAAGATCTATGTTCTTTTTTGGCCAAATCTGAAGTTTGCAACCGAGGCTAAAGTAGCAGTTAGCAAATTAGATGAAACTAAAAAAGAATTTGAAACACAGATGCACACAGTATTCACAAAAAATTATAAATTTTCATTCTAAAAATAAATTTCATATCTAATTGATTTATCACACATGTGGAGTGCTTTGCTGTCACTTGGATAATATTTAACAAAATAATCTATAAATAAATAAATATATCATCACGCTTTTTACCCATTACTGGGTGTGACACTCTGCCTAAGCAGATCTCGGTAAGTGATATATTTTTTCGCATAAGTGCGGTTACCAACCATCAAATCACGCCTCCCAAAGATATTAGTGGTGGGGAAGCCACAGGGGTAGATTTAATTTGGTGAAAATGGTTTGTCGGCTATGGGGATCGAACCAGGGTTCTCAAGATCCACAGGTTGACTCGATACCACTGTGCCACCTACCCCATAAAATAAAATAATCTATTTACTGTTAAAATAGTTTCAAATGTAAAAATGAAAATAAAATATTTACATTAATTAATTTGTTGAATAAGAAAATAAGCAATAGCGAGAGCAACAACATATTTTTCAATACTAAAATTTATGAAGCTGCATTAGGGTAGCAGATCTCGGTAAGTGATATATTTCTTTGCGTGAAATGCGGTTACCGGCCGTAATATCATGGCCCTCAAAGATATTAGTGAAGATGGAACCACAGGGGTAGATTTAATTTAGTGAAAATTGTTTGTCGACTGTGGGGATCGAACCAGTTTTCTCAAGATCCACAGGCCGGCTCGATACCACTGAGCCACCTACTTCATTAAAAAGATACGTGTATTTAATTATTTTGTTCTGTTTATTTTTATAGAAAATATTTATTTTACAATATGGTAATGGTTTATTTGTAATGTAATTAGTGCTAATTCAATTAAATATGATTATAACTTTTCTATAGGTATAGTGATACACACATTACCAAATATAAAACTTAAAAACGTTACGTACCTATAAATAAAACGTTAACTCATGTCCGACAACGTTTAGCCAGTATACTTGGTATATAAAAAAATGCTACAATTAGAATCTGGAGCTTGGTTGTTTATACATAGATTAATTGAGGTAATTATGTCAAAATATATTCTTTTATATAATTTCTATTAAAATAATTAAAATTTTAAATATTTTCTTCTTTTATCATCACTGACATAAGTGCCGTTATATTTTGCTAGATGTCTCCTCGAGATATCGAAAAATTGTGCCGAAAACTATTTTTTGGTGTGTTCTTAGTCACGGTCCAAGAAAAGGAATAACAAATAAAAGAGAAAGAGTAGAAGAAGAGACGTGATGGACAGGTGGAGTGGACGGCCACATCGGGCTCTGTAACAGGTACAAAATAAAAAACAAGGACGGATCCATCGCGTTGACAGTGCGAGCAAAGGAGACAGATGTTAGAGATTGAGAAAAAACGATGCTTACACTGTTAGCGTGGACGATTGCTGTTTACTTCTGAGTCGTGACTCTTCATTATTGAGTTTTTTGTTCTGATTATTTTATTAGGGAAATTTCGGTTTTTTCTAACATATTCTTGAACATAAAAACATAACAATGTATCATTACGATTGCTGTAGTTATTTTTTACAATTTAATTATAAAGTAAGGTGTGTCAAGTTTTTAGTAAGAAACATGTTTTATGCAAAATAGTACGACAGTAAAATTACATTTTTACACAATCAAAGGAATTGTAATAAATGTTTCTAATCAACAGTAGTACAGAAATAATTTATAGCTTTCTAGAAAAATAATCTTGTCTTACATGCCATAAAATACTATGTTTCAATGTAGGCATAACATTATTAATTAGCATTAATAATTATTCACCTTCATCAGTCTATTCACAGAAACCCACATCAAATCTAAAAACAATTTACACCACAAATATATCATAGTGTCTTTTGTTATAACCGCAAAACGTTACGCATACAAATTATAAACAAATGTGTAAACAAACAAATAAACAATCTCGTATCGTCTAAGAAAATCCCAACACAGATCACACAGTGTAGATCCAGCAAGCCATGATCCAGCCAAGTAAAAAGTGAAGGCGTTCAAACCTGTTAGACGAGCTCAGAGACTTCGTAGGCCGCGTGGGCTGTGGACAGAAACGGCCACTTCGCCAAAGAGCGTCAGGACTCCTGGTGCTACAGCTGCCTACCCTGCAACCCTTCGCGTGGGTGTTGCTGATGAATTTATAGCGCTGTTGAGATTATTGTTATTATTGAATCGCTCGCGGTCGATTTTCAAGTGTTTCTGACTCGTGAGGGTTTAATTCTAGGGTTCGTTCTGATGGCTGTAATTAAAACTTGCTGTTTACCGGGCAAATTATAGATTTCGATGTGAATGGTAAATGATCTTCTTGAATCAATGTTTTGTTACTTGGTATGTGGGATGATTTTTGCCGCGAGATAACTTATTGATGAATCGGAATTGGAAAAATATGATTTTAATAATTGCTATGTTTGAATGGGAATAATAAATATAATGTTGTTTCACCCAGTTTTAAGGGGTGGCAATCGATAAATCTTACATATTTTTATACCGTTACCACATGGTTATTTATAGAATCAGAATAGTAAAAAATATTTTAATAATCGTTACCGATATTTGCTTGAGGGGCAGTTTATCTTATATCAGTATGTTGTTAAAGCAGTAGGTACTAGTAATTTTTTTTACAAGTTTCTAGATTATTTGTAAACCGTTATAAATAAAGTAACAAAAAATGATCTGGTTTTGTTGTCAAGGTTGCAAATAAACAACATAAATTACTGAAAAATAAAGCACTAGTATTAAAAGTGTTTGAACCACACCTCAACTAAACGTGGAATTTAATATCAATCAATAAGAGAGGCTTTAATCATGATTGCCTCACTAATTAGTGGGACCGTTACAGATTAAAAATGAAATCTTGTGCGATTATAGATAAACTTATACACTAGACATTAAAAATATTGTCAAGATCTCAAGGCCTATAACGCCAATCTTTTTTCACTCACTTATCTAGTGAATGCATAATTTGTAAGTGCTGCTTTTAAATAAATAATTTTGGTACTAACAATTATTTTAATACTCATAGTACACGGTTATATAAACTAGTTCTACTTGGAACTAAAACGGAAAAACGAGATTTAAAAATAGATTAATAATCCATATACTGCAGTTGTCAAGCTTATAAAATATGTAAAAAAATTATTCCAAGTGCTAATTAATTTATAGAAAAAAAATTAGATTTGTCGATAAGAACTGTCAATTTGTTAGGCGTTGATCAGACGTCTCGTTACTGATTTTAAAATAATTATTAAGACTGCGCTTAAATACCAACTTACTAACCATTTTTTACTCGTTGGCATTAGGCTAATATTTCTTAAAACAATATAGCTAGTCATATCATATATCACAGAAAACATTACTAGAAAAGGAAAACAAAGTTTATTTTTTTATTTTGCTACTCTGTATAATAGGATTTTAATAGTTATTTGTGTATTAAAAGCGTAAAGCCATTCTTTGTTACTCGAGCCTTTGGTTCGCACTGCAATAGTGTAGGAGGAACAAAGATACTTTACGCTCGTGATACACACATAAATTTTTCTACGATTGTATCTTAAATTCTTAAAAAAACGTATAAGGTACGGACTAAAAATAAATTCGTTTTGTCAACTGTCAATATGACAAGTATCTGTTTGGTTTGAATCCCTGGTAACTATTGAAATAAACGCGCATTTAATATCTTAAAAGTTGACAATTACGCTCTCATTTATCATCGTTGACGTTTTCTGTGGAACAATCGAAAAATATTCTTATATAACAACGTGAGAAAAGGATGTTAAATGCGCGCGTTTCCAATGGCAACGCGCGAAAAAGATATTAAATGCGCTCTTATGTCAATAGTTACCAGAGATACAAAACAGAAACTTGTCATATTGACAGTTGACAGAATGAATTTATTTTCAGTACGTATACTTTTTTAATAATTTTAAGATGCAATCGTAGAAAAAAATATCTGTGTATCACGAGCGTAAAGTGTCTTTGTTCCTCTTACACTATTGCAGCTCTCGCTTTCGGTTCGCGCTGCCAATCGAGTAACAAAGAATCACTTTACGCTCAATACACAAATAACTGTTTCTCCGGTTGCCATTGTTGACGAGTTTCAAAGTTGTTTTTCGATTGTTCCACAGAAAACGTCAACTTTACAATAACAAATGAGAGCGTAATTGTCAATTTTTCATAGCAATCGTAGAAAACAACTAATAATAGAATTCAAAGCACTCAGCCAAATTAGTTTACTTTTTATATAACTTCATAAATTAGGAAGAACTCTTGCTTTGTAGACACAAGTTGTAAACATTGAGCTATAACTGTCTTTAACTTATACAACCTGAATTTAAAAAAAAGATTAAGCTAATCCTGAATTTTTGATTAGCTAATCTTAATATAGTTCAATTTAAAAAAGTTTATCGCAATTACTTTTTAAAACGCAAATGGTACTCGTAACCAGATTATATTATAGTTTATTTAGAAATTTTAAGAATATAATTTGGGATAATTTGACTAATGAAAAATCAGGATTAGCTAAGACTCATGTTAGACTTGAACTGTAGATTCTTACACAGTTCGTATTAACACATATGGCCAAGTTTTAAACCAGTGACACTAAAAATGTTCGTTAGGAATTAAATACCCTAATTTTTGCGAATTTCAAAAAAGTTATTTTTGTTCTATACTCTGTACCTATATCAAATTATATATGTCATTAAAGTTTCGTGCATTGGTATAGAAACACCCTGTATTTGTATGTATGTATGCATAATTTTAAAATAAAATAAACAAACAACAACAGTTCAAATATATAATGCGCGCGATATTTAATTCCTTTATCGACTCTGCGCCATCTTTCAAAAATCCTGGCGGCACCCTTCGTGTATAGTGCTATTTAAATAATTTCAGATAGGAAATGACAGTGCAGTAAGACTTAATAAATTTATTCTTTTGGAAAAATAAATACATCAACCTATTTGATTAAAATTAAATTAAAATATCATATTTTACTTTTACGACTATGACTGATTATATTCCATTTACCAAGGATGTAATGATATACTTATAGTGCTGGTTGTAAAAATAATTATCTGTGTATCTAGGTTCCAAAATTATTATTTGTACGGGTTGAAGGAAAAGATTGTCGGCCGAGGCAGACTATTTTCTGAGCGCTCCAAATCATTTCGTGGCCGAAATGCACACAAAGTATTTCAAAATGATTTAGAAACTTTAAAATGTATTACCAATTTAATTTTGAAATGATTATTATATTTATGAATGAATAAAGAAGGAGACGTTTTCAGAAAAAATAACAATTTGTTTGTTTTTAGACGACATTTTGTAATAGTATTTCTGATTAGTTTAGAATAGTACTCCAAAATAGCTGACAGTTCAGTAATAAATTTTTGTCGGACTAATTACTAAATAGTTGAATTTCGCGGGCTGAATTGTGTGCGTAAATATGAACTTTGAAAGTTATTCAAAAAGATATTTTAAATACCTTAAAACTATTACAAATTTGTAGTATATACTCGTATGTAAATTGTAAATCTGTCAAATGAAAGAGATGAATAGAAAAAGTTGAGATAGATATGTAAATATCGTGTAAATAAACTTACCCGTTAATCAAATATGTCCTATCTTCACCTCTCTGAATTCTTATAAAAAATGAATTATAAATTATCGAAAAAAAAACAGATATTGGAGAGTTGAAATGAAAATAAATAGACCTGTTTAAAAGTAGATTTTAAATGACAAATCAATCGTGAACTTCTGACGTTCACTTTTATATTTAGCATTCAGTACCAACCTTTAAATAGTCTTTTATTCTAGTTTGCACAATGTATTATTTTCTATCATTTGATAGGTAACAGAAACCATGTACAGTATTTGTGCAAAATTAATCACGATCATTTCCTTTCTTTTTGTGTCCCTTGGTGTACAGCTGAGCTGAGCAATGATCAGCCAATTAATACCTTTCAGTTTTATATGACAACCGTGTCTGTTACTAACTATATATAAATTAATTATTTACGCTTGCTTATAGAAATGTGCTTATACATCAATGTACCCTGTATCGAATACATGCATCATTCCATATCAAATTACAATCATTAGTTTATTAATTAGCGGATTTCGGTTTTAAGAAGTTGTTGCAAGTGGTGATTCCGATCTATTGAAATTGATTGCATGTCGATAGATTGAATTAATTTTATACTCGATATGGAATTGCATTATGCAAACTTTTCTGGACTTAATCACATGTTAATCGGTTAATTAAAACTATCTTTGCTAGAACTGAACATACTTTGTAATAGATATTGCATTCAGAATATTTATTTGTTATATAATTATAAATACATTTTATATAAATGGAGCACATATGCTCATTATTGAGATCTTGAGCTATAGCTGTTTCTGCTTATTTTTTAAATTATTGATATTTATATTGTCTGTATATACTAAACACAAATAGTATGTTATGCATCAAGGGAGGAAAACAAGCGATTATTCCCGCGATTGAAGTTGTCAAACCGAGACGTAAGCGAGGGCTAAAGGCTCGACCTGAAGTCGAGGTTTGCCAACTTCACACAAGGGATAATCGCGCCCTCCCGTGAAGCATATTATACTTTTCGTAACAAGTGCACCAAAATTACTGTCTTATCGGGACAAATGTCAAATATGGGTTGCGTAATTAATTACCTAGGAAACGCCGCAAACAGGTAATAATCGTAGTCTCTAGGGAGAGAAACATGCTACCTAGGGAAAGAAACATGCTACCTAGGGAGAAAAGCAGTGTTTCTCTCTCTAAAATTAGAGAATAAGAACGTGTTTCTTGTGCATGTGTTACGAAAATCATTTTTTGTTTCTGATTTGTTTATTTATTTTAAAGTTAAATTCTTATGAAAGAAAAATTCGGATGACGCCTGGATTCGAACCAGGGACCCTCCGCTTGCCGGGCAGAGATGCTAACCGCTACACCACGTCACCTGTGTCCGACGTATGGCTTCAACCGAATTCTTCTTTCATAGTGTCTAACGTAGCATCGATCCCAAAGACTCCTATATCTATGATAGGCATTGACAACGTGTTTCGTCTACAGCGACACAGTTCTGATTATAGGGAATCATTCCACGAACTAATTTTTAACATGTTAAATATGTTAAAAATTAGTTCGTGGAATGATTCCCTATAAATCAGAACTGTGTCGCTGTAGATGAAACCCGTTGTCAATGCCTATCATAGATATAGGAGTCTTTGGGATCGATGCTACGTTAGACACTATGAAAGAAGAATTCGGTTGAAGCCATACGTCGGACACAGGTGACGTGGTGTAGCGGTTAGCATCTCTGCCCGGCAAGCGGAGGGTCCCTGGTTCGAATCCAGGCGTCATCCGAATTTTTCTTTCATAAAAATTTAACTTTAGAATTATCTTCATTACTGTACGTTCAGTCGAAGTCATATGTTAAAAATTGTTTATTTATTTATGTTACGCCGTACAACATGAATTTAATCCCAATTACAATACAGGGTCCGCACTCACCGAGCCGCAGTGTGCTAGTTCATACAATGTTTAGCTTGAGTGAGATTCGAACTCGGGATCTCCGGATTCGAATTCCGTATCGCTATCCACACCACCGTACTGACGAACATATTGTAAACTGAAGATGGCAGTCAACATCACATATAGTATGTTAGCAACACTAAGTAGCAAAAAGTTACAAGAACATATTTTTCTGTTTCAAATTTGCAATTTTGAGTTTCAAATATACAGCAAAATTATTTGTTATTCATTAAAAGAAACAAAACAAGATAAAATATTATTTATTTATTTGGTATTAAGCTAGATTTTGGATAACAGATAATATAGTCGTTATCTAGATACAATTTTAGATAATTTTATCTAGATTGTAACCATTTTTAAGTTTAACAATTCAACAAAATATGAGTAAAACACATAATTTTTATGAATTAAATTAAAACATATTAAAACACATATAATAATTGTCAGGATTGTACCTTCCCAGATTCAAAATAAAACATAGTATACTATATTAAAAATGGTCATGTTTTCCAATAACTCTGGATTAATATTTTCTTTTTTCTTCAACATTATAAATATTATAAACATATTACTTTCGGTGTAACGGAAAATGTCATCAACTTTCTTATTTTAAATGGAACATCCTGTGAATTTTTATATTTTTCAATTCTGCGTTTAATTTTGAATACAATCATGTCCAGAAATCAATTTTTTTAGAAAGAATTATAGAAAAAATCAAATTAAAACATACAGTTGTAGCGCGTCGTACTGTGGATTTGAGGATTCGAGTTCGATACCCGCAACCTAAAAACTGATTCTCATAATATTTGAAATTTCAAATAACATCTTTGGAGACCGTGCTTTGACGGCTAGCACCGCATTACATGCGAAAAATGTATATTTCTTATCGAAATCAGTTATTATTTATAGAGTGTTGCACCCAGTAATGGCCAAAAGGCGTAATTATATTATTTATTTATGGAAATTTAAATTATGAATATTAAGCTATTTTCATTGTTCATTAGCAATTAACTTCATATAAGGTATTAGAAAAACTTTCTATTAATATTATGGCAATTATTGTTATTATTTAATCAAAGATTAATAAATATTTTATCTCGATCAAAAGCTTATTTTTTTGTTTGCAATTTATATTAAAAACCACTCTTAATTTCAATTTACTTGTAATATAATTAAGCTCTCAATTAATTTAAAAATATGACACCCAAATCAAATTGTAAATAAATGTTGTTATTTGTGATGTGCTCTTTCGATGAATTAATTATAATATATGAAGATTGAAATAGCCAATCTAAGATAAAGTAAAATCATTTATTACAGTACAAAAAATAACAAGGTATCAATATCAAAAGCTGTTCTTCATTGCAGGAATTAATAAAATAAATCAAAGCCATTGCAAAACCTGTATTTAACTACAATCAAACGATAAACAAAACTTAGAAAACAAAGCAGAAACAATCCCATTTCCGGAGTGGCACTTCCTACACTTAGTTTCGTCACAAACACTGTAAGTGCGAGGCAAGATGTTCCATAGTCACACCAACGTACCACAACAACTACACACCTAGCACCAAGTCATCTTAGTGGGCTCTGCTTTGTGAAAAAACAATAAGTATTAGTAATAACGCCAACTGCTGCTAACAAGGGCATGGGCGATGCTAGGATGGGTGTTGCTGTTGCTAGGAAACGCGATGCGAGTTGTTTGTGATTGCTATTCATGGCAACGTAGGGTTGAAGATGACCTTTTGTTAGCGGCGGATTTATTGGCGAAGGTGTGTAGTTTTTGACCTCATAGTCTGGCTGTGGAGGCGAAAGAATAGAATATAACTTTTGACTTTCCTTGCAAGACTATTACACTGCAAATCATAAATATTTTGCTCTAAGTACAGTGTACTCTATTCAAAAATAAACTCAGTAAATAAGCAGTAGCAAAATTTAAATAGAAAAATTATAAACAAATATAGTGTTATTGTTGTCGTACCACCGACTCTGTAATCTAGAAGATAGTTTTTAAACAACGAAGATCCAATGTTTTTTTTTAATTCTAAAATTTAACTTCAAAGAGAGGGATAACTTATGGACGTTATTGGTATTTCGAATATTATTATATATACATTAATAAATCATTATAGATTTTAGTACAAAATAAATAATAATCACTTTAGTTAGTATTTTTAGTAGAGATGAGCGAATATCATCCGCGAATAGTCGAATGCCGCGAATATTGACATTATTCGATATTCGAGATTTTCGAATATTAACGTCAGTATAGCGAACATTCGAATACCTCGAATATCGCGCCATATGTTGACCTCAATTTTTGACTATGTTTTTCTTTATCATTTGTACATAAACTTAAAGCTATTACAATACTTTGAAGTTATTAATAACAAAGATATTTTGTTTCAAAACCATGAAGACGTACCATATTTCAAATTTGTTTTTCGCCAACGTTTCACCTTAAATTTGAAGTTTTCGTCTGATTAATATTCGTATTCGATATTCGAATTCGAGAAATTTGATATTCGCCCATCTCTAATTTTTAGTAAATATTTAACAACTGATGAAAATAAATTATAAAGAGAAATTATTATTTAATTAAAATACTAATTACATTTTAATTGTGTCAAGACTTTTATTATATGAAAGAGTTATGGAATCGAAGCTTTCTATAACACATAACAAAACAGAGAGAAAAATTTTATATAATCAGATTTGAATTATATGGCGACTGTTGGTTAAAGCACATGATTGAAGCATATAGGTCCTAGATTCAAATCCTGGTGGTGTTCAAAATGTTCTCTTTATAATTCAACTTGATTTGAGTAATAATCACGTTAGTAGGCTATGTAATTAATAAAAATAGTATAAGATAGAATAAATCCGATCAAATATGATTTATGCATATTACAACATAAACAACTATACATAAATATATCTGAAATGTAATAGATTAACTTAAAACAATAAGAGTTTTTTATGTTTAGCCTGGATTAAAATTTCATATAACATATGGTTTTGCAATTAAATAAATATAATAAATAATTATTTTGCAATTAAAATGACAGTAAATAAAAAATCTGTAATCTTATTGTTTACTGTCTTCCTTAGATTAGGTATTTAACTGTCTGTTACTTAATCTTACATATTTTCTAAAGTAATAATTAAGTTTGAAATTAGTTTACTTATATCAGTATCGCGTCGGCCTGTGGATCTTGAGAACCCTAGTTCGATCCCCACAACCGACAAAAATTTTCACCACATTATATCTACCTCTGTGGCTCCCCCTCCACTAACATCTTTGGGAGCCGTGACTTGACGGCTGGTAACCGCACTTCACGCGAAGAAATGTATCACTTACCAGTGCCACACCCAGTAATGGATAAAAGGCGTGATGATATATTTTATTTTTATATCATTATTAGCATATTAAATTATAAATAAAATAATGAAATTATTATATCATTATGTCTTTTATTTTAGATGTTAAGATTTCAATAGATATTTTTACTTCCTTGTACGAAGTAAAGGAAGTATTGTAATCGCGAAAATTTTCGGTTCTCAGATTTCAACGGAAATAGGTGTTTTGGCCCTCCCTGAATCCATTTTGACTAATTTCGTCATGCCGTCTGTACGTACGTATGTACGTACGTATCTCACATAACTCAAAAACGGTAAACCGTAGAAAATTGAAACTTTATATTTAGGACTGTTATAACATCTAGTTGTGCACCTCCCTTTTTGGTCATTATACAACTACCGGAAGTGGTACTTTACTTGAAGCCTATAATAGATTTTCATGAAAAACTATATTCAAATATAATTTAAAACTTTCCAAATTTGGTATATAAGACTACTATATCAATGGAAATAACATAATAGATTTTGGTTAAAATAGACTAACCGGAAGTGGCACATTACATGAAGCTGCTAACAGTTTTCCTTGAAAAAAATGATATTATTTAAATTTTATAAATAAATGATGCAAATAAAAGTTTTAGAGAATTAAATTCTGCGTCTAGCACATTAAGAATTATTAAATTAGCCTTTTGTATACGCGAGATATCTAAATTTAAAAATTATATATTTATTTTTAAAAAAAATTAAGTTTGCTATGGATTAGAACAAAAAATAAGAAAAAAATAAAAAATTAAATGTCAATGTCATTGCATTAGCAACATTTAGTTGTGCACCTTTCGTTGTATTCATTGAATAATTAAAGGATGGGAAAGAAACAATCAAACAGGCAAAAGAAGGGTAGAATGAAGAAATACATTTCTGAAAAACGACAAGCAGATGAATAAAAAGCTAGAAAATTTTAACAACAAAAAGAGAATAAAAATTCTTAGAGAGAAAGATGAATATAAAGAGGGAGAAAATGTTAAGACGAAGGAAAGAATAAAAAAAATTAAGAGAAGTTGCACGAAGTAAAGGAAGTATTGTAATCGCGAAAATTTTCGGTTCTCAGATTTCAGCGGAAATACGCATTTTGGCCATCCCTGAATCCATTTTGACTAATTTCGTCGTGCCGTCTGTACGTACGTAATGTATCTCGCATAACACAAAAACGGTAAGCCGTAGAAAGTTAAAATTTTATAATTATGACTGTTATAACATCTAGTTGTGCACCTCCTTTTTTGGTCATTATATAACTTCCGGAAAGTAAAGTACCATACTTGAAGCCTATAATATATTGAAAAACTATATCAAAATATAATCCAATACTTTCCAAATTTGGTATATAAGACTACCATATCAATGGAAATAACATAATAGATTTTGGTTAAAATAGACTAACCGGAAGTGGCACATTACATGAAGCTGCTAACAGATTTCCTTGAAAAAAATGGTATTATTTTAATTTTAGAAATGAATGCTGCAAATAAAAGTTTTAGATAATTACATTCTGCGTCTAGCACATTAAGAATTTTTAAATTAGGCTTTTGCATAAACGAGATATCTAAAGATAAATATTATATATTTTTTGATTTTTTTAAAAATTAAGTTTGCTATGGATTAGAACAAAAAATAAAAGATTTAATGTCAAATATGTGCAATTAAAAAAATATCTATAGTTTAATACGTGTACAAGGAAGTCATGTGGTGTCCACATCAGATTTTTTTGTAACTGTTTACGGATCGAGTTTCCAGGGCACAAACTACTGATCGGTAAGTAATTACGTACCAATCGAGAAGTGGTAAGTAAATAAAAATTAAAAATGCCTTCATGTCAACATAGCTACTATCAAAACATATTTTAAAAATTACAACTATGACATCTAAAATTTTCTACAATATCAATATAATTGTCAAATATTTATAAATTTTAAATAAATTTAATTGCTTTGACCAGTCCAGAAACTACGCTACCTAATAACTAAAGCCCGGATTTTTAGGCAATTGCCTAGATTCAAATTTTAATATACTTCAGGCAATTTAGTTTTTCTATGCATAAGTAATATGTTTACGTGTAATGGAAGGTTTTTTTTTCGTGCCTTAGAGCCTATTTTTTCTATATTTTGGTTATTGTGCCTATTTTACCTTATACAGCCTATTTTGCCTATTTTTGTTGCCTATTCTAACTTTTATTGAGCAGACAAGGTTTATCATCTACTTCGTTGACTAATTCAGCACTCGACAAAGTGTTTCAACCTAACCTATAATATTTAAAGTACTTACTTTAATCAAGTTTTTGTGTGTGAATTTAAAATGCCGAAAGAAAAAACGTTTTTTAGTCAAAATTTTACGTGGCAATTCAATTGTCTTTGCCATTAATCAATGGAGCTGAGGTAACTTTAGACGATATGGCTAAATATAAGAACGCTCTTGTCACATTTTGTGATGTCGAACGAAGTTTTCAAGTTACAAGCAAGTTCTGACAGACCGAAGACAGTCCCTTTCCGAAAATTTCATAGAGCAATTGCTCGTAATATTTTGTGAATTAAAGTATACTACATAATTTGAATTTGCATAATAGTTAATAAAATTAGAACCCTACAGTATTATTTTTCAGATTTTAGAGTAATTACCGGCCTATATGCCTGCTTATTTGGGTGTTTTTAAGAGCCTAAATATCCGGGCTTTACTAATAACTATTGGACAACTGTTCGAGATCCGAGAAATTACAATTAAACTCAACTTTCCATGTAATCGAATCTGGAACCATATTAGTTTTTAAGAATCTTTATTGATGAGCTCGGCTATGCAATTCAAAATCAAATACATAACAATATATTTGTAATTGGTATTGACCGAATTACAAATTAATTATGTGAATATTTGCAGAAATTTAAATAAAGCTATAAACTTAATAGCAATTGTTTCATTATGACAAAAATTGTAATTAAACTTATTAACAGATTAATTTTATTGCAAGAAATGTATTATTTAAATACTAATGCAAATTAGGTTGTAAATAAAACGAAAATGCAATCTTACCCCGATCTGTCACGGCAATTAACACTCCAACTATAAACGAACAGATAACCGAAAAAAGAAAGAAAGAAAACGTAACATAGGTTGTCACGCATGTAGCATGAGCTACACGCACGACACGCATATCTGCTTCGCTCACGCGCGAACACGTCCTTGCTCTTGCTTCTTTTCCGCAATTCCCCAGCGACAATTTGCTGAATTTGAGAATTTGGCATTTGATCTCGAATACTATTGAAGATAAATGTTGGAGTCAAAAATTATATGTAGATATTTAAATCTTTTGTAAAAGCAATTCTTTGCCTTGGACCAATACAATATATAAGTCTAAGCTTAGATGTAAGTTTTGTTAAAATAAAATTATTAAAAAATTATAGCTATTAATATACCTAGGATGGTATGAGTATCATTACAGCCGCAGATGTCAGTTTGAAATCCGAGCTCGTAGAGCGAGGATTTTAAGATATCTAAGACCTGTTATGACTCATAACATCCGTGGTTTGTTCAATAGTTTACTGGTTTCAGAATATAAACACGTTAACGTCAATAATAAATTATTGTTTTTGAAATTCTTTTATGAATAACGTCATTGTCATCATTTTAGAAGGTGCTCAAGTAAGTCTGTGGTATGTATGTTTTTATTTAACGCCATGGTTACAATCGTTTTGTATCATATTTATAAATATTTTTTTTATTTAAACGTCATAACGTGGTCATCTCTAATTTGAAAGACTGTACAATTAATATATATTATGATAAGCAGGCGCAGTAATCTATGTATTATTGTTGTTTTGCGTTCCGTTTGTATTAATAGTGTTATATTATCATTGTGTTTTAGTTTAATTTTCTCGACTGTTTTGACAAGTCAGTATAGTAATATATTACAGATTTACCAGGCTACTTTTGTGCATGTAAACATAGATCTAATATCCTGAAACCGGTAATAGCTATTTATGAAACTAGTAAGGAAATGAAGGTTATTACCTTACGCATGTGAAATTTGCAGAACGAGACAGCCGAGTTTTGTAAACACATAAGTAAGGTAATAACCTATTTCCTTACTAGTTTCATACAATATTTTGTCTACTTCCGTTCTAATAAATACGAAAGAGCATTTTTGAAATTATGAAATTTTGACATATTAATGACAGTTATAAATTCAAAAAATAAAAGTATAACACATCAGAATTCGTCTACCAAGATATTTGTTGCTATGTTACCTCATTATTTCACTAGTTAAATAATGCAGTTCATTACCTAACTCAAATAAGTGAAATAAAACGTCTATTTTCTGACGGAAGTAGAAAAAGATATTTACACAATTTAAATTAAAAAGGAAGACACTATTAAAAAATATAGAGTATTAAGTTAAAAATAATACTATCATATTTTTTTAAAACTTTGAACACCATTTTCTCCAAATGTTATAGACTGAACTTAAAACAATTTGCCTCCGAAATACAAAATGATCTATTATTATTACTTCGTGTGGCATTCTGCCGTAACAGATTTCAGTAAAACATATATTTAAGATATTAGTGGAGATAATTTTAATTCGTAGAACAATCGCGGATCAAGTGAAAAGTTCCGTGTTCAAATTATGATGGAGCCGGGTAATTATTTCAAATCTATTCTACTTATTATCTATATACTCGGAGGACATAACACATATATGTCAGTTATAGTCTGAAGTATTAATTGCAATTGTCAATAAATTCGCACAATTAATTACTAACAGACGCTTTGACACATGAAAACTTAACTGTACTTCACCAACATTTAAATCCATTCTTCTGTGGTTCACTTGCTAGAACATTCGCGTCTCAAGTGAAAGTTTCCGGGTGCAAATGTAGATGAATTTTTTCAAATCTTTCTTAAATTGAACAATTAGATTCGACTGATTGTCGCTATTCTACTATTATTTAGATAATGTAGTGAAAATATTCTATCACCTGTGAGAATCTTTCCTGATTTAATACCACTGGAATAATATTAGTTTTGTAATAAAAAACATCACGATTAAATTTTTAATATTTGACAGAACAACTATATACACTATTTTTGTTTCTTTATATCTGTATAGTTATTAAAAAAATCGACAATTTTATTTTTGTACATTTATCTAGTAATCTACATATTTTTAATGCTCGTTTGCACCAACGAAACTTAAATTTTAAGTTTGACATAAACTGACTATATCGCATCAAATGTTTGACAACAATGTAAACGTTATTGTATGATATTTTACTTTAATAGTTATTTGTGTATTAAGAGAGTAAAGTAATTCTTTGTTATTCGAACACGGTAAGCCTTCGGCTCGCGCTGCAATAGTGTAAGAGGAACAAAGACACTTCACGTTCGTGATACATACATAATTTTTTCTACGATTGCATCTTAAAATTATTAAAAAACGTATAGGTACTGAAAATAAATTCGTTCTGTCAACTGTCAATATGACAAGTTTCTGTTTTGTTTGTATCCCTGGTAACTATTGAAATAAGCGCGCATTTAATATCTTTTTCGCGCGTTGCCATTGGAGACGCGCAAAAAAGATATTTTTCGATTGTACCACAGAAAACGTCAACTTTACGATGACAAATGAGAGCGTAATTGTCAACTTTTCATAGCAATCGAAGAAAAAATACATTTATTTATTTAGGGCAGACATACAATTTAACTTTCGATGATGCAAATGAGCATAAGTTAAAAAATATGATTCATCTAATTTATATCTCTTATGATGGTGAAGATCCCAATGATAAAGTAATAAGAAAAATAATTCTGTATAAATTTATACATATTAGGCATATATTTTTTTAAATAGAAATAACTTAATGGTATGTTTAATCACTATACACGTGGATTGCGGGTTCGAATAGATTAGTCCTTGTCGTTATTATGGGTGAAATATCACTTTATATATTAGATGTATTTGTCAAATCATAAAGTTGGCATTAATGTCAATGGAATTATTATGATTTCAATAAAATTCTAAAAAAGTAATTTAATTTATCATCGTAAATTTCTTATTACTGCAGCAGGAAACATTTAATAATTAAAAACGACATTAGGATATGTGATATATGTTCTGCAAATATTAGTATTGGCAAAACATTCAAAACGCATCAACAAAGTGTTAATTTATTGACTGTATATTAAAAAAAATCACATTTAAAAAATAATATTTTACAGTTTTTATTAGGCACTAAATTAAACAGTAGATAACTGCGTATATAAAATGATATAAAAGCATCTAGGTATCCGTGGAAAAACAGTAATATCTCACGAACAAGTGACAGTCGCGCCATGTAACATCTGAAGACTAGACATCTAGAGGTAAACCAGCGAACGAGGGTCCGTTCTAACAACCAAGTCGTCATTGAATATGGCATATTTATAGTGTGTAGCCAGTAAATTACAAAGAAAACCAATCAGTTGGCCAATGTTCACCAGCACTGCTCATCCTTAACTATTTAAATCTTCTTATTTATCTATGAATATAAGGGTCAGAGTTCTATGATGCAGGAGTAGAGTTTCTTATTTCAAGTTCTCGACATTGTGAAATTTTAAAAATGCGGTTTAACCTAGAAAAAAGTCAGGTTTGGGCACGAGTTATTCGCTGCCATTTCTATCTCTGTCTACCGAACCGACTCGAGTAGCGATGTGTGTTTGTGTGTGTTTTACGTCACCTATGTGTACCGCGTTTCTGTATTTCTACGTGTGTGAAAATATAAGAATGCGCTTGAATGGAACCGAGAATTCAAAAAGAACTTTTTGAAACTTCGTCTGAGATAAAATGTATCTGTTAAACTAATTCTATAAAATAAGTCGTTTCTAATTACTTTCCTTTACCTTGGATTAGAATTCTATAAATAAATAGCAAAACAAGAATTGTTTTTCTCACAGATTTAACCAAGTCATACTTAGGAGAAAACAAATATATAGATCTTATCACAAATGTGGACAACTGCGTCATTATATTAATTTGTTGATTAAGATATATATTACTCACTTTATTTCAGTTCTATACATCAGAATTTGAATAATAATGGAATTGTTTTTTTCCTTTAAATATACTTTAACAATTTAGTAAAATAAATAAATAAATATATCATCACGCCTTTTACCCATTACTGGATGTGGCAATCTGCCTACGCAGATCTAGGTAAGTGGTATATTTTTTCGCGTGAAGTGCGGTGATCAGCCGTCAAATCACAGCCCCCAAAGGAGGGGGAGCCACAGGGGTAGATTTAAATTGGTGAAAGTTGTTTGTCGGCTGTGGGGATCGAACCATCATCCACAGGCCGACTCGATACCACTGAGCCATCTACCCCAATTTAGTGGATGTGTAATTATCAAACTGATAAAAAAGTCCGGCTGTACTTAATTTGTGCTTCGTTAATCAATATAAGTAGTATAGAAAAATATAAAACTTAAATCTGTATGATATATTGTTAGATAACATGGCTTTATTTAATATTTATTTATTTATTTATGTTACGCTGTACAACAAGAAATTAATCCTAATTACAGGACATGGTCCGCACTCACCGAGCCGCAGTGTGATAGTTTTTATATAACTTTTAGCTTGAGTGAGATTCGAACTCGGGTTCTCCGGATTCGAATTCCATATTGCTATCCACACCACCGTACTGACGGATGATGATATTTAAACGATGAAATTTAAATCAAAAACCATTTTTAGAAAAATTTGCAGTGGTGGATTTTGGGGATCAAATATAAATTAATGAACACCATGTTTAATAAACATTTATAATGAAATAAATAAATTGAAACAACATAAATATAAGTTTAACAAGAGTGCCCAGGTCCCTAAGCGAATTATAAATTAGTAAATCTCGTACTTATACAAGATTATATATCTTTAAAGGCCGTGATATGACAGCTGGTAACAGCACATCACGCGCTTAAATATATCATCTATCGAGATCTGCTATGGTAAAGTGTTACACCCAGTAATGGATAAAAAACGTGATAATATATGTTTTTCCCGACCAAGAATAAACTGTCACATTATATAGTTGACATTTGACACATTATAGACTATTTTATTCCCTAGGGAATAAAGTAAATGACAGCTATCCATAATTATTTTATTTATTTATAACAATATTCACCTTAGATGAATTTACAATATTTATGTATTAACATTCATCTGATGTCTTAATTTCCTTGAAATATTGCTTGTTGAATGGTTGTTTCCTTTTCGCAGTAAAACCTTTCGTTCTATTTGCATTTTGTTCCTCCTTTGAAGTTTCCATGTAACCCTCCGCAACAGCATTTGATTTCCATCCACCATGTCTTTTGACAGTAAGAATATCAACCCCGCTATCTGCCTAAAAACTTGCGGAATTTTCTTGATTTTTTTGGCAACAAACTATTTGTTGCTTCTTTTGTCGCAGCAGCAACATCTTCAGATATTCCAACAATTTCCTCTACACTATCGACTTTCATTTTTACGAAATTGAAAATAAATTGCAGGAACAAATTGAAGTTTTTAATTCATGAACATTTTTTCACGATATAAATAAATAATCTCCTTGACAACAAATGTTTATGATTTTTTTCATTGCAAACTTAACTCTATGAACCATAAATAAATTAAATTATTTAAATTTAAAAGTCAGGACGTCGGGAAAAAAGTTTTGTATGTATTTCTGGAATAAACTTCGTTAATCCCTCAACTGAAAATAAGTTACAGTTTCTGGAATAAAACCTTGTTTTATTCTCTTAATACATAAATAACTATTATTATATTTTATTTTTATACAGACTTAAACTCGTCTCTCTGAGAGCTAACGTGCTAATTAGCAATACATTTTATACTTTTTTTAAATGCATAAAAAATAGTGGATACATTTCGCCCGTGAAATATGTTTGAATATACAAAATGTCGTCTACCTCAGCTGTTCCTTCGACTGACAAGTTTATTCTTCGATACGTCAAACAGTATACCAATAACATCTGAATTTAATACATTTAACTTTTAACTGATTCAAGAACAGCAGCAAACCGTTGCCAGAATACCCTGTGCGGCATTTCCCCACAAACACACACACGTGTGGCCGTTGTACGCTGCGGTTTCAGTTCATTCATACGGCACAGATTCTGATCCGTTTAGCGAGAACATCCAATATTGGTCTAATCAAATACACGCAGTGGCAGCAGTAGCAGCAGCAGCAACTCTGTACATTGTGGTTGTCCACCACCGCATATACACACACAGCGACGCTAACTAGATTTACGACAAAAGAAAACAAGGGAACACGATGTTCTGCTGTTGTATCATGCGCCAATGAGCACATGCCAATCAGAAACATATTCAACGCAGATGAGATTTTTTTGTTTCTCTAACAACTTACTGGAAAGTGTGATTTTTCATATTAAATATCAGTGGATACTGGGATTTAATGCCTGATAATTGTATTTTTCCTTCTAGTGAAATATGTTGTTGCAAAGTTGTTGTTGCATACAGAATTAGGCAAAACGTGTAAGGGGTGATGATCTACATAATTATTTGTTTAACCGGGCATAAAAGTGGAAGATTTATTGCTGCAACTAGCGTCTTATTGATGACAGTTGAGGCTATGAATCTAGTCAAGGTAGTAGATATTTTTTTTTGTCTTTTCAATACAATTTTTCTGCCGATTGTTTAAAATTTATATTGATTTTATGATTATTTTTAATATTATCGGCATTATGTTGCATTACATTTCTTGAGCGATTACTTTTATAGCCTAGTCTATTAAAGTAGCACTTTGCAGCCTGTCAATTGTAAATAAAATAACACTTTTAATGTCAATTGGTAAATAGTTATTTGTGATACTAGAGAAGAAAGCGATATTTTTTCCGACTCGAGTTCACATTCGAACGAGGGTAGTAAAAATGTTTTTCTCTTACGTTGGACACAATATTTTGTTTCACGACATGCTTTAAAACAGATTTATCTGAACTTTAAATACACTTAGAGAAAAATCTAGAGGTACCTATAGGTACTAATGAAGGTAATATTTTATTTATTTGAATCAAAACTGTAAGATATGGGGTAGGTGTCTAAGTGGAATCGAGTCGGCCTGTGGATCTTGAAAACCCTGGTTCAATCCCTACAGCCGACATACAATTTTCACCAAAATTAAATCTACCCCTGTGGCTCCCCCTTCAATAATTTCTTTGATTTGATGGCTGATAACTGCACTTCACGCGAAGAAATATATCACTTGCCAAGATCTGCTACGGTAGAGTGCCACACCCAGTAATGGGTCAAAGCCGTGATGATATATTGATTTATTTTATTTAAAATTGCAAGAATAATTAATGCATTTTAATAAAATAATGTATAATATATTTTTACTTTATTTTAGCAAAATAACAATTACGTAACACTGCAATTTATTTGATTGTTAAAACAATGTACTATTCACATTTGTTTCATTTAAAACTCTGTATTACTTACAATATTTTTACTTCTTGCATTGCTAGAATTTTTAATACATT
Source organism: Pterostichus niger (assembly GCA_947425015.1). Classification (NCBI taxonomy): domain Eukaryota; kingdom Metazoa; phylum Arthropoda; class Insecta; order Coleoptera; family Carabidae; genus Pterostichus; species Pterostichus niger. The sequence goes on along the minus strand of OX380345.1, from coordinate 8,267,710 downwards.
ATCTATATATGAATTCGTTAATGTTTATGTAGACTCGGGAAACTTAAGAAAATATTCTTATCTATGAATTAAAATGAATAATTAGATTTAGTTATTGTTGGATTTTGAAGAACATAGAAATATATGTATTTCTTTAAAATTCAATCTGAGTTGTGTAAAATGAATAAACTAATATGAGTTCTCGTACATATATGTGCACTACGAGCGTATTATTTTTATTTTTTCTTTAGTAGTTTCTATATATCTTGTGTATTTATGGTTGAAAGAGTAATTTCAGAAGTTTTGAAATAGCGTGTGTGAAATGGTCTAAATAAATCAGATGAGAACTGAAGTTTGCGAAGGTGTGAGAACGTTATGAAACTACAGTAACACAAAGATCTTAAGATAATAATAAATGCATGATTCAGATGTGTGGGCATGTGCAGAACCGTACTTACCCAAAACACCCACCATTCATTCATTTACTCCTAATTAAACTTCCCGTCCATTAATAAACAATTTCCTAAAAATATCACATCAGGCGGAAGTACAAATTTAAGAAATAGTATTTATTCAACTAGACGTCTACTATTTTTCAATGTCTCTATATTATTTCGGCGACAATTTCACACATGACTTTTCATCCAATCAAATTACAGTATTTTGCTGAATTGAACCAATCACAGTAGTGTTACAGCGACAATTTCACTAGTGACAATTGTCGCAAATCGTTGCTTAGATATAACGTTTGTTAACTATTTTGAGTAGATTAATATTATAGAATTTTATTTGACCTTATTTACTTTGCTTAATTATGTCAAAAATTAAACAACGTAAATTGATCACCAAGGTAATAGTAGTTCAGACATTGTTTTAAAAATACTGCAGGTAACATTTTTTTAGAGTAAATAAAATATTTCGAGGAATTGTCAAGCCGAATACCATACGTGACTATGATTGTCCTTTGGTAATTTTTGCCTAGATCTCTCCTGCTTGTTGCTTTAACAAAATCTACACTCGTGCAGATTTTCATCGTAATAAGCAGTCGTGATCATGACGACAAAAATTACCGGCAAAATCATAGTCACTAATGGTATTATATATGAAAATACTTCAAATAACAGTAGTAGCATATTTTATTAAGTTCCTGTTGTACAGAGTAGCATAAATAAATAAATTTAAATTCCTAGTAACTTATATTTAAAGCATGTTTTTATAAAAACTATTTTATGTTTGTTTGGTGAGGACATATAAGATTCTAAATCTTCAAGATAATTTGAAAATTCTGGTGAAAATGGTGCAATGATAGTGATGATAAAATATTCCAGTACGGATCTGTCAGGTGGGCAAAATAACAGCTTCATTGCACCAACATGGCAAAAGCAATGCATTTTTGCAGTAAGTTAGAATTTAAAGCTCGAATGAGTTTCATAAGGTGTGCACCGCACGCCAGGCGAGATACCACATCCATCAATATTTTTGCTTGCAAATGTAAATGTTCCTTCGCGGTTGCCCACTCATTTCGTTTCTTAGAGTTGTTTAAAACCGTCCACTAGGCGTTCATTTACAATGAAATACACTGCTGCATTAATATTTAATCAAATAACCATTCATTCTGCATCAAGATATTGTGAAATATGTTATGGACACAAACTGAGAAATACAAACATTAAATATCTACCATCATAAAATGGGATAATTAGAAGTATTATTAAATTAATACTTAATATCTGATATTGGTTGCTAAAGGAACATCAAATACTTGTATATGAACATTTTCTTATCGAAACACTATAGTTTTATATATGTGCAATAAATTCATATAATTTATTATCTGAGTGAGAAAATAATTTTCTATTAATTACATATTTAAAAAAAAAATATGCAAGAAACCGTTAAAAGGAACTTTTCTTTTTCCAAATTGTTGACTTCTAATAGAATATGTATTTAGTGAAATATAATCTTGCAATATTATTTGCATATAAATATAATCTTTTCAAATTTGTTACAATACTTTTAAGATTTAATTTTATATATTTCATTTACACTATCAATAATATCTTGTTTAAAAAAATCCGTAGTCAGACCTAATTAGGCAAATAATTCATAAATTATACTGGAACATTGAAAAACTTGAAATAAAGTGTCAGACAAGTGAAAAACTGGTAACAATAAATGATAGTTACTATAAGTTATGCAATTTATAATGTAATATCCGTGGGATAGGTGGTTCAAGTTGGAAATCGAACCCGGATTCTCAAATCCACAGCCAACAAACAATTTTCAAAACATTAAAAATACGCTCTATAGTAGTCGATTTGACGGTTGCAAACCTCTTTGTAAGCGAAATCTACTACGGCAGAGTGACATACCCAGTGATGGGTAACAAAGGCGTGGTGATATATTTCTTCTATTTCGGTGAAATATTTTTTCATCTATTTAACTGGTGAATTTGTTATACATCACTTTATTTTAACATTGATAACCGAGCTTTAATCATAACGAGTAATCCAATTAATTGTAATACTGTAAAATTATGATTAAAACAAAATTTTGTTCTAGAAAATAAAATTATCTACAAATTTGATTTGAAGAACTGCTGCTTCCTAAAATAATGTGGAAACATTCGTCATAAAATAATATTAATTATTTAACTTTCAACAACAGTGTTTTCAAATATGTTGAACATTTTCTTTTGGAATCGTATTGTCCGCTTTTAAGTATTTTTTCAAACAGAAGGAGCAGAAAATTTAGTTTTCTGTAATTTTAATTGACTTATTTTTCTCTAAACTCGATGTCACATGATTAATGTTTACTTTATTTGTTTGCCAAATTCTGTATGATGATATCACATTATTCATTTTAATGTACGATAAAAATTAGGTATTGTTAGATGATGATTATTTTTACGACACTGAAAAGATGAAGACTATAACAAAAATATAACCTAGGTTATGTTATACATAAACTTCATTTAAAATTAATTGTATATTTATATTAATACATACTTTAATAATTACTATACATAATTATTTAAAAAATTTAAATCATGGCAACGAGAATTGAATTTTGTTCACTAGGTTTGTCAAATCTATAAAAATTTAATCTTAATGTTTCACAGAATATGAGATCAAATTGTTTGAAGTGACATAAAATTTTTGTTTATAATAAACGAACAACGACGTGGTCACGTTTATATCATGGTTACAGTTTTACCGTTACCAAGCTAAAGAGGTATGCTGCAAACATTTCAGGAAGCGCGTGCCAAAATTTCACCGATAAACTGAAAATTTAACCACTGTAACCGTAGACCGTTTATGGGAATATATAATCAAAAATTTTATTAAATGATGTAATGTCTTAAAATAATTTAGAAACATTTGCTAACGATATATATATATATATATATATATATATATATATATATATATATATATATATATATATATATATATATACTTTACAAAATGTTTAAGATTATTCAATTAAATTATAAAGAGAAAAATTTGTTGTGTACACCACATGATTTCCTTGTACGCGTATTAATCTATAGATATTTTTTTAATTGCACATATTTGACATTAAATATTTTATTTTTATATATATATATCTCGCTTATATATACAAAATGCTAATTTAATAATAAAATAATGTACTAGACGCAGAATTTAATTCTCTAAAACTTTTATTTGCAGCATTTAGTTCTAAAATCAAAATGATATTTTTTTTAAGAAAAACTGTTAGCAGCTTCATGTAATGTATCATTTCCGGATAGTTCATTTTAACCAAAATCTATTATGTTATTTCCATTCATATAGTAGTCTTATATACCAAATTTGAAAAGTTTTGAATTGTATTTTAATATAGTTTATGATTAAAATCTATTCTTCAAGTAAAATACAACTTCCGGAAGTTATATAATGACCAAAAAGGGAGGTGCACAACTAGATGTTATAGCAGTCCTAAATACGTACATACGTACTTCGTACAAGGAAGTAAAAAATTGGATATCGTTAGGATTTGATTCTGGGTATAATTTAATTTGATTTACATTAATGAAATATTTACTTGAAAAAATACTAATTACATATTTCAAGATTATTATTATTAATATTACGGTTAACATATAAAAGCAGCTAAAAATGATACTTCTGTGTTCTGTTTTCCCTAAAAACGAAACAATTCTATCCTCTTAGAGAAAACCCCTTCCAGTTACAATCCACCCCGTCCGATTAGCACCACCACCACACAATAATATCGTTACAGAATGTATATAATAAACGCGGCTGCGGATTAATTTCGGTTCTAATCAATCACGGGCTGTGTCAACAATCCCACGTTCTGCGGCAGAGTGTACGCTATGTTATAGAGCTGCTGTAGCCGTGTGGAGCCCTTATTGGGAACTCGGCAAAATCTCAAAAACAAACACGGTACGGTTGTGGATGAGGTACGGCTGCTTCGGTGACGCGGTGACGGTTGGATGGGTGATGCGGTGACGGATTCTGGGTAGTTGGAGGGTTTGGAGGTAGATGGCGATGTGTGTAGAAAATTAGAAATATATATGCGAGTGAATTTTACTGAAATTTTTATTGTAAGAACAAAAGTACATGTAGGTTTCATCAACTTTCATTCAATTAAGAAATAAATTAGATAACTGAAATCTATATTCGTATATATATATATATATACTACATGAATTAAAAAGATAAGAATTAATTACACTTTATATGAAGTGAACATTTTTAGTTTCACTGGTATCAATTTATCGTATTAATAATAAAATTATATTATGTAAAATTTCAACAAAAAATAAATATTATTTACTTATTTAGACGGAAACTTATTAAAATAAAATGCATTGTATAATAATATAAAAAGGCTGTATAAATTATTTTGTTCACAGAACATCGTAATTGTGATGTGATAATCCATAAAGTAGTCATGAAAATTAAGAATTGTTACTATTTATAGTATTTATAGAAATAAATGCTGATAAATGCCAAAAGTAAATATGTAAAAGTTCCTTAGAACAACAGTCTAAATATGTATAATATGAAAAATAGATTGAATATTTAATAGCACTATCACTATGGCAAATTTCTAAACATTGTGTGAATTTGATTATAGTTACATAATTTAACAATTTTTGGATTAACTTTTGTATTAAATTAATTTGTTTTAATTATTTAAACATGAGCTCTAAAAGCTTTTTTCATATATTGGATACAGTAATTTGATGGCTTCCATTAAAGAAAATCCATAAGCTATATAGGATGTTCATTTTAAATGGCTTACCATTGCTATCTCGAGAAGTATAGGAGCTACGAAATTGTTTAAATTAGAAAAACTAATTTTATTTTCTAAGAATACTTTAATGAGCGAAATAAGATTTTTCTTTATACTAGTAGTTCTCAAAATTAATGGTGCAATTTTCTTATCTTATATTGGAACCTATTTTTTTTTTGTACGGAAAGAACATTGATTCTGAATTCAAGAAATATAAAGTTCAATATTCTTACATTATTTTTTTTTTGAGAAAAATGCATATTAAATTGACTTTAATTTAATTAAAATCACATAGGAATCAGCGTGCAATGAAAGAAACTTATAAACAAACCATAAAATAAATATATCATCACACCTTTCACCTATTACTGACATATTTCACCGCGCGCAGTCTGATTACCAGCCGTCAAATCACTGCTCCCAAAGATGTTAGTGGAAGGGGAGTCACTGAGATAGATTTAATTAATGAAAATTGTTTGTCGACTGTGGGAATCGAACCAGGGTTCTCAAGATCCACAGGCCGACTCGATACCACTGAGCCACATACCCCATAAACAAACCATAATATGCCAAAATTAAACTGTTAGATTTTGATATTTATTTTTTTTTCTTTCATAGCACTCCTATACGATTTGAATTAACTTAATGTTAATATACATTTTAAAAAAATATTGTTAGGGTACTGAATTTTATATTCATTCATTTCAGGATAAAATACTAAATGAATAACCAACTATAATAATAAGTCCTTATTTAAAATAAAAAAGTTGCACCCCGTATTTTGAGAACAACTAGTTTAAACAAATCTTATTTCGCTCATTAAACTAGTCTTATAAAATAGAAATTGTTTGTTAATTTAACCGACTTCATACATATATTTATTTATTTATGTAATTAGAATAACCTAAACAGACTATAGATCTTATGAAATAATTTAAATTGTCTATTTTTATAGCGTAACTTAATGAAAACGCATCGGACTCTGAAAATGAGAACCCAAGTACAATTTCCACATCCATGGTGGTTCTCCCTTCACTAATACCTTCGGAAGATGTGCTTCGACGGCTAACTACTGATTATCACGTGCAAATATCACTTACCTTGATCTATAGTTGCAGAGTACTTCACCCAGAATTGGATAAAATGACATGATGAATAAATTTTGAACTAGTTATACTACATATTACTCTAATTACCCATTCTCTTGTCTCTTGAAGTTACTGCAAACCCTCATCACAACGCATTGCGCACCACCGGGGGGTGGTGATGTTACAGATGCGTGTGATGTGCGTACATTGCGGCAGCGGGGGTGGCTTGAGGGTTGTATGTGCGGCATGTCGGAGGTGTTTAATTGTACCGCTTCCCAGTATCGCAGTGCGCTTAGCCCGCTAGCCTGCGTACATATCTCAGTCGCTACAAGCGGCCACATTTGTGGTTGACATCGCCAAGAGGGGCGTGCATTTCATGTAACCCTTATGCTACAGTCGCCCAAATACATTCATCCTTACGGTTACTACGCTTGTTAATTGTTCTTGAAAAATTAATATACCTATTTTAAGATTGTTGTGATGAGAAATAGATTGAAAAAAAAATTAAATTTGAAAGAAGGTGTAAATAAAATAATTGTTTTTGTTGCCCGAGTGATGAATTGGAGTTAGGGTTAATATTTGACTGGACCACTGGCGTCCACGTCGTAAAGTTCGCGCGCAATTGTTGAGCAAGATGTTGTTGTGTTCGCGTCAGGCGTCGAGGGCTGTTCACAGAGCTGTGGCTCGTTGTTAGCCCGGGTCCGAGTCCCGACGAAGCGATTTATACCGCATGTACACCGTTATCCACTTTAATTTATTTTCATCTGCACAGACATACATATTTTTGACTTCCTGTTTAATAATTACGCAAAATATTTCTACCTATTCTTTTTATATTGCAAAATTTTTAGCTAAGCATATACGTTCTGTTTTAAAATTATCTTGATTTGGCATCATCTAATTTTCGTTCAAACATTTACTTATCACTCTCCATTCTTATCCTGATCACCATTTTTGTTTCATCCACATGCATTATTTTTTTTCATAAAAGCTCGTTTATATTCACACTACAATAATTTAAAAACATTTGTCAACGGAAAATATACGATGCCAAATATTCACAACTTATATAACAAGTGATAAGATAATTGCTAGTAATATTTTGACATAAATTATAAGTTGTTATATAAATGGAAATATAGATAGTGCCTAGCAAGACCTGTATATCGTATTTCCGTAACAACGAATTTATATTCATGTTAATATATTTTCGGGCAATTATCATATTACGAGTTATATTTTGCGTGAGAATTTAACAAGCAAAAATTTCTTCTGTAGAAACAGATTCCCGTTGAAAATTTTCCAGTTCAATAGATTTTTTTCAGTTGATATTTATGAAAATTTATTTTATTAGTATCAAGGACATTTAATTACAGTGAAAATTGTATTAAGTATGGTTACCAAGGTAATACAAACATTTCTTGAATATTTTTCATTATTTGACCTAACTAAACAATATTAATAAGTGGAATTTTTTCAATTCAAAAATGTCAGTTTGACATTTAAATACAATAAATTGAATTGTTATTATATATTAATAATAATCTTTATCATTTTTGCGTTTCATATTAAACTCGCAGTCCTTCAATATGTCCATCAATTTATTTCTTGAAATTGATGCATTCAACTTGTAATTTAGTTTCTTGATAAAAATTTATAAACTGGCCTCATTACTGCAGATTTGCTTACTTTTCAATATTGCGGACTTTATCTTCGTCTGCTTTATCTATGTTTTATTATGATTCAATGTCAAAAAATGACATTTTAGATTTTTCTTATAGAAACATTGTTTACCTGAAATTGACAGGAAAATAAACATTTGCATGATCTTTAAGAATTAGGAAAGCTTTGCTTTGCAAACCTATAGGCAGGAAAATAACATATTGCCTGCCTAGGCAGGTAATGAAAGAAACGTGAGTGTCTAGTTACTTAACAACATAAAATACTGACTGAATTTGTAAGTAAAATATTTCTTTTAATTTAAATTAATTTTTTTTTAAATTTATATATCGGACCAACTTCTTAGGTCATATGCCGATATGTCCTTTGTATGGCCGCCACGGGCGGGACCCGAACCCACGACCTTATGGTCGTCAGTCAGGCCCTCAACCCGCGCGGCCACCACGCGGGACAAAATTAATTTAAAATATTTATTGTTTGTTTATAAGTTTCAGGTAAAATGTTATACGTAACATGTCAGTAAAGCGTCGTACAGGATTCGGAGACTGTTTCAAGCCTCGCTGTCGGTCGAAATGAAACTATCTACTCATCCTCTAATTGAACACTTTTCTTACTTTGGACATAAATAACTATTTTTTTATTGTCAATTTTATTTACTTGATACAAGTTGCCATGGATATATTATTTTATCATAACTTGATTATTTTGGGCATAATATAAAACCTAAATTATTTTTCCTTTTTGTGGTTGTGTCGTTACGATTTTCTTACCAAATCTGCCCTCGAGCTTTGATTCATATCCGAGATATTTTTATCGTGCATTTCAACAACATAATACCACTCGTGCAGATTAATAGGTTTTTGAAATGCATGAAAAAAACATTATAAGTGAAAAATGTTCACATATTAATTTCATTAGTGGAAAAATATCAAATAAGCTTTCATTTCATTGGTTCATTTACAAACAAATTTGTGATTCTACAGGTTTCCACATATACGTGATAAATATTTACATAAGTATTTACTTATGCATGTTAACACATTTTGAAGAGAAATAGAAGTAAATCTGATTTTTGCCATGAATTTCGGTTACCGACCAATAATGGCACCTACAGATAATTTTTATTAATTGATTTTTGTGCACTAAATATTTAATTTACGTATTGAATCATATTAGGTAAAAGAAATTTCAATCTAAAAATTAAGATTATACAAAAGTGCTTAAAATACTGTTTAAAAGTAAGTCGTTTTCTCTAGCATCAAAGTCGTAACATATTAGGCAAATAGTTATTTTTGTGTGTATTAAGAGCGTAAAGTGATTCTTTGTTACTCAAGCACGGTAATTGCAGCGGGAGCTGAAAGCGAGACCTGCAATAGTGTAATAGGAACAAAGACACTTTACTTTTGTGATGCACACATATTTTTTTCTACGATTGAATCTTAAAATTATTAAAAAACGTATGTGTACAGAAAATAAATTCGTGTCAACTGTCAATATGACAAATTTCTGTTTTGTTTGTATCCCTGGTAACTATTGAAATAAGCACGTTGCCATTGGAGACGCGCAAAAAAGATATTTTCGATTATTCTACAGAAAACGTCAACTTTACGATGACAAATGAGAGTGTAATTGTCAATTTTTCATAGCAATCGTAGAAAAAAATATTTTTGTCTCGTTTTTAAGAGTATTTATTATCGTTGCTAGGGAAAGAAAAATCACAGAAATTTCAATAGATTATTTATTTATTTAAAATTTTTATATTAATCATACGAATATGTATTCATTTTAAATACGGAAGTCATGAAAAAATTAAGTAAACACCTCGTGTTTCAATTTTACTAGTTTTATTTTTGAAATATAATGTAATATTATATAGAATCTGTGAAACTTTTATTCACATTTTTGTAGCCAAAATTATTATACATAGCTCACCTCAAATCGACATTCGTGCATAATTTAGATTTGAAAATAATAAGAATATAATTTTAGAAAAAATCTTTAAACTGCACGATCATCACAATTATCGTTGATTACTTAGAAATCTAATTAATCCTTCGAACAAGATCACGGAAATGACTCAACAGACAATAATAAACAATCATCAAACAAACAACAAAATAACAACGAAGTTCCACGGCATCCATTCATTCATTTGTCTCCTTGTTGAATCGCGTCCTCGTATTACTTAACGCTTAAAAACGTGTTTCCAGTTTCATTTACGAAAAGTGAGAATCAAAGTTACCTGCGTGTACACTCGGACAAATGAACAGTGACTTCTAATTAGTTAGAGAACAGTTGAATGGTGGATCTGGGCCGCTGTGACGGATACCAGATAAGAGATTACTTGAGTAATAAATTTTAGCTTGAACTGATTAACACGGAGAGCTAAACAGTGCGTATTCGACTCTTGATTCTCTTTTTTTTTTAGATTGAAGACCGCCTGCTTTGATTCTAATTATTGTCGATTTATATTAAAGAGTTTTTATTCTATAGTTATTTTTCTACGATTGCATCTTAAATTATTAAAAAACGTATGCGTACTGAAAATAAATTCGTTCTATCAACTGTTAACACGACAAGTTTCTGTTTTGTTTGTATCCCTGGTAACTATTGAAATAAGTGCGTATTTAATATCTTTTTCTCGCGTTGCCATTGGAAACGCGCGTATTCAACGTCTTTTTCGCGCGTTGCCATTAGAGACGCGCAAAAAAGATATTTTTCGATTGTTCTACAGAAAACGTCAACTTTACGATGTCAAATGAGAGCGTAATTGTCAACTTTTCATAGCAATCGTAGAAAAAAAATATTATTTGTAAAATGGGGTAGGTGGCTCAGTGGTATCGAGTCGGCCTGTGGATCTTGAGAACCCTGGTTTGATCCCCACAGCCGACAAATAATTTTCACCAATTTAAATCTACCCCTGTGTCTCCCCCTCCACTAACATCTTTGTGGCCCTTGATTTGTCGGCTGGTAACCGCACTTCATGCATGAAATATGTGACTTACCGAGATCTGCTTCGGCAGAGTGTCACACCCAGTAATAGGTAAAAGGCGTGATGATATATTTATTTGATTTATTTATGAATTTGAGGTAAATTTCCAAATGAATCAAATTAGTTTTCATGCATATTTGTCAACACTAGTTACAATTTGATCAACCTGTTCCTGTCATGTACATAATCTTTTATTTATGGTAATAATTTAAATGCTATTTGTATATTTAAATGTGGATCGTTTTGAATATATTTACATTTTTATATTATATTCACAGCGTTACTTAATAAAATATGAATAATCTTAAACTGAGCAAGTGTTTCAGAGTTATTCAGATTACTGACATAGTGACATATTTAAATCTGTATAAATAAATGTAAATTAACGATTATTTTTTTATTTTTAGTGAATTAAATTTATTATTTGATAATTAATGTAGACATCTGAGATAGATATCTTATAGTTATTTGTGTGTTAGGAGCGTAAAGTGATACTTTACGCTCGTGATACACACATAACTTTTTCTACGATTGCATCTTAAAATTATTAAAAAACGTATGCATACTGAAAATTCGTTCTGTCAACTGTCAATATGACAAGTTTCTATTTTGTTTATATCCCTGGTAACTATTGAAATAATCGCGCATTTATCGTCTTTTTCGCGTGTTGCCATTGGAGACGTGCAAAAAAGATATTTTTCGATTGTTCCACAGAAAACGTCAACTTTACGATGACAAATGAGAGCGTAATTGTCAATTTTTCATAGCAATCGTAGAAAAACATATTAGATTTTATCATTATTTTAATATCTAATATAATTCGTATATTTTCCATTGTCAAACGTTTCTTAATTATTTTAAGTAGTAAATAATTTATTTCAACTATTTTTCTATTTGTCACCGAAAAATATTCAATTTGTTACTAAAAACTTAAGTCTAATGGAAAATTATATCGAAATACATCCTGGTAGTACATCGTAAATAGATATTTTTTTATAAACTAAAAGTTAGAGAATAATTGAAAAGCCATGTATAATTTACGACAAATAAATTGTTTGTGTAGGTAGCAAAAGCTTGGTTAAATCGATTATTTCTTGTACAAGTGTAAAGTTTTTTTTGAAGTGACATTTAAGTCGGAATTTTAGTATTAAGAAACAAGAGAATATATTACTTTATGGTACAATGAAGAAAGGAAATCTAAAAATAGTTTCTGATATAAATAAGTCGGAGCGGTACTTATGAAGTAAATGCTATGAAAATCGTGAGAAAGATGAGTTCTCGGATAGGCAGAGCCAACTAAAAAGCGGATGCAAGAAACGTGGAAAGAAAACAAAAAACAAAAATAGATCCCGACCACCCAAAAATTATGTATTCGTCCGGAAGTGCGGTACCACGCGTTCTCTAACTCTGCTAGCACGCACGAACTCGGAGCACGGCACAGGTATCGCACGCACGCACGCCAAACAGCACGAGAATAAAACAAATAATTGCCAGCATTGATATGCAAACTAGAAAAACAACAGGTAACTACCAAAGTGTCAACTAATTTTCATAACAAATGCCGGATAAGTAGGCCGCGATAAAAACTTGACTAGTCACTTGTCGAGAAAAAAACGAACGTTACAGCGAAAAAAAATGAACGTTAAAAAATATATTCGCCACCGTGGACCGAAAAAACGGTCGCTCACTGCTAACTCGTTGTACCCTGGGAAAATATATTAAAAAAATCCCGGATGGTGCATTTGAATAAACTGCATACGTAAGTGGGTTAAGGGATGGAAACATTTGCATCACAGGGTGGAAAGGTCAGCCAGATTTTATGGAAATCAGCCAGGTAGACGAGCCGCTTGGCCTACATCTAGTCCATGTGAATACACACACTTCTTTGCCTGATCATATGCAAAACTTACGGTGAGATTTCTGCATCGGAATATTGCACCGGCACTTTCCCATCTAAATTGTATCATCCCCAAAATACAGTCATACCTAATGGGAAGGGTTACGGTAAAGCAGGTAGACTTCCGGATATTATATCGTGGTACGGAAGAGGGAAAAATAGGAAACGTAAAGGTAATTTTTTTTTACCTACCTGCTTAATATATGCGAATTATGCTAAACTACCTGCTTGAATATTAAGTGTAAGGGACACCTATTCTAAATACCTAACCCTAAAGGGTAACCCTACAAATGCCGCGTAACCTTCACCAATTCCATAAGAAACCCTTCATTGCAATGGGTTATATTTAGGACGGCCGACATTTACCTGAGGTCACAATAAGTGATGGGTCACAAAGGAAGTGCCTGCGCAATGCGCATAACCATCCGTTCTACATTTAGTCCATCCGGCAAAATATACCTGTAATTTTCCTTCAACCATATGATCATAAATCCCGAAGCAATATGCTAGGATGATATCTTCGAGAACCGTACTACATGTAGGATAGAAGGAAATAAAAAATTTCCGAAATCACCAATGATAGTCCATTAAACATATTCGATTCCTTCTCGTTTCATTTGAATACGAAAGGGGTTAAGAACTACCCTGTGCATAGGTAAAAATGTATATTAGCTACAGTCGTCCAACTTACTTTTCACCCAATAAAAATGTATTGATGATAGTAGTTAGAATTGGTGGAATGTAATTGCATATTTTCGGACTGAATATCGTGGGATACAATTTAGGAATCGGCTTCGTTTCCGTGTGCAAACAACGCGAAAAGGGTTGAATTTCTTTCAAATTTCAATCGAAGGACTGATCGGATAGTTTCATCACTCTTTCCAGACATTTAACGATTTTTCTTATCTATAACGAACATTTTTTACTATTGATCTGGATTCAATCCATTGCCTAATAAATTATTCCAACGGCCATGTTTACGCCATAGATATTTCTTGTATTCACAAAAGAATATATCAATAAATGAGATGCATTCATATTCTTTAAGACTCTTAATAGTATCAGTTCACCTATAACGAGTATATCTGTTAAGGCTAATAGACAAATTTGTTTTTACTTCCTTGTACGAAGTAAAAGAAGTATTGTAATCGCGATAATTTTCGGTTCTCAGATTTCAACGGAAATAGGTATTTTGGCCCTCCCTGAATCCATTTTGACTAATTTCGTCATGCCGTCTGTACGTACGTACGTACGTACGTATGTATCTCGCATAATTCAAAAACGGTAAGCCGTAGAAAATTGAAACTTTATATTTACGACTGTTATAACATCTAGTTGTGCACCGCCCTTTTTGGTCATTATACAACTACCGGAGGTGGTACTTTACTTGAAGCCTATAATAGATTTTCATGAAAAACTATATTCAAATATAATTTAAAACTTTCCAAATTTGGTATATAAGACTACTATATCAATGGAAATAACATAATAGATTTGATTAAAATAGACTAACCGGAAGTGGCACATTACATGAAGCTAGTAACAGTTTTTCTTGAAAAAAAATGGTATTATTTTAATTTTAGAAATGAATGCTGCAAATAAAAGTTTTAGAGAATTAAATTCTGCGTCTAGCACATTAAGAATTTTTAAATTAGCCTTTTGCATAAGCGAGATATCTAAATTTAAATATTATATATTTTTTGTTTTTTATTTTATTAAGTTTGCTATGGATTAGAACAAAAAATAAAAAATAAAAAGATTTTATGTCAAATATGTGCAATTAAAAAAAAATCTATAGTTTAATACGCGTACAAGGAAGTCATGTGGTGTCCACATCAGATTTTTTATAAACGTTATACATGGAGAACTTTGTTATATAATAAACATTGTCATACTTAAAATTAAAATTCTAAATGAACCAAAGAAAACTGGAACGATATTCCGGTTCGTAAATATTGTTCCGGTTCGTGGAATTATAGTAAATGGTGTTCTAGTTCGCGAAATTACAAAAATTATTGTTCAAAATCCAGGAAAATATTAGGATTTCTCCGTTCCGGTTCATAAAATAATAATACAATATTTTAAAAATATTACTATTTTTAGAAAACAGGCCGGCTGAAATGAACAACTATTTAAAAAGTTGGATAAAACTTACAATAATCAAAACTGAAATATGATATTAATTTTAAAACAAAAAAATTAGAATGTGTTTCAGGCAAGAATTTTTAAATATTACCTTGAATTAATAGTTTAATATAAACAGTGAGGTCGTGAGATGAGACGGAACGAAACTAGATGAGAAATATCCAGTTCTATAAAAGTTTTAAACATTTCTTGATATACAGTTTATATTTTATTTTGTATTTGTGTATCTAGGCTGCGAAATGATTGTTTCTATTCGTCGAAGAAAAAGTTCGGTGACCAAGGCAGACTATTTTCTGAGCGCACCAAATTATTTCGCGACAGAGAGACTACATTATATTCATTGAAAAAACTTCATAATTTATTACATATTAAATTATAAAATATAAATATTAATGCATAATCAAGGTGTCGTGTTCAGAAAAAATATCAATTTGTTTATTTATCGGTTGCTTTTTGTAATCGTATTTTTGATTGGCTTAGAACACCTCGCAAAAGTAAATAAATTTTTGACAGGCTGTTTAGAAAATAGTTGAATTTTGCGCGTAAATGTCAATTTTGTTTGACTGTTGCATGAAAAACCTATTTCTTACATATCGTGGAAAAACGCAAAATATTTGTATCTTGTAAAATTTCGTTAACAGCTAGTAGTGAATAAAAGGCGAGAATGGAACTTAAAATTTAAAATAACCCATGCTGTGACGTTTATATGGCAACTGACAATACCTTAAATATATTTATTCGTTTATCGATATATCATTTGTTGAAGTTAACCTAAATCTATCATAAAGTACTAGTAAAACATTTTATTTACTCTTAATAAGGCATGTGGCATTGGAACAGAATTCAAAAACTTAAACCTATTGCGACATTTGGTGACTAACTTCCTCATTACATTTGCACTAATTTTTTAAGCTAACATGTCCCACTAATCTTTAAATCAAACCACAAAAAAACGAAAACAAGTTTCCACATTTTTTACTATCAGCACTCCCGTTTAAAAGCGCAGTAAATCAAATTTTAATTTCAACTCAATTCACGTTCGTATTACAAAAAAGTTAAAAGACATGTACATCATTAATATCTCGAGCGAGGTTTGGTTACAAGGGCAAACTCTAGCTAGCGATCACCACAGAGCAGACTTGTGAATGAACATAATGAGATTTACCTGTTGTCTACCTGATTCGTAATTACCATACGCTTTATGGTGGACGGTGTTATATTTGTCTTTGATGGCACGCTTATGCTAACATATGGTAATATCTTTTTTTGTGAGTAACCGATTAATTTGCCAACTAAACTGAGGTACTTGATCTTGAATGAATGAATAAATAAATGCGAAAAATTATAATTAGCTTTAATAGTTTTAACACTTTTGCTTGATTGATTAATTGCCACTGAATAGAAGGTAATTTTTTATTCACTTGCATTTTCATGTAAATATTCATGCCGGATATTTAACGTATTTATGTCATGAATGGATTTGTAATTTTTTAATGTTTGTTTTTATTTATTACCGCAATTAAAAATGTGTAATGTATATTAATATTAACTGTTACTACAGTTTAATATCTCTTAAGAATTTATAATTAGAAGTTTCTTTTCTGTTATATCAATTTATAACTGTTCCGAAATAATAATCTGCTCAATTTAATTTTAAATTCCTCATTCGCAATTTGTCAAAATAAAATGATTTTTTATTTTCCTTACATAGAAAACTGAAAGAGACAGGATTTCATTAAAATTTATGTAATTAATATACACTTCTTAGAAAATAATCAATATCTAAAAAATTTTGACATGTTTAATTATTATTAAATTTATATTTATTATTTTGTTAATATGTGTGTTAATCATTCTTAACATAAATATAACAAAATAATGTTATAAAACATTTAAAAAATATATTTTATATATTTGTAAATAATTAGAGAATAATTATCATTCTTCTTTTAGTTACAAGCATTTAATATGAGAAATCAGTTTGCCATTTTTACTCGTGAAATTATTTTAGAGACATTTTTTCAAATAGCATTTCATATTATTTATTTAAGATTGGGAAAATTATATTTAAAATTTAAAAAATCGATTTGATAACGTATAGCTAATTTTAACAAAATGTCTAAAAATATTTTGTTTAATTTGACATTGTAACTTTTAAAACAATTTCATAGTTCTTAAATTTGGGAATATTAAATTATTATGTATCCTAGAAAAGGTAGAGATATTAAAATTTTAATTAGTCATGTTTAAGGTATATTTTATATATTAATTTTTGACAGCAAAAAGGTTCTACATTTCACTTTTGTTCACATTTTTTCAGTAGTTACTAATTAATACAAATAAATTTTTGGAAACTTTTGTTGTTTTATATTTAATTCTAACTGATGATTCTACTTGTTTAAACCTTCTTTTATTTCACGCTCCTATTATTCACACACGATTCTTACAAACTTTCTATCTTCCTATTCCTCATACAAATATTTTAACGTTATCCCCATTATACAGAATTTTCGATTGTTGATGTTTTTTTATTCTCAAAAAAATGTTTATTTCTTCTTTGTAATCATCATATTTACCTACTTCTTATTTTATTGTATTATTTTAAGTCTTAATTATTTATGTTACCTTTATCTATTCAGATTTTTTATTATATATTTTTCTGTCTTCATCTTGGGTTTTACTACCTGTTGGTCAGTGTATTTTAAAATTTTATGAAATAAAATAATTGTTGAGATAATAAATTATTGAAATAAGAATTATTTAGATGAAGAATTTAAATCTCTACATTTTTACTTGAATCATGTTTCACCAAAATAATTTGGTTAGTAATCGCGAAAATAGTTGTATCATATTTAGTATATATTTTTAAAATATTAACATATTAGACAGTGGCAGAGCACCCCTTGCACCCACTATATATGCGCCTATATTGGACAGTATAACTTTGAATAAATAAATTTGTGTATTTCATTGTAACTGAGGTAAATAAAGAAAATAAATGCAATTATTAGCTTTTAATTTATCACGTTTTCTGCTTAAATCTCTTACATTAAGAGTTTTTATTATTTCATATATGTAAGTTTTCTTTATTTTAGGTAAACATAAAGTTAAAATATAGATAATTAAGAACAGTAGTCAGCATAAAGATAAAAGGTAAAAATAAATTGAGTTCAACATGTGACATACAAACTATACCTAATCAATACAGCATGTAGATGTAGTATATTTTTTGTGCATATTTGCAATAAATTCCTACACAATTTACAAGTTGTGTTTACATGTTCGTATCTGTAGCATGTGTAGGTTTATTATTTATTGTCAACGTTAATGCAAGTGAACATTTTACTCAGCGATGTAAGTTATGTGATTGGAGTTATTATCAGATCTAATTATTTATGATATTTATATGTTTGACATTCATATTATTATGGAGATATTCCAGTAATTACACTATTTATTTCTTTATATTTGACATGCATTCTGCAAGAAATTGACCACCAATGATGACATTCATTATAGGAAGAATTTATTTACCTACATTGTTTATCAACATTTATTTTATTTAATTTGTTTACTTACTGCAAACTTGTATTAAATTAATATAAAGGAAAACAGATGTCATTATTTAATTATTCTGAATGTAGAAAATATACTGTAGCTAGATCTCAAGTAAGCTAAATGATATCATTCTTGGTCTTTCCGATGTTATAATCTGTTTTATCCAATCTTGTTTGCACTTCTTTCCATAGAGAATCATATTTAAAAATAGATTTAATTTTGTAAAACTATAATTTTATTTTTCTACGATTGCTATGAAAAGTTGACAATTACGCTCTCATTTGTCATCGTAAAGTTGACGTTTTCCGTGGAACAATCGAAAAATATCTTTTTTGCGCGTTTCCAATTGCAACGCGCGAAAATGATTATAAATGCGCGCTTATTTCAATAGTTACCAGGGATACAAAAAAAACAGAAACTTGTCATATTGACAGTTGCCAAAATGAATTTATTATCAGTATGTATACGTTTTTAAATAATTTTAAGATGCAATCGTAGATAAAATTATGTGTGCATCACGACCGTAAAGTGTCTTTGTTCTTCTTGCACTATTACAGCTCTCGAATCACTTTACGCTCTTAATACACAAATAACTAATTTGTAGACAGTTCCACTGGCGTAGTCGGGTATTTTGAATGTGCATTATTTATACAATTTTAGAAACAAACTACATTTAAAATGGTTTATTTCGTAGGAATTTTTACAAAATAAGAAATTAGATAGATTTTTTTTTAGAAAAAAATAATTATTTAGAGAACTTACCAAGTATATGTGCGAATTAATAGAATTACGAATTTGTTTGAAAATGAACTGTCAAAGTGCGCCTTTATGGAAGTCAAAATTCGGCGAATTAAATAAATAATGTCGAGAGTGCCACTTCTAGAACGATTACTTTATTATCGACAACGACAGTTACAAACAACGAATAATAAATAATAATAACAAAGTTAAAACAAAACTTAAATATAAATAAATAAGTATATCATCACGCCTTTTACCCATGTCATCATTGTACTCATTTTAATCACTGTAATTCATGTAAAACCATACCGTCGTTTTCTTTTAGTAATGAAGGACCTTACTTTCTTTCCTAGGAAAGAAAGTTATCAAGTTCGTCTCTCATTTAAATAATAAATAAATAAGTAAATACATATATCATCACGTCTTTTACCCATTAATTTGGAAATTTACCTCAAATTCATAAAAAAATAAAATAAATATATCATCACGCTTTTTACTCATTACTAGGTGTGGCACTCTGCCTAAGCAGACCTCGGTAAGAGATATAATTTTTTCGCGTGAAGTACGGTTACCAACCGTCAAATCACGGCTCTTAAAGATGTTAATGGCGGGGGAGCCACAGAGGTAGATTTAAATTGGTAAAAATTGTTTGTCAGCTCTGGGGATCGAACCACGGTTTTCAAGATCCACAGGCCGACTCGATACCACTGAGCCACCTACTCCATAAAACATAAATATATATATATATATATATATATATATATATATATATATATATATATAAATATATATCAGAATAATGATTTTAAATGGCGGGAAACTAATAGGATTACATCTCTCTATATGAACTAATGAAATAAAAGCTATTTCAAACTGTAGATTTGAGAACCCAGGTTCGATTTTAGTTTTTAACCACATTAAAATTACCCCTGTGGCTCTCCCTATACTAACTTCTTTGTGAATGTCTAGTAACTGCTCTTCACGCGTATAAATACATCACTTATCAAGATCTGCCACCGCGCACAGTAATGGGTAAATGGTGTGATTTTATATTTATTTATTTTATTACAAATTAACAATAAACAAATTATTTATTTATTTGCTGTTCTGCACAATAATGTAGAACGCATGCAGCTTAGTTGAAACAACGAAGTTTGGAATGCGCAAACCCTTGTTTGGTAGATACTAGAAAGAGACTAGACTACGATTGTCAGTAAAAAAGTTTAGTTCTGAACTAAATTGAATTTTTGACAGCAGTACTTTTCAATATTTAATTAATAGCAACATTTGTTTATTAGTTTCCTTTTTTGTTTACAAAATAAATTGCCTAGTAAAACTAATTATAAGTTATATGTCCAAGTAGCAATTTTTCTAATGTGTCAACATATTTGTCAAATTAGAAAAAAAAGCTAATTATAAAAATAAAATGCGTTGTGTTGGACACGACTCATTAAATGCGTAATAATTAGTTTTCTTTCGCACACGTATTATTACAGGAGCTAAAACGATAAATTAATTACCATTTGTTTGAAAGAAAAGTGAAAATCATGGTCATTATTAGCAGTGGCTCTAGAGAAAGTGAAAAATATCTTAATACCATTAACGAGCAACCATGAAAATACCGTTAACGATTTTTTCTGTAAGAAAAAAGTTTACGGCATTATTCCACTGTAAGGCTACACTTCAATAATCGCGTTACTTCATAAACTCGACGGAAATTGTTAAACCGCGATGTGGGTATGCTAATTATTAATTAAGTAATTACTTGTAAGTGGCATGCTAATTGATTTTAGAACAAGATACTCTTTATTACGAGTATTAAAATTAGTCTCAGGGTTTTAAATACTAAATCGGAGACATATCACTACTAGTTTTTGTAAAATTATACAATATTTTTGTTGCTTGATATTGTCTTACAAAAATTTAATTTATTCAATTGTTTCGTACAGGCTTAAATTTACAAATAGAAATTTAATTCGCAATAAAAGCTAACCTGAATATTATTGTTAATTTATAAACAATTAAAGAACAACTTATTTAGATCGAAAATTAATGCTTTCTTTACGAAATATCCGTTCATTGTTTTTCAGAAAGCAAAATTTTCAAAAATTATTAAACATTTAGATATAATTTATTGTTCTCTTCACGTATATCACATGGACATCACTAATGTTACAGTGATTAAATTAAGTACAGTAGCGGAATATGGAGCAGACTGCCATGTTTTTATTAAATTTGATATTTGTTTTTAATTAGGCAATTTATAATTATTTTGTTTGGTACTGATCCAAGCGATAACACGAGTTAAGCAATATTGCGCGCGGTGAGTATTTGGATGGGTGACCGTCCAGAGAAACCCGCGCTGGTGTTGACCATAAGACCAAAAACGCGGATCAGGGCGTAATGGCGGCATTTGACCTGAGTAGTCCGCCAATGAAGTAACGACAAAAAAAAATATTTTGAATAAATTATGCAAGTGTAGTAAAGTTTTCTGAACCACTTTTGTTAAGTTTATTAAAAACATGGCAATATTTCACCATTGTACTCATTTTAGTTACTGTAATTAATGTAAAACCATAACGTCGTTTTCTTTTAGTAAAGAAGGACCTTACTTTCTTTCCTAGGAAAGAAAATTATCACGTTCGTCTTCATTTAAATAAAATAAATTAATATAAATATATTATCACGCGTTTGACCCATTACTGAGTAAGGCATTTTCTCGTAGCAAATCTCGATAAGTGATATATTCATACGCCTTAAATGCGGTTATCAGCCGTCAAGTCATGACACTCAAAGATATTAGTAGAGGGGAAGCCCCAGGGATAATTTTAATATGGTGAAAATAGTTTGTCGGCTGTGGGAATCGAACCCAGGTTTTACCACAATTGAGGAAAGAAAATTTTATCAGAGCGGTGATAAAAAAAAACTCGTTTTAACTATAGGATAAATGTCGTGAACAGAATTGCATACGTAAATGTTTTTTTTTTAATTTCCGTATTTTTTTTTTGTAATTAAAATAATTATTAAAATAGAAACTAGCTGAAATAATATTTACGACGTTTAGGATTGTAAGCCATCGCCTTAATCTATTGGACTATCTAGTATTTTCCTAATTAATACTTCTATTATAAGCAAAATAAATAAATATATCCTCACTCCTTTTACCCATTACTGAGTGTAACACTCTCAGTAAGTAATTATTTCTTCGCGGGAAGTGCAGTTACCAGCCGTCAAATCACAGCTCCCAAAGATATTAGTGGAGGGGAAGCCACAGGGATAATTGTAACGTGGTGAAAATTGTTTGTCACCTTTGGGAATCGAATCCGGGTTCTTAATTCCACAGGCCGACTCGACACCACTGTGCCACCTACCCCATACTTTTATTATTATAAAAAATAAATAAAAATATAAATATATCATCATATTTCTTTTATCCATTACTGGGTGTGGCACTGTATCACAGCAGATCTCAGTAAGTGATATATTTATATGCTTAAAATGCGGTTACCAGCCGTCAAATCACAGCCCCTAAATAAATTAGTGGTGGAGGAGTAGTGAAAATTGGCTTTAGGAATTGAACCCAAGTACTGAAATTTCCAGGCTGAGCTACTTATCAGTACGGTGGTGTGGATAGCGATACGGAATTCTAATCCGGAGATCCCGAGTTCGAATCGCACTCTAGCTAAAAATTATATGAACTACTACACTGCGGCTCGGTGAGTGCGGATCCTGTACTGTAATTGGGATTAAATTCCTGTTGTACAGCGTAACATAAATAAATAAACAAATATTATAACAATTTTAAGATTTATTCGCAGGTTTAGATCGAGTCTCCGTCATCTTGTTATTGTAAGTCTGTTATTTTAATTGTTTTTGTTGATTTCTTGTCGTATTTTATTTCTCGGAATAGTTACCCAATTTTCTATCTACCTTATTGTTTGTTTATTCGGAATGAACTCATCTCTAAATTTCAATAAGAACCCAACCTAACCCAACAATAAGTTTACGTAATCGAAGCACTATTTTCAACGAGTTCTTTACATCCAGAAAGCTATGACTGTTGTATTTGAGAGATATAAATATGTAGGTAAACATGTGTTAATAGGTGTGACTATGAATCATCATTAATTATACCGCGAGTTCTATACATTACAAATACCTACTCATTTCGCTTCGATGTCACACACCAACGCAACACATCTAGTTGGCTTAGGATTTCAACTGTTCATTTTTTAAACGGACGATCGCGAACGGAAAAAAGTCATGTTTTATTCAAACACGTAATTCGATAAATGGTGATTTTAAAATTTTTTTATGGTAAAGAAGCCACTAACATGGTGTATTAATAAAATTGTTTTGTTAACTGTTTGGCTACTAAATTAAATAATAGCTTGTTTGTAAATTATAATATCTACGCCTGAATTTTAAATTTTGCTGTGTTGTTTTTAACTGCAGTAATTTAAATTAATTAGTTTTACAATGCAAATATATTTATCGCCATCAAAATATTACAGATTTGTATACTTACTTAATATTGCATATTTGTTGTTTATTTTAAAGAGATAGAATAATAATCAAATAAACAAGGCTGTATCTTTTAAAGGTTTAAAATTCTAAATAATGACAACAGGTTTTTTGTTAAACGAAATTTACTACCATAATAACCCTAATATTAATCTTGCACCTGAATACTATATATTTACAATATTACAATTAGTATTTTTTTTAAATATGGTACGTAAAATTAATTAAATCAAACTGATTCACGCGAAGAAATATATCACTTACCGAGATCTGCTTACGGCAGAGTGCCACACCCAGTAATGGGTAAAAGGCATGATGATATATTTATTTATATTTATGTATCATAAATGAAACATAATGGCTGGTAGCACAAGCTCTGTTTTTGCCTGTTTTAAGAGCAGTGTATTTGGGTGTTTTAGCTATCTCTAACATGTTACTACCGTGCTCTTAAAACACCCAAAAACAAAGCTTGTGCCATTATCTTTTGTATATATTTTTTAAACTTAAAGTAATTTGAATGCGTTTAATTTTTGTGCATATAATAATAGAAAATTATTTCAAAATTATTATTAAAGTTTTCAAGCACGTTTGAGAGGAAACTAAAAAAAAGTTTATTCATATACATATCTCAGTACATTTTTATAATGTTTACACTTTTTATATTAAAAATTATCGAGTTAGTAAACCAGCAATTTTTTATTTAATTATTAATTTGATTTAGTTATATAATTACACAGGCAATTTATTTATTAACTACGCTACATGAAAACAATAACGAACCTTAATCTAAGACGTAGGTATCGTTGCTTTGTAGACCGTCAACTTTTTTGTTGTTGTAAACCAGTGGTTTTCAAAATATGGATCGCGCAGACATTGAAGAGGAGATACTGAATGGTATTCACAAATTTTAAAAACATGTATTCAAAGATTCAAAGATTTAAAAAAGTTAAAATCGAAATACAATTAATTTTACAAACTATAAAACTATATCAAAGTTAATGAAAAAAATTTCTTTTACAAGTTTGTAAAACAATGTCCCTATTTTTTTAATCAAACTTTAATTTTGATTTCACAAAATTAAGAGAGTTACAAAAGAATTTGTTTCCTTCATAGAGGTCTCGGTTTCAAGACGATTTGAAAATAACGGATTTAAACAAAATAATTTTAATTATATGAAAGAAAAAAATTATTATTATAAATGAGTATAAAATTTTGAATTTAAGATATATAATTTTTTGTGTTTCATGATTTTGTCAATTATATTGACAAAATTCCGAAAAATTATGTTTTGTTATAAATAGGATGCAATAAAAATTTAAATTAATATTAAAGCATAAAATAACTTTGAATTGATATTATGTTTTTCATTAACAATTTGTTTAATACATTTGTAAATAATGTATAATAATGTAACAGTCTGTATCTTTCGAAATTAGATTTTTTGCAGCTGGATGAGATATCCGTTCATAAATAAATAATGAAAGATTATTATTAGATTTTAAAGTTGTATATTACACAACATATGCAATTTTGCCATAAATATCAACATCAAGCCACCCAAGGATACTTACAAGTGAAAACAAATGCGTATTTTATATCACAGCAATCAGAGTCTACTAATTTTATAGGAAATATATCCAGAGATAAATAACTAGCATTAGATTATAAATATCATAGACACGTGTTGATAATATACTTCTCTCAATAAAGGAAATGATGTTATAATTCTATCTCATTATCTAGGACAGATAGCATTCGATTCAGGTTGTTTTATGCGCTGAAATTTATTCATTGTTTGAGTGCCGCTGGCTAACGCTGTTGTTTGATTTGTTTATTAGCTAAATGTGTACTGAACGACCTTGCAGATTCTGTGTTTATGGTTAAAAAATACGGAGAAGGACGCACGCGAATATTTAGGTTTTTTTAGAATTCAAATGTCAAATGGTCATTAAAGATTTTGGAATTTTATAACCTACTAGGCCAAATATTGACGAAAATGTTATTCTTGATACTTCAATTTACAACTTACAACTTTTTTTAAATTTCCAATAATTTAATTAAATATTATTCGAGATTTTATTTTATTTGTTACTTTACACAACAAGACTTAAATGACAATTACATTAGAGGGGCTCTCTAGTTTATAGTGGAATCCGAAAGACTTAGATATAATGTTCTTTTTTATAAAGTCACAGTGAACAAGACTTCTTGCTTGCAAGGCGCACTGGGGTATAATCGCCTGATTCTAATATAATAATAAATAGAAGCAATAGGTCAATCAGTAGCTATGTGTCGAACTGTAAATATGCAAACTCGAATTCGATTTCTACAAACTTTAATGTGGTGAAAATCAATTACACATGTTTCCCTCCAGTAGCACCTTTGCAGGTCGCTTCTTTACTGCTGGTATAACCGCACTTCATCCATAAAGATATATCTGTTACAGCAACACACCCACTTATTTATTTATTTATATATGTTACGCTGTACAACACAAATTTTATCCCAATTACAGTACAAGGTCCGCACTCACCGAGCCGCAGTGTGGTAGTTCATATAATTTTTAACTTGAGTGAGATTTGGACTCGGGATCTCCGGATTCGAATTCCTTATTGATATCCACACCACCGTACTGACTGACTAATGGATAAAATGACATAATAATACCTACTAAACTAAACTAAATTAAAAATATATACATAACATCACGCTACATACCATCAAATGTGGTAGCACAAACCTCTGAAACATTTACAGAACATCCAGTTTTCAAATTTATAAAAGAATCAGTCGTATTGCAAATATGTAAACATGAAAACTATATTTTGAAGTTTAAATTAAGAAAGTGACTATTTCCATTTGTTATTTGTTTAACTTTATATAAATGTCAATTTCTTTTTATATGCAACTTTACCAATAAAAATACAATTAATTATTCTTGTAACATATTCTTGTATTGTAATATAAATAGTGTAGCATTATATATTATTATTATGTAAAAATTATATTTAAAAAAATAGTGGTAGGACAATTAGAAAACGTACCAAATTGGATTTTCCAATTTATTTGTTGTACCTAAAATAATAACAGTTTATGTTTGGCATTGTAAATTCTAAAATGTATTGTGCGAACGGTGACATAATTTCAAAATTGAAACACGACATTTATTTAAATTTGGTCCTACATCATTTGCTAAATAATTTTAGAACCGTATTACTGGTAGTTGTAGCTCCATATTTAGATTGATCGCTATTTAAGCGAAAGTTTGCAACTTTCAATCTCATTGATTTGAACGTATAACCATAATTAAATTATATCCGAATCATTCGGATTCCACTGTACGATTTATATCTTATATTATAATATAATTTTTTGACATTGACTGAATTCCAAAAAAAGTCTATCATTTCATAATTTAAAAACAGTCGAAATAAAAAAATTCACATTTAATACTGAGTTGAGTTTATTTCATTCTTTAAAAATAGTAAACAAAAAATAGTTTCAACCCAAAACTATTTAAATCACTAAACTTGCTTAATTATTACGCTATAATATTAATGATGAGTGTATCAATAGATTGCTGTAATTGTAAGAACAAATGTAATAATGCAATTTTAAATCTGTGAATACGATTGTATTTCTCGAGCACTCATTTTAACAATGAAGACCTAAGATGAAAGAAAATTATATAATCTCTCCAATTTAAAAATTATTAATAATTATATATATATATATAGAATAAATACTATTAAAGTATTTTGAAATAGGAACAAATATGTCTTAGATATTTTTTTTACAAAATATTAGTGAATTTGCTATAAAAGTCTCGAAAGAGAAAATAAGGCTCACGTCAGGTGCTTATTGCCACATAAACGTTCGGACTCGACGTGTTATAAGTTAGTCGAGGACAGGTTCCTAAATATGTAGGTAAGCTGTGTGTCATGTGTGTAACCTCTGCGACTCTGTAGCTCCGTGGTCAGCGAGCAACGTCAGAACTGTCCAAGTGTCCACCGAGGTATCACGCTGCTTACCGCTAATAAATACTCCGTAGAACGACCTGCTTGTTTGGAAATCCTTCGCAGTTTTGCAACTGATGTGGATATCTACATACAACTAACCGGGATGCGAATTATTAAATTCTAACTTGGTCCAGCATAGTACTCGTAGCTTGTCATAGGTTACAAGATATCAAATCTGAAATAATTTGGCAGGTCCACAAGTTTTTTTTATTTATTTATGGTACTCAGTTCAACGGGAACTTAATCCCAGTTACAGTAGATATTTTGGGCGCACCGAACCGCAGTGGGGAAGTTCATATATGTTTAACTTGAGTGAGATTTGAACCCAGAATCTTTGGATTCAAATGCCGTAATACTAACCACATTATCGTACTAGCGGACAAATAAATTATAATCATATTTATTTCTCTTCAAATATTTTGTCACCACTTTTGAAAAGTGTAATCGTATGTTTTTTAGCAGATAATCAATTATGGAATAAATTAGAATCAAATACAAATCAGACCAATAATGCCGCATATGTCACGTTCAGTAAGAATATACTGAGAATATGTTAGAGGGTTGGTAAATGAAGAACTGAGACAGAGAAGAATACTTAACGATTCAAGAGCAGGGATAAAATGGATAAAGTGTATCCAAAAGACAAGAAAACATACTATACTATATTGCGTAACTTGTGGCATATATAAATATATACAGGTTGTCTCACAAAAACTACAGCATACGCGAACAACATGGGAAATAAATGTAACGCTATCATTACTTTCCTAATTAGGTACTTTAGAAGAAAAAGTTTGAAATATATGTTGAGGAAAATTAAATTTTGCATATAATTCATTGTAAATGTTTCATTTTACTGATTTAATTACTTTTAAATCAAGTTCCAAATATGATGTGACCGTTAAACGTTGCACTGTTTTTTGCATTTTTTTCAGTGACTTTAAATATTGTCATGTTTTATAAAATTTAAAAATTAACAAAAATAAAAAACAGAAATTAAATGCAGAGTTTAAGGTAATTGTGTAGCTTTTATTTTAACTCATTTTCTATAAAGTAATTAGGAAAGCAATAGTAGAGGAAAATGATTTTCTTTGTTAATGGCCGGTGGTCCACTTTTTATATAATTATTAATATTAATCAAATATAATACGACACAATATTATTTGTAAAATTAATTATTAATGTGTGGTTCAATTGGATAATAAAATAATTAATTAATATTGTCAACGGCCATGGCTCAACTCGTTGGAACTGATCTATGCGATAACGCGAGTTAAGCAACGTTGCGCGGGGGGAGTATTTGGATGGGTGACCGTCCCGAGAAACCCGCGTTGCTGTTGACTCTAAGATCTAAAACGCAGGATCAGGGCGTAATGGCAGCATATGACCTTAGCAGTTGATCCGCCAGGAAGCCAGAATACAAAAAAAAAAATTAATATCACTTGAAGCATAGAGTACCTATATATACACTTCCCATTTTTATTTAGATACTGTCTACAATTCTAAGAATAACCTTTTGAAAATATATGTATGTTATATCACCACGCTTTGTACCTATTTTTGTATGTTGCACCCTTTAGATATATTGAATTTCTTTCATTCAACCTACCCTTACATTAAGGATGGTCGATTTACCCCTTATTCTGTGGTTCAAAAAGAGTTGAAATAAAATAACAGTTATTGTAATACTTAATCAACGTATAATTTGAACATTTTTAGTCTGAACAAAGTTAGGTATTGCAAATATGCGAATTGCATAATTCTAGTTGTGTGTCTACAACGAGCAGTGGTTGCGACTACTTAGCGAACCTGGCGCTAGACTTGTAGCTAAGGTTATCAACTAAAACTCGCTGACGTTAGATCGGAGATTTATGTTGATAAAGTACAAAAACGTGTTGAATTGGAGTAAGAGTCGTGTGGACATGTGTCGCGCATGACACACTGAAGGACTCGTGCGCAATCGCTCTTAGTGCCGTGTGTTGCTCATTCAGGTTGTGGAGAAATCCACTTGATTCCAAACGTTCTTCATTTACACAAAGAGATGAAGTTTTCATTTCGCTAGGAACTAACTAAATATACGCCATAATAATGAATTTGTTGGTGGAACAAGATATACATAACTTATTATTTTATTTTTAATATTTCTAAAACTAACATCAATATATTTTGATGGTTGTGTATAGCAATGATTCTTAATTGGAGTCGGTGGACTCCTGGAATGTGTAAAAGAATCTTAAAGGATTTGCGAAACTTAATAGTATATTACACAGGCGCGGTGGCCGAGCGTGTTAAGGCACATCTCTTAACATACTGTGACGTCACCCGAGCCAAGGTTCGTCAGTTCGAATCCGCCTGTCGACAATGTGTGATTTGTCGTTAAATATAAAAAATACAGTTACATGTATTTATCACACTCGGGCGCTATAAGCTAGTCACTTATACGCCTTAAATAATGTAGCATTCAACAACGAAAACCGGCAGTACGGCAGTGTAAAAACTGCGGCTCGGTGTGTCCGGTAGACCCAGGCCCGATTTAGGCTGTAGTGCCATTAGAAGAAGAAGAAGAATAGTATATTACATAATAAGTCAGGAAAGTGATGCTTTACTTGACGAAGCGGTTGTTTGAAGTACGAGGCCGTCAGGCCGAGTATTTTAATTCGCTGAGTCAAGTAAAACACTTTCGTAACATATTATGTATACTATTTTTTTTGAAATCGTTCATATTTATATTTTATCAATATAATTAATAATAATTATTTCAAACTGTTTAATTTTTTGGTAAGAATCATATTGGCAGCAAACTACATATCCAAGGTGATAACAAAAGTTGTTGAAAACAATATTTTTTTATTTTTTTTGGCTTCTTTGGCGGACCAACTACTCAGGTCATATGCCGCCATTACGCCCTGATCCGCGTTTTTAGGTCTTTTAGTCAACAGCAACGCAGGTTTCTCGGGACGGTCACCCATCCAAATACACCCCGCGCGCAACGTTGCTTAACTCGCGTTATCGCTTGGATCAGTATCAACGAGTTATGCCATGGCCGTTGACAAAACAATATTTTATGTGAAAAATCTATTGAATATATTTGTGTCAAAAGTAATATTGTTGACAGAGAAGATTTCTTTATAATGTTGGAAAATATAGATGAAAATGAGTATGAGGCGGAATTTTCAAGTACTCCTCCTGAAATCTTAAATCAAGCAACTGCGGCTGTTGAAAATTTATTACCGAGCAAGTCCAAAGACCGATATGATAAAGAGTATGAAATTTTCATGAATTGGAAAAAGCAAAATAATTTGTCAGCAAATGTGCTACTTGCTTATTTTATTTACTGAATCTCCAATAAATTTAGCTTCAAATTCGCCAGTGTCATACATAAATTTTAGTAATTTAAGCAATTGTATATTTAGTATTAATATTATTGATAAAAAAAAAAATCTTATTACATTTTTTAGTTATTTAGTTTATTTATTTGAGTCAGGTAAACACTTACTTTCCATACTAAAATGCGTCAGGAAAATAGGCATTTTCTTGACGATTTCAGAAAAAAGTTATTTTATGTTTTAATTGTATCTCTACCTTCTCGTTTTGTATGTAATTATTATTTTTTAATATTTTATTTTATGTTTTATTTAATGAATCGTTATATAATAAAAATTATATAATTGTTTTCAAAGCTATAAATGTCAAATATTGCAAGAATCATATTTTACTATTATCAGAGGTAAGAAATGAACTTTTCTCAGTTTCTCCCTTACAAATACAGATATTTTAAAAACGTAAACACTTTTAAATATATTTAAATTTATATATTTGAGATTTATATTATGTCAATTTTTTTAAATCAATATAATATTCGTAATTTCAATAGAAACAGGGGGACCCCGAAAAATATTTGGAAAATTTGGGGATCCGCGATGACAAAAAGGTTAAGAACCGCTAGTGTATAGCATATTCGACGAAAAATTTTTTAATCAAAGTGTAATTTTGTCTGAATCTCTACAAAATATGTTCATTTAGACCTTTGATTATATTAACATAGATAACGTTCAAAATGATAACATGTTGATAGATTTTGTTTCTATAAACTGTCACTTCAGTTGTGAAAATATTTTCTATTACTTTAAATCAGTTGTAAACAAAAAAGTAAGCACTGAATTATATTTTATACTTGTTTCTTAATATCCATTAGATGTATACTTAATATGAGAATAATGATTATTTTGCGTACTGTTTCATATTCTAGTGCGCAAAATGAGTATCTCGCGTACGCTCCCAAATTATTAGTTGTCAGATTTTATTAGTTACAACACATCAATAGTATCAAATTAATATTATAGTTAATTGTTTACCTTCAATTTACTTAAATAAATCAATAATGATTGTATTATTCTTTATTTACAGTTGTAGAAAACATGTTGTTTGTATTTCGTGGACAAAATTCTTGTTTTTTGGCGCGTTCGAATGACTTTTATTGTCTCGACCTGCGGCCTCAACTAAAACTAACATTCTCACGCGCAACAAAAAACACTCATTTTGCGTACTTAATACAAAAATAATTATTTTGAAAATGAAAAGTTATTTGAAAGACCTTCAGAATATTAATTTAGTTTTTCTTTTATGTGGACACATCTCTATATGAAAGCGTCTTGTGAGTAGTGGAACAATTTATCGAAATATTTCGATAAGATATGGCTGGTAATAGAGAATAACACTTACAATTCTCCAGTTGAAAGGCTATAATTCATCATGGCGATGTCATTCCTGATTACGCGACGTTTCAATTCGTGTCCAATTGTCAATTTATCAGTAGCTGATATCTTTAATTAGAATTCATGTGCGCTTCGACTGACAGAGTTATGCTATTATAACTTAGTGTATCGATAATACGAGTGTGTTAGCTCTGTTTCTGTCTGTATATATGTTTGTGCTTCGTATATGGTAGAAGTTCATTGTCACACTGTTTTCATTAACTCACTCACTTTTTTCAATTTGGTTCGTGGAAAGTAGGCTTGGCGAAATTGGTTTCGGGGTTTCCTTTTTGGATCTAGTTCTAATTATGTTTTTAATAACAGTTTACTGATAAGAACATTGAAATTTTAATGTGCGAGATATTTTGAAAAACATGCGTTTTTGGCGCAAAATCAACTTAGAGCGAGGTAGCTTTGGATTTTTTAAGAAGAACATCTATCGTCGATTTGACATTTCTCAGTGGCCATGTCGTATTTTTAATTATAAATTACTTCAATAGAAAAATTTTTAAACCACTTTTGAAATATTTTACGCATATTATAGGAATGAGGGGACGTTTTTATTATAAATACAGATTTTTTAAATGTTTATTTAAAATTTTTTTTTTTTATATGACCGTGCACCATGAAGTTGCCAAGTATTGACAGAACTAGGTTTTACACTATCAGCTTGGCTGCGTATTTTCTCAACAAAATCAAGTATCATAATGAAATATTTTAACAGACTTGATAGTCGTTAGAATTAAAATTAGTAATCAACTATTATCAATATATTCGAGTGATTGTCTATTGTTTTTTTTAAAGTCACTAGAAATGTATCGTGTTTGGTATCAAACTAAATGGTTTGAAGAGGGCTTTAAACAGAATTATTAAAAATTGTGATTCACTGATTGTCAATTGTTTTTCTTTTCTAAAAGTAATTAGAAACATATCGTGTTTGGTATCAAATTAAAGGATTTGAAGAGAGTTTTTAAACAGAATGATTAAAATTGTAATCAACTGATTATCAATTGTTTTTCTTATCTAAAGTAATTAGAAACATATCGTGTTTGGTATCAAATTAAATGTTTTAAAGAGGGATTTCGAACAGAATAATAAAAAATTATAATCGAGTGATTGTCAACTGTTTTTCCTAAAATTATTTAGAAATGCATCGTGTTTGGTATCAAACTAAAGGATTTGAAGAGAGTTTTTAAACAGAATTATTAAAATTGTAATAAACTGATTGTCAATTGTTTTTCTTTTCATAGTAATTAGAAACATATCGTGTTTGGTATCAAATTAAATGTTTTAAAGAGGGATTTCGAGCAGAATAATAAAGAATTATAATCGAGTGATTGTCAACTGTTTTTCCTAAAACTATTTAGAAATGCATCGTGTTTGGTATCAAACTAAAGGATTTGAAGAGAATTTTTAAACAGAATTATTAAAATTGTAATCAACTGATTGTCAATTGTTTTTCATAAATGTCATTAGAAATCTATCGTGTTTGGTATCAAATTAAATGTTTTGAAAATAGATTTCGAGCAGAATAATTACAAATTATAATCGACTGATTGTCAATTGTTTTTCTTAAAAGTCTTTAAAAATCTATCGCGTTTGGTATCAAACTAAACACTTTCAAACAGAAATATTAAAAAAAATTTAGGTCAACTGATAGTCAATTGTTTATTTCTAAAGTCGTTAGAAACATATCGTGTTTGGTATCAAATTTGAAGATATGAGGAGATATAGAAGCCAAAAATTGTAATCGACTGATTGTCAATTGTTTTGATTTAAAAGTTATTGACACTGAACTTATTTCAGTTCTAATGAAAGATCTGAGAGAAAATGAAACAATAAATCAGCAAAGAGTTGATAGCAAATCATTTTCTAAAAATTTGTAAACTGTAATTTTTTACAATATCAATACTCGACCAGGTGGTGTATAAAGTAACAAGTTTTAAAAATACTTTTCTTCAAGGGCTGCGGAGCCTAGCTGAGGGTCGGCGAAGCCGACCTGATCGCTAGTTTCCTTACTAGTTTCATACAATATTTTTTCTACTTCTGTTTTAATAAATACGAAAAAGCGTTTTTGAAATTATGAAATTTTGGCATATTAATGACAGTTATAAATTTAAAAAATAAAAGAATAACACATCAGAATTCGTCGACCAAGATATCTTAATTTTTTTGTGTTGCTATGTTACCTCATTATTTTACTAGTTAAATAATGCAGTTCATTACCTAACTCAAATAAGAAAAATAAAACGTCTATTTCGTAACGGAAGTAGAAAAACCTACGTTTACATGCACAAAAGTAAGCTGGTAAGTAAGTAATAACTGTATTCTGTACGGTAATATTACCATACTGACTTGTCAAAACAGTCAAGAAAATTAAAATAATATAATAATAAAATGATAATATAACACTATTAATACAATCGGAACACAAAACAACAATAATACAAAAATTACTTCTCCTGCTTATGTTTATTAATTGAACAGTTTTTCAAATTAGAGATGACCATGTTATGACGTTTAAATACAAAATTATTTATAAATATGGTACATAACAGATGTAACCATGGTGTTAAATTAAAACATACAGACCACAGATTTACTTGATCAAATAAAATGATGACAATGACGTTATTAATAAAATATTTTCAAAAAATAATATTTATTAATGACTTTAACGTGTTTATATTCTGAAACCGGTAAACTATTGAACAAACCACGGATGTTATGAGTCATAACAGGCCTTACATGTCTTCTACGAGTTCGAATTTCAAACTGACATCTGCGGCTGAAATAATACTCATAACATTCCTGGGTATATTAATAGCTATAATAAAATTCACTTAGAAATAATATGTATTTATTAAACTATTAATTTCATATGTAGGTGGAAGTACATGTACTGTACGATTAGTTAAATTTTATTAAAAGAGAATATTATAATAATTAAAATAGCGTTATGAGAGAGAAAACAAGTAAATAAAAAGGCACCTAATACAGTATTTTTTCAAAAAACATGCAAAGTGCTTATTTTATAAACACTATAATTTCCCCGGTTAGAAAGAAGCGCAGGTCTTCATTAAAAAGTAATTACAATATGTGAAGTCGAACGTCGGACGTCGAGCAACGTGGGTAACGTTGGCAACGGTCCGCCCCGAGCCGCTCACGACTGCGACGCTCAGATGTTTCATTAGCGTGCGCGTGCGCACCTGCCACTCTCCATTCCCCCACCACACATGTCCCATCACTGATAATTGAAAGTTATCTTGGGATGATTGACACATGAGAAGAAATCTTGATCGTTCCTTAACAACAAACTAATGAAGAAATACAAAAAAAATCTCTCATTATCCAATCGTGCAATAGTTCCAATTAAAGACTAAAACAAATGCCATTTAATAATTACATATTAAGAAGGAATAAACAAGCTTATCTTAAAAGAGAAATGAACGTAAAGAAGGTGTATCAGTCAGTTGCACAACCAAAAGTTAAATTTTACAATTATTAGTTGAAATAGATAACATCAAAGCGAAGTTCTATACGGATTAAATCACATTGCTGTTATATATTCAGTTTGCTTTTATTTGTTTTAACTTTTTTTCTAGTGGGATAGTTGTGGATTTGAGAGAGTGAGGAGGATCCAGGGGAGGGGTCAAGATGATTTAATGTGATTTAATGCGATTCCAAAGACGATTTAATGTGATTTAATGTGATTGTAAAAATTATTTAAAGCAGGAATATAATATGAGCAAATACAAATGTTTTTTATATTTAGAAGATGGGCAATACCCCTCCTTCCAGACACAAAATTCACTCCATGACTCCCCCCCCCCTAATTCGAAGTCTGGATTCGCCAATGTTGAGAGCCTGAGTTCGATACCCACAGTAGACAAACAATTTTCACCACATTAAAACTACCCCTGTGGCTAACATCTTTGGTGGGCCCTGAAGAAATATATAATTTACCGAAATCTGATACGGCAAAGTATAACACCCAATAATGAGTAAACGGCGTGATGATATATTTATTTATATATTTTAACTTTTTGACGATATAATTGGCTATTAATGTTTCAAAGGTTTTGTGCTACTCTTTTCAATGGGGTAGGTGGCTTAGTGGTATCGAGTCGGCCTGTGGATCTTAAGAACCCTGGTTCGATCCCTACAGCCGACAAACAATTTTCTCCAATTTAAATCTACCCCTGTGGCTCTTCCACCACTAATATTCTTGGAGGCAGAGTTTTGACGGCTGGTAACCGCACTTCATGCGAAAAAATATATTATTTACCGAGATCTGCTTAGGTAGAGTGCCACACCCAGTAATGGGTAAAAGGCGTGATGATATATTTATTTATTTATATTTTTAATTGTACCTATCGTAAAATTTACGCTTACCTAGCAAAAGGTCGTGCATTCAAATTTCGCTGACTGCACCTTATCAAAACTTTGGGTTGTGATTCTGACTTAACGTTAAGCTGTAACGGGCCCCGTGTACTGTAATTTAGGTTAACAAATAAATACATAAACATTTATGAGATTTTTCGCAAATCATTAGTCGATAATAACACGAATGCATTCTTACATACATCGTGGTGGGTTGCGCTTACCATGAGTGGCTTGGTATTCCAGCACGTCGTGTATGTACCGATGTCCACGTCGCTTATGGGCCAGGGACGTCCGGGGAGACGGGTAAAGGGGCACGCAGCCCCGTGTGAATGGATCGACGTGAGATGGGTGCGACACTTATACATACACACACACATATAGATGTAGACAAGGAGATACTGAAAGGTGTGATGAGCTATAAATGTATCACTAAATAGAATTATTGCGAATTGTCTGTGCAATCTGTGATGCATTATTTGATTGTTACCTAAAACAATCTATTCTTGTGAATTAATTATAAATTTTATTTACTTTTAAACATTTAAATATTATTGAATACCTTACATATCATGTTATTACAAGTACAGTACCTATTCGCAATTGACTTCTCATGATATATTTGCTACTAAATATTGCTGTCTTTCTGCTTTGTAATGATCAGAAAAAACTGTTTTAAACAAATATATCATTACAACTTTTATATATTACTACGGTTACCAGCCGTCAAGGCGAGGCCTCCAAAGATGTCAGTGAAAGAGGAGTCACAGAGGTAGTTTTAACGTGATGAAAATTGGTTGTCGGCAGTGAGAATCGAACCCGGGTTCTCAAATCCACAGGCCGACTCGATACAACTACCTATCCCATATTACAAATTCAGATATTTACAAATAAGATTGTTCATAAATTTGGGATTATAGTTACTACTTCAAACATTGTATTAGGCTATATTTTATTTGTCTTGAAACTTAATGTCATTATTATCAGTTATTTTGTGAATTCATAATTAGGTACACAATTAATGGTACCGAGTCGGCCCGGCTTCGAATCCCATAGATAACAAATAATTTTCGTCAGTACGGTGGCGTGGACAGCGATACGGAATTTGAATCCGGAGATCCCGAGTTCGAATCGGACTGAAGCAAAACAAAATTATATTATTATTATTATTTACAGAAGCAGACAGCGGAGCTGATAAAGCTTTGCTAAAGAAACTAAAGAACAAAATAAATACTTAGAAAATAAGCGTGGCATTATATTGGTAGTAGAAAGTAAGATTTTCAAAAAAAGTTATACGATGTTACACATTATCAAAGTTAACAGATTTTAAATATAAATCTAAAGAGTTCTTAAATATATTAACAGAATTGGCATTTACAATGGAATCTTGTAATCTGTTCCACAAATCGACTACACGGTATATGAACTAGCACACTGCGGCTCGGTGAGTGCGGACCCTGTACTGTAATTGGGATTAAATTCCTGTTGCACAGCGTAACATAAATAAATAAATAAATCCTCCACAACCATTTTTGAGGGCCGTGATACGACGGCTGGTAACCGCACTTCACGCGCATACATATATCACTTACCTAGATCTGCTACGTCAGAGTGTCACACGCAGTAATAGGTAAATATCAATAAGATATATTTATTTACTTTTATTTAATTGTTGAAATCAAATTGAATTATAAAAAGAAAAATTGTAATCGAGTCAGGATTTGAACCTAGAACTTATAAATTCCGGTCATATGCTTTAAACCAATTAAGCTACGGTCACTATGTGATTTAAATCATATTTGATTCTAATTTTTTCTCTATTGTGTTATGTGTCATAGCCAGCTTCGATCCCATTGAGATTTGAGGCTAATTATTTTTTATAATTATTACAAAAATAAGATTTCTTTATCACAAAAAAATTATCCTTGTAACTGCTTACATCTTTGAGGAAAGTGATGTGACGGCTGCTAGTCGAATCTCACGTACAAATTATATCACTTATCGAAATCTGCTACAGCGGGCAGCTACGCTCAGTAATGGTTAAAAAGCAATCTTAAATTTAATTTCATTCGGGGTTAGTTTTCAAAGTAAAATGTCTTTATTAGGAAGAGGTGTGTGAATACATTCCCATGAAGGATTTATTTCCCGGTAGAGTATTCATAATTTGATTTATCCTCATCTGGGTGCGCACCAAGTATTGCTCAAAAGCTTGCGAGTAACACAGCTGTGTAGGAAGTGACAAGCTGTTTTATAAAATTATTTACACGTATTCAACGATAATTCATTACTGCGTCCACAGCCATAGATCCCAGATTATACTTGAGGAGTTATGTCCCAGTAAAGACCTTATAATACGCGGAGGACACTAGCTGTAACTTTGCACTAAGTTATGAGTGGATACAAAGTAATAATTAACATTTATTGGGACTGGCTGTTTGTTAGTGCGAATGTTGTTTGTTGTACTTTAAAATGCACAAAGTACTGTGATATATTCATTACTAGTTTTTATTCACAGACTTACAGCTGAATTGGTTGGGAAAATTAACGGATTTGTTCACAACAAGCGGGAGACTACAACGATTCGGTACGACACGAACCTCGATACTTTACACAACAAATACATCATTATGCATTCCATGTGTGAAAGTAACTCTGCAAATGTATTTGTATATTATAATTATATTATATATGTATAATAAACATTTTATTCTGTTAATACATTTTTTAATTGCGTTTTCATTTATATTTACAAATTTCATAAATTATTTAAGCAAATCATATACTTCTCTTTTGCATATTTAGGAAAATTACATATTTTTTTCTACGATTGCTATGAAAAGATGACAATTACGCTCTCATTTGTCATCGTAAAGTTGACGTTTTCTGTGGAACAATCGAAAAATATCTTTTTTGCGCGTCTCCAATGGCAACGCGCGAAAAAGACGTTAAATTCGCGCGTTTCCAATGGCAACGCGCGAAAAAGATTATTTCAATAGTTACCAGGGATACAAACAAAACAGAAACTTGTCATATTGACAGTTGACAGAACGAATTTATTTTCAGTACGCATACGTTTTTTAATAATTTTAAGATGCAATCGTAGAAAAAATTATGTGTGTATCACGAGCGTAAAGTGTCTTTGTTCCTCTTGCACTATTGCAGCTCTCGCCCTCGGCTCGCGCTGCAATTACCGAGCTCGAGTAACAAAGAATCACTTTACGCTCTTAATACACAAATAACTATTTATCATTTAGTAACGCTCTCGCTTTTTACTCAAAAGTTTCAAATCTTACTTATAAACAAAAATACAGCCGTGGTCCTATGGTTTAGATTTCATTGCAAGCTCTAGGTTTCGTGCCCTATAATTGGGATCTATTTTTTTACACTATTTACTCAAAAAATATCTTGCTTTATGCACATTGCACATTTTTGTATACATATTTTGATCTTACATTCATTATCCCGAGTAACTATGTGGTTTCCCACATAACCAAAACGAATTTCTGTTATTTTCTCGAATGGTGCATATTTTTCAGATTTATCCTGAATAAGAAGTTGTCCTGATTAACCGATGGCCCAATTTAGTAAAAACGTCTGCATTGATATATTTTTTTTTAATATTTACTTACTATGGACATTTATTATGTTATATGCCATAAAATAGAGTAGCACGAATCTTTGAAACATTCAGTGTACATTTATGTATCAAATTCATTCCGCAACTAATCTCCGTCAAACATTTCTATCCTGAAACACCACTTTACATTCGTAATTTCTTTAATTATTTTAAATAAATAAATATATTATTATTGGGTGTGGCGCTCTGTCGTAGCAGATCTCGGTAAGAGATATATTTCTTCGCGTGAAGCGCAATTACCAGGCGTCTAATCACGGCCCCAAAGATATCAGAGGTGGGGGAGCAACAGGGGTAGTGTAAATTGTTTGTCGGCAGTGGGACTCGAACCTAGGTTCTCAAATCCACAGACTGATTCGATACCACTGAGCCACC
This sequence comes from Pterostichus niger, assembly GCA_947425015.1. Lineage (NCBI taxonomy): Eukaryota > Metazoa > Arthropoda > Insecta > Coleoptera > Carabidae > Pterostichus > Pterostichus niger. The sequence continues at coordinate 8,226,655 of OX380345.1, read as the reverse complement.
TACCCCATAATATTATTTTAGAGAGCAAAATTCGCCCAACGTCGTGATTTGAACCCGAAACTGTCTTTGACATATAATAAAAAAAGAAAGTTAAATTCAAATGAATTCGGAACGACAATCTGTGGTCAGCGTATTGTTAGAAAGACGGATTTGAGCCCCGGCGTCAGACAATTATTTTCCATTAAAATTGTCATAGTTTAACTTGAGAAATATTTCATATTACTGGATATAATAATTAATATTAATATTTTATTGATAGTTCTCATGTGTTCACTTAAACAACAAAGAATTAATAACTCATATGAAAATATGTAAGACAATATTTATGATCTTGAATCAAGTTTAAAAATGAAATAAATGCGTGGAGTACGAAAGAGATAAATTTTGGTTATGATATAATGGTGTTATGGGTATCATGTTCCAATTTTTGTTCATGAATGAAACATAAGCAGACCTTTTCTCTTGCTGTGTAAAGTCTAGTAGTGCAGCGTGTGACAGAGAGAGAGGGAACTAGAGCCCAGTCAGTCGCAGTAAGTAAAAGTGATCGGGCAATAGAGTAGCTCTCGCCATATAAAGCAGGTTTATCAATACCAAGTTCATTAAACTAATTTACGAGACACGCAGTGACCGTTAGTCCAGTCGGTTATCAAGGTTCCAAACCCAACGAAACAGGTATCTGCCATATCGACATCAGCCCGATTAGAGCTCGAATGCGTTCTCTCCTTCGGGAGAACGAAGATGGTCACGGCGATTCCGACGGAATTTTAATTGTGCCATTTGACACGTCGATGAAGACATTGAGACGGTACTTGGAAGTTTCTTAGTTTCCAAATTGTATGTGGTGAGAAACTTGCTTTGTTTTTTCTTTCAAAGTGAGAATGTTGAGGATGGGCTAAAAGGTCACAAGAAATAAATAGGATATAAATTGTGGATTATAGTAGTCAGATATGTTGATAAGAATTTATAGTTGGAAATAAATTACGTATCATTTGCAATAGACGCCTATAATAAGGGATTAGTGATCAATGAATTGACGCTGTTCTGCATTACTCGCTAATAAATTATACACACATACATACGTTGCACTACCGACGTGATTAAGTAATTATTTGTAGAGAGAAAATCGTTTCGTTGAACGGTCTCGCCGGCCTACCAAGGATAGATTAGTAAACGTTGCAATAGTGCCATTTCATACTAAACTTTGTTCCATTGCCTTACTGAATAAATACATTCATTATCAAATCATCATAAATGACTATCGTATTATTTACAAAAATGCTTTCGCAGCCAGACTGTATTTGATTTAATGATTAATGAAACATGCTATGTAAATTAAAAACGAAAGTAATGCATTATACATAAGCTTGAATGAACTCCTAATAAATGAAAAGTAAAATTACTACCTACTTACTAACCTTATACTAATTTGAATATTCTTCTTGAATAAATATCCAGCTGATCGAAAATAGTTTTCACTTATCAATATTTAGCAAAATTAATTCATATTTTTGTTACCATCCAAAAGAACATTACTGTTCTGTTGAAAACTGCTTTTGTCGTTATTGTGATTATTGGAGCAGAAATTCTTATCAAATTAGGATATTTTCTAATCAATATTTCCATTCATTTACACAACTTGTTCGACATTAATTTAATTTTGGATGTGCATGCACACAAATGTCAACGTGCATTATTTTGTCGTAGTGTATTTGATTTGAAAAACAAATATATAAATATAATAGATGATATTACCAGAAAAATGTTCAACACCTTTAACATATGCATTTAATAAGCCGTATTTAGAATGATGCGAAAGCTATTTTCAAGTTTAGCAAGAAATATTATTATTATCAAATCAAAGTAAAACTATTACTAAACCTCTTAATTAACCTTAAAGTTTGAAGTTGTTTGTTATGTTTTTAAGATTTTTATTCAAAGCAAACATAACTAGAATATTTCTTAGGAAGGTTGTTTCTTTTTCAAACAAAATTATTTTAGAATTCCAGTGCACAAATATTTTTGCTTCCTGTTTATGTATCCACGTACTCTACAATCTGCACTTCTGATTAGTTTTGTAAGATGTTATCATTACTTACATTACGTCATTTTACTTAGACTGTGACAGACTTTTATTTGTAGATTTCGGCAGATGACGATAAATTTTCTGTTTCACATTATAACAATACCAACTGTCGACTCAAAATACCTAAGAATTTATATAGAAGTGACAGAGCCTTTCGAACAGCTGTAGCATTATCTTTGCACTATTGCATCACATGTAGAAGTTCATGAGTTCAAACCTCACTAAATTTAACTGTTAACTAAAAATACTATGACTAAATGGTTCAGAATACGCTATATATTGTAGGTCCACTGTATTACAATTGAAATTCATTTGATCTTGTGCAGCGGAACAAATAAATAAATAAATGAACTTTCAGGTCACAAATAATATTTTTGGTTCAAAGTTTAAAAGTTTTTTAGAAATCACATTTATGCACTTATAAAATAAAATAAATATATCATCACGCCTTTTACCCATTACTGGGTGTGGCATTCTGCCTAAGCAGATCTCGGTAAGTGATATATTGTTTCGCGTGAAGTGCGGTTAGCAGCCGTCAAATCACGGCCCCCAAAGATATTAGTGATGGGGGAACCACAGGGGTAGATTTAATTTGGTGAAATTTGTTTGTCGGCTGTGGGGATCGAATCAGGGTTTTCAAGATTCACAGGCCGACTCGATACCACTGAGCCACCTACCCCATTCATGCACTTATATTATATAAATTAATATTTCATCTTACAATTTTTCACAAGTGCATAGGTCCGATTGCCCTTGCCAAAAGTTAAACTTTGTTTTACTATTGTTTATTTAAATTAAGTTTAAAATGTAATTTTTTGTAGTACAACTGGTCTTGAGACTAAACTAGACACACAATACAGTATTTTAAATGATTTAGATAGAACATCCTTCAATAACATATTTGGATGACCAAATTTGACAATTGGAAACAGTACTTCAGCACCGGAATATATCAATTGTCAAAATGCCACAACCAGTACTGGGGTAAAGCCGTAAAGATATATTTATTTTATATTTAAATAAAGTTAGTGGAAAATTTACTTTTTCATATAATTTATTTGAATGGGGTATTTAACTCAGTGGTATCGAGTCGGCCTGTGGATCCTGAGAACCCTGGTTCGATCCCCACAGCCGACAAACAATTTTCACCAATTTAAATCTATCCCTGTGGCTCCCCCTCCACTAATATCTTTGGAGGCCGTAATTTGACGGCTGGTAACCGCACTTCACACGAAAAAATATATTACTTACCGAGATCTGCTTCGGCAGAGTGCCACACTCAGTAATGGGTAAAAGGCGTGATGATATATTTATTTATTTATTTGAAGATTATTTGATGGTGAAAAATGTGTGTTTTGTAAATACTATAGAGATTGTTTACCGCGATTTGAAAACGGACGTTGTCTTGTCACATTTGGAACCTCGTCGCGGTGGGTGCGGCTTATCGGAGCGATTGTCAAGTGTCGCAGTGTCGGGTGGTAGTGACGCTGCCCGTTGCCTATCAGAATCAGGTCACCTTGACACACACTCACCCATACATACAGCATCACACACGTGCTTTTGTATGTGTGAGTGTTTGTACATGCCTCTATACTCTTTACTTTATGCGTGGTGCTGTGTAGATGTTACCAAGGTGTTCAAGGCAATGGAAATGAAAACATGATGCGTAATATGTATAAGTTTTTATGGCTGAAGGAAAATTGTTACTTGTTTTCCCACAGACCTTCAGTCATAAAATGGATAAATATACTCCTATCAACACATCGCAGTGATTGATATAAGGATTTGTTACATGATAACATCATGGTGGACAAGTAAATACATGAATCATTGCGCATTTATCCATTTCTGGAGGTAATGTTACAGCCACGAGATCTACTATCATAGACTGTCACACCCAGTAATGGGTAATGGATATTATTTATATATTTATTTTATTTATGGGGTACGTGGTTCAGTGGTACCTTGAGAATCCTGGTTCGATCCCCACAGGCGACAAACAATTTTCACCACATTAAAACTACCCCTGCGGCTCCCCCTCCACTAATATTCTTGGAGGCCGTGATTTGATGGCTGGTAACCGCATTTCACGCGAAGAAATATATTATTTACCGCGATCTGTTACGGCAAAGTAAATATATTTTTTTACAACTATTACATTTCAAAATTAAAATAATATTTGTTTCATTTATTATATAAATTAGTGTCAGCACGTCTGATTTTCACCACATTAAAAATATCTCTGTAACTTTTTGAAAACTGGTAACCAAACAAAAATATATCACTTTTCGAGACTTACTACAGTGGTGCCACACCAATTCGTTGTACTATGCGTATAAGAGCCCGAATTTGATTCTCACAACCGACTGATTGTTAATGCATTAAAAGTTATTTATTCGGTTTCTGCTCCATTATCATCTTTGAGGGCCGTAATTTTATGGCTGGTAACCGCAAAATAGTATATTAAAAGAAAAGTATTACAGTAGGTCATTGTAACACATGTTTTTCATACTATTTTTCCTATGTCACATTCATTAAATTTTATTTCAAAATTTTTATTAACAAAATAATTATAATAATAAATATTGAGGTCTTAACTTTGACAGATTCATAAAAATTTGAAATTCAATATTTTTTGACTTTTATTAATTAGGTTAAAGTTCAAATTCATAATTATCTAGGTTATGTTATAAAACTAAATACCTTTAATTGTTAATAAAGTAGCATTTTGCACTTAAATATAATTATTTTATTATACAAAAAAATGCAATAAATTTACATGAGTCGATCAATGACAGCTAAACTGATAGATTTATGTTTGACATTTTTACAACTTGACAACTTCACAAAAAAATATTCCCAAAAACAGTTGCACAAAGTTGAACTTTTAGCACTATTTTTGATAAAAACAATTGTACACACTTTGTAAACGCGATATAGAAAAAAATTTATTACTGTCTAGTAATGGGTAAAAGGCATGATGGGTACATTTATTTATTTATTTTGTAAATTAACTTCAGAAATTTAATTGGATTAATGTCCTTGAACATTGAATTTTATTTTTTAACATTAAAGATCTACGTATATATTTTATTTGGTAAGTGCGAAAATTAGTAGGAGCAAGTTAGAAATTTAAAGCAAAAGTTAAAAAAAGTGTTAATTAATGATCAAATAGAAAATTTCCTGGTAAATACATTCCGGTCTTTCAAATAAAAACAACCTACATGGTTACACATAAACAAATCTAAATACCTTTTAGCTTAAACAATGTTTTATTTTGATATACCATTAATTTTTATGAATAACTATGACTATTACCCGACCTCGGTGGTCTAAAGTTATCACTATATCTAATTTTTAAATAGAATATTATAGAGTAAATGTAATTTAACAAATAAATTAGGTATTCCTATAGTTTTTTTATGATCCTAGGTTCAATATCAGTACAACAATAAACACTTGCATTCACGCTGGAAATAAAACCGTAACCGTCATGGTTACAGTAAAAATATATCATCCACCAAGATAATAAATTATTGTAAAGTTGCCACACGCACGGCATTTAATGCAAGGCTATTTGTTTAATTTTTATTTCATAGAAGAAGTACAAGGCATTTCATAAAATGTTGAAATTCTAAGAAATTAAAAACGTGTGTTTATTAATTTATAAATAATTTTTTTTTTGTAATAATTGTTAATTTTATATGGTCTTTTTCTCTTATATCGTCAAGTAATTGCAAAAATAAATATTGTAGTTAGGGCTCGGTAAGTTAAATATGTATTTATTTTATTTATTTATTTATTATTACGCTGTACAACATTAACTTAATCCCAATCACAGTACAGGGTCCGCACGCACCGAGCCGCAGTGTTAGGTCATATAACTTGTAGCTTGAGTGCGAGACTCGAACTCGGGACCTCCGGATTCGAATTCCGCATCGCTATCCACACCACCGTACTGTCGGATTACTATATAAATATAGACTGCGCTATAGACGAGTAAAATTGAAAATGAGTTTTCTTCTATTATTGCCTTCCTGCGTGCTGAGTATAAATAGATTGTTTACATACACATAATATGTTATTTGTTCATCCTATTAGTCTTTATTTAGTTCATGTAATATGATTGTAATCATCTTCTTACAGACATTTGACTATATATTGTTGAAATAATATTTTGTTGTGTATACAATTTTTAAGAGAAATCATTCAATAACAATACTTGAAAATGCTATAGTAATCAGTGAAAATATAAGTTGTATCCCATGATAACATTATATTGCCGCGATAATATTATGTATAAGGAATATATATACCCGCGTAACTTTGTAAAAATTATAAATAAACAATTAAACGATGGGATAGGTGGCTCAGTGGTATGGTATCGAGTCGGCCTGTGGATTGAAGAACCCGGGTTTGATTCCCACAGTCAACAAACAATTTTCACCATATTAAAACTACTCCTGTGGTTTCCTCTCGATTAATATCTTTGAAGGCCGTGATTTGACAGCCCTTCACGTGAAGAAATATATATATATATATATATATATATATATATATATATATATATATATATATATATATATATATATATACTTAGAACAAAAAATTAAAGGGTATATTCGGTACGACGTGCTGATCATGAAACAAAAAGAATTTTTTTTTAATCGCAAAACTATTTTCCATGTTTCCCAGTCCAAAATTTTTCGTTGCCACTGCCACTGGGTGGATGATTATGTTAAAGTTATTAATTAAATAAAATTTTATAAATAACTGCTAATAATTGAATTGTGTAATTATTCTTTCCTTATCCTTAATTTTTCGAATTTAAAAAAAATCTTTTTGTTTCATGATCAGCACGTCGTACAGAATATACCCTTTAATTTTTTGCTCTAAGTTGTGAAACACCCTGTATATATATATATATATATATATATATATATATATATATATATATATATATATATATATATATATATATTACTGATATCTGCTATGACAGAGTGCCATACACATTAATGGGTAAAAGGCGTGAAGATATATTATTATTTCTTTATTATGTGACAGTTGTTAAAAATATAGTTAAAAATGTATTTAAATCATTGGTCTAATTGCTCAAATGAACTAATTAATAATGGTGTTGCTTAATACTCCCAAAAACGTGAAACGTAATAAAGAAGAAGTATATGGAAACAATTAATTTAATTTAATTTCCTAAATATAACTCGTGATTCGCTTAAAATTCGATAATATTTAGAAAATATTACTCAAGTTAATTTCAATCTTTCAAAAATGCTACTCCTACTACGCAGTCGTTACATTTTCATTATTTAAGGTGGTGCATCACTTTGCACCCTACTGCCGCTACACATGTTTGCAATGTAATAAACAGAAATATTGAACGATTCTATCTATTTCGACTTATATCACTTGCACACTGACACACTTAGATATAAATAAAAGATCACATTTATTTAGATGAAAATAATTCAACATTTGAAGTTTTGTAACATTCCATAATTTTCCCTGTTTAATTAATGCCGTCCTAATTACTAATCAGCACTGTGCAAAACTCGCAATCACAATCCACAAAGTATGCTTTGCTACGCTATGCTCGCTATCGAGGTCGCAAAGTCTTGTCTCGTGTCACTTCACTACCTGGTTCTCCTTCACGGCGGTGTATGGTGTAGTGCCGGGCCGTGTCGTGGAGCGTTGCGCCGTGACGAGTGTTTATAGGTCGCGCCGGACTGACCGGTGGCCAGTGGCCAGCTACAGCAGATGACACGCGCATAGCCAACACACGTGGAATGACAAACATTCGAACTGGGATTCGGTTTAAAGGTCGTGACGAGATGGAATTTGCTTATTGCTTACTTGTTTACTCGTGCGATCGTTATTACTGGATATTGTGTAAACACTATGATTTTACTTTTTTCAATCTTTTATACCTAATATGCAAGTTTCACAATTATATTTAATTGAAGTATCGTCACCAAAACTATACCTACAGGTCACGTCATTAAATTTGTTTGTGATACAAGATACTCTCGTAGTATGTCTGCCATTGCATTTTCAATTTATGTAAGAAAAACAGCAACATTGACAGTTCTTTATCTTCTTGCGTTGTCATGATTAAAAAAATGACGTACTTATCAAACCATTTAATGTTACCTATATCTAGATACTAACATCTTTGGGGGCCTTTATTTGACAGCTGGTAACCGCACTTCACGCGAAAAAATATATCACTTACCGAGATCTGCTTAGACAGGATGCCACACCCAGTAATGGGTAAAAGGCGTGATGATATATTTATTTATTTATATCTAGATATATATATATGGGGTAGGTGGCTCAGTGGAATCGAGTCGGCTTGTGGATCTTGAGAACCCTGGTTCGATCCCCACAGCCGACAAACAATTTTCACCAATTTAAATCTAGCCCTGTGGCTCCCCCTCCACTAATATCTTTGGAGGCCGTGATTTGACGGCTGGTAACCGCACATCACGCGAAAAAATATATCACTTACCTAGATCTACTTAAGCAGGATGCCACACCCAGTAATGGGTAAAAGGTGTGATGATATATTTATTTATTTATATCTAGATATAGATGATCCACAACAATTGTACCATCGAAGAATAACAGGAAAATAAGGTTTTTGTTACCATTGCTTGATTTTTTTATTACAGAAAAATTTTAAAATTATATTTATAAAAAAATTATTCTGCATCTAACTCAGTTTAGTTTTATAATGATGCAAATAATATCAGTTTTTGACAACTGTAAATGTTAATTGATCTGAGAGATCAATTTAATTCTCTGGTGGTTAGTTATCATTATGATTTAAAAGTAATTTTTCCTTAAATGTACAATATCTTATAGAATATATTAAATAAAGAAAAGGCTTCAGAATCCAATGTTTTTATAAAATATGTATTTATTTATTTTGATTTTTTTTTGTTATTATTGACATTTTACAAATATTGTTTTATATTTTTACGTTTTTTAAAGGTGCTGATGATGAGCTAATATTTTAGTTCGAAACGTTCAAAAATAAATATTTTATAAAAAAATTGGATTCTGAAGCAATTAATTTATTTAATATATTTTATAATTGAATCCTTTTTTAAATATATATTATAAAATATCGTATAGAGATGAACTGATAAATGATTAACTTAACATTAATATCAAACTTTAGATTCGATATTTTCAATTTACACAATTTTTGAAATTTAAGTAAAAACAATGCAACTGTTCATAAAACATTTAGTGGAAAATTTATGCTCCATGTTAGTTGCTCATGGTGAAATTTTTGTGTGACAACCTGTATATACCTTTTCTTGTATTTTAAGACATTTTTCTAAACTTTTAAACACAAAAGAATTTTTTACGAACTTTGTAAAGGAAGTGATATATGCAAAATGAATTTTAGAAATTTAACATACTAACGAAAATATGAAGAACAGGAGCGCAAAAATTTGAAGAGATTATGTTATTTAAAAAATAATGTGCCAGTGGCCAGAGCTGGCCGCGATTAGAGTAGGGGCACTATAACACACAGTAGGCTGCAGGTTTGAATTCTTTCTAAATTATAAATGATTGTAATGTTTCTCAACGAAGAAATTTTATCGGTCCGCAAGAATTATGTTTTTGTCCAAACAAAAACCAACTAACCATCACTTTAATATCTATATTAATTTTATTTAATTTTTAATAATATTTCATTATCTAGTATACCATTGCTTACAAGTTTTTTTATCCAATTATGATTCATTATTAAAAGGAAATTATATGTACTCTTATTGCTAATACTATTTACAGTTAGTCATTATATCTCGATAACAACTTATAAAATGTAATTGAAATAATAATAGATACTTATTTATTGTACAGAGTAATAAAAAATATAAATATGAGAAGATACATCTACTAGTAGGTCCGTACTATTAACATAACAATTATTATTATGCCCGTTTAATTTCTGAATATAGTAAATTAACGTACCTATAATTTATTTTCAATGTGGTGATATGTACGTCATTACTAATATTTGTATGTTTTAAATGAAAATTAGTAGACATGGGGAAAATGTATTTACCTGAAACTGACAGGAAAATAAACATTTGCCTGACCTTTAAGAATCAGGAAAACTTTGCTTTGCATGCCTAGCCAGGAAAATAATAGGTAATGAAAGAAACGTGAGTGTCTAGTTACTTCGCAACATAAAATACTGACTGAATATGTAAGTCAAATATTTCTTTTAATTTAAATTAATTAAAAATATGTATTATTTGTTTATAAGTTTCAGATAAAATGCTATACATAACACGTCAGTAAAGCGTCGTACAGGATTCGTAGACTGTTTCAAGCTCGGCATGAAACAATCTACTCATCCTGTAATTGAACACTTTCCTGACTTTTTACGTAAATAACTATTACTTAGGTGTCATTTGGAAATAAATCACTTATTATAATCAGTCATTTTATTGACTGGCTCACGGCTTTAACTTTACTCGTACTATTTAATTTACTAATTAAAATTCAGCTTGAAATAATCCACCTTCTTGGGTCAATCAGTTTGTTCATGACGTCATATCATTCTAGAGTGAAGAATACCAAACTCAGAGTAAGGAAAGTATAGCACAAGTATGTATGAATCTCATTCACCATTTTACCCAGTTCTTTTCTGTACCATGCTTATTTATAAGCGAATACAGTTCTTATCACTCACTATTTAATTTTAAATATCGCTACATTAAGAATAAATTGTACCCCTGTTTTCTTCTGTAGTGCTAGAGTGAGATAGCTTGCATCTTGTGTGATGACATGTCGCAGGACACGTGGAAGATGAGCAGCGCCGGATCTGCCTTTTAGTATCCTTGACGGGAACACTTGAAGGTAATCCACCACGCCGACGGAGAATACTAACTAATCGCCACTGACAAGACACGAATTCTGATTTTTTGATACTCGATCGCTCCTTAGATAGATGTCGATAAATATACTACAGATCCCTATCAATGTTGTTGGAAATTCAATTTTACTTGTTTCATTAAAATATGTGTCATTTGAACTTGAAAAATAGTTATTTATATTTTTTATTGTTTACCACTACATTAATATAATTGAAAATAAACCTTGTGGAAAAAATTATACAGTGTTTATAATTTCCAAGACGCTCAATTATTGCGGTTTCAGAAGTTTCATTAGAAAAATATGTATCTTAAAGTAGTTTGTAACCAGTCAACCTTATATCGTTTTTAATATTCAACCACTAAATTGTTTCCTTATAATCTTGTTATCCTCTGCGGTCGAAAGAAGTTTCTAATGTACTTCAATGTACAACTAAGCCAGCACCAACAAACTCGTTTACTAATATCAATAAATTGGTAACATACGTTAAATGTTCTCACAAAACGACACAAATTTAATAAACATCATCAATAATAACTTGTTTACTAACTATATTGCGCCAGTAGATTAGCGATAATGCTGCTGCTACTCTCATTTTCAACCCGACTCGAAAGTTCAATACTAATGAGCATCTGATGACGAGAAATTGATACAAATTATAGTATTGTGCAAGTAGCCCTTCAAGTTTACAAATAAAAAATATTTCTTCCAAATGATTTATTCAAAATCTGGTGGTATGAAAATTGAATAAAGGAATAAGTACCTAAACTGTGACAGTATTATAAATATTAGTCTTTTATTTATTTATTTATGTTACGCTGTACAACAGGAACTTAATCCCAATTACAGTATACTATCGAAGTCGAATTATGTATTTTAATATCTATAACCTTATGGAGTAGGTGGCTTAGTGGTATCGAGTTGGACTGAGGATTTGAAAGTCCGGGTTCGATCCCACAGCAGACTAACAATGTTCACCACATTAAAACTACCCCTGTGACTTACATCTTTGGGAGCTGTGATATGGTGACTGGTAACCGCACTTCACGCGAAGAAATATATCACTTACTGAGATTTGCTAAGGCAGAGTGTCACATCCATTTTTGAGATATTAACAACATAATTGTTGCATTAATAAATAAAACTAAATAAATATATCATCACGCCTTTTATCCATTACTGGGTGTGGCATTCTGCCTAAGCAGATCTCGGTAAGTGATATATTTTTTCGCGTGAAATGCGGTTACCAGCCGTTAAATCACGGACCCCAAAGATATTAGTGAAGGGGAAGCCACATATTAATAAAATATGTAAAATGTGTTTATATCTATTTCTACAGCTTTTATTTACAATTTTTTCCTATATAATAATCACATAAGCACTATTAGTGGAAAACGCATTTCCCATCAGCCAGTGGTGCAGTTATTGTAGAACAATCTATATTTTGCAGTATATCAGATTTTTATTTTTTACTATTTTTTTTTTTTTGGGAAAATGATCAAAAGTAATTAAATTATAAAATTTGCACAAAATTTGCAGTTAGCCTTTTATAAACTTGATGGTTTTGTTTTGACTAGCAATAAATAATGGTTGTATATCATTGACATACGAGATATGGGAAAACAAATTTATGAAGTTTGTTATTACTGACATTCTTCTTCTAATGGCACTACAGCCCAAATCGGGCCTGGGCCTACCGGGCACACCGAGCCGCAGTTTTTACACTGCCGTACTGCCGGTCTTCGTAGTCAAATGCTACATTATTTAAGGCGGATAAGGACTAGCTTATAGCGCCCGAGTGTGAGAAATACATGTAACTGTATTTTATATTTTACGACAAATCACACATTGTCGACAGGCGGATTCGAACTAACGAACCTTGGTTCGGGTGACGTCACAGTATGTTAAGAGATGTGCCTTAACACGCTCGGCCACCGCGCCTGTCATTACTGACATTCACCACATTAAAATTATCTTTTTGGATTTCCCTCCACTAACATTTTGGTGAGAAACGTGATTTGTCGGCTTGTATTCGCACTTCAAATGTTCAAGTTGAGATCTGCTACGGCAGAATACCACACCCAATAATGGTTAAAAGGCGTGATAATATATACATATATTTTTTTAAATATTTGTTATGAAAATTTTAGAGCATTTTTATAAAACTATGTATATAAATTTTGAGATAAAGAAATGAAACGAGATTGCAGAAGATTCTCGCTATTATCCGAAATAAATAAAAATAATTCTTTCTTACTCTGTCAATCAGCAAAGCAGCTCTCTATTTGCAACAGTTTTAGTTCGAACAACTAGTGTTATTTACAAGTTTCTAGTTTTAAGGTTGTCCAGTACAGCGCCGTGATTTGCATGCCGTAGTCGCGTCTCCGACGCACACTCGCGCAATGTCAAGTGTGACGTGAACGGCGCACCTAGCATCGCATAGCATACCTCTCTGTACACAAACATACACATGCACACGGACACTACATACGTGCCCGATGACCGATGTCCGTGTCACAGAACCAAATTGTTGCGCTACTGTGTAACGTGCGGTTTGCTGATGGTATTTGCGGTTTCTATACTTGAAATTCGGGTGGTACGAAAATGGAGCCATGCGGAATATCAAGTAGTGTTTTAAATTGGCTTAGAAAGGTTTGAGGTTTTTGTAAAACTGATTTAATTTTTCGTCTTAGCCCATATAAATATGGACAAGTAACGGATAATTGAAAAAAGTTGAGAATAACTTGTCAGATGGTTTATGTTTCTTCTAGATAGTAGATAATTAGAAAATGTTATATTATGCTTTACATTTTTGGTTGTATGCAGTTGCCCTGAAGAAGATCCATTGGATATAGATACATCGACATTGGGACAATAAAAACATTGTTCATGCTGCAGTCCTTAAAAGTTATTTTATCGTTTACCACATCCAATCGTCTAAAATTTTATATTTGGGTCTGTATCAATATAGAAACGAAAAGAACTTGAATAATAAACTGTAAATTACTAGATATTTATACAAAATTTACAATTTTTAGTTTAAGTCAAATATTGTGGTAAATAAAACACTATTGTGTAACGTTTCGATTCGGATTTAGGTTATCCTCACATTAATCGTCAACTAAATAAAATTACCTAGTGTTCAAACAAAAAAAATTATTAAAAAAATATAATCTTTACAATTTATTTACAAAAGTATTACAATTATTAATTAAAAAAACAACAATGAAATGTCTTTTACGTAGCAACATCAATAAAATATTTTATTAAATATCATAATACTTACCTTATTTTTTAATTAGTACTTTCATTTAAAATTTAACAATTGATGAAATCAAATTTAAACCTCTGATCATATGTTTCAGCCAAATAAGTTATGATCACTATGAGTATCAATCTGATTTTATTACAATTTTTCTTTCTATTTTGTCATGTGCTATAAACAGCCACGATTCAGTAACCCTTTCATATACTGAAATATTCTTTTTCTACGATTGCAATGAAAAGTTGATAATTACGCATTCATTTGTCATCGTAAAGTTGATGTTTTCTGTGGAACAATCAAAATCTTTTTTGCGCGACTCCAATGGCAATGCGTGAAAAAGACGTTAAATGCGCGTGTTTCCAATGGCAAAGCACAAAATAGTTATTTGTATCACTAGTCCAGAAACTGCTATTTTGCGAGAAGCAGGCGAGGCCTTTAAATACGAGCACTCGCAAAATAGTTTCTGGACGTGTAATACACAAGATTTTTCGCGCCGACGTTTTTGTAAATTTAATAAAAAAATTTAATTTATTACTCACATTCTAAATGTCAGGGAATTTTTTTATGTTGGTATCATCTAATTGTCAAAACTGTACTTTTAATTTTAATTAATTATTTATTGTTCATCAATTTACATCTTCAATAATTTTAATTACACTGTACACTTTATTTAATAAACATAAAACATAATTCATTTCTTTGTCTATTTCACGACTTGTCATTCCAGTATTATAACCTAAAAAATCAACATATTTTATTTGGATTTTACATTGCTAATTCAATTACAATTACTTACAATTTTGTTTAAAATATATGTATAAATATTCTGTTTTCTTGTATTGAAAATACTCAACTATGAATATTGTATCATAATATGTTTACGCCAATGCAATATTTTGGCATTTCGTACGTTCAGGAGTTCGCTATACTAGTGATGCCAACATATAACCATAAAAAGTCACTAATTTTTGCCGGCCTCGGCCGGCAACACATGGTTTCCGGACGATTTTTAGTTATGTAATACTGCTAATATTCATTCGCTTTCTTAGCTTTTAGTACTTTTTGAAAAGTTTAGGAAGATTAGGAATTTAGGACATTGAAGCAGCAAAAAAATGCAGAACGTTCGCAATGAGCAACAATGGTCTTTCTTAGTGTTGAATATGACTCGTCTCTCTTGGTATCTAGTGGGCGCTGTAAGTAATGTTTTAGGTTCGGCAAATCGCGAGTCGCGGCCCGCGCGGATGATTGGCACATTCATCTGTTTCGGCGCACCTTCAACTGTCGCATGACTCTACCACGCGCTCCGCGATCCAACCAACAACGGAAAACCCTCAGTCAGTCTTCATCACTAAATTACCATGTTTTTGTCTTGAGTTGTTTTGTTAAGTAACTAATCGTGTTCCGTAATTAGAAGTTGTTTTTGAAGAGTGTGTCACAGTTTTGCGGTGTTTATTGGATTTTACGTTTAATTACACCAATCAGCGACATTAACAATAATTAAATCTTGACGGAAATAAGTAGAACGTTACATTATTATTTGAATGGTTCAAATGTATTTTGTATCTGAGCATGAAAAGTGAAAAAGCAGGGGAGTAACGCTGCGGATGACAAGATAAAAACGACGCTCAAATTAAAACAAACGAAATGATATTAAACGTTTCCCGTAATGATTCTAATCTCAACGGATACAGCAATATAATACTGGAAAAAAACTCGGAAAGTTTCCAGCTCAAACAATTATCACACGAACAATAAAAGTGAGATTACAAAATTTCACAATTCTGTGCGCAGTGCTATATGATAGGCTCCCTCTGGGGACGTCGCAGCCAACTCCCGCATCGAATGCGAACCTTTACACGGAGACTACGCTCTCTGGCTGCCACTTTGCCGCTCTGCTGGAATGGAAATTCGCTTTTCCGAGGACAAACTTTTACACCTTTTCCTCCAACAAATGTTATTATAGAAATCATGTTTCTACTATCATTTTTATAATAATAATAATTTAATATTAATGTCTCTGCAAGTGCAGATCAAAGTATAATTTTATTACTGTTAAATACGGTTAGTATTACGGCAAAAAGGAAAATGTAAAATTCATCTTAACCGATCTATATTGGAAAATATGAGCAGAGGAATGGGTGAATCATTACCGATCCCTAAATTGTAAAATGAGATCAGAAAATTAATGTTTCCATGGTGCTCTGATTATTTATATTGCATAGATATTTTTCATTCTAGTGTCAAATCATGAATATTTTGTTAATGATGATCGCAAAAAATATTCTACGTACCACTGTTAAGCTTCTTCATGTTGAAAAGTATCACTTTCGGATCTTGCTACGTAAATAACTATGTATTTTGTTTAATGTGTGCATTTCTTCATTTAAGGAAATTAACGAAAATAAATGAATATTTAATTATTTAAACTTTTCCTCCAATGCCAAGTTTCATCACTTTGTGGTAGATAGTAGAACAGGGGTAAGATTGTATAACTTCGGTTACTATCATTTGAACTTGTTATAATATCTAAATAATTGAACTTGCAATGGTTTTTTGTAGTTGCTATGAGTTACGAAATCTCATACCCAGGCAACATTAACCTTGTAAATAAATAAATAAATGTACTCTATTAAAATGGAACAGTCGTTGGTTCCATTTATAATTCTTGTTCTTCTTCTTTAGTTCTCCGCCCAAAACTTAGTCTTTAGCTTTCCATTCATCTTTTATTTCCTTTCATATGTATTAATATAGCAATTATCCTGGAAACTAGTTTAAATCAGGACAAGAAACAAATAACATATATGGGTTTAAGTTTGCTATGTTACCGTATCAGCACAATAAAGTATTATTTTTGGATAATAAACAGTTATAATGCAGTCGAATATATAGTATATTAAACATCAAAGGAGAAAAGTTAATGTTTTTTTTCTCAAATAAATACTGCTGGGTGACATATTTCTTCGCGTGAATTATGATTACCAGCCTCCAAATCACGGTCCCAAAAGAAGTAGTGGAGGGGGAGCCACGGGGGTAGATTTAATTTGGTGAAAATTGTATACTGTAAGAATCGAACCCAGGTTCTCAAATCCACAGATCGACTCGATACTATTGAACCACATACCTCAAAGTGTAAAATTAAGGCATACAGCGAAGTCGAAAGTTACAATCTCTGATAAAAATATATATTTATTTTTTCAATACCCTAGTATTTTTAACAAATACTTATTCTTATGAATATATGAAAATTTTTTACGAACGTAAATATTTTTTTGATTTTCTTCTACTGTTAAGAATGGGAGTAAAATGTACTTAGCAACAGAATTAACTATTTCTCCAGTCGTTAAAAACAACGTGAGAAATGTTCATTTCTTTTATCAACTGTACAGCGGCTTCTTTCACTAATTTGAAACTATAAAATATTTGATGACTTTTATATATAATTATGCTGTTATTATAATTAAACATAAAGCTTATAGTAGTTTAATTCATAGACCATTGTGCTCCACCTTACCCAACTAAAACAAGACCGTTCATGTTATGTAAATAGCCAGAAGACCAATTGTTAGAAATTAGCAATGATATGCAGTAGCTAAATAGTTGCGAATAACAATACACATTAGGCGTATTATAATTCATAGAAAATAAATATTCAATGATAAAATATCGGTGAGGAAAGTAGAATTTAAATAATTGTACATCACTCGGTAGTAGTTTCGTGGGTCTGCGATGCGCGTTGGCGAACATTCAGCATCACCGTGTCTACGGGGAAGGTACAGGATATCGCGCGACACGGGCGCGGAATGGTTTTATAGCAGATAAGGGGGTTGTGGACTGCGTAAAGGGGTAGCGAGGCACGCACGCACTTCTTCTCTCCCCCTGCACCAAGATTACAACACACCGCGGAATTGACTGACTGGCGCATCGGGACTTGAATCGTAGTGGTGTTATGTTGAGAATATTATGATCGAAATACTGGATTGCACTGAGATAACATCAATCAAATTAATCTAAATTAACAGAAAAAACATAGAAACTTTGTTTTTGGGTGTTTTAAAAGCACAGTTTAAAAATAAATAAAACAGGCAAAAACAGAGCTTATTGTATCAGGTATAATCTTTAAATATTATTAAATTAATATATTACATGTGGATATCAAACAAACAATTTTTCTAATTTAAATAAATTGTAAAATTTATTGAAAAAAAAATACGTTTTCCCAATTTATATATTGTAGTGGTCAATTTTATCAATCTCGGGATTTTTGGTAAATCTTCAAGTTTAAAATTTTAAAATATAGTTTTTTTGAAAAAGCCAACCTTATGATAAAAAATATCTCAATTAGGTAGAGTTTGAGTTTTGTTTTAAATATACTTAAGCTTGTTGGCAAAAAGATTGAGGTTAAGTTCAATAATGGGTCTTCAGAGACTTAATATTTTTTTGTACAATATATAAAAAATTAAAATAAATGTAAAAATCTAAGGCTAAGAACTAACTAACAAAGAAAAATTTGATTTCTTAGGTAATTAGTTTTAGTTGATTTAAGTGTTATGCTTATTAATTTCTTGGACACGGCTCTTTGCTTCGTTTTAGTATAAATAGGTATGTTCTTTTAGGCAAATTGGATTCTATCTTGACCACTGATTGGTTCACGAGTCGTGTAACCTTGATTTTTTTTTCTTTTTCTACTGAAGATGAGAACTTAGTTCTCGAAATACGTATCTAGATTTGATTTGATTTGATTTATGAAGGCTTAGGGGTTAAATGCTTTGTTAGATATAAAGATTTATACTATTAGTGTTTTATTTCTTCCTGAAGATGCATATAAGGGAAGAATGACTCTTTTCTTCACGATCTATACATATAATTTTTTTCACTAGTAAATTTTTCAGAAATAAATTAGAAATTTAGATAAGATTTACTATTTTACTGACAGATGTCACCTGGATCTTATTTGGTCATGAAAATATATTTTAGGATCCCATTTTAGATGACATTCAAGCAAAAGAAATTTATATGCTAAAACATTTGCAATAATTTGTCATCCAAAAAATATTTATAGCTTTTTTTTTAATTAGTAGTTTGGATGATAACAGTATTCCAATTTTCATGCACCTATTTATTTTAATAATGATTTTATAGCGTTATACTATCATCAGCTTATAAACAAATAATTACATTGTTGCTAGATACTTGCCTTCCGAACTTTTTTGTAGAAAATTATTTAAAAATGTGATTAGAATTTAAATTAACAATAAAATTTTAAATGTTTGTTCATTTCGATTGGGTTATTCTCAAAATGATTACATCAATATAATACTGTTATATAATAAAATGAGATATACAAAAATCGAAACATTGCACTAAGTGTTGTCAAACATTTGAAATATGATTTTGATTTCATCCATTACTTTTTGACTTATTAATATTAAAACTAGTAATGATGCTTGTTCTTGATTTATGTTCCATAAATAATATGTTGGCTGCTAGTTGATAATAATGAAACAGTTATTTGAGTAAAATTTTGTATTTTTATTTAATGAGCTAAACATCTGCAAACTGGATTAAGTCTGGTTTTGTCGCGAAAACTAGTCAGTGATGTGAGCTCATGATGAAAATTATTATTCAACACAAAAAACAAAAGCATCATCTCAAAAAACAAAGAGTATCTAGGCAAAGTATCCTCTGTCATTATAGCGCGAATACAAAAATTTCGTATTATTAAAATGAAATTACGGTACTTATTCGTAATTAAATATATTCTTCTTGCGTGGTAAGCGGTGCAGTGGTGCATTTTGAATACTTGTAAATATTTTAAGAGCGCGCGCGGCGGTTAATGTGTGACCGCGGGCGATAAATCCGCCGATGTCGGCTGGTTCCCGGCTCCGAAGTCCGGACACAAATTGGACCGAATCGTTTTATTGTTCGCGTGATGCGATGTGCGGCTGCGGTGCATCTGCCGCTGGCCACGGGTGTCGCCACAATCTAAAAACTAAAATAAAACAGACAGGATTTTGGAGAATAACCCACTCATTTATATGGAAGAATGAAGAAAATTGCAAATCTGGTTAATCAGGTTCAGTTTAATCCTACTCTAATAAATAAATATAAAGTGTATCAAGTATCTCAACAATTACGTCAACAACTTAACAACAAAAGATATATGTTATTGTTTTAATTTTAGAGTAGTCAGAAACTAGATAATTAGTGTATTTTTAATTTGTGACTTCATCCGTAATACTTTGAATCTAATAACATTAAACGTTAGTAAATAAAATATGAAAATTTTAGCTCATACGAGTATGTTTTTATTGGTGAAAAATTACTAATTAGTCAAATATAGAATAAGTCCATAACTAAAAAAAAATTCGATTGCTATCATAGATTCTCAGGTAAACTTCTCAGTTAAAATGTTAATGTTTTCCAGTATAATGAAAGAAAGACAGAGAGATGTATAGTTTTCTAGAATTATAATATATGAAGTTATAAAAATAACTGCAATAAAAGAAAATGCAATAAACAAGTATTTTCCATATTACTACTATATTAGCTTGACATTAATGCGTTTGAAAGTGTGTCTATATTTGCAGCAAGAAAAAGTAATGAAGTGATTTTAGTACCTACGCAGTTTCTTTTATAAATTATAATTAATAAATATATCTAAATTCAAATTAGTCGTGTAAGTTTCACATAAGACTTAGAGATAAGCATCGCCAGATAAATCATTACTAATTAATTAAGAATCTATACAGAAATTCTCACGTAATATTAAGCTGGTAGCTTGAACATATGAGTAATTACTTCATTAATAACTTAAAATTAATATTTGCAAATTGCTAATAAAGAAGATAAGCAAACACATATAAAAATTTCATTACGCAATAAATTATTTCTCAAAGACATTTAACACGCATAATTACAATGTTTGATAACTTTGCTCAAATAATATACAATAAAACTTATTATTACATCAATTTTTATTTTTTATAATCAAGTTAACGGACGATTTCAGTTTGTTGTCGATAATTTTTTTAACCGTAAGTATTTATTTATAAAAATATAAGTAAAACAATCTTTGATAAAAATGTATTGTCTTCTGATAGTTGAATAATTATATCCATAAACAGTTATCGAAAAAATGCACGTGTTTCAATTCAATAAATATGTATATTTATGCATTAGTATTATGCGATATTTTCTATTGTTATTCGTACCAATAAAACTTAAACTTTAACCCTTAATTAATGGAAAATCATACGAAATGCATTTTTTTCGACCAATGCATGAAATAGAAATACTGCCTAATGCCTATGGCACACTGGTCGAGAGCGTCGAAGAGCATCGATGAGAATGCAGCCGTCATCGACAAAAATTAGAGGCTCCTCTATTGCCATTGAAGAGCTCATCGATGAAACGAACGTATCTCATTTCACTCGTATCTTTTGTGTTTCATTTCACGTTAGCATATTTTTGAAATTTAGTTTCCCTTTCTCGACTTTAGAAGCTTTTATTGTTTGTCAATGAAGGGTGCGTTCTGTTGTTTCATCGAAGAGCTCATCGATGCTCATCGACGCTCTTCGACCAGTGTGCCATAGGCATAAAAGATCTTTAATTTGACTACAATATCTTTATTATATTTTAAGATAGTATATTTTTCATGATTGCCCTGCATATTTATCACACTTAGGACATACGGTATGAATATATTTATTACACTAACTTATACTCGAAAATAATCCTTTTCTAGATACCGGCAAGCAGAACTTCGACTGCATTCACCGCCCATTGTCTGTAGTATACCGTATATTGCCAAACATGTACCCTTCTATACTGCAAATATTGCGCCGTATATGTTGAGCTGAAAGCAGTTTTAATATTACTTACATAAAGATAGGACAGCATAGGCTAGGACATAACTTATTTATAAGGTATTAAATTTTGAAAATAATAATATTTCTTATATTTTTCACCATTTATTTAATATTGCTTACCTGATTATAAAATGTACGAGACGTCACTGTTGCAGAAATACTGCATATCTAGATAATAGATTTACATATAAGAACAAAAATTTCATAATTTTTTGATAAACAATTATACAATAAACATATTTGAAAACTCTTTAGATAAATAATCTAAATTCTAATGCAAGTAAAAATATTCAATTTTCAAACGCATAGAGGTGTAGTTTTTATGAGACCAATTTTTATTAAGAAGACCATTAACAAATGACGAGAACAATTATAGACATAAAAATAGATGAAGAAATTTGGTTTAATGTTGAATTGCACAAGTCAAAACAATCAATTTCGAGTGAATTAAATTAAAATTTGGGCCGAGACAAACTAAACGACAGTTAGTATTTATTAAGATAATTTAATCAATGGAGTATTTGATTAAAATTATAATATCTATATATGCCATTTCCCCGATTTATAAAATATTATCCAGTTGCAAACAATATTTTTTCCTCAATATCAAACTAACAAAAGCGACGTTTCTATATGGAGTTTGTAGATATGAATTGAATTATCATTAAAAATAATATACAATTAAAATTGCGTTCTGTATCATTCTATGCTAGATCTGACGCTGTATTACATAGTGTCAAACATTCATTTCAATATTGTAAATTTAATCCATTACCGGACAAATATTATTCAGACAATAATTTTGTTTAAATTTTCTATATTTGCAAACATAATAATAATTTAATAATATACGAGTGCAATATTTATAACAAAAATAAAAACCTGTAGAAAACTGGATGCTATCTTTTGTAAATTGGACACAGTATTGACAGGGGCGGATCCAGACTTAGAATTAGAGGGAGGTGGGGTCATGGAGAGAATTTTGTCTCGGTGGGAGGGAGGTTTTGCCCATCTTCTAAATATAATAAACATTTGTATTTGCTCATATTATATTCCTGCTTTAAATAATTTTTACAATCACATTAAATTACATTAAAACGTCTTTGGAATCGTATTAAATCACATTAAATCATCTTTGGAATCACATTAATTCACATTAAATCACATTGAATAACATTAAATCATCTTTAGAATATACTTAGATAACAAAATTTTGTTTTAACCTCAAAAATTTCCCCTATGAACGCCAACACATTTTAAATCATAAAGTTTCAATATCTAAACGGTTCTTCGATAGAATACAAAAATTATTGAAATAAAAGTTGATTTTCTAAGTGTAAATGTCGGTAGTCACATACTTGACTAGGTCTTAAATAGAATACCTCTCCCATCTGCGGGTTGAAATAATATCCCTACAAAATATTGGTTTTTGGCTATTTATTAGAATAATAAATCAAACACTAGCTCTTAATTATCTTAGAATTTTAAGTTCTTAGATAATATTTTCTATTTAATTTGTTTAACAAATTGAGTTATCGTAAATAATGACATCATTATGTATTAGGGCCAATTAACTATTAGGGCCAACATTTAAAAAAAGTCCATGCTTAGGGGGGGGGGATCATTACCCTTAGGACCCCCCCCCACCGCTGGATCCGCCACTGAGTATTGATAAAATTATGTCTTCAATATTGTAACCTCAACAATCAGTGATGAATTCATTATTATTTAAATTTGACACTATTGATCTCGTATCAAAAAACCGAAAATATCGAGATATTGAAAATACCGATATATTGAAAATATCTATATATAATATTGATATTTTGATATTAAAAAATACCAATATTTATCGATTTTTCGATATATGGCCCACCCTTATGTGCTACAGAATACTATAGAGACATCTAGTGAAAGTGTACAAACAATGTATTAATTATTATCCTTAAATTTAAAACGGGCTTAATATAACATTCATTAAACATGTCTGTCCAGAGCGTCTCCTCTTCTTTCGGAATGACTCTTATGTTACCTTGTCATTCCTCTCATTCACGCTGCAGTCTACAAAGCATATCAATTCATTTATTCTTTACATGTTCACGCAATCGCTCACCCTCAATTTCGCTTACATAATCTGGTTCATGTTTGAGAGAATGAAGCAAAGCAATATTATCTATTTCTCAATAATTTTCCTTGAGTGCGATGAAATTAATTTGCCGTTCTGCAGCACATGCGTTGTAGCCCGCGGGTTCAAGTTCGTATCCCGGTCACGTGTTGCAAGCCGAGGTTTTCGGACCGCGGCCACTCATCCCCGACGGCAGGCACGCCTCACTGCACTGAATACACTTGGTGTATGTTGGTGCACCACGTACCTATACCCACTGGCTACTTTCTGTCTGCAGCGATCTTTTCTTCTTTTGCGAAATTTTTTGTTCTTATTAAATTAATTTTAGGTTTTCTGGTTGATGATGATGGCACACAGGAAGTGTCTATAGTCTGAATCGTCTTCTTTAGTTATTATATGGGGTAGGTGGCTCAGTGGTATCGAGTCGGCCTGTGGATTTGAGAACCTAGGATCGATTTCCACAGCCAATAAACATTTTTCACTAAATTAAATCTATCTCTGTTTCGCTCTTCACTAACGTCTTTGGGGACCATGATTTGATGGCCGGTAACCACACTTCACCCAAAGAAATCAATTACTTACTGAGATCTGCTACAGCAGAGTGACACACTCAGTAATAGGTAAAAGGCGTGATGATATATTTATTTTTATTTTGTGTATTATACGTATTTACTGTTTTATTTTTAACCCTTTTAAATTAATATCTTAATCATCGATTACGATTTTAATAATAATCAGTGTGAGAAACTATTTTCAGTTCTCCTAATTTGTACCTCCGTCCTCTAAGGTCTTTGAGGGCCATGATTTGACGGCTGGTTCACGCCAAGAGATATATCACTTATTAAGATCTGTTACGGCATAGTGCCACACCAAGTAATGGGTAAAAGGCGTGATAATATATTTTCCTACTTCCGTTAGGAAATAGACGTTTCATTTCACTTATTTGAGTTAGGTAAGAAATGCATTATTTAACTAGTGAAATAATGAGGTAACATAGCAACACAAAAAAATTAAGATATCTTGGTAGACGAATTCTGATGTGTTATTCTTTTATTTTTTAAATTTATAACTGTCATTAATATATCAAAATTTCATAATTTCAAAAACGTTCTTTCGTATTTATTAGAACGGAAGTAGAAAAAATATTGTATGAAACTAGTAAGGAAATAAGGTTATTACCTTACTTGTTTCATAAATAGCTATTATTTATATATGGAATGATTTACACTACGTTTTTAAAAATTTAACTATTCACGATGGACATACGTGTATCCAAAAAAAGTGTAGTTCAGCTGATTTGTACTGAAATTGGAATAAAATTTTTATTGTATAGAGTAGCAAAGAAATAAATAATAAAAGTTAATATATCTTGTGTAAAAAGTTGAGTGGTTGAGGTTCCTTTGAAGAGCAATTTACGTGCCTGTTGTGTTGATAATATCTATTTCATTGAGATGTTAAAAATCAAAGTACACGATCATCGGTCGAAGATGAGATAAATTTGTCAGGCAATCAGCTGTCATTACGGTGAATTGTCAGCGCTATGCAAGAACCCAGCGCTCTCGGCGGGAGGTGCGATCCTCGAAGCAATCCCGGGACGTAATTTCCTCGTGTCAGACTGTTTGTACACGGATGCATCACCTCTTTGATATGTTAATAATTTGAAGACGCCCAGATTGGCATCGGAGACGTGAGACATGTAACGTGTCGGTGTCGCAGTTGGCCTTGACGCAACACTTTGCTTTGGCGTTGTTGGTGCCATGGTGCCTCTTGTCTTTGAGTTATTTATAAACAGGGGATTTCTTGGTTTATCACGCCGAGGTTGACGGACATACTTGATTTGAATTTTAAGTGAAAACAGTACTAAACACTAGTTCGTTACATATTCATTTCTTCAACGGAAAACTAGGAAATGTCAACTGGAAAAGCACAGGTAAACTTAGAGTCCCTACATCGATTTATTTGTTTTTTGTTTCTTATTTCCTGACACTGGGGGAAGCACACATTATAATTTATAATTTAACTTATTTTTAGCAAAACACTTTAATGTGCAGCAATCTCTACAACATTAAATTGGGACCCAGGATATAGAAGAAGAGGGAGGCCACGATCAACCTGGATTAAGGAAGTAGAAGAAGATCTACACAAATTAGGAATTTACAAATGGAAGGAAGAAACGAAGAATAGGAAAAAATGAAGTGAAATTTGCAAGAAAATATAAAAGTTTAAGAAAAAGGGCTGATCCCCCTATAATTTGGATCCAGAGAGCTTCTAAGAAGCGGCGCAACCCCTGCACGGGGTGTTAAGCCACCATATATATGTATATATATATATATACACTTTAATGTGAGTGTGAATAAAATGCAAGTTTGGATTTGATACCTATCGAAATGCAACAATAAAATTCCTGTGACTCATCTTTCACTATCAACCAGATACTATAATTTAACACCTACGAATCGAACAAACTTAATATCTATCGATAATTACAAATGTAGATTTACTTAAATTTTCGCCATTGCAATTTTTTTTAAAATTATATATGACAACAACATATTGTGTGCAAAGGTAAGGGTGTCGCAAGATCCATCTGCGAGCCGTGCCCAAACCTCACAACTAAGAAATTTTCATTAAAATGATTTAAATATTTTAATCAAGAATATAAATTTAAATAATTTCATTAAAACATTGTACTTAACATTGAGCCAAAATTTCTAGAAGTAAATTTATGAACATGAATGCGGAATTAATTTTGTACTTTAGTCAACAAGTAGAGCAATAATTTCTGTATTGTGCTTTAGGTATATTGAATGCATTTATGGTGGAATTCTATGATAAATCTGTAAATTTATATATCCGTAAATAAATAAATAATGAGCAAGCAAAATCACATCAACATTCGTTGATAAATAGAAAATATTACAAAAAGTCATAAGATTCGTTGCAATTTTGTTCATTATTTACAGATTTACGGATCTACAAAACTTATCCATTTACACAGAATTACATCATTAATTACTTATTTGTTTTTTAAATATAAATTTAAATTGGAATTATGCACAATTTAATATTAGATCTTATAATATTATGTATAAACGAAAAATGCGCTCAAGTTTTTAAAAATAATTTTCAGGATACGCATCTTACCTTTAATAAAATATCTAAAATACTTTTATACTCTAAAATATCTTACATAACTATTTTTGACAATATAATGTTAGATATAAAATAATAAAAGTAAAGAAAATTCCCAGATATCAAAAACGGAACAAAATAGGCAATATAAGAATGGTATAATGAGGTACAGATGCGAAAACAAGGAGCACTGAAAATTGGATGATGAAAAAAATCTACGTGGGAAAATTTTGAAACATTGGAATATCTCATAATTTTCTGCAGAGATCTGAAAGAAGAAGAGATAACAACGGAAAAACTATTAGAAGAAGCGAGAGTAGGGCTAAAATGGATAAAAATAGTTGTAAAAAGAAGAAAATTAAATTATATACACATAAGATATTATTTATTGCAACACAAGTGTACAGACTAAGCCAAGAAATAAAAATAAATATGATTTTTGCTACATAATTATATTATGAATACAAAAAACTAAAAATGGCGACTATTGTTTCAAGAGGCGGTCGCAGCTCATTTCAGAGGCTAGGAGAATTTAATAATAATAATAAATAATCACGTCTTTTACCCATTTTTGGGTGTGACACTCTGCTGTAGCAAATCTTCGTTTTTTTTATTAATAAATGAATTCTACGTGAAAAATATAGGACTCATGTAAGCTAGTCATCTGATTGGTTAAACGATATTTGCATGTTAACTTTTTTCAATCAGAATTCTTAAAAATATTTATTTAAAACGTGAAAATGGAGGATCGATATATCATAATCATTTACATTATACTATTATTGTTTTAATAAAAATAAATATAAATATCACCACTCTTTTTACCCATTACTATGTATGGCATTTTGCCGTAACAGATCTTGGTACGTGATATATTTATATGCGTGAAGTGCGGTTACCAGCCATCAAATCACGGCTCCTAAAGAT
The DNA here is from genome assembly GCA_947425015.1 of Pterostichus niger. NCBI lineage: Eukaryota > Metazoa > Arthropoda > Insecta > Coleoptera > Carabidae > Pterostichus > Pterostichus niger. The sequence goes on along the minus strand of OX380345.1, from coordinate 8,198,336 downwards.
GTTAGCGGTAGGGAAGCCCAGAGGTAGTTTTAACGTGGTGAAAATTGTTTTTCGGCTGTGAGAATCGAACCCGGGTTCTCACATCCACAGGCCGACTCGATACCTTTGACTGGACTTATAAGATTAGAAAATATATGCATATTTTATTTAATAGTAGACGTACAACATATCACAAGCAGGACAGTTATTACTTCAAGCGTTGCTGATAGATTTTTTAAATCTTACTTAAAATGTATAATTGTAATTAGTTTTAAAAACGTTATAAATACCGGGTGTCTGTTTTAAAAGTGTATATAGGAGATTAACATGAGAAAACAGTTTTTTGCATGCTCGGTGTTCTACCGGACAACAAAGATTGAAGTGTCAATCGAAAGATATCATTTTTCTGAATCAAACGATGTAAAATACATTTAAATTTACTAGTAATTTGGTCCCGTAAATTAACTTTTAAGTTTTGGAAATTCACAGATTTATTCAATTTTTAACAAAAATAAATATCGTTACCTATGACTGTTTTGTTTTGATTTCTTGCGAGCGATTTATTAGACGTTTCTGACGTTTTGACTTGACAATTTGTAAAATTTGGTTATTTACACTAATAACGAGCGTATTTTTATAATAAAAATGTATTATGGAGGAAATAGTTACTTAAGAGTCGGACATCAATTTTTTATTAAGTTTATGGATCGATCGATTCCAAGTGTAACCACAATTGCTAAATTAGTGGCAAAATTTAAAAACTCTGTAGTTGTATCCCCGAAAAGTACACATGAGTTCGAAATCGCAATTTGGCAAGAACAGAAGAACGTGCGTTATTGGAAGAAAGGGTTCTAGGAATGATAAATGTAGATCCTTTGTGTAGCGCTAGATTTATTGCAAATGAATTGGGAGTACATCATAGCATCGTTTACAATATTTTGAAAAAAATCTTATTATTCCTACAAAATACAGTGTCATCAAGAATTTTTTGCATATGACGAAGAAAGTAGAACAGTATTTTGCAAAGATATGCAAAACAGGGCTAAAGAAAGTTCAAAACACACGTTGTTGGGCTACCGCAAATCCAAGAATTAATATTTCAACAGAGACACTCCGATAGAAATACGTGGCAATCTAAACTCCACAAATTTGGGATTGTTGCAGAATGATATTGGTTCTGCAATAGAGGATGTTGCGCGCCCAAATCAAGAGGTCTGATTTCAACAAGATGGTTGTCCAGCACACTATAATAGGAACGTCCGATAATATTTGGATTTGACAATTTCTGGACGCTGGATTGGACGAGGAGGTGCTATTAACTGGTCTGCTAGATCTCCAGATCTTGCTCCATGTGACTATTTTTTATGACGTCACATAATAAGTCAAATTTATAAAAAAGGCATGAAGATATAAATTCCTTAAGAGATGTCATGGTTACTGGATGTCGTCGTATAACTCAACGGCACCTACTTAATGTGCGAACAGCTTTTTATAATAGATTAGGTTATTGTCTTATTGAAAATGGTGGTGTTTTTGAATATTTATTATAATCATGTGTTATTGATTTTCTAATTAAAAAAAAACACTTGTTGTTTGTTTGAGTACCTAAATTTTATTGTGCAATATTTTAAAAACTTAACTCTTAATAAATTAATATTATTTAAACAAAACTGTTTTTTGAAACTTTTATTTATTTAATAAAATTTGTATGCACAGTCATTCATAACTAACGATATTTATTTATGTAAATAACCATATTTTACAAATTGTCAAGTCAAACTGTCAGACACGTCAAATAATTCGCTTGCAAGAAATCAAAACAAAACAGTCATAGGTAACGATATTTATTTTCGTTAAAATTGAATAAATCTGTGAATTAACAAAACTTAAAAGTTAATTTACGGCACCAAATTACAAGTAAATTGAAATGTATTTTACATCGTTTGATTCAGAAAATTGATATCTTTCGATTGACACTTCAATCTTTGTTGTCCGGTAGAACACCGAGCAACAGCATGCAAAAAACTGATTTCCCATGTTAATCTCCTATGTACACTTTTAAAACAGACACCCGGTATAAATGATGAGGTAGGTGGCTCAGTAATATCGAGTCGGCCTGTGGATCTTGAGAACCCTGGTTCGATCCCCATAGTCGTCAAACAATTTTCACCAATTTAAATCTACCCCTGTGGCTCCCCCACCACTTCTTTGGGGGGCGTGAGTTGAAGGCACTTCACGCGAAAAAATATATCACTTACCGAGATCTGTTTAGGCAGCGTGCCACACCCAGTAATTGGTAAAAGGCGTGATGATATATTTATTTATTTATAAATTTGAATAAATGCATTCATATAATTTTTACTTGAGAATTGCTCAAATAAATAAAAAAATAATCCTAAATTAATTGAAAATGAACTTTTAATTGTTTTATCCTTTGTCCAAGATTTTTTTATCTTTACTACTATCCTAAAATTATAAACTAACAAGTAACGTACATATTCTACTGCAACTTTTTAGCTACGTATTTTTTATTATTCACTAAAACTATAAAGTAACTTAGCTAGTATCCAAATAACATTAATACGAGAATACGAGTACTTTGAGAGTTCGGAAAGCAAACTAGTACTTCAGATACTCCAATACGATAGCCGATATTAGGTAGCGAAATTCCTAGCATGATCTTGAGAGGCAATAAGATGTTGATTATTATCTCCTGTTCCTGGGTGGCTGTTCGAGGATGTTACGTAACAACAGTTAAGTGCGTGCGCTTCCTCTGTGCCACCCTTCACACCGCAATCTCCAGATATCACATGAGATTATGACGTCATTAGCCCGGTTATTAAGAGGGCTCGCACCTCCTAACGCCATCTCCGACATTTGCATTCCGAGCTGTGGTTATTGTTGCCCTCCTCTACTGTCACACCTGACTGGAATACACGCCCCGCAAACAAATATCTAACGCGATAGTAATGACGAACACTACTCGATTTAGTTACAAGGCGGAGTAAAACAATCAACTTATTTCTTTGTTTCTTCGGATTTAGATACTGACATCGTTGAGAAACTAATACATATTTCTAAATATACGCATTGTAAATAAATAAATAAATATATCATCACGCCTGTTACCCATTACTGAGTGTGGCACTCTGCTGTAACAGATCTCGCTAAGTGATATATTTCTAAGATCTTAGTGGAGGGGTAATTTTAATAAAAATTATTGTCGATAGTGGGAATCGACCCCGGGTTCTCAAATCCGCAGGCCGACTCGATATCACCTACCTCATACGCAGATTACAGTTATAAATATATTTGTAGTAATAATAATAATAATAATAACCCTTTATTCCTTCTTAACATAGTACCTTTAAATATATACATTTATATGCGTACATAAATATTTATGCATTGTAAGATGCAGTAAAATTAAAAATATTGTAACGAGTAAGGCCCTCTCTGGAACAGTCGATATGACGTAGTACGTCGCTCGTCTGAGCGGTGACTCATACGTGTTATGTTGAAATACTTCTACAATATTCTAGATATTCTGGAATATTGTAGAAGTAACATGATTCAGTATATAAGGGAGAATTTGAGCCGGCAATAGTCAGTCTGTATTGAAGTGTGAACAGTGCAAGTCGTTGCTTAGTACTTTAATGTAAAAAAATATATGTGTTCGTAGTTGTAATACTTTATTTTCGTTTTAAATAAATAGTTTGTTAGTATTTTCATTGTTCGTGTTTTATTTAATAATAAACTTCACCGAACCCGACATTGTAAGCTTTTAATTGGCTTGATATTTACTATATGTCTCATGGAGACATATATTTATATTATAAACATATAAATAAATATATTACCACAATTTTAATTCACTATTGGGTGTGGTATTTTATCTAACAGATCTCGGTATGAGATATATTTTATAGGGTAGATAGCTCAGGGAAAACGTGTCGATGTGTTAATTTGAGAACTCCAGTCAAATTCCTGTATCCGACAAACTTTACTCGATATTAAAATTAACCCCCGTAGCTTCTCCTCCACTAAAATCTTTGGGGGACGTAATTTGAAGGCTAGTAACCGCTTTTCAAGGACATAAATATATCTGTTATCTGCGATGGTAGAGTACCACAATAGTAATGGATAAAAGGCGCGATGATATATTTATTTTTATTATTGTTTTATACTGTAAAAGGAATTAATTTGCTACTGCGTAGTATAACAAAAAATAACAAGCATAAAATTAACCCCTGAATAAATTCCTTAATAATATATATTTCTTGAACTTGATACATATGAATCAATATGTTAATAAAGAGAAGACGAAATTAGATGAGTCTCTAAAACTTTCCAACGTTTTTTATTTTCAAAATTTATTTCTCGTTTTCTTGAAAAAAATAACAACATAGAATTTTGTGTGAAAAAGATAGTACTCATTTACGCTGGTCATCTGATTGGAATACGAATATTGAACGCTCGTGAAGTATGATTATCAGCTGTCAAATATGGTGAAGGACCTACAGGATTTTTTAATGTGATGAAAATCAGTTTGTTGGCTGTGGAAATTTAATTTGGGTTCTCAAATCGACTGACTGACTTGGCAGCACTAAGCTAACTACCACATATTATTATTTGTCTTTTAGTTATACTTGCAATTCGCTTGTTATGCATGTATTTCTCTTCTCGTCTAATTTGAAAATTAAGGCTTTTTCTCTTAACAAATATTATCAAATAAATTACAAATGAAAATAGAGCAAAAATATTCCGCTTTTTTATAAACAATTGTATGTGGTGTTAAATATAAAATGAATTAAGGAAATGATTACATCTACTCGTATGTATCTACTTGTAAATGAATAATATTGTTTATTATAATAATGGTCTGTTGAGGGTCACCCCTCACTCATAACTTGGACGACATCACCGCACCATACATCTCATACACAAGCGATCCATGTCGGTGTCCATGTCAGCCATCCATGTGTCACTGGCACACACACAGACACACGTCACGTCCCGGGTGGCGGCCATGTTGCACGCACCGACACACACACGTGACGTCACTAGCCCGCACCTTGTCCCCGCCGACCCCGGCCCCCTGGAGGAGCCGTCGGTGACAGAAGAACAATGACATGTCTCACCTACACGCACATAATATACCTATCCACAAGCACTCCTGATGGCCTCAAAACGAGCCCATGCTATAGTTGAACCTACACCACATTCATGGAATGTTTTTTGCAGACTGTATTGTCGAAATTATTTAAATCACCCAGGTGTTGGCTCATCCTTCACTAAAATTACTTTTATGTGCGTTTTACTTCATTCTACATACATTGGTAATAACTTCATACTATTATGCAGACGCAATTGCAAAAGGACTTTAAAATTATTATACACTTTAGTTTATGTCCTGTTTCACATTATAGTCATTACTTTTACTTAAACATTTTTTGAATAAAATAAATAATTGAATACTAACTGGATGATGCTTCGTCATTTATTATTTCCTTATTTGATTGTCACCCAGTAATTAATAAAAGACATGAAGGATACATTTATTTTATTTTTTATCAGCTGTGCTTGTATATTTTGTTGGTGAGGTTTTATAAGATATAGTCACATATGATCTTTATTTACTAAATTACTATTAAAACCAGTACATTTTAATGTACTTTATCTCGTTTTTAAGGGCACTTGAATATCGTTTCTAAAGAAATTACTGTCCTATTAGGTTTGATTGTTTTATTAGATATTCTGCACATATTGGCTGGTAGCATAAGCTCTGATTTGGGTGTTCTAAGAGCACGGTTTTAACATGTTAGAGCTAAAACACCCAAATACACTGCTCTTAAAACAGGCAAAAACAGAGCTTGTGCTACCAGCCATTGTTATTAATTATAATATTAAAAAAATATATATAATCTACCACATTTCATATTAAAATTGCTTTGAAAATAAAACTAGCTACAGTGTAGTAAAAATGGATTCATTTATTAGCAACATATATTAGTGGCGACAAATTACAAATTTTGTGACCTTGTGAAACTAGCACTAGGTACAGAAAAAATAACGAGTACATTTTTCAATCGCTGTTAAAAACTGAAATAAACATGGATACAGCGAATACAGGTTCCATCTCGTAAGCTACAGTTTGTGAGTAAACTTCGCTCGATTCACCCTATATTCAAAATAATACTATATTTTACTGGAATAAAAATAAAGGTCCTCGTTTACAATGTAGTAAATACATAATTAATAACGTCTGTGCAATATTGTCATGTAAATAGTAATATTCATATTAGGTACTATTTTTTTCTTTTTAACTAAAAAAAACAGCGGAAAGAGTTGTAGTTCTAGCTGTGTGGAGTGACCTCGCTTTAATTTACTATTTAAATAAAAGAAACTTTTCCTTACGACCACAATAAATCTTATTAATCCACGTATAAAGTAGGAAACGCCGCGATATAATAAATCGCAGGCGGCGTCATACACCACACGCCACAAACAAAACACGGCAGCCACAGCGCCACAGCGCAGCCACAGCACTCGTGATCAGTTATCGCGAATCGCACCACTCGAGGCGAGAACTCAAATCCACCAAATGTTTTCCTTTTATTGTTATTTTAACGCATATTTCACCACAATTTATTATACTGGAAGTTTACATGTGTAAGATTTGTCAGCGATATGATTTTTTAAATATGACACATTAAATTTAATTGGGGTATATATATATTTTAATTTACCTGCTACCGTAAATTTAGCTACATTTAAAAATAAATTCTTTCTTATATATTTCATTCTTTACTGCTTTTTGTAACCTTAAGAATTTCTAAAAATACTGCACTGAAATTTTTATAGCGGTTGGAAGTATTAAAAATGAAATTAAATTCTGCATTTAAACATAATTTTACTACTAAATGAGGGTAAAAGTAAAGTTACTATACAGCCTGCTTTGAAGAAAACTATTTAGTTTTTTTAAGATCTTATTTTCCGTAATAATTATGAAATTATGGTGATCAACTGAAAGAGTACCGTTGTCTTAAGTTTGACATTATGACTGGAAGCACAAGCTCTGTTTTTGGGTGTTTTAAGAGCACGGTTTTAACATGTTAAAGATAGCTAAAACACTCAAAAACACTGCTCTTAAAACAGGCAAAAACAGAGCTTGTGCTACCAGCCATCGTGATCAGCGCTCTTGATACTTGAATATCCTAATAATAACTGATAATTCATCTCAAATGCATAAAAAAACTTCTAAACTGCACTTTTGGCAATATGACATTAAATAAATACAGAAGAAAACTGTTCTGCAAATGAATAAACATGTATTTACCTTCATTGCCTTGGAAACAGCGAAAATAAATGTTATAATTTTAAATAAATATTCAATTTGGCACATTATCTCAATAAATATATACTTTTTTAAGACCATATTTTTATTATCTTCATTAAACCTTGGTTGTTTTTAAATTAAAGGACTCGAACAATTTGATATTGACAATAGTATATTATGCATCAGCGGAGGGAAACATGCGATTATTCCCTTGTGTGAAGTTGGCAAACCTAGACTTCACACAAGAGATAATCGCGCCCTCCCGTGAAGCATATTATACTTTTCGTAACAAGTGCACAAAAATTACCGTCTTATCGGGATAAATGTCAATTATGGGTTGCGTAAATAGTTACCTAAGAAACGCCGCAAACAGCTAATAATCGTAGTCTCTAGGGAGAGAAACATGCTACCTAGGAGAGAAACATCCTACCTAGGGATCCTAGGGAGAGAAACATAATGTTTCTCTCCCTAGGGGAGAAAAGCAGTGTTTCTCTCTCTAAAATTAGGGAATAAGAACGTGTTCCTTGTGCATGTGTTACGAAAAATATTTTCTCCTTTGATATTGCGATTTTTTCATATCAATTGCTCTCATTGTTTATTACCAAGCAACCACGTTCTCGTAAATAAAATTTGCTTCATACAAAACTAAACCTTTAATGGTATTACCCTCAAATATACAATCAATTCTAAAGCCAATCATATTCAAGGATTAGAATGGTTAACACGAGAAGTATCGGTTTAATAAAGCTGTGATTAAGTTCCAAAACTACATCAAAAGCTTAGACTTGAAAAAGTCATCTTGTGACGTATTTTTCAGTGCTCTTCTGTTGACATCTGCTATCTGCATATTATAATAAAATTATATTACCTACCAGAAACTGAATTGTAACATTAAGTAATTCAGAATTTAATTATAATATACTCGGATTGATTTATTTTTATATATTTTCAGTTTTTTAGCTATGCATAAAATTCTTGGTAAATTTAGGTATTTTGGGAGGTAATATTCGGTTAGCCCAGAGATATGAATACAAAAATAATTACAAAGAAATCCGTCTGCAAAGCATTCGCAAACTGAGATTGAGAAAGACGAGACTGTAATACCTACAAACCGTTGTTTTATAATACCCTCATGTCGGAATAGCAGTGGATGGCGCAGTAAATACTTAACTTGTCCCTTTGAGCGCTGCGCTGACGAGCTAAGCACATGGTGCTGCGACTGTTCAACTCTTCTCTTCTTCTTTTCTTCTTCTTGCCAATCTTGCCAGAGATGAAGAATTCGATGCCCTACAACTGAGGAATCTGTTCGCACCGTCATTGCTATTTACATATATTATTTGTAGTATTAAAAAGGGATGCTGAAATATCTAGAACAAGCAAAACTATAGTTACCTACATTGACAATGTTTTTGATATTTCAAATTCTCAGACCTCTCAGTCTACACTAGATGATTTAGTATCTATCTAAAGTTCATGTTATACTCGTACATATTCGAAAGATGTATAAATAAGATAATAATATAAATTTCTCTCTGCTTAAATAGCTCAGTTGCTGTGGAAATATGAACTCAAATTCAGATCTTACAGCCTACTGATTCTTAACAAAAACATTGTTCATGTTGCTCTTCTCCACTAACAACTCCGCGGGCAATGATATTACGGCAGGTGAGTTGCATTTCACACACAAACATACGTCACAGCAACACAGTTCTATAAATCAGAACTGTGTCGCTGTAGACGAAACCCGTTGTCAATGCCTATCATAGATATAGGAGTCTTTGGGATCGATGCTACGTTAGACACTATGACAGAAGAATTCGGTTGATGCCATACGTCGGACACAGGTGACGTGGTGTAGCGGTTAGCATCTCTGCCCGGCAAGCGGAGGGTCCCTGGTTCGAATCCAGGCGTCATCCGAATTTTTCTGTCATAAAAATTTAACTTTAAAAAATTATCTTCATTACTGTACGTTCAGTCGAAGTCATATGTTAAAAATTATGCATTTATGTTGTTACATTACGTAATGTAATTTTGATAGTAAAATAATATAAATTATTCTGTTTCTTTCACAGTAATGAAACCAGTGGCACTTAACATGTTTTCTTTAAGTAAACCACCCTTAATTTTGCGAATTTTTTAAAAATTCTTTTTGTTCCGTTATCAGTACAACGTATTATATATACCCTTAAAATTTAATCCATAAGTACAGAAACATCCTGTATAAACTGAATATTATTTTAGTCTCCTGTTGCACAAGCTTTTGATATCATTTAACTAATTTTAGTGCTGCAATACAGGGTATTTCAAAATTATTGCAAAAATAAAGGGTTTATATTACTTGATGTACTGACTACAATGCAAGCAGATTTTCCTCGATATTCGCAAAAATAATTGTACATTACTTGCAGCAAACATTTTTCGTGCCACTGGATTGATAGGTTACAGTAATACATAAAAATTAGTAAACATTTGTGGGGATCCACTCCACGTACATCATTATATAGTCCATAACACTCTTATTTTTTTGTTAATATTTTATGTAATTTTTTGTATCTAGTCTGACGAGGTTAGGAGTTGCCAAGAGAAAAAAAGATGATTATTATTGTTTTTTGTTATTGGTTGACATTAGTATAAAATAAATATAAATCTTCAGAATGTTACTGGTTATTTTATTACTCCACTATAATACGCTCCTATACATTAAATTTTATTTAATCTAATTAAAATTGTGTGACAAATCCTTCAATGTTTAATATTGATTAATCTTTGTTTATTACTGTAACTTATCAGACCAGTGGCACGGAAATTGTTTGTTTCAAGGAATATGCAATTGTGTTTGCAAATTTATTTTGCATTGTAATCAGTACATACTAGTTATTTATGTATTAAGGAAATATTCTAAGGTTTTATCCTGAGACTGTAACTGTAAATTTTCAGTTGATTGATTACCGAAGCTTATTCCAGAAATGCATACTTTTTTCCCGACGTCCCGACTTTTCAATTTAAATAATTTAATTTATTTATGGTTCATTGATATGCGTTCAGAAAATCAAGTTTGCAATGAAACAAATTCATAAAATAATATACCTATGTCATTAATTTTTTTGCAATAATTTTGATACATCCTATATAGATTTTATTTTATGCAGATGTAAATACAAATGTAATTTGTTCAAACATGATCGACAAATAAATTATATTTAGTTGGATTAATGTAAAATAATGCAAAAAGAAAATACAATTAAATTGTTATAAATTTAAATTCCTCATAGTTATTTGTATAGCGAGGCTTATCGACGAATGAATTTGTCGGCGATGGCGATAGCCGAAGCAAAAGACATTCTGAGTACGCCAAACATAGGTTAGCAGTTTTAAAAAACGTTGTCAATAGCAGCAACCGATAAAAAATTAATGATTGGTAACAATTTTAGACAGTTGCATATAACACGCATTTAAAAATGCCATTCATCTCTACGAATACTTCAAAGTGTGAGGAATAGACAAGTTCGCACTGAATTATTTATGATTGTGGCGAATCTATATAACTTGTTTGTAAATATATCAAAAAATTATGAGAAAATCAAATTTTCAAGTCGAATTTTATTATATTTTTTCAAATACATAACATCACACTATATCACATTAATTGGGGTTGCACGAATCCTTAAAATATTTACAGTATATGATATACTGTATATCGACTAATCAGAGTTATCAAAAATACTTCCATTCAAATTTGAACAATATGTTTGACGTAGATATCATCTTATTTGAAAAAAACGGTATTTATGTTTAAATTTAAAAGAAAAAGGTAGTATCCTTGATGGAGGAGGAACTACAATTAAAAGAAATAAAGAAACGAGCGTAACTATGGAGAAAATTAATTTAGACTTTTATAAATGAGCGATAAATAATGATGCGTGCTTAATATGTGATTTACAACATAAACAAAGTAATAAATAAAAGTATTTTCATGTTAACTTCAAGAGCATGCGTCGAGTTTATAAAATACGATCTAATAACAGTAAAGAACAAAGGAAAAAATGAATTTTTACCCCTTCGTTGAAAACTTTTATCCGGTAGATATCTGCGGTAGTTAGCTGCAGAATACAGCCACTAACAGAGTGCGCTCTTATTTCTAATTAAAAATAACCCTTTTCTGAAGTTCGTGGCACTGCGTCGCAGTTAATGAGGCCTTAGCACAGAGGTTGAGAAGTCAAGGGCTGTTTTGCACACCCGGTACGCTTATTCACACCAATACACTGATGTGCCCTTGACACTGCATTCATTCAAATCATTCAGCAGCACTTATTTTTCACTTTAAAATATTTGACTTGACATGATAGTTTATAAAATTATAAAGATCCATTATTAATATTCAGAAAAATGTTTTAGTACTTATGGTAAAAGCAAATAGTTAGTTGTGTATTAAGATCGTAAAGTGATTCTTTGTTATTCGAGCACGGTAATTGCAGCGCGAGTAACAAAGACACTTTACGCTCGTGATACATACATAATTTTTTCTACGATTGCATCTTAGAATTATTTAAAAACGTATACGTACTGAAAATAAATTCATTCTGTTAACTGTCAATATGACAAGTTTCTGTTTTGTTTGTATCCTTGGTAACTATTGAAATAAGCGCGCATTTAACGTCTTTTTCGCTCGTTGCCTTTGGAGATGCGCAAAAAAGATATTTTTCGATTGTTCCACAGAAAACGTTAACTTTACGATGACAAATGAGAGCGTAATTGTTAACTTTTCATAGCAATCGAAGAAAAATAAACTTTTTAAAAATGCATGGCTGTCTTTAAAAAAGAAATTGTAATTTGTTTTAGTTACTTCATTCCAATGAAGATATACAGTCAATAAACCAAAACGTTGATATTCTAACAAAATAAATCGAGGCATTATATGCGAGCATTATGGTTCATAAGGCTTGCTAGTAATGCCTGCTAAAATTAATGTAACTTCTCAGTTTAGTGATACTGTTATACTCATTACTATAATTATAATTATTATAAATTATAACTAAAATAAATAAATAAATATATCGTCATTTACCCATTACTGAGTTTTCACCATTTGATAAAACGGTTCTTGAGGACCCGAGTTCGATTTCCGCAACCGACAAACTGTCTTTCACCAATTTAATATCAACTCCTGCGGCTCCCCCACCACTAAGAACTTTGGTGCCGTGATTTGACGGCTGGTAACCGCATTTCACGCATAAAAATATATCACTTACCGAGATCTGCTACGGCAGAGTGCCACACCCAGTAATGGGTAAAAGGCGTGATAATATATTTATTTATTTATTTTATAAAACTTTTGTATGATTAATACCAAAATGTGATGATACTTAAAAAAATACTCCTTTTACTCATTACTGGGTGTGATACTCTGCCGATGCAGATCTTGGTAAGTGCTATATTTATGCACGACAAATGCGGTTACCAGTTGTCACCACGGCTTCCAAAGATGTTAGTGGAAGGAGAGTCCCAGAGGAAATTTTAATATGGTGAATCGGCTGTGGAATTCTAACCAGGGTTCTCAAATCCACAGGCCAACTCGATACCACTGAGCCACCTACCCCATATATAAATTAAAACTAATTCTACATATTCTAATGAAAAATAAACACATATATGTACTACGAACGGGTTTCCACAAAATTAAATCTAATCCTATGGCTCCTCCTTCACTAATATCTTTGGACACGGTGATTTGACGGCTGGTAACCACTCTTCCGCGAAGAAATATATCACTTACCGAGATTTTCTACGGAAGAATGCCACACCCAGTAATGGGTAAAAGACATCATGATATATTTATGACCTCGGGTTGGATATCGTCGCCCGCTGTGAATTATTATATATCGAAAACCGCTCTGGTGCATACATTACGATTGTGGCTGCTTCCATTTAAATTCTGGTGAAATTCAAGAAGTCACAAAATATAATATTTTTAAGTAAATAGCCAAATATTATTAAGCCGAAAGATATTTGTATTGTAGAATGAATAAAAAAGATGGTTTTATTGAATTGTAATTTTAAATTCTTTTTAAACATAAAACAATGTCATTTGTCCAAGATCTGTAATATTATATTCACACCATAAATTTGATAAAAGAAGAAATGAAATATTTATATTATTTATTTGTTAATCATCTAATTCATCAACATTTACCTGATTGGATTAAGTTGTATGCTTCTGATATGTTTGTTTTATTTATAAAAACTAATGTTACATTTGATAATATTAAAGAACATAACTGCAACTCATTTCTGTTGATTCCAGTCATAATAATTTAAAGTAGTGTGAGTATATTTCGTCGCTAGTGCAAGTAGCTAGTGGCATTCAAAGACGTTAACAGAGCCATTTACCGCGACATTTGAACGGGCGATAGTGTAAATACACACACAAGTGCACGCTATGGCAAAATGAAACCATTAAAGGATTTAAATTTCAGCAAACTGCGAATGTGGATTAGCATACTCTACGGTGTTCGCCGCTGATTTTATGTCCCATAAACGTAACCTACGCCAAGGAATCCACAAGAATCGCCCATAGTCTGTGAACGTTCCCGTCACGAGTTTTATAATCATTGTTGCTAACTACACTCCTAGGAAGTAAATTACGCGTTTATGCGACGTGCCACAACTTCATATTCATATACATATATAGGAATACTGCTGCCCTGTTCTCAGAAGGAAGATTATTGGAAATTATAATTTAATTTAAAGACCATTAACATCAGTTATTCCAAACTCTTTTGCTCGAGTGTTGCCGCGATTTACTCCGTTGAATGTTTAATGCACAACGCGCAGTGTTATGTTTTATTCACGTGATCACGGATGAGTTACAGACGCGGTAGTTCGTAAAATATCCGCGAGAGGCTGGTCGACTTTTAATGTTCCTAATTGTAACAGTCACAAACGCTATCTCTAGATACTTTACTATAACAGGCCATTCATGTCGGATTTTTATAGAGCCTGTTCTGATTTTATTGCCATGATCCATGGTGTGGACACTGATTTAGTTGTCACTTCTGATTGTTGTACTTTCAACTGGAAGAAATTATAATTTATTTGCTTTTTATTTCTTCTACATAAAAAAAAAAATTTTTGTAAATTAACTTTCTAAGAATCTTAAATGAAATTTTACTGCAGATTGAATAAGTCTGCCAAATTATGTCAGATACATAGCCGAACTTAAGACAATAGTTTTACTGAACTGTAGTGGTCTAAGGTTCCTTTTAACACCATGGTTTATGCTCAACAAAATTCTGCATGAGATGAGACTCATATTTTATTAAAATTACAACGTTCATTTATAACAACATAGTCAGATGTTCAATTGGTCAAAACCACAAAAATTCAGTATTGAATAAATATATTTTATTATTAATCATTTATTACGAGCGTCATCATACCTAGCTCTTTACAACGAGTGTAATCTTTAATATTGATGTTATATAAATATATCAATATAAAAAATAAATAAATATAAATATATCATCACGCCTTTTACCCATTACTGGGCGTGGTACTCTGCCTAAGCAGATCTCGGTAAGTGATATATTTTGTCGCGTGAAATGCGGTTACCAGCCGTCAAATCACGGCCCTCAAAGATATTAGTGGAGAGGGAGCCACAGGGGTAGATTTTTAAATTGGTGAAAATTGTTTGTCGTCTATGGGGATCGAACCAGGGTTCTCAAGATCCACAGGCCGACTCGATACCACTGAGCCACCTACCCCATGATAGCGATATATAACTGCAAAATTACAATTTTCCATAAATTTCGATTGAGTGACGTGACGACAATGATAGTACTACTCTAACATAACTTAATACTTACACAAAATGGCATCCGTTAAACTAAAAGAATTATCTGTAAAAATAAGTATAAGTAAAATTAGTCATGGTTTAGCTCCAGAAAATAATACACTAAATAAGAACAAAAGTCGTTGGAACTGATCTATGCGATAACGCGAGTTAAGCAACATTGCGCGCGGCGAGTATTTGGACGGGTGACCGTCAAGAGAAACCCGCGTTGCTGTTGACTCTAAGATCTAAAACGCAGGATCAGGGCGTAATGGCGGCATATGACCTTAGCAGTTGGTCCGCCAGGAAGCCAGAAGGAAAAAAAAAGAACAAAAGTTAAGTGAGGAACTATCAATAAATATTAATCCCACATACTCCACAGGTCAACTTTATCAAATCACATACACATCATTCGATATCTTTTCATACATCGTTTGTAAATTGGCTACTACAGTATACACAGCTGCTCGTTGTATCGTTGGAGAACTAGGTATAACCCAAGGATGCTCGCTGTAATATAGGCTGGCAGCGACGAACCATTACAGCTCTAAGCTGCTCGTTGCAATCTAACCACAGATCATTCCAACTCGAAGCTCAAGTCACACCAGGCTTCAGCCATATCCAAGATTTTAAACTTACAATATTCTCAACAATACCATAATTCAATTTATTTACCTATTTAAACTAATGGAAGAAAACGAATAACTCGGCAATACAATAATAAATTATTATATAAATACTTAAATTCGTTAAAATAAACAGGTATGATATATAAATGAATCGAGACATAATTAACAAAATTAATTATTTGAAATAAAAATGATTACTTGAAAGTTGTAGACAATGATAGATTATTAATAAAAGATGAATTTTGAACTTTCATTATCTTTATTTTTTTAGAAATATATAACAATATATAACACAACTTTTCGATTGATATAATCTTCAATCGTTATCAAATGAGTAAGTATTCACAGAAAAAATGAAAGTTCGAAATTTATCTTTTATTATAAGTGATTAAGGTATAAATATACTTGCAATTGTATAGTACTACTTTCAGAATTGCAAAAAGATCGTGGCAGATCTCCGCTAGTGATATATTTTGCATGTCAAGTGGCTGTGGAAATTGAACTCGGATTCTCAAATCCATAGACAATCGCATTATCACTGAGCTATCTATTCTATAGATATATACAAAAATAAATACCACATTGCGCAGATATTTTAGCAAGCAAAATCCCTTTCTAACTGTCAAATAATTATAGCATTTATTTATTTATGTTACGCTGTACAACAGGAACTTAATCCCAATTACAGTACAGGGTCCGCACTCACCGAGCCGCAGTGTAGTAGTTTATATAATTTTTAGCTTGAGTGCGATTCAAACTCGAGATCTCTGAATTTTAAAATCAATTAAACAAAATAAATAAAATTAAATAACAATAATTTTCACAGGAGTATCTTTTCTATAAATATATTATACATTCTTTTGCTGAAATGCGTCATTGAGTGGATGGGAATAAAGAACATATTATTATAAATATATGTCTTTTATTTTTTCTTTGCTGTACTGGGATAACAAAATATGCGTCTTAGAAACAGAAATTTGATGATCTAATTATCTAAAATATTCGTACCCAATTTTTTCTTGAGCTGGTTGTCTCCTTTGAATAATTATTTCTATTTAAGCGATCCCACGAAAATTAACCAGGTCTATCCCTAAAAATCTAAGGATAATTGGAGATAATTCGCAGTGGCTGCAGTTTAGACATAATTTAATGCATTAGAATACAGTAAGAATAACTTTAGTTGCACGCTGTGTGCTTCGGAGCCATGCAAATTGCAAATTCATCGGCTACTGGTTGTTAGCCACAACTTATCGAATTACCATTTGAATTAGGTTTGAAGCCGCATTTTGAATTTGACAGTTGCATGCCTGCGCTATCATTATATTAGAATTCCAGGGTTCAAATTCCGAATGGCGGAATGTTTTTGCGTTTTCGGCAATATGCCCGCAAACGTAAAGTTTAATATTCAGTAGCTGTATTGTAGTTTTTGTTTTTAGACACAATTTAACATGTAAATATGTTTTCGAACGTAGAATTATTTAATGTGTTATTATATTCAAATTCAAACAATAGCAATTTTCTTTATAATATTTTAGGATAAGAAAAATTGTTTTCAAAGAAATATAATTACGAAATTTGGTTCCCACGTCAATGTTATTTTTGTTTCGTGTAAGAATTCTCAGAACTGACGCTGCTTTGTTTATGCCTCCGCATTAGTCGAACAATCCTTGTCAATGCCTAACAAGCTCACAAATACACACTTAGCACCAGTTTTATCTGCACGTACAATCTGTGAACGATATTTTCAAATTTTATTTTGCAAATTACACATGTAATTAAGATAATTATGATCATCCAGAATTTTAACAAAATTTTAAAGCTTTCATTTAACTTTTAATACGAAACTAAAAAATAAAATTAGTAACGAATTTAAAATTTGAAGGCAAATTTAATATAGAATAGTAGAATCGTGAAATCTATCCAGGTAAAAATCTATGTCGCTTATGAATATGTTTACATGAATTCTTCGACTTGTAATGAAAATAGGAAAGCTAAAACGGAATGAATATTCTTTGTTATCATGCTAATTACTATAAACGTACTATTCAGCATTGCCACCAATAGAAGAATAAGTATAAAATGAAATATATAATATACGACAATTTAAGTACCTATATAAATGATTTCTTTTGAAATTTTACAAGTTTTACAAGTATATCTAACCTAAGTGTAGATAATTTAAATATTATGTATTAAATTTAATATAATTCTGCGGGTTCATAAATAATATAATATACACCTCGGTTATAATTGTTAATTGTTTCATTAGGACTAAACATATAAGTTTTCGGGTAGAGTAATAAAGGCAATATTGCTAGTCTCGAAATGGTATGTTTAGTCCGATTGAAATATATTATTATTTTTTACCCACTTATTTGGATAATTTCGCAGATTTATACAAATTAAAATGAAACAAATTGAAAACATATTTTATGTTACCATGGACACGCTATTGTTTTTTGCTCTTAGGATCAAAGCTATCATTTTAAAATAAATAATATTCCTGACATAGGGTTCTTTTACTATTAAAAAAGTTGAAATAATGGTGTCATATTGAAGTGGGCGAAAAAATATGTATAGGCTGGATATATAATAGTATATTATATATCCAGGGAGAGAAATGCAGATTTTCTAGAGATGTAGAGGGAAATTGCATTCCCCCCTGAGGTATATATATATATATATATAATTTTTTACACGACCGAAGCAATTTTAAAATAAAAAATGTAGGTTTAAAACCTTATTTGACATTTCATAATTTTAAGATTTTGAAGTCTATGAAAAATAAAATATAATAAACAGAATTACTTGACAACCGTAATGTTTTATTTATTAATTAAATGTCATTATTTGTCAAAATAATGAAAATTCCCCCAGGTTTATAATCTTCACATTTTGTCCCTAAGGGCGAAATGTGTTCTGTCATGATTTCGCGGTCATAGAAACGGAGTTTCTCTCCCGATTGTGTAAAATAGTATGTTATGTATCAAGGGAGGGAAACAAGCGATTTTTCCCGCGTGTGAAGTTGGCAAACCGAGACGTAAGCGAGGGGAAAAAATCAGTGTTTCTCTCTCTAAAATTAGGAAATAAGAACGTGTGTTATGTGCATGTGTTACGAAAATACCTATTATATTATTATTTAGTTTTATCTATAATAAATACAACTATTGTTTTTGTTTAAGGTAGTTTCATTTTATAACGTTTTTCATTAAACATATCTTGATTGATTCGACGCGGATACATTTGTTCGGTAGTAAGGTCAGCGTTACAACAATCGAATCCGGAGATCCTCAGTTCGAATCCCACTCAAGCTAAAAATATACTACCACACTGCAGTTTAGTGAGTTAGGACTTAGGTCCCTGTAATAGGAATTAAGTTTCTATTATTCAGATTTCCATAAATAAATAAATAATAATGCGGTTATAAATATCTATAAACTGCAAACAAAATTACTACACAATTAAATTGAAATTATAATTTATAAACTGGGTTTCTTTAGTAATTAGAACTTGCATTTAAAAATTTTAAAACATAATACCTTCAATTTCAATTTTGTTTATGTAAATTTTGCTTTTATATCTTAATATTGTTATTATTAGTATAAGAACAATTATTTGTTACCAAATTATGCTTATGTTTAAAATAGCACAAGTTTCTCCATAGAAGTAAGTAAATGTGAAAATAACTTTTGTTAGTACTTGATAGCAGCAATTTTAGTTTCTACTCCTATTAATGTACAATTTTTAGATTTATTATTTTAATTTTTGACTATGTTATTCCTGGCGATTAATTTAATATTGACTTTTTTATATCTTCCAAAAGGAATTACGAAAATAAACCATTTCTCATAGTTATTAAATATTAAAAAATTGAAGTTTATTTATTTATTTATGTTACGCTGTAAAACAGGAATTAAATCCCAATTACAGTACAGGGTCCGCACTCACCGGACCGCAGTGTGATAGTTTATATAATTTTTAGCTTGAGTGCGATTCGAACTCGGGATCTCCGGATTCGTATTTCGTATCGCTATTCACACCACCGTACTGATATAATAAAACCAAATTTAATTCAAAGAAAACAAATCGGGATATGAAATATTAATACATTTACTATGGAGGGATAAGGCTTTACTTAAAAAAAGATGTAATAAAATAATTTAATTTTTAATTAAATGTATCCTCTCCTCATTATTTCTTGGATATATTGTTTTATTACATAATTCAGAAATTATTATTTTCCAATGACCGTCTATTTGATAAGAGTGAGTAAATAGCATATTTTTAGAATCTTGTACAATTGCTGTTGCAGTTAATTTGAAGTCGTCCTAAAACTTTTATCGTAAGTACTTCCAGTGTGTCATAGTTTCATTATTTTTATCGGCAGTATCCGACAAATAAATCCGCAAAACGATCCAAAACAAAACGCGTTTCTGTAGCAACCAATCGTCCTAATCACGATAACAATCCCAACCCATTGAGAGCGCAGGTTCACCCTCCTAAAGAACGAAGGGCGGCTGGGCTGTTCGAAGGATCTCGTTAGTATTTATATGTCCCGGTGGACCTTCACTGCCGCCACCGTGAACGCTGCGAAAGGCTACGAACCCTATCGGCAAGGACTGGGCCGGAAACGCCGAGGTGTAAAGGGACCTTATATCAAAGAATATTTCATAGCCCACTTCGCTACGCTATCACACCAACGGTAATTGTTTTATGCGCTTTATCTTTTGTGTAATTAAAATTATTCCACGGTGTTCGTGGTTACAAAGTTATAGACACCGGGAGATCACAGATAGGGTTAATTATTAAGACCCTATCGGAAGAATTTCGCAAAGGAAACTTCTAGCGAAATTATTATTTATTTTCACACTTAGCATTTAGAAGAAAAGCCAGAGTTTCAGAAAGTTTATTAACCCTGATCTTCTATTCAAGTCTATCTAATTGAAAAAATCTATTCTTAATTATTATTTTATTCTTGAAGATAACATTATGACATTCAACAATCTCATTAATTGTTAAGATAATTGTTATTTACTGTCAGATTAAAGCAAAAAGAAAATTCGGAAGATTCCTTTCGTCGTATTGCATAGAATACGTAAAAAACGTCCGGATGAAGAACTAACATACGTATACAGATAAATAGTACGCAGCACGAAGTACTAGGACACAGTATACTGAACATGTTTGAACATACTTCATGCAATGGAATGATTGGAATTTTCCTCTTACGGAAATCTGACTATATACTCATCCATGTTTATTGGTTTCGGAATGATATGATATTTAAATGTATGACAACGCCATAACAAATAAAGTAAGGTGTTATATTCGTGATATTCAAGCAAACTCTAAAAATATAAACAGAAATATACAATAATAACTACCAAATTGCTTAACTTTTCTCACAAATTAGCAAATATAAATGACACTATACTACATCTAAAAGGAAGTGAAATAAAATTTAGTACATCAACCACCTGCACAATTTGCAACAAATCAGAAGAAGATGATCTCTACTACTTCTACACTTCCTGTCCAATACTCTTACCCACCAGACAACACTACCTGGACACGCTTTGGAATATGAACATTGATAAAGACAATTTCTATAAAGCTTTCTTTTCAGGAGAAGACAAAAATATAATTCACAAAATTTATTATTATACTTGATATGCGATAAAACTAAGATTCTTTGCGTTAGAGATGTGAAAATAAATACATTTGGAGATGCAACTCTCAATTTAATGAATACATAAATTGTAAAGTAAACCATGTAGATTAAATATATACGTATTTACAAAATGTCCAGCTATCTTTGTATAAGCTCTTATGCTTGAAACAAACAAATATATTGGCTGGTAGCACAAGTTCTGTTTTTGCTTTGTATTTGGGTATTTTAGCTATCTCTAACATGTTAAAACCGTGCTCTTAGAACACTCAAAAACAGAGCTTGTGCTACCAGCCATTATTATTATTATTATATTATTTTCGTGACAAACTTGAAAACGTAAAACGTATGTTTTATACCCTGTACAAATTATCTAACGAAATTGCAATCCATGGATTTCAGTCGATAGTATTAATGTGTCAATGAGTTTAATATGATTCATTTTATAATTTATTAAATAAAATAAATATATCATCACACCTTTTATCCATTACTGGGTGTGGCACTCTGCCGTAGCAGATCTCAGGAACTGATATATTGCTTCGCGTAAATTGCTGTTACCTGCCATCAAATCACAGCCCTCAAAGACGTTAGTAGAGAAGGAGCCACAGGGAGTGATTTAATTTGGTGAAAATTGTTTAACAGCTGTGGGAATCAAACCTGGATTCTCAAATCCACAGGCCAACTCGATACCACTGAGCCACCTACCCCAGTTATGGTAGTAAATGAATAAATATTATTTTATAAAAAATGTGATAGGAAATAAAATTTGTTCTTTCTTTATTTGGTGCAATTTGCTTCAAAATTATTTAGAATCATTAGTGGAAAATGGAGGAACAAAAAAATCGTTTAAATTTAAATGTTATGTTTAAAAGTTTTAATTTGTTGTAATAACATGTCTGTAAATATGTAGTAATAGATATTTGAAAAATAAAATGTCACATTTTTCTTATAATCAGATAGCATTGAAAATAAAATACAAATTAAACTAAATTTCATTCTGACAGTTAAAACAAGAGTTCCTTGTATGACCTTAATTGTTGTTTTTTTAATTTTCAAATATCACATTTTATTTTAAAATTATCGAGTACTATAAACAGCTAGCATAACAAATTTAAGCGTTTTAACATAAAATTTAATTTTAAACAATTTGTTATTCTTGTATTTTTGCTTGTTATCTAAGGGTATACAGATATTGAATTCAGAATAAAATTCTCTATCGAACAAACAAAAATTCCATTTAAAATAACAAACTTGGGATCCACAGTTTGTGAACCACTAGTTGAAAAAAATATTTTTATGCTCATTAAAATAGTCTTGTAATAGTTATTTACGTATCAAGTGCAGAAACGTGGGTTTTTTTGAATGAGTGGTCCATTGCTGCATGAGCGAAGCGAATGCTGCAAGACCGTGAGTTCAAAAAAACCCCTTTCTGCACGAGTTGCGTACACTATATTTTCTACAACCATAAACAAAATTTGATAAAAATAATAAAACAAATTTCAATAATTGTAACATCTTTGAAATTTTTTATTAATTTAGAAACTTTAGAAAGATACCTGGTTTAATGTATCCATGACAACTCAATTATTTTGTTGATATGGAGGAAAAATTTCTCCGTGCTTTCAATTTAAAAAATGTTTGAATCGAGTGGCGAAAACGTATTAGATTCCATAGACATTATAGAAGAAGCAAATGCTGCAACATTAAATTTGCTTCTAAATAAATCGAGAAAAAGATATGAAAAAGAACATGATTTGTTTATATTAAATTACTTTTCTGCACTAGTGCAGAAATAATTCACATTTTTTGCACTAGTGCAAAAATCTGCTACTATCATAATAAAAATAAGTTCAAAAACGCCTACTTGTTTTAATGGTTGTAGAAAAAATAAATTTAACTGACCTGGTAGATCTTATAGTTCTCGAGATAACAATAGTGGACAAATGAAAATGAACACTTATATATACAGGTGTTTCACAACTTAGATAAAAAAATTAAAGGGTATATTTTGTACGACGTGCTGATCATGAAACAAAAAGAATTTTTTTTTAAATCGCAAAACTATTTTCCATGTTTCCCAGTCCAAAATTTTTCGTTGCCACTGCCACTGGGTAGATGATTATGTTAAAGTTAATAATTAAATAATATTCTAGTCTAAATAACTGCTAATAATTGAATTGTGTAATTATTCTTTCGTAGTTGATACCTACTTCATTGTTTGTGTTTAATAGGAAGGCGAATCCAGTGCAGTACTACAAAAAATGTTTTAGGTTAACAACCCTTAATTTTTCGAATTTAAAAAAATTTCTTTTTGTTTCATGATCAGCACGTCGTACAGAATATACCCTTTAATTTTCTGCTCTAAGTTGTGAAACATCCTGTATATATATAATTCTGAGATATGTTAAAATGATATGTATGTATTTTTTTTGTTAAAAATTTGCTCATAATATAATAAAATTGAAATATTTTAATAAATAAAAATAACTACTTGTTAATATTTTTTCATAACTAACATAATATTTGTTACATATTGATTGTTATATTAAATATTTATAGGTAGGTATTTAAATAACGAACAATGATTAGACTTGCGCATATCGTAAGAACTTGAATTTATCATTTAGTATTAGTAGTGCATGCTGGAGTGTAGAATTGTAGATTGTTTTATGTGTTTATGCTAGTGCGATTTCAATGTAGTTTTCGATAAAATGGGAGCTGAAAAAGGTAATTACGTTTGTTTATTAAAGTTGACTAAATATTATATACAGGAAGTAACAGCGAAATCAACCACCGCCTATATTTTCTTTATTATTATAGTTACAAAAAAATATTATAAAGAAAAGTTGTAGAAGACCAAGGGGGACATCTGCTTAAAGAATAAAATAATTTTTTAAACCAGTGGTTCTCAAGTTACAACACAAAGTTATATTTTTTCAAATGGGATTATACATATTTTGTAAGCCTATTCGATAGAGTATTTTTTTCTGAATTCAACCATATCATCATTTTATATCCTTACATAACAAAAATATTTTGAAAATTCAATTTAAAGTTTCGATAAATTTTATTTAACATGACACAAAACAGTAGGCTTACAAAATATGTATAATCCCATTTGAAAAAATATAACTTTGTGTTGTAACTTGAGAACCACTGGTTTAAAAAATTATTTTATTCTTTAAGCAGATGTCCCCCTTGGTCTTCTACAACTTTTCTTTATAAAAATTTTTTGTAACTATAATAATAAAGAAAATATAGGCGGTGGTTAGTTTCGCTGTTACACCCTGTATACATATATTGGAATATGATGGTTGAACTTAAATACATTCAAAGTCATAACTCAAAACCAACACTTATAGAAAGATTTATTTTTTTTATCTATATGATATTTAGATATAAACCTAGTTTTTTTATTATTGGTTGTTTCGACAACATTGGTCTTAACAGCTGGTACAATAATGTGGTTATAAATCTAGTTAATTATTATATTTTCAGTAAAATAATATTTTGAAGAAGATTTAATATTCGTTAATAATTAATTAAAAATATATTGAATTTCTTTCTCGTTGACAAAATCATATGCAGCTATGACGTCATAACTTATAATTTTAGAGGAAGTATATACTTATATTTTTAATTGTTGAGAACCAGCAAATAAATTTAAAAAAAAAAACCTTTTTACGAACAAAATGGCTCAACACTGTATGGTATTAATTTGTTTTTTAATTCATAAAATTTGATGAAATGTCACGAATCAAACTCAATAGATACTTACAGAGACATTATTTTAAGTAACTATATAATGACACATATGAAATTAATAATTATTTGCTTGGATTATTAAGCGTAACGTGACTTTGGTTATGTCGAAAATATATTAACTTTTTTCTAAAATTCATTGGCTTTTTTCTTACTATTTTAGTTCATTTCTATAAGTGTCTATTATTCAGTAAATATAACAGAAATAAATACATCATCACGCCTTTTACTCATTACTAGGTGTGCCTCTCTGAATTAGCAAATATCAGTAAGTGATATATTTCTTCGCGTGAAGTGCGGTTACTAGCATAAAATATTAAGTATAAAGCTTTAAAAATATTTTTATGTTCGACTGCATCATATTACCTTGTTTTACGACACTGTTTACTGTCCATAATCGGGTACTTTATTGGACTAGTACGATAAAAATGCAAAATTGGACTGCTATCAATGTCACATTAAAACAAAATTCAAAAGAAATATTTAAACACCATTTTCTGTATGTATTATATGTGTCTTCATACAATTGTTAGCTATTCTCTTGCATTAGATGCAAGATCTTTTATTTCTTTTGGAACGTCTTCAATGTCTTCATCCATCTCAACACTTTTTTCACTTTGACAATTTGATGAATAAAGCAACAAATGCATAACAACGAAGCACACTTTGAGATGCAATTAAATGTTTTAAATATAGGTATTGACATAATCATATTTTAAGAGAAAATATTCTCCATGAAGTCGAACATAAAACGTTGTATGCAACTCGTACATAATCGGACTTTATAGACTCGCCTTATTTATTAGCCTCGGTCGCTGCGCTCGCTCTGCCATCAAATTCGGCTCGTCAAATAAAGACCTAAATTATGTACTTGTTACATAAACTACTATTTTCTGCAACTGTCAAAATTTTTTCACTTTTTTCACTAATATCAATACGCGAAATACTTTATTTTTTCACCATTTACATTACTATGACCACGCGTATATTGCGCACATTTTTGCATCTTAGTGTAGAAAATGTGTATTTCGCGCACGCCTTCAAATTATTTTGTTTTCACGTTATATCACATCAATGGTACCAAATTCAAATTATCTTTGATTGTTTTTCTTCAATTTACTTGAATATATCAATAATTATTGAATTATACTTTTTTGACAGTTGTAGAAAAAATATTGTTCGTATTTCGTGGGCGAAATTCTTGTTTTTTAGCTTGTTCGAATGACTTTTTTGTCTCGAGCTGCGGTCTCGGTGAAAAACGACATTCTCACGCGCAACAAAAGAACACTCATTTCGCGCACTTAATTCAAAACTACCTATTTTTTTCAATATTATGATATGTTTTAATTAATTAGTACTCCACCACTATGAAATAAAAAAAATAAAAATTTCCCATACGGCGAATACCGAACTATGAGGTATACAGGGTGCTTCTAAATTTAATAGTCAAACTTTAAGGGTACATATTACAAGGTGTAATGTTAACGAAACAAGATTTTTTTTAATTCGCAAAATTATAGGTGGTTGACTTAAAATATATATTTTTTAGTGGTACTGGTTTCATAGTTAAATTAATAATTACATTATAATGTAATAGTTATTTACATTGCAAGACCGTTATACAGAAATTTACAGGCGAGCATAGAAAGGTAACGGGCGAGCGCAAGCGAGCCTATTATCTGTGTGAGCCTGTAAATTTCAGTTAACGGTAGAGCATTGTACAATGTTTTATGTGCATTTGAATCGCAATATATGTATATTTAATAAAATTAATTGCAATAGTATAACGTAATAACTAAAATGTTCAATCAAAGTAGACTTCTAAAATCTGACAGATTTTTTTTAATAAAAAAATATTTAAGTGTCAAACGTTTAAAATTAGATATATTGTCATGATAACTAATGTCAACAGCCCGTTATAATTTTTAGACGGGTTAGCACGTTATAAGTCTCGTAACCCCTAGAGACAGAGTTAAGTAAACAGTTTATTACGATTCAAATGTACGTAAACACTACAACAGTAATTTTTCATTATTCAACAAGAGCTAAATGACTATAGTGATTACAATTATAAGTTAATTATTAACATATTAGAAATAGAAAACTATCAATTAAGTGGTACTAAAAATTTTTACTTCAGGAAACGTGTAATTATTATTTTTAAAGTCGGTACATGTTTTATATACATTTTCTACGATTGCAATGAAAAGTTGACAATTACGCTCTCATTTGTCATCATAGAGTTCACGTTTTCTTTGGAACAATCGAAAAATATCTTTGTCGCTCGTCTCCAATGCCAACTTGTAAAAAAGATGTTAAATGCGCGCGTTTCCAACGGCAACATACGAAAAAGATATTAAATGCGCTCTTATTTCAATTGTTACCAGGGATACAAATAAAACAGAAACTTGTCATATTGACAGTTGACAGAACAAATTTATTTTCAGTATGTATACGTTTTTAAATGATTTTTAGATGCAATCATAGAGAAAATGATGTGTGTATTACAAGCGTAAAGTGTCTTTGTTCCTCTTACACTATTGCAGCTCTCGTCTTCGGCTCGCGCTGCTATTACCGTGTTCGAGTAACAAAATAAATAAATTTACTTTTCATAGTTATTATTCACTTTATAAATTAAAATTTAGGTTATAGGGAAAATGCATATCTACTGGATTTTTTTTGCATCTGTTCTTCAAGTACATTCAATTAAAAAAATTATACAAGTAGACCATTTAAAAAATCGATGAAACAAATCCAGCAAAATAAAAAATGTATCTGAGCGAGTTAACAAAACCGCGTTGCGTTGGTATGTGTGTAAATGAGCAGATTCCAATAGGGAATGGGTTTACGACTGAGCGAACGACTGCGGAGCTGCGGTATCGGGCTGATAGAGGTGTAACAACCGCTTGGTTTCGTGTCCGCTGCCGCCGCCGCCACCGCCACCGCGTCTCACCGGTGTTATTAAATTGTATAAAGGGGTGAACGACGACTAGCTCGCTGCGGCAGTGGGGATGCCACCACGGCACATGATTAACTGAGCCCCCTGCGTGTAGTAGTTAGCTTCGTGCAGCCCCCCACACTCCCTACACCACGGTGTCGTCATGCTGTATCGTTGTTCTCTTGTTTTATATTGCTCTTGTGTTTTACCTGAATGTTTGCTCTGCTTCATTTGAATTTCGATGTAAATAGAATTTGATCTGATATAACCGCCGACTGCCGAATATTCGTGTACAGGGTGTTACTGATATGTTTTGTCAGATAAATTACCGACCATGGCGCTATAAAATCGTATAATGTCGGTTTCAACATTTCCATTGTTGTTTACTTCAATTCCTCTCTAAATGCATTATAATTGTATTATCCTCCCTCGTATATAAGACCAATGAAAGATAGCTGAAATAGATGTGTTAAATGAATTTAAGATAATTGCTAAATTATATAAACTTGTAGAATAAATTAACTAAACCAAACACAAAATATTTATTTTCAATCAACTTGTTTATAGTAACTAACACAATAATAATGAAACATAAAAAATAGTAAATTCAAATATTTCATAACAACCTATAATATAAAATAAACCTAAACCTACTTCTTTCCTTTCCTTATATGCCATGTAAATAAACGGTAACGGGCACCACAGATGTATTATGGTAAATTGAGGGTGATAAATTAATATTTATCCATTTATGCCTAGATCTTCTACGTAATGTTTATTAAATGTGATTGAAAATTTGTTTCGTAAACGAAAGATTCCGTGTAGGAGGAATAGATGAACTTACATGAAAGGAATTATATATATATATATATATATGGATAAACCTAAAGTGATATGTCAGGATAGGAATATTGGTTGAAGATTAATCAAATAAATATAAATAAATATATCATCACGCCTTTTACTCATCACTGGGTGTGGCACTCTGCCTAAGCAGATCTCGGTAAGTGATATATTTTTTCGCGTGAAGTGCGGTTACCAGCCGTCAAATCACGGCCTCCAAAGATATTAGTGGAGGAGGAGCCACATGGGTAGATTTTTTAAATTGGTGAAAATTGTTTGTCGGCTGTGGGGATCGAACCAGGGATCTCAAGATCCACAGGCCGACTCGATACCACTGAGCCACCTACCCCATAAAGATTAAAGATTAATTGTGGAATCAATAAATGCAACAGCGTTGGTTTTTTGTTGTTGTTATTAATGTATGTTTTAAGTAAATACTTAATATAAAATGAAATTTTATTATAAAGAGAAATATTGGGATATCTCGGGATTTTAGAGGTTGCATAATCACAACAAAATAAAGTCTAATTTGGGATCAGTTGACTAGAGGGTTCCAATGATTAAATCTCAGTGGTATCCCAATCTTTCACAGTAATAATATAACAAGAATGTGAGAATAAATTGAAAATCATTCGATAGAGTTTAAATTTTACGTTACTCGCTGACAATTTTAAATAATTATTTACCTACCTAATTGAAATTTGACAAAAAACAAAATCTACAGTGGTTATTCTTGGGAATTTGACGTGAACGTGATATTAGGCATGTAAAGTAGAATTAGTTATATGCTATGTTAAATAGCTAAACAATTACGTCATTCTTAAAAACCATTAAAATATTTTTCATTTAGATGTATTGGAAACATAAATGACATAAACAAAATGAGATATTCAGAGTCAAGAATAATAATCATATATCTTATAAACAATTTCTTCAAATATTTTATAAAAAACATTAAAAAAACAATTCTAGCTCCATTTTAAATCTTATTCGTATATATTAGTAAATTAATTAAAAAGGGTAGGTGGCTCAGTGGTATCGAGTCGGCCTGCGGATCTTGAGAACCCTGGTTCGATCCCCATAGTCAACAAACCAATTTAAATCTACCCCTGTGGCTCCCCCTCTACTAATATCTTTGGGGGGTCGTGATTTGACGTCTGGTAACCGCACTTCACGCGAAAAAATATATCACTTACCGAGATCTGCTTAGGCAAAGTGCCACACCCAGTAATGGGTAAAAGGCAAGATGATATATTTATTTATTTTATTTTATCACACCTTTTAATCATTACTGGGTGTGGAACCCTGCCGGAGCCGTCAAATCGCGGCTCCCAAAGATGTTAGTGGAGGGCGAGCCACAGGGTTTGATTTAATTTGGTGAAAATTGTTTGTCGGCTGTAGGGTTCGAACCAGGGTTCTCAAAATCCACAGACCGACTCAATACCATTGAGCCACCTACCCCATTTGTTAATTAATAAGTTATTAAATTTGTTGTTTGGATGTTTTGCTAGATTCTGCTTCTAGTTAAGTAAAATTGTATTTTTTCTTGTAGATTTATGAAGCACATTAAAGTTTAATGTAAATAGAAGTTGATATTAATTTCTAGAAAGAAATTATCATCATAATCTAAGATCGCTTACGGTAAATCTTGCTCTAAAAATAATAAAAATTTAACTGCAAACCTAGAACAGTAAAATCCCGTTCACCTGAAACAATCACACAATATCAGCTATAAACGTGTCCTCATACAATTGACTATCATTAAAATGACAACAATCACAAATTTCTTAGTCATAAAACAGAAACAAAACACTAACATACAAACAAACAAAAGAAGCCCGGCATAAAACGCGCCGGTCGTGTTGACACGGACACGACACATAAATAATTCGCGCTGTGTAAAAGTCATGGCACACCGCGACTTACAAAACACACCAATAAAACGCAATTATACGCAGGAGTTGCTAAACAAATGCTAGCGATCACCTCGTAAAACAACTGAGCGTTGAGCTGTTGTGGTTAAGGTTGTGTCCAGTGCCCACCTGGATCGGATTTGAATTTCACTCGCATAGAAAAATATACTACATAGGCGAGTACGTTTTAAGATTAAGTGTGAAATGTAGAAATTATTAAATAAATGCTAGCGAACATCTCATATCGTAAAACAACTGAATTCTTGTCCATATTACCTGACATGTAATATATTTTTGTTTTCAATGTAAACATATATTACCCAGTGGCTACATGTCAAACTATGAGTTTGAAAATTCGATTCTCGCAGCCGACAATTAATTTTGCCTAACATTTTTGGGGTAGATGACTCAGTGGTATTGAGAACCCAGGTTCGATTTTCACAGCGATAAACAATTTTTAAAACTACCCCTGTGGCTCCTCCTCTACTATTCACGCGAAGAAATATATCATTATCGAGATCTGTTACGGCAGAGTGCCATACCCAGTAATGGATAAAAGGCGTGAGGATATATTTATTTATTATTTATTTTTGGGAACCGTGATTTGAGAGCTGATAACCACATTTCAAGCGTAAAAAATATCTCTTACCGAGATCTGCTACATTCACTTATTCAATAAAGAACAGAATTGCGTGATACATTTTATTAAAGAATATATTATTTTCCTTCAAAATAAAATCGAAAAAAAAATTATCATTTTAATTTAATATCCAAGAGCTTACTTTTTAATTGATTAATTCAAGAATTGTTTTAATATGGGGTAGGTGCTGTCTACAGTGTGGATAGTGTTACGGAATTTGAACCCGGAGATCCCGAGGTCGAATATAAAAATTATGTGAACTACCACACTGCAGCTCAGTGAGTCCGGACCCTGTACTACATTTGGGATTAAGTTCCTGTTGTACAACGTAACATAAAGAAATAAATTAATAAATTTTGTTAATATTTGTAATATTTCTTTTAAAGAAAAATATTACGAAAATGTAACAATACGATAATTAGCTTGTCTATTGAGACGAAATATGAATCATCACCAATCATCGGCAACTAGAGTAAAAAAGCAATTTTCTTTTTATAATCTTTTTTCGTAATAATTACGAGCGACAAATTTAAAATATACAATGTAGATTTAAATACGCTGAATACTTAAATTTTCCACGAGTACAAGAAGATATGGTTGTTAAAAAAGTCATTTCCTATATTAATCGATATGCTGTACATTTCTGCAGATCTGTACAGGGTGTTTCTATACCTCTACACGAAACTTTAATGACATATATAATTTAGTATACTGATTATAATAAAACAAAAAGATTTTTTTTTGAAATTCGCAAAAATTAGGATATTTTAGTCCTAACGAACATTTCTAGTCACTGGTTTAATAGTTATGTCTAATATATTAACAAATAAATTATAATTATAAATACTACCATAGTTCTTTAATACATTATACAAATAAATAAATAAATATATTATCACGCCTTATACCCATTACTGGGTGTGTCAAATCATGCCGCCTAAAGATGTTAGTGAAGGGGGAGCCCCAAGGTAGATACATTATACAAAATCAGATAAATCCCTATTGTAATGTTATAATTATAATTTAATTATTAATATATTAGAAATAACTCCCAAACCAGTAGCACTAAAAATGTTCGTTAGAAAAGAAATTCCCTAAATTTTGCGTATTTTAAAAAAATTCTTTTTGTTCTATAATCATTATATCAATTATATATGTCATTAAAGTTTCGTGCTGTGGTATAAAAACACCCTGTATAAGTATGCAGTAAATGTATCGTAAAAATAATATTATATTAAGAAAGAAATTATTAAGCAGATGTTAGCAATAGATATTGAAAAAATAGCAAGGTTCATAAGCTGAAATGAAAAAATATTTAACTTGGCTTGAAATAAATTTAACGAAGAATAAACGCTACTGTGAAATTAGCACTAGCATTTTTTATTCGTTGTTATTTCATGCGTTTCGAAAAGTAATTTAGATTTTTGCAGTTTGTGTGGTCTAGTAAGTATTTTATTTTCCAAGTAGTTATTTTCTACCACCTTTATAGCTACTGTGTAATGACTTATATATATGCAAAATAAAATAATCATAATTACAGTTACCTAAGCAATCATGTTTTATTATGACACTGCTGTCATATACCATGTATCTCAAATAAATTGAGACATTTAATATGAAAAAAAAACAGCTTTTTTCAAATCATACATATCTGGCACATATCTACCACATTTCCTATACGATCTACATACTTTATTTACAGTTGCTTAATTATAGAAATGTATTAAAATATATCGAGAAAAACACCTAATAATTCTAATTTTAAAATGAATATTAGACTACTCAAATAATAGCTTTTGTTGTAAAGATTAAAAATCTGTAGGCGTTTTAAAGAAAACATTTGATTAATTTCTGTATTTTGAGATATATAGGTAATCGAATAAGAGATCGGGCATTCAAATCTTCCTGACTTATATCTAAAAAATATAAGTGTGTCTGATTGGTTTAGATTCTATTATTACTGTAATTAGAAATATGTTCCTGTTGTGCAAAAGCCAGATTTAAATAAAATAAATACTATGAAATATGAACAAATAGCCATTTTAAAAATCGAAGTTAAATATTTTGTTGGAAAATTATTAGGCCATAGAAAAAATATTATGCGCTATTTACTTTATATATACAGGGTGTTTCTATACCTTTTCACGAAACTTTAATGATATATATAATTTGATATACTGATTATAGAACAAAAATATTTTTTCATTCTCAAAAATTAGGGTATTTCATTCTTGGCGAACATTTCTGGTTTATTAGTATATTTAATTATATATAATTATGTTACTAATGAAATAAAAGTATAAACACTGCCTACAAATAATCATTTATTAATTAGTTATTATGTAGGTACCTGGTGTAATGCCTTATTTTTATTTGAGTACCTAGTACGGTATTGAAAGGGTAAGTTGTTGTGTGAGAAATTTGAGAAAAATGTATAGCAACAGTGAATTAGTGGAGATGCTGTTAGTGTACGGAGAAGCGGCGAAAAACTTCGAATTAAACCAGTGACACTAAAACTGTTCGCTAGGAATGAAATAACCTAATTTTTGCGAATTTCAAATAAACCTTTTTGTTATATAATCAGTTTATTAAATTATATGTCATTAAAGTTTCGAGCAGAGGTCTAGAAACACCATATATATCATCATGACTTTTACACATTCCATGGAATTAAACCGTAGCAGATCTTGGTAAGTGATATATTTCATCGCGTGAAGTGCGGTTATCAGTCGTTAAATCAAGGCACTCAACGATGTTAGAGGGGAAGGAGCTACAGGAGTAGTTTTAATGTAGTGAAATTATTTGTCGACTGTATTTATATTAATAACTAAATTAAATTATAGTGTGAATGAATATTTAAAAAATGATGTATGGTATATATAAATTATCTTTGTGCTATTTAACTCTCACTAAATATATGTAATATCTCTATCTATCTTGTACATCAGTATATGTGCAGAATAAATTTGATGATGATTATTATTAATTGACCATGAGCTAATGAAAGTACCAATTATCGTTGCGTTAAATTTGTTGTTAGGTTAGAAAAAAAGCCAAATTTCGCATTTTATAACAGTAGAAATTTCGGTAGCAAGCAAT
Organism: Pterostichus niger; assembly: GCA_947425015.1. Classification (NCBI taxonomy): domain Eukaryota; kingdom Metazoa; phylum Arthropoda; class Insecta; order Coleoptera; family Carabidae; genus Pterostichus; species Pterostichus niger. The sequence goes on along the minus strand of OX380345.1, from coordinate 8,163,695 downwards.
AATTTAATAATGAACAATAACCATAACTCATTCATTTAATAAACGGTTAGAGTTGTATAAATTACATATCACTTATTTTACAGTGAGCAATATTTTAAAAACTTTCTATCTGTTCTGTGCTGTGCACCCATAATTCTAACGGCGCTGGTTTCTTTCGCTAATAAATCCGGTAGTCCGTAATACATCACTGACCATCGGCACACAGCTATAATCTATTAATTATACACAGATTAGTTATTATGTTATGGTAATTAGCGCGGTTGTGAATCTAATCACGTCCGCCGATAGAGATGCGTATTTTCAAATCTGTTCTAGCTCACCTCATAAATTAGTCAATAGTAGGCGGTGATCAGCTGCCGAAACAAATTTATTAAAATCAAAACCGCTTTATTTAAATATTCAAAGGCGATTAGCTGTATTAAATCACTATAAATTGTACTGTATTTTCACAAATATCGCACCTATTTTTGTCTTATAACTATATACTCGCACAACAACTTCAGAATCCATAAAACATTTTTACTATGATTTAAATTTATTAGTAGATGTTAGTTTGTTGTTTTTTATTATTTAAATGAGAATAACTATATGATATATTTTTTTGTAATTTGAATTTGCTTTAACTATGCGAAAATATCTATTTGTGCAATAAGTAAGGAAAAGTAACAGCTATATGTATTAGGTCTACAATATTTTTAAAAATGACGTGTACGGAAAACATACTTTTCCTTGATGATGCATTCAAGTTTTTTATACTACCGTCTAAAAATTCTTGAAATTAAATTTTAAAATAATTTTTGAAAACATTGACAGATTTATCTATTATAAATTATAATTGGTGTACATTTCTGCACCAATACGAAAAAATACAACTTTTCCTAACTCATATAAATTTAAAGATCAAATGTAAAATGGTTATTTTATACGATAGATATGTGATTTTATTTAGCAGAAGCGTTAGAAATAGTAATATGAATGAATTAATATTTTATAATAAATTAAATGAGTTGTTTATAATTATAATTTGCATAAATATAATAGGTTTGGTGCTAAAATATAACGCTTGTCAATATTCTTTTTCTCGGTTTACTGTGATTGGTCAAGTTTACTATTCTGTTAAAACGATAAAAAAACATACTTACACAATAATAAATTGTTGTTTAACGAACTTCAGGCCGAATGATTCGCCTTAACCCTACACTACGCCGTGTATCATATTTGATACATCCAAAAAAAATTCAAGCGAATGTTTCTTCTAAATATTATTTTTGACAATCTGCTACATCCTTATGAAGACGAACATGTGGCTATTTATTGTGTGAAGACAATTCATTGGAGCCTGGAATTAGCATGTGCGAAAAATAAGTCAACAATCTTTTGGCGTTCTAGATTTTCTATATATTTTTCCCGATTACTTACTTACGGTGGTGTGGATAGCGATATGGAATTCGAAACCGGAGATCCCGAGTTCGAATTTCACACGAAACTAAAAATGAAATACCACACAGCGGCTCGGTGAGTGCGGACCCTGTACTGTAATTGGGATTAAGTTCCTGTTGTACAGTGAAACAAATAAATAAATAAATAAATAAATAAATAATATTTTATTTTAAACAATATTTAAAAAATTGCGCAATGTAGGGTTAATAGAATATTATAAACCAAGGTGAGAAGAGGATCATGTACCCCGAGGTGCAACCGAGGGGTACAAGGTGCATAGTCAATAATGATCTTCTCAACCGTGGTTTATATACTATTTTTTTCACTACTAGCTCTTAAATCCTATACAGGGTGTTTCAGGACTAGTGTAACAAACTTTAACAGCTTATTCCTGAAGTCATTTTGAGCCAAAAATGTAATATGAACATAGGTCATATTCCTTCTAGTTACCAAAATACAAGAGGTTGAAATTCTATAAATAACACGAAATTTTCAAATTTTTTTAATCAAGATACTTTCGAAAAACAAGAGTTTTATTGAATAGTCATACCTCATTTGTCTTAATTAATTTTATTTATTAATATTAACGAATACGATTTAGAGAACAAAACATAAAATGACACAATTAAATAGACACAGAACAACATAACCAAACATGGAATAGGTTAACACAATATGAAATAAGATAACAAATTTTTAAAAAATTACAGCAAGTGCTCAAAATGAGCGCCTTGAACTCGTATGCATATTAATATTAATAAATAAAATTAATTAAGAAAAATAAGGTATGACTTTTCAATAAAACTCTTGTTTTCTGAAAGTATCTTGATTACAAAAATTTGAAAATTTCGTGTTATTTATAGAACTTCAACCTCTTGTATTTTGGTAAATAGAAGGAATAGGACCTATGTTCATATGACATTTTTGGCTCAAAATGACCTCAGGAATAAGCTGTCAAAGTTTGTTATACTAGTCCTGAAACACCCTGTATAACGAAGTGGGTTCAAGCCCCATACCTTAACCAATAATGTCAGAAATTCTAAATGCAACTTAACATAATATGCCCGTGGGTAACCTTACTGCAACTTCATGAAATATACGAAATACTCAAATTTTATTAAACACGGGTTCTGCAGCTATAAATACCTACTAGTCATGTTTTCCATTTCTTACATAAATATGCAATTATAAACCTAAAATAAACAAAACTGTACAATGTACGATTATTAAATAATATTATAACAAACATTTACCTTATCGAGGATTTAACAATAAATAAATGCATAAATACATATTTCACAATGTAACAGTAAAGCACACTCACATGTATAATATAACAGATAGAAAGATACTTACTATTCAAACTGAAATTTGACTAGGATTGCCAACTTGAAATTAGGCGTCAATTTTAAATTAAGAATTATTATTTTCCTTCCATTTTACGAGTTAAATAAGTTCAGAAGCTTGAATATCTTTGAAACATTTAATGTCTCATTATTTATCAACGTCAGTAATAATCCATTATTGACCGTTGTTAAGGACGCGGTAGAGAAAAACAATTTCAAGACTCAAAACGAAGTCAACAATGGCATGTTGCTAGGCTAGTAATGAAAAAAAGAAGTTATCGTACTTTTTCACATATTTATTTGAATGTGTGTAAATGAGGTAACAATTAAATGTAATTCTTACACGACGTATGCCACAAAATAACAATTTGAATACTATCATGAATAAAAATGTACATTTTCAAATTTGTCGGCATTCCTTTCATCGATTTACTTGAATGACCCTGCAAAGAATAATTTTTCCCTTCTTGTAGCATACAAATGACTTAACAACACTCTTACAAAAACATTCTATCATTCATTTCCACTCATCACCAATCACTTCTAAACACACGTGTCCAGAACATTAGCTACCAATAACCCTACACCGTCCATATAAAAACATAACGTACATTTGGACATTACTTTATCACAGTCCGACTTTCCACACTGTCGTCAAATCGGTAGCTTCAATTCTGACAGTCCCATCTCGGACACAGAACACTTATAAAATTTCCTTTCGGTACCAAAATCACCAAGCATTTTTTGTACGAACTGATGACTAAGTCAGTAATATATATATATATTTACAAACAGTGGAAGTAGTTGCCTGCTTACCGAAATAAAAGTTAAACATTCCTCCGTTGTAATATAGAAACTATTAAAAAATAGTTTAAAAACGACAACTCGAGCAATATATTTCTTTTAAATATCATTTCAAATATTTCTAAATTTTAATTTCGCTATTGCGTCAAACCTTCAAAATCATAATTTGAATTGCGGTCATTAATTTTTCTAATGATATCGTATATATTGGAAATTGAAACGAAATCACTTTTAACCGATATGAATACTTATATTTCCGGTAGTGCGATGGTGAGGATAGCGTTAGGGAATTCGAATTCAGATATCTCGAGTTCGAATCAAACTCAAGTTAAAAATTATATGCAACTAAAGTTATTCTTACTGAATTCTAATGCATTAAATTATGTCTAACCTGCAGCCACTATACGAATTATCTCCAATTATCCTGGTTTTTAAGGATAGATCTGGTTAACTTTCGTGGGATCACTTAAACATAAATAATTATTCAAAGGAGAAAAAATTGTGTTCGAATATTTTAGACAATTAGATTATCAAACTGTTTCTAAGACGCATATTTTGTTATCGTATTACAGCTAAGAAAAAATAAAAGAAAGATATTTATAATAATATATTCTTTATGCCCATCCACTCAATGAAGCAGTTTAGAATATACTCGTATAATACATTTATAGATACGATACTTCTGTGGAAATCATTTTTTATTTATTGTGTTTAATTGATTTTAACATTTTAGAGCTTGTTTTCGGTAGTTATACAAAATCACTGTCCGGCAGTACGGTAGTGTGGGTTATGTTACGGAATCGAATGCGGAGATCTCAAGTTCGAATCGCACTCAAGCCAAAAATTATATGAACTATCACACTGCGGCTCGGTGAGTGCGTACCCTGTACTGTAATTTTTTATTCAAATTCACAAAATTAAAATAGTACTGTAACGAATCATTCCATTGCGAAATAAAAAAAGTAGTTAAACTCCAACGGCGAAACGAAGCAAATGTGATGAACACCCGAATTGGGAATGGCACGAGTGAAAAGAATGCTCGTCGGCGTCCGATGTTCGGCACGGCACAGGTGGGACATTCTTCACTCATACCGGAAGTAGCACAACAATGGCGGCCCTACGTGCAGTTGCATTATGGGCTGTGACCCCTCCACCCCCGCCACCTACGCCTGTGGTGCGTGAGCGCGCATAACTTAACCACGCATTCGAATTGTTGAAAGAAACGTTGGTTCGCGGAAACCGCTGACAATTGGAATTACGAGTAATTCGTAAAGATGGATTGAGTTTATGATTTTAGTTGTTTGCTAGTATTGTGGTTTTATAGATCGTTGCATCTTAGAATGCGGGTACTTTCGAATAGTAAATGGTTTATTGTTATTATGTTGGTAACTGTACGTACATCGTGCATGAATACGTCACATGTTATAGACTTTTCAGATTTTATCGCCTTGTTTGGTTATTATAATTTTTTGCGAAACTTCGTTTCATCCAATAAGGATTTGTCCGAATTCGATAAATCTATTTGCAATATACATTCTATGTTACATTTGTAAGCAAAAATTAGTTCATTCGTAATGCCATGAAATGAGTCAACTCTCGTCTTGTCTCATATATCGAAATAAGAAAAACAGTTTTTCTCGTATCTAATGTTTCTCTCGGGTTCGATTCCTACAGCCGACAAACAATTTTCACCTCATTAAAACTACCTCTGTGACTCCCCGTCCACTAACATCTTTGGGGTCCGTGATTTGACTATTGATAACCGCACTTCATGCGACGAAATATATCACTTACCGAGATCTGTTACCGTTTTTTCAACCAAGGTGTAATGCTCTAGCCAAATGAGCTATAGAACCAGTGTAATTCAAATTCGATATACTTCTAATTTTTACTCTCTATTTTGTTTTCTTTACTTAAAAAAATACAAATAGAATATAGTTAATGTAGTTTCACTAACTTCTAAGACAGTTAGATTTTTCATATACCTCTCTCATCTTTTAACAATGTATTTTCATCCCAGCACAGAAATTATTGTTGTACATGATTCGTATTTTTGAGGGGCAAGAAAATAGTTTTTATTTAACAACAAAGACAAAATTAATTGTCGTCCATACACTTGGTTACACAGCTTCTTCACGTGACCGTTGTTCTAGGTGAAGAAGTGGGTTATACCATACTGATGAGCTCTAATAAGAGCGAAACGCGTCTATGGTTACTAACTGTGCTGGCCAGCCTCTGACGATGCCCTCATAAGGTGACTTGAAGGTTGAATTTTGTGAGACTTAGCCAAGTGTTTATTTTATTTTTTTTTTAGTTTGTATTTAATTATCTGTTTCTATTAATTTATTCCATTTTATTAATTGAAAGTTAGTTTGACTGTTATCTAATGTATTGATTCTTACAGTTAGTTGGGTACGATGTAGTGATACTGATAACACATCGATTTTTAACGTTGTTTTTTACGAGTACTGTGTAATTTAATCAGCATTCCCTGGAAATTACATTAAATACATCTTACGCTGAATATTTTAACACTGTTTTGAGTATGTACTCCGTTTTTGGCCTCAAATATCGTTCATCATTTTGTACATTTTCATTGGCTTATGCTTGAAGAATATCAGTATTTTGGTAGATTGAAATTAATTAAAAATTAATAAAGTTAATTAGAATTATTGGTAATATAGTTCGTTTTAATTATAGCTCAATAATTTTTGCATGACATGAAATAAAATAATTAATTATAAATTTATGGGTGTTGTATTGCAAATAGGAAGTACAATATAGTAAAAAATAATGAGTAAATGATTAGCATACCAATTTGTAAAGTTGTCAAATATATAAAACTATAATTAAAATATAAATTTCAATAATTAAAATTTACACTTTAATTTTTAATAACACGACTACATTACACCAAAATATCAAACTCACATAAACTGGATATGACATAATAATAATCAAATTAAAATCTGTGTCACTCACACACATACAGACACACACATGGATGTGAGAGTGGCTAATTAACAAAACAGAATCAAATGTGGCAAGGTCAAAGAATCCACATACGTAACGCGTACTCGATCCTAATAAATTGATACCAAGGTTCATATAATTATAAAAACGGTCGCTTAATGAAATCTAAACCTGCGAAATGGAAAAATAAAACCGAAATTGTAATAAATTTTACACATTCCCCGAGTAATAGAGTTCGTTTCGGGCAAAAATCCAGTCTGATTTGCATAACATAAACACTGGCGCCTTTTGCACCATTGACCTTCCTCACTGGACAGCCAACTTCACTTTAACATTCAAATAAATTTTATTTACTCCACACTTTTTCATTTGCAGTTTGCAACATGTTGGTATTTTAATGGAAATTTCAAAATACAGATCTTATACATGTTCAACATCTCTTGAAACTTGAAATTGTTAATAAATAATTACAGTTTAAATTGTTATTCTTCCAGAGTGTTTAATGTCTGCGGATAGGTTTGAGCTACCGAATTAAAAGATTGCAACTGTCTACAGACGGACAGCTAAACAGACAGAACTTTGATAATTAACTTATTTGTATGTTAATACACCTGCACTCATGAATTTAATTGAAATTTTCAAGCAATTTATACTGGACAACCAAACGTCTAAGGAAACTTGTCACTAGAATGAAATAAAACAACTTTCTTCACTAAAATTTCAAATATCTCTGGCATTTTATAGCACTCGTGATGAAGACATGCGACTGTAAAGGTCTTAGGTTCTATTTCAATTACTCGTACCTCTATCAAAATATTATCTGTTCTCAACCAAATTATATCCTGTTATTTAACAAATGATAACTGTTACAGTTAGTCGTAAAATACATTACAAACAGAGGTTTTTATGTCAAATTATAAGAAATAAATAAATATATCATCACGCCTTTTACCCATTATACAACTATTACTGGTTTGTCCGTCTGTAAGGTGGTGTGCATAGCGGTACGGAATTCGAATCCGAAGATCCCGAGTTCGAATCTCACTCAAGCTAAAGATTATATGAACTACTACACTGCGGCTCGGTGAGTGCGGACGCTGTACTGTAATTGGGATCAAGTTCCTGTTGTACATAGTAACATAAATAAATGGCAATTCCCGCAGCAGATCTCGAGAAGTGATATATTTCTTCGCGAGATATGCGGTTACAAGCCATAAAATTAAGTTACATCATATCGACAGAACGAATTTATTTAGAGTATATACACATTTTATTAATTTAAGATGTAATTCTTGAAAAAAATATATGTGTATCACGAGCGTAAAGTGTCTTTGTTCCTCTTACACTATTGCAGGTCTCGCCCTCGACTCGCGCTGCAATTACCGTACTCGAGCAGGGATGTGCGTGTAGTCTACTGCAAGTAATCTACGCCATTCTCTACGTGTAAACAATCATGTAGTCTACGTCTTCATTTTTCATGTAAACAATGTAGACTATGTAGACAATGAAAACACCTGTGTTCACTTAAGTCATATTAAAATTTTATCCCTAGAACTAGGGAATTTTAAAAGTTGGTAGAGATTTTTATTATTATTCTAGGGATTACATGAAAAAAAAATTAGTTGTGCTGGACGAAACGTTCAAAATTTGTCAACTGGTTACTGTTAAAAATAGCGCCAAAGAAAACTCTGTCTGGTGAGATGGCGCGCTGATCGGTTTTAAAAATATGACAGTTCGCCCAAGACCCAAGACAGACAATCGTCTAGTAATGTACGAGCACTTGCTTTTTCAGTTTTATTATATAAAGACCGATAATGACCCGAGCTAACGAATACGAATACATGTAATAGTTATAAAGGAATAAATTTAGGTTATGTTGAATTTTACAACTGTCAGATGCATTATCTACATTGTTTACATTGTCTACGTCGCTAGAATTGTCGACGTATTGTCTACGTGTAGATGTAGACAATTAAAGATTACACGTAGATGCACATCTCGGTACTCGAGTAACAAACAATCACTTTATGCACGTAATATACATATAACAATTTGATCAGTATATCGTGTAATATTTGCTATTTTTTTCCTTAAATATTAAAATACCCTATATAACACTATAAGATTCACCAAGCAGAAAATGTTTGCCAAACATTTCTATCCTGATACACCAATTTAGATTCGTCTATATTCATAATTCCTTTCATACAAGCTCGTTTATTCTTCGCAATCAAAATATTTTGTTCACTCAGTAATACTTGAACCATATTCACCTATATATTCTTAGATTGTCCATGCAATCTCACATTCTTAATTTCACAAGTATATTCCTATTTCACCAATTTAAATAAATAAATATATCATCACGCCATTTACCCGTTATTGAGTGTGGCATTCTGCCGTAGAAGATGTCGGTAGGTGATATATTTCTTCTCGTGAAGTGCGGTTACCAGCCGTCAAGTCACGGCCTCCAAAGATGTTAGTGGAGGAGGAACCACATGGGTAGATTTAATTTGGTAAAAAATGTTTGTCGACTGTGAGCATCGAGTCAGGGTTCTCAAGATTCACAGTCCAATTCGATGCCACTGAGCCACCTACCCTATTTAACATTTAATATATAGATTTTCCATATGTCAAACCATCTCTACTAATTTACAATCGTTCTTCTAACAACATTTTTGTCAATCTTCCTAAACCAGTTTATTAGTTGAAAATTGTACTTAAAATAAAATAAACTGATAATGTTTAGGTGAATATTAAAGTCAGTGAACGATTCTTGTATTCAAAATAAGTCGCATTAAAACCTGCATCCCAGTTCGTAGTTTCGTAGCAAACAAACCAGTAAAAAGCGAGTAAAATCGTCAAATCCCAGTAGAAAACAAGAAAATCATCGCACGAAATATTTGTATGCAAAATAAGTGCAAGGCAACAGTGTTGGTGTTGGGCACGGGAAACGAGACGACGTACACTGTAGTATAGTTGCTGGAACAGCCGCCAGGGGGATATCACGGCGCTGCAATCGCACCGATACAGCCGTGTCCGTCCGTGTCGCCATGTCGCACTCGCAGATTACATTATGCCGCGTGTATAATAGCAATCGCACTGGCTGTAGCTGCATGACGCTAAGTACAACCATCCCCCACACCACCACAAAAAATCATACTTGCTATTGCTACTGGCACTGGTTTTATTTTGGTGCTCCTGTTTCATCTATCCGTGGAGATCTTGTTTTGAAGTTGTAATCGTACCACAACATCAGGAATTAAGTGCCTGAAACACTGTTCTATTTTACAAACATTCAACTCAGAAGTATTCTAGAAACTAGAATAGAATAGATACTTGGAAGTTGTTCATTTACTCAATGTCTATTTAGTTATATTTTTATAATACCTGCACCTATAATAGTTAGTTACGCGACAAAATATATGTTAAAGGGAGACGAACAAGAAAGACTCAATAGAACAAATAATATTTATTTATTTATTTATGCTACTCTAAACAACAGGAATTTAATCAAATACGGTACAGGTTCGGACTCACCGAGCCACATTGTGATAATTGATATAATTTTTAAGTAGAGTGCTAACCATATCAGCGTACTTCCGAACAAGTAACAAATAGGATATAAGAAAAATGTACTACAAAATAAAACAGTCAGATCATAGAATACGAATCTCAATTAAAACGTAAGCTAATTTAACATATCTCATAAAATTTATATTTCCCTATTTATATATATTATTTATTATACTAGCAACTTCCTCGATTTTAAGTTCAATCGCTCTTCTCTTCTATTTTAACTAGAGTTTAAGTTTTTTCCTGCATAAAATATTTAATTTGTATCATCTGTGATCTGGTCTAGAGGTTGAACCTGGCTGTGAATTTGAAAGAAAAAGAAAAGTGAACGAGTCTAATTCAAATCTAAATTCTTCATCTATGGAGTCTATATCGAATTTCTGTACGAATTTTTAAATTTTTTTCGATGATATAGATGCCGCTCCAATCATTAAACGCGTCTCTTGAAGTTTCGACAAATTAAACATTAAGCTGTTATCAGGAATAAAGTTAGTTTTCTGTTGTAACATAACATAACGAGTACAACAAATTAAATAATACCAAAATATTACGCGTTCAACATTGGTTACCCAGGGGTTATTGAGATCGCCAAAATCTATTTTCGGGGTCATTTTGATCATATGCACTTTTTCAAGGGGTTAAAAAGGGGATAGGGGATGAAATATGATATTCAACTGAAATATAGTTTAAGGTTCAAAACTAGTTACTCGGGGGTTTTTAGGATTTTCGAGGTTACGAGATTAAGTACATTAAGTAATAACGTGTTAGGCAGTTGCTCTTTTCTTAAACGGATGTCACTGGAATCCAACTCTGTTAACTTCTATTAGTAATAAAAAGTGCAAATGTAACGTCCGGCTGATTCAGTGGTCTCTAAAAATATAAAGAAATTGTAAAGATCCTCTTATAGTACTCGAAGGTACAAATTTTTTCATTTATTTGAAAAGCTCTTAATCAAAACAAAATGTACATTGTGTGTGACTGATTTGCAACAAACATTTTTTTTTAAAAGATATGTCAAATTAGTTTGAAAATCAGTTTCGTTTGGTACCTACAAAGAATAGCACGTAGGGTGGGCATTCCTACATCCCGTCTCGGGTGACTCCCGTCTTGCTGGATCTGAATCGGAGGATCCCGGTCATGAATATGGTAATCCACAGGTTCGTTTGTGGTTCCTGATTGACTTAGTTCCCGCTGTCTCTGCCGCCGCTGTTTCCATCGCCGTGGGTGCGTAACGAGGGGTCGAACCCTGCCCCACAACTTTCCAATGTTTCTTTTATAAATTTGGAAACAAATGTGACTTCGTGTTCTAGTTCTCTCAATGATGTGAAATACAAAGAACGGTGGAACAACAACGTTTGCCCGAAACACAATGAAGCCTTATTGACTTTGTGTAATAAATATATCTTTTTTCTCAATTTATTAATAATAAATTTATCTATCTTCAAAAAAATTATATGATCGTATGAGTAGAGATTTAAAATGTGATATTCATTTTAAGCAATTTTCTGCTCTCCTGTTTATATTACGGCATAAATTTTAGAGTATAAAATTATTTAGATTTAAAAGTTACAGCCAAAACTATTTTTATGTTTTTATAAAGTTTTTAGTGTATCTACAATTTTTAAAACGAACTATGTACTTTTGTGCTTTGTTAAAATAAATAAATAAATATATCATCATGCCTTTTACCCATTACTAGGTGTAGCACTCTGTCGTAAGCAGATCTCGGTAAATGATATATTTATTCGCGTGAAGTGCGGTTACAAGCTGTCAAATCACGGCCCCCACAGATATTAGTTAATTAAGCCGCAAATTGTGAAAGAGAGTAGTAAATAAATAAAACGATCATACAGATATATAGGTGTTTCTAATATTTAATTGTATTAGTCCATGAAGAATACGATGTTTCTGGACTACGGGTTGGTACTATTATCAAGTCAAGTAAAAAGACACATAAAAACTAAAAATTTGTTAATAATCAATACCATGTTAAAAATAATCATCGCAAACTTTGAAACAAGTTCAAAGAATATAAAAGAGACATACATTGTAGACAACAGTCATTACTTTTATTTTTTTATGTCAAATGTATCAAATGTATTAACTTTTGTCGATAGGAATGAATAGTATCGCCATCTTTTCTTATTTGAAGAAAACAAAATTCTGACAGAGTCGTGAGAAACAACAATGATTTTGTTAATTTAAATAGGGTTATTTTTACAATAACCAATGAAGAGATATATTTTTAAGTAGGTAAAACAAAATAAAATAATTATTGCAATTTGTGCTGTGATTTTAGTGTTATATTTGTTCACTCCTCTGGAAGACTGACTATACTTTTGAATATAATAAAAGGCATTCTGAGGTTTGACTAACTTTACTGATAACACATATAAATAACCTACATTATATTAAGGTTAAGAATATTAAATTAAAATACTTATTTTTATTTGAGCTGTTCCTTGTAACACAAGGTTTAGTGAATCATAAAATGTTGAAAATAACATCACTATCGAGGAATTATTCCTAGGTAAAATATTATGCTACTTAGGAAGAATATTTAAGTAAGCCAAGTGCGTCAGAAAATAAGAAATTTTCCTGAAATATTAAAATCGTGTTTCCATGCAAACAAGTAATTATATTTCCAGGGTAAGTAAGAAAAGTCATCGGTGCATAATTTACCACTTGTAAAATATCAATTAAAATACAGATGAGGTTTTTCTTGGTGAAACGCGTAAACAGACGATAGAAGTCGGACAGAGTGACATAAATTTGTGGCGCTGTCCTTGTCAGTATTCCCGGCGTAATCGCGTTATCTTCGCGGCCACGTGTTTTTACATCATCGGATATAATAACAACGTGTCGCTTCCGTGTCTCGTGTCCCAAGCCAGTGTTAGCCGAAACTGCATTAGCATACGCAATTTGATACTTTGCATTTTAGTAGCGCCAGCGCCATATGACCTTGGTGACGCTGGACTCTTCGTGGTATTTCTACTAAATTATCAGTATTTTTCTTTCTTTCCTTGCAACTAGAAATCAGCACACCATTTATCCATTACTGGTGGAGGCTATTGAAGAAGATCTTAGCACGGTTAACAAAGATATTGGTAGAGGAGAAGCTACAAGGATTATTTTAATATGGTGTAAAATAGTTGTCAGCTGTAAAAATCAAACTCTGGTTCTCAATTTCATAGCCCGGTCCGCTGACACTAAGTTCCGTAATTACAAAATATAGTATGTTATGCATCAAGGGAGGGAAACAAGCGATTATTCCCGCGTGTGAAGTTGGCAAACCGAGACGTAAGCTAGGGCCGAAGTCTCGAGCTGAAGTCTAGGTTTACCAACTTCACACAAGGGATAATCGCGCCCTCCTGTGAAGTATATTATACTTTTCGTAACAAGTGCACAAAAATTACTGTCTTATCGGGACTAATATCAAATATGGGTTGCGTAACTAGTTACCTAGGAGACGTCGCAAACAGCTAATCTCTCTAGGGAGAGAAACATCGCTCTAGGGAGAGAAACATGGTACCTATGGCAACATAATGTTTCTCTCCGAAGGGGAGAAAAGCAATGTTTCTCTCTCTAAAATTAGAGAATAAGAACGTGTTTCTTGTGCATGTGTTACGAAAAAAATATTCTTGGCTACTAAAGCAGTTGACTACTAGTCGTCCATTTATAAAAAATTAACTTCCAGCTGACAATTTTCGAAACAAAAAAAATATTGTTCAATAGTTTAAGCTTGCATTCAATTTTGTCTAATGCCACTATTTTTCTATTTTGTCCACAATATTTTCTATTTTTATTTAAAAATACCTACATTATATAGATATAACTAAAATAACACAAAAATTTTAAAATGCATCTTTAGATAAACAATTGAAATTAATTTTCCTACAGAAAAATACAAACAGTTAGCAATAATCATAATATTTATTGCATTTTTAATAAAATGTTTTATACATATACGGCAAGCAGATGAACTGTCATGTTGGCTTCAAAAACGCTGCAGAAATTAAAAGCAACATAGTGAGCATTATGGAAAACTGGCAATATGAATTTGTTATTTTGAATGCATTGCATGGAGTGGGGTATAGTTTTGATTCAGTATTTTCGCAATTTCGCTGAATTAATATTTTGAAAAACGAAGCTAGCGTAATCAGATCAAAAATTTAAGAGGGAAAATGTTAACTAAAGAAGAAAATAACATTTAAACTTATTTATGTATTAAAAAATTATTTTCGATAATTTAACTCCAATATAAAGTAAGCCATAAAGAAAAAACAAATTTATTGTCGGATAAAAAGTTAGGTAATTTTATGCAAGTGATAAAATGTTATTTACCTTTCTCCTAGCAACCAAATCAAAACACCAACTACATGAATGTCATTTACAGTATTTGTCGTTATAATAATTGTAGTGTTACTAACTGCGCTTTTAAATAAACCTTTTCATAAATAAAATGTCGTTAAATTATCTCGCCGAATTACACTCCAGCATTTTATTTTCAGTTTGATTACTCTACCTTGTAACCTGACAGCAATTTGACTCGAAAACTGTTTATAAAATAAAATCACTCCACCTACGGTGTCGTGATTTTATTAAAACAATTTTCTCGTCAAATTGCTAGGTAACAAGGTTTCGTAACAAACAGAAATCTATCCGGTAAAATAAAAAGTTCTTGTATAATTACATTCGATAAAATTCACAGATGTAGTATTTTATTCCATATATAAATAGATACATTTTAATACGTAAACTCTTACATGATATATGACGATATGCACATCACAAAATACTGTCCGTATTTACATTTGGAACAGCTTCATTCTAAGCAATAATAAAGGTTGGTTTAAAAATGTAGATTCCTTGTGAAGTCCATGACACAGAAATCTTTTCTTTTAAATAAATTGGTAGTAAAAAGTAAAATATAATGAAAGTTCTCTTGTTTCTATTAGTTAACTGATGGCCAATGAGACTTAAATTTCAAGACAATATCACATTTAATTATGAGCACATTCAAAATTATACAAATAATCATTATCAATATTTGAATCAAAGGAAGGTATATTGATTATTTTGGAGAAAAAAGTTTTTATAAGACAAATTGTATCATCAATAGGCCTGAAAATATTTCAATTTAAGAACAATTATTATTTATAGATTAGGTATTTATACAACAATATTTATATATATATATATAAATCATGGCATGAGTAGTGAATTTTCATTTTGCCGTCATAGCAAAACTTTACCAATGCAGCCACAAACAAATGAAGTTCCATTGGAGTTGGTAAAGCTGCGAGAGCAGCAACATCTGAGCATCACATTCAGTTCAGTTTGGGTAACATCGAGTCCATAAAATCCACGGGACAACACTTTTATTATCACATTAACATGCATATGAAATAGTCTAGTTTGGAAATGTTACGTCACTGAACTCATCTAAATACTGAACAATATATGTTTGTAGCATTGTGAGATATGCTTTGAAAAGAAGTATTTAATTGGCTAGCTGTGTCGAGTGTATATAGCCATTACAGTTCCATGGTGACGTTTGGAACATTTCATGTGTTATTTATTCGAAACTTGTGATGTAATTTTCTGAAATTATACCTTTTATAGTTCGTTTAATAGTTAATTGTAACTCGTAAAATATGCACGAAAATGAGCCGGCTTAAAAATAAAGAAACGAGAGATGTTTTTTGTTGATGGCTCTTGTTTTATTTTACGATGAGTTACTGTTTCACGCGCGGGTTTTACGATCTTGGAGCCTACCTGTTGGGACTCGGACCGCGGTTTCTAGTTGTCTGCTCTCGGCTTGATGAGGAACACTGATAAATATTCCAGACAGCCCACTATCCACAAATATGGGTCACCTGCTGTGGTTTTATTCCTACAAATTTATTTTTTTAATGTTTCATATAGGTCACAAATCGCAGACAAACATGACATTTCTATCACTTTTCACTTCAAAGTTGCCGAATGATATATAAATTTACTCTTTATTGCCTAATATCTAATATCCAAATTTTTAAAAGTCACTTTATAATATGTTTTAAGGACCGGTCTCTCAATCTCCATGAAAAGTATAAAACATGGCATTCAATAGAGATTTCATCATTTGTGCTGTGACTTCGATATATTTTTGATTATTGTTTATTCCGTCGATACTTATCAAATATTTTTTCAAATGGACACAGTTTTGTAATAAATACAAAACATTTAGTTACTTATATATTTACTAATATATTTATTATATATTTAAATTATTCATTTCAAAAAAAGCAGAATGTATCAATTAAAAAATGTGGAACTCTACCGTAGTAGATATCTCCAAACTTATTAGTAGCGCAAGAGCACTAGAATTCATTTGAATGTGGTGGAAATCAGTTGTAGTTAAGTAGTTAGCTAATAAGAGATCGAACAAGTAGCAAAGTTTGTGCCAAAACTCTATTTCTTTCCTCTTGTCACTATGTAGTCATCAAATTAACAATAATTGCTATCAAAATATCATTTACTATCGAAATTTACATTAAAGATTGTATTTGAGTGGTTCGGATATCTTTATCAACTGTAGGTCCTTCTCATTCTGTGGTTAGTTTATCCAGACTCCCTTAATACAACTACGAGTAGATGCCTGAATTATATGGTATAATAATACCGCAAGAGGTATTGCTTTTATCGGACAAATTTATATTTATGAGAACGTAGTTACAAAAAATCGCTAGAAGAGAAAAACTAAACCGAATAGTATTTATTGAGATCGTTTACCAAATGAAATAGTTTATTAATATTATGAAATTTCACCGTTTAAAGATAAATAAAAGTTTATCCACATGTAAACAGTTTTCCTATTTATTCAATGTCAAACTAATGAAAGTGACGTTTTTTTTATGGAGTTTATATACGTAATGTGAATTATTCAGTAAAAAATATTTGCATACAAAATTTATTTGGTTTAAGTTAATCTTTTCATTATGTATATTATCATTGACAATTAACATTTATAGATTATGCAGATGACTAGATAATTAATCGAAGCGTTACTAGACACTTTACTTCTTTCATTTTTGTTATATATATATATTTATTGTCTATCTCAAGAAATCAACATATTTCGTTTGTTGTTCGTTATAATTGTATTTACATTCGACATGGACTGTAGTAAGAAATTAGAATAATAATGCAATGCAAAATATGTCGGCGCCATTTTGTCCAGTTGCAGGGATGTGCGGGAGTACATGCATGCGTTAGGTGTCCACACACGTGCATTGCATCCTCCACCCCGCGATGTTCATTTATTCCGCGCACGTGACAATCCAACAATGCGTCGGCTCTGTAATTAATAAATTAATGCGTTCATTGTTTCCATACGATATGGGCTGCAGTACAGTCGCGCGCAATAACTAATTGTCGAATTATGAGCAGCGGGGCTTGTGTGCCGGGAAATCACCGGAATTTAGTTCTGAAATAGACTGGACAATCACCACACAAGTTATTTGATTATACTGTAATTGGGTTGGGTTTGTTCCATTTGAAATGTTTACGCTCAAAACTGTAATTATGCGCGGTTTGTTTATGAATTTATTCGCGATACAACGTTTTTATTTGGACTCGATGATACTATTTGCTCATCAGTGATGCTTCAATTGCTTTCAAATTGGAAGGTATTTTATCACAATTACCACATTTACATTTTAAGATTCCAAATACTTACAATGCAGCTCTCCACTATAGTCACAACATGGCAAGTCAATAATATTAAGACTAGATCCAAAAACTTGGTACCCGAGGCAATGGCTACCTTTACACTGGACACCTACACTTGGGCAAGCGAAAAAACGCACATGTTTACACCGGACAAACACTTAACCTAAACCAAATACATAAATATAGATAAATAAAATAGATCAAACCAGGATGTCGTCATACTGTAAGAGCAACTATGATTTTTACCTCATTTTGAATATTTTCCTTTTTAAAAACATTCAACAGCATCCATACAGGGCCGTCTTTACCCGGGGGCTCAAGGGGTGCGGGCGCACACGGGCGCAGAGTCCTAGGGGCGCACACAAGCCGAGCGCTAGAAATTTCGATATTTCATTAAACCCTAACTCATTCATTAACAATGTCATTGTACCGTTTCGTGCACAAAATAAAAATATAGACACCAATAATAAATTATGTTATTAAACACACCTCATACCGCTTTCGGCATTTGTTACACCGCTCACAATGTACAAGTTAAAATAGCTCTTATTACTACACACCTAACAATTACCGAAACTGCTCGTCCACGTCCCCAAAAAACACATTTTCATTACGAGATTTTAGACACAATAAAAAATTTAAAATAAATTTTTATTTTATTTACTTGACACGGCTATCTCGAAATTAAATGAGAGATTCGAGTTGCTAATGGATCAGAATAATAATAATAATATATTAAATAAAGAAAAAGCTTCAGAATCCAATGTTTTTATAAAATATTTATTTGTGGACGTTTCGAGCAAAAATATTAGCTCATCATTAGCACCTTAAAATATAAATACAGTAATTATAATATAAAACTAGCAAATTAATCAAAATGTCAAACCTTTAAAAAACGTAAAAATATAAAACAATATTTGTAAAATGTCAATAATAACAAAAAAGAAAAAAGATATATATGAAAAATAAAGATAGAAAAAACAAAAAATAATAAATAATTAAAATAAAATATATAAAAATTAAATTGTTAAATTCCCTAAAAAAATTGAGCATAATAAATTATGATACGCATCAGTTTGATAATTAATCGAGGTATCATGGTGTAAATTTATATGTAACGTTTCTAAAATAAGTCTATGCTTTTTATTTTCCATAACATCAATAATTTTGGCTTCAGAAAAATTAAAAATATATCCAGTCTCCTGATGATGACGAGTTAAACCACTATAATTTGGATCAAGAAGCTTGCAATAATAATTATGTTGTAGCTTTTGATAACAAATTAATATCTAGAATTAGAAAAACTATTGGTAATTGCGATATTAAAATTATAAATACTAACTTCACTAATATTAATTCGCTTTATACACAAACTAAGGACAAAATTTAAAAATCTAAATATAAAAATGTTGTATACAAAATTCCATGTGGGTCTTGTGGAAAATGTTACATTGAAGAGACTTCACAACCGTTAGAAAAAACAATATATCAACATAATTATTATTGCAAGCTTCTTGATCCAAATTATAGTGCTTTAACTCGTCACCATCAGGAGACAGGACATATTTTTATTTTTTCTAAAAATAAATATATATAAATTTACACCATGATACCTCGATTAATTATCAAACTGATGCGTATAATAATTTATTATACTCAAATTTTTTTAGGGAATTTAACAATTTAATTTTTATATATTTAATTTTAATTATTTATTATTTTTTGTTTTTTCTATCTTTATTTTTCATATATATCTTTTTTCTCTTTTGTTATTATTAACATTTTACAAATATTGTTTTATATTTTTACGTTTTTTAAAGGTTTGGCATTTTGATTAATTTGCTAGTTTTATATTATAATTATTGTATTTATATTTTAAGGTACTGATGATGAGCTAATATTTTTGCTCGAAACGTCCACAAATAAATATTTTATAAAAACATTGGATTTTGAAGCCTTTTCTTTATTTAATATATTATATAATTGAATCCTTTTTAAAATATATATTATAAATAATAATAATCAGAATAAAATGGTACCTATTAAATAATAATATAAAATAAAATATTACTGATGTATTGTTTCCGAAAAAAAAATATGTTTATTTTTAATTTGTATAATTTATTGTTTTATTTGTATAATTTAAGAGTTTTGAGAAATAAATAAATGAAACATTAAAAATTACATTACGTTTTTTTGGTTGACAAGAGCTGGGGCGCAGACTGACCACCTGATACCTCGGCGCAGAATATGCTTAAGACGGCCCTGCATCCATACTTAAAACTTTCAATACTCGAAGTGCGTATCAATAAAATATAATTAAAATATTTATCATCATATTGAGTATTGAATTACAAAATATGGAAACATTATTTTGGCAGGCACCCTTTGCTTAATTCAGTTGTTATGGACTAGTCTATTGTCACCGTCCGATTTTATTTGACACTCAGAGGTTATATGAAACTGTTATTTATGAATTTGCAAACATGGGCAATATGAGTGTTCAACAATACATATTGTTTTACAATTTGGTTAATTCTTAATAATTCATTTTATTTTGCACACACACACAACATTGTTTTGATTTTGACGTAAGGTAGATATACTCTACAAATATTTGAATTAGGTCTGTTTTCATCACATTTATAGTTATTTACGTAAAAAGTCAGGAAAGTGGTCAATTACAGGATGAGTAGATAGTTTCATGCCGAGCGAAAACTTACGAATCCTGTAAAACGCTTTACTGACGTGTTACGTATAACATTTTACCTGAAACTTATATACAAATAATACATATTTGAAATTAATTTCAATTAAAATAAATATTTAACTTACATATTCAGTCAGTATTTGATGTTGCTAAGTAACTAGATACTCAGGTTGCTATCATTACCTGCCTAGACAGGCAATATGTTATTTTCCTGACTAGACATGCAAAGTGAAGCTGTCCTGAGTCTTAAAAGTTAGGCAAATGGTTATTTTCCTGTCAGTTTCAGATAAAACATATTTAACAATGTGTATATTTGTAATTGAGATAACTTAGGTAGTGACTCGAATTTAACAGTAATTGACTTTGTTACATTACATTGTATCACAACTTGTAAAATGAAGCAGACAACTAATTAAATATTATTACAATTAATCTGCAGTGACCTGCAGTAAACCTTTTCAAAATTCATACAAATTATTAAATTTTCTTGTTTTTATGCCGCAAATTTAGTTTAAGATGCTTAATTGTGTGTTTATAATGATGTGTTAGTGCCTGCGTTGATGTATGGTAGTGAATGTTGGGTGTGGATGAGGAAACATGAACTGCATATAACTGCTGTGGAAATGAGGTATTTGCGGGGTGTGTGTGGATATACTCGAAGAGACCATGTCCGGAAATAATTCTATGTTGGTGAAAGTTTGCGTGGACGACCTAGGATTAAATGGATAAATATGATTGAAGGGTTGTTTCGTGAACGAAAGATTGATATGTCGTGATAGGAATGTGTGACGAAGGTTAATTTCGGGATAAATGTGATGAATAAGGACAAGCGTATGATTTTCGATTTTCGATTTTTAGAGTATTTACCCTATAATTGTGAAAAATTTACTCTCAAAACAAATGCTGAGCGACACTGTTTTTCTTATCTTTTGATTCGTTTACTGTTCGTACATATGCTTTATTGAAATTGTGTCGAATTAACTTTCAAAAAATAGTAAAATTTACTTTAAAACAAGCGCAGACGATGCTTCCTTCATTATAGATTCGTTGTTAGAGGAGTGGACGTAAGGGAAAGATTTATAAAACACGTGTACAGGAGCGAATGGATGGATGTGATTGAAGGTTTGTTGCGTGATAATAGATTTCGGGTGTGAGGAATGAAAGAGCTTGTTTGGAGGGAGCGTTAGTGTAGTTGAAGCGAGTATTGTATGTCAGGATGAGAATGTTGGGCAAAGAATGATTATTTGATGAATCCAATGAGTGGATGTTCTGTGAAAGTTTCAGGAGTTCGTGCTACCCCATTTAATGGAATATTATGTATGTATGTTAAGTTGTTTCCATTTTCATAAAATGTTTGTTAATTTCTTTTCGACCCTCAAAACATATCAACCTCCCTGTGTGTGTCACTGCATCTGCTCTAATAACCATGGAGATATCTTGCATTATTTTCTTATTAATCTCTTCGGTAACTCGATTATTATCTGTTATTATCTGATAAATAAATGATAGCCCTTATGTTTCATGATTACAGTATAGAATACCACCATAACTAGACACTCACGTTTGTGTCATTACCTGCCTAGGCAGGCAATATGTTATTTTCCTGACTAGGCATTCAAAGCAAAGCTTTCCTGAGTCTTAAAGGTCTGGCAAATGTATATTCTCCTGTCAAGGTGAAATATATTTAGGTCGCATAGTAATATAAGTCAGAGCAAGATAAAGCAGACCTGATCCAAAATCAGGCCACAGCGTATTGGAACTATTTTCACCATGTTACCTATTTTGATTTAGATAGAATATAAAGTTTAAATTTAATAAAGGTATGAGGTGTAAACGCGGTCAGTCAAAGTTTCAAAAATGTTATTGGTTTTTTTAAATATTTGAGCTTTTAACGCAATGACTATTGTGAACTATCTTTAATTTCGCATATTTAGTCTATTTAGAACTCTTTCTACTTTTTATGTCTTCTATCTTCGTCTAATTGATAGCTAATTATATTTTGCTTACGTCATTAGAAATAGAATTAGAAGTATATTTTAAATGCATTATTTAATATTCTATTTTATTTATATCTTAAGTATTGAATATATTACTTAAATAAAAATCGTTATTAAACACCATTTAGTTCGATACTTGGATTAGGTACATTCAAATTAGAGAGGGTTCAGTTTTAAAAAATATATTTCATAAAAAGTATCTATTTAATTTTTCAAAAGTTTGACTATGTTTCCTTTTTTGTAACTTTATATTTCAACTTAATGCTTTTCTTAGTAAAATCTTCAGCTTTTTAAAAGAAAATTGTGCTTATACGAGTATATTCGCTGTCTACTCATCATAATAGCAAACAAAAATATCATCAAAATTATTCTGTTGTTTTTAATTTTATGACTGTACCTACGTACGATATTAGAATTCGTAGGTCAACTGCTGATGGCAAAACAGTGGAGTGCGACGGTGTGCAATGTGATATTGTTTTCTGATCATTGAGGCGCGTGCACAGCGGTTGCGGTGAACTCTGCAATTTTCCGCTAACGAAACCACCCCATCTTAATTATATATTCCACTTGAAGCAAACCAAAACAAAACTAGCATCACATATCGCTCGCAGGTTGTTGCAACTGCTGTCAAACCTACATAGTCGTTCAGATAAATACTCATCATCTTCTATATATTCTTTTATGCAGATTTCTTTTTACTTTTATCGCGTTTTTATACCATCACCCTACTCCGAATAGAATAGAATTAAAATATGATTGTTATTAATAGAACGGAATAAAAAAATTAAGAAGATCTTTGTTTAAAAATTTTGTTGATTAGTCAGAAATACGTCTAATGAATTTAACTGATCTCAGTACAACATTTATTTAATAAAAACATACATTGCTGTCATAAATTGTAGATAGATCAAGAATTAGAAGTGAAACTTATTAATTTTTTTAATTTATATATCGGACCAACTACTCAGGTCATATGCCGATATGTCCTTTGTATGGCCGCCACGGGCGGGACCCGAACCCACGACCTTATAGTCGTCAGTCAGGCCCTCAACCCGCGCGGCCATCACGCGGGACAACTTATTTATTTATTTATTTATTTAGGAGACTTAATACAAATTTTGAAATTTCTCAAACATTTAAATTGGTTAAATAATAACTAAAATTCTGCAGCAGACCAAAATTATATTCTATTTTTCGACCACTTAACAAAAAAATATATATCTTTAAATGATTTCCAAAAACAAAATAGTTATTTATGGAACTAGTGTTAAAAGTGCCACTTTATTTCTCAGATGGAAATCCTGCTGCAAACCCACGATCTACGATCTAGTTTTAACTAATTATACTTTACTTTACTTATTACATTTCAAACGTCAAAAACATTTATTTTGTACGTGACATAATTAAGTTTGCTTAGTAACAAATATTTTATTATTACAAAATTATTTCACACCACACTTGTTGAAACTCCATAATTAAAATTTAACACCGTTGAAACGAAAGAAACTCAATATAAACTGTCTCAGCATTCGTTTGCTTTTACGAATGCAGATGAACTAAATGCTTTAAATATATAAACGCACCAAACAGAAACATATACTGAAAAGTAGTGTCTTTCTGACCAATGAGGACTCAATTAAGAATTTATGACTATGATGTATACATTTGCCAGATAAGAAAAATACATTGAACTGAGAATTTATCATACTTATATATGTAGGAACCAATAAATTCATGAATTTGTTTGAAACCGAACCAATGAAATAAAAGCTATTTTAATAGTTTTCCACTATTGAAATTAATAAGAGATAATTTTTAGTATAATTAAATCTCTTGGGTTACCAATAAAATAAATACTATTTTCATAAACGTTAATTGAAAAAATCTATCGAAATTTTCAACGGGGAACTGTTTCTACACAAGAAATTGTTGCTTGTAAATTCTCACACAAATTATAACTCGTAATATGATAATTATCAGATAATATTTTGACATGAATTTAAATTCGTTGTTACGAAAATAAGAGATACAACTCATGTTGCACACTCCATATATTTTCGTTTCCATAACAATTCATAATTTATATCAAAATATCGAAAATTATCATATCACTTGTTATATTAGTTATGATAATATTATTTGCGACGTAGACTTGTTTTTATCATAAACTCCATGATAAAATGAAGCCCTTAATATATGTATTGAAAAATCTTGCGACACATCTGTTGAAAACCCTTGGCTTAAAGAATATATAAATATTGCATCACATCCAATTTATTACTTAACTTCAAATTTGGAATATTGACTACGAGTACATAAAAATTAGTAGATTTACATTGCTAGGAATTAATTGTCTGGCAAATTTTGACAGTTATTTAATCCCTTATTAAGTATTTCTGTATACAGAATAATTCAACATTATTACAAAAAAAATAAGGATATATATTTATTATTGTATTGAGTTACTCAGGTAAAAAATTTCTTCGGTAATTACATAACTGTAACCAATAAAGCTTTATCATTTTAGACAGTTGATCAGACCAATTGGTCGAAAATTTCAATATCCATCAGCAACAGAATATCAACGTAGAATAGTTAACTCCACGTATAGCATATTATATAAAGATATTACTATTCCCATTCCCAGATTTAATTATTTATGTGAGCTTTAAAATTAAGCACACCATTAGTCAAATCCGGGTCGCATGAACACATTGATAGCACAACTATTCCTAAATGGTAATTGTACAAATTTTAAAATAATATTGTTTGTTCCATTTGTAATAACTTATAACTTGATAACCTGTATCACTTCTTCGTGTCATGTCCACTGTAAACTGCCTTTAGATCATTCTATCTCCAGGAATATCTTCAAGAAGCAAACGAAGCAAATCACCACGTCCAGGTGTTAACTTTTAAATCAAAATACAAATTATATAATATATTCAGTGGTATCGAGTCGGCCTGTGGATCTTGAGAACCCTGGTTCGATCTCCACAGCCGCCAATCACGTTTCATTAAAATAAATCTACCTTTGTGGCTCTCCCACCACTAACATCTTTGGGGCTGTGATTTGACGGTTGGTATCTGCACTTCACTTATCGAGATCTGCTTCCTCGGTGTGCCACAATCAGTAATGAGTAAAAGGCGTGATGATATATTTATTTATTTATTTATCTAAAATTTTACAATATTTGCTCTCCAAATTCGAGCATTTGCCCGGAATATTAAAAAAAATCATATAGTCTTCATGTAAATACAAAAACTGCTCCGAAAACATGATGAATTTTGCATGTACCTATATTTATCTAATGCCACGCTTAAGGCAGTTTATAAATAAATTATTATTATTATATTATTGCGTGTACTAATTCGCAAAAATAATTGCACATTGCTAGAAACAAAAATTTTTCATGCCAGGAAAGAATAAAACTTGGTAAACATTAAACATTTAACAAACTGTTACACAATTTTAATTAAATTAATTTGAATGTTTATTCATTTCTGTAACCTATCAAGTGGCATGAAAAATATTTGCTTCAAGTAATGTGCAATTATTTTTACGAATTTGGGAAAAATTCTTTTTGCGTTGTATTTAGTACATCAAATAATATACACTTTTTAATATTTTTGCGATAATTTTGAAACATCCTGTATATTGAGTATAACGAAGAAATAATGAAAGAAAACTTAAATATAAATGTGTCTTTGCTAAGTGTGCATTTATTGTCGCATTCATTTTATGTAACAGTTGATTTCTATAGTTGCATTTGAAATATTTTCCTACATAAATTATTATACTCGTTCTAAGAATCAGTGAATTTTCCTCATATCAGGTTTATATTTCTTGATAAAGACATATTGATTAATTCCTGATCAATAATGAGGAAAATTTAATTTTTTTAATTTCCTGAACAAAACATTGTGTTATGTTATTAATTAATTTTTATAAGAAGAAAAAGTTAAATTGAATTCGTATGAGATAAATGTAAAGTAAAAGACAAAATATTTTTGCATGTGTACATTCTCTAGGCTGACTAGGTAATTATTCATTCTGTCATAAATGTATAATTTCTTACGCAAATAATTACATAATTTCAAACACTTGTAACTATTAACTAATGTATATTATTGAAGTAAGTATATCTAGTAATGTGTATGTGTTCATACAATGTTACCATTTTTGTTTAAAAAATAAATTATTCATTCCAATTTACTTCCTATGTTGTTTTACTCAGTTTAGTTGTGACAGTTTTATCGTTGTAAATATATTTATTATTTAGGAATTATTGAAACTGATTGGCGTAATTATTAGCGCTTGATTGGACAGCACATTTCCATTAGATTCATTATTTTATCAAACTATTATATGAATGAGTGTTCATTCGTTTCGTCAGTTTTTATAACGCATTCGTCAAGTGCGCCCCGTGCTTTGTGTAATATGATATATAACAATATTTTTCATTTACCTTAGATGAAAATAAGGTATATTATTGTTTTAATTTTGATGAGATAATAAATAACAATAATAAATCATAATAATAATAATAAACTTGATTGATTCGAAATCAATGGCGAGGGTTCAGCCTAAGGCTGATCTTTCACCTAACCAAGTTACATATAAAGATGAATTATATTACAATACAAATAAAAGAAAAATATAAAATATATTGATATTTTCGAAATCACAAATAAAGAAAATACATACAGGGTGTTATATTTCAATAGATCCAGCAAATATCTCGCTTATTTATCAACTTAGCAATATCTTTCATATAACATGATTTATACAGCAACATGTAAGCTAGTTGATGACGGATGTACATTCATGATATCATTTCCGGTTTATTAGTAATTAATATCAACTTTGAAATTTCAAATAGAATATACTATATTTTTTTACAAATTTGAAAAGTGCATCAAATTTGCTTTACAATCATGTAAAATAATCCATATGTTACATTATTAAAAAGTAAAATGTCGGGCACTTTATTATACACCTAATCGGAAAGAGAATAGTGAGCCATGACTGTGGTTTGAAATAAAACAATTAACTAAAACAATTGTAACTATTATTATTAAATGAAATAATATTTTAAGGAACACTTAATAACAACAAAATGATTTTATAGCAAATAATCAAAATGACTCTCAGCCCCTTCAATGCATTTTCTCCCGATATGACCACTTGATTTTCGTATGGAGCTACGTGAAAGATTTTGTTTGTAATGAACCAGTAAACACATTAAACGGACTGAAGAATAAAAATGAAGCAGCAATTGAATCTTTATCTGCAGACTTATTCTGTTTCAAAACGTTGTGCAAAATATATTGAAGAGACTGGGAGCCATTTTGAATATTAGTTATAAAATCATTTTGTTGTTATTAAGTGTTTCTTATTCTTATTTTCTGTATTATTAGGACAAAAAAATATTATTTCATGTAATAATAATAGTTACAATTGTTTTAGATAATTGTTTTATTTCAAGCCACAGTCATGGCTCACTATTCTCTTTCCGATTAGGTGTATAATAAAGTGCCCGCCATTTTACTTTTTAATAATGTAACATATGGATTATTTTACATGATTGTAAAGCAAATTTGATGCACTTTTCAAATTTGTAAAAAAATATAGTATGTTCCATTTGAAATTTGAAAGTTGATATTAATTACTACTAAACCGGAAATGATATCATGAATATACATCCGTCATCAACTAGCTTTCATGTTGCTGTATAAATCATGTTATATGAAAGAAATTACTAAGTTGATAAATAAGCGAGATATTTCCTGGGTCTATTAAAATATAACACCCTGTATATCTGCCTCAGAGATGATTCATATTAAGTGCATACATTATTATGTTAATAAATATAAATACAGTAAATATATATTCACGCCTTTTACCCATTATTAGATGTGGCACTTTGTCGTAGCAAATCTCGGTAATCGATATATTTCTTCACGAGAAGTGCGATTGCCAGCCATCAAATCACGGACTTCAAAGATGTTAGTGGAAGGGGAGCCACAGAAGTAGATTTAATTTGGTGAAAGTTATTTTTCGGCTGTGTGGATCGAACCAGGGTTCTCAAGAACCATAGGCCGATTCGATACCACTGAGTCACCTACTCCATAAATGAAGTTTAAAAGAAGTTAATTCAAGATATCACACCCATGCTCCAATCACACAATATAAGTATCTACCAGGGTTTTACTTAATTTGTTAAAGTTTAATAATCCATATCGGACGACAAATAAAAATATGATTAAAAACAATTGTGACAATTATTCATAGATTCATGAAATGATTAAGATAATTTTACAATTCCTGGAGGTCCGGTTAAGCCTAGCTGTATTAGAAGATATCTGAAGATATAGCAAATCTATTTATATCCATTATCCACCTCTTCCTCGTATCATCCATAACTCCATCACCGGCACGTTGTTGTACACGGCTCAGGTTTCAATTCGCATGTCACACTCCAGCGATGATTTGGTTGGCCAGCTCGTGGATTAGCATTTCAAATGAGGATACCCTGCGCCTGCACTACCCTCCTCGGAGCCGAATTAATACATACACAGATATTCCATCACGCACACGTGGACACCGGGCGCGCGTGAAGAGCGTGAACGTGAGCAGGGTGGCGTGGGTAGACGCACACTGGACAGATAATACGTTTAGCCGTGTTTTAGGTAATGTGTCGATGCGGTAGTTCGTTAGGTTGTTAGATGTGTGGATGAGAGGATGTTCAGAATAAGTGGAAGTGAGATGGATACAATGGAAATTCAGTTCATGAAATGTAGTTTGGATATGAGTTATTGTATTGAGGGTATTATTGATAATTAGTGCAACTAATTTCATACAAGCTTAATATATAACTAAACATTTCAAAAATATATAATCTTTCCTGAACTTTTAAAGCAGCGAGCAATTCTAAATATATAATTTGCGGAAGCGATTTTTTTTGTCACTTATTTTTCAACTTTTATTGTGTTCCAGTTGACATTTGGATCAGGTCTAACTTACTCTTAGTAAAACATAACTTTCTTCGTATTATTAAATTTATTGATACAAACTTAACTTGAAGTTCTCCACCTGTCTTCAGTTAGTGATGTAGTTTGATTTACACGAATTGATTTATCGATTTAAGTGAGCCTAGTGGCAAATGTAATTAATTTCAAGATCATCTTAAGAATATCACATCCATATTGAATAAACAAAAATCTATGATTAAATAAATGAGGAGGGTTTACTTCAGATGGAACATGTCAGTTTTTAAACCAAAATGAGTTATGTTGCATTTTGCATTTATTTTCAAGATTCCTTTTTAAAGGTTATTTACAACATTAATATTTCTCATTAGTACTAAATCAATAGTATTAATTTCAGGACTTGCTTCCAAAATATTTGAAAGAAATAATGTTTCTCAAAAAAAATAACATGTTCTATTTTGAAAAAATCCTCCGGAAATATCCATGGAGGTAAGATCTGACTATGAATACCCTTTTATGAGCAAATTAGAATCTGTTCGTCATTTCTCTAATTCTTAAAAAGTTTCCAATAATTGTTTATAAGTACATTTATCATTTTGTCCTTTATTCCACTAAAGCCTGTTTTTATCTCCACTCATTTATCACGTAAATTAAAAATATCTTGTTAATATGCATACAAATGATATAATTTCAAATTTTATTACTTATCTTTATAACTTCTCATATCTTAAACTATAATCTGCGGACATCTGAAAATCCTCGAAGATGTATATTAGGGGATCTACGAAACTTTTTCATATTATTATATATTACGTACAATTTCTTACTATAGATATTTTTACAGAATAAAATGTTTACTAGCTATATTCACATTTTTCGCCTAAGTTAAATTAAACAATACTACTCTTCGCACTGATTTTGTTTTAGAAACCATTCACTTATTCATAAGAAATATATAGTATATGTCAACATGTAATGATTTCTTATTTTTAAAGAAAAATATTTGAAAAATTTCTCTGTTCTAAATTATAATAAATATGACAAATAAATATAACCCATCAGATCTCACAAAAAGAAATAATATATATACGAGTATATATATAAAGGCTAAATGACATCAATTGGTTAATAATTAATTAAAATAGTAATTATAATTTTATTATTTTTAGGAATCTTGGATTTCTACAATCGCAACCTTCAAACAACTTCTAGTCGAGAAAAGGCAATTTCCTCGCCTGAGATAACAACGAAGTCATCTACTGGTGAGTGAAAAAATATTTCATTCTAATTGACCAAATTTCTAGAATTTAAGTGCCAAACAACCCAATTATAAATACCGCAATTAATTTATAAATGCCAAATTATGAAAAAGGACGTGAGAGTCAGTATGATTTATTGGCATTTACAAATTTGCACGGTTTTAGATTTTTGCTCGTGAAACTATAGCGCTAACCTTGGAGTGAACACTAAACTACAAAGCATAAATATTGTTTGAAAATTATCGTTGTGTTTGTTCCGTCGTAACAAATTCGTGTTGGGCGCGTCCGACTCTGCGGACCCCCTACAGGGCCGGACATATTTATAAACACAGGCTGTATTTCACCATGCCGCAGAGCACAGCCTCAGTTATACATTATGCGAGTTGGTTAATTTATTCTCAGCTCGTGTGTCTATATTTGTATACTGGATAATTGACCTATGATTTGTGTGTTTTCTTTAACGCCCCGTATGTGTTTAATTGAAAAATAAAACCTATGCAACTCTCTGAATTTTTGGATTTAATGAAGAGAGAAAAAAGAAAAAGAGCGCATTTTTATTTCGATTGGAGGTCATAAATTTGCGAGAAGATATGCGATAAATAAAATTTAATTGCTACTGTTTAGTAACTTATCAATAAAACATTATTGGCGTGACTAGTTGATATTATGTTAGTAAAGAGTTGACACATTTAGTACGAGACGTATCTGCATTTTAAACTAATTCTGTCTGAATAATATTAACACATTTTATTGAAGAATGTGTGATATATTTTTCGTTTTTTGACTGCTGTCTGTTTTAGGCATTTCGAATGTCATTTGTACTAATTAATTTCGTGTCTGTAATGCAATTAATGATATAATCAGTCCGAAAATGTATTTTAATTCGTGTTTGCTTTTACGTTAAATGAATATAAATAATTTATTAACGTTGACTAGTATCTCGTTAGAATATTATTTGTTATGCATTTGTGTAACATGCTGTTATTCAAATTCTATTAGTTTATTGAAGTTAGAAATTTGTAGCTATTTGTAAATAATATTCCCATTTGATTTGTTTACTTTCCTCCTACTACTACAGCTTACGAAAACAATTCGTATTTGAATATATCTGCAATTAAAATATTTTATTTCTAAAAATGTATAGAAACTATGGGTCAGTTATATAAATTTCATTTATCTACAACCATATATGTAAGTAGGCCATTAAAAACAATTTGCAAGAACAGTAAATGCTTGTTTACGGTTGATAAGGGTTTACTGCACTAGTTACGTAATATATATATATATATATATAGTATATTACATAACGAAAATTGTAACAAGCACATTACGTGCGAGTGAAAAAGTTGCGTTACAATTCGAGTTGTGTATTATACTTTATCTACGACCATAAATAATAATAAGAACAATTACAGAATATTTGTTAGGTTATATCCGTAACATCAACTGTCAAACAGCAGTGTTACCTCCTAACAAATGAAAAATTTCTTAGGAAGTTGGCAAATCGAGACGTAAGCGAGGGCCGAAGGCTCGACCGGAAGTCGAGGTTTGCCAACTTCACACAAGGGATAATCGCGCCCTCCCGTGAAGCATATTATACTTTTCGTAACAAGTGCATAAAAATTGCCGTCTTATCGGGACAAATGTCAAATATTGGTTGCGTAACTAGTTACCTAGGAAACGTCGCAAACAGTTAATAATCGTAGTCTCTAGAGAGAGAAACATACTACCTAGGGAGATAATCATCCTACCTAAGGGAGAAAAGCAGTATTTCTCTCTCTAAAATTAGGGAATAAGAACGTGTTTCTTGTGCATGTGTTACGAAAAATAAATAAATGTCATAACGACATTTTGAATTAACTGTGGATATTCATGATGGATCTATAGGCAGCGTTTTGATAGCAAAACATGGTTTAACAAAGTATAAAAAATTGTATATATATGAGCATATGACAGAAGAAGGATATCATTTAGTACCAAATCTTATCATACTGCAGCGTGTCAAGTGCGAATACTGCTGAACCAATTATTAAGTACTTTTTTATGTATAATTTTCTATGATTTTCAAGTATTACATTCACTGGATATAGATAAAATGTATGTGTTATTTAAAGACAAATGACATGTATGGTAGGTAGATACCTTAGATTTATATGTAGTTAGTTAGCTAGTTGATTAGAAATACTTCGGCGTGCGGGTGTACCAATCCCCGAGGTCTCCACGCTGCCATGGCAACGACAACGCGCACGTGGCGCTAACCGGAAGCAGATATCCGCGCACGGCGCAAGAACGGACGTAACCCGCGATGTGTCCATGCGCTGGCCATGAATAGTCTCTCTGTGTCCACACATGCCTAGTATGTACGGCAGCGACATACGTGCATCACAAACGTGCTTAGATGATTTGAACCTATATGGCCATCGGGGAAACATGACAGGAATATTACAAATGGAGAGTACAAAGAGTTCATATTTCAAGGTACTTAGATTTCATGTACTTCTAACTAGCTAG
This sequence comes from Pterostichus niger, assembly GCA_947425015.1. NCBI lineage: Eukaryota > Metazoa > Arthropoda > Insecta > Coleoptera > Carabidae > Pterostichus > Pterostichus niger. The sequence continues at coordinate 8,130,373 of OX380345.1, read as the reverse complement.
CTAACTTCCAATCTTAATGCGAGAATATTTTCAGGGTTCTTCTTTATCGGTTCTGAATTATAATAGTATATTGTATAACTAGTAGGAAATGTGATATAATTTCGAATGATGGTGGTAACTGTGGAAGGAGGCATGAGCCAAATCCTGCGGCCACAGGAATCCGGGAATTTCACTTTTTCTACATCTGACCCACGATTTTATATCCGATCGTATTATGCAAAAAAATAATAATAATTGTTAACTGTTATTTTTAGCAACGACTAGACTAAAATGATGATTTCCGTACTGTATTTCTTGTTGTCTAGCAACGACTATACGTAACATACTGAATTAATGTATTTGTCGGATCTAAAACACATCGGATATTTGTAATTTTTCGTCCGATCGGATAAGAAATGGATTCTGTACAATAGTATATATGTTTTATTATCAAATTGTACAACAAGGATAATAGAAAAATAACATATTTATAATGTACCTATCAAAGGCCTGACCTTTAAGAATCAGAAAAGCTTTGCTTTACATGCCTAGTCAGGAAAATAACATATTGCCTACCTAGGCAGCTAATGCAAGAAACGTGAGTGTCTAGTTACTTAGCACATAAAATATTGACTGAATATGTAAGTCAAATATTTCTTTTAATTTAAATTAATTTAAAATATGAATTAGTTGTTTATAAGTTTCAGATAAAATGGTATACGTAACACGTTAGTAAAGCGTCGTACAGGATTCGTAAGCTGTTTCAAGCCTCGCTTTCGCTCGGCATGAAACTATCTACTCATCCTGTAGTTGAACACTTTCCTGACACGTAAATAACTATTTCAATAATGCGTACTTGAACAACTAATTAGTAAATTTTCTGCTAATGTTGACCTACATTATGCGGAGATGTAATTTATCAAAAACCTATTTTTATTTTCTCTAAAATAATTTACAAATATATGATAATGGGAAATATACGATGACAAATATTCAAGTCGTTTTGAAAATACCTTGTGTTATTATACTTATTTTTGTGTTATCCACTTTTATTCTTCTTATCATGTTTAAGGCAATGCAGGAAACGTAGTCTTTTAGAATTTATATTATAATTTGTCTCTTTAAAATTTGTAATAGTTTAACTTATATATGTCTTGAATATTTAAGCCAAGATATAAGTAGATCCTTGATTTTTTTTTAAATAGAATATGAATTCGTAAAATTGTAATATTTTAATAAACTATGTCGCCAAAGACGAAGAAAACAAATATAATATAAAAAAATAATAAGCAATAAGTTAACTACGTAGATAAATTTCTTACAATAAAAGAAAACCCCCATTAAATTATCCAATGTACGTAAAATGATCTAGATTTTAGGGTACCTTACTCCATGCCAGGAGTTTTGAACCAAGGATTCATGAACTTCAACAAGCGCTACATAAATAGGTTTATATAATATTCGTATTTTTTAACTAGTAAGTAAAATTTCCCTTGTTTAATTACAAAAAAAAACATATTACTAATTCAACAGAGGTATATGATGCAATGGGCGCATTAATTGAAAAGAGTTCAGAACTGTTGCTCAGCAATAAATAATACAACAGGTGCCACAATTAGATTGCTAAAAACACTTAAAATGATAATTATACACCGTATTAAACGGCTTTACAATTTTAGCACTGAATTATTTTGTTTTATGTATAAAAGATATGCATAACTCAACTTTTACTGTAATTTAACATTTTCAATATTTTTATGCTTTTATTATTGCTGTGTCCTGATTTGCTGTTTATCCTATTTCTCATATATGTAAAGTTAAGAACTATCTTTAGTTATATATACCTACAGTCGTCCGGAATTTATAAATAACAGGAAAAAAACATTTGACAAATATATTTTCTTCGAAATATCAAAGTTTATATCCGTTGGGTCAAAGTAGTTAAAATGAAGCTGTCGAATTTCTCAACATAGAACACCTTTCTTAGTTTGTTCGTTCGGTTCAAGGCAGTGAATATAGTTTTCTATAACTACTTCTCTGGCGAAGAAGAGTACAAGAGGAGTGTATTTTATTTGTTGGTAACGATAAAAACGTCTCAGCTGTTTGTTTATTACTACTGGACTTAGTCCGTGAGCATATTTACTCTTGCGCCCCACAGTCCGTCGTATTTTGCCACTAATATTCTGTCACACGCGCATACACGGTCTGCCCGGCTTGTTTATTGGAAACGGAGTTAAACAGCAGAGGCTACAGAACAAATGACGCGTTAAATTTGTCAGAGAACTAAATTAACTACGCGCTGCCACTTATACATATTTTTGTTTAAAAACAAGTGTGTCTCGCTACACAAAGGAATCGTGAAAGTTATGATGCTCGGGAAAACACTCGAGGAATTGCTGTCACAGGCAATTTGTACACTCTTTCAACTTTACACGAATTGCTATATGTTTAGATCGTTTTCAGTCACTTTGTGTTTGAAGACGTAATTGTTAGACTACTAGGCAGAAATATTACTACTAATTTCACTATTTGTACCTAAAAATACTTCAAACCAATTACATCGCTTTTACTTAAATTTTAGCAACCAACATAATGAATAATTTATAAATAAATATATCATCACGGGTGTGGCACTCTGCCTAAGCAGATCCCGGTAAGTGATATATTTCTTCGCGTGAATTGCGGTTACCAGCTGTCAAATCACGGCCCCGAAAGATATTAGTGAAGGGGGAGCCACAAGGGTAGATTTAAATTGGTGAAAATTGTTTGTCGGCTGTGGGTATAATATAATATAATTTATATAATAATGTATTTGTTACTTTGTGCAACAGGAACTTAATAGGCCTACAGCTTACGGTGGAATCCAAACCACTCAGACACAATCGTATTTATTTTGATATGTCAGCAAGATTTAAATGCAGGACCTCTTATTTGTTAATTAAGAAACGCAAGTTTTATCTCATTTTTATCCACTGGACTACGATTGCTTGTAATAGCCATGTGCATTAACACAATTTAAATTTTTAATACTCGTACATATATAAATAATATCACGGCTATGTCATTCACAAAACATTTATACTTTAGATTCTTCCCGCAATTAATTCCTATCCCGGCACACCACTTATACGTTTCATCCACGTTCATAATCCGCTGCATACAAGCTCGTTTACTCTACACACTTAGAATCTTACGTTGACGAAACAAAATGTCAATAATATTCATCAATATATTCCTAGGTCGTCTACCCAGTCTCACACTTTAAATGTACTTGTTTCATTAATCTTTCATTGGACAATTTTAAATGTATCTTAAATTGAAAATATTGAATCGTTTGACAGCAATTTAAAATATTCTATACATAAAATAAATATAAATATATCATCACGCTTTTTACCCATTACTGGGCGTGGCACTCTGATTAAGCAGATCTCGGTAAGTGATATATTTTTTCGCGTGAAGTACGGTTACCAGCCGTCTAATCACGGCCCATAAAGATATTAGTGGAGGGAGAGCCACAGGGGTAGATTTAAATTGGTGAAAATTGTTTGTCGGCTGCAAGGATCGAACCAGGGTTCTCAAGATCGACAGGCTGACTCAATACCACTGAGTCATCTATCCCATTACATTATATTATATTATATTATATATGATATATAATTTCAATTTACTTTTATACATTATATTTTAGCAAAGTTTTATAGCAAATGACTACATTTTTAAAAGACCCCCACATAATTAACATTATTGAAACACATTGATAATATTGATGAGAATTCAACACGTATATGTGAGAACTAATTTGTTTGAAAATGAACCAATAAAATGAAAGCTAAATTGATAATTTTCTACTAGTGGAATAAACGTTGCTATTTTCATAAAATCTATCGAAATGTCAAATTCTCGATGAGGGACTGCTTCTTCACAAGAAATTCTTGCTTGTTAAATTCTCAGAAATTGTGCAGAGATATTTTAAAAATTGTATGTAAAATTAAAATTTAATATTAATTATATAAAAGACTACTTAAATACATATTTATAAAATTAAAACTATAAATTATATTCAAATATTTCTAAGAAAAATAATACCTTAGGTATTCTTACAAATATTTGAATATAATATATAGTTTTAATTTTAAATTCAATTTTTAAAATATCCCTGTACAATGTTGAACAGTATATTTTGCCATAAATTTAAATTCGTTGTTACAGAAATAGGAAATACAGGTCGTGTTGCGCACTCGCTATATTTCCATTACCATATCAACTCATAATTCATGTAAAAAATATTATCGACAATTATCATATCACTTATTATATTAGTTATGATAATATCACTAGAAATTTAATTTTAAACTGATAAGTTATTATTTACGAGACCAAGTTTACTGGGTAACAACTGACAAGAACAATCGACATCAAAATAATCATTATAACAAAGAAGGGGAGATTTTGTCTATGTCAAATTGTTTAAGTCATTTTACCTTAAAGCAACCAAATTCGTGTAAAGGATATTTACCGAATGCAGTATTTTATTCAAATTATGATATTTATAGTTATCGTTTCCAAGCTAATGCAGGTAAATAAAAGTGTATCTATTTTCAAAAAGTTCTCTTCCCTGTTTATCAAAGTCAAATAGACAAAAGTAAAAATAAATATATCATCACGCCTTTTACACATTACTGGATGAGTTAAGTCTCAGTAAATGCTATATTTCTACTCGTAAAATTCAATTACTAGCCGTCAAATCACGTCCCCTAAAGCTTTTAGTGAAAAGAGAGGCACAGGGGTAATTTTAATGTAGGGAAAATTGTTTTTCGGCTGTATGAATCGAACCAAGGATCTCAAATCTACAACCCGACTGGCTGTCCTTTACATATACAAGTATATAATGTCAATATAACAAATCTCGTTAATGTAGATTAATGGTTGACTTCCATAGACTCTATTTCAAATAAATATGATGATATTTCAGCTAGCCTTTATAATTATAGTTATTATTGAGGATATACTCGTAGCTTTCTCGCCTAGATGAATAGAGTCAAAGCAGTAGAGTTATTATTGTCATGAAATTGCATTTGCGGTTCCTCAGTTCGCATATCACTTGAAATTATAAATAAAAACAGAACTTCATCATATTGAGATTGAAATTAAAGTATAAACTGTAATACTAATAGATAAATAAAATAAAAATGTAGAATTAGGTTAAAATCTAAATATTACAAAGTTATTGAAAATATGCCTGTTATAAAACATAGTTGCTTATTTTTCATTTTGGATTTGAAAGTTTCCAAATACGGAATGCAGGTAAAGTAGAAGTATTTAATTAAGAGAAATACGAACCACAGAGCCGTGTAAAATTGAAAATATTTAATTAAAGACTTGTTTTAGTGAGTTGGTATCAAATAACCGAAAAGAGCAAGTGGAATGTTAATTATGCCGAGTGCCAATTACAATTAGTCAAATTCGTGGTAGGAATTGACGGTTTCATATTTATTTCATGTCTAGAAACGGTTAAATTGTGAAAACACAGCAGGAAGAAATGAGCTTTATTACAAATTTAATACAAATTCTCAATTATTTTATATTTATTATTGATTCTTCGGTGTTTATTTCAAAGAATTTTTTTTTAATGAATACATCATCAATAAATTTGATAAAAATCCTTAGTAAATCTGTACAGTTATATCTAATAACATTCATCAAAAAATTTAAAAGCTGGAATAACATATATATTTTTAATTAACTATTTCGGTTTATTTTTACATATTTCCTATTGTCAAATTAAAGTTAGAATTACAGTATCGTTTAGTTTCAGTAATATTGGTTCTCATTAAACTGTAATTCTAATATCTAATCAAAAATAAGAAAGTTACTTTCAGCTAAAAACAATCATATACAGAATATATTTTATGATTTTATGTTTCCTATTGTTAGGTTTGTAAAATAAATGTAACACATTGCATTTAATATGTCTGGTGTTCAAAGTATCAGATATTGTAATAAGAAAGAAAAGAAAATATGTATTTCATTAGGTTTATTCGAAGGTTTATTGCTTTGCCTTAAAAATAGGAAAATAAATATAATGGAAGATGACGAAATCTCCCCAATTCATAAATTTTTTAATTGTAAAATAAATTCTGTCTTTATATATATTTATAGCGCCATCTATTCCGAATTGGAAAAACGTTTCAGATAAAATTAACTTCATTTTTTTCGCAGAATACGAGTCTTCAATAAAAAAATGGGGGTTTTCATTTAAGGTTTCAAAGTTGCCCCCTGCCCCACCTTCTGGGGGTGGGAGTTTGGGTTTGTGTTTGGTGTGCTTATATAGGTTGTTGCAAAATATGAAACATGTGTTTTTTGGTTTCTTGATTCGATGTGTATTTCTCGAGATATTTCACCGTCCCGGAACTTTTTGAACACCCTGTATATATATTTATAACATGCTTAGCTTTCTTTTATGGCCTCTAATGTTCGAAATATATATTATTATTATTATTATTAATCGAAAATTATCTATAAGTGCTAAAAGTATAGTACATTTTAATGATATGTATCGGGTCCTCCGTTTTGAGTCTTAATTCTTATATTCAATATGACAATATTCGTCGCTTGCAGTACTTGCTAGTATATATAAAATAGATTTTCGTCAATAAAATCATGCATTCTTAATTCCACTTGAATCAATATTAATTGCGAAGATAATCAGTTATGCAGTTATGCTTTTGCATGATTTGTTATTTAAAAAAAATACTGTTGCTATTAATTAAATTATTTTGTTTGTACTTCCGTGAGTTTTAAGCAAACATTAAAAATATTTGTTGAACAATAATACGAAAGCAAATCGGTACATTTAAAAATTATAAACAAAATGCCTATTGAGATATTTATGACATATAGGTTTGTTTCACTTAACAGCCAATAAAATTGTAAAGGTGACTCGTGTTTCTGCATACATTACAATAAACAATTGAATTATGTTTGTTTTTTATTATTTCTTATTGTTAGAAGGTTGTTATGAACAAGAATTAGAAAACGGTAAAAAGTTTCTGTAATAATATACCAGGACTGCATATTGTGTGACATATTCTTTCCTTAAATCACATTTCATAAGTTAAAAACCTAGTATCTATATAATATATATGTACGAGTATTTTGCCACTAAAATAATGTTTATTATTTAATTTTCACTTCTAATAAATTATTTTCATACTTATATTATATAATAATTGTCGTGTTGCCTTGTTGTAACCAGTTTTTAAAAAGTAAGCAATATTAATATGAAATGCCTTGACAATTTCGTTATCGTATATGTTATTGATTTACATGTTCATTATGCATTAAAGAAATAACAACGAATTTCGTTTGTTGTAACATTATAATATGGTTTCAAAAGTGATGTATTTGCCAAGTAATTTAACATAGATATATATATATATATATATATATATATATATATATATATATATATTTACTTTCTGCCCAATCCCAAAAAACTTTTAGGTAATTCCAATTTTAATTTATTTAAATTATTTAATTCTTAAAAAAAATAATTAGATAAATAAAAAAAATTAATCATTACCTTTTAGATTTCAGCTAAATTAATATTTGTAATAAAAAATATAAAATAAACACTTGGCTATGTTTCACAAAATTCAGCCTCCAAGTCACCTTATGAGGGTATCGTCAGAGGCTGGCCAGCATAAGGTGACTTGGAGGCTGAATTTTGTGAAACATAGCCAAGTGTTTATTTTACATTTTTTATTAAACCTGGTTTCACCAAGTGTTGGATGACAATTAATTTTGTCTTTGTTGTTAATATTTTTAATATAAAGTCCGTTAACTAAGAGATTACAAAGTGATATTATAGAACGTATTTTATTCTGTTTCTGATTGGCTAACCAAAATTTTTTAATTTTTTTTATAAAAAATGTGAAACATTAAAATTGGTACAACGTTGTATATCTATTAAACAAATAATTTTAATTTTGGAGCCATTCAAAGTTGTTTGATACATAATTATTACATAATAAAAATTTCCTTCTCGACAATTGAAAACTTAAATACGAACGAGATAATACAAAATTATGTATAATTAAGGGAATTAAACTTTACAAAAAACGACAGAAACATTTGAGATGACATTTCGGTTGGCATATACATATGTATAGAACTGCCTGAGTTGAAACACTTGATTAATTGGAGGTTAATGTCAAACATTCATAATACTATTTTTTTTTTATTTTGCGAACTTGTTTTGAGTTTCGACCAATCAGAAGACCTAAATAATTGGACCTATCTAATTCTATATCTTAACTGGAATGGACTATAGTTGTGACAAGTTTTTATAAACATGTCTTCATTTTAATGTATTATCCAATCAGAATCAAATTAAAATAAATCCTTTAGTTGAATCCTTTACCGAACGTATTTTAAAGTATAAAAACATTAAAAATAATAAAATTCCAAATTTACTGACTGAAACACAATAAATTCTGCACATTTGATAATTGAAAAATATTTATAATTACCACTAACTTGTACCACCAGGTATCATATTGCAATATGTTAAACACGAATACATTCAATTTTAGTATAAAATCTTGAATTCGTACCCTTGATGTGTTTATTAAATAAAATAAATATGTCATCACGCCTTTTATCATTACTGGGTGTGGCACTCCGCCGTAGCAGATCTTGGTAAGTGATATATTTTACTCATGAAGTGCGGTTACCAGCCGTCGAATCACGGTCCCAAAAGTTGTTGGTGGAGGGGAAGCCACAGGAGTTGATATTAAATAGGTGAAAGCTAAAAAAAACTGTGTTTGTTAAGAGATAAAGATTTGATAAAAACATTAAGTATATTTGAAGAAATTAAATTAAAAAACACTAGGTTAGTTTCAAATAATGTAAAGTTTATTTTACAATACGTATTTCGGTCGACTAGACCATCATCAGGTGAACAAGATATTTTTTTTTTATCTTGTTCACCTGATCTAGTCTAGTCGACCGAAATACGTATTGTAAAATAAACTTTACATTATTTGAAACTAACCTAGTGTTTTTTAATTTAATTTTTTATAAAATGTTTCAACGAGAACCGACTGTTAAATCTATCGAATATATTTGAAGAATGCGAATAAGCTTGTAATTGATGCCCCTATATATTAAATATGCAGTTATTAAACAAGAATTCTTAAAATCAACCCTCAACCATTTCAACTTATATAAAACTAATAGAATTGTGTCTGAGTTAGTAATAAATAAGAATGAAATGAATTGACGTCTTTTGAAAATTAAATGCAATACAAATCTGTAACAATTGCTTACGGTTAAACCATTCAATTTCATCATAAAATTTCATAATGATGTTTTCCACAGTGAAAAATAAGTCCCAATCCTCGTGTCACCAGTTCAACAACCTAAAATTGTCCCTGGTGACGACACCATCTTCAAATCAATTACTATCAGCCGTCACAGTTCACGTAGGCCTCCATCTTTGATACATACCTGCCGCGGTGCACTGCCAGTAAACAAGGAACGATTATACATGCACGGCGGCCGTATTAGATTATTAAATAAATGAACTGTTTATCCGAACAACGCTACCAGATAATGGAAGGAAATTGGACAATTTAAAAAATTATACCCACATAACAAATTGGTGTTTCGCGTTGGTAAAATACGTGATCGTCGATCGTCACATGTTGCTTGTGTTTGTTTAATAGGTTCATTAAAGGTTGTTAGGTGTGCGATCACCGGGTATTGGTTGCGTTATAGGTAATATTCTTGGTAATGTGGGGAAAATAATGTTCTGAATTGTTTACATGCTTGTCGATTATGTATAATGATAGTTTGGCTACAGTTCTCTCCAAATTTAATGTATTTTAACGTACAATAACGAAAAATTCATTACTTTCTTAATGGTAGATGTTTTCCAACAAAATTATTTATTTTACTTTCATAAATTTCTTAAGGACCTATAATTTGTATTTACAAGAAGAAACCATGGACTGCTCAGTGGACGTGCATTTAAGTAAAATCTAAATTATCCATGTTTAAGTCACAATTTATTTTATCAGTTGTTAACACTTTAAAAATACAAATACAAATTTCTAATAGAACAATTAGATTTGTAAATCGTTGGAGAAATCTAATCCGATATGTAATTTTCATCAGTTAGTTTAATTTGAAGTGTTTCAATGAGAATTCACCACACGTCACTGTCAACCAATAGGATCACGAATTTGTTTGAAAATGAACCAATGAAATGTACATTTCGTCGGAAATTCATCACTAGTGAAATTGATATCGGAAATACCACTGTTAATAATATCCTTGGTTACGAATAAAATAAATGATATTTTCAATATTTTCATAAACGTCAATTCTACATTTGTTCAGTATAATTTAATATTCAAAATTTTCATCACTGTAATACCTAATTAATAATGTGCAAATAAATACCTAACTATTCTTGTTAATTAACTCTTATTTGGTAAATTCTCAAGCCGAATACAACTCGTAGTATGAAAATTGACAGATAATATTTTGACATAAATATACATTCGTTGTTATGGAAATAGGAAACATAACGAGTCATAATTTATGTCAAAATATTTTCAGCAATTTTCATACTACTTGTTATATTATATATGAAAATTCCACTCATAACTTTTCATCCAATCAAATGATAGTATTTTGCTGAATTGAACCAATCACAGTAGTATTACAGCGACAATTTCACTAGTGAAAATTGTCGCAAATCGTTGCTTAGATATAACGTTTGTTAACTATTTTGAGTAGATTAATGTTATTGAATTTTATTTGACTTTGTTTACTTTGCTTAGTTATGTCAAAAAATTAAACAATGTAAATTGATCACCAAGGTAATAGTAGTTCAGACATTGTTTTAAAAATACTGCAGGTAACATTCTCATAAGATGTAACACAGCAGATAAGGAAGGGTTGCAAAAATTACAGAATAAAATATTGAGAATTATATTGAATTGTAATGTTTATACTTCTGTAAACAACATGTTGAAATGGTTGCAATGGTTTCCAATTGAAATAGAAATAAGGAAGTCTGTTTTAATATTTATATACAAAGTCAAATCTGGTCTCACACCAACCTATCTATAGGATTTTATTGAAATTAGAATGAACCTAACTAATTATAGATTGCGAAATAGATTGGATTTCAATATAAATAAATACAATAAAAGTATAACGTGCAAATCAGCTTTTTTACGACGGCCTCAGTATGTATAATTCATTACCAACATGTTTAAAATAATGTAAAAATCTATATACTTTTAAAAAGTGTGTAAATTCATACTTTTCCACACAGACACAGTTATGTTAATATATGTATATGTTTTTGTTTTGTTTTTGTTTTTATCAATACTATGTTTTTCTAATGTAGCATCTTTTACTAAATAAATAAATGTTATTATTTATTTATATTTATTTGGAGCAAATTTAATATTTCTAGGAATTGCCAAGCCGAATACCATACGTGACTATGATTTTCCTTTGGTAATTTTTGCCTAGATCACTCCTGCTTGTTGCTTTAATAAAATCTACACGAGTGCTATTGCAACAAGCAGTCGTGATCATGACGACAAAAATTTCCAGCAAAATCATAGTTACTAATGGTATTATATATGAAACAAAGCAGCAATTGAAACAAAATCTTTATCAGATAAATTATAAAGTACAATTGAATAGCAACAACTATTTATCGACAGTACATCATGTTTGGACACTCATGTTACCCATGGGGTAACATCACCCTTGTACGGGGGAGTATTGTCCGAGCGCAGCCGCCTTGACCACCCTGGCCTCCGATCTCCGCGTGTCCGGCGTGTCACATTAGTTGTCTTATTTATTGCGTGTGACCGTTTAGCGTCCGTGGTTATTTATGATGCGAGGGTGCACTCTGTCTCAGGATGTGTCTCTGTGTTTGTGAATTGGTTTGCGGTCAGGGTGTGGCTGAATTATTGCCAATTATTACATCCTTCAAAAGTAGTTTAAAGCTTGTTCGGTGTCGGGGTTGACCACGGTCTGTTATTTATTCTGAATAAAGAAACGAGAATTCATTCTTAAAATGAAGTAGCCCAAAATGTTATACAATATACGGTTTCTCTTTAAATTTTCTTCGTCTCATGATTTTGAAGAATTTAGACCTATTGATTTTGTCGAAAATCGTACAATGCTAATTAATAGACAATAGAAACATTGTATTAAGTTAAATATTACAAAAATTGAAGCTTGTCGAATCGGATTAGGTATCTAAGAAAACAAATGCTAAAGACAAGACTATAATATATACACTTATCCCTTATTTATTCAATTTTTCTTTTCGTGGAATGGTTAAAAAATTAATAGAATTTATGTTTCCGTTTGGTTTGATCATATATTTGAAGCTGCGTAAAAGTACGCCGACATCAAACGGTTAAAATAATTAAGAATAATACATATTAAATTATATTATTAAACAAGCCAATAATGATAACTATTACCCATGAGGACGAAGTTTGTATGTCGTAGGCGAGGGGCGTTATTTATATGAATGAGTATTATCTATTACACGTGAGTTCAATGCTATAATACTACTAAACTGGAAATTATACTTTTTTTTAATATATATTCATTAGTTTAAAAATATTTATTTTTAGAGGTAATATGACAGTAAATTCCATTTATTCCATTTGAAACTTATATACTCAAATCATTTCAGATAAACAATACGATTATACTCGTACTATATGATATATAGCACAATGGAAGCACATCGGTCCGGGGATTTTTGAACTCGAGTTCTTTCCCCGCACCTGCAAATTTTTCACCAAATTAAAATTGTCCTTTTGGCTGATAACTGCACTTTATGTGAAAAAATATATAATTTGTTGAGTTCAGCCACACCCACAGCTTGATATATATCTCGTATATATATATATATATATATATATATATATATATATATATATATATATATATATATATATATATATATATTATTATTATTATTATTATTATTTACTGAACGAACAGAGCTAAGCATACTGATGAACATATTGGGGTGAATTACTTCAAGCTACATTCTAGTCAATAAATTTAGTACATGTAATAAAATAAGCGCAGTAATCCAGTAAAACAAGTAAGTGCTCTGGTTCAGTAAGTGGAAATCTGATTCAAAAGGCAAATGGAATACGGCTAATATCAAACTTTAAATGTGTTGTTATAAAATAAATATAAAAAACTTAGTCTTAAATAAAAATGTTTGCTCTACCCGAAATATGTATTTAGTTAGACTAAACGAAAATATTAATTCAATCTATATTTCTATATTCTGTGAAAAATATTTTAAATAAAAAGTAAATGTAAATGTTAGTCTTTAGTTAACATTTTCTATCTTACCGATTAGGCTGATTTAGCCTTTTGTAATATTAATCTAATATTTTACTGTATAAAAACTATTTCTTTAGAAATATTAATTAGTATTTCTTTAAAGTAAATACTTAATTAATTAATTTAATAATTTATTAATAAAAATAATGTCACAGATTCGACACGGGCTTTTAGACTACCTATTTATGTGGATAAAGTTTCTATAAAATAATTTATAAATATCTGACAGCAGAAAATATACGTTTGCGACATGTTCAAAATAATTTGAAAATAATCAAATGGTATATCGTAACGCATGATATGATATCCCTGAAGTAGAAAAATCTGTCCTGACAGAAAACATAGAAGAATTGTTTCTTAAAAATGATTTTGGCTGAATGACATTATGGAGCTATAAAAAATTTGGAAGTCTTGTGTAATGCTTTTCCAATAATTTTCCAGACAATTTAAACTAGCATACACAGCAAATTACAATTTTCACTGCAGTAAACTCGAAGGAAAAAAGTAAAAAAAAAAACATTAGACCTATTTTTCTAGATCGAACGGCGTGTTTCACTTGGGGGGTTTCTGTACCCCGTCACGCGGGCAACAGAGACAACAGATGGCGAGATAGACGCGCACGAGTGAGATAAAAAATGTCCAGTTCAAAAATTCCAAACACGTTCGTGTTATTTCTCCAACATGTTCGTTTGGGCCAAGCTACGACACGTTTTCCACGAGTAGTCGCGCGTTTAGAGCCGGGTAGACCTGTTTCGTACGTCGATGAACACTTCACATGCTTTCACTTCCAGTAGCAATAGCTGTTAGCAAATAAAAATAGCCGTGCAGTTAAATAATTGCTTGAAACTCGGGCTAAACGCACGCTTTAATGTAATGGCTGATTGGATATAAATGCGTGGAGTATGCCACGACAATTTTTAACTTTTACCAAAGAAATCAATACCACGCATCGTGGTATCAGCAACACTAGTACTCTTCTCAAATTACATCCCCGAAAATTCTGTGCATCTCCAGATATTTATTACTTTCTTTTAATGTTGCAATGACCATATTTATGTCATTCACTTCCACTTCACATTGTTTTAATTAAAAACAGGAAAGACAAAAATAAATAAACGCGGACTGTAGGAAACTATAAACTTTTCTATATCCTCTTCAATTGTATTTCCCGTAAGTTGCGATTATATCATTTATTTTATTTCATGTAGCTACCTTTGCAAAACGACTACTTAACTACAGAAACTATAGAAATACATTTATATTTTGTATTTCTCTCCTAAACCGAGTATAACGGCTTGGGTATTTAATATAAAATATTAATTCAATGAGCTCTTTTTGTCGTAAAATTGGCAAGCGAAACGAGATTTAAAAAAATACATTCTTGTATCGCTTGATAGTTAATCGTTAATTAACTAAATAGAATACCTAGAAATATATAAAACTGAACAAAACTGCTAGACATTTGAAACAAGTGTTCACTGTAACACAATTACGAATAAATTGTGTATAAACCTTTTTAATATATTTAGTGCCTATTTATGCATGCTAAGATTAATTGACATACTATTAGTCTGTTAGCTATATGAAACATATTGAAACCTCAAATTTAATTACACAAATTATATGAACTGTCATTTATTGACACGATATTTGTTCAAGTATCTGACAGATAAAGCAATAAAAAATTGGTGTAATTAAATGAAATAAATAAATAAATATACCATTACGCCTTTTAGCCATTACTGGGTGTGGCACTCTGCCTAAGCAGATCTCGGTAAGTGATATATTTTTTCGCGTGAAGTGCGATTACCAGCCGTCAAATCACGGCCCCTAAAGATATTAGTAGAGGGGGAGCCACAGGGGTAGATTAAAATTGGTGAAAATTGTTTGTCGGCTGTGGGGATCGAACCAGGGTTCTCAAGATCCACAGGCCGACTCGATACCACTGAGCCTCCTACCCCATATAATATAATTACTTTATTTTATTACATTATGTTTACTTGGCATTTTAACTAAAAAACAATTCTCAGTCAATAATTATGTGTACAATAAAGTTCTAATATTCACTTTTTGAACAAAAACTTAATTGTTTTTTATTATTGTCCAAATCCGTTGTAGAATTAAGTATCGTCTTGAATAGACAATTTTTCAGTATATGTAAACGCAACACTATTACAAAAACATTTGCAATGAAATTTTACTTTCAATCTCTACCCCCTCCCCTTGTTCGTATTTTTTGTACCTTCCTGAAAGACCTTCTGCCAGTTCCTATGAATAAACTTTAATATAATCTTGTTACTATTTGATTTTCGGAAAGTAATTTGGATTAACTTATTTAAATCAGACTAGAATAAAATTCTTCTTCTGATGGCACTACATCCCAAATCGAGCCTGGGCCTACCGGACACACCGAGCTGCAGTTTTTCCACTGCCGTACTGCCGGTTTTCGTAGTCAAATGCTACATTATTTAAGGCGTATAAGTGACTAGTTTATAGCGCCCGAGTTTGAGAAATATATGTAACTGTATTTTATATTTTACGACAAATCACACATTGTCGACAGGCGGATTCGAACTGACGAACCTTGGTTCGGGTGACGGCACAGTATGTTAAGAGATGTGCCTTAACACGCTCGGCCACCGCGCCTTTATGATTATTATTATTATTATAAATATATTTAAAACTGTAAAATATATATGAGGTAGGTCTGTGGATTTGATCGGTCGATACCCACCCACAATAAAATTACCTAATCTAAAATGAAATATTGGATTGTAAATAAATTTATGTTTGCCCATCTTCACTCTACAGAAACGAATAATCGTCTAATACACTCAAACAAAGGCTGTGACGGCATCATACATAATTTGATAAACAAGAATAACGTAAACATTGATCATATGACAGCTGCTTCAAGTATAATATGTGATGTAAACTAATCATCACCCAGCATAAATCACAACAATTATATAAAACTATATAATTTTTTTAATCGAATCAATTTATGATTGTAATATTGGCAACGAAATGAACCAAACCATATTTATGTTATTTTAAAAAAACAGTTGGGATATCAACGCCAAATAAAATTGATAAATGAATTAATTTCGTGCATATCAGTTCACAGCCGAATAACATTTAATACCGCCACAACTGTCGATAACCTATCAATCATAGTTGACAATCAGAGTTAAATTTCCGATATTAAAACTATCCTAATTCCATCAATAACACGTCTGTGCACTTTTGACATAATTTTCACGCTACAGCTGAACGTATGATGTGAGTGACGCCCGTGACTGTCGATTATCTGCCAATATCGAAGGAATCGCCAATCCCGTTAGATTTGCACCATAATGTGGATAACTAGATTCGCGGATATTGCCAACCCTACAGTGGGAAATGTCCCCGACAATACATGATCATTTATCCAATTAAAGGCGTGTGACGCGTGCTAATAGAGTTATCACTTTTTTGTAAGGAATTTTTGGCGTAAGAATGATTTATTATTTGTTGGCTAATGTTAATGTATTTCTCAGATTGAGTATCAGATTTTTCATTAGGAACTGTGAAAATTAAATAACATAATCTTTCACGGCTTTCAAATTTTTATTTTAGCGTTAAACTTCAAAGTTAATCATTTTATTGATTGTTGAATAGAAACGGTAATTTAGCAATCAGAAAAGTTCCTTGGAAATAATTAAAATTAATATAAAATATATAAATCATTGACAATAATAATAATCACATTTTTAATTATTAATTCTATATGCAAATAAAATTTATATCAGAAATTTGAAAATGGTACATAATAGAAAATATATGAAAATTTCCATCCAAGAAAATGCAATCTAAAATCATTAAGGCATTGTCTGTATGCATTACAGATTACTAAATACTATCTATTTCTTAATTTTTAAATTAAACTTAGAATAGTGACTACTTAAAAATAAGTATTCTTTATTACTTTGCTAAAAGTAACAGACAAGCAAATTTTGACTGTCAAACGTGAAATAATCGAAATTAAAAATACTGCTAAAATAGAATCGGAGCAATTACTTGACAGTGAAACTAATGTACAGTTCTTCTAACTTCTTCCTGATTTTATTTATTTATTTATGTTACTTTGTATACCAGAAACTCAATCCCAATTACAGTATAGGGTCTGGACTCAGCGAGACGCAGTATGCTAGTTCATATAGTTCATATATGAAAATAGTTTTGCTTTCCTTGTCTTTGATTTTTATTCTGTATGTGTACATATTTTGTTAAATCAATTCTTGTTATAACTTTATTTCTGCTTATTTACTGTGTAATACTTCTGTTACAATTTATTTATTTCGTTATAGATGTAATTTATATATTTTTAAAATATGTAATTTTTTTTGGCTTGATTCTATTATACTCATTGTAAAGGTTAAATGGAAGAACAGCCTAGGCTGAATATTTGCCAAATAAATATTATATTATTATTATATATTTAGCTTGAGTGGGGTTTAACTCAGAATGTTTGGAGTCGAACACCGTAACGTTAATCACACCACCGTAAAACCGAATTGAAAGTTGCTGTTTGCTGACCGAGGCTAGAAATTATTGCAGGAGTATAGCGAGAGCTGCAACTAGTCGAGGTCTGCAAATGTACTTTCAACTAGAGATGTACATATACAGAGTATATTTTCTAGGATCGGAATTAAGATTAATCGATTTTTATCGTAATCAATAAGAATTTTGAATGTAGGTAACCTATGTCTTTGCTTTTTCATGTCTCAACATAAAAAACCAACCATAAAAACCACAACATAAACAAACTTAACTAAGAAAAGAAGAAAAACAAATACAAAAATGTAAAAGACATTATACTTGTGCCAATAGAAACGGTCACAGTCGAACTGTGAATTTGAGAACCCGAGTTCATATCCAACCGGTAAACAATTTTTATCACATTAAAATTATTCTCTGTAGCTCCTCCACACTAACATCTTTAGGGACATGATTTGACGGCTGGTAACCACACATCACGCGCATAAATATTAAGTTACCGAAATCTGCTTCGGCAGAGTGTCAAACACAGAAATGATCTGCAAAAATCCTGGATCTGCAATTGTTCACTTTCTATTAACTAATGACATAAATTTGAGATTAAAAGTCACACTTATTCAATACTACAAAGTATTGCTGTAATTGGTACAACGACAATAAAATTTATGGTAACTTAATAGTTATTTTTATATTAAGTGCACAAAATAAGTGTTTTTTTTGTTGCCCGTGAATATGTAACTTTTAGTCCAGACCGCAGGTCGAGACTCAAAAAGTCATTCGACCTCGCCAAAAAACAAGAATTATGCCCACGAAATACAAACAACATTTTTGCTACAACTGTAAATAAAGAATAATACCATAATTATTGTTTTATTTAAGTAAATTGAAGGAAAACAATCAACAATCATATTAATTTGATACTATTGATGTGTTGTAACTAATGGAACCAGACAAAAAATAATTTGGGAGCGTGCGCTAAATACTTATTTTGCACACTAGGAAGCGAAATAATTCGCAAAATACGCGATGTCATTATTATGCAAATGATGAAAAAATCACGTAGGTACTTCGCGTATTGATATTATTGACAAAAATGAAGATTTTTTTGACAGTTGTAGAAAAAACTAATTTTTCTTTACTAAGGAGCAGTTCTAAGAATCTGCTGCAACTGGGTATTTATTCTTGCACGTAAATAAATAAATTTATATTTTTGTCCATTGACCTAAGCAGTTTTTTCAATTAAAAACCCGTGGTTTAATTGGCCTACTGACGCGACAACTTTTTTCTGATCTTATGATTCTTGAGATACGTACTCGTATCTACATATATAGCTATCTTCTTTGAGACCGATTATAAATATCATAAATCATAAAATTTACAAAAAAATAATGTACGTGGATATATAAAATGATTTTGAAGAAGTAGATTACTTTTATTAACAAATTTCAGTAGAAAGAGGCAATGTTTTCAAAATAAATGATATATACCTGTTTTCTTTTTCAATTAATTTTTATTTAATAGATAAAAATCAACATTTATCAAAAATAATGTATGTGTATCTGTTTGCTATTTGTGTAGTACTTCGTGTCATATAACTATGCAAATTTGTATGATAGTAGTTTAGTATTTATTGAACTATAAGATAAATGCATAGCATTGCAAAGGTCGAATTTAATAAGCCATCAAACAAATAAAAACTCATGTCTTTCATCCGAAAATCACAAACCCTAGGAAGCAAAACACCCAAACACGGCAGTTCGGTCCACAATCACACAAAGAACCAACGGTCAAAATGTCACAGAGAAATTGTAACAAATCAGTAAATAAATCGAACGTGTACCCTAAGACTCTCCCATCCTTGCTTTATACCTTGCTGTGTGTGTGTGCGTGTGAGACTAAGCTATAGTATTGTGCAAGTCGTGTGTGTGCTTGTGGACCAACGGTCATCTCCTTGCGAGAGGCTGGTCTCCTCTCCTTTGTCCAGTCTCCCTAGCGCGTAGGTCAGTGACGACATTTACCGCGAGTTCGTTATGAACGAACGAGTTCCCGTCAACTTGAGATGGGAGGCGATTCGCCCGTGGACCACGGTCCAGATGGAATTGCCCCAGCTGCAATTAACCACGGTATTCACAAAGCGCTAGTAGAGGTGTTGTGTTCTATTTACATTTAGGGAATTTGAGCTACTGGGAATGTTTCTAGCATCATTATTTTTTACTGGTTTCAAAACGGAAACTACTGAACTAGTTTGAAATTTTGGGGAAAATGAAGAAATGTAAATTACTCAATTCTGACATTCCTAGCTAGTAAACTAGAATAACAATTATTGGTAAATTGTTCTCTAAAATCTCTAATATCTGGCGAATTCTGGTTACTTCGACTATAATCTATTAATTAATTTGTACATCTAGAAGATATTTTTTAATGAACCTATTAGTGGATACTCTGTGAATGTTTCAGGAGTCCGTGCTATCCCATTTAATGGGATTTAGCGTGATGTTTTATATGTATGTATTTAGAAATTATATAAGAGATATTTCGTTAAATTAGAAACAAAAAATATTATTTATACTTTATACATTACATATTACCGGCAGAGTACAAAATCCATCAGAGTACACATAACGTAATTAATTGTATAAAATTCCTACTACAAAAGCTTGAATATTTACCAGTTCTTTTTTATATAAGATCATGTTTATGGCGAAGCTCGCTGCACTAGCATTTTAAATAAAGAAACCCTAAGCTCGTAAAGCTCATTTTCCATACATACTGAAACCATTATACATGTTTTTCGCAAAATTTGCATTATTTAATACTACATTGCACACTTTGACGATGACAAGTACATACCTATTTATCATTAAAATACTCTGGTTAAAAACCTAAAAATGCTAAAAAATAAATATGCATATAAGAAAACACAATGTATTTCTCATTAACATCAGTAACTACTTTTTTAACTATGAATGATAACTACAATTTTGATAATCTTATCTCTATAGTTTAAATTGAATTATAACGTGAATAATTAAAATATTACCAGAATTAGAATCTGGGACCTATGAACTACGTTTATATGTTTTAACCAACTAAGGTACAATCACCATGTGATTCAAATCTGGTTTTATTCTAATTTTTCACTCTACTTTGTTATGTGTCATAGACAACATCACTTCCTCCATTACTTTTTCATATACTGAAAGACTTAACACAAGAATCTGCGGTATTCTAATTTATTTCATCACTTGTTTAGTATTAGCTTTAATACGTAGTAATAGTAGTAATATCAATTCGACAGGTGGCTCAGTAGTATCGAGTCTGCTTGTAGATTTGAAAATCCAGGTTCGATTCCGACAAACAATTTACTCCAAAATTAAATCTACTCTTGTGGTACCATTCCTCTTTTTTTGGGGGGCCGTGATTTGATGCCTGGTAGCTCACTTCATGCAAATAAATATGTATCACATACCGAGATTTGCTACGGTAGAGTACCATACCCAGTAATAGGTAAAAAACGTGATAATATATATATATATATATATATATATATATATATATATATATATACTGCTCAAAATTGTACAGGGATATTTTAAAACTTGAATGTAAAATTTAAACTTAATATTAAATAAATAAAAGGCTTTTTTAAAACATATTTATACAATTAAAACTGTAAATTATACTCAAATATTTTAAAGAAAAATAATACCTTAGATATTCTTACAAATTTAATTTTAATTTTACATTCGATTTTTAAAAATCCCTGCATAATTTTGAACAGTCTATATATATATATATATATATATATACATATTGTATTTAATAATTCATAATTATAATATAATTTATTCATAATACCACTGAAAATCAACTCCGTCAATCATATATTGCGTCTTGTCTTATGGTTACAAATTTCTAATACTATAATATAATAATTAAGCTATTAAAATATTTACATTAATAATTCGAAAAATACGGCTTTTAAAAGTAATAAAACGCCGGAAACAATCAGCTTGAAAAACAACAAAGCGGCAATGATATTGTTAATTAATAATCGTTTGCATATTAAAACATTTAAAATACTAACAGTAGTGTGCAATTAGAAGTGGAAGGAATTCACAAGAAAAGAAAAACGCGTCGTTTTCTTCTGTTCCTGTGTGGCTATGATAATATATGCAAATTCCACGCACCTGTTCCAAATGTATGTAATTAAATTAAATATGATTACTCTTTAATCTTAATAAGAAGTGTGCCACACATAAATTATTGTTATTGATGTCCTTTTAATTTATACTTTACGCACAGGAAAAAAATACCAGGTATTTTCATCTGTGTTTATGTCTAATTAATAATCATTTAGAACTGTGAAGAAAAATATTGCTTACAAAGATATATTACTTTAAATTGTGTCAATGCATTTTAGAAAAAATATCATTCATCAATGCTAGGGAACAGTGGTACACTACTTCTTTGATTGATAGCTAATTTAAAACAGAGACCTCTAGAACGAATTTGTAACAATTTACATCTTCACCTATTGATGTTCATAAATTTTACATTTCTTTTTTCAATATTATTTTCTTCAAATATAATAAAAATTTACTGAAATATAGATCACTATATTTATAAATAGATATACTCATATGTGTTTATTACTTTTTCCTAGTGGATTTTAAGAAATTAAATCAAAATTTTAAAATGCTTTCAACCTTCAACTTGAAAAATATGTATAATATATAGAATGTCCCAGATTTAAACGACCTAACTTGAACCATAGATAAAACAACTGACAATATACTAAAGAGTTTATTTGAGCAAATGTCCGTAAATGCTTTATTTCAGGAATATTCCTATTTTTCAAATTGGAGTAGTGCTATTTTAAAATATCTTTATAACGAGATACCAAATATTATCTTATTAAGGTGTGACATACTAATTAAATTAAATTTAAAATGGTTATTAGCTAATTTCAGCACAAAATTTAGTTTGTAACCAACGCAGTGGCATATCGTTGTCTTTCCTTTTTATAAAATGAAATGTTCCTCTTATGTTAGTATTTTATTTAAAACAATAAGTTTGCTTGAATTTACCCAGACATCAGTGAATTAGAAAAATAGGGATATCTCATTGTAATCTCATTTTTAGTTGCTTAAACTTTGCTTTCAATTAGGTCGTTTAAATTTGGAACCCTCTGTAAAATATATTTCATTTATAATAACAATAATACCTTGTTCCCAAAAAAACCGATGTTCAGGTGCTAACTCCAGATCCATTTAGGCTCCTGATTTACTTAAAATTCGAATCTTTGAAACTCCATGAGCTAATTACCTAAACCTACAAGTATTTATATTATCCAACAAGAAGATATAATTTTTTGTTTTGTAATAGATAAACTATTAATTTCTAACAAGCATATTCATAAAAAGAATACAAATTGTATTCCACTTTAAAATATTTATGGTTAAATCATTAATATGTACGAGTTCAAACGACATATTAGGTTTTTTTAATCGCCATAACATTTGATGGTATATTTATCAATTAAGTTTCCTGAATAGAAACGCAGTTTAAATTGAAACTAAAAACTTAAGAATCTAAAAACGAGCGTGGCACTCTGTGGGAACAAATCTCAGTAAGTGATATATTTTTACGCATGAAGTGTAATTACCAGTCGTCAAATTACAGCTCCCAAAGATGTTAGGGGTGGGAGGGCACAGGGGTAGTTATAACATGGTGAAAATTGTTTGTCGCCTGTGGAAATTTAACCCGTGTTCTCAAATCCACAGGCCGACTCGATACCACTCAGCCAGTACCTTGAAATAAATCTGCTTATTAAATAATAAGAAACTGAAAGTATTCTGTTTTGAGAGCCCGAAACCTCTGGACTAAGTCGTCATTTTCCAGCTCAGTCAGACAATACCTAAAGAAATTATTTTGTAAAAGTAGTAAAAAAATGTAAATTGTTTGCACCTGTGCTTACCCTAATTTCTGAGAACACTTATTTGTTATTCAAAGCAAGTAGCATATGTGCGTTAACAAGTATGATTAAGACAGCAAAGAACAGAAGAATAGAAACGTTTATTACATTTTTAATATATGACTAGTATTGACGTATTCTTTGTGACGTTTTCGTGACATCACGACAGCCAAATTTGCGCGAACAATAGATTTATTTTTAACCACATTCTTATTGATAGCATCTTGTGATTCACGCTTAACAATTCGTGCATTCGACCCCATTACCTATAAATTAATTAGTCATGTTGACAATGCAAAACAATTAAAAATTTACCACCATATTCGGAAATAATTCTTCAAATTTAATCTAACATAATCTATTGACGTTTTTAAATCAAGCTTTATATGTGATGAATAATACCTGACTTACAGAGCAATTTAAGCAATAGTAAAAGCCAATGATTACCTAAATTTAGTCCTTAGCATGGTTCAACTTTGTTTTGTAATTCCAGAATTTTCATGTCGTACCCATAACTGGGAAAATTGTTTCAAGATATATTTTATTATTTAGAATTTCATATCGTTTACTAGGCCGACCCACAATGTATTCGTATCAAAGCTTTGAAATAATTAACAACGAGGTCCATCACTATTAAAAGAAAGCTCTGATGTTAAACTTATGGTGCTATTCTGTAATTTTCTATAGCGCTACAGATCTGTAAATCTGAACAAAAGCGCATCATATTTGATTGTCAAATGGCATTAAATGTATTTGTTAACAAAAATGTATGCGCTTCTGTTCAAATTTACAGAACTGTAGCGTTATAGAAAATTACAGAATAGCACCATTATTGGCATTAAACACTCTTAAAAATCTAAAAATTTTATAACTTTAGATCAGCTGTGACATTATGTTTCTGGGTCTAGCGTTAATATAAATGTCTAATTTATTATTTTGTGTCTATAATGGATGAAACTAAATTGAATTATATGGAACAAATTGGGAGACCTAGGAACTAAATAAAATATAGAAAAATATTGGAATAAAATCAGATTTGAATTATATGGCGACCGAAGCTCGTTTTATGGTTTAGTTTGCATATAAATTAAGTAAATTTGATTTTCTTTTTTGGTTATACGGAGGTATACATTTTATTTCATTTATATCAATATCGTGTTAATTATTTTTTTACTTGTCATTTTTTTTTAAATTTTCTGTTCTTATAAAGTGATTATGTATAAGAACAGATTACGATGAATATTGTCACGTTATTATTATTATTTAGCAATAAAATATTGACATATACATGAATATGCACTCGTTTTAATAATATCATGTTATAAAATATTTCATGCATATCAAAATTAGTAGGTAGATAATTATATCACTCTTTGCTTAAATTACTGTTTTTATTCTTGTTTGCATTATTTTCAATAGTTTTAGACACTGGAGGCAGCAATTCTTTGCCACATCTTCTGTAGAGGACACTGTAATAACTTTTCGTTACGTGAATACTGTTTTTCAAATTATTTATTTTTAATATTGATATGTTAACAAAAACACTGATAACAAAGATACCAAAATGTTAATATCTATTGGATATAATATTAAACCATGTTTCAATGCTTTTTGCCGTATGAGATCAATTTTCATACCCTTGAAAAGTATTTTCCTCTTATTTGCACAGATTTTCAATACCTTATATACTCTTTAAGTGTACCGAAATGATCAAATTAACAAATTTACGGAACTTAAACCAAAAACTATTTTAATGGTTAATTATGAATTCTGAATACATTTTTCATATGATATTTCAACTCTTTAATTCTATAATAACAAAAAAACATTAGGTACTAGATATAGGCGTATATTTGATTGTTAAATTGAAAAATTTAAACATACTTACTAACAAATTTATATGTAGTATAATTCAATATTATATACTATAAAATACTACTCCCATATACCTACCATTAAATTAAATATTAATAGAATATTAATATTAATTTTGAAATTGGACTTATTGTATCTTCTATAAGTGAAGTTGCGTGGATTTTTAAAGATTGCGAAAAAATGGTATGATTTCAAATGTAAATATACTTACACATTTCTTGCACTTTGTAAAATGTAAACATTCATGGAAATACGAAATTTAAATTTATAACTTTATTAAAACAAAATAAGGTTTAATGTCAATTATTTTCTGGGAAAAAGGTACCGGATTTCTTTGACCTCTTTCTTGGCTACGGAATTGCTTTTATAGCAACATAAAAAATAATTAAAAATTGTTGCAACAAAAACAATCTTAAAAATGTCTCCATTCGATAATATAAATTGAAATTAAGTTATTAGGGGTGTTATAAATTATATTTAAAGTTGATAAATTTTCATTTTTTTAATATTGTATTACAGATAAATTCTAATATATTAGAATTTTTAAATAAGGGTTTAATATTGTATAATCAATTAAAAAAATATTTATATTACGAGCAGCTGTGACCTAGTGATATGTAAAGAAACGTTCACAAATTTGAAAATAATTAAAAGTACAATATGTTGGAGTGCAGTATAGACTGTATATGTGTACTATAATTAGGATTCATTTCCTATTATGCAGCATAGTAAATAAATAAATGCATTTGTCAGTAATAAGTTATTTATCTTTATCTTGTAATAAAATAACCTATGTGTAGAAATCCTGGGTGTTCTTTCACTTCTTATATACTAGCCTAAGCAAAAAAATAGACACAAAGATAAAATAATTAATCTACGAGGCGATAAAACAAGACTTCAATGGAATGTAAAAAAATCGTGGTTGGTTGACAATGACCTTGAGACCTGTCATCTGTGATTAAGTAACCCTCAACAAGCATGCAAATGCAACTTTCAACTCTTGAATTCCTTTCTATCACTCTATCCTCGCAACTAATATTCCCAAGGACTCCTACTCCTTACGAGGACGGATAATGACGAAACAATTTGTCTGTAAACGCTAACGGTTTTGAGTGTAAGACATTGAGATGCTGGATGTGCAAACATAAAGGATTGCCTTTGAGGATTTTCTATCTGTTATTATCAGCTCGTCTGAGTCTCCCTAGCGTAGTAGTTCAGGCCCTACAGGGAACAATACGGCCCTTTTACTTTCTACAGACTTCGCTACCACCATATAATAACAGTAGGTAGCAATCTGATCATCGGTCGATATGTGAAATTTGTTAAATTAATGTTAGTATTTTTTTATTAAAACAAAGGTAATATATAAATATAAATAAAACAGGTAAGAAAATATTTGTACATACAACCAGTAATCATTACTTAATGTGCTTCTTTATTTACCAAGGGAAATAAAGAGATAAAAGACCATTGGAACGAGGGAAGTAAAAATAAAAACATTCAAGGCTATTGGCAGAAGAATAATAAAATTAATAATAAAATAATAATAATATATCATCACGCCTTTTACCCATTACTGGATGTGGCACTCCGCCTAAGCAGATCTCGGTAAGCGAAATATTTCTTCGCGTGAAGTGTGATTACCTGACGTTAAATCACGTCCTCCAAAGATATTAGTGGTGGGGGAGCCACAGGGGTAGATTTAAATTGGTGAAATTTGTTTGTCGACTGTGGGGATCGAACCAGGGTTCTCAAGATCCACAGGCCGACTCGATACCATTGAGCCACCTACCCCATAAATAATAAATTATAAATTATTTAAAATACGTTGCTTGTTATCATAGTAAACTACTTGCAACCAAGATTAAAGAAATAAAATTAAAACTCAATGAAATAACCTGTCTTTTACCCAATACTGGGTGTGGCATTCTGCTGTAACATATTTCGGTAACTTATATATATATATATATATATATATATATATATATATATATATATATATATATATATATATATAAGAAGTGCAGTTACCAGCTGTCAAATCACGTTCCTCAAAGATGTTAGTGGAAGGAAACCCACAGGGGAATTTTAATGTGGAGAAAATTATTTGTCAGTTATGGGAATTAAACTCGGGTTCTCAAATTCATAGTTTGACTCGATACCACTAAACCACCTATTCCATAAGACTTGAATTGTATTTTTTATATATCCCGATCCAAAAGTGAAGGATATAAAGCACCTCAAGAAAAAATGACACTGTATATTGCTTTCCAGTTGCCTTTACTTTTCTCCTTAGGATTGGAATGTATCACTTTCTTCTCTCAAATGAGGAAAGAACATTTTATTTTTTGACAGGATCATGCAAGAAAATAATTTATTTAATTTTACTTTTATATGACATTATCATTCTTCATTTTGAAAATATTGGCTTTATAATGTTTTTTTCTTGTAAAAGTCACACTTAAAAATAATTTTGGGTGAAATTGTTCTACGATTCAACAGCATATTTGGCATGTCAGAATTCTTAAATGTATAAAATATGTAATACAATGCAAGGATTATAAAAATAATTATTTAAAAATAAAAGGGGCTTCTGGTTTAATTCTGTATTCAATTCAAAAACTCGACGTTTCGGTACTTTATACAAATACCTTCATCAGAACAGAAATAGTAAAAATAAAATAACACATAAATGACATAAAAATAAACAAATGACATATAAATAAAAATGACAAGTATAAAGACAAAAATATGAAATAAAAAATTATAAATTGTGAATCAACGGAAAAAATTATTTAAATTTCTTGTATTTTATTACAGTTTTCAAAATTTCTCGTAGTAATATCACGTGATATATTTCTACGAGTGAAGTGTGATTACCAGACGTCAAATCACAGCTCTCAAAAATGTTAGTGAAGCGAATGTCACAGGGGTAGTATTAATGTGGTGAAAGTTGTTTGTCGGCTGCGGGAATCGAACCCAGGTTCTCAAGTCCATAAATCGACTCGATGCCACTGAGCCACCTACCCCATTAGATATTTAGTAATATTTATTATATTTTGGAATTATTTTTTTTACTTGTCAACATTAATTAATAATTTTTATGTTCATTAAAGAAACATGGAAAAATTTATTTATTATTTACTATAATTGTTCAATTAATTTATCAATATAATTCCTTTTCAAATATCATAATTAAATAGCTTGTTTATGTGATTTGACATAAAACACATTAAAAATACATGTTTATGCTTGTATAATAAAAAAATACTATTAGTGTACCTATACTTTTTATATTAATAAAGAATTTAATATTAATTGACACAAACATAAATATGAAAGATAAGAATTGAAAATTAAAGAAAGTTTCCAGTTCATATATCCAATTAATCTTACACCTATCATTTTATACTGAAATAATATTATTATATTTACTTGATTATTCTAATCATAACTTTTCATCCAATCAAATAACAGTATTTTACTGAATTTAATAAATCACAGTAGTATTACAGCGATAATTTCACTAGTGAAAATTGTCGCAAATCGTTGCTTAGATATTACGTTTGTTAACTATTTTGATTAGATTAATATTGTTGAATTTTATTTGACTTTGTTCACTTTGCTTAGTAATGTTAAAAAATTACAAAATCTAAATTGATCACCAAGGTAATAGTAGTTCAGATATTGTTTTAGAAATACTGCAGGTAACATTTTTTAGAGTAAATAAAATATTTCGAGATATTGTCAAGCCGAATACTATACGTGACTATGATTGTCCTTTGGTAATTTTTGCCTAGATCACTCCTGCTTGTTGCTTTAACAAAATTTATACTCGTGCTGTCACACTCGTGCAGATTTTAGTCGCAATAAGCAGTCGTGATCATAACGACAAAAATTTCCGGCAAAATCATAGTCACTAATGGTATTATATAATACATTTAGTAGTTATACTTTCTAAACTTAAAACATGAAAAAATTGATTAGATTTTATAAATGTACAAGTATGTATCACCACATTAAATACGATTTAAACAGAAAGAAAAATTTACTGAAAAATATTAATTTTATTTCATAATTATTTATTCTTAGCTGAATATACTAAAATGTAACATTTAAACATAATCACTAAATAAAAATATCTGATGTGGACACCACATGACTTCCTTGTACACGTATTAAACTATAGATATTTTTTTAATTGCACATATTTGACATTAAATCTTTTATTTTTTGTTCTAATCCATAGCAAACTTAATTTAAAAAAAAATCAAAAAATATATAATATTTAAATTTAGATATCTCGTTTATGCAAAAAGCTAATTTAAAAATTCTTAATGTGCTAGACGCAGAATTTAATTCTCTAAAACTTTTATTTGCAGCATTCCTTTCTAAAATTAAGATAATACCATTTTTTTCAAGGAAAACTGTTAGCAGCTTCATGTAATGTGCCACTTCCGGTTAGTCTATTTTAACCAAAATCTATTATGTTATTTCCATTGATATAGTAGTCTTATATACCAAATTTGGAAAGTTTTAAATTATATTTGAATATAGTTTTTCATGAAAATCTATTATAGGCTTCAAGTAAAGTACCACTTCCGGTAGTTGTATAATGACCAAAAAGGGAGGTGCACAACTAGATGTTATAACAGTCCTAAATATAAAGTTTCAATTTTCTACGGCTTACCGTTTTTGAGTTATGCGAGATACGTACGTACAGACGGCATGACGAAATTAGTCAAAATGGATTCAGGGAGGGCCAAAATACCGAAAATTTTCGCGATTACAATACTTCCTTTACTTCGTACAAGGAAGTAAAAAGCATCTCCATAAATATCAGAAGAAAGTAATAAATTTATTAAAAACAGATTTTAGATTTGTAACATTTACATGGCCAAAATACCTATATTAGTTTTGGGGTATAAAATTATGCCTGTAATTTATGAATAAAATTAATTTTGTATGCAGAAAATAGAAATAAAAATGTCGAAAATTACTTCAAAAATAAAGATAGTCATGACATTTGCATCATACTTGGATTTATTGAACATAGATAAATAAATTTTCAATGTCTTGATGGTGTTGCAAGTCGCAACGAAACATTGAGTATGTAATTAAATACCATTAAACTACATTGTGCGACTGCATTCTTGTTTACGCTACTTTGTTTAATAATTTTCCACAGTCGCTTACTTAGTTTTTATTAATAAATAGTTATTTATTTAACTGGAAACAAAAGTAAGGCAGTAATAAGTCTTTTTACCGTGTTGAATATATGATTTAAAAATTAGTTATAATTTTGTGTTTATTTGCAATATTTTTAATGTTATCAGCATCATGGCAGTCGTCAAGTTATGCATGTGTTAAACGATTGTTTTATGAAATCAAATTTGACGTTTATAATTTGTTAGATATCTTTTTTCTTTTTGTAAGTATGTCAATCATTATCATTAATTAAATTTATAATATGTACTGAAAATGATTAATTGCTGTTGTTATTATATTTGTTAAATTAAATTATACTAACACTTTTACTGTTTCACCTGTAAATGAAGCATTTCACAAATTGTTCACAAAAGCCAACTTTTAAGGTCAATCGGCAAAAAATTACTTTTTTTAAACTATTCATGCCACAAAAAGGTAACAATGTTATATCTTGAAAATGGGTAAAACTTCATGGCATACGCAGAACTTAACTTCTTTCTTATGAAATAAGGAGGTAAATTAGATTTCCGCTTCTAAAGAGGAAAACTAGCAGTGTACGTGGATGTGTAAAATATTATCTTTACTTTTACCTACTAGTTTTTTTTCTGAGAATAATTAAATTTCGAATAAATCTTCTTTGAAGCATTTATTTTTACAATCTATCAGGAATAAATGTCTAATAACAGGAAAAAAATATGTATACATATAAAGTACAAATAATATATTCATTTATTTATATATTTACTACAGCCGGCAAACAATATTCACCACATTCATATTATCCATGTGAATCCCCCTCCACTAAATGTGTCATAACCTAGCAACACTATTTATTCATTAAAGAATATCATATTCATGTGGAGCCAGTTTGCCTCTTTTTCATGAATTAAATAGGTGTATTTCTCAAATTTGAAACCACAAAGTACAATTTCATTTTGCTGATACCTTCTCCCCCATTATTGAGATATAGAATTAATATCAACTAACATCTTTGGAGGCCGTGATTTGACAGTTGGTAACCGCTCAAAAATATATCGCTTACCAAGCTCTGCTACGACACAGCGCCACACTCAGTAATGGGTAAAAGGCGTAATGATAATTTTTTATTTTATATTCACCGTATGCTGTAAAGACAAATTTAATATCTACAATTATTATTTGAAACTTTTCACTTTATCTACTTTTTTACAAACTGAATTAATTATTTTTAAATGTGCTCAAATATTCTCTTAGTTCTTTTTAAAAATTAAATCGTCATTAAAATGACCCATTAAAAGAATAATTCTATCTTTAGACTAAAAGACCTTGATTTCTCATATTAATTGAATTAAGAATATTTCTGATTTATAGCTTCACTTTCAAAAAAATCTAAAATAATAATTGTAAAAAATTAAATTTAATTTAATCTAAATCATTACAAAGTTATTTGGAGGATTTATGATTATGAATATTTTAGGAAGATTTTTTTTCACAATAAAGGGAGATTACATTTTTCTAAATGGCATGTTATAATTTTTTTTTTCCAATTCGAAAGAGTATTTTTTCTCTATGCAAACATATTAATAAATATCGTGTTGAATAAATTTGATATTACAAATTTTTACCGGAAATAGATTTTAGTGGCCACAGATATAATAGTATGAGTTTTGTTTATTTATCACTAGTATATCTATGGCAAGTAAAACCCATTCCCGGTAAAAATTTGTAAAATTACATATATTCAAGACAATTTTTCTCAATATTTTTCAAATAAAGTATTGTTATTTTTGTTATTTATTTATTTATGTTACGCTGTACCACAGGAACTAAATCCCAATTACAGTACAGGGTCCGCACTCACCGAACCACAGTGTGATAGTTCATATAATTTTTAGCTTGAGTACGATTTGAACTCGGGATCTCCGGATTCGAATTCCATATTGCTATCCACACCACCGTACTGACGGTGTGTTTGTATAGAGAAAAAAATATTCTTTCAAATGGAATCTAAACAATCATATATGTGAATTAAAAAAATGTCATCATCCTTCACTATAAAAAAGACTATCTATAAAAAATATCTGATCTTACCAAAATATCCGCAATCATAATTATTTTAGTTATTTAGATTAAATGAATATTTTCATACAAACATACATAACATCACGCTATATCCCATTAAATGGGGCAACACGAACCCCTGAAACATTCATAGAGCAACAGTTCACATCAACATTCTCATCCTTATGTTATATTGTAAGTGCAACAACAATCAAACAAGTAATTATATACAACAGCAAGTAAAACCAATTAAAAAATAAAACCTATAAAGTGAAAGTACTAAACGAAGACACATTTCCAAGTGGTACATCTCCACATCTACAGACACAGCTCCCATCGTATCAAAGGGGGATGATCACACACATACAGACACAAAGTAAAGGTAAGCAGGGTTGTGAAGGGGCAAGGGGTGCATTGTTACGCTGCATCAGACGGTAGATCTCATCCATCTTATTCTTGTGTTTGTGTAGTGGACCACATGGCCATTGTACCATACCTGCACCGGTGTGTGTGTTAGGGATTTTTAGTTGGGAACCATGCGGATTTGCGACAAATTATTACAAAAATTTGAGAATATTTTTGTGTATAATGTTTTTGTCTGAAATGATTAGAAATAATTACGATAAAACCAATTTTAGGTTTTAGTAGTGATGATGACAAAGGATGAGGTATTTTAGGGTGTCTCGCTACCCTTTATAGCGATGTCATTGTATTTTTTTATTCTATTACTGAATGAAGAATACATGGCTCGATAATACCAAATATCAGTCGTTACAATCTTCAAAATTGTATTAAGTTTTATCGGTTTCTTAGTAAGTCAATAACCACCCAAGTACCCAATGCAGGAAACGTTATAATAGAAACTTTATATGAAAACGGATCACTTTATTTTTCATAGTTTTAACTTAAATAAATATCCTATACTTTAACTAGGACATTTTTTTGGCCAAATATATTAATAAATATTTAGTTCATTCGGATAAACATACGTACGAAATTAGAAACAAAAATAAAACTATTTCAAAATTAGTCAACTTCAATAAATAAAAACATTTTGCGGATTACTGGAACCCACTTTTTAAGAATATGTCAAATACAACGTTTAATGTTGTGAAACTTGTATTAATGATTAACTGCTTCTAAAAGATTAATTTTTGTTGTAATTTTTAGACAATATTTTCGTAATTTTCCGTATTTTTATACCTCTGCACGAAACTTTAATGACATATATAATTTGATATACTGATTATAGACACTAAGAATACATACATACATAACATCACGCTATATACCATTAAATGGGGTAGCACGAACCCTTCAACATTCTCATCCTGACACACGATATTCGTTTCGACCACATTAACACTTCCTCCATACGAACTCTTTCTTTTCTCACAACCAAAATCCATCATCACACAACAAACATTCATCCATTCGCTCCTATACACCTGTTTCGTAAATCTTCACTTACGCCCACTTCTCTAACAACGAATCTATAAGAAATATAGAATGTTCGCTAGTAATGAAATACCGTAATTTTTGCGAATTTCAAAAAAGTTCTTTTTGTCCTATAAACAGTATAAAAAATTATATATATCATTGGTGTTTTGTGGAGAGGTATAGATAGAAACACGCTGTATACACTATATTTATTTCTTTTACCCACTACTATACGTAATTATAAGAATTTTTCCAATTCATTTTGTTTTATAGTATAGTATAGTATAGTATAGTATAGTAGTGTCTGGCAATATTGCGAGACTCTAAATAATGAAACAATTATCTATTTTATGATAGTGGTTATTATAAATAAATATTAATAAATATATCATCACGCCTTTTACCCATCACTGGGTGTGGCACTCTGCCGAAGCAGACACGTCTCCCAAAGATGTTAGTGGAGGAGGAGCCACAGGGTTAGATTTAATTTGGTGAAAATTGTTTGTCGGCTGTGGGGATCGAACCAGGGTTTTCGAGATCCACAGTCCGACTCGAATATTTTTATATAATTTAATATAGACATACAATTTCAGAAACAGAAATGAAATGAATATTTATTTTAAGAAATGTATATAAGAATATATACTGAGAGCCGAAAAGAAAAATACTTGAAATTTTTTTCATTATTAAATAAATAAATATATCATCACGCCTTTTACCCATCACTGGGTGTGGCACTCTGCCTAAGCAGATCTCGGTAAGTGATATATTTTTTCGCGTGAAGTGCGGTTACCAGCCGTCAAATCACGGCCTCCAAAGATATTAGTGGTGGAGGAGCCACAGGGGTAGATTTTTTAAATTGGTGAAAATTGTTTGTCGGCTGTGGGGATCGAACCAGGGTTCTCAAGATCCACAGGCCGACTCGATACCACTGAGCCACCTATC
This sequence comes from Pterostichus niger, assembly GCA_947425015.1. Taxonomy (NCBI): domain Eukaryota; kingdom Metazoa; phylum Arthropoda; class Insecta; order Coleoptera; family Carabidae; genus Pterostichus; species Pterostichus niger. The sequence continues at coordinate 8,094,954 of OX380345.1, read as the reverse complement.
CCATTCATTATTCAATACCATAATTTCTTATTCGCAACCACTAGTTTAGATTCGTCACCGAGAATTTGTGACAGCAAATCTATAAAGAAATCTATATTTTTCTTTTACAATAATTTTTATTTGTCATTCAATTTCAATGAGTGCTAGCGAAATATTGGTTCATATGTCAATTAAACATGGTTGTAATTCCTCGAATTCGCTTTTAATATTTGGTAGCTTAATTTTAAAACATTAATAAACATCTATTTTTTTAATGACTTGAGAGTCGGTAGTTAAAAAATGAACTTCTTTTATAAGTCTTAATAGTTCCTCTACAAACAGGTCAGCAAATAATATTTGTAATTCCTTTCATACTTGAGAAATAATGAAGAAAAAATGATAAAAATCATATTTGAAGTATTTCAATTGTCTTTGAAACAGAGATGTTGCTCGCACTTCTATATATCTGAATCCAGTCCAGATGACATCCACTCTCCACGGTACCTTCCATGTCAAATCGCATCTGTGCATCGAGAGCACACAACAGCCTGCTCTTCTCTGCAGCCCACGGGCTCGGAGACATCTCGTCTCGGTCTGGGGCTTGGGCATTGTTGCGTCACTCGGATTACTGGCCGCGGTGTGGCGGTGTGGCGCGGCTCGAAATGTCAGCGGATGGCACCTAGCGGTGACAGCGATCCAAGCCGCCGCAGCCGCAACTCTCGAAAAGCGGAACAAAAGAGAAACGGATTGAACCCACGTTACCGGCCCATCACCCGTGTGACATGCGACATATCGAAGCAGCGAACGACTTTTCAGTTTTTGTGAAAATATAATACTGACACAACAAAATGCTCCAGGATATATCGAAACGAGAAATGGATCTTTTTCATTTAAATGTCCTTCAAATCACTATAACCATTCTACTACCGTACTAGTTTGTTTTACTAAATCCATAACAATGAGGATTCCAATACAATACGAGATATTTCGCATATTCGATTTCATTCATACATACTGTTTTATTTTGTTTAAATTTTACCACACACATATTTGGGGCTCGTAATATTATTTACCGAGATCTGCTACGGCAGAGTGGCACATCCAGATATGGATAAAACGCGGGATGAAATATTTATTTTATTTTATTTATGAAAACAAAATTGAAAAACATTTTTCCTGTAGTTCCGGCAACACTAACACCTTTGGGAACCGTAATTTGACAGCTGGTAACTGTACTTCACATACATAAATATATCATTTACCAAGATCTGCTACGCAGAGTGCCACATTCCGTAAAAATAAAAGACGTAATAATATATTTATAAAATTCAAAAATATGTTTCTATTTACATAAGTTCTACTAATTTTTTACTAAAACTAATATTTTAATTCAAAAACCAACCAAAAATAGTTTATTTAGGAAATCAATTAAATCATCATAGAAAGTATAGTAAAGTATTTGAGCAAATAACTTTTAAATAATTCTATAAACACTAATCGATATTATTGTGAATTTTTATTTGTTTGCTATTAATTTCACGCAAATATGAATCTAAGAAAAGTTGCTTGACACTATTTAAATAGGACAAACGATTCTCACCATAAAAGTTGCCCAGTAAAATAGTAGTTCCATGTACATATTCCTGGTTTAGCTATATGTACACAATACTTAACTGGAGGAAAATATACATATAGGCAGTTGCACAATTCATTACTGTGTATACATCGCCAAGCCAAGAATTTCTTCATGGAAAAATTATTTTCCTTGGCAACTACGTCATCAAAAGACCTTTATGAATAGTTTGTTTAAATAGTGCCAATCAATTTTCAACCTTTGTAGATATTTTCATAATTTTGGCAGATAGATTAAACAAAATTAACCTCTGGTCATCATGGTACAAGTTTTTAATATGATTATAATAATTTATAGAAATAATATTATGATAAATATAATCTTAAGCGCAAATTAAGGGTAACTTAATTTAGATTTTATTTATATTCAACAATCTTCACTCTAGTGACAAGAATGATCGTTTGACGCACCTAGATGTGACGGTCGTCATATACAGAATGTTTGACAAAAGTGTTAAAATATGGGAAAAAACTTGATTATTAATGTGACAAAATTTTGTTTTCTTATAACCTATATATCAATCATGATATCAAATTTATTACATACTGAATGTTTAATTCAATTTTAAAGTTAAATTTTTATGAAAGAAAAATTCGGATGACGCCTGGATTCGAACCAGGGACCCTCCGCTTGCCGGGCAGAGATGTTAACCGCTACATAAAAATTTAACTTTAAAATTATCTTCATTACTGTACGTTCAGTCGAAGTCATATGTTAAAAATTAGTTCGTGGAATGATTCCCTATAAATCAGAACTGTGTCGCTGTAGACGAAACCCGTTGTCAATGCCTATCATAGATATAGGAGTCTTTGGGATCGATGCTACGTTAGACACTATGAAAGAGAAATTCGGTTGAAGCCATACTTCGGACACAGGTGACGTGGTGTAGCGGTTAACATCTCTGCCCGGCAAGCGGAGGGTCCCTGGTTCGAATCCAGGCGTCATCCGAATTTTTCTTTCATAAAAATTTAACTTTAAAATTATCTTCATTACTGTACGTTCAGTCGAAGTCATATGTTAAAAATTAGTTCGTGGAATGATTCCCTATAAATCAGAACTGTGTCGCTGTAGACGAAACCCGTTGTCAATGCCTATCATAGATATAGGAGTCTTTGGGATCGATGCTACGTTAGACACTATGAAAGAGAAATTCGGTTGAAGCCATACTTCGGACACAGGTGACGTGGTGTAGCGGTTAACATCTCTGCCCGGCAAGCGGAGGGTCCCTGGTTCGAATCCAGGCGTCATCCGAATTTTTCTTTCATAAAAATTTAACTTTAAAATTATCTTCATTACTGTACGTTCAGTCGAAGTCATATGTTAAAAGTTTAATTCAATTATTTATTCATTCATTCGAACAGGCAATCGCCCAAAAATACAATATGTGCGTATAAGTAGTACGACTTTACATATTTCATTTCACATGTAACATAGGATACAGGTCATTTCTCAGGAAAAATCATTTAATAGCATATTTTTGGTTAAGTCTATAAATCGGGTTAACGTGGTTGAAATCAAGTCGCTGTTAACATCATTAATATTAAAATATATATATTTTTATATTTGTTACCAAGAGTAATATAATTATTAGAGATTGACAAAATTTCAATTTGGAACAAAAGTTTGTAATCACCCCCTACATTATTTATTAAAATATGAAAGCAGTCGTCAATTTTACAAATGTCGCTAAAAACAGTATTTTCAAACATTCGTAATAATTTTACAAACATGTATGAAGTAAAGTATAAAATATACTTTTCTACGATCGGAAAAAAGATGGGCTTTTCGAATGTCATTTGAAAACAGAAACTGAATAATTGCAGACCAAAGTTTTTTGCGGACCGTTCCTATTGGTAACAGGATTTTTGTAAACGACAAATGTCAAGTTTTTTATTTTTTGGTTTTGTTTGCATTGTTTTTCTAGTTACCTACATTCAAAATTTGTATTATTTACAATTAAAAATCGATTAATCTTAATTTCCGATCGTAAAAATATGTTGTGTATACCCTCTGGTTGACAGCATCTTTGCAGATTTCGATTAGTTATCTCTAGTTTCGGTCTGCAAACAGCTACTTTCAACCCTTGTATAAAACTAACTATTACCTATTGAAAATATGTATAAATTCATTTTCTAGATAATAATAATTCTTGATAGAAAACTTAGTTATTGAGCAGGTTAAATTTTCTATAAAAGCTTCATGTGCGGCGGTAGCATATGGAGCAAAGCTTTCTTGTTGGAAATTTAATTTCCAACACTAACACAGCATAATGCAGTAAATTTTACGTCAAATGAATGAATCACACCCCGAGCCAATCTATGCGATTCTAGCGAACCTAAACTCAGCACATATGGCGAGTTTTCATAAAATTTACCACGAATACCAAGAGCGGCTAATCCACCCAATTCTGTTAAGCCTAAATTGAATCTTGCAATAATCTCCGTACAAATATTTTACGCACAACCAATCTCGTGGCCATTGTGAGACTGAGCTGAGTCCAACTGGAGTATTGTTAAGATGAGCTAGTTTCATTTACATATTTATTTAGGCGGTGGCTGAGAGAAACAATGACACGTGGAGAATGTACACTGTTTTATCGTTTTGGATATAAGTTTAGTGATATACTGTCATTGCAAGATAAACCTTCATTGGTGAGTTTGTTAGTTTATTTAGGACAGTTGCACTATTGTTACTTAGATTTTAATTCTTCATTAAATGACAAATTTACAGTTAGTTAACTAACTTCTATCAAACAATCGATTCAATTTAATTAAACAATAATTTAAAAATTAGATTGAAATTTTACAACCTGTCAGTAGAAAGACTAAAATTGACAAATTTTTATTTCGCTACGGTGACATTTACAGTTTTATATAATTTAAAGAAATAAATCTTTGGAGTCAACTTGGTTTTAACGAGTAGCTATATTTTTTGCTACTAAAATAGTAAAATGCCTCAATTAAAACTAGTGGAACGTTAAATATCCTACGCTAGTTTTATTGGATTAATTTTTATTTAAACAGTAAATCGTTCCTACTCAAAGACCAAATACCAGTTATTAATTACCTATGTTTTTATAATATTGTTAATTGAAAGTAAATAAAAATTTAATTAATCTTGAATTTTGGTTTGATGAAATTTATTTTAACTCAATTCTGAAAACTAATGCAACATTAAAGTTTGTTTAAATAAATAAATATATCACGCCTTTTGCTCATTACTGGGTGTGGCACTCGGCCGTAGCAGATCTCGGTAAGGGATATATTTTTGAATAACTGTAAATAATTTGAGATAAACTAAAGCATTATTGAAAATTTGCATATACCGGGTGTCTACTTTTTATGGATCATAGGAAATGGTAAAATTCCTATATGGTGGTAATTTTTGCCCTATTTATTTTAGAAGAAAATTGTAATTAAAAAAATGTGTGAAATTATTTCAAAATTATGAATAATTTACTTATTTTTATTTTTAACGGGATTACCGCCAAATAAAATTTACAATTTATAGCTAATTACATGAAAAACAAAACAATCAATCATTTATCTGTATTATTACGTCATTGCATTTCATTCAAATTATCGTTTTAACTTTATCTATCAAATTGAAACAATATGACAGTTTGAATTGTATGTTTTATTTTGAATAGCATTTTGTAATTAATTTTAAATTGTAAATTTTATTTTGCGTTTATCATGTGAAAAATATTTAAATTATGAATCATTTATAAATCATTCTTTTTTATTTACACTGTTAGGGTAGAAATTATCAGCATATGAAAATTTAAGCATTGTATTTCCTATGATCCATAAAAAAGTAGACATCCGGTAGATAGATTAGACATATTTTTTTTGTTATATTTAATAAATTTCCCTAAATAAAAATGAAAGCATGCAGTACTAAACCTGAATCCATTGTAAAATTTCGAACTTCATCAATTCAAACTTTAATATAATAACCGTAATACTACATTGCTATCTTTTTTATGTATATATTGACAAAACAAAACCATCTTAACACGTTAATCATCACCATTAAATAAAAACGTTGAATCGGTTGGACTATTTTTCTTTTTCTTCAGAATTAGGGCTTTTTTACATCAGAAAATTCAAATATGATATAAGAATTGATTTTTTAAATTATTTACGTGAATTTTGACATATTCCATCGAGGCACAATATATATACCTGACGGCCTAAATTTATAACTTTTTGAAACATAAAACGACAAAATCAGAATAGATATACGTTGTTTTATTTCATTTATATAAATTATGTGCAGTTTTTTCATTAATTGAACGTATGAAATATATTTGCATTTATTCAATTTATTTAATTATTTCGGAGACTAAAACCAAATAATCCATGTGCTAAGAATAGATTTAGGTCTGTCAGGCCAAGTAGAATAGAATCCTCCACTATTTAAAAAAAAACAGTTATAGAAAGTCATAATTAATATTAATTAAGCTGTAAAGATATTTTTTTAAATTTTGTTACGTGAGACTTACGAAAATGTGAATTTCAAACAGAGGAGTTCATATATAATTGTAGTCACATATATGATCTACTTTATCATTTAGAATAATGTATAAATGAAGTTTGAATAACTTTCATGGCAAATAATTAAATGTATGTATGGATATCAGCTATTTCAGAAAGAAAGAAAAGGATTGCAACTGGTATGATATTCTGATTTACGCTTTTCAGTTTGATTTTCCCTTCAATGATTTGTGTAAACCAAACCAAAGTTTCTAACTAGGCAGTATTTAGCAACCATTTTATCTAACTAACATAATTTTGGAGAGGAAATAGTTGGATTTAGAATCCATGATTTATTCAATTTATTTAATGGACGTTAACCCATCATCATCAGCATTTTATTTAATACAAAAATATATCCAAATCTAATGAATATACTGTTAATACATTATCAAATTTAAAAAAAATACATTCTTTGTCGCCATCTTATCAGTAAACACGTTGAAATAATTTCACCGTTTTTTAAAAATGTCAATCCATATGATGTATTTTTCGTTAAAATTACGATTTAAAATATATTTTACCTTTACGGCAGTTGCAAATCCGTAAGACGGAATTATTTATATTTTTATTAAATTTGACAATGTATTAACAGTATATTCATTAGATTTGGAAATATTTTTGTATAAAATAAAATGCTGATGATGGGTTACCAATGAAACGTCCATTAATTATAAAATAAATAAATATATCATCACGCCATTTACCCATTACTGGGTGTGGCACTCTGCCTAAGCAGATCTCGGTAAGTGATATATTTTTGTCGCGTGAAGTGCGGTTACTAGCCGTCAAATCACGGCCCTCAAAGATATTAGTGGAGCAGGAACCACAGGGGTAGATTTAAATTGGTGAAAATTGTTTGTCGGCTGTGGGGATTGAACCAGAGTTCTCAAGATCCACAGGCCGACTCGATACTACTAAGCCACCACATTAAATTGAATGAATGAAGGATCTTAATGCCAACATATTCCTCTCTAAAATTAATATACAGGATCAACAATAAATCCAAAAACTAACATAATCATTAATTAAGAAATAATAATATTCTAAATATGTATTTAAAATATAGTTATCAATTCTGTAAACATAATAATAACTATCAGATAGACAAAGACAGAAGACATGCATAGTAGAAAGAATTCTGAACAGACTAGATGTGCAAGAGAGACGGTTAAAGAAAGATCGCAATGCTCTGATATCGGACTTTATGGCAATAAAAACTTAAATATCTTAAAAACCAATAACATTTTGAAACTTTCCTTGTCTAGTCTTAATATAAATGACTAATTTACTAGTTTGTGACTATAGTGGAAGACCCCATTGAACTGCGTTTGTAAATATGCGGTGCGAGGTACAACGTTAGACTATGGAGCATAATGTGTAGTCAATACTAAGGCATACGAGGAAATTTTATTTAGACATCTGACGCACCTTATAGCAGTTAACGTGGTAACAATACTTGTTTTTTTTTTGAATAATATATGTGACCTAACAAGCAATTGACCCTAGGTTTACATAATTATATAAAAACACAGTTAGTTCAAATAACATTAAGGGAAACATACATTTTTTTTATGTTTTTCATACAAATTTAGACATGTCATGATATGACCAAGTTTTCGAATCATCGTTTTTGTATTTAACAGATACAGACTTAGTGTAGATGCCGACAACTATTATCAGGGCATATGTGTCTCCCATTGAATTGTAGGTACATGTATGGCATGTGTGTGACCTGGGGCCGCTCCGAGGGCACAGGGGCCGCTAGAACAAAGGCACCCTTCGGACCATACAGCACCATGGTCCATTCGGCGTGCTCTACTCGCCGCCGTGTTCTGTGCGTGCCGTTTGAACACCTCTGCGTTACGTCGTGTTGTGTTGTGTTTCTGTGATGCTTGTTTGTGTTGTGTTTGCTTGCTTGTTTGTTACCATGGCGACAGCTTCGACTCTGGCTCTAGCTTCGGCGACAATGTTTATGTGCATGCACTGTGACATTGCTTGTTTTCGGATGTAAGCGCGTACGTTTAGACAAGACCACACGTGCGCTGTGTTTCGCTGAATGCTAATGTGAAATTTGCACCAAATGTAACATACTGTACCTATCGAACACTCAACTAAATAAATATATCAACAAACACCTAGTCTGCTTGTTCAACTATTATTTTCTCTAAAAAAATTCAAACTCTCTACACGGAATACGCAACAAAGTGACATACAAATTGTTACTATGCATCATCATGCTTAAATAAATAAAATTGAGCGTGAGGGATTGCTTCAAAGATTTAGAAAGAAATAAAAGGATGTAATTAAAAATTTGTTGTACGGATAAAGCGAAAGTGGTGCACGAGTATAATAATGCTTGGTGAAAATTAATTGCATGATGAATTTAATGAATAAATGGTCAGTGAATGTTAAAAGAGTTCGTGCTACCCCACTTGATGGGACATAGCGTGATGTTATGTATGTACGTATGTAACAATTATGTTAGTATGAAATGAATAGTAAAAAAAAAAAATAAATTCAATTATGGTTTATTAGTATAGCGAGTCTACAGCTTCAAGTTGTATTTTTTTATTTCTTCGACTTTCAAAAAGTGTACAATCAAAAATAGTTATTTTTGATTCTCGATTGCGAAATGTTACTTTTGCATTCGAGAATGCAAAAGCATTTCGCAATCGAATATCAAACAACGTTTTTTCGAAAACTATGTCCCAAAATTAGTAATAATGTAATGAGAAAATTTAGACGTTTAGGATTAATGAATGTGACATCTAATGTTTCCATGACAACAATGTATGTAATATAATTGCTATCAAATCTGGTATTCTCTGACCAGCAATTGACAGCTGGTTGGCAATAGAAACCAAACAAACGTTCTAATTTTTTTCTGCGATTTATTGGGATTCGCATTGCATTTCGCATTGCATTTCTCAAGAAACTATTCCAGTACACCAGTTAGCTTCCTCAAGCGGGATAAATATGAATAATTGCTGAATTGGAACATTAAATATAAATTTTGTTAAAGAATAGAAGTATTGTTTCTAAGCAAAAAAATAAAGTGACAAATTTTATTAAATTGTTAGCCTTTCTTCTATCAAAAAATTGCAGGATACAAAAAAAATTGCATCCTGCATTCAAAAGTCTTTTGCGTTCTGTAGACAAAAAACACTCATTTCGCGTGTTGATAGTTGTCATGTTAATTTTAACTTTATATGACAGTTTTCGAAAAAATATGTTTTCTTTTCTTATGGAGTAAGTAAAGTAGAGTAAATTAAATCTACCCCTGTGGCTCTTCCACCACTCACATCTTTAGGGGCCGTGATTTGATAGCTGGTAACCGCACTTCACGGGAAGAAATATTTCACTTACCGATCTGCTACGGCAGAGTGCCACACCCAGCAATAGATAAAATGCGTGAAGATATATTTGATACACTTCAATTGCAATTTATTCAAATATGACAAATTGTGTCTATTTCATATTCAGCTGCACATTCCCGCAAATATCAAAATCGCTTATACGAGTCCATAGAATATGTTAACCACAAGTTTCATTGTTTTTATTTGAAATGTTATTTATAAAACAGGTTTCTAGGAAGTTCCCTCACTAGACGATTTGGCTAGTGTTCTTTATTCTTTCCTTGTTAGATACTGACGCGTCTTTAACAGTATCTAAACATTCTAAACACAAGGAAGATAAAAAAGCAACTATGTTAAAATTGCGGTGTTTCTTGTAAAGTTAATTCACTTTCCAAATTCACGATATTACTCACTCAATAAACAAAAAAACAATCTAACAAATACGCTACAAGATTTCATGTCAAACAGTTATCTAGCGGTGATTTTTAAAACATCAAACAGACGAAATCTTCAAAACTAAAAAAACATAAAATCTCAACAAAATGAAAAGTTGTTGGAAGAATTTCACGCGACGTATCTCCGAACACGGGATCCAAGACAGCCGTGCATATATCACACGCACTCACACAAACACACACGCAGTGATATCCACCTGCTAATGTGACAACCAACTTTAACCTTTTAACATGGCGATAAGCGTTGGCCTGTGTGTGTCCGTGTGTTTTCGTTAGAAATTTTCGATATTTTCACTCGTAAATCTGTCACCGATGCGACGCGATGTTCGGCCTTCGTTTGATTTTGGAAGTTGCCGCGCGGACACGGATACCGGCCAGTGGCGCCCATCAAAGGGGCACTATTAAAAGACATAAGCTAAGAGATAACCGAAGATACAAACGCGTATAGTTTCTTTTCTACGAATTCCAAATTGGACAAAATTCGGAGACATGAATACTTGTATAGGAAAGAATGCTCGTATTTCTTTTAAGTTTCCAAATTTGTCACAAATATCTATTTCTGCATCTCATCTTATGCATTAACTATCATTATGTATTTATTGAGAAATAAAATAACTCCTAACTCAAGTATTAATTTTTGAAATCTATCATTAATTAACAATTTTTTGTACTTACCTAATACAATTCAAATTAATCATTTATTCTTTCTTTATATGCTATATAAAAATAAAGTCACTTATTTAATTAATTCGTATCTATAAACATATTTATGAATATAATATTTTGATAATAATTCTTATCATATAGAAACTAACTCGGAATGTTATGAATATCATTACAGCCGCAGATGAGTTCGGATTTTAAGACATCTAAGGTCTGTTATGATCCATATCATCCGTGGTTTCTTCAATAGTTTACCGGTTTCAGAATATAAACACGTTAACGTCATTAATAAATATTATTTTTTGAAATTCTTTTATGAATAACGTCATTGTTATCATTTTAGAAGGGGATCAAGTAAGTCTGTGGTCTGTATGTTTTTATTTAACGCCATGGTTACAATTGTTTTGTATCTTTTTTTTTATTTACACATCATAACGTGGTCATCTTTAATTTTAAAGATTGTACAATTAATATGTATTATGATAAACAGGAGAAGTAATTTTTGTATTATTGTTCTTTTCATTTCCGTTTTTATTAATACTGTTATATTATCATTGTGTTTTATTTTCATTTTCTTGACTGTTTTGACAAATCAGTATGGTAATATTACCATACAGAATACAGTTATTACTTACTCACCAGCCTACTTTTGTGAAACATTTTCGAAGTAAGTTTTTTGTAATTATTACTATTGATTTACTCCTGACGTTTAGTATTAATAATGTTAACAACATTTTGTTTTAAAGGACTCATGGAAACATAACTCAAGTTTTCCCAAAAACCCTCGTCAATTCTTCTCGTTAACTGTTAATAAGCAATTATGTTCTATAGTATATGTAATATACCGACAGCTGACTGTTAAAAATGACATAATTAAATCCCGACAGTGTAGCTAGAGGGATTTAAGTATCATATTTGACACATGTTGCTATTACTAAGTAGAAATTATGAGAAATGTTACTAAATAAATTCATGGCTCGAGTTATATTCGGTTGATTATTTCCTGAATTTACTTTTTAAATTATTGTTTAAATGTCAAAATTTGCATTATAAACAAACGTAAAATAGTGCAGAGATTTTATCAAAATTTTATCGTCTTTTGGTGCAAATGAAGCATTCTGTGAAGAAAATAATCCCATTTAATAGATTTTATTGATAAATTTTAGTTGTGCACGAAATTTTTTTTACAAAAAGCACAGGAGTAACTTATGGTAAAATCTCGAATACTTAGGACGAGAGATTTTACTTATACAAATAAAATAAGTTAATATATTGTCAAACTGACAACATAAAATAATATCCTACTGACGGTATTTGATCAGTATTAAACTGCTTATTAGTGGGATTTTTAAATGTTTTGCATTATAAGATTCCTTGAAAACAGATGAAAGGATATTATTAAATAAATGTCCAGTTTTATAAAAATTAGAGTAAATTTATTTAATTTCAACAAATTCGCACCAATTTTACGCATCTTGTGGCACATAAAATATTCCTATCATAATTTGACTGTCATTTTACAAATTTAAATTTATTAACTTTGAAAGCAAATTTATTCTTCGTTTAGTTATAAACTAGTGTTAACTAGACAAAAAATGTTTAATGGTATTTCCAAAACAAGTAATATGAGAAATGAAAGGTAGTTTACCTAGTGAGAAAAGCATCTTGGCCGCCACTGAATCTCTCCGCGCCAGTTCTCATCTAACCAGCTAACAGCTCTTCACTATACCTGAAGAATCCCTTTATGGGTTATTGGGTCAAAAGTAACGTTCCGTTTCGACAGTAAAATCGAGAGTTTAGGATCGACCCCCTGCGGCATCTCATCCAGCCCAGTGTGCTCCGTGTTACTCCGAGTATCTCGTGTAGCGAACGTCTTCTGCTCCAGTGCCCAGTGCCCTGGGATTCCAACCTTGTTAGCGCCGCGGAGCCGGCCGCCGTTCATTAGCTGAACCGTTAAACCTGAAACTATTTGTTGAGTTTACAACCGAGGTGAAGATTAACAAAATAGCCCTACACAAAAATGAGTATTAAGGCTGTTGTTTATGAAAGATTCATATGAAAAGTGTTTAGGGTTCGAATGGTTTCCACCTTTATATTGTACCCATAAAATTATACAAATTTGCAGAAATTGTATTTACAGTAAACAGTAATATTACAATAGAAATTTAATGATTTTGAAATAGCTAGTAATTACATGAATAGCCGAATATCAATGCTATAGCGATAACTTGTAGAGATACAGTGATTTATTGCAAAGAGGTTTTATCATTTTTATTTCTATTAAGGAAAATATGAAATTAAATTGGATTCCTTCAGCTGATAACTGTTTTTCGCCATAATTAAATTTCTTCCTCCACCACTAACATCTTTAGAGGTCTTTATTTGACAGCTGGTAACTGCACTTCACTTATCTATCTCTACATAATAAAATGTCACTAGTAGTTCACATATTCAGGAAGAAAGATATTAATCTTGTTTTGATCTTAATAAAATTCAAAACAAGAATTGTTTTATTTCTTGACAAGAATTCTTGATTTCTTGATATAATCTCTTATGAAAAAAACATGCATTTATTGCTGGTTTACCTATAAAGATAGCTATATCCATAAAAAATTAATAAACATATTAAATACAGGATGTTTGAAGAATATAGGAGACCTCGATTATTTTCTTTATTATTGGTACTACAAGAAAACAACAACAAAAAATTGTAGCAGATCGAGATTCAACTATTAAAAAATAAAATAAAATAGTAAGCCATAATTAAAAAAATTCGAATAATTTTTAGAATTATTATTACTCGTATATTACATTATTGCATGTTTATTGGTTAAGATAATAGTTTTAATAAGAAAATTTTTTTTAATAAAAAAAATCATATTTTTTAAGTGAGAAAAAAATGTAATTTTTAATTGTTTCATTGATAATTTACACTAATTTTGCTTGAAAATGACGTAAATATTTGTGCCGAAACGTCGCTTTCATCGATAATATATATATAGAAAGAAAAAGAAATTAAAATTTATATTTAAATTTACTTTTTTACTTGTTATTAAAGCCCGATATCCAACATTTTTTTTTTAATTGTAGCTTTCGGCTTATTCAAAAGAATTAAAATCTTTTTGATTTTAAAATTTTCAACATAATAGTTTTTTGTTCATCCTGGCCTACTATTTTGTCATATTCTCATATGAAATAAAATATATGTAAATTTTGAATTGATTTTTTAATTATTTATCTAATATACCGTAAAATAATTGCTGTATGAATTTATTTAAAAAATCTCTCTTGAACAAGCTAAATTGATGTATACATTTACAGATTGCCATTTAAAAATAATATCTTTGTGTCATAGGACAAAATAAATAAATGTTTTTCTCTCGACACCTTACAGCTTTTATTTATTTAATGATTAGTGAAACAGCCTGTATATACATTTGAGGCGAATTTAAGCAAAGGAAAATGTAATCATAATAATTGTAACAACTTTTAAAAAGTATTCGTTTTTAAAATGTCATGTAATTATGACAACAATGTACAGCAAATTCTTTATTTTACGCAAGGTATAATAATTACAGAAAATTAAAAAAATCCGAATAGCATAAAAAATGTATGATCAAGAAGTCGGCAAATTAAGAAGTGTTCTTTTGCTATATTTGCACTAATATCAATTTAATTTTTATGATATACCATCTACAATAATTGTAGAAATATCATTATTGTTTTACAAGTATAATATAAAGTTTCTACAAGCCAATAAATTTGCAAGATACATGATTCTATTGTCACTTTGTACACGAGTAATTGTTTAATTTCATAATTAAATAAACTTTTAGTCTGTTTTCTAAGAACGAAGAAAATATAAATAATGCAATACTGCAAAATGTAGATGTATAAAAACATATAATTGTATCTGAAAGAGAATTATCTTAAAATACAAATAAAATAGTATAAACAAAATGCGCAGAAAAGGAAATTCTCTAAAATATGATGCACTATTATCATTAAAATATAAAATAATCTGCATTTAAATTAAAAATTTATTCATAAGAAAGATGTTGATAAACCTGTAAGTTGTAATATTGCAGGTGTCATCGAATCATTTTTGGCATTTAAATCGATTTGTAAAATTTCATTCAAACTGAAATTTATTTACATAGCAATATAATATATCAAGGCGTTTCTTTTTTAATCACTTACAACCATAAACTTTCATTCAAAACTAAGCAATCTTTTAATCTTCGGGTCAAAGGTGAAAGAAAGTGTCTACCAACCAAGTTTACAACCATAAAATTCTAAATTTTCCAAAAAGAACCAACACGCGCAGATGTCAAAGAGAGATAAATTAGCGAATCTAAATTAGGTACAACAAAACATTGAATGAAATCGGAACAGCTGCATATACAGGGGGTTGAAAAAATTACATGGAACTTCCACAAAACTTTCAGATTAGGGTACGCGTGGATCCGCCCGCTAAATGACATCAAATATTGTCAAAAACCCCAAAAATATCGGATTTCGATTCCGGGTTTCATGCTTTTGTTGCGTTATTATAACGGTGTTGAAATTTCAATAAATCGTCAAGCTGCAACTGTTTAAAATATCCTCATTCAAAATGGAACCTGATCTTTGCTTTTTTCACATAGGTACAGTATATACGTATATAATTCAGAAAAGTTAAAATTATATAAATAAATAATAAGATGGAAAACTTTGATTGCCATTTTGTCAGATAGTTAATTTTGAATCTAAGGATCTATTAAATATTTTATTCAGTAGATATAATTTAATATACTATAAATATATTTAAGATAACTGTAGATTTCAATTCACCAATTTAGATTAACTTTAACAAACAGTCAAATCTAATTAATTTAATCCATCAGTTTAACTCATTGTTAATTAACTGTTGGATTAATACTGATAAAAACGGACATAAAACAATAGGTGACTCAATGGTATCGAGTGAATCTTGAGAACTCTGGTTCGATCCTCACAGCCGACAAATAATTTTCACCAATTTAAATTTACTCCTGTGTCTCCAACTCCATTAATATCTTTGATGGCCGTGATTTGACGGATGATAACCGCACTTCACGCAAACAAATATATCACTTACCGAGATCTGCTTCGGCAGAGTGCCACATCCAGTAATGGGTAAAAGGCGTGATGATATATTTATGTATTTATTTATATAAAACACCCATAATATACTATGTGTAATTTTTACGAACAATAGTTTACTTGTCAAATTTGACTTTATATAAACATCTAAATTATAAATAAATAATGTGGCACTCTGCTGAAACAGATTTCGGTAAGTGATATATTTCATCGCGTGAAGTACGGTTGCCAGCCGTCAAATCAAGGCCCCGATATATATTAGTGAAGGGGGAGCCACAGGAATAGTTTTAACATGGAAAAAATTATTTGTCAGCTGTGAGAATCAAACCCGGGGTCTCAAATCCACAGGACGACTCAATACCACTGAGTCTCCGACACCATTAAAATATAAGGTAGAGAAAAAAATTGGGATGCTACCAACATATGCTTTAATCAACCATGCTACGGTCGCTATATAAATCAAATCCGATTTTATTTAAATTTTTTTCTTTTTGTTATTTGAAAGACGAGAGTTGTAATCGGCAGCGACAATATTATTTAAAATATATATTTATCAATTGAAATATAATTAATGATTTTTAAAGTAAATACTTATTAATTGATGAAATCAAATTGAATTATATTGAAAAAAAATGGGATATCGCCAGGATTAGAACCTGGGATCTATAAACTCTGATCATATACTTTAATTAACTAAACAACGGCTACCAAGTAATTCAAATCTGATTTTAGTCCAATTTTTCTCTTTATTTTGTTATGTGTCAAAGGCAGCCTGGATCTCATGTCTCTTTTATATACCTACTGAATAACAGTACCTCTGCAGACAACTCTCGTGTCAAGTCCTCCAGCAAATATAAGATGGGATAACAATTTTTCTCTTCATAAATCAATTTGATTTCAATTGTTTATTATTTACTGCAGTTACCAATTAAATTATAATACTTATCCAATTAACAAAATATTTATTATAGAATATCAGCGAGATTTTAATGCACGACTTTTTACTTATAACACAAGTTTTTTCTTGATTTTATTCACTGCGCTATAACTGTCTTTAAATATACATACGAGATACAATTCTATTCTCTATAACTTTATTAGATTTTTTTTGTAGTATGAATAAAGACATGGATACTTTTGCACAAAAAAAAACTAATTGTATATGTTGTCATTTATGACTAATTTTAAATAAACAAGCTTTACACCGCAAAGTATAAAGGAGTAAGGTTATAAATAAGTACGTATATTACGAGTAAGTTAATTTATGTAGGTAAAAATAAAAGCAAAATTTGATACAAAAATATAATTAAAACGATTTTTAGTTCAAATAATTGTATTTAATTCGACGTTTTAGTAAACGTGCATCTTACAAAGGAAAAAATAAATGATCAAAATAAAACTTTAAATAAGTACATTGGTAATAAATAACAAGTAACGAAGTAAACAAGCAATTATAATTTCTTGATTAACTTAACAGTAACCAAGTTTTATTTAATTAACAAAGAATTGTACTCTTTTTTATATCAGGTACTTCAATTATTATATTTATTATGTACAACTAGTAAAGTTAATGCTTCATATGAAAAAAAAAACTAATCGAAATAATATGTTTTAAATGCTTTCGCTTTAAAAAAAGGGATATAAAAATTATATTAAAAGTTGTAACTTTTTAAGTCAATTCCAGCCACAAAAATGTATAAAAGACCCCAAAACTATTAGCAAAGTATTTCACTTTTAATAATAAAAACTCCTGCAGACACACGTACGACAATCTGATACGATGTTTAAAGTTTTTTCTTATTTTTTTGGGTAAAAAATCACACAGGGAGAATCTGTTCTATTGTCACAATACATGTTCCACCAAAAGATGACTGCGTCCATTGTATGCTCAACACGGTCGAGGTATGCAGTTCTGGCGACCCTTTCGTGTCGCTGTACTGCGATCTTATACTGGCATGGCATATAGAAGAACTGTTAGGCTTTGACGTTTATCTATAAAAAACTGTATTGTCAGATTTAGAAAAAATGCGATTTAACTGAGAGTGTAACTAACGGATCGACCTGGCACCCTGGCCGAGACACACATGCATGCTGGAAGGTAGAATCACATTTGGTTTTGTTATTTTTTCTGGATTTTTACCCAACTTCATAGGGATAGGGAGCTATACTTCAACTTCAGTGAAAGTAAGATAAATAACATTAGAAACTTAGTAAATAAATATCTTATAATTTGATCTCGCAAATTTTAGGGGTTAGACTTCTTACATCTTTCTGCAAAATGTTCATTTGTTACATGGCAATTGATGTCAAATCAACAGAACTATACTTTTTTATTATTTTGAAATATGTATTATACCTATATTTATAGCACCAATAATACTAATATTTAAATATAGGGTTCCCAAAACAATCTTTTCAAACCGAGATCTTATTTACTGTTTTTATTTTGATAAATGTTATATTTTATAAATTTTAAAAAAATATTGTTTGATAATTAAATAAAATTCAAATCAATTTAATCCTATCCTCTATATATTATCCTATTGAAATATTTCGAATATTTTATCTGAATGCATACTTGTATGAACAGTATGTTTTTTAAAATGTGACTACGAATATATTTAATAATTTTCATAAATCATTATTATTTCTTTCTTGTATGTACCAAAAAATGATTAATTAATTAAATAAATATTTCACGAATCTATTTTACCCATTCATAAGTCTAGCAGCACTGCTGTAACAAATTTACCAGCCGCCAAATCCTCAGACGGGTTAAATTTTATTGTATGAATATCAGTACTCGTATATTATCAATATACATTATATGAAATTGAAATTAGGTTAAAGAAAAAAATTGTTATTATATATAATTTGTTTTTGTTTCTCTATGAGGTATATTAATAGTTATTTTTGTACTAAGCGCGGAAAATGAGTGTTATTTTGTTGGGCGTGAGAATGTTACTATTAGTCAACACTGCAAGTCGAGACAAATAAGTCATTCAACCGCGCCAAAAAACATGAATTTTGCCCACGAAATACAAACAACATTTTTCCTACAACTGTAAATAAAGAGTAATACAATAATTATTGATTTATTTAAGTAAATTGAAAGAAAACAACAATAATATGAATTTGCTACTATTGATGTGTTGTAACTAATGCAAAAATTAATTTGGAACCGTGCGCGAAATACACATTTTGCGCACTAGGGTGCAAAACAGTGAGCAAATACGGGTTGTCATGATAATGTAAATGATGAAAAAATCACGTACTTCGCGTATTGATATTAGTGAAAAAAATGAACATAAAATTATGAATATTGTCGTCAAACTTTCAATTCCATATTATCAATTTAAAGTACATTTAAAATTTAAGCTTTATTTGTACAATAGTTGGTCTCTGATCTGTAGATTACTACAATATGACAATAATTTCTAAAATTTATTCTGCATTTTGGTAAAATATACTTTCAGTTTTGTATATTATACTCGTATATTGACAACTACATAACCGTACTTCATGATAAATAATTTGGAGAATAAATAATAAAATGAAAAATATATTAAAATATAAATATATTTCAAAGCAGAAAATATAGTCAACTTTCATCTTCTCTGTTCATTTCTCGCTTCAATCTCAATAGAAAAAAAATAACTCATTTCAGTTTTTATTATTTTCACATATTTTTTTAAATAAATGATTTAAGAAAAAAATAGTGATAAACATAATAATAAACATTTTTGTACGATCTTGTCAGAAAATAAAATTTTCTTCTTAGTATTGTTCGACATTAGTAACATCTGTCAAAAAATAATAAAACATCGAAATTTCTAATTTATTTCTAAAAATGTTACTCTCTGATATGATAGTAAAAAAATTATATATAGATATATCGCATGAAGAAAGTGTTTTTTTTTTCTTAGATGCTTTATTTCCCTCGCCTTCGGCTAGGGCGATAAAACGGTACCTTCAAAAATAAATATGTCAATTTCTTCCCTTGTTATAGAAATAACTATTGTCACTAGTAAAGATACTGTAGGGTAGAAGCATATTGACCTTTGGATTTGAGGACCTGAGTTCTACAAACTTTTCTACCCATTACAATCCCTGTGTTTCCTCCAACTCTAACATCTTCGAGATCCGTGATATTACGACAGGAAATATGTCACTTACTAACATATTTAGTATTTTGACGGTAGGTAATCGCATTTACCGTGTAAAATATATCACGAAAGAGTGCTACACCAAATATTGAGTAAAAGACGTGATGATATACTTATTTATTTATTTGTTATTAGTAATTTTTTGAGAATCCTTGTTTTCTTGTTTGCATTCTAGATTACACGTCTCTTTGCACCGATCTCGTTCGTTCATCTCGAATATTCAAATATAGTTTGCTTTTGCTTTGTAATTTCGTTGAAAGACATGAATAAAAGAACTGTTTTAAGTCCCAGTAGCATCAATAATTAATAAATGTAAAACTGCATGAAAAAAAGTAATTTACACAGTTGTCAAAATGTTATGTTTACCTAAATTTAAAACTTATATGGCTGGTTTCTCCAACAGAAGTTAAATAAATATAAGCAAATAAAAGTAACACATCAAATGGAATAATTGACATTGCATTTATTTAAACCAAGTTTAAAATGTAACTGTTGTTGATGAAACCAACCAATACCCATATAATTGATTTCAGTTTACCCAGGAACAAAATTGATTATACCTACTTCATATTCAAAGTGGCAAATGGAATGCCATGAATCAAAAGCTAAGACGACTCAATCGAAGAGAAAATTTGTTGATCGTGAAATGCTGAGTGCTGTACAAAGCAAAATCTGTTCGGTTTCTGTTGCATATTCACAAGTTCACACACAGCCACACCCTGCAGGTATACACATATGTGTACACGCACGCACACAATTGCAGAGGTGCAGGTTTACCGCACGTTTAAGCGCTATTCAAATTCAAATTTTTGCTTTTGAGGGAATGCGCTCGACGGCGGCGGCTACTCTTGCACAGCACGCGCCTTCTGTTGCCACCCCCTGCCCCTCGGATCGTAGTTGGCTGTTTTTTTGTGCAGCATGTCGCTTGTTTTGTGTGGAACGTAAATGGTTTGCACTCGGTGTGAAGGTGACAACGAATATAACTGCTATTTTGTCCTGAATGCTTTTCCGTGTTTGTTAAATGCGGTTATGGAATTTTCATTTCGTTATTACGTTACTGACATCACGAGAATGCTGTATTTTTATACTAAGTGTTCCTTGCTATTTCTATTCAAACCTTTTACTCAAATCGCATTAAATTATTCTTTTTTTAGTTTCTGGTACTGACTCATTTATTATCAAATTGTGACGATTACTTTTCATCTGAACTGACATAATCCTTGCAAAAAATAAGAAATAATACATGACATCATATACATATCTATTCCTCCTTAGTATCCAGGGGCGTAGAAACTGCTGTATTTACTGTGTCAATGATACAGGGCCGCAAAACTAAGGAGGATCCACCAGCCAACTGAAGTAAACAAAATGTATATTTTAATTTAAATAAGTTATTTAAATACAATTTACAGTAGATAGTTAATTGTGTATTAAGAGCGTAAAGTGATTCTTTGTTACTCGAACACGGTAATTGCAGCGCGAGCCGAAGGCGAGAGCTGTAATAGTGTAAGGGGAACAAAGACACTTTACGCTCGTGATACACACATAATTTTTTCTACGATTGCATCTCAAAATTATTAAAAGTACTGAAAATAAAATCATTCTATCGACATTTAACGTCTTTTTTGCGCGTTGCCATTGGAAACGAGCAAAAAAGATATTTTTCGATTGTTCCTCAGAAAACGTCAACTTTGCTATGACAAATGAGAGCGTAATTGTCCACTTTTCATAACAATCGTAGAAAAAACATTTTTCAACAGTCGGACTGTAATTTTTATTATGTATACATATGAATTTCTACATATCATTAATATAAACTCACAAACTCTCGTTTAAGATAGAATTGCTCCATCCATAGAATAACAAATGTCTGTCGATATGTGAATTATTATATTTTAATTTGTCTCGTTAAAATAGACTCTGCAAAATCAATTATTTATTTATTTATTTATTATTCTGCACACTAAGAACTTAATGTCAATTACATTACAGGGGTCATATAGCTTATAGTAAAATCTGAACCACTCAGTCTTCAAGTCACATATTTTTAGCATAATTTAAGCAATTACATTTGAACGTGCGAACTTTTGTTTGGAGGACAGGTTATATTCACTAGGCTATGATTGCCTAAAGATGATTTATACCTATTTATTTATTTATTTATGTTACGCTGTACAACAGGAACTTAATCCCAATTACAGTACAGGGTCTGTACTCATCGAGCCGCAGTGTAGTTCATATAATTTTTAGCTTGAGTGAGAATTGAATTCGGGATCTCCGGATTCGAATTCCGTATCGCTATTCACACCACCGTACTGACGGACAATTGGTATTGATATCATGTTATTTGTAAGTAATTCGACAACAATGCAAACATTCAATATTCAAAATAACCTTTTGTTATTTGGTAGAATAGTAACCCTTGCGATTTTCCCCATTCTCTAAAAATTTGTCGCCACGTTCCTACCTCAGCGTGCACTTGTGCGCAGTATTTACATTTGGCCGGGGGCTTCGGATGCCCGAATACCTAGAAATAATTTATTCGGATCCCAAAGAGTGCCGAAAGCGTGCACGATTACACAAATGGATGATTGTCGCGTGCCCTTCTCCCAGCCCGGAGATGATTTCCATAATTTCACCTCCCTGCAGTCGGCAACGCATTAGTATTCCGTTTTTTATGTGAAACCGGCGGAATTACCTGCGGATCGCCGATAGCGGGGTAAACACCAACACAACACAACATATACCTGATGCCTGCGATACTTGTAAGCCAACCCCATCATTTTTATACATTTTCTGTGGTTAGTTTATTTGGGAAATTGAGAAAATTCTAGGTTAGCGGTCTATCGCGCTTACCTTATGTTCACACTATAGTTTTATTTAGGTTTTAGGTTGCAATGAAATTGTGTTTCGACGATCAAATTATAATGTTACCTTTTGAATGTACCTTTTTGTACAAATTGTATAGATAGTTTGCTATATCAATCTACAGAATACATTATATTCCCTCTCGTTTTATAGTAACGAAATAGTAGCCCATGCATAATCGTAACTAATGTTGAACCCAAGCGGTATAAGAATTTAGATATTAATATGTCATTTACGAATAGTTGAAGCGATAATGTTTTATTTATACATATCAGTACGATTCTCAAATTTTTTTTAGCTAATCCTGAATTTTAATTTAGTCAAATGGGCTCAGTGGTATCAAGTCGGCCTGTTGATCTTGAGAACTCTGGTTCGATCTCCACAGTCGACAAACAATTTTCACCAAATTAAATCTACCCCTGTGGCCCACCACTAACATCTTTGGGAGCCGTGATTTGACGGCTGGTAACCACACTTCACGCGAAGAAATATATCACTTACCGAAATCTGCTACAGCAGAGTGCCACACCCAGTAATGGATAAAGGCGTGATGATATATTTATTTATTTAAATTAAGCTAAACCATATATTAAAAAAATTAAATAACCGTGATCTAATCTTGTTACGTACTCTTTGGTGTGTAGTAACTTCAGTAATATTCGATTATTACCCGGCTTTAATGCACTTTCGGATAAAACAAACTAATTTTGAAAGTACGAACTTAAGGTACATAAGAAATTTGTTATTTCTTTGCAAATAATTAACTCGTTTATAACGAATGTTTGGATCAAATTTTATGTATCGAATTTCTACAGTTGTAACTAAATAACAAAGGGACTTCTCAGATTAAAATCTAAAACTTAATATATCATTAAAGTACTCGTAATACCCTAAATTGTTTCAAATGAATGTGGACATGAAGGACGTATCACTATAGCGAGATGCAAAACAAAGCAAAATTTATAGTTAAATGTATTTAAGCAAATCAACAGTAGTTTCGATCTGGAAAAAAATAAGAATATTAAAAAACTTAAATTATTAATTTTTCTTTTTCAACTCATCATTTATAACAAACAGTTTTTGTAGTCCCATGAAAATAATTATAAGCGAGCCTTACTGTAGTTAGTTTAATTTTTTGTATCGATCTAGAATTATTATAATAACTAATCCAAAATTCGGAATAAGCTAAAACTTTTTTGAGAATAGGATTGTTAGTTTTTAATAATATTATTTTGGTTGGATCATCTATACTTGGTTCAAATATAAAAGTAACTGAAATAATTATGGCATTTTAATTTTTTATGTATACATGGACGAGATAAATAAGAACGTACGAGTATTTTTTAAAAATAAAATAAATATAGCATCACGCACTATTCTCATTACTAGGAGTGGCACTCTCCCGTAGCAGATCTCGATAAGTTAAATATTCCTTTGCATAAAATGCGTTTACCAGCCGTTAAATCACGCTCCTGTCCCCCAAATATGTTACTATCAATTTTTTAACTAGGAGCGAAATTTCAATGCAGGGGGAGAAGGAATCATTTTTTTGGATTGAATGGAATTATACTGTGCGGTTTCAAATTTTAGAAACACACCTATTTAATTTATTAGAAAGAGGAAACCTGGCCCAACATGATAATGAATAATTATTATTGCTAGGTTTATCACACATGTTTAAGCGATTTCATTCAATGTTTTTAGTCCTTTTAATGTTGTGTGAAACTTGATAATCACATTTTACTTTAAATATATATTATGTCATCTATTCAACTATTAAGATCTTCAACTGCAGAACTGCCGTCCTGAAAACTAAGAAAAAACCGTGATAAATGACTTTTTTTAGAAGATTCGTAAATAATACTTTTTTCTTTCTACTAAATCATATTGGTATTGTTGTACAACGTACGTATTAATATATCGAGAAGACAATGAAAACAAAAACAGTTTGGAACAAATCACTGGCAGCACCAGTGGCTGTTCGTGTCGCATTCCGCAGTCTGCACAGGGCACTAGGATCGTCCGTCACGTGGCCAGCGGGAGGCACAAGTCGCGCCCGACACACAACGCGACCCGCGATTATTTCATATTTCAGCCAAGATGCATTTTTCTATAACACTGGACAAGCTCCTACACAAAACCAACTTGTACGCATATTATGTTCTCTTCATCTGTAGTCTTCATAAATAAAAATGCATTTGATTTGGAGGTCTACACCGATACAACTATGTTTTTAGGAATTAAAACCGATTGGTTACTTACTTATTACATTTGAATTATAGATTTCAATGTACACCCATACCTTGCTATACGGCCGCTCTTTATACGGCATTTCGCTATAACGGCCCTTTTCAATTAAGACACGTTTTCGATTTACGGCCTAAAATGTTTCGCTATACCGGCAAAATACAATTTTTTCCCATTGAATTTGTATGAATTTGTATTAGAATAATTGAATTCCTTATACGGCTTTTCGCTTTGCGGCCAAGTTTCGTGGAACGTATCTAAGCCGTAACGCGAGGTATGGGTGTATTTACATGTATCAAGAAAATATGAATGTAAGCCCGCGGAATTCATGCTCAAGGAAAAAAATCGAATTCATTTATTTTATATTGAATTTTGATTAGCATTCAATCGTATAAATCATCAATGATTCATTGAATTCTGTGATACCACTTTCCTTTCTTATTGAAATTTATTATAATTTTGCTCTTGAAGATATTAAAGATAATGAACAAATTAAAATAAAAATTATTGCACTTATCGTGAACTGAGCATATGAGGAGGAGTCATAAAAATAGTATACTTATATCCAAATAATTTTATTTTTGGAAAAATTTAAAAAACCATTTATTTTAAACAATTGAGAAGTTTCAGAAATTATTTTCATTGATCTGACTAACAAATTAATAAATAAAATATATCATCACACCTTTTACCCATTACTGGGTATAGCACTCTGCTGTAGCAGAACTTATTAAGTGATATATTAATGCGCTTGAAGTGCAATAACCGGCCATCAAATCACGGCTCCCAAAGATGTTAGTGGTGGATAAGCTACAGGAGTAGTTTTAATATGGTAAAAATTGTTTGTTGACTGTGGGAATCGAACTCGGATTCTCAAATCCACAGACCGGCTAGATACCTCTGAGCCACCTACCCCATGTAATATTAATGTTGTTAGTATTTTTTATAAAAGGAATCATGGAAACATGTAAAATGCAACAGCACAATTTTACTACAAAATGAATACATGTCCAATTTAGAATAAACCTTCCTTATCTAATTTTAGAACCCATTTTAACATACAAATTCGAGCTCATCGCTCATCTTTATTTCAGCGCAGTTTCAGTTATAATTGTTCTCATACATATATTAAATTACCCAATAACTTCAATGGGGTAGGTGGCTCAGTGGTATCGAGTCGGCCTGTGGATCTTGAGAACCCTGGTTCGATCCCCACAGCCGACAAACAATTTTCACTAATTTAAATCTACCCCTGTGGCTCCCTCTCCACTAATATCTTTGGGGGCCGTGATTTGACGACTGGTAACCGCATTGCACGCGAAAAAATATATCACTTACCGAGATCTGCTTAGGCAGAGTGCCACACCCAGTAATGGGTAAATGTCGTGGTGATATATTTATTTATTTTTAATAACTTCAACTCACATCATTTTTTAAACATTATAAAACATATTTATTACTAAATTACTACATTCACTCTTCTTGTCATTAAGCGACATGATCCAATTCAAATACTCATCCACATAAAAAAAAATTATGTGTTCATTTTTATATTTGCATGCTAGAATATAGGTATTTTTTACATGTAACATTTTATTAAAATTGAGAGTACATTCTTGTTTATTTTAAATATTAATTACTAATTAATACTGTAACATTTGTATGTAACGAAAAGTTTAAATGTCATAACAGCTTTGACAACATTTTGTTTTAGATAATGTTTATGTTTGACAATCATCATTCTAGTAAAAATAATTATTGTTTGATATATCTAGTTTTCATCATCAAATTGAATAATGTGATGTTATCATACATAATTTGACAAACAAAAATAAAGTAAATATTGAACGATAAACACCGGAATTACATTGCTAACATACATTCATCATCAATATAGATATTTTCAATTTAAAACAGAAAGTTATAAAAAGTTATTTTAGCAAAGGTTGAAAGTAGCTGTTTGTGGAGAGAGACTAAAGATTATAGTACGAGTGTAGCGATGTCTTCAAAGATACTTTCCACTAGAGATGTGCACAACATTTTATCTACGATAGAAAATTAAGCTTAATCGATTATTAACAAAGTAAAAAAAATACTTATGTGCTTTGCAAAGATCTATATTGAGCCTTGGTCTACAATTGTTCACTTTCTGTGACTAAATATCTTTCGAAGAGCCTCATTTTTACTTATCATAGAAACAGGTTATTGAGAAACGTAATCCACAAATTACTAGTAAATAACCTTACCAACATAGTTATTTTTAAAATAGTTGAATTTAATAGTTAGCTAGATTTTATGGGGTAAAGCCCACGTTGCGCGGTTCGAATTTCTGGTGCGATGGGGCGTGACGTAAGCAGCAAAGTGCGCACAGATGTAAGAGGTTATCAGTCGGATTTATCTGCTGGCACCACCTCTGCCCAATGCACTTTTGATCTATTTTCCATTAAACTTAACACAATGCACGTTCCTCGCTACGTGTGTGCGCGATTCTTATCGCTGTTTGGATTCGCTGATCTGTAGATTCAACATAATTGAACTTCGTTTATGAACCATTCAATAGATCCAGCGGGCCTGTGATGTTTTAAAATAAAAGACAGTTGATAAATTGATTTGTGATAACCTGACTGTCAGTTGCCTCAGAACAGAACAGAACAGATTTTAAAAATGATCAGTCTGCAATTATACTTTATTTTGATACTTTGTATACTGCATTTATTGTATTGGTTGTTCGCAGAAAAGTTGTAAAATAAAAATTTTACGATCCAGTAGAAGTACATTGAAGAAATTCATGTTTAAATTTAAAATTTATGTCTTACTACTTCTTATTAAAAGATATAATTGCTACTGTTGCGAGAACTATTAGCAATTACTTGTAAATAAAAAATAATTTAAAAAATAAATCTACCTTTTCAAGGCAATGTAAAAAACGTAACTCAACTAACTTTTAATTAACTTTTACAAATAAATTATCTCGTGACATTTCTTCAATTTTACACCATAGAAAGAATGGTTACCTTTAGGTTGAAAGGCATTTAATTAAATCAACCATTCCTCTTCTGTACCAATGTACCTATGAAGATATTACGAATGTAATATCACAATTGTGTGACGTACGCCTCTGGACACGAGGCTGGGTGTCTGTTGGTAACGTCTGTCTGCCCACACATTGGAACATTGAGCATTGGACGTACTACATGAAAACGTAACGTTCAACGGATCATGGCTACAATACATATGTTAGGCGCCTACAAATAGCCAGAGTAGTGCATGGTATTCCACCTGACCGATGCTCATTTCTCTCGCCTTTATCAATCACTGCACATCAATATTGATACCATTCTACAGTGGATGTCAACAGGTTCACGTTTAAGAACTTTAAAATACTATACTGATTGAAACAGTATTACTAGATTTATCCTATGTTTATTTAGAATTCCTAACTGCAATCATTCCAAATTTCTGGCATAGAGGAAGAATCACGTTTGGTGTATCAAAATATAAAAATAGTTCTATTTTGGTGAAAATAGAATTGCAATAGTTGTATTCCATTTATCAGTTGACAAAAACAAAACCACGTGACTAATTGTTCTAGATAGGTGACGTACTTCAGTAAATATAATGGAAGTGAAGTCATCAAAGTACATCAATCAAATAGAATAACAGACAATAGTTATTTGTGTATTAAGAGCGTAAAGTGATTCTTTGTTACTCGAACACGGTAATTGCAGCGCGAGCCGAAGGCGAGAACTGCAATAGTGTAAGAGGAACAAAGACACTTTACGCTCGTGATACACACATCATTTATTCTACGATTGCATCTTAAAATTAGTAAAAAACGTATACGTACTGAAAATGAATTCATTCTGTCAACTGTCAATATGACAAGTTTCTGTTTTGTTTGTATCCCTGGTAACTATTGAAATAAGCACTCATTTAATATCTTTTTCGCGCGTTGCCGTTGGAAACGCGCGTATTTAACGTCTTTTTCGCGCGTTGCCATTGGGGATGCGCAAAAAAGATATTTTTCGATTGTTCCACAGAAAATATCAACTTTACGATAACAAATGAGAACGTAATTGTCATCGTAAAGTTAACGTTTTCTGTGGAACAATCGTAAAATATAAAGATGTTAAATGCGCGCGTTTCCAATGGCAATGCGCGAAAAAAATATTAAATGCGCGCTTATTTCAATAATTACCAGGGATACAAACAAAACAGAAACTTGTCATATTGACAGTTGACAGAACGAATGTATTTTCAGTACGTCATCATCATCATCTGTGGCGCTACAGCCCAAATCGGGCCTGGGCCTACCGGACACACCGAGCCGCAGTTTTTACACTGCCGTACTGCCGGTTTTCGTAGTCAAATGCTACATTATTTAAGACGTATAAATGACTAGCTTATAGCGCCCGAGTGTGATAAATACATGTAACTGTATTTTATATTTTACGACAAATCACACATTGTCGACAGGCGGATTCGAACTGACAAACCTTGGCTCGGGTGACGTCACAGTATGTTATGAGATGTGCCTCAACACGCTCGGCCACCGCGCCACCGCGCCAGTACGTATACGTTTTTTAATAATTTGAAGATACAATCGTAGAAAAAATGATGTGTGTATCACGAGCGTAAAGTGTCTTTGATCCTCTTGCACTATTGCAGGTCTCGCCTTCGGCTCGCGCTGCAATTATCGTGGTCGAGTAACAAAGAATCACTTTACGCTCTTAATACACAAATAACTTTTTTCTGTGTGTAATTTAGATTTGATCCAAATGGCAAATTTTTGTTTAATGTTAGACGAATTAGATGGATTTGTATTTTTTGGAACAAATAGTTGGAATGTTGCTACAACATAAATTTCAGTATTTTATTTGGTCGATATATTAATTATAGTTATAGGTAACCAATGTTGAATGCGTAATATTTCAGTATTATTTAATTTCATTTATAGCGATTCTAGCTTTTACCACCTTTCAGGAGTGGTTTGTACCCCTAAAAAGCAACTTCCAGAAAAAAAAACAAATAGGGGTTTAATATTTTTTAGAGTTGTATTAGTGTGCCAAGTTTCATTTAAATCGGTGAGTGACTGTTTGGGTAGTGTTACTTGTGAGCCACCTACCCCATAGTATAGTATATCTCTAGCTTATAGTGCAATCCGAACTCCTGAGTTACAATCCTGTTTTAAATATAAATAGGAAGTTTTGACTTTGACACAATATTTATCTGGCTTTACAATTGCTTTATAAAGGTTCGAATTTCACTATAAACTATAACCCTTCCTGAACTGTAATTGGGACTATGTTCCTGTTTAAATAAATTCGCTAGAACTTTCTTCTCCTTTTGAAGATACTCCTTCAAATGAAGATCACCTCACGTGCAATACGATTGTTGTGGGAGTATTATCAGTGTTGAGGACCGCTGCATCTGTCTGGCAGACACGGACACGGTGTGTTCGCGCCGCACTCGTGTCGGGTTATGTTTCATGTCTTCAACATTATTTTAGATGACTCTGTTAAACGCGTGATTTGTTAGTCCAGTGTGGGTGTATGCTGTGTGCACTAAGCCACTAACTGTCGCGCTCGCCACGCTAACTTATAGCTATCTTACATGCGTGTACCTACTCGCACACACGGACATATAAACACTGACTTATATCTGCATGCAGCGGTCACTGTCAGAGGGAAGCAATTTAATGCTTTAATCGAGATCAAGCAAACAATCACTCGATGATTTTTCGCAAAATTAAATCTGTCAATTAGGATAATTATTCCTTTAATTGACAACCTTGTGGCCGAGGTAATGGCTAATATACTTTTTCTAGGATTGCTATGAAAAGTTGACAATTACGCTCATCGTAAAATTGACATTTTCTGTGGAACAAACGAAAAATATCTTTTTTGCGCGTCTCCAATGGCAACGCGCGAAAAAGACGTTAAATGCGCGCGTTTCCAATGGCAACGCGCGAAATAGATATTAAATGCGTGCTTATTTCAATAGTTACCAGGGATACAAACAAAACAGAAACTTGTCATATTGAGAGTTGACAGAACGAATTTATTTTCAGTACGTATACGTTTTTTAATAATTTGAAGATGCAATCGTAGAAAAAATTATGTGTGCATCACTTTACGCTCATAATACACAAATAACTATTTGAACATCAATCCAAATACAGGGTGTTTCTATACCTCTGCACGAAACTTTAGTGACATATAATTTGATGTACTGATTACAGAACGAAAATATTTTTTTTGAAATTCGTAAAAATTAGGGTATTTCATTCCTAGGGAACATTTTTAGTGTCACCCGTTTATAGTACACTTAATTAAAAAAAATTAAAATAAAGCATTACATCAGGTACCTACATAATAATTAATTAATAATTATTTGTAGGCAGTGTATATACAATTAATTTCATTAGTAACATAATTATAAATAATTAAATGTACTATTAAACCAGTGACACTGAAAATGTTTGCTAGGAATTAACTACCCTAATTTTTGCGAATTTCAAAAGAATTATTTTTGTTCTATAATTAGTATATCAAATTATATATGTCATTAAAGTTTCGTACAGAGATATAGAAACACCCTGTATAAATAGCATATCTTGTATGTAATGTATATTTTTTAGATCATCATTGATTGACATAAGGAAAAGAAAAAGTTTTGATCATTGTTACTAACCATTGGTATCTTCCAAATTAAAAAATAATCATAATAAATAAATCATTACGCCTTTTATTCATTATTGGGTGTGGCACTTTACCATAGCAAATCTCGATAAGTGATACATTTAAGCGCGTGAAGTGCGATTACTAACTGTCAAATCATGATCCTCAAAAATGTTAATAGAGAGGGAACCATAGGGATAATTTTAATGTCATGAAAGTCTGCTGTTGAAATCAAACTCTGGTTCTCAAATCTACATTTATATGATGTAGGCGCTCTGTACTGTAACTGGGATTAAGTTCTTGTATGGAGTAAAGAGTCCCGATTGAATGAAAACTTTTTGAACACAAGATTCCAAGTGAAACCTCTGGTATTGATGATGGCGCCGATACACAGCATCGCCATCGCCATCAACAGAACAACCCTGTCCAAATGTCGAAGCATAAAACACCACACAACCACAGCAGCCAAGCCGTGTTTCGGGCAACGGGAGACGCCGTTATCGAGAATTGATTGCAAAATTATCCTGCGCGCAAGACGCGAACCCTGTTATGCTAATTGTCGGTGCGTGTGTCGCGCAATGTGCAACCACTGATCGCATCACGCACTCACGCGCACATTCACGCACACGCGTAATGAAGAAGCTACACCAGCGATGATATCCTAACTTAATGTTATAGCTGCCGATTACCGTATTTTCAAACACAATCTGAGAACATGTCCGAGGATAGCGCATCAATAACTATAAATAATTTGTTATTTTTAGTGTACAAGCATTTTGTCCTGATAATGGATCATTACTCGCAACACGAAAACTTTTATGAACAGCGCTGTTCAGTTATTGAAAGCGCAACACGCCAACACGAAATATATTCAGCAAAACTATTATGGACGCCCGGACCGGTCCACAAATCAACTTTTGTACAAATTCAACATACACTCCCAATCAGCGGACCTGCAGGATTGCAACATAACGAAACAAACAGTCCCTGACCACCAATGACTTACATGCACTGGATCGCTCACCAAACAAAATCATACTTTATTATATTATTATTTATTTAACGTCTTGCACCAAAAAAGTTAAATTTTAAACTTAGTTTAAATAAATACAAGCAAACTGAATATTTCACAGCAATGACATATAAAGTCGCATTGTTTGTATTTATTGAAACAAATTTTTGGCAGTAAAACTAGCTATAATGATCTCAACTTAATATAAACCAGAACCAAGCGATAAAAATTATCGTATATTTAATATACTTAGGTACTTATCTCCAAGCTATATTATATTTGTAGGTTTTTGTTAGATTTTTACTGCAAAATTATCAAATCACAATCAATTTTTAAACTATACAAAAACAAATCGATTTCAATTCAATAGTAACTTTCCTACTAAATTTACAACAAAATTAGTAGAAATAGAAATTTTACGTTGAATATCAAGATAGTTCCTGCTTTGGTAGCAGGACTTTCCTTTCGTTTCCCTTGTACCTTACTTCCCTTCAGGTTAATTTAAAAGAGTCAATTCTGCCACATATATTATTTATTTATTTATGCTACTGTGCACAATATGAACTTAATTCCAATAATAGTATAGGATTTGGACTCGCCGAATGGCAGTATCTTTCTTTTTAGCTTGAATTCGAAGATTCAAATGCCGTAACGCTCAACACACCATCGTATTGTCGGACGAACCTGTATTCAAAATCCTTCTCATAACAAATGAAGCTTCTCTAAAATTAAATCAATTAAAAAAAACACACCTGTGCATATGTACTCATATATTAATAAGAAAAAGATACAAGATGTTTCCATTTTTCATGGATCCTAGACACGATCTCTAAATTAAAGGCGAATGGAAAATTTAGTACATTGTTGTTAAAGAAACAGTTTATTTTATGAAATATTTTCCCTTTAACAATTGTACATCTTACAAGTATTGAAATCATTTCAAATAAAGCAGACATTGTAGATTCCTGAAATACATACACTAAATCACATAGAGAAGTTTTAAGCTGCCAAAATCACTAAATATTGGTAACAAATAAGTGATTTATTTTAATAAATATATGTTAGATATGATCCCAATGTCAAATGGAGTGCGTCTATTGCCACGAAGGATTCATTTTTGAGTCTGATTTCTTTCAACGCCATTATATATAAATGTCAATGTAGAAAATATTTTACGTACATTTGAATCGTAATGAACTGTTTACTTAACTCTGTCTCTAGGGGTTACGAGACTTATAACGTGCTAGCCCGTGTAAAAATTATAACGGGCTGTTGACATTGGTTATCATGACAACATATCTAATTTTAAACGTTTGACACTTAAATATTTTTTGATTAAACAAAATCTGTCAGATTTTCGAAGTCTACCTTGATTGAACATTTTAGTTATTACGTTATACTATTGCAATTAATTTTATTAAATATACATATATTGCGATTCAAATCCACATAAAACATTGTACAATGCTCGACCGTTAACTGAAATTTACAGGCTCACACAGATATGCTCGCCTGTAAATTTCTGTATGACGGTCTTGCAATGTAAATAACTATAACATTACAATAATCTTTAGTTTATACTATCAATATTTCCTCAAACAAATCATTTTTAAGAAAAATCAATTTTGCTGTTATACCTGAATTTATTTATTACATAAAAATGGGGTAGATAGCTCAGTGGAATCGCGCCTGCCTGTGAAATTAAGAACCCGAGTTTGATTCTCGCAGTCGACAATTAAAACTATGATTCGTATGGATTTCCCTTCACTAATATTCTTGGGAGCTGTTATTTAACTGCTGGTAACTTCACTTTACGTTATAAAATATATCACCTACCTAGATCTGCAACGGTTGAGTTCCACAACCCAATAATGGATAAAAGACGTGGTGATATATTTTATGTTTTTTCTACCAAAATATCATACGCTAAAATGTGCATCTTTATAACTAGTAGTAGTTGATCGCTCCATCCTCATATTTGATATCAATGCTACCCCGAGCTCGACTACCTAGGAGGAAGCCGACAGATTTGTACTCCACATCGTTGGCCGTGAGCAAAAGGGCTCGGCCTGGCGCACAGCACCACAGCACCACCGTGGCACAACACAGCACAACATGGCACAGCGCAGCGCAACGCAGCACAGCCGCAGAGCAGATAAATTATACAGCGTACAGCGGCCGCACAGTTACAAGTTTATTAAGGAGTACCAACGTCGACAGGCGACCAACCGCAATAAATAAAATATCCCAATTCCGATGCTGATTTACGGGATGTCGACCAACTGCCGCCACCGCCACCGCCACCACAGCCGCTCAGAAACTTAATCATAATTTCTATCCCTTCGGCGAAAAATTGTAATATCGAATTTGCCAAAATTTGTTCAAAACTTGTGGCAAATTATAGACAGTTGTGAGTAGAATGATTTGTATTCCCACTTCACTAGCATACAGAGTGCACTTAATTTAACTTATAATCATAATTTACAAACAAAATTGCGTTCAAGTACATCAATTTCCACTGTATGCTGCAGATCTATTGCACTGTAATTGGAATTAATTTCCTGTTACACAGCATAAACAATAAATAAATACACTGTTGAAAATTTACTGATCCTAATTGATACTTATCGCTTGATTAATTTTACTTTCCGCAGAATAAACGTTTCTTAATTATATTAATTACTATTTAACAAAGTTATATACCCTGGCATATTTTAAATGTCGAAAGGAAATGTAGCAATGAAAATGTTATTATTACTATATATACCGGGTATAGAATTAAAATATGTACATTAATTTTGCTTCCCTCATTAAATTAAACCAAAAGTGTAAATACAAACAAAAATTAAGTATTAAAAGCTGCATCTAATGAATATCTACTTGTTCCTCAAATGTTTTTTATGCAAGAGTAACAACAAATAAACGAAAAAGGACTTTCATAATAAAAATTATAGCGTTTAATTGACAAATTCAGTGAAAAAATTAAATTGTTTAATCGAAATTAATAATAAATTATACTTGAACGTGTATTGCCATAATTATTCAAAATTATAATAACAATAAATTAATAATAATAATAATGATAATAAAAATAAAAACTTGAATAATTTGCAGGAAACACAAAGATCTTTTAGTATACTACCCATATCTTTATATTATTTTACAACTCTATTAATGGTCACAGTAGCTGGGATATGTGAATCAGGATTCAAGGCACTAAATAGATCATGCACTTGATGTAACGAATTTCCCGCGTAATATTAATACAATTTTACTTTATTGCTATGATACGAAGTATATAAACATCATACTGACCGGGGCATAATGAACTAGTATTATGATTTATAATACCTGCTCCGTTCATATTTTTAGTTTTAATTGAATTTTTTTCCTAAACTGTCAGTTGATATTATTCATATTTTTAAAGTTAACATTAGCAGCACGTTGTTATTAATATTACATAATAAGGTGATTATACTGTAGGAATATTTATCTAACCTGATCTGTCAAAACAATCGATTTAAAAAAATATTCTTTTGACTTTTTTTAAATAGTACCGAACAATTAAAATGAGAAATGTCAACATTATCTTCTTCGCCCTCCACTTTTCTATTACTATTTCGCGCATTGTCATTGGAAACGTGCCCATTTAATATTTTTAATCATTTTATTATTTAATTAATTATCTAAGTAATTTTTCGATTGCTCCACAGATAACTCCAACTTTACGATGACAAATAAGAGTATAATTGTCAACTTTTCATAGCAATTGCAGGAAAAATGTATTAAGTACTATTAAATAAGAAATAAAATAATTTAAAAAATTTTGCGATTTTCTCATAGTTCTTATATCTAGTTACCTATGTAGTTTTTGAAAGAAACGAAACATTAAATTGGTCTACTAATATGACAACTTTTGTCTAATTTAATCAAACTCGTAGTTCTTATAGAGTCCCTCGTACAGGAAACACCCTGTAGAGTTAAATGTCGTATATTTTATGAATATTTTGTATACCTATTTAACTCAATACAGTTATTTGTGTATTAAGAGCGTAAAGTGATTCTTTGTTACTCGAGCACGGTATTTACAGCGCAAGCCGATTGCGAAAGCTACAATAATAGTGTAAGAGGAACAAAGACACTTTACGCTCGTGATACATACATAATTTTTTTCTACGATTGCATCTTAAATAATTTAAAAACCTTATACTTATTGAAAATAAATTCGTTTTATAAATGTGACAAGTTTCTGTTTTGTTTCCCTGGTAACTCTTGAAATAAGCGCGCATTAAATATCTTTTTCTTGCGTTGCCATTGGAAGCGCGAGACAAAGTTATTTTTCGATTGTTACACTAAAAAACGTCAACTTTATGATGAGAGGATAATTGTCAACCTTTTTAAATTTAAATTTAAAATGGTAGAAAAAATTTGTTGAATGAACTGTTTTATTAATTATTCGGGTTGGGGTGTCTTTCAATTACTTATGATAATTAACACTTTATTGTAGGTAGCCATTAGCCAAAGTAATGTCGTCCCTTCGTGTTGAATGTCTAGTTCATAGTCAATAATTACTCCGTAAATTTTTATGTTCATACATTTACTATCAGCGTCATCAAAATCAAATTAATTAACCTATAACCTATCACAAAATCTTCAAGCATCTTCCGAGTAATAACGACTAGGTCCGAATATCGCCGAACATAGTTTGCGTATGTGTTTATGGGAAGATACATTCGCCGGTGTAAAATTACGTTTTTATTGGCATTCATGAAATTCAGTATTAGTTGGCAACTCGTTAAATGGTGCATTAAATGCGGCGAGGTAATGTTATTGCTGTGCTGGCGTGCACGACGTGTGTCTGTGTGTGTGTTTGAACCACGAGGAGATGGTTTACGACTTAGTACGGGATCAGATGTACTAATCGCACAATGACTACTTGCTTTAGGCTTTATGGTTGTCTTTTGATGTTACGACACATTCAATACCAATGTTTTTCAAATTTTCTCGAAATTTGATTAAGAAAAACACAAAAAAACTAAATAGTTATTTTTGTATTAAGTGCGTAAAATGAGTGTTTTTTTTGTTGCGCGTGAGATTGTTACTTTTAGTCGAGACCACAGGTCGAGACAATAAAAGTAAGTAAAAAACAAGAATTTTGCCCACGAAATACAAACAACATTTTTTCTACAACTGTAAATAAAGAATAATACAAGAATTATTGATTTATTAAGTAAATTGAAGGAAAACAATCAACAATAATATTAATTGATAGCATTGATGTGTTGTACCTAATGAAACCTAACAACAAATAATTTGGGATCGTGCGCGAGATACTCATTTTGCGCACTAGAATAAGAAACATAGCGTAAAATGCTCATTTTGCGCACTAGGGTGCAAAATAATGCGCAAAATACGCGTTGTTATGGTAATGTAATGATGAAAAAATCACGTACTTCGCGTATTGATATTAGTGAAAAAAATTAACATTTTTTGACAGTTGTAGAAAAATATTATTTAATCAGATTTTGGTGAGTGAAGTTACCAGTCGTCAAATCACAGTCTCCAAGGATATTAGTGACTGCAAACACATAGGGGCAGTAAAAATCAATTTACCGACTATGAAAATCGGACACGATTACTTCATGCAATGCTGATATTAAGTAATTAATTACTTATATTATATTATTGCCTTCAGTAGTGAAATCATTGTATTGTAAAGAATATAATTTTGTAATCAGTATAATGTTGTAATCAATATATTGCTATAATCATAATAGATTATTATAATCACTATATTGTTGAAATAAAAATATATTATTGTAGTGAAAATATTTTGTTATAATGTGCAGAATGGAATAAGTTTTCACAACTTACATAATGTTTTATCTCTTGAACATTATTTGATGTTTATTGCTATGATATGAAGTACATAAATAGCTCCATAACAACCGAGGCATTATGTTTCGTAACGTCCGCATGATATTAGATTTGTTTAAAATAAATAAACCAACTAAATGAACAATATCCTTGGAATCACAGATGAGTAAAACTCTAATGCCCAATTTTATAAAGGACCGAATAAATTTCATTCAAGTAAATTTAAATTAACTTTATTTATTTTATAGCATATAGAACATTACTGTCAAAATTTCAATTTTAATTAATTTCATTAAGTAAATGAACCGATAAAATTTGCTACATAACAAATAAAATAGACAGTAAAATATAAATGTCGACGGAATGATAATTTAAGGCCAACTTATGTTGTTTAGGTTGAAAGACACATTGCTGAAAAGGTTTCCATTATATTTCAATTTTTTTTCAGACAATGCAGTTATTCGTATTCGAATATAGTTCTATTTTCATGGTGCAAAAAATAGGTAATTTCTCTACTTTTCCAGGAAATTTCAACATGTATAATAATTCAATAAATAAAACAACAACTTTGACAGATAGTAATAAATAAAGAAACAACTTTCCTTGATAAATTTTATTATTTTTACTTTACAGGTTTCAATGCTACCTACACCATCTTCAGAAGCTGAATGACAGATTTAAAAAATTAAAATACAATTGTAAAAATCTTAATAAATCTACTTACTTAAATGTCATAAATATTTGTAGTTAAATGGACATACATATGTAGCGTCGCTATCAAGTAGTTTGGCGACGTTACATTATTTCGTCTCCAAGTAACTTCTAATTATTAATCTATTGTTTATGTTTACTTTTCTGTCAACTATTTATTTATTTTCATTCTTCTTTGAAACTTAAAAGTGTACACATCTTCTATATTATATATTTCTAAATTCAATGTTATTATTGTCATATATTTAAATAAAGTGAAGCCTTATATACATCTAAATTAAATGCTTTACACATATATAAAGCAACTTGTAATAGCTTCATGGATAAAATAAAAAATATAAAACATATAAATTGTCTAAAACAATTTTCGTCACACAATAAAAATTCTTGAACTGCTTGCCATATATCTGTTTTTTTTTCAAGTTGTTGACTTACTTTAGAAATGCTCTACATACCAGAAGATAAACATCATGTAAATTTAAAAACGGATACAATGGGCATTGGTAAGATCTATAATAATATTCTAAAACTATTAAAATACATTAAAATTTAGATTAAAATTGTTGAAATAAACATTGGTTATGAACAACACAAAAATGTCAATAGATTTAGTGTTGTTTAGAAACTACCCGCCAATTAAAATGCTAATTTGTTAATTGTTTATGATATTGTACATTCAGTTACAAATACGTGTACAAAACAGTTCAAGAATTATTATTGTGGGGCGAAAATTGTTTTTGACAATGTATATGTTTTATTTTGTTTAAATACATGAAGCTATTACAAATTGTTTCATATATGTATTTCCATTTTACTGCAAATATTAATGACATTTAAGTAAGTAAATTTTAATCAGATTTTCACAATTGTATTTTAACTTTTATTTCCTTGTACGAAGTAAAGGAATCGCGAAAATGTTCGGTTTTCGTCGTGACGTTTGTACGTACGTATGTATTGTAATTTAGGACTGTTATAACATCTAGTTGTGTACCTCCCTTTTTGGTCATTATATTGCTTCCGGAAATTGTATTTTACTTGAAGCCTATAATAGATTTTAATGAAAAACTATATTAAAATATAATCCAAAACTTTTCAAAGTTGGTATATAAGGATACTATATCAATGGAAAATACATAATAGATTTTGATTATAATGGACTAACCGGAAAAGATACATCACATGAAGCTGCTAACAGTTTTTCTTTTGAAAAATGGTATTATTTTGATTTTAGAAATAAATGCAGCGAATATAAGTTTTAGAGAATTAAATTCTGCGTCTAGCACATTAAGAATTATTAAATTAGCCTTTTGTATAAGCGAGATATCTAAATTTAAAAATTATATATTTTTTGTTTTTTGTAATGAAGTTTGCTATGGATTAGAAGAAAAAATAAGAAAAAAATAAAAAAAATTATGTCAATGTCAAATTAAGTCAAATATGCAATAAAAAAAAGTGTAGGTATAGTATAATACACGTACAAGGAAGTAATGAGGCGTCCACATCAGATTATTAAAAAAATTTATTCAGTTCCTGAAGATAATGTATCTGGCACTGAAATCGGTAGGGTTACAATAATAAAATTTGTTTACTAATACCCAGGAAAGTTGTTGTTTTATTTACATATTATAATAACTTCCCCAAACCTGATTATTTTCTGAATCCCTATCTATTTCACAAATAGGTTAACGGAGATACTTTTCATTTTTAATACATTTTAACCTAAATGGTGTCAGGAAAAATCCGCTGAGTACCGAAGTCCTATAAATAAAAAAGATGTCCGTTATGAAAGATATCACTGCACTAAATATATTAAAACCCTCCGACATCACAAAATCACCAAAGTGTATCCCCTTAATTTGCCCAACAACCCTTAACTTATTAACCATATCTTAGCAGTCAACAGTTGTTGACATATTACCGTAACAATAGCGTCCATTGTGCTCTGCGAGCACCCGAGTGGGTGACAGAGGGTGCGTTCGTGTTTAGCAGCGCATTAGCGCGCCACACTGCATTCGGCATGCATGGACGCATCCGCTAAAAAGAGTTATTTGCGTCTCGTTCGAACGGTGTTAACTGAATCAACAGCTACAGCAACTACAGCATAGTGCTGATGCTGCTGAATGAATGAGTGAATGACTGCACGCTTCAGCGAAAGGGGTACAACTGCAACTTGTAGTTTGATTGTCATTGTCCCGTTGTTGCAATTGTTTCACTGTTGTTAGCAGGCTAATTTCATTGCACCGCCATGGAAGATGGTTTACTTTATTTGTAAATGTAGTCGTCTTCACTTTTTAGGTAAGTTTTCAATAGTATAAAAATTAAATTAACTAGTTATTTGTGTATTAAGAGCGTAAAGTGATTCTTTGTTACTCGAACACGGTAATTGCAGCGCGAGGCGCAGGCAAGAGCTGCAATAGTGTAAGAGGAACAACGACACTTTACGCTCGTGATACACACATAATTTTTTCTACGATTGCATCTTCAAATTATTGAAAAACGTATGCGTACTGAAAATAAATTCGTTCTGTCAACTGGCAATATGACAAGTTTCTATTTTGTTTGTGTCCCTGGTAACTGTTGAAATAAGCGCGCATTTAATATCTTTTTCGCGAATTGCCATTGGAAACGCACGCATTTAACGTCTTTTTCGCGCGTTGCCATTGGAGACGCGCAAAAAAGATATTTTTCGATTGTTTCACAGAAAACGTCAACTTTACAATGACAAATGAGAGCGTAATTGTTAACTTTTCATAGCAATCATAGAAAAAAATAATTTACTGTATATGAAAGGATTCATCAAGTTTCAAATTGTTTAAAATGACTACCTTACTTCCAAATGAAAACTAAAAAAAAATTCGCGCTGAAAGGTACTTGTCTAAATTTAAACTAATTTTAGACTTCTATTTTATCAAATTTTAAGAATTGAAATTATTTTATTCAGATGCAATTACTGAATCTGAATATGTCTCTTTGTAACCATGCTCATTCTTTTTTTCAATTTCTATGTGTATGTATTATTATTCTGTAATTGTTTTTTTTTAACCTGTTTAATAATAAATAAATAACTAAATAAAATCTAATGCTCAATTTATCATTTTACTATTATTTATGTATTAACATCTTTTTAAGTTTCACTGTAATTATATTTCCTTAATTACCAATAAAATAAATCCTATTTTCATAAATATCAGCTTGTTCAGAAGATATATATATATTTTTTATGGAATAGGTGGCTCAGTGGTATCGAGTCGGCCTGTGGATCTTGAGAACCCTGGTTCGATCCCCACAAGCGACACACAATTTTCACCAATTTAAATCTACCCCTGTGGCTTCCCCACCACTAACATCTTTGGGGGCCGTGATTTGACGGCTGGTGACCGCATTTCACGCGTATAAATATATCACTTACCGAGATCTGCTGCGGCAGATTGCCACACCCAGTAATGGGTAAAAGGCGTGATGATATATTTATTTTAGAAGATATTTTTGCTTGTTAAAAATAACTTGTAATATAATAATTGTCAGATAATATTTTGACATGAACTTAAATTCGTTGTTGCGGAATTTCATGATTCATGTCAAAATATTACCGACAATTATCATATCACTTGTTATAATAATAATAATAATAATAATAATAATAATAATAATAATAATAATAATAATAATAATAATAATAATAATAATAATAATAATAATAATAATATTTATTTATACTGCAAACATACAGAAAAATAGTATTTCCAATTACATATTCTCAGTAATGAAACAAGTGTTTACAATTTACATATTAGAGAAAATAAAATGTTTGATTTGTATCTTAGACATATAATAAATATCAAAATTATCACTCTTTATTTCATTGATTATCTTTAAAATATTATTTAAAGGTGAACAGCTGTCCTTGCAATGAAAAATCTGTTGTCTCGGTCTTAAATGTCTATGTGGTATGTAAAATAATACTAACTGTAACAATTCTGGTACATAGATTTTTGCTTTAATTAAATCACTTAAAAAACATACACAAATGAATTCACGCCTCTTTAGTAAAGTACACAATCCAAATACTTTGACTTGGTGAACATATGAAATTAATGCAGGCGAAGTTTTGAATTCTTTGTAATATACGTATCTTAACAATTTCTTTTGAACTTTTTCGAGCATATCAATATTAGATTTTGTGATTGGAAACCAAACAACGCAGCCGTATTCTAAAATTGATCTTACCAATGTATTAAATAGTACAATAACAGTTTCTGGGCTGAGATAGGTGCTTGTTCGTATAATGAAACTTAATGTTCTGTAAGCTTTGTCAGTCATATATTAGTTATGATAATTCACCTGGTATAGAAATACTCCATATAGAAACATCATTTTATCAATTTGACATCGAATAAAGATGGAAGAGAACTATCTGAAAATTGACTGTGTTTAATTATCAAGGATTCTCAATAAATTCAATAACTTATCTCAATAAATATAATTAAAATTTATTTTTCTACGATTGTTATGGAAAGTTGAAAAAGACGTTAAATGCGCGCGTTTCCAATGGCAATGCGCGAAAAAGATATTGATGCGAGCTTACTTCAGCAGTTACCAGGAATACAAACAAAACAAAAACTTGTCATATTGACAGTTGAGAGAATGATTTTATTTTCAGTACGTATACGTTTTTTAATTATTTTAAGATGCAATCGTAGAAAAAATGATGTGTGTATCACGAGCGTAAAGTGTCGTTGTTCCTCTTACACTATTGCAGCTCTCGCCTGCGCCTCGCGCTGCAATTACCGTGTTCGAGTAACAAAGAATCACTTTACGCTCTTAATACACAAATAACTATTTCTCATATCAAATTTTAATTTCTTTCCCTATAATTTGGTTATTCTGAGGTAAAAAAAAATAGATCAATTTACCATTAGACAAAATATACCTCCTGTGATATTACTTTCGAAAAATAAACGTAATAAATGATCAAATTAATTTGAAAATACGTTTTTTTCATTTGCATTTTTAGAACCGTTCAACTATTTTTGATATCTAGGTACCTACAATACAATTTTTAATTCAAGATTTAATGTTGGTGCAACATGTAATCGTACATCACAAAATATATTAAATTCCTAATTAAAGGTCCTATGAATTAAAAAAAGAAATAATGAATATATTAATTACGTTAAATAAATTTGTGTATAAAATGTATCAATTTCGGGGTCGTTAAGTAATTAAATGAATGAGAGTAAGGAAGTCTAATTC
The DNA here is from genome assembly GCA_947425015.1 of Pterostichus niger. Lineage (NCBI taxonomy): Eukaryota > Metazoa > Arthropoda > Insecta > Coleoptera > Carabidae > Pterostichus > Pterostichus niger. The sequence goes on along the minus strand of OX380345.1, from coordinate 8,050,389 downwards.
TGCTTTATTTTTAAACCAGATTAGTCCAATTAATTAATACATTCACGACTCCCACCTACAATAAAGTCAGCGTTCTCTAATTCCACAGCTTACTAAATTCTATAATAGAGCGTTCGCACACACGCAGACTTCACTCTAGACGAGGCCCACACAACAACCAAACAAACGAACGGACATCATTTCGGGACGGGGACTGCATCTAATTCGCTCATTCTAATTCTACATTTTCACAAAATTACTTCCTTACATTATAATCACATATGTACGTCACAGTAAATTTGTTATATACGCTTGTATTGTTTAGTTTCAATGTAGTGATGTTCACGGCACTATTTTTGAATCAGGCAACGAAAAGTCAATAGGTACATCTTTTTTGTCGTATTTACATTATACTTGCAAAACCTTTTATCCCACTCTTAATACTTATATTTAAATCATACAAAAGTTAGAATGTCCTTAATATAACAATATTTAAATTAAACTGTATTTCTAAAACAAGGAAAAACTCGAATTATTACCCCATTGATAGAATGTCTCAAAAATAATACAGTACGTAATAATAGTTCAATCTGTAAAACTTAAATGACGTTTAAATAAATCAAATAAAGTCAATGACAACACTTGATATGTATAAATAAACTATATTGTTACTAAAGTAAAAATGACGAAAGTACAGATTAATATTAAAATTAACAAGATTGAACGATAATGGCAAACAACAACGTGAGAACAAAAAATATTATTTAAAGTGGTATCGAGTCGGCCTATGGATCTTGAAAACTCTGGCTCGATCCCCACAGCAGACAAACAATTTTCACCAATTTAAATCTACCCCTGTGCCCCTCCCCTCCACTAACATCTTTGGGGGCCGTGATTTGTCGGCTGGTAACCGCAATTCACGCGAAGAAATATATCACTTACCGAGATCTGTTTAGGCAGAGTGCCACACCCAGTAATGGGTAACATGCGTGATGATATATTTATTTTAGCCGACAAACAATTTTCGCCAATTTAAATTTACCCATGTGGCTCCCTCACCACTAATATCTTTGAGGACCGTGATTTAACGGCTGGTAGCCGCACTTCACGCAAAGAAATATATCACTTACCGAGATCTGCTTAGGCAGAGTGCCACACCCAGTAATGGGTAAAAGGCGTGATGATATATTTATTTATTTATTTTATATTTAAAGTTACTAAGGAATATGGTAAGACTACATCTTGTACATCCAATAGAGACACGAGTTGTCTCAACTAAAAGTAAGCTACCACTAATTACAATTAACTACATCTTTCACACTATAAAGAAACAAATGGTCTCAACCAATGCCAAACTATCATTAATTTTTGTTGTTTTCCATGGATCGTACTGACAAGGGATGAACTATAAGGGTCAAATCTATCTCAGCCTGATCTTCAGCTAGTAATTTACCCAGATATGTCATCACATATTTACAAAGCGTGACAATTCCGAAAAACCAGGAATACTGAAATTATTACAAACATATTTACTAACAAATTTGATAAATAAAACTTTTTCAAGCCAACTTTTAAAAAGATACTTAAAAATAACATTTATTTGTATGTCTCGAAGCTAAGTTGATAGTGAAAAATCCTAATTATAACAAAAATTCTGAATTTGTTATAAATTATGGTAGCCCTAGCATAAGAGTGCGCAATACTTTTTACTTGTAAGTGCCATGTATAACATGAAAAATATTTACATGAAACATAAATTAGTATATTATGCATCTAGTTTATAATGGTACCTATTAATACACGAATATGAAGTTTACGATACGAGCCATAGGCGAGTGTCGTTATTCATACGGGCATATTAATACTCATTATACACAGTTGCATACACTAGTTTTTTTCTAGAATCAAATCTATCATTCAAAATTAATTAAATAAATATTATCTGCGAATGTAAAAAAAAAACATTTTATTGAGATAATCATAGAAACTATGTACTGTCTCATAATGAAAATTTGTATTGTAATGAGAATTCACCACCCGTCGCTGTCAACCAATAGGATCACGAATTTGAACCAATGAAATGTACATTTCGTCGGAAATTCATCACTAGTGAAATTGATATCGGAAATACCACTGTTAATAATATCCTTGGTTACGAATAAAATAAATGATATTTTCAATATTTTCATAAACGTCAATTCTACATTTGTTCAGTGTACATTTAATATTCAAAATTTTCATCACTGTAATACCTAATTCATAATGTGCAAATAAATACCTAACTATTCTTGTTAATTAACTCTTGTTTGATAAATTCTCAAGCCGAATACAACTCGTAGTATGAAAATTGACAGATAATATTTTGACATAAATATACATTCGTCGTTACGGAAATAGGAAACACAACTCGTGCTTCGCACTCGTTATGTTTCCATTTCCATAACAACTCATAATTTATGTCAAAATATTTTCAGCAATTTTCATACTACTTGTTATATTATATATGAAAATCTGTGTCTTAATTAATGTCCTTAAAATACTGATAATACATATTTAATAAGGAAATTAATATAATAACATTATTTTAAATTATATATACATCTACAAATATAAACATTTTAAGTGGTGGTACGACAGTACGATTGTTTTTTTCTGCATAATTTATTCATTTCTCAAAATTGTCGAGTTAAAAATTTACTGACTTAGTGCCACTACAACTAAAATATAATTTTTTTTAAATAGTTATTTTTGTATTAATTGTTACTTTTAGTCGAAATCGCAGAACAAATACAAACAACATTCGGGTTTTTTTCTATAACTGTAAATAAAGAATATTCCAATAATTAATGATTTATTTAAATAAATTGAAGGAAAACAATCAACAATAATATTAATTTGATACTATTGATATGTTGTAAGTAATGAAATCTGACAAAATATCATTTGGGAGCATGCACGAAATACTTATTTTGCGCACTAGGACACGAAACAGTGCGCAAAATACTCATTTTGCACTCTAGGGTGCAAAATAAAGCGCAAAATACGCGTTGTCATGGTAATGTAAACATTTTTTGACAGTTGTAGAAAAAATAATTGTCTCTTAACCATTTTCAGGAAATTAAATATAAAATTGTATATCATTTTTAATTATTATTTTGTAATTATTACAATATTTTCAGAGTTTACTATCATTTAAAAGTACAAAAATATACCTTATTTTGTTAATGACAACCCTAATTTTTCATGAATGCTCTTTAAATTACAACCTCTTCGGAATTTTTTGATTAAAATAATTTATTCTGTTATTTATCCATTTTTCTTTCATATTACGTTGCCAACATAAAAAATACTCTTTAACCACACTTTTTATGAAGCTGGCAATGAGCTATCATTTTATTCTTTTGTATGCATGAAAATAATATAAAAATGCCAGGGTAAATTATTCTGATTATAGAATACCAAAATTTGAATAATCTATAAAATAATCAAATAATAAAAGTTGTCATTATCTTATAGAGCATTACAGAATATAGGGGAACATCTTATTTAAAAAAAACCAGTTTAAAGGTGCCAACTTCAGACCCAATTAGGTGCATCCTTCACCTCAAGGTGAATTGCATAAACTTCAGTTAATTCCGGAATTAAACTTAGCCTTAAATTACCTTTCTGTTTTAAATTCTTATATGACTCGAACATTAATTAATTATTTTATTACATACAAGCAATTACACATTAATAGTTCATTATTATTAATAGTACAAATATATGTTATTATTAAATTATTAATAGTTCGATGCATATTTTTGCAATTAAATTACTTTAATATGTGTACCTGTCAAACATTTTGACATTTGATACGTGTGTTATTTGTTCATTTTACTGTAACTACGTTGGCGTGTTAGTTTGTTAACTTTCGTGATTAGAGTAATTTACTTTCATGCATACCATTCTAAGAATCGAATCTAAAGTGATATTACTTACAAAGTTTCCCAAGTAACTTACTTACAACGATATCAAATATTAAAAAAAAACATCAAAATTTCACCAATTTAAACATTATTTAATTGATGATAATGATACAACAGAAAGTTGCACTTTTCAGTCGAGATAAATTTGATGGAAATAAATATTAGAGGTTATATAACATGGTTATGGGGTAGATAGCTTAGTGGTAATACGTTGGACTGTGAATTTGAGAACCGAGTTCAATTCCCACAGCTGGCACACTTTATAACACACTAAAATTGGCCCTTCAATAACATATTTGAAAATCTTAATTTAACGGCAGATTACGTACAAAATATGTCACAAATAATAGATTAAAGGTTTGATGATACGTTTTTCAAAGTGTCTTGACAAACCTATAACTTAGGCCATGTCTCTATTACATCTTAATCCTATATTTATTAATTTATTTTATATATCATGAATGTCAAAATTATAATAGTTGCAGTGGCACGCATTAAATAGCAATTCACTTTATTTTAATAGTTATGTCTAAAGCCCGGATATTTAGGCTCTTAAAAACACCCAAATAAGCAGGCATATAGGCCGGTAATTACTCTAAAATAGGCGGGATTTTAGGCAGCCTAAATGTAAATAATTTGTTTTAAAAAAAATAAACGAATCCTTTTTCTAATATTGGTACTCGTATCTACTCTTCGTTAGAAAAAAATAATCACTTTAAACAAAAATTAACACAATCTAAAAAATAATAATGTAGGGTTCTCATTTTATTAACTAATATGCAAATTCAAATTATTTAGTATACTTTAATTCACAAAATATTACGAGCAATTGCTCTATGAAATTTTCGGAAAGGGACTGTCTTCGGTCTGTCAGAACTTGCTTGTAAGTTGAAAACTTCGTTTGACATCACAAAATGTGACAGAAGCGTTCTTATATTTAGCCATATCGTCTAAAGTTACCTCAGCTCCATTGATTAATGGCAAAGACACAATTGAATTGCCACGTAAAATTTTGACTAAAAACGTTTTTTCTTTCGGAATTTTAAATTCACACACAAAAACTTGATTAAAGTAAGTACTTTAAATATTATAGGTTAGGTTGAAACACTTTGTCGAGTGCTGAATTAGTCAACGAAGTAGATGATAAACCTTGTCTGCTCAATAAAAGTTAGAATAGGCAACAAAAATAGGCAAAATAGGCTGTATAATGTAAAATAGGCACAATAACCAAAATATAGAACAAATAGGCTCTAAGGCACGAAAACAAAACCTTCCATTACACGTAAACATATTACCTATGTATAGAAAAACGAAATTGCCTGAAGTATATTAAAATTTGAATCTAGGCAATTGCCTAAAAATCCGGGCTTTAGTTATGTCTCTATATCACTAATGCACCACAATTTGGCTTCAAAAAGAGTCAAATTTAAAAGCATTCACTAATTGCAAATAGCTGTTCACCATTCTGGCTCCAAATTCCTCATACATAGGCTTCAGAAATCGTGATACTTTAATAAACTAAACAGTTTATTTCGTTTTATATCATAGCTACATGGATGACGAATGAAAATTTAAATTAGCCGCATTATAAACTTTTCATTTACGTGGTGAGGTGGATATTGTTTTCTAGTACTGAAAAACACTTTGAACAAGTTCGAAGTATTTAAATTTCAAAAATATATAATTTAATCAATGAGTAATTGGACAATTATAATAAATTGTAGCAACTTAATGCAAATATGAATAATTGACATCAACACATCGAGATGGTAGATGGTAAATATTGAGTCGGTCTGTGGATCTTGAGAACCTTGGTTCGATCCCACAGCCGACAAACAATTTTCACCAAATTAAATCTACCCCTGTGGCTCCCCCTCCATTAACATATTTGAGGGCCGTGATATGACGGCTGGTAACAGCACTTCACGCGCATTAATATATCACTTACCGAGATCTGCTTCGGGAAAGTGCCACACCCAGGAATGGGTAAAAGGCGTGATGATATATTAATTTATTTATTTACATCCAGATCAACATTTTGATTTTTTCGAGATCTATCGTGCTAGAATAATGTTTTTTACGAGGTCGGTTAAATCAGCAAACAATTTCTATTTTACAAGACTATTTTAATGAGCATTAAAATTATGTTTTTCAACCAGTGGTTTACAATCTGTGGATACCGACTTAGTTATTTTAAATGGAACAATATTATTTTTAGTTGCTTGTTTGATAGAGAATTTTATTTCTAAATTCAGTGATATAATATTTGTATACCCTTAGATAACAATTTTTCTGAGAAATGTGCATGTTTAAGTTTATTTCATTATAGCTAAAATAAGGGCGCCATGGACGAATATCAACTTTTTCATTTTAAATAAAATTATGCATTTTTCTAATTTATTGAACTTATTTAGTATTCACACAACAATAATAATTCAATAATAGCAACTGACATTTGTAAACAATAATAAATAGTGCTATTGTTCCGCTCACAGCACTCTAAAATCTGATTCCATATTCAACTTATTTCGTCCATGGCGCCCTTAATTTAGCTATTATTATTTTTTCTTTATTTATAGATAAAACTATCATATTTATTCGCAAGTGGAGTGAAAAGGGATAACCTAATATTTACATTAAACAAACTTATTACCAAATTAAATTATCCATAATGTCTGACAAGAATTGTTAATCCCTTGAGTAATGAACTGCAATATCTATCAGGATGTACACGTATAATGAAAGTATTACGTAATGGAAATCGAAAAAATAAACAAACAACTATTCTATATTTATTTTGAACCCTTTGTACAAACATCTGACAAAGATGCAAATAGTTATCCACAAACAGGTATAGCAAGATGGAAGATGGAGGAGAGACCTGTTGATAATTGTCACATCATATAATTATCTGTCATCAACGCCATGACTCCAACATGAACCTCTTTGATCCAACTTCTAGCTCCTCTATTTGCCGTCCACGTCCAGCAACGAACAACAAGCGCACGCACACGATAATTCTGTTGTCCGTTTAGCGTCCATTACAACAATCACACCGCGAGAAGAATAAAGACGAACGCAGCCAAGTGTCAAGATAATGATCACGGATTACCATAATGAAATCAATATCGCGTATTAGTGAATACATGAATACGTTATGAAGCACGGTGGACGCTTGCGCAGTGCTCGGCTCGCATGGCGTATGCAAGTAGCCAGCGCATACATATGCATGAGTCGGCGTGGCGGGTAAGAAGCAAGGGGATCGTAACAAACCATGAATGGGTCGAGTTTAGAGTACATCTTCTTTAAGACGCGGAGCACTTTGTCTGCGGATGAATCAAATGCCACGATGGACACTCACTGTTGGTTGCTCTTTGCGCGCTCTGCCTCTGCCTCTGCCTCTGTATGTGAGGTGAGGAGGATTTGAATCTTTCTGTTGGGTAGCTTCTGTTTGGATGTCAGTGAATGTTTATGAGCGTGTGTGAGATTTATGAAGACTTCATTACTCATACATAGTTTTACTACTACTGTCTTTTTACATATTGAACTATGTACGCTTCCAATTTAAAGTACCAACTAAATTAATGACGTTGCTATGGAATGAAAAATATCTAATCGAATTATTGACAGCAACATGTATTAATTCATCTGACAGTTCATATCGATTCGATATATTGTTTATTTTATTTAAGTAACACCACAAGAGAGGATAATTAGTGACTTATTTTTATCAATTTCAAATTGAAAGGATGTATTCTGAAATAAAATTGTTAATTAACTTACGTGAAAAACATAAACAATTTTTTTAGAAAAATGTCACTTCGAGTCCTACTTCCGAAGAATATTTTTGGTTGACTTTATTATTCAATAAATTAATTTGTTTATCTTAACTATAGCCAGTAGCCAGAAGTCTTAAAGAGAGGAAACAAAAAAATTAGATCAAAATAATTTACCTATGTAATTTATAAATTTTTATAAATAAAAAAATATATAACAATATAATTTAAACAATATTTTAAATATCGCGCAATACATTGGGTTAAATTGACATTATACTTCAATTTGCAAAAATAAAATATAAGTTTTTTTAGGGCAAATGTGTATTATTATTTCAAAAACATAATTATATATCCAATTATGTTAATAACCTTTAAAAGAAGAGTAGAAAAAAATTCAAATATATAAACTTAGTAATTAATGGCTCGTATTTAAGTACATTTTCAACAAAATTGATTAACCGCTAAAGATATTTTTACTTAATCATACATAATTTTTAACTGATTTAGCAGAAGGCAATATAAATTTAAACGAATGCTGCCTTCTTTCTACTGTAATAAACAAAACTTCTCACTAGATCATAATCTCTAATCGATCGATATGTTAACGACAACATTTTCAATTCCATGATTATTTATAGTATCACTATTTATGTATTTTGTAACCACTATTACTTATCCTACCATTTTGATGTTATTATGTATACGTAGCTGTTATTATAAAAAGAATAAAAATATGACAGTTCACTGATAGCTTCGTAAAAAATGTAGTTAAAAATATAACATAAAAGTTAAATGAATAAATTATTTATATCACACAATTCTGAGATGGTGGTATTCTATACTGTAATCATGAAACATAAGGGCTGTCATTTATTTATCAGATAATAATCGAGTTACCGACTAGATTAATAAGAAAGTAATGCAAGATATTTCCATGGTTATTAGAGCAGATGCAGTGGCACACACAGGAGGTTGATATGTTTTGAGGGTCGAAAAGAAATTAACAAACATTTTATAAAAATGGAAACAATTTAACATACATACATAATAGCACGCTATATCCCATGAAATGGAGTAGCACGAACCTCTGAAACTTTCACAGAACATCCACTCATTGGTTTCCATTCTTTGTCCAACATTCTCATCCTGACATACAATACTCGCTTCAACTACACTAACACTCCCTCCGTACAAGCTCTTTCATTCCTCACACCCGAAATCCATTATCACGCAACAAACCTTCAATCACATCCATCTATTCGCTCCTGTATACCTGTTTTATAAATCTTTCACTTACGCCCACTCCTCTAACAACGAACCTATAAACGAATCAAAAGATAAGAAAAACAGTGTCGCTCAGAATTTGTTTTGAGACTTAATTTTACCCAATTCTAGGTAAACACTCTAAAATCTAAAATCGAGAATCATACGTTTGTCCTTATTCATCACATTTATCCCGAAATTAATATCCGTCAAATACACACCACTTTCGCTTCAGCCACATTCATTTCCTTTCATTGAAACTCGTTTGTTCTTCACGCTTGGAATCTTTCGCTCACGCAACAACCCTTCAATCATATTTATCCATTTATTCCTAGGTCGTCCACGCAAACTTTCACCAACATATACATATTTCCGGACACGGTCTCTTCGAGTATATCCACACACACCCCGCAAATACCTCATTTCCACAGCAGTTATATGCAGTTCATGTTTCCTCATCCACACCCAACATTCACTACCATACATCAACGCAGGCACTAACACTTTATTATAAACACACAATTGAGCATCTTAAACTAAATTTACAGCATAAAAATTTAATAATTTGTATGAATTTTGAAAAGGTTTACTACAGGTCACTGCAGACTAATTGTAATAATATTTAATTAGTTGACTGTATCATTTTAAAAGGTGTGATACAATGTAATGTAACAAAGTCAATTTCTGTTAAATTCGAATCGAATCACTACCTAAGTTATCTCCATAAAAATATGTTGAATAAAAAATATACAAATTGTTAAATATGTTTTACCTGAAACTGACAGAAAAATAAACATTTGCCTGACTTTTAAGAGTCAAGAAAGCTTTGCTTTGCATGCCTAGTTAGGAAAATAATATATTGCCTACCTAGGCAGATAATGATAGAAACCTGAGTATCTAGTTACTTAGCAACATAAAGTACTGACTGAATATGTAAGTCAAATATGTCTTATAATTTAAATTAATTTCAAATATTTATTATTAGTTTATAAGTTTCAGGTAAAATGTTATACGTAACACGTCAGTAAAGTGTCGTACAGGATTCGTAAGCTGTTTCAGGGTTCGCTATCGCTCGGCATGAAACTATCTACTTATCCTGTAATTGAACACTTTCCTGACTTTTTATTAAACAACTATTACTTTTGGTTTTTAAAAATATAAGTTTACGTCATATTTAAAAAATGAGCTCTAAAAAACTGTATTTTATTTTAGACTACTGGTAGAACCTTAAAATTATCTACTTACTACATTTACTTAATATACGATTGTTAAAAAACATCAATGTTTCTCTCAGAGTAAATAGTATAGGTTAGAAGGAGTATGAGATGCTGTAGAAGATTGAAACGTAAGGAGAATCAATTCGCCGCCATAAAATACTGACTCAATATGTAAGTCAAATATTTATTTTAATTTAAATTAATTTCAAATATTTATTATTTGTTATAAGTTTTAGGTAAAATGTTATAGGTACGTAACAAGTCAGTAAAGCGTCGTACAGGGTTCGTAAGCTGTTTCAAACTATCTACTCATCCTGTAATTGAACGCTTTCCTGACTTTTTACTTTTTAGTGAAACGGTATAATTAAATCTGAGATGTTCGATACTTGTTTACTTTGCTTTGAAAATTGTATTAAATAATAATTGTAGTATACATCTAATTGCTTTTCACAGTGCTAAGAAGTGATGTTGAAGGCACCTTGACCAAGTAAATGAAACGTCTGATAAAGCACAGAACACTTAATATTTTTTTGTAATTATGTAATTCGCGAGAGCAAGTAATAAAGTGTCACTTGCGATGTGAAAAGGTATAAACCATCCTAAAAACATGAGGCCGATGTGGTCATAAAACGCCGGTCAAGAATGTAGCAGCGGCATCCGTAAAGTAAATAATGACATTAAAATGTCCACGTCGCCTATGTAAACTGTCATGTTTATGCGTGCCGTGAGCATGGCAACCAGCATGAGAAACAAAACTGTATCGATAATTTTGAAACAGTTAATAGCTTTATTTTCTGCTCTCGTAAGTTTTCAATAAAATACGACAACTAAGGTGCGTCTGGGAAATATTAAACTTGCCGTAAGGATAAAAATCATTCTCATTAGCCGGTGGAAAGGAATAAAATGAGCGATTTTGTAGGTGTAGAATGCGAAGAAATGATACTAGATATCGGACTACGCGTATTACTTGGCTAATGATTGGGCACCAAGTACACTGTCCTCAAGAAATTTTAATTGGTTTTAAATTTATCTAATTTACTCGTACCTATATGCTAAATTCAACCAATCTGTTTCATTTGTAATTGTTGCAAAAAAGAACTTTGGTATATTTGCGTTCCTTCTGCAATATAAACGCAAACATTATGATCCAGATCAATTTGAACCAATGAAAAAAGCTACATGAAACCGTTGAATGGTTTGATATTCTTTAGTGATAGACACATTTTAAATGGATAATATTTATTCGAAATGAACGATTAGATTAAGTAATAAGGATTGCAGTCATACATTCGATTCGATATTGTTCAACCGAACAAAGATTAAAATTTAAATTTAGTTTGCAGAATTGCTTTAAGAGGTTTAAATAGTATTTTTTTAAATTTTCATTAATCAAATTGTTTAAAAATTATATTAGATACAACAAAATTATAAATAATGTAAAAATATATGTTTAATAACTGCATTTTTTTGTTATTTATTTAAGGCACGAAATTAACTGATCAATATTTAAAAATGTGTATTTTTTAGAATATTTGGAATTTTTATCATACTAATAATTAAGGGGTTCAAAGCTGAACTGGACCAAGTCCACAATTAACAATTATCTGGACGATAGCTTAAAGCCTATACTTTTCATTGCTGTAATGAACCAAGTCCATATCTATTATTTTTACCAACAAATGGGGATGCATGTATTTCTTATGTAAATTATTATCCAGAATTTTCGATATAATAAAAACATTAAAAAAATTATTAAGCTAACATATCTTTATGTAGGGCTCAGAAAATACAACTAACCTTTAAGTTATGATCAAATTAAAAGTTTGTAGACAAAATCAAATATGAATTAAAAGTTCATAAACAACTTCTAATTGAAGAACAACAAAGACAAAATTAATTGTCTTTAAATGCTCACTCGGTGAAAAACAGTGTTTATTTTGATATTTTATTATTAACTTCTAATTGCTTTATCTCAAATTTAACATACATGGACCTGGTCCACTTCAGCTATGAACCCCTCAATTAAAGCATTTTTTTTCACCAAAATGCATATAAAATATTATAATAAAATTTTAATTTACTATATTTATTTATTTATTACATTGGAAATCATTTAAAATGATCCAACATAATATTGAAATTTTCACATATTTCAAAATAACTTCTTATTTTTCTCTTCGCCATTGTACAACAAACTTGCTTTCATTACTAGTTGAACAATCTAAATTTAAATAATGAGTCTTGAGTTAAAAGTAATAACTGTTCATTACTCGCACTTTTAATAATGAAATCATGAACCCATAGAATTCTCGCTCACAAACTCAAGCTTTTACCTTAGACCTCTCAAAATCTATACATGCTTCTGAGTTTATAAAATCAAAATCAATGAAATAGTTATTTGTGTATTAAGAGCGTGAAGTGATATAAGAGGAACAAAGACACTTTACGCTCGTGATACATACATAATTTTTTCTAAGATTTCATCTTAAATTATTAAAAATGTATACGTACAGAAACTAAATTCGTTCTGTCAACTGTCAATATGACAAGTTTCTGTTTTGTTTGTATCTCTGGTAATTATTGAAATAAGAACGCATATAATATCTTTCGGCGCGTTGTCATTGGAAACATGCGCGTTCTATGGAAGATTATCGACAAAGATATTTTTCGATTGTTCCACAGAAAACGTTAACATTACGATGACAAATGAAAGCGTAATTGTCAACTTTTAATAGCAATCGTAGAAAAATTATATTATTTTCTATTACAACAACGATTACTTATTATATTATTAATAAGAGTTTTCATAGTTATTTTTTAAAGATCAAAACAAAGTTATAATTTAGTTGCAGTTGCACTTTAATACACATTTATATAATTTAGACAAAAAATAAAATTGAGATGAAAATGTATGAATCTGCCTATTAAAGATCTTTACGTAACCGCAATTTGATCCAAGTCCATAAAAGAAGATACGATCGTGATCTAAAAGTTGAAAGAAAGAAGTATGTAATTGAAAGAGAAAAATAGGTAATTTGTGATATTGGTGCACGTTTTGAAGTCAACAATGCGTAAGATAATTTCAGAGAACTCTGCAATACTCCTACGGAACCATCGTCTTCATTCTTCGTCGCGTGACATCTGCAGTGCAGACTCCGAAGCACGGAGTTTCGTGTGATATCTACAATTTTCATAATTCGTTCGTGCTTGCCACGAGCAATGACAAAATGCAGGCACTGTGCAAAAGAGGTTGGAATGCACATAATGATCACTATTATTATATTTCTGCTCTTTTTCCAAATATTCGCTGATATTTTCTTTGACAAAAATTCTTTTCTCTCTCAGAAGGTTTTAGTTACACCGCCGGGAGATAAAATATTTCACTGTTATACCCACGCAATCGAATTATATACGTTTAACCCTTCACTCAACTTTAATCACCTTTGAAAATTCTCGTATCACAAAAAATATAAACGCTGGGGTTGAATCATTTACACATTTCTCCAGATTTTTTATAACAAATTATAATATAATAACTAAATATATCATCACGCTTTTTACGCATTACTAGGTGTGACATTCTGCCGTAGAAGATCTCAGTAAGTGATATAGTTCATCGCGTGAAAAGCGTTTACCAGCCGTCAGATCACGGCCTTCAATGATCTTAGTGGAGGGGGAGCCACAGGGGTAAATTTAAATTGGTGAAAATTGTTTGTCTGCTGTGGGGATCGAACCAGGGTTTTTAAGATCCACAGGCCGACTCGATACCGCTGAGCCACCTACCCCATAAATATATAAATAAATATATCATCACGCCTTGTAGATCTCGGTAAGTGATATATTTCATCGCGTGAAATGCGTTTATCAGCCATCAAATCGCGGCCCCCAAAGCTGTTAGTGGAGGGATAGCCACAGAGGTGAAAATTGTTTGTCGACTGTAGGAATCGAACCCGGGTTCTCAAATGCACAGGTCAACTCGATACCACTGAGCCACCTACTAATAAATCGGGATAGATAGCTTAGTGACAAGGCGTAGAATTGAGAACTCAAGTTCGATTCCCGCAGCCGATAATTGATTTTTACCACATTAAAATTACTCCTTTGGCTTGCCCTTCATTAACATCATTGGAGATAATAATTTGATAATCGGTAATTACACTTTACGCGGCAAAATATCACCAAGTTACCAAAGTATACCACATTCAGTAATTGGTAAAAGGCGTGATGTTATATTATATTTATTCATTGACCTTGTTCGAATTTAACAATTGTTATAGCTATTGATGAATGTGCTTTTATTTTATAGATCAGATCGTCCTTAGTACAAATTGCATAACTCCATCTTCATCAAAATATCGGTACGGAATCGTATTACATGTAATTTATATATATATATATATATATATATATATATATATATATATATATATATATATATATATACAGGATGTTTCTATATCTCTGCACGTTACTTTAATGAATAATTTGATATACTGATTATAGAATACATAGTTATTAAGTTAAGTTATTACTTAAGTGCGCAAAATGAGTGTTTTTTGTTGCGCGTGAGGTTGTTACTTTTAGTCGAGACCGCAAGTCGAGACAATAAAAGTTATTCGAGAGCGCTAAAAAACAAGAATTTTGCCCACGAAATACAAACAACATTTTTTCTACAACTGTAAATAAAGAATAATACAATAATTATTGATTTATTTAAGTAAATTGAAGGAAAATAATCAACAATAATATTAATTTGATACTATTGATGTGTTGTAACTAATGAAACCTGACAACAAATAATTTGGGAGCGTGCGCGACACTCATTTTGCGCACTAGAATACAAAACAGTGCGCAAAATACTTATTTTGCGCACTAGAGTACAAAATAATGCGCAAAATACGCGTTGTCATGGTAATGATGAAATAATCATGTACTTCGCGTATTGATATTAGTGAAAAAAAAAACATTTTTTGACAGATGTAGAAAAAGGAATTTTTTTGAAATTCGCAAAAATTAGGGTATTCCATTCCCAGCGAAGCATTTTAGTGTCACTGGTTTAATAGTACATTTAATTATTTGTAATTATGTTACTAATGAAATAAAAAGTATAAACACTACCTACAAATAATCATTTAGTAATTAGTTATTATGTAGGTACCTGGTGTAATGCCTTATTTTTAAAAATTAAATATACTATTAAATCAGTGACACTAAAAATGTACGCTAGGAATGAAATACCCTAATTTTTGCGAATTTCAAAATAATTCTTTTTGTTCTATAATCAGTATATCAAATTATATATGTCATTAAAGTTTCGTGTATACTGCTTCAATCATACAGCTAAATACGTGTCAACTTATTCGCTCTGTTGCCAACTTGAAATTCGCTAACGTAATCTTCAATCACAGCGCATAAAAATGAAACGGATGCCAATCAGATGGTAGCCATGGAAATATACAATAATGTGCGGGTACAACTAATACACATGTTTTATATTCATATTTACCCGTATGCTTCAATGTTTACTAAATAATTAAACGCTATTTTCACACTTACAGCCAGTCACTGGTTTAATAGTACATTTAATTATTTGTAATTATGTTACTAATGAAATAAAAAGTATAAACACTACCTACAAATAATCATTTAGTAATTAGTTATTATGTAGGTACCTGGTGTAATGCCTTATTTTTAAAAATTAAATATACTATTAAATCAGTGACACTAAAAATGTACGCTAGGAATGAAATACCCTAATTTTTGCGAATTTCAAAATAATTCTTTTTGTTCTATAATCAGTATATCAAATTATATATGTCATTAAAGTTTCGTGTATACTGCTCAAAATTGTACAGGGATATTTTAAAAATTGAATGTAAAATTAAAATATTTGTAAAAATACCTAAGATATTAGTTTTCTTAGAAATATTTGAATATGATTTATATTAAGTTTTACATTGGATCCTTTTTAAATACATGTTTATAATGTAATTTATAGTTTTAATTTTACCTGACGATCTCGACTAAATTGACATTCTCACGCGCAACAAAAAAATATTCATTTCACACATTTAATACAAAAATAACTATTCCGTTTCATAATAAGTACGCTGAGTACTAATGAGGTCAAAATATGTGCCAAACAGCCTGTATATAATATATTTTCTCTGTTACAATTAAATAAAAAATTTCAAATTACAATTTTATTGTGTACTTGTCAACATAGCATACAGCATACAGCTTTCCAGTATTAGATTATATTTACATCATGTAAAAGTCTGATTATTAATACGAAAAACGTTTCTACTAAATAAGTAGGCTCGTCTGCATTTAGCTTCAGGCTAAACATCTCTAACAGAATGTCACCCACAGTCGGAGTCCCAAACACGAAACCTGAGTACCGTAAGTATTAGAAGCGTGGACATCACAACTCTCTACGTCTCTGCGATATGTCAAACACTGCGACCCGGGAATATATTAGAGAAAGCGCCAGAGGTCACAGGTCAAGGCTGCCACAAGGTCAACACACACAAGCTGTGAAAAATCGTCGCCATTATTTTTCTGGATTTCCAACTATAATGGCGGATGCCGTGATTTATAAGCTGGAGTCCTACTTAATTAGACGGCTACTAAGTGCTATGCTAACGGTGCGTTACTGAATTTAGCGAACGGTGAATTTTGAGATTTATTGGAAGATGCAGTGGTTTGTTTGTGGATGGGCTGTAGATGTCTTCGGTCTAACGGGACTTAGTTTTATAGTGAGTACGTTTTTTTACGGATTTTTTTTATTGATATTGTAATTAATATCTATGTTTGCGTGCTTAGTTAAAGTGACAACCATTTTTATGACAATGCTTGACTACAACATTTGTCATAGCTCATACCGGTGCAGAATCAAATCCCAAACATAGCTGAAAAGATGACATACATTTTACTATTGTTTGATGTTTCATGTGATAAATAATGGGATTTCTGTCATGCCTATTTATTTATTTACTAATTTTACTATTGTGTTTTATTTTCTATATATTATGATGCAGCGAATTAAGGAGAAACATTCGCGTAGTTAGATTTGAAGTTGGTACATAAACACTCGATCTGACTGCAACAATATTTTATTCTTAGGTTAAAAGTAAATTTTTTGTAACAAATTATTTGTATATTGATCTTGAGAGTCTTCTTGTTTTGAAGGCAAATCGTATAAAAATGATAGATGTATCAACTAATTTAGGAATAGTGAAAAAATGTAAACAATATTGAAAAAACTACTATTTACATTTTCATTAATTTAATTTTATTTTGTTTCACTAATTTTATTTATTTATCTCCTTGAAGATCATTTAGAACTTTTTCTACTTTCGTTAGGAAATAGACGTTTTATGTCACTTATTTGAGTTAGATAATGAACTGCATTATTTAACTTGTGAAATAATGAGGTAACATAGCAACAAATATCTTGGTAGACGAATTCTGATTTTATTTATAACTGTCATTAATATGTCAAAATTTCATAATTTTAAAAACGCTTTTTCGTATTTATTAGAACGGAAGTAGAAAAAATATTGTATGAAACTAGTAAGGAAATAGGTTCGTACCTTACTTATGTATTTACATAACTCGGCTACGTCTCGTTCTGCAAATTTTACATGCGTAAGGTAATAACCTTCATTTCCTTACTAGTTTCATAAATAGCTATAACATAATTCTATCGAAATGTCTGTCCAATAATTTTTATCTCCGATAAATTAATAAAAAATAAAGCATCTATTTTTTCGCTGTTGTGCATTAAACTTCAAATTCAAGAAAAACATGCCTTTATTACTATTGGAAAAATAACTAAGGAAACATTAAATTTATATATAAATAATAGAAATATGATGAAAAGTTTTTCAAATTTAATAAATTTTGAATAAAGGTAGGTCATATATCCATAAACAATTTAAGCATGATGTACAACATAAATTTTCAGCAATTTAAATCTTCCCCCGTGACCCCCCTCCACTATCATCTTTGGGGGCCGTGATTTGACGGCTAATTAGTGCACTTCACGCAAAGAAATATATTCTTACTAAGATCTGCTACGGCAGAGTGCCACATCCAGTAATGGGTAAAAAACGTGATGATATATTTTATATTTATTTTGTTTGTACAACATAAATAATTAATTATTAAGCTGCATTCATAGCTTATAAGCACATAACTAGAAATTAGAATTAATAATAATAATAATACTTACGTTCACACCGAGAGATACAAACTTCAAAGTTTTCAATTCCGATTAATGTGATAGATATTTAAATTTCATGTCTATCTTCTATAGTTATGTACCTAGGATTTTCGATTTCTATTTAACAGTAAAAATTTAAATATCCAGTAAAATTTTATAAAACAACAATACTTATTTCGGAAACACGGAGGTGATAATAATTAAAATAGTTGAAAAACAAAAGCCGCAGGCCTGCATTAAACTCTATTGTTAAATGATTTTTTATTTGCCTGTGTCAAAAGTGACGTTTTTTAGTTACCATACTTCTACGTTTCTAGTGAATTATTACTATTTTATACGGGTGCTAGATGATGGTTATATCTCAGTCCATAAAATACTTTTCGCACAAGGCCAAAATGTACTTTTCAGCCACTAATATAATCTGAATAAAAAATTGTGTATGACACGCAGACGAAAAAGCATTGCATGCAGTTGCTAAACTTTCTCGTCCGCCATTTGCTTGCATTTTTCGTTTGATCATAAGTTTTAAAACACTTCCAATAATTGATAAGTACAATTGTTAATTTAATAGCTGTAAACATAGCTTTATAAATAGAAATTAGGGAATAAAAAGTATGCCTAATTACTATTAAACAGTTAAACAAATTACTCTATGAGACAAGGCGAAGAGGGAAGAATAGAAATAACCCTTTGCCACCGAAAATTTACGATTTGTCTCTGAAATATAATAATTTAATTATGTCCCGTATTAAACAAACTAACAAATATGTTATCAAATGTGTGTAGGCAGTTACGTTGTTTGAAGCGTTCAAATTAGTTTATTTCAAATCAAATAATTTTTAATTCAATCCTGGTATTTTTCGAAATAGACTAAAATATTTGAAGCCACTTGGGACATGAATCCAACCTAAATATTTATCTCAAGGATCGTTGATTGAAACAAGATTTCCTCATGCATTAAATTTGAAGCTTTGAGATAAGTAAACATAGTCATTATCGCTTTAGTAGAATTGTAGATTGCGATAGAAATATTTTACAAGAAGCTTTGTCTGTGCGCAGCTTTAGTTAGTGTAGTCGCGAAAACTGTAGCAGGATTGAAGCATAGGGGGTCTTGATTAAAAGATTGAGGTCGCCTTTTAAGAGCTTCAATCATACAGCTAAATACGTGTCAACTTATTCGCTCTGTTGCCAACTTGAAATTCGCTAACGTAATCTTCAATCACAGCGCATAAAAATGAAACGGATGCCAATCAGATGGTAGCCATGGAAATATACAATAATGTGCGGGTACAACTAATACACATGTTTTATATTCATATTTACCCGTATGCTTCAATGTTTACTAAATAATTAAACGCTATTTTCACACTTACAGTCAGGTATGCTGGGCCCACATTGGTTGACACCTTGTTCAACTTGTTGACATTATTTTCACATATTTGCAGGTTTTTCATGGTCATTACACAAACTACCACAAAAACAACTTTTTATTTCTTGTCTGTTTTCCTTTTCACAGATTATTTACAATTTGCATAATAGAACAAATTACAATTAAACTAGATTTTAACAATTTTCTAAAACGGAGCATTATTTAATATTTAATTTGATTTATTTATTTATGTTATGTACAGGATTCACACTCACCGAGCCGCAGTGTTGTAGTTTATGTAATTTTTAGCTTGAGTGAGATTCGAACTCGGGATCTCCATACTGACTATACAATAGGAGCTGAATCCCAATTATAAAACAAGGTGCCTACAGTTTATAATAAAATCTGATATTTTTTGATGTTAGTTGAAATCAGCACGATTTTAATGTACGACTTCCTGCTTAAGACGCAAGTTTTGGTTTGGTTATGATTTCCTGTAAACTTGATAGTTACATCCAAGCTCATAGATTTTGTTTTCTATGAATATGTTCATTTTATTAATGTAACCAAATATGAAGTAATGTAATGTTTCTAAATATCGTTTTATTTGATTCTCATTTCTATTCTAATTTTTTATAACTATTGAGCGGATTCTAAGATGTTTTAATTACACCCAATATTTAAAACAATTCAAAATTTTACTAAATTTGGTACGAATTATTTTACAGATATTATTGCATACATTTTTTAAAATGTTTATGCTTATTTTTAAACCTAGCACTTTTATGAAATTCATATTTATTGATTTATTAGTTATTTTATCTAAAAAGTGGATAAATATATAAATAAAATAAATATAAATAAATCATCACTCTTTTTCCCCTTTACTGCATGTGGCACTCTGCCTAAGCAGATTTCGGTAAGTGATATATTTTTTCGCGTGAAGTGCGGTTACCAGTCGTCAAATCACGGTCCCCGAAGATATTAATAGAGGGGGAGCCACAGGGGTAGATTTAAATTGGTGATAATTGCTTGTCGACTGTGTGATTCGAACCAGGGTTCTCAAGATCCACAGATCGACTCGATATCACTGAGCCACCTATCCCATTATATTATAAATATTAAGTATATAACAAAATTTTCTTATGACTCTTAGTTTTACGACACTAGCGCCACTAATATAATTGCTATATCAGGTATTTATTTTCTTATTTTGTTATACAAAGAACGCACTGATAAAATTTATATTTGGTGATAGATTCATTACTATTAAATTTAGAACAAACGGATAAATAAAAAAAACATTCAATAAGTCAAAATTTATTGATGCAGAATGTAGATACAAACTCGTATAATAATAATTACAATTTGTTGCTATTAACAGATTGACTTAAAAAATAAAACAAATAAATTATATACTATAAACAATAAGTATGTATTATACTAGGGCGAAAAATGCAGTTTTTTGTATGAATGCAGGTAATTGCCGGAAAAGACGAAGTTATTTCGGCAACCGTAGGAGTACGAAAAGAATGTTTGTACGCGTGTCATACCCTTTTTTTATTCGATTATAAAGAATTTTAGCTTTGAAAGTATTTACAGATGGTAAAATAATCATCACCTACCAACCACAGCAAACTTTAACAATTCATTGAAAAAGTTAACTTTTCATAGCAATATCCTAACCAAAAAAGTCAGTGTTTGTCACCATCGAATAAAATAGTTATTTATGACACAAGGACGAAAATCTGGTTTGTGTGCGTGCCATACATTATATTTTATTAAAAACATTTTTATAAGAAATAAAAATATAAAATAAATATATCATCACGCCTTTTACCCATTACTGGATGTGCCAGTCCCCGTACCAGATCTCGGTAAGTGTTATATTTCATCGCGTGAAGTGCGGTTACCAGCAGTCAAATCACAGTCCTTAAGATGTTAGTGGAGGGAGAGCCACAGGGGTAGTTTTTTTTAACGTGATGAATATTGCTTGCTGTGGAAATCGGACCCGGATTCTCAGATCCACAGGCCGACTCGATACCACTGAGCCACCTACCCCATTGTTAAGAAATGAGATTTATAAAATGCTACAAAAATACAAGCAGAAAATGTGTAAAGTGTAGTGTTAGTTCGCATGTCATTTATAACATGCTGTTAGATAACAATATACGAGTAGTTAACATCGTTTTTTGCAACCGTTTCTTGCAATTAGAACAATACTAGATTGTCAACAAATTCAATTAAGAATATGTTTAATTTCATTCTATTTTATGGGGTTAGGTGGCTCAGTGGTATCGAGTCGGCCTGTGAATTTGAAAACCTGTGTTCGATTTTCACAGCCGACAAACAATTTTCACCACAAAAACTACCCCTATAGCTTGAAACTAACATCTTTGGGGGTGGTGATTTGACGGCCGGTAACCGTCAATTTCACGTGAAGAAATATTTCACTTACCGAGATCTGCTACGTCAGAGTGCCATACCTAATAATAAGTAAGAGGCGTGATTTATTTTGGAATTTTTTTTTACTTAAGTCACAGTAAACTGTAACTGTAAACTGTATAATTGAATAGTAACGTTATGAATCCGTGGACTAAGTAAATTAACTTTAATTTTAAAAAATCTACCTGTCTCTATTGAAATTAGAAGCCGGAACCTCCCACATATGTGAATATTTAGTTTCCAAGGCCTATACCTCATTCCACAGAAGAATGCAGTAAAATTGAAATTTATTTCTGTATGTTCACGCGTAGGTAGTATTGCCGCAATACTCGATACTACTTATCGAATCTTGTTGTTAAACACGAGATCGTGGCGAAAATTCAATGAAAAGCAATTTATTTTAAAATCCTACAATTAATCTATGAAGTCATACAAACTACATTAAATACAGTTGTAGTATTTTTAATTATACTCTCGTCTAAACGTTTTGCCATATTTATTCCAAAAAATCTGATGTGGAGACCACATGACTTCCTTGTACGCGTATTATACTATACCTACATTTTTTATTGCACATATTTGACGTAATTTGACATTAAATATATTTTTTTTTAATTTTTTGTTCTAATTCAAAGCAAATTTAATTTCAAAAAACAAGATATATCTAATTTTTAAATTTAGATATCTCGCTTATACAAAAGGCTAATTTAATAATTCTTAATGTGCTAGACGCATAATTTAATTCTCTAAAACTTTTATTTGCAGCATTTATTTCTAAAATCAAAATAATAACATTTTTGCCTAGGGCCTCGCCTAGTGTTAATCCGGCACTGGTGAAACAATAATAAATCGCTGCATGCATACATACATAATGGGGTGTCATGAACTCCCGAAACATTACAGAACATCCACTAACAAATTCAATACAAAAATCAGTCCTCGTCCAACATTCTCATCCTGACACACGATACTCCTTTCAACAACACTCACGCTTCCAGAAATATACGGAAGGATGAACCTGCACTTGTTTTTGAAAGTGATTTCTATAGAATTGTAGTTAGACACTCTATTGTAAGAACAATAAACGAATTAAAATATAAGGAAGGAAGTGAGTATCGACTTGAGCTTGTTTTTGAAAGTGAATTTCACATAGCTGTAGGTAAATACTCGAAAAAACTAAACAACGAATTAAAATCAAGTATCATGCGTTTGTCCTTATTCATAGATTCATCCCGCAATGAATCTTCGCCAAACATATCTACCCTGATACACTATTATCGCTTCATCCACATTCATAATTCCTTTTGTACAAGCTCGTTTGTTACAAGAAACAAATTTTGAAGAAGTTAAAGGAGGGGCATGCAAAATCCCGTCATATTTTTATTTTCGTAGCTGAGACAGTCAATTATAAAACTCTTTTCACCAGAGCTGCTTCATGTTATTCTTTTTTCTTACTGTCAAGTTTTAAATCAAAGTGTGAAAAATTTCTCGAAGAGAAAAAATAATCCAGTTTTACTTCCTGTCATCAGTCGGCAAAAATTTTACTGTCGTCTTCCTCAAGATTACAACATGATCACTAGATTCCCATGATCCAACTCAAACAAAAAACAGTAGAAAACAACTGAAAAAGGAAACAGTTGAGTGCGCAACTTCCACCGAGACACTGGCAGACAGGAGACGATCGACGATCTGCAATCGACGAATGACGACGAGGCTCTAGCACCGGATAAGGGATACATATATATCGCGTAGTTTTCTTACACCGGTGAACTTTCTCCACGAACACATATCAATCGTAATCTAATTATCCCGGCTCTAATTACCGGCCAAGCGCCCGTAATTTAGCGCGAGTAATAAAACACAGTTGGCTTAGAAATCTGGAAGAAATACTAATCAGTTTCTAATTACTGTTCTGACGCCGTTGCTATTGCCACGTAAATTCATGCCAAAGGTTTTTTTTTGCGGAGTAAGATATTTTAATTAATGCTGAAATATTGAGGTTTAATTGAATTTCTAAATTTTGTGCGCTGATTTCGTCTGTTTCTGTGGGAAACGTAAATTGTGGGACATACATTTTGCACATGATTTTGTAATTATTTATGTTACAAATATTGTTTCAATTAATATTAAGTGACAAATAGAGAAATTAAATCATTCGTACGCACTAGTTTTTATAGAAATAATGTGTGAATAATTTTAAATACATGTAGGTAGTATTCAGAATATTAAATATAAATCTTTAGCTAAATGTTAGATGAAATGTTATAATTATTATACTATTAAAAACACGAATTAGCTAAACCCCTAATAATGAAAATATTGGGTATAGTTCAAACAAAATATAGTATTTGTTAAATAAGGTACTGATCATAGAATACAAATAAGTATTTGGTTCTTAGAGTGTACAATTTTTGTCACTTATTTAATAATAAATAAATTAAGGTCAACCATCTTTTAGCTGGATTTATAATGAAGTAAAATAGGATGTAACGCGAATGGAATTTGTAACGTAAAAAGTTGAGTGTATATTAGAGTTAATAATGATTTATAATAAAGTAAAGTAAGCAGTAAGGTAAAAGATATAAAGCAAGCGATAATAAACTTTTATTTTTCTGCTTTGTGGTACCTAAAATACTGTACCTTTGACCAATCAGAAGTCAGTATTTTGGTATAACATGGAAAATAGTCGTGTGAAATTTGAGTAATCGGTATTCAATATTATTAATTATTATTTGTCAGATCTGTCCCCGGATCGCTATTTGTGACAATGGAATAGCTGTCATCTGTCAAGTAAAAATTATAATTTTCTGTAATACAGTTCGAAATAGTTGTTTTTTAATTTAAAATCTACCCCTGTGGCCCTCCCTCCACTAACATCTTCGGGGGCCGTGGTTTGACGGCTGGTAACCGCACTTCACGCGAAAAAATATATCACTTACCGAGATCTGCTTAGGCAGAGTGCCACACCCAGTAATGGGAAAAAGGCGTGATTTATTTTATTTATTTTTCTTTATTTTTAAGTTAAGAGTTAAAAAGTTAAAATGTTATTGTTTCCAGTCTTCTTGTAACATTATTTCACTTAGGCCTCTGATTCGAATAATACTAATTAAATTTTTTGTATAATTCAATTAATACTTTTGTAATAAATTTGAAGTAATAGTTAACAGTTCAGAAATGGGTCAAAATAAATTGAAGAAAAAATATTTATGTACGACTGCATTATAAAATACTGATTATAATACAACTATGCGGCTATAAAGTACCTCTTTATAATACTAGTAAAATAAAGTAACTTTATTTTACTAGTAATATAAAGTAAAATAAAGGTCCTGTCAGCTGTTAATCAAAGTCAAAATATATTTATTTCATTTTAAATTGTAATGAATTACAAAACATTACATATAGTGTTACTAATTTTTATTATAATAATAATTTACATTTATTACTCAATTACTATTACTAGAAATATTTATATTGGCAATTCCGTTGCTGTTCTTCACTTCTCTCTAAATTGTTTAATTTGCGATACGCATTATATGTTTCTTCGTACAAATGTCTGAATTTTGATGGTAATAGGGAATCTTTGACGGTAGCAGCGATATTTTTTATTTCGTCAAAAAGTCTTCACTAGAACTGTGCGTTTGTATTTTGCTTCAAATAAAACAACAAACAACTTGGTAACCAAGGAATAGAAAAGACACTCTTTGTTAGATATTAAATTTGAATTTGTCATCTGTCAAATGTGTCATTATGTCATTATAGATAAAAGAAAATCTTCTGTAAGGAAGTCAAACATAAAGCCTTGTATGGAACTCGTACATAATCGGACTTTATCGACTCGCCTTATTTATTAGTTTCGCTCTGCCATAAACTTCGTCTCGTCAAATAAAGTCCTACATTATGTACTTGTTACATAATAGCTATTTATGAAACTAGTAAGGAAATGAAGATTTTGCGCATGTGAAATTTTCAGAACGAGGCGTAACCGAGTTATGTAAACACATAAGTAAGGTAATAACCTATTTCCTTACTAGTTTCATACAATATTTTTTCTACTTAATTACGTAATTTTGACATATTAATGACAGTTATAAATACAAAAAATAAAAGAATAACACATCAGAATTCGTCTATCAAGATATCTGTTGCTACGTTACCTCATTATTTCACTAGTTATATAATGCAGTTCATTACCTAACTCAAATAAGTGAAATAAAACGTCTATTTCCTAACGGAAGTAGAAAAATAGCTATTATATAATTATTATTTAACTATAATATTTAGTTTAGCATGTCATAATTTTAATCTGGTAGCTATGCAGTTAAATATTACTTTTCGTCAAATTGCCCTCAAATAGTAGGTAATGTGGAGTGGACTAAATTTTAAGATTTTTGTGTGCAAATATGTACATATTTGACCAGCATACAGTCGAACTAGGATCAACTAGGTTCATAAATTATGTGTTCAAGATGCTTCTTCATATTTGAGAAATAGTTTGATCGCATCTAGTATGTTTTTCTCATAGCTAGTAGCAGCATTAGACATTTAGAGCGCGCGGAAAGACGGGAAGGAAAAGAGAGTAGGTGCTGCATGTGTAGACGTAGAGTTAGTTTCAATTGACGGGCTCACGTCTACGCACTTCACAACTGACTTTAACAAATCTCACAAGGACGCCTCGCCACACATACGAGCACACCATACAACGTCACATAAATATACACGTCGACTTCAATGGACTCCTGGAATATCGTATTTCACAACAGCCTATTAGTAGTTTTGTCAATGCGTTTGCAAGTAGGCGGGCCACGCTTTATTTATGTTTGCTTTTATCGGCTAAACACACTACGCAACTACCACAATTCATATCTCAGAGCTTGAAACTTTGTTCAATTTCATTAGCCATGTGAGGAAGGTAGATTTTTCAGGTGTGTGGTAAATAAAGTAAAAAAATGTTGTAAGTTGGTTCGTTTGTTTGTCCAGGTAGAACAGGTGGCTGTGCAAGAAACATGCGAGCGACGAGCGTCATAAAACTGCATTCGTATATTCTTACGTTTCAAGATCACTTGATAAAAGCAAACATTACTTAATACTTTTTTCCTGTCGCAAAACACCAACGATTTTTTCACCCACAGTGCACTGCGTTGGCAAGCACACACACACGCACATACTTACTTACATATGAACACACAAACATATATGAATTGTTTACCATGCAAGCATATATTCTGTATTTGCCAATCTGTAACTACTGTTAAAGATAAATAAAATTATTTTCTGTACCTTTAAATATTTCATATTATTAATTTCATTGATTTAACCCAGTGATTCTCAACTACTGTGACGCGGCACTTTTGAGTACAATAAAAAATATGATTACAATTTTCTACTCCTTATTTGTGCGAATTCGGATTTTCAGCATTAACCAATATATAAACGAAAATAAGATCGACACTTTTAAATGTAGATGACGAAATTAGAGTAGCATTATCATTTTTACGAAACGAAATTATCAAAAAACATAAAGCTCAAATCTCGCATAAAATGTATTCTTATAATTAATTTGTAATTAATCACTTAATGAACATTCTGTTGTCTTTGTAGTACATATTATTTTATTTTACAGTATAGTCCAAAATTATTATCATAAACTATTTTACATAGTGTATTATAGGTAAGTAAGATTCTTTTAAACTCATCTTATTGTTAGTGTGCCGCCAAATTTTAAAATTGTTAAAAGTGTACCGCGACAAAAAAAGGGTTGAGAATCACTGATCTAACAAAATTTTAAGCTATGCGTTTTGTCAAATAAATTGACTAATAGGAGCAAATCAATCTTGAAATCATGACGATACAACAATAAACGAAATACAAATATTGGACAACAAAAAAATAAAATAAATTGACAATGATATAAATGTAAAACCTATCGCCTATACCCTATTCGATTTCTTACCAGTCCTAAATATCACTTCATCAGTCTAAACAATGTTTTTTCGAACTATCCCCCCTTAAAAATCTTTCAATTTTGCTTCAGACTTCAAAATAACTTGATTTGTTTAAGATAAATAATAATCTGCTCTCCAATTATCTTTAAAGTCTTTTAATTACTGACACAACTCAATTTACTTAATTATTTTCATGCACACGCACAACTTTTAACCTATAACCTTTCTTATCAACCTCTACCATTTATTCACGCGTCACGCCCACGCCAATCATTTTGTATTTTTTATCAAATTATTATCACTAGATAATCCTGACAAAACGGTAAAACTAATTCTTTATTAGCACACAGGATGTCCTGTGAATCTGCGTCATGAGCAATTAATATGACAAATGAGTTTTCCACGTTCTTGTTATTTTCCAGGAAAAGGTTTTTTTTTAAAGCTTTAAAGAATTAAATTCTGCATTTAAATCATTTAATTCAGTGGTATCGAGTCGGCCTGTGGATTTGAGAACCCTGGTTCGATTCCCACAGGCGACAAACAATTTTCACCAATTTAAAATCTACCCCTGTGGCTCCCCCTCCACTAACATCTTTGGGGGCCGTGATTTGACGGCTGGTAACCGCACTTCACGCGACGAAATATATTATTTACCAAGATCTGCTTAGGAGTGCCACACTCAGTAATGGTTAAAAGGCGTGATGATATATTTATTTTATTTATAATATATTTCATTTCACTTATTTTATAATTGTCAAAATTCATTTTTAAAGTTGTCAAAAACTGGAACAAATGCAATTAAATATATAACATTACATTTTTCGTAACACATGCACAAGAAACACGTTCTTATTCCCTAATTTTAGAGAGAGAAACATTGCTTTTCTCCCCTAGGGAGAGAAACATTATGCTTCTCTCCCTAGGTAGCATGTTTCTCTCCCAAAAACAATTAGCTGTTTGCGGTTTTTCCTAGGTAACTAGTTACGCAACCCATATTTGACATTTGTCCCGATAAGACAGTAATTTTTGTGCACTTGTTACGAAAAGTATAATATGCTTCACGGGAGGACGCGATTATCCCTTGATGCATAACATACTATTATAAATTTGATTTTAACAGTAACTAAATAATTAGAATGAAATATTTAGACTAAGTTAGATTAAAAATTTAATTACCTATAACTTTTATTTGAAACTTTTTCCTGTAAAGTCAGTAATTAAAGAGGTTACGGTAGCGAAAATCTTTTTCCCTGTGCCCGATAAGTGATTTGATTCAATGATTGAGAATGTTGATGGGTTCGTGCTACCCCATTTAATGGGATATAGCGTGATGTTATGTATGTATGTATTATCACGCTTCATAGTAAAAACAATTATAATTTTCTAATATCTATAGATCTATTACATCAATTCAACTATCTAACATTGGATTATGTTTGTAAGAAAATATTTAACATTTAATAAAATTTAAATTCTATTATAAAATTAATTTTTGTCCATAATAAAACCTAAGATTTGGTTACAAGTATAGCATAAATATAATAAAAGTGAATATTACATAAGGTCCAATTTAAGAAAAAGGTGAGAAGAGCAAAACCTAAGAAATAGGACTGTTGTACAAATACAAATAAATGCAATATTTTCTGAAAATAGCTGAATATCAAGCATGTAATCTCGTTTTTAAAATAGGAATTAGAAAGTCTTGACTTTGTAAATAAAATATCAAATTTAAAAACATGACCAAAAACGAACAATGGTTTATAATTATTGTAATGTAACTAAAGTTTTTATTACTTATACTTTGACTGTTTTATTGCAAACTAACATTTAGATAATGAAAAGAAATTTAAAAATCGGGCAACCTTAATTCAGTTGTAATTTCATATGTGAAAACTAGTTTTTACTTCCTTGTACGAAGTAAAAGAAGTATTGTAATCGCGAAAATTTTCGGTTTTGAGATTTCAGTAGAAATATCCACTTTGACCATCCCTGAATCCATTTTGACTAATTTCGTCGTGACGTCTGTACGTACGTACGTATGTATCTCGCATAACTCATAAACGGTAAGCCGTAGAAAATTTTGTATTTAGAACTGTTATAACATCTAGTTATGCACCTCCCTTTTGGGTCATTATATAAATGCCGGAAGTGGTATTTTACTTGAAGCCTATAATAGATTTTAATGAAAAACTATATTCAAATATAATCCAAACCTTTTCAAATTTGGTATATAAGACTACTATATCAATGGAAATAACATAATAGGTTTTGGATCAAATAGACTAACCGGAAGTGATACATTACATGAAGTTGCTAACAGTTTTTCTTGAAATAAAAATGGTATTATTTTGATTTTAGAAATAAATGCTGCAAATAAAAGTTTTACATAATTAAATTCTGCGTCTAGCACATTAAGAATTTTTAAATTAGCCTCTTGTATAAGCGAGGTATCTAAATTTAAAAATTATATATTTCTTGTTTCTTGCAATTAAGTTTGCTATGGATTAGAACAAAGAATAAGCAAAAAATAAGAAATTTAATGTCAATGTTAAATTACGTCAAATATGTGCAATAAAAACAATGTAGCTAAAGTATAATACGCATACAAGGAAATCATGTGGTGTCCACATCAGATTTTTATATTACAAAAAATGTAATGGATCATTGCTGTTATGAATATAACAAATTTTGTTTTAAATTCAGGTCGGACTGTGTATTTAAAAACGCAAGTTCAATTCCTGCTCTCGACAAACTGATTTTCACTAATTTAAAAATGGTGTAGTTTGACGTAAAACATGTCACTTAGTGGAATCTGCTCCAGGAAAATACTACGTCCGGCAATAAGTAAAAGACCTGATGAAACATTTGTTATTATTTAAATTTCGATTTTGTTTATTTAAAAATAAATAGTTTGTTCTTTCTAAAACAGCTATTATGCTTTAAAAAGAAGGAATTTATAAAAATAAAATAAATATATCATCACGCCTTTTACCCATTACTGGGTGTGGTATTCTGCCTGAGCAGATCTCGGTAAGTGATATATTTTTTGGTGTGAAGTGCGGTTACCAGCCGTCAAAACACGGCCACCAAAGATACTAGTGGTGGAGAAGCCTCAGGGGTAGATTTAAATTGGTGAAAATTGTTTGTCGGCTGTGGGGATCAAACCAAGGTTCTCAAGATCTACAGGCCGACTCGATACCACTGAGCCACTACCTCATAAATAATAATAATAAATGAAATAAGTAATAGTAAAAGATAATTCCATATTAATTTTAGTAATGAAATATATACTCATGCTAAAATGTGCATACATCTGGATGGTATAAATCTGTGAAACAATAATCTGCAATATCTCCCTGTTAGCTTTGTAACAAATTGCATGATTATGATTTGCAGATAATCAGAAGGTTTATATCAGTAGCCGCAAAGTTTCTCTGATTTTTAATATCTTTCATTGTTTCCAGGAGTCACAATTCACAGCACATACTGCACTGAGCAATGTGTATATGTTGGTATTGGTGTTCTCCTGCAAAGTCTGAAGCCAATGGCAATCGTTAAACGCACTAGGAGCGAGTAGCGAGCAAAAAGGAAATGCGCTTCACAGAAGATGCCGTGTAAAAAGACGGCAGTAAAACTTTGGCATTCCGTGCAATTTCACGCGTTTTATAGTACGGTAAATCATGATTTAACCCTTTAACAGCCGTTCAAAGGATTCCAGCTACAGGCTGCAGGGACACTGGTCATTATTATTTGTTCAATTACATATTCGCACATAGCACACAGGGACTGGAAGCTTCACACAATCCTCATTGATTTTTACACGATACTACGATTTCTAAAAATCCCTTGTAATATGTAAGAAAGAAAATATTAATACTAATCTTCTTACAATATTTGTATCTGAATCTTGGACAATTAAATTTAATATAAAATAATATAATAATACTAAAAATAACATGGGGTAGGTAGCTCAGTGGTATCGAGTTGGTCTGTGGATCTTGAGAACCCTAGTTCGATCCCCACAGCCGACAAGCAATTTTCACCAATTTAAGTCTACCTCTGTGGCTCCCCCTCCACTAACATCTTTGGGAGCCGTGATTTGACGGCTGAGTTACCGAGTTCTGCTACAACAGAATGCCACACCCAGTAATGGGTAAAAGGCGTGATGATATATTTATTTATTTTAAAAATAACTAAAATAATTTTAGAATTCAAACACATGTACTCGTAGAAGAAGGCTTGAATTTAATGATACTCTGACACAGTAAACTTTTTCGAATTAAAATTGAGGAACGTATTCATTTGTTCACTTCCTGGCCTTTTTCTCAAACCATCTCTGCTTTGAGGACTATAATTTATCAGTTGATAATAAACCTTTCTTTTGTTTGGCTTCTTCATTTCCAGATAAAGTTTCTAATAACTATCAACAAGATAAATACAAAAATATCGCTTCGAACACATAGCACAAATACCAATTGAGATGCGTTATTTTAATTTTATTTTATCTGGAGGTGGAAAGACTGGCCCTTATGTAATAATACTATCACTTTAATTGTTATATAAATAAAAAAAAATTGTGATTGATAATTAGTAAAACTAATTATTATTATTAATTCAACACCAAAAAATTTCTTCTCGGTTTTAGACACATTCTAAGGGCCGCACTTTTAACGCAGGGGTGGCATGACCCGTATAGAGAGGCGGCAATATTTATTGGAGTTCATGTTATTATGCAATTATTTCAATATTTATGTTAAAAAAATACCAGATGCTTGTATGCCACTTTACAATTAAAATTGATAATTTTTGTTTTGTGACAAAGCTTGCTTTGTTTACTTTTGATATGGATATATATATATATATATATATATATAGTTATTGCATATTAATTATAGAAAGTGACATATTTTTCAATTACATGTATTAAAAATCGTGAACAAAGTAAAAATAATGAAAAAAT
Source organism: Pterostichus niger (assembly GCA_947425015.1). Lineage (NCBI taxonomy): Eukaryota > Metazoa > Arthropoda > Insecta > Coleoptera > Carabidae > Pterostichus > Pterostichus niger. Next base: position 8,017,237 of record OX380345.1, on the reverse strand, counting down.
ATAAGTATTACAATATCATAGTATAATTTAATTTTTTTTACTATTTTTAAAAAGTATTTCCTTAGAGATCTTATGAAATTTATTAAAAAAAAATTTTACATCTGTCAAAATAATTTACTGTACAATCAATCTAATATCAATATGCAAAAAAAAATATGTACAACATACATGTTAATAAATACAATTTTTTTCAATTACGGCTCATCATCGTTCATCAAACTTCAAATTCATGAAAAAAATTATTGTTAGTACGGTGGTGTGGATAGCGATACGGAATTCGGACCCGGAGATCCCAAATTCGAATCGCACTTAAGCTAAAAATTATATAAACTATCACACTGTAGCTCGGTGAGTGCGGACTCTGTACTGTAATTGGGATTAAATTCCTGTTGTTCAGCGTAACATAAATAAATAAATAAATAACATGATCCATTAAATATGCTGCCATGAACCCTTGAAATATTTAAATTCATCTTGAAATCAATCTTTGCTAATCATTTCTATCCTAATACTCCACTTTCGTTTCATCCACATCCATAATTCCCTTCATACAAGGTCGTATAGTCCTCCTACTTGAAATATTTCGTTCATGCAATAAATTTAGAATCATATATAACTATTTATTTCTAGGTCGTCCACGCAATCTCTTACACTCAATTACATCTTTTATTCGACATGTCCAAACTATCGCAACTGGCATACACCCATTCTTCTAATATTGTTCACAATATCACACTCACGTACAACATATTCCAGATAATACAAAATAACTTGTAAATGTATTTCGTTTTTAAAAGAGGAAGAAACAGTCTTCAATTATTATTTAGAGTTGGATGATATTTTAACTTAGATGATCTATATTTTATCAGTTCTCTTGTTTATCTGCTTCCAGCAGTATGCACTATGTGCGTGTTGTGAAAGGGACCTGCAGTTCCGATCGCCCAGCCTGAGCCAGTGGGCGGCCACAGCGTATCAAGGCAGACCACTTCGCCGTGCCGTGCCGTGTTATGTGTTATTGTTTCGACTTGTTGCGAAAACATGTTTGTCAACCGGGCGCTCCTTCCGTGCACCAGGACAAGACCACTTCCTAACTCACGCTGCCCAGTTGTTTCGTCATGCTCTTCAAGGAATTCAGATGGAAAATTTCAGCGGATTGGAATTGGCTCCCATGTGTAAAGAACGAGAAAAACTGGTGTGTCATTAAGTATATAGAAAAAAAAACACACACATAGATTATTAATGGCTTTAATAAAGAAATAAATATAAATATGATTATGACAAATATTTTCTTATCTAATTCTTGGAGGTACTAGTTGTCATTATGCTTGTTTACTAAAAAAATATATTACTTTTTCAGTATAAGAAAGATATGAAACTTTTCTGTCTGTCATCTGTTCCGAATTAAAATTATTAGAAAGAATTAACTCATTTTAACTGCATATTAATTATAAAAAAAAAACTAAATTATCTATAATCTGCAACCATAAAACTACGTATAGGTGTATACTTGCATATCTGCTTTTTGCTTCACTAGTTCTTCAACAATAAATTATTATGTTTTTTTTCTTTCAATGATATTTACTTATTTTTGGCACTAACCTTCAATTTTGTCCGTTTATCTCTATATCTATGCATGAAATTTTAACGGTTTATATAATTTGATACATTGATTAAAAAACAAATAAATATCTGGGCTTTATTTTAAGTGTACATTTTTATTATCACTAGCCGACAATGCAAAAAAGTCATTTAACTGATGTTGTATAATGAGTAAATTGACTATTGTAGTGTTTATAATTATAATAATAGTGTAGGTGGCTCAGTGGTATCGAGTCGGCCTGTGGATCTTGAGAACCCTGGTTCGATCCCCACAGCCGACAAGGAATTTTCACCAATTTAAATCTACCTCTGTTGCTCCCCCTCCACTAACATCTTTGGGAGCCGTGATATGACGGCTGATAGTTGCACTTCACGCGAAGAAATATATCATTTACCGAGATCTGCTTTGGCGGAGTGCCACACCAAGTAATGGGTAAAAGGCGTGATGATATATTTATTTATAATTATAATTTAATTATTAATTTATAAGAAATAACTATCAAACCACTTATTTTTGTTTTATAATCAGAATATTAAATTATAGAACCCATGAAAGTTTCGTGCATAAATATAGGAATGTATTTTTAAGGGGTATACTAGAAAAGATTTAGTTATTTTGTTTTTATCAGTGATTTGAAATACTTGTACATACTGAAGTATATATACATGAACACAATGTACTCGTATCTATTATTTGTATTTTTACTTCCTTGTACGAAGTAAAGGAAGTATTGTAATCGCAAAAATTTTCGGTTCTCAATTTCAGTGGAAATAACATAATAGATTTTGGTTAAAATACACTAACCGGAAGTGACACATTACATTAAGCTGCTAACAGTTTTCCTTGAAAAAAATGGTATTATTTTAATTTTAGAAATAAATGCTGCAAATAAAAGTTTTAGAGAATTAAATTCTGCGTCTAGCACATTAAGAATTTTTAAATTAGCCTTTTGCATAAGCGAGATATCTAAATTTAAAAATTACATATTTTTTGTTTTTTTTTAATTTAAGTTTGCTATGGATTAGAACAAAAATAAAAAATTAAAGATTTTATGTCAAATATGTGCAATTAAAAAAATATCTATAGTTTAATACGCGTACAAGGAAGTCATGTGGTGTCCACATCAGATTTTTATGATAGGTATTCTTACATTCTATATCTACGCAATTTGTATTTTCAACTTATATCTAAATAAATTGATTGTATCTTAGGACATCGAATTCCACAATAAGCTACTGTCGTCCCCATTATTGTAATTGTAATTATTTTTTTTATTAGGCAGAGTAACAAATAAATAAACAAACTTAAAATAAATAAATAAATTCTAGGTGAAATACTGATCATGTATGACTTAAAAATATATGAATTGTTATTGAATATTCATAATTGTATATCAAATCAGAATTATTCTGTCCTCAGAAACAATCTAACAATACAAATGTATGAGTAAATAACTGAAAGCCCACACAATATCCAGAATTGAAGGTAGACACTCAATGCTTGAAGCAGCAAAGAATACTCAACACTTACACATTCAGTCTTGACACACATCAATAAACAGCGCGATATATAAACCTATTAAAATGTCAACAGGATAAATAATTATAAAAATCCTTCTTCATAAAATGATAATTAATACTCGCGTTCTATATTAGCATTTCACACCTCACACTATATTTAATTATTACGAGGAAAATTATGTGAATATTAATGCTTAATTATTATGAGTTTCTCATACGAGGTTTATTATTCGCGAGTAATAATATTTGTACGACAATTATCTACTACAACAAAAAATATCGTCTGTACAGTTCATAAATTATTTTAATTGAATTACAAGAAATAGTTTACATTTATTTCAATTATACCACTGATACCATGAAATGACAAATTATATTTTTATCTAAAATAATTGAAACAATTTTACACGTCACGTGCTTTGAACATCTTTTTGTCTTAGTTTAACCAAAGATATATGGTAAAATTAATAGACCAGCTCAAAAAATAATTAATTACTTTTTTAAACGTACACGTGATGATGGCTGCGCTAACACGAAGCTCATGTATTGATGTATACTTAATCAATGTCTGTTTTAGAGATAATTACTTTTTTCAGCGAGATAATTATAAAGTTTTACATGAAAATCTGTGAACGAGTTCATGAACTCAGTAGTGGAGTAATACCAGAAGTTCAATATTTTAAATATAATTAGTCACTACTCTAGACATGTTAATTACTTCAAATTATTTTAAACAAGTTTTTTCGGTTAATTAAAACAAATTAAATACTATTATTTCGGTGAGTTTTGTTTATTTTTAAAAGAATGCGACGTTTCGGTAACACGTAGCTGCCTTTACCAAGTTATTTGATAAAATAATATAAATATATCTGGCATTTTAGTACTTCTGACTGTGTCTGCTTTGCATTTTGTAGACTGCGATACATGACGGTTTTTTATGCCCTGAATCTGGTATCAAACCCGGATATTTTTGTCCATACACGATACCTAAAACTTATGAACTCCATGTGTTGATTAGCCAGATAAAAAAAAATATATTGTACAAGAACTTACAGTTGGTTTATGATATTTGAGGGAGAATAGATGATAATAGTCTATTAAACAACGATTTTTTAAATTGTCGACCGATTTCGGTTTGTAAATATCAAACCATATTTAGGACAAACAGCAAGGAAGAATACAAATTAAAAGAAGTACAAATTGAAAGTACATTCAGGCACATGTTAAGGTTGATTGCTTGGAATTAATAATTAAGAAAACAGCTCCTTCTTCTTATTTTCCTTAATCATCCTGCATAAAAATAAATCATATTTACATAATCTTACAGATATTGCTTTATTATATTATATGGTAAGTATAAATTTCAATAAATAACTATTTTAATCATATTTTTAAGTTAGATACTTTTAAATAATTTGATTTCTAAAATGTTATTAAATTAATTTTGTTTAAATTTAAATTTTTATCTGTTTCTTTTTGACTTTTGAGTTTATATAAAAAATATAAGTTTATGTTATATATAAAAAATGAGCTCTAGAATATTTTGTTTTTTTAGACTATTAGAAGGACCGTAAATTGATTTACTTACTTGATTTTTTATGGGGTAGGTGGCTCAGTGGTATCGAGTCGGCCTGTGGATCTTGAGAACCCTGGTTCGATCCCCACAGCCGACAAACAATTTTCACCAATTTAAAAAAATCTACCCCTGTGGCTCCTCCTCCACTAATATCTTTGGAGGCCGTGATTTGACGGCTGGTAACCGCACTTCACGCGAAAAAATATATCACTTACCGAGATCTGCTTAGGCAGAGTGCCACACTCAGTGATGGGTAAAAGGCGTGATGATATATTTATTTATATTTATATTTGTACATTTACTTAATATTTGATTGTTAAAAATTTATTTGAAAACGATACAATCGTTCAGTTAGTATACTATTAAACCATTGACGCTGAAAATGTTCGCTAGGAATGAAATACCCTAATTTTTTCGAAAGTTAAGAAAATATTTTTGTCCTATAATTAATATATCAAATTATATATGTCATTAAAATTTCGTGCAGAGGTATAGAAACATTCTGTATATTTTTAAATAGAATGGTACCTATGATTTTTATCATTTTATTTAACTAAGACTCTAATTCTACATATTATTGTATCAAAAAATAGACCATAATATCCTCTTGAAACAGTAATTAAGTTTATATTTTTGGAGTTATTAACATTATTATAAATTCAATATTCATTTTGTACTCCTTTCATGAATTGTAAAGGTTTTTTTTTAAGTTGGTATATATAAAATAATAATTGTATTACTTACCAAAACTTACCTTTATGAAGATAGAATAGATTTCACTTCAATATGAATGAAAATAATATAGTGATGACAAGTAAAATAAATTATTATTATTAAATTAATATGTGTAAATCAGTAAGAATTATTCATTGTCCTTGAGATTGCTCTAAAATTAATAACAATTTCACTTAAACAAACCTTGCTCTTGGAATGAGAATAAATATGTAGAAACACGTATGATTAATTTATGTTATGCAAAATATGTTTACATTTTTGTAATTTAAATACGCTAATTCGTAAGTTACGGTAACATAGTAGTAAGATCAACAGCCGACAACTGTTCAGAATTTCAAATAAAGATTATAAATACAATAAAATTAAAACAAACATTGAAAAACTAAATGACAAAACTCCCGTCTTACCATATATTAGCGCTCATAAATTCTTTATTGGTTTATAAAAACTACCAGAAGATAAACCTAGCCATGAAATTCTAAATATGCATAATATGAACCAGGGAACAAATTAGGTTGTCATAGTTATAGATCAGGAAGAAGAACACACTATTAAATTCTAATAAAACGACTTCATTATTTTAAATACAGTTTTTATTTATTATCACCTTTTCGGTATATTAGAGAGGTAAATTCTTTAATGTTTTACATTCTTGTTTTTTTCAGCTGTTGCATCTTAGATGATGAAGGCTTTGGACTGCACCTGTAAAATACAAAATAAATATATGAATAATAATATTTTTATATTTGTTCTTAATTTATAAGTCGTTCAACGATTGCATCTTTATCCTAATTTCTACTTATTGTTATTTTTTTTAAATTTATATATCGGACCAACTACTAAGGTCATATGCCGATATGTCCTTTGTATGGTCGCCACAGGCGGAACCCGAACCCACGACCTTATGGTTGCGAGTCAGGCCCTCAACCCGCGCGATCATCACGCGGGACAATTATTGTTATTATTATTATTATTATTAATTCTATCTTTTTCTGTACAAAGTTACAATTAGTATAATTTAAGATTAAAATTAAATCCAATCTACCAACTCGAACTATTAATTTAAATAACGTTCGCCTATGAAGCGAACATGCTAACCATTCCTTATCAACTATCACATTCACAGAATTGTTACTTTTAAGCAGATAATTTTATTTAGAGAGAAAAATTTATTCTACACAGAGATTTGAGCCAGAGACCTCTTTGATACCGGTTTAGCGTCCAATCAACTCAACCATGTTGACCACAGACTCTCATATCGAAGTTATTTGAATTTTATTTTCGAAATAAAATACTCTTAACTTTTTTTAAGGTTTGCAACTTAAAGGGTTTTTTTTTAGTAACTGGACTTTAGTACGCCACTAACTGACACACACGTTTTAGTACTAAATTCTATTATTTGTTCCAATAAACTATTTGTTTTCGGAATATGAGTTTGGTTCCCACAGTCGAGACACTAACCTCTATTACTAACATCTTTAGGGGTCGTGATTAGACGGCTGGTAGCCGCACTTCACGCGCATTAATATATCACTTAACTAGATCTGCTCCGGCAGAATGCTACACCTAATATTGGGTATAAGGCGTAATAATACATTTATCTACTCTTATTAAAAAATGTATTCATTACTTATGAAATTTATGATAAGTAATACTAATCATTATTGACAGTGTTGAGTAATAATTCATTACTCAACACTTCACGACCAATCACACGTCTGAATTTTCATTACTTAACACTTTAATAGCCAATCAAAAAATAACGATAATTGCCGCGTGTTAAGTATGTTACGAAACAGTGAAGCGCGCTATTGTTAATTATCTGTCAAAATTAGTTTAAAACGTTTTTGTTTACAATAATACTGTAATTTGTGTGATTATACATGTGAGTTATGGATTCTGAAAGTGAACAAAATGAAATTTGTTCTCCACCAGATATTGTAGAAGCCGCACACGTACGTTTCTTAAATTTACTGCCCGAAAAATAAAAAAAAAAGTATGAAATGTAAATTCTTTTTCGGAAAATGTTCTTATAGTATATTTTGGCGAACTTTCTGATAAATATAAATCATCGTCATTATGGGCTACTTATTCCATGTTAACTAGTGTTAATATTTATTAAATAAAAATAAAAACAAAAAATTTAAGCAATCTGACTTATTTATAATGTAACATAAAAAAATAATTATAAAATCTTATTACATAATAACATATAGTCGTAGATAAAGTATAGTATTCTATTCGCAAGTAATAGCTATTACTTACTCATTGAATAATATACTATTATTTGTAGTGTCAGCGTTGAATCAATTTTATTATTTCATAGTTTTATAAAATTAAATGTCAACTTTTGTATTGATTTAGAAAAATTTTATAAATGTAGTATAAATATATACTTTGAACATGGAAAATTACGCATGTTATTATAATTTATTTTATTTTTATTTTCTTATTTTGATCATAACCATACTGCAATTTCACATCACTCGTAAAATTGAATTGCATCTTCACGATTAGATTCTAATCAATTGAATAAATAACTGACACCGATGACCACCCAATGTTTAATAACAATAAAATTAAATGACTAATTAAATCTATTAGATATGGCTGTTAATCTCGCTCTTAATACTAATAACTTTAAATATAAATTTTATGTACTTATTAATAGTTTGAAGTAGGAAACATGTTTCCTTATTCCACGAGTACTCTCATATAAAAGTAAAATATAAGTAGACATGCAGGTATTTTTTGCAGTTATATATGTATATGAATAAATAAATTTGTTTTACAATTCCGGGTAAATTCGTTTAGCACCTCACTTAGAATTCTATGCTAATCTATATTATCTCGTAACCTTCGTTAGCGCGCAATGAAAGCTACCAGTAAACGAAGGTAAAACATTTAATTCTTGCGGTTCTGGGAAAAACTTTGTTTCGCTCCGCTCTTAATAAGATATTTAAGTGCACATAACCTAACCAACCAATCTATTCAGTAGTAATAAACGTTTATCGCATCATTTATAGGCGGCATGCAGTAATGTTCACCCACGCATCTGTTCTTCGGACTCTATCCACGCCGGTAATTGACTCTAGGCTGTTTCATTACGGCAAAACATTCGAAGATCGCCGAACACAAGACGCAATCACTCAAACTCTGCTTCAGTTTGCCGAATGTTTTTGTTGTTAATAGTACAAGAGATTCATATGTATATGTGTGTGGTGTATATGTGTGACCAAAAGTAAGTAACGTTTGGCCTCAATTAACATTTAACTTTAGATATGTGGACAGTGGACAACTGAACCTGAATGTACTTAAAATGCACCGAACGGAGAAGTCTCATACCTGGTTCCACTTTCCGTTTCTCATCACACACTTTGATTATTGAAAACACAAAATTAATATCATTATTTTTATTCTTAAATAAAATAAAAATAAATATATCATCACGCCTTTCTCCCATTACTGGGTGTGGCACTCTGCCGTAGCAGATCTCGGTAAGTGATATATTTCCTAGCGTGAAGTGCGGTTACCAGCCGTCAAATCACGGCCCCCAAAGATGTTAGTAAAGGGGGAGCCACAAGGGTAGAGTTAAATTGGTGAAAATTGTTTGTCGCCTGTGGGAATGGAACCAGGGTTCCCAAGATCCACAGGCCGACTCGATACCACTGAGCCACCTACATTTTTATTCTTCTAAACTGAATATCGGTTCCTAATATTTTATTCATCGCGAACCACTAAATTTAACAAATTTTTTATAGACCCCCTTTTTCTTGTGCATAGAGCCAGGAATATAAAGAAAATTCATATTTTAACTACGATTTAATAATGAAATAAATATAATTATAGACATTTAAACTTCCTTTATACTCCTGACCCTCAATATTCATACGCAAATAATTTCAATTTGTGTTTAATTACTTTGTTGCTAATTATATTTATTAAAAATTGGTTATACAATGAAGAAATCGAATTCGAGGAATTCCCAATCTCAAGATATACCAAAATTTTGCAAGTATCTATTGAAATGTAATTACTATAATGTCTAATAAACCGCATCCGGATAAAAAATAAAACTCTTTAAAAAAAAAGTTATTTGTGTTCCTAGACCGTGAGAAATAATTGGTGTATCGAAGAATGGACCGAGGCAAATACGACATGTATACATTATTATTTGGGCAGCTGGTATATTTATGTATTTATGTTACTCTGTACAATAGGAATTTAATCCCAATTACAGTAGTAATGTTTAGCTTGAGTGAGATTCGAACTCGGGATCTCCGGATTCGAATTCCATATCGCTATCCACACCACCGTACTGACGGAAATATAAATAATTGTTTTAGGTATCATCTACCAACTGTTAAGTAATTCTATTGATACATCTGTCAAAGACTACTTTATGGGCGCTATTACTTCACGTCTATTATAGCCAATCGTTTGTTCAACAAATTCATTATTTCTTTTTGGGTAATGTTGCTTTATATATTTCAGACGGAGTATTGAAATACTCATCTTGAATTTCACTTTTACGTTTTAAAATATGTTGACAATAAAGATATTAAATTTATTTATAAATAAAAATTAAATTTTTTTTTTGTGATGACTGCCTAAATAATATTGTATCAATTGATAAACTCTTTTTTTTTTAGTGTCATCTACTTTGATAATCTCGCTTTCGCCTCGGTTACAATATTCAGAATCGGCCAAAAAAGGACACTTTTACAACATTGATACATAAATAACGATTTTATGTAACTGCATTATTTACATTAAACAAAACTGCAAAATTTATTACAAATTTTAATTCAAAGATCATTTTATATCTATAAATATGATACTGTAACCAATGTTATTGGACATTTATTTCCAATAATAATCATAATTCATTTGTCATTTGAGTCAGCTTGAAGCTATCTTTCTACTTAGATCAATCTATTTTATTATTTCAGTTAGTCACATGGTTTTAGCTGATCTGATATAATTATTTTAGCAATTTTGTCGGGCATTGACAATAACAACGGGTGTTAAACCCTTTTGACGGCCATCGTTTATTGTTAAAAAAATTGTCTTCGTAGGAAGAATCACGTACGTAAATGTTGATTTGTTTTCATAATTGCATAAAAAATAAAAAAATAAAGATAATTTTTTATAGAGTTGTGGAACCTTTAAACATTTTCACGAATTTTCAAATTTAAAATCACTGATTTTTTTTTAATCCAATAGACATTTGTTTTTTTTATTCAGCCAAATAATATAATTTTATAATTGTTGATTGGATTTCAGGGTTCAGCAAAAAAAAGAAATATTAAACAATTTAAATTTTAATAATTTTTTTAATTATTTGGCGACGTTTCGGAACAATATTTTGGCCAATTTCAAGCAATAAAAATGCATATAAAATAACTGTAACGGGTAAGTTACATGATACAATTATAAAAAAAAAATCATTTTTAAGGGTCACAAAAATTAAGATTATTTATTATTGTACCATATACATTTTTATTACTTGAAAATAGCCAAAATATTCTGCCGAAACTTCGCCAAATAAGAAAAGAAAAATTAAAATTTAATTTGCTTAAAATTTACTTTTTTACCAAAGCCTGAAATCCAATTAACAATTATAAAAATCTCCGAGATAAATAAAATTATAAACATCGAAATATTAAAAAAATATATAAATAACTTGATGAGTAGCGCATTTCAAGATAGGTGGCTCAGTGGTATCTTATCGGCCTGTGGATCTTGATAACCCTGGTTCGATCCCCACAACCGACAAACAATTAAATCTACCCTTGTGGCTCTCCCTCCACTAACATCTTTGTGAGCCGTGATTTGACGGCTGGTAACCGTACTTTACGCGAACAAATATATCACTTACCCAGATCTGTTACGGCAGAGTGCCACACCCAGTAATGGATAAAAGGCGTGATGATATATTTTTTTATATATAGAGTTGTTTCAAACATTCAGTTACACAAATTTGCCAATTAGCAGCTCTTCTACGTTTTCAACAAAAAATACCTACTGACTGGCTTATTACTTAAGTATAGTAGCTTTCTAAAAATGTTCAGCAAATTATTCATAATTTGCCTCCCCAAATAGTTGCACGCATTACTAAATGAATAGCTTTACGACATGTGTACACTTAGACCTTGTCACTAATAATATATATTTGTTCTTGTCTTGTCGGTAATTCATTCCACATTTCACGGTCGTCTTATCATCATCTTTATCACTCGTCGGCTTTCAGTTTCTTGAACCAGGTGCTCAGCTCTACACCACAAGAAACAAGCAACATACAACATACCTGTCCAACGGCGGAAGTGTTGATTCGGCGGGTTTAACTGGCACGTCTCGTTTCCTGTCCCCTCGACGATCCGCGCATTCTAATCAGCGAGACGCGAGAAATCAACAATCATGGGCGCCGACACTAACGTGCAACATTACGTGCTTTTGTTCAATAATACCTTCATTATGTACTCGCATCTAACTCATATTATACTAGCATAAAAAGTTCATATTCCACGGTCTGTTTCTAACCAATAGCAATCAAGCATTTTATCATGTTTCAAGTTGGAGTTAGTTCTTAAATACTTGTATACATGCTGTTTCTTTACCTCTGCACGAAACTTTAATATAAATAAATATATCATCACGCCTTTTACCCATCACTGGGTGTGGCACTCTGCCTAAGCAGATCTCGGTAAGTGATATATTTTTTCGCGTGAAGTGCGGTTACCAGCCGTCAAATCACGGCCTCCAAAGATATTAGTGGTGGAGGAACCACAGGGGTAGATTTTTTAAATTGGTGAAAATTGTTTGTCGTCTGTGGGGAACGAACCAGGGTTCTCAAGATCCACAGGCCGACTCAATACCACTGAGCCACCTATACCATAAAAAACTTTAATGATATGTATAATTTGATACTGATTATAGAACAAAAACATTTTTTTTAATTCGCAAAAATTAGGGTATTTTATTCCTAGCGAACATTTTTAGTGTATATTTAATTATTTATAATGATCTTATTAATGAAATAAAAGTATAAACACTGCATACAAATAATCATTTATTAATTAGTTATTATGTATATACCTGCTGTAATGCGTTACTTTTATTTTTTTAATTAACAGTAACAGATCTCGGTAAGTGATATATTTCTTTGCGTGAAGTGCGGTTACAAGCCGCCAAATCACAGCTCATAAAGATGTTAGTGGAGGGAGAGCCACATGGGTAGATTTAATTTAGTGAAAATTGTTAGTCGGCTGTGGGATCGAACCAGGGTTTTCAAGATCTACAGGCCGACTCGATACCACTGAGCCATCTACCCCATTTGTATGTATGTTGTGCCAATACGAAATTTTTTATTATGAATATATTTCAAATAGTGTAAATACAACCTCGTTCTTTATACTTGCAAAATCTTAAATTAGATTAACATGTTTACAGGACCCATTTAAGAATAAATTTTAATAAAGCAAAGCATTTTTTAAATCTCATTTCGCTTGTACTTTTAATAATGAATTATTTATTCCTTAGACCACATCTAGAAATAGTTTAGCAATTATGTCATTTTTTAAACCACGGCAACAAATATATTTATATTTGACTGCATCATAACAGATTTATGGCAGGGTTTAGTATTCATAAAGTAGCACTTTATTGGACTAATACGATAAAATTTCAAAATTGGACTCCTGTCGGTCAAACATTAAAAGTCAAAATAATTATTAAACCTAATTATTTAATTATTCCGTTGCATTTAATGCAATTTTCTTTAGTTCTTTTGTGTCCTTCCGTCTTAAGACATTATGAACACATTTTTCCATTTTTTAAAACAAATTTAACACTGTAATAATTATAAATAATATAGACAAACAAAAGTAAAAACAAAGCACACTATGAGATACATTTAAGTTTTTTATATTTACAAATTTTAAGAAAATAAATCTTCTCCAAAACAATCAAAAATAAAACTTTATGTGTAACTCGTACATAATCGGACTTGATTATGTGTTTGTTACATAAATAGATAGTTCATCTTTATCATACACAGTTGCACTTGTATAATTTTTATTTAAATGTTACTAATGTGAATATCACCATAATTAATATAAACTTTAGGCTATTTTTTTTCTTGAGATATTAATATTGAAAATAGAGAAGGTTTAAAAATTATTGCAAAAAATTTAAAGGATATATATATTATTTGAGGTATTGAATATAAAGCAAAAATATTTGTTTCGAAATTGCACATTACTTGAAGCAAACCTTTTTCATGCCACTAGATTGATAGGTTACAGTAATGAATAAAAATTAGCAAACATTAAATTTTATTTAATTAAAGTTGTCTAACAGTTCTATCAATGTAAAATGGTTACTAATTATGGTTTATTACTGTACCCTATCAGACCAGTTGCATTAAAAATGTTTCTAGTATTGTGCAATTTTTTTTGCGATTTCGAAAAAATCTTTTTTCTACGATTGCTATGAAAAGTTGACAATTACGCTCTCATTTGTCATCGTAAAGTTGACGTTTTCTGTGGAACAATCGAAAAATATCTTTTTTGCGCGTTTCCAATGGCAACGCGCGAAAAAGACGTTAAATGGGCTCGTTTCCAATGGCAACGCGCGATAAAGATATTAAATGCGCGCTTATTTCAATAGTTACCAGGGATACAAACAAAACAAAAACTTGTCATATTGACAGTTGCCAAAATGAATTTATTTTCAGTACGTATACGTTTTGAAATAATTTTAAGATGCAATCGTACAAAAAATTATGTTTGTATCACGAGCGTAAAGTGTCTTTGTTCCTCTCGCCTTCGGCTCGCGCTGCAATTACCGTGCTCGAGTAACAAGGAATCACTTTGCGCTCTTAATACACAAATAACTATTTGCGTTGTAAAAGTACATACAATAATATATATATCCTTAACTTGTTGCATTAATTTTAAACAGCCTGTATAAATGATACACAAAATGAAATACGTACACCTTATACTACAAACAAATTCAATGACATATTGTCAAGTCATTTGGCATAGTGTATACAATTTACTGGCAAAATATCTAATTATATTTTGGCTGCGGTCGTTTTTTGTTCAAAAAGGTTTCCACGAAACAATACAAATTTTAATTGTATATTGTCCTCTTTACAAAAAGGATGTAAAACGTCCCTCAAAATTGAAATATTTGAAATGTTTGCACCTACTTTGAAAAAGTTCTATCTGCGCCCATGGAAACAATGCAGCCAACGCGGACACTTCCACGCCGAAATAAATGTCACCGGATGTGTGCGCCTTCAAATGTTTCTTCTGTTTCACTGTTTTGTTCTTTCTGTTGGTTGCATAAGGAGATCGGGAGACTTTCTCACACTTTGACTGTGAGAGAAGTAATTGCCAGGTGATTATAATAGTTTTAATTTATTTTGGTTCACTGCTACCGTGTATAATTTTTAATTAATGTGTCCTTGGATTACTAAAGACTTGGATTAATTTAATTGGCAAGTTTTTGTTCCATACCCTGAATGTTTGACAGACTTCAGACAGACTACTGTACAATTATTTTCTTGATCGTATTGCGATTTTTTACGCTGGAATTCCATCAAAACAAATCTAACATCTGTTTGCAAAGTAATCTTATTTTACATAGACAACTAAAAGAATAAAAGGCATTACAGTCGCTTCTATTTCCTGTAGATATTGCTTTTTTCGTTTTACAATATATTTTTAATCGTTGTTAAATATCTAATGAGTTTACTTTTAAAACGTAATATTTTTAAGCCATGTAAACAAACACAACATTGAACGACATACATTGTTGTTTTTTTGGTAAATAATAATAATTTATGCGTGAAATCATAATTCGTGGGTACAAAGAAATTTTATATAGAACACGTGAGATCATACCTCTCCCTACTGCCCTTCAATGTTTATTTAATTGCTTGGTTTTTACGAGACTAAAAATAATACCCAAAACAAATCCTGATTCGAGTTCACGTATTCAGAAATTAATTGCTTTTCAGTTGTTTGCAAATTATCTATTTAAGAATACACCTTGAGCTTTTCTGCAAAAAAAATTTCTTCAACTGTCAAAAAATGTTCATTTTTTCACTAATATCAATACGCGAAGTACGTGATTTTTTCATCATTTACATTATCATGACAATGCGTATTTTGCGCATTATTTTGCACCCTAGTGCGCAAAATGAGTATCGTGCGCATGCTCCCAAATTATTTGTTGTCAGATTTCATAGATACAAACTCATCAATAGTATCAAATTAATATTATTGTTGATTGTTTTCCTTCAATTTACTTAAATAAGTCAACAATTATTGTATTATTCTTTATTTACAGTTGTAGAAAAAATGTTGTTTGTATTTCGTAGGCAAAATTCTTGTTTTTTGGCGCGATCGAATGACTTTTATTGCCTCGACCTGCGATCTTTACTAAAAGTAAATTTCTCATTTTGCGCACTTCATAGCAAAATAACTATTATTCACCTAATTTTCAATTATTATTTCAATGATAGCACCCTTCATATTCGTGTGCCCGAGTTAAGTCTTTTACTCATCTTAGCGTTTTTACTACTCTGTATGAAAAAAAAATACAAAATGTGAACGTAGTTTATAGTCAACTCAAACCATTTAAGGTCTTGCAAGTGTAAAAAGTGCGAGGTAGCAAGAAGGCTGGACCAAAACTGTATCCCCACTCCTTGAAATACATTCAAAATTAAAGTCTCGTGTTGCCAACATTACATAAATAGGAATGATTTTACCACTTATTTCTGTAGTTAAGCGTACACGAGCTTTGTTTTTCTATTAAAATTGTGAAAATTGTAAACAGTTTATAATAATTTGGAAGAAACTTGATTACTGTTCGTTCTTTTGTATGACAGTTTTGTGTTTTATATGAATTATATAACATATACTATTAAAGTAAACTTTAATCGAAGAAAATAAAAAGATTGTGGACAAAACGTAAAAAACTCGTATTAGATAAGATTGTAGGCAAGCGTAACTATTGAACAATATTTTTATTGCTTCAAAAATTTTCGGTATTTGAATGATTAGTAATCAACCGCCTTAAGTTAGATATAAATTCTTCAGATAAAACGACAAGCTAATATTTGTATCTTCTTCAATAATTAGAATTATTACTAGAAATTTCTTTGAAAGCATTAATAAAGTCAAATTCTGTCATTCATCGATGGATACAACTTGCGTCTATCAAACAAGACTTCGCAAGTTCAAATGCCGATTATTACAACTTCATTTAAAAAATATCTGATGTGGACACCACATGACTTCCTTGTACACGTATTAAACTATAGATTTTTTTTAATTGCACATATTTGACATTAAATCTTTTATTTTTTGTTCTAATCCATAGCAAACTTAATTTTAAAAAAAATCAAAAAATATATAATATTTAAATTTAGATATCTCGTTTATGCATAAAGCTAATTTAAAAATTCTTAATGTGCTAGACGCAGAATTTAATTCTCTAAAACTTTTATTTGCAGCATTCCTTTCTAAAATTAAAATAATACCATTTTTTTCAAGGAAAACTGTTAGCAACTTCATGTAATGTGTCACTTCCGGTTAGTCTATTTTAACCAAAATCTATTATGTTATTTCCATTGATATAGTAGTCTTATATACCAAATTTGGAAAGTTTTAAATTATATTTGAATATAGTTTTTCATGAAAATCTATTATAGGCTTCAAGTAAAGTACCACTTCCGGTAGTTGTATAATGACCAAAAAGGGAGGTGCACAACTAGATGTTATAACAGTCCTAAATATAAAGTTTCAATTTTCTACGGCTTACCGTTTTTGAGTTATGCGAGATACGTACGTACAGACGGCATGACGAAATTAGTCAAAATGGATTCAGGGAGGGCCAAAACACCTATTTCCGTTGAAATCTGAGAATCGAAAATTTTCGCGATTACAATACTTCCTTTACTTCGTACAAGGAAGTAAAAAACTGATGTGGACACCACATGACTTCCTTGTACGCGTATTAAACTATAGATATATTTTTAATTGCACATATTTGACATTAAATCTTTTTTTTTAAATTTTTTGTTCTAATCCATAGCAAACTTAATTAAAAAAAAAACAAAAAATATATAATTTTCTAATTTACATATCTCGCTTATACAAAAGGCTAATATAATAATTCTTAATGTGCTAGACGTAGAATTTAATTCTCTAAAACTTTTATTTGCAGCATATATTTCTAAAATCAGAATAATTAAATTTTTGTAAATGTGTCACTTCCGGTTAGTCCATTATAATCAAAATCTATTATGTTATTTCCATTGATATAGCAGTCTTATATAACAAATTTGAAAAGTTTTAGATTATATTTTAATATAGTTTTTCATTAAAATCTATTATAGGCTTCAAGTAAAGTACCACTTCCGGAAGTTATATACTGACCAAAAAGGGAGGTACACAACTAGATGTTACAGCAGTCCTAAATACAAAATTTTAACTTTCTACGGCTTACCGTTTTTGAGTTATGCGAGATACATACGTACGTACAGACGTCACGACGAAATTAGTCAAAATATATTCAGGGATGGCCAAAATACGTATTTCCACTGAAATCTGAGAACCGAAAATTTTCGCGATTACAATACTTTCTTTACTTTGTACAATGAAGTAAAAACAATCTGTGTCTGAGTGATTTGCAAAGCTGTGTATCCTTGTATAGTGAATGAAGAGTTTAAGTTCCTATTGTGCAGAGTAGGTAGAAAATATATAAATAGATATAGGTAAACAAAATGTCTTTATAGTTGCATTTCCAACCTGCATCGGTGTCTTCTAGATGTATATTGTTTGAAATTCCAATGCCGCGACAGCATTAATCAAGGAGAAGTTTAATAGCAATGTTTTCAAATTTATTTGCAACAGTTGATTAGTTGTAAGTGTGTATGAGCAAGTGAACAAATTGAAATATATGGTGTAGAATATATTTTCATTAATCGTTCGAACTAATGAAGTGTATATACTAGCTATATACTCGTATTTATATCTAGTCAAGCAATATTGTAAAACAGATATATCGCATAAAATTGCTAATTTACTAATACCAATTAATTAAACCAATTAATTCAGTAGCCATACATGTGTGACTTTAATGTTTGAAAGTTAATTTAATCTTGAAAAATCAACCAAGGACTTTGTATAAAAATTCACATCAACAATCAGCCATTTTTATGACAATCTACATTACCACTGTTAAGTACCTACTAACTCATGTTAAATGTTCTTATAGGGTGATTCGAAAGTATCATTCCTATGAGGTACAAGATGTCTAAGTAATCATATCCGTCAGTACGGTGGTGTAGATAGCGATACGGAATTCGAATCCGGAGATCCCGAGTTCGAATCGCACTCTAGCTAAAAATTATATGAACTACCACACTGCGGCTCGGTGAGTGCGGACCCTGTACTGTAATTGGGATTAAATTCCTGTTGTACAGCGTAACATAAATAAATAATCTAAGAAATATTTCGATACATATATTTATACATACATACATACATAACATCACGCTATATCCCATTAAATTGGGCAGCACGAACCCCTGAAACATTCATAGAGCATCAGTGCACATCAACATTCTCATCTTGACACATGATACTCGTTTCGACCACATTAACACTTCCTCCATACGAACTCTTTCTTTCCTCACAACCAAAATCCATCATCACGCAACAAACATCCATCCATTCGCTCCTGTACACCTGTTTCGTAAATCTTCACTTACGCCCACTTCTCTAACAACGAATCGATAAAAAAATGACGGCAGCATCGTCTGCCCTTGTTTAAAAATATATTTAACACAATTGTAGTTATACTTATACATATATTGCAAAAGATGTCTGGTGTCCGTTAGCTTTTTTTTAATAGTAAATAAATCTATATATTCATTATGAAAAAAAAATAATGGTGATTATTTGAAACATGCCATAAAGAATATTGAAAGTAGGCGTTAAATGACATAAAATAAAGATTATAATGTTGCGAGACAAGATTAGATGAGAAATATCCTCTTCTCGTTTCGTCTCAAGTTTTCGAAACGAGAATTATAGCCCTGTTTGTTTAGAATGTGTTTCCATAGTACATTTCTCTTCTCAATCTCAATAAATAAATTAATGGTCAGTTATCATCGTTTCATTGTCTCGATGCTTTTTAAATAAAAAATTATTAATAACTAACAAACATAACATAGACAACAAGTTTGTTTTGCAAATATTCAGAGAAGATACTCCCTTCCTTCCTCATATTTTTTTCTTCATTTACAGTTTTTACTATACAGCGTCTAACTGCAATTGTGTTAAATGTATTTTTAAACAAGCGCAGGAGATGCTGCCTTCATTTATTGATAGATTCGTTGTTAGAGAAGTGGGCGTAAGTGAAGATTTACGAAACAAGTGTACATGAGCGAATGGATGGATGTAAATGAAGGTTTGTTGCGTGATGATGGATTTTGGTTGTGAAGAAGGAATGAGTTCGTATGGAGGAAGTGTTAATATGGTCGAAACGAGTATCGTGTGTCAGGATGAGAATGTTGACGTTAACTGATTTTTTTTTATGAGTCTTTTAGTGGATGCTCTATGAATGTTTCAGGGGTTCGTGCTACACCATTTAATGGGATATAGCGTGATGTTATGTATGTATATATGCTCTTATCCACTGGTATTTCCAGTGTTTCGTTTCGTGGTAACGAATTCCTCATGTAGTCTCGAAAGTTAAAAACGAAACATATGCAAGTTTTCCAATCGATACCTGCATTCAAACCAGGGACTTTTAGCTGAAAACTAACCGCCCTCTTCTTTAACTGTATCATTACTTTAATCAATCGTAACAACTTTTTATATTCATGATAATTTTTGGTATTTTGTGGCGACTATACTTACACGGTGGGTTATTTAAAGCAACCAATCAATTTTGCTCACTAACTAATAAGTTATTAGTAATAACTTTAGAAAAAAAATAAAGGTACAAAGGCTCATACAACATACCATTCATAATTGTATCGTTGGTAAAATTAAAATATTTAGAGGGTGGGGCGGGGGGCATTAAAGTTATATTTTCTTACACAGAAAAAAGTACTTTTTTTTATTGAAATGGATAGTCCGAAATATTTCCGTTTCAACGATGTAACATGTCCTATACCTAAAATTTTAATTAAGATCACGAAGTTCAAACAAACATTAATATCTTTAATATAGAAAAGATAACTTCAGGTAGGCTGTGAAACAAAAGAAGTTATTGTTTTGTTTTATTGTTACTCTTGATTTTCAAAATTAAAGATGTTTTTTTTTACTTTGTAACGAAAACGAATCAAAAAGATAAGAAACGAAGGGAGTATCGCAGTGCTTGTTTTTGAAAGTGAATTCCACACAATTTCAGTTAGAAACTCTATTTTAAGTTCGGGAAATGAATGAAATAGATAAGGAAGTGTGTCCATACACAAAAGTGAATTCCATACAATTGCAATTAAACATTCTATTGTAAGCTTCATACAAGAGCAAAATGCATAAATGAAAAATATAAATAAAAGAATAAATGATATTGGTTACTGAATTCTGATATGGTGCTAATCTATAGAGTAATTATACAAATTGAGGGTTGTCATTACTTTATTGATTGATAATATTATAATCGGGTTATAGAATAGTAAGAGTCTCGGCCGAATTTTATTCTTTAAATAATAGGTGATTTAACATTTAATAAATATTTACTTTTAAATAATAGTCCTCATTTCACTGGCATTAGAAACCTTGCATGCATTCTAGTTGGAAATATCTGTACCACCGTATATAAGTAAAAATGTAATCAACACACCATAAAAACAATCATAAATCATAAGGAAAAAAACATGACTTCGTTTGTTACTGCATATCACCATAACTTTTGCACGTCACATTATCTACGGCATCAGTGTTTGCAATTGACGAACCCCTGCACGGTTGCACGGAGCACTGGACAAGTGAAGATCACGACCGTGAAACAAAAGCCAGCAAATGGGCGACATGTGCTGCGCGACGACTTATCTGGTTATCAGATCGCGACGGCCAAGACCGTCAAAATGCGACAAATGAGCATCGCGCTGCCGGCTGCCATGACACCTGCTTGGTGCTCGCTGTTGTCGCCAGAACGAACCGTGACGAACAAATGACAAATACAAATCATGGAGGTTCGGTCATGCAAGCGGAAGGACATAAGTTAGGGAGCCAAATAACTTTAACAGTGCAAGAATTTTTTCCAGATTTAACGCAATAATAATACTACGTATAAACTAATAATTTAAACTCGATTTGGGAATCGATTGAAAACTACAGGACATATAAAAAAGCAAGTGTGATTTACATAGAGGATATCTTACGAATACTATGCCATAGGCATAGGTTATTACGTTGCCTAAGTTATGTATCTACAAGATCAGGAATCTCATAAATAAAAATAGAACAAAACTCAACGCTAATCTTAGCCGCAAGAGGGGATTTTTCCGGGAATAATTTAGGCAAACGAAAACAAATAGCAAGATCGGGCAAAAATTACATGAAAGTACAATTCTTAAACTTAAAAATCATATACAGGATGGTAACTCACTCAGTCGGTCATAGGACTTTAACATGTGAAATCAGTTTTTTGCAATTTCCTGCTTCTCTAATTATTTTAAGCAAAAACGGTTAAATAAAAGTTTTATTGCATCAAATTAGGCATCTAAATCAATAAACAGAATTACTTTTACGTGTTTTTTAACGACAGATATTAAATATGAAAATGTCGAAAATTACGTTGAAAATATTGATAGCCATGGAATTGAACAAAAACAATTAATAAAAGCTTGACATTTTATCTGTCAAAACATCAACGTCTGACGTTGTACCTGCAGGAGCAGGGTGGCGACTAACCTGGAAAACCGGGAAAACCGGGAAAAGTCAGGGAATTTTATATTTCTGAAAAAGTCAGGGAATTTTATTCCATGTCAGGGAAAAAAGTTTTTTATTCTTTAAATTTTTTAATTTAATTTTAGAAAAATAACTACAAACTTTTATTTCAAAATGTATTTAGTTATTTTTAGATTTTATTGGCAGAATACCCTTTATTAGATAGATAGTATACCTTTATTGGCAACAAATACCCTTTATTGCTTCTTAAGAGTAAGAACCGCCATCTATGAAAATATAACCGAAGGATGTTTACTAATTGAAAACTGTTTTGTTTTGTCTAACGTTTCTACCGCGCTATGTTTTTTCTGTATGCAATATTTAAGGTTGTGTCTTTGCCTGTTTAGAAAGACAAATTGATTTTGCTCTAAGCGCTCTAAGCATTTCATATTTTATATGGCTTTACGTTTTAGATTTAAATAGAAATCCATTGTAAGTTTTATGAAAACCTTTATTCAGTCTTACATTTTTAGGTTATATTTTGTTTTTTTTTCTTAGGCTTAAACTTTTCGATATTAAAGAATATTGATTTTAAATTGATTTTGGTGTAATTTTCAGAATAAGTGCGGAAGTAATGTTTCCAATTACTCGTATCAATTAATTAAAAATATTTAATTGTCAAAAATAAAAAAATCAAATAGATTTCTTGTCATAATTTTTTTTAATTGTTATCATACAATTATTATTAGTAATAATTAATTTATATTAAATTATAAACAATTTAAAATAGTAATAATTACAATAAATTTACTTTTAACATCAAAACTGTCCATAATATATAATGATAAACATTCAAGTTTTTAAATTATTATAATATAATATATGATATAATATATGAAATGTAACCATAAATTCATAAATAAGTCAATATTCTAGAAGTCAGGGAATTTTTTTACTTAGTCAGGGAAAAGTCAGGGAATTTATTAATGTTACTTGAATCGCCACCCTGAGGAGAAAATATTTATATTTTATAAAACATTCATAATTAAGTAGGCAAGTAAACAGTTTATTTATTTAATTTTAATATCAGAATAAAAATTAATAATATAATATAAAGCACGTAAAAGTAATTCTGTTTATTGGTTTAGATACAGAATTTGATGCCCTAAAACTTTTATTTGATGCGTTTTTGTTTAAAATAATTAGGGAAGCAAGAAATTGTAAAAAACTGATTTCCCATGTTAAAGTCCTATGGCCGACTGAGCGAGTCACCATCCTGTATTTATTTTTCAGCATTTCTCCCAACGTGTAACAAGTTTTTTCATTCCGTCACTGAAACATTCTTCCGACTTTTCTCGAATCCAGGACTTGACAGCTGCCTTTACCTCATCGTCCGTGGTGCAATAATTACCCTTGAGGTCTCTTTTGAGTAGAGGACAAAAATAAAAATCGCAAGGCGCAAGACCGGGAGAATAAGGAGGGTGTGTAATCGGTTCAAACTTCAGGTTTGACAGAACCTCTTCAGTAGCGCGCGAAGTATGTGAACTAGCGTTGTCATGTTGCAAGATTATTGGTGCCAGGCTGTCTCTAACACGACAAAGTCGACGTCGGAGGTGTCGAAGTCAGTAAGAGTCACTTTTTCAGCAGTGTAAAATTCGATAACAGCACGCTGTTAACTCGCGATGATATAGTATTAGAACACGTCTCCACACTTCCTCTTCTCGAAATACACTGGATGTACGCAACGGTCTCAAACTGCGCATGCGTATTGAGGGGGAATGTTACTTCACATGCCACCTGGCGCGCTTCTGAAGGTCATTTCGTTCGTGCTCTACAAGCATGTGTGCATTACTTTTCAGTCTACCCTCGTACTTTCAAATCAGATATTTGTATAATGTAAAAAGTATTATATTACGTACCTACATACAAATATTATTTCTAATAATTAAATTGTTTTTAAAACCAAATATATCATGTTTTTGTTCATATTTATTCATTTTTTAATTGTTTCTTTTTTGAGAAACTAAAATGTCTTTAATGTATTTTCTTAATGAGATAACTTATATCTAATTAAACCGTAATCGAAATTCTAATAGTTTCAATAGTTAAAATATTTCTATGCAAATATTAGTAGTAATTTTAATCTTGTTCTCCTTCATATCATTAATTATAGGTAAACTACAAAAAAGTTTGTCATTTCTAGAAAATCATCCCTGTAATTACAAAACTACAAAACCAGCAGTTATCGGTAATCAGCCTTGAGCCATCGCCTTCTGTGCTCCTTCGAAACAAACCTAAAAAACTTGAAAAAAATCAGCGGATAATTAGCGAAGAACAAACGACACTCTAAAGCCTGCTTCACTAGCCAAAGGCCTCGCTATCTTCCTCCGTCATCGCGCGTGCACTTTTACCGTGTTATAAAACTGCAATTAGTTATACACTGTCCGGTACGCTTATTTAGATCTGGCGATAAGCAGCGTGTGTGCTCGGACACGGTTCGGATGCACGCGTCCCGGCTACGGGACGTCTACAGCGAGGATGTTATGTGCAAGAGGTGAAACAGTTCCGTGGAATTGTTAGAAGACGGACAAAGAACTAATTAACAGGAAATAGGTTTTGCTTACGGCTTACTGCCTGTATCACACGCAGAATTATTACTTTATTTTGTTCTTCAATTCCAAAGAATTTACATCAG
This sequence comes from Pterostichus niger, assembly GCA_947425015.1. Taxonomy (NCBI): domain Eukaryota; kingdom Metazoa; phylum Arthropoda; class Insecta; order Coleoptera; family Carabidae; genus Pterostichus; species Pterostichus niger. The sequence goes on along the minus strand of OX380345.1, from coordinate 7,992,186 downwards.
ATCTCATATCCGGCTACAAAAAATTCCGTATATTTCTCGGTTTGACATTTTATATTTTTTTAGATAAATTTGTATATATGTATTAACATATAGTTTTAAATTGTACTAATATTGTTATGTATTTATTTATTTGTTACTCTGCAAAACAGGATCTTATTCTCAATTATACTACAGCTTATAGTGGAATTCGAACCACTCGAACACAATCGTATTTGAAGTCGGTGAGATTTGAACGGACGACCTCTTGCTTGCTAGTTAATAAACGTAATTTTGATAATTACATAAAAAAAACATTACAGCGTAAGGTGTGTCTCATTGTCATTTGGATCAGATTTAATTTACACATATCACTTATTTATCATTCTATTTGACTAGATCACTTTGCTTACTTTAGTCCTATAGGTACTACTAGATTTACTATTTCAGATTCATCTTTGAGTAATTCAACATTCTAAGTTAATTAGTTCAATTCCTTTATCAAAAGTCCTGTTTTACATCAAATTTTGAGGTTATGAAATGTCAATTTTTTCATAACTGTCATTCAAGAGTTATGTAAAGAATTCTTTACATAACTAGTTATGTAATGAATGTTGACAGTTTGAACTTTCTCAAAAATGTTTGCAATTAACGGAAAAAACTTTTTATTAAAATTTTTAGGATTTATATACATTTAATAATTTTTCTGGTATTAAACAGTTCACGACCAAATTAGCAGATTCTTCGATATCAGAAGGAAGGTCTGTCTCGGATTCAGAACTCATTTTCAATGATGACATAAGCTTTAAATTTAAACATTTTATTCACTTATTTTCATGACAACGCTTTGGTAAATTGATTTATAGATTTTAAAATATACTGAGCTGTCATAAACCTAGAATCTTATGTATTTTAAAAATTATTTTAGCGGAATTAGATAAAATTTTGTACGTAATACGTTATGAAAACGTAATATTGTTTGACTCGTCAAATAATATCAACCTTTTCATAACTGGTTACGTAAATAACTATTACATAATTGTTATATATAAAAATAGAATTTTGAGAATTAAGAGAAGTATTTGTTTTCTTTTATGTCAAAAAAATTAAAAAGGAGAACTAAAAATTTTACATAAAATACTTGATCAATGTCGTGCCGATCACCAAAATCGTTGGAAAAAGCGCCGCTTACAACAAAATTTTGCATCGTTTATTCTCCCATTTTTACTTGGAAACCAGCATGACATTCCAAGCGAAATACGAGTCAGTAATTAACGAAACTTTACAACGTAAGGTATATCTCATTCGTCACAAATGACCAGATATCACTTATTTTTCGTTCTATTTGATTAAATCACTTCGCTTATTATATTCCCACTACTAGATTTGCTAATTTAGATTCATCTTTCAGTAATTCACCATCCTTTAATTAGTCACGTGATTTTATTTGAAATGATGTACAGAAGTGAATCAATTTATAGTAGACAGTCACTGAATCTGGGACCCCTACAATCCAGAAGACGAGCCACGAATCTGAACTATAATCACACATAAAACAATTTAAATCTACCCCTGTGGCTCCTCCTAGACTAATATCTTTGGGGGACGTGATTTGACGGCTGGAAACCGCACTTCACGCGAAATATATATATATATATATATATATATATATATATATATATCACTTACCGAGATCTGCTTAGGCAAAGTGCCACACCCAGTAATGGATAAAAGACATGATATATTTATTTATTTTTTATTTTATTATAAAACAAACGTTAAAATTATAATTCCTAATACAGAGTGGCGATTCAAGTAACATTAATATATTCCCTGACTTTTCCCTGACTTTTCCGTGATTAAGTAAAAAAATTCCCTGACTTCTAGAATATTGACTTATTTATGAATTTATGGTTACATTTCATATATTATATCATATATTGTAATATAATTGTTTTTTTTTTATTAAATTTATAGTAAAAGCAAAATCAATTTGTGTTTCTAAACAGGCAAAGACACAACCTTAAATATTGCCTACAGAAAAAACATAGCGCGGTAGAAACGTTAGACAAAACAAAACAGTTTTCAATTAGTAAACATCCTTCGGTTATATTTTCATAGATGGCGGTTCTCACTCTTAAGAAGCAATAAAGGGTATTTGTTGCCAATAAAGGTATACTATCTATCTAATAAAGGGTATTCTGCCAATAAAATCTAAAAATAACTAAATACATTTTGAAATAAAAGTTTGTAGTTATTTTTCTAAAATTAAATTAAAAAATTTAAAGAACAAAAAACTTTTTTCCCTGACATGGAATAAAATTCCCTGACTTTTCCCTGACTTTTCCAGAAATATAAAATTCCCTGACTTTTCCCGGTTTTCCCGGTTTTCCAGGTTAGTCGCCACCCTGTAATATGTACATGTAATTGAAAAGATTATAGTTACTATAACCACCATTATTATTGCAAAAAGTTTGAATTTACGATTAACATTCCTGTAAAATAAAATGTAGTACGTGTCATCTTGATTTTTCCATGTCCATTTTCAAGTTTCAAGTTTGTTTCGTTATGATATCGTTTCAAAAATGATGTAAGTAATAATAAAGTTTATGACAGTATAGAGTTTCTTATATGAATCATCCCGATCCCGAGGGTTGTATATAAAGCAAGATCCATATCGTCGGTTCCGGCAGATATACGCATTTTTAAAACCCGTATTTTACTATCAAGGAACAGCCAACACTGTAGTTTGGTTGCACGGTCATTAATTAAAATTTAATACTAGTCCACGGTCACAAATGAAGTTTGGGGCACAAACACCTGTCCCGCTTCGGACATAAATTTAGAAATACAAGTGCTCGAGACATGTGGACATAATGAAACCATATAAAGACACGCTTTTCAGCGAAAATAACCACAATGTTCAATTATTCTCCTTATGGTATTCTTCAATTAACTACTTTACGACGACAAATTTACACAAACAAATACGGAAATATTCACGTTTCACGATTGTGAATAATTTCTTCATTGTATTTTTCTCAGTCTATACAGTTCTTATAAATAAATAAATATAAATATATCATTACGCCTTTTACCTATTACTGGATGTGGCACTTTCCCGTAGCAGATCTCGGTAAATGATGTATTTCTTCGCGTGAAGTGCGGTTACCAGCCGTCAAATCATGGCTCCCAAAGATGTTAGTCGTGGGAGAGCCACATAGGTAGATTTTATTGTTTGTCGGCTGTATATATATACTGTTCTTGTACTGGAAAAATATTGTTACTGATAATGATAAATAGTTTTACATATTTGGAATAGTTTATTATTTAGCAAATAAATTTATTTAGAATATAAACACTTATCAAAATCTCCTTAAAGATACATTTATCTTATTACTTACTTTTATTGGAATAAAGTGACAAATAATTCATCAAATAAGTGAAAAAATAGCAAAACAATAATGTGAGTCGCACGAATTATAGATTGTCATTTAATAGTACTAATGGAATTTGGTTAATGCGTCGGTCTACAGATTTAAGAACGCGAGTTCGATTCCTACAGGCGGTAAACTGACTATATTAGAATTATTTCTGTGACATTTCAACTACTACAATAGGGGACCGTGATTTGATAAATGGTAACAGAGTGTTTTTACTTCAAGAAAAAAAATTAAGGATATATATTTATGATCATAAAACAACATTTTCAAAAATGAGAGTAATTACAGTTTTAGTACCACTCGTTTGACAGTTATGTCTAATATAATAATAGTTAAATTATAATTATAAACACTGCAATAGTCAAATTATTCAATATACGATATGAGATAAATGACTGTTTGTATTTGTATTGTCGGCCAGTGGCATTAAAACTATATATTTCAAGAACTCTGAACTTAATTGACAATGTGATGATATTTTTGGAAATATTTTTTAATTTAAAATAAATTATAATTTATAAAATTTATTTAAATTTAATCATAAAGATAAAAATTGGGATACTGTCAGGATTTGAACCAGGAATATATAAACACTGGTCATATGCTTTAACCAATTAAGCTATATTCGCCATTTAATTTAAATCTGATTTTATTGAAATTTTTCTCTCTATTTTTTTTCTACGATTCATTACGCTCTCATTTGTCATCGTAAAGTTGACGTTTTCTTTGGAACAATCGAAAAATACCTTTTTGCGCGTCTCCAATGGCAACGCGCGAAAAAGATATTAAATGTGCGCTTATTTCAATAGTTACCAGGGATACAAACAAAACAGAAACTTGTCATATTGACAGTTAACAGAACAAATTTATTTTAAGGACGCATACGTTTTTTAATAATTTTAAGATGCAATCGTAGAATTATGTGTGTATCACGAGCGTAAAGGGTCTTTGTTCCTCTTACACTTTTGCAGCTCTCGCCTTCGGGCTCGCGCTGCAATTACCGTGCTTGAGTAACAAAGAATCACTTTACGCTCTTAATACACAAATAACTATTGTGTTCTATTGCTACCTATGTAGCCTCGATTATTTAAAATACTAATTAAATATTTATTTACTATTAGTGTATTTACTGATATTTTAATTATCATAAAAAACTGGGTCTAAATTTATAGATTTAAATTGATTATTTTATAATTCATAAAAAACCTAGTGATTAATAAAAATCCTATATAAGAAATCGTGTTAGCTTAATTTTTTATAGCTTCTCTATTATCTTTAAAAAAAATAGGATATTTCAATAACAAACATGAACCTTGTATAATTTTTGTTAAATACTTATTATTCATTTCATAATAACTGATAAATTTGATAGATATCCTTGAACGTAAATTGTGGAAGCGTTGTATTTGAATAAATATTAATAAAGACAATACCTTAATAATTAATGTAAATCAAAATAGATAATAAAAATATGAAATTAAATTAGCATAAAATTATTCCAACAAGAATCAGACGAAAGAGCAGTCCATTTCACCGTAGATTAAATCAAAACAAAAGAACAACAATCCGTAAAAAAACAAACGCTAGTCAAATGAAACAAACCAACAAAACGTACGTATAATTACATTAAAACAAAACAAAATTAAACTAAACTAAAAACAAAAAATCCTCGTAACCAAACAGAAGCGAACGTAGCGAGCGAGCGAACAGACACGTTGCACGTAAACGCGAACGGTAATGGTTGGAGCGACGCCGCTGAAACAATGACACGACGGTGTTCGAGAGCTGCGATACGCGATTGTCGATGTCGGCTCCCTCGGCGGGGGTTGGCTGCAGCAGATTAGCCACTGCACCGCGAGATGGCGGGCGTGGGCGGCGTCTAGCCCGAACATAGCCGGACGCGACCGAAATGGAACGATATGCGCAACTACCGACAAAATAAACTTCTTACATTTTGTATACGATTGTTGCTAATTTGGAAACGAATTAACTGTCCAAATCTAGTATAATATGTTTTGGCATTACATTCGTTATCATATTAACATAAATTATTTATTTACTTTATTTACCTGTCGAAGTCCGGCGGTAAATTTAGATTGTTGCATAATAATTTTTCCATGACCATGACAGAAAATAGACTTTTCTACATTTAATTCATGTACCTATAGAAAGTAAGACATTTACCGCATGTTCGTGTAGAAAGTACTACTACTTTCCACACACATGCGGAAACTGAGTTTTTCAATTGAGTAGATCATCAGGTCAAAAATGATTTTTAAATGATTTTTTAAGTGTTTCTAAATGATCGTATAAAAAATAATGAGTAAACATAAGCAGAAAGTATTTTCGCCGATCTTACACAGTTTTGCTCTTGTAACTTTCTGCTTTAGGGGCTTAAATAACTATATCTACCATCAGCATTGTAATTATATCATTACATCCCTGTACCAAAAATGTAATGAGTCATTTACCGCCCTAAGGGATAAAGAAAAATGTAACATTGTTGTTATGATTCAGATATACAAAAATAACATTTTTAAATTATTATTATGACAATTCCACTCATAATTTTTCATCCAATCAAATGACAGTATTTTGCTAAATTGAACCAATCACAGTAGTACTACAGCGACAATTTCACTAGTGAAAATTGTCGCAAATCGTTGCTTAGATATAACGTTTGTTAACTATTTTGAGTAGTTTAATATTGTTGAATTTTATTTGACTTTGTTTACTCTGCTTAAAGATGTTAAGTTAAAACTTTGCTTTGCATGCCTAGTCAAAAAAATAACATATTGCCTGCCTAGGCAGGTAATGAAAAAAACGTGAGTGTCTAGTTACTTAGGAACATAAAATACTGACTGAATATGTAAGTCAAATATTTCTTTTAATTTAAATTAATTTAAAATATGTATTATTTGTTAATAAGTTTCAGATAAAATGTTATACGTAACACGTCAGTAAAGCGTCGTACAGAATTCGTAGACTGTTTCAAGCCTCACTATCGCTCGGTATGAAACTATCGACTCATCCTGTAATTGAATGCTTTCCTGACTTTTTACTTAACTAACTATTATTTTAGTGTTGTTGGATTGGTAGCATTACTTGACAAATAACCTTGTAATTAATACAAAAAGTAATTGTGATTATAGACAAAAAACAATTGTAAAATCTAGTTCAAGTTTCTAGCCAAAATAGTATAATATAAAACAAGTTTTAGTACATAACTAACTATTAGACATCCCAATCTGTTTTGAGAACATAACCGTAAAATATTTTCAAATAACAAAAATAGACTAAATTTTATTGAACTTTCTATGTTGTTCATTTTGTCTTTATAAAAATGCATATCTAAGTAAAACAAGATGTTAAACTCGGGTAAAGAGAATATAAGACGCAAAAGCAACTAGTTACGATTTTGAACAATCTGCAAAAATAAATTTGGACATTTATTGCCATTTCATATACTCTTACCTCACATAGGAATTTAATAGCATCACTCCAACAATTTATTAAAAATGTACTTAAACACATTGGCTGATAGCACAAGCTCTGTTTTTGGGTGTTTTAAGAGCACGGTTTTAATATGTTAGAGATAGCTAAAGCACTCAAAAACATTTATTTGTAAAAATTAATTTCATTTTTTTGTTCTCATTCTTGTACTTGATTTAAAACTGTGATAATGATTTTTGTAATGTTCTTTTTAATGTGTTAATTGTTAAGAGTTGTTGTAATTTTTATACATTTTTGACTATTTATTCTTTTAATTTATGACTAATTATGTTAAGTTTTTTTAAACAATTTGTTTATGTCAATTATTAGACGTTGCATGTAAGTTTTTTATGTCTGAGTTTTTTTTTTAAATAAGTCTTATTGTTATTTACTTTCTAGATCCCTGAAGAAGGCGATGGTTATAGCCGAAACGTCGGAATTGTAATATTTTAAAAATAAATTAGACTGATATTCTAATTATCTAAGTTTCTTCACTCAAAAACATTGCTCTTAAAACAGGCAAAAACAGAGCTTGTGTTACCAGCCAATGTTATTGAAACAAATGATACGTTTGTTGATTTTTATATGAAATACTCATACGCGAATGAATATAAATGAAAACAGTGATTATATCGAGGAAACTGCGTGTCCTTAACAACATTTTTGCGCTGTAAGGTTGAAGCAGTGAATGGTACAGTGTATGCGACTATGCGAGTGAAACCGAAGAAACTATCTTAATTAAGAGAACTGTTGGGAAACGAACACTGATTGCACGCTCTTGTGCACCTCGCTTCGAGCGGTTCAAATGTCTGTCTATGTCTTGCTGTTGTCTGCATGTCTGTTATGGTTTGTTCTGTAATGGTCTGTAGCTTGCATACTGTACTGATCATTATCCGATATTAACTCTGTAGGTACTGCTAGTTCATCTAATATTACTGAAATAAATTACTTGCTAAATAAGTAAATCATGAATTGAGTTCATGTTGCCATGTTGACTATTATTGCTGTTTTCATGTTTTAACTTTTTACTTGAAAAAAATCTGATGTGGACACCACATGACTTCCTTGTACGCGTATTAAACTATAGATATGTTTTTAATTGCTTTTTTTTTCTTGTTCTAAACCATAGCAAACTTAATTTAAAAAAAAAAACAAAAAATATATAATATTTAAATTTAGATATCTCGCTTATGCAAAAGGCTAATTTAAAAATTCTTAATGTGCTAAACGCAGAATTTAATTCTCTAAAACTTTTATTTGCAGCATTCATTTCTAAAATTAAAATAATACCATTTTTTTCAAGGGAAACTGTTAGCAGCTTCATGTAATGTGCCACTTCCGGTTAGTCTATTTTAACCAAAATCTATTATGTTATTTCCATTGATATAGTAGTCTTATATACCAAATTTGGAAAGTTTTAGATTATATTTGAATATAGTTTTTCATGAAAATCTATTATAGCCTTCAAGTAAAGTACCACTTCCGGTAGTTGTATAATGACCAAAAAGAGAGGTGCACAACTAGATGTTATAACAGTCCTAAATATAAAGTTTCAATTTTCTACGGCTTACCGTTTTTGAGTTACATACGTACGTACAGACGGCATGACGAAATTAGTCAAAATGGATTCAGGGAGGGCCAATTTCCGTTGAAATCTGAGAACCGAAAATATTCGCGATTACAATACTTCCTTTACTTCGTACAAAGAAGTAAAAAGACAACAAAATATTCTTGTTGATTGCATTTATTATTTAAAACATTATTAGAGATGACGTTTTGAGTCTTTGATTGAACTCATCTTCAAGTCGAATGAAGTACAAAAATTGAACATACTTCAAAGTCAAACAATATTGGGAATGAATGATAGAGCAACCTTGATATGTTTACGAATAATAAATTATTATGCACGTTGTCAGTGCGTTGTCATAGCAATCTCGATATGATTGGCCACAACCAGTGAGAAATAAACTGTTTTATCTATAAAAAAACGAACATGTAATGAATATACTACTTAGTGGTCGTAGAAAACATTATGATGAATATGTTTACACAGCATAAAAATTTGTGACAATGACGCTACTGTACTAAATTCATTGTTTAACTTTTTTTAATAAATAATATTTAAAAGTTTTATAAAATAAATCTATAGGGTATTTTAGAACATATAACCAAATTGTGGGATATGTTTATTTGGAAGATAATTAGCAATATTAATATCACTTTTTTTTGTCACATGTAAATACTTCTTCATTTTGACGATTTAGTTAACCAATCAAAATCTGAATAAAATACTCGTATGTCTTCTACAATCACACTGTAATCTCTCACCGAACGAAATTGTATACTCTATTGTACGAGTAGCTAAGAATACAGTAAATGACACTGCGATTGAAATCATTTTTAATATGGAAGAATTCAGTAGCATTGAAAATTATAAATAGCAACACCTTATTATATATCAAAATATTTATATATAAAATTAAAATAAATCATTACGACTTTTACCCATTACTGGATGTGGCACTCTGCCGTAGCAGATTTCAGTAAGTGATATATTTCTTCGCGGCAAGTGCGGTTACCAGCCGTCAAGTCGCGGCCCTCAAAGATGACAGTGGAGAGGGAGCCCCAGGGGTAGTTTAAACATGGTGAAAATTGTTTGTCGATTGTGGGAATCAAACCCAAAATATTTATATCATGCATAAAAAAAACTGTTGCACGAAATATAATTGTAAATATTTTTGTATTATTTTGATTATACTTAATGTATAACTTATTTCTAAATAGATTTCTGCCATTAAAGTTCAAGAATTAATATTATTCAAACAAAACAAATTAAATACGTCAATTTAACGAAAATCAGAAAAAACTGATGCAGCAATGCCAAACTATTAACTATGTAACCTTGTCTTCATTTTAACGTTTTGTTCGCCAATCACAATTAAAATATGCTTTTTCTACTTCCGTTAGGAAATAGACGTTTTATTTCACTTATTTGAGTTAGGTAATGAACTGCATTATTTAACTAGTGAAATAATGAGGTAACATAGCAACACAAAAAAAACTAAGATATCTTGGTAAACGAATTCTGATGTGTTATTCTTTTATTTTTTGAATTTATAACTGTCATTAATATGTCAAAATTTTCTAATTTCAAAAACGCTCATTCGTATTTATTACAACGGAAGTAGAAAAAATATTGTATGAAACTAGTAAGGAAATAAAGTTAATACCTTACTTATGTGTTTACATAACTCGGTTTCATAAATAGCTTATTATACTTGGCAATAGACGGAAAATTGTTTATTTAAAAAAATCAAGTTATATCAAATACTTTGTGACTTACCTCAGTCCCACTCATTCAGGATGAATTAAAAGTATCTACAATATAAGATTTAGTTGTAATGTAGACATAGTTTCATCCATAACCAAATTCCAATAAATTCACGTAACATTAAACCAAATGAAACCTTAAAGAATTGTTGTTTTCCTCACAAAGCCCCATCCTACATCCACTTCGTTATCTTCAACTCGATTACCGTGTGCAGGGCAGGGTGTGCAGCACTGTGATGATGACATTACCGCGCGCCCTCAGCAGCCCTTTGTGCCTCTGCAGCCGCTGACCGAGCAGGATTGTCGCAGGACACAGCACAAGCGGCAGGAAGGAAGTGCAGCGCCAGTGAGATGACCCAGAGGAACGACACCGCTTCAGCTTCAGCTTCAGCTGTGATTGGAGATAAACTAATGAGTGTGTGTGCATGTGAGGAATGCAAAGTTGTGTAATGTGTGGAGCAATGGTGGAGTTTGGATAAAATTGTGGAAAATTATTTTACTTTGTTTCTTTAAACAGTCAGGGGCGTTCCAACCCAGGGTTCTTGGGGTTCCCAGAACCCGGGCGCAAGCATAAAAGGGCGGCAGACGGCAAAAAGTTAAAATAAATATGAGTATATTAAAAGAACACAAATACTACGTCTTAATATTATTTGTAAAATAAATAAAGTAATTAAATGAATATCAAATGTAGGTACCTACTATCGTACTAAGGCCTTTAATTACAAAAGATCGCGAAGTAATGTGATTAATGTTTGAAATATAAAGTTAACTGTCAAGAACAAATCTTGACGGTTATAGTGACAGCTTCTGTTTCTATGACAAAGCTGTCACAAAAAATCATAATTAGTAGGCGATTTTCTCGAACTATTTTCATTAATTTCTCTAATTTGTGGCATTAAAATGAAGTAATCTGTATGAAATAATGTGTGTGGATAGGTCTAGTATGGTCATGTGCAATATTATACCATAATTTTTTACCGGACACTTTTTATTTACAAAAAACTTTTTTCCCATGTTATTTCCCTATGCCAACCTTTACGTGGAACGCGCGGTATAGTTTGAGTATTTAAGTATTTTTATTGTAAATTTAATTTACATGTATTGATATGTTATTTTGTTATTTGTCTAATTGTTTGTGCTATTATATGCAATTGTAAAATGTAAACTATATAGTTTTAATTAGGTTTAGGTATATTAGAATGTACCTATGTAGTGAACTAATTTCTTTTTGTTTTTTTTTGTATTTTTATTTAATTTTATGAGAAACTATATAATAAAATATTTATTTAAAAAATAGTTATTTTTCTAGACAAACAATGTTCTATTATTCTACGCTAAGGTGAATAATATTATTTGTCATGAGTTTGCTTATTGCTCTAAATCTACACGCAAGTTTCGCATAGTACGGCGTGTCGGCTTACTGCCTTACCCTTTCTGTATCGTAGAGCATAAAATTCCACGTATTTTGAGTACCATATCGCATTTTTGTGCTCCAAAATTTTTGCCTGCGGCGCACGCCCCGGGGCGCCACATTCTGCTTCAGAACCCAGGCGCCAAGTACCCCAGATACGCCCCTGTAAACAGTGAACAACGTTTACTACACTTTGGATCGATATTTCAATTTCTTACCAAATAAAATGGTAGCAAAAATGACAGTGTATATATTTTATCATAATTTGATTTTAGATATGTTTTTTTTTTATATATTTAAGAAAATTATAGAGGTATTTCGGCAGCTAAGGCCACTAATACCCCGATACATTGGTTATTTACACATATTTAATTTATATATCATTTGTAAGGTTACAGTGTTTTAGGTAATTGGTGATATTTTTTATGTTTTGTGGGTTGTTTGTTAACGCTAGTTTTAATGTGGAAGGTATATTATGTGTTTGCCTGTGTGCAGTGTATTTGTTACATTCTATTATAATGTGTGTTACCGTTAGTTGTGTGTTGCACGTGTCGCATAGAGGGGGTTGTGTTTTTTGTAGTAGATGGCTATGTGTGAGGCGAGTATGCCCAATTCTTAGTCTGGTCAATATTGTTTGGAGTTTTCCTTCTTCGGGTACTGTCCACTCTTGGGTTTCTTCTTTTATTTCCCTTAGCTTGTTGTTAACTGTTTGTGACCACCTATATATAGATATGTTTTATTTGTCTAACAAATTAATTTTTGCAGGAACATTGTTAAAAGATTTGTTGAATTTCTTGAATATACTCGTATTATAGAATGTATTTCAAAATTGTTGCAAACAAATTATTAAATAAATAAATAAATAAATCATCACGCCTTTTACCTATTACTGTGTGTGGCACTCTGCCGTAGCAGATATCGGTAAGTAATATATTTCTTTGCGTGAAGTGCGATTACCAGCCGTCATATTAGGGCGCCCAAAGATATTAGTAGAGGGGGAGCCACAGGGGTAGATATTATTTGATATATTGAATAAAACGCATTTTTATCGAATATCGCTAAAATAATTGCATATTGCTTGAAGCAAACATTATTTGTGCCACTCGATTGATAAGTGATATTTATTTAATTTAATTAAAGTTGTGTAGCAGTTCTTTCAGTGTTTAATGTTTACTAAGTTTTATTCATTACTGTAACCTATCATATCAGTGGCACGAAAAATGTTTGTTTCAAGTAATGTGCAATTATTTTTACGAATTTCGGAAAAATTATTTTTGGGTTGTAATCAGTATATACAATAATATATATCTTTAATTTTTGCAATTATTTTTAAACACCCTGTATTGTCGACGTTTAAATCGTTCAACTATATTGCATCTGACCTATATTAGGACTAAACAAATAAAAGAATGCATATGTTTACTGAGCATACACTTGGTATAATCCAAATAAATATAGGTAAGATATAGTCTAGAATGACTGGCGTTTGATTTGTTTGTCACTGAGAGGTTATGTAAAATTATTATGTATAAATTTTCAAACATGAAACATAAAATTGTTTTACACTTTGGTTATTACTTAAAAAATCATTTTATTTTGCAAAAAAACCTTAACAACATAACTTTTGATAAGAAAATAATTAAAATAATGTCTTTAAAGTTTGAATTTCATGGTTTTAATAGTAAAAAATTTTATTAAATGAATATATGATTCATTGTCAAGTCAAAATGTGAATGTTTTATACAATAAGAGATACATTTTAAAATAATAAAAATCAACACAAGTAAATAATCCTGGAGACACACTTAGATTATTTTATTTAATTAAAGCCAAGAAAACCAAACTTTAAAGAAATTATTAATTTTTTCCTTATCGAAATAAAATTTTCGGCTTAAACAAATTTAGCTTTAATTTAAACAAAATAACATTGTTTTGATTTTGACGGACAGTAGATATAACCTGCATTTAAGTCAGGCCTGTTTTCATTATATTTAAGTACACTTTGGTCGTTTAGTAAAGTTGTAAAAATGTCAAACAAAAGTTTGTCAGTTTAGTTCTCATTGCTCAGCTAATGGAAAATTATTATAAATATATTTTTTGTATGGTAAAGGTAGGTATTTAGTTTTATAACATAAGCTAGATAATTATGAAATTAAACTCTAACCTAACTAATAAATATTAAAATAAATCTATTTTAAAAGTCTATTGATTCTGTCAGTGTACCACCTTCAAATTATATTATTTTTCTTTAATAACAAATTTAAACTCAAAGTAAATGAATGCGATTTAGGAAAAATATAATAACCAATTTTAATTCTTGTTTGTCAATATAGTATACCGAAAAATATAATCATGCTGAATCCGCTCCTGCTCTGTAAAAAAAATTGTCGTCTCGCGGGTGTATAGAAAGTAAACTACACATTACATAAATTGTAAAATTACAGCACATAGCTCAGTGACAACATTAATTAATAAAATTACTCTAATTGTTACGACTTATCTCTGATTATTCTCGAATATCTCCGACAAATAACTGACGTGAAGTAAGCAATGTTTCCTTGAAGAGTCAACTGAAACGCGGCGTTTACGTTACACAATTCACATTAGTTGCAAAATGATTGCTCACTGAGGATATGAGCTTGTATACTCTGTGTAATCGCAAGCTGACTGAAGTGAGGTTTAGACAATGTTTGATAGGAAAGTTTGTTGCGTGAAGTGTACATGGTTTGCCTTCCTTTTTATGATTATGTTTGTTATGTCTGCCATTGCTTAGCGTTATGAAATAAGATGTTTTGCTGAAAAATATGTCAAGACTAAATGAATAATATTGCAGAATTTGTTGCTTTTGAATGATTTTACTTTATGGCCAAGAAATATAATTATTGATATAACGCAACAGGCGTGGTAAATATAACTTTGCCTGAATACCTTCTAAATGTACCAAATTAGATCCAGGAGTAACCTAGGTACCGTAGGAATCAAATAAATGGTGACATATTTTACTTTTATAAACTGTTTTTATTGCTTTTATATCAGTTATAAACATAAAAATTAGTACTAATTTATTTGTTGTACTATATACTCATATTAGATATTATTATGGGATAGATAGCCCAATGGCAACACATTGGTATATGGATTTGAGAATTCAATTCCCGCAGCCAATATTATACTGAAAACAGTTCAACAATGTAGTCTATTGTTAAACTGTATTTGGTAATATTTTATTTTGTAAGATTGGTACTACTACGCAGCCAAACGTTAAATGTCATTTCAAAATAATAACCTAAAATATTTTAAAATGATCTTTTATAAAAATTTGAAGGTATTATATATATTTCCAATGACAAATAATTATTTTATAAAATAAATAAATAAATATATCATCATACCTTGGCACTCCCCCGTAGCAGATCTCGATAAGTGATTTATTTCTACGTGTGAAGTGCGGTTATCAGTCGTCAAATCACGGCCCTCAAAGATGTTAGTGAAGAGGGTGCCACAGGGGTAGATTTAATTTGTTGAAAATTGTTTGTCGGCTGTCGGATCGAACCAGGGTTCTCAAGATTATTTTATAATAACTCAATAAGAAGATCAATGTAAAACTCCAATTACAATTTGATAAGCTATAACATAACCTGAGAATTTAAATAATCAAAGTATCAACATCTTTATTTTCAGATTTTATACTATAACTACATAATTTGCACGAAAATTACTAAATTACTATTTATAAACATATAAATAGTTAAGCAGAAAAGTGTGCCTTAAAATTTTCAAATATATTCTCCGAAATTTACAGTTGAAAACCGTCAAAATTTATTCGGAAGCGTTACCATATGTCATATAAATCCCTAGATTGTAGTTCGTTTTTTTTACAATTGTAAAATTTCGATGAAATAAATGCCGCAAAGTAAAATAGTATATTATACTCGTGTAATACGACGATTGTCACACTCGTGCGGCAATACATCGTCTTATAAAACTCGTACAATAATATACTTTTATACCACACTAATATTACCCCTGTAG
This sequence comes from Pterostichus niger, assembly GCA_947425015.1. NCBI lineage: Eukaryota > Metazoa > Arthropoda > Insecta > Coleoptera > Carabidae > Pterostichus > Pterostichus niger. The sequence continues at coordinate 7,976,502 of OX380345.1, read as the reverse complement.
CTCCTCCTCTACTAACATTGTGGCTCATGATTTAAGAGCTGGTAACTGCACTTTACGCTAAAAAAATATATCATTTATATTGAGATCTGCTTCGGGAGAATGCCACATCTAATAATAGGTAAAAGGCATGATGATATATTTATTTATTTATGATACTTTGTACAATAAAAACTGAATTCCGGACTCACCGAGCGGCAGTGTTGTAATTAATATAATTTTTAACTCGCGTGGGATTCGAACTCGGGCTCTCTGGATTCAAATTCCACAGCACTATCTGCCAGATTTATTTCTTCTAGATATCTTTTAGAAGTTTTGTTTATTTACTTTACAAATAAAGAACGAACAAAAAGTGATCGCCGTTCGATCAAACCGGCCGAGAATTTACTTCCTGTCTGGTTATCTATAGATACCTTTTTCAAGTATCTTAACCACCAATAAATTTACAATTAAAACATCACGTCTATAAGTCGTTTCGAATAGGTACCAATAACTTGTATTATTCTACTTTGCTTTACTACTAATTTATACATACATAGTTTATACCTGCCATTTTCTGTATTTATGTTTTTGTACTTTATCCTGTAACTATTTTTTTATGAACTGTTTGAGCAATAAAACAATTCCCTATTATTATTTAAGAATAGCTGAATAATAAATAAAGTACTTACTTTATATATGTGTTATTTAGTATTATGTATTGAAACAACAAAAATGATTTTATTTTCTTATTTATTACTCTGTAACAACAGAAAATTTATAACGACGGTTCTTGGAATCCGAAGAATACAGATTTCGTGTTATTTTTTGATATATGTAAGTTCAAATCAGTAAGGTATGAATTCATCAACATCAACCATAAAAGTACAATAATAATTGTATTCTATGGTCATATAGAATTTGGATTGTTTTAACGTAGTTCGTGGTGATTGGCTGAAGCCCGAGATAAATGAGTTTGATGTCAGGTCGCACTAAAAACATTCAGTATACAGGGTGATTCTGAGAAAACGAACCCCCCCCCCATAACTTTTTTATTATAAGATCTAGAAAAATTTTCTTCATATGGAAGTTTTAGTATATTAAATATACTATTTTATGACACATATAGAAATACTTTTATTTTTTAAATGGGAACCTAGAATTATTTTATTAATATAAAAACCGCCATTTTTGCTCTTTTCAACAATGTATTACTTGTCATAAATGTACATGAAAAAAATCGAGATAAATAAGATAATTGAGAAATGTCAGAAATTATTTTTATTCAACTATTCTAGGAGGCTATACGAAATTAAACAAAATATAACAATGTAAAATGAATGACAAAACACGTGAAACAAGTAACAACTAAATATCTGCATTGTTGTCATTAATTTTACCTTGTTACATTTGGTTTAATTTCGCATAGCTACCTAGAATTGTTGAATAAAAATAAATTCTGACATTTGTCAATTATCTTATTTATCTCGATTTTTTTCATATACATTTATGACAGGTAATACATCGTTGAAAAGAAAACAAATGGCGGCTTTTATTTTAATAAAATAATTCTAGGTTCCTATTTGAAAAATAAAAGTTGATAGTCGTATAATGTAAACCTGACATTATAAAAAATTTCTATATGTGTCATAAAATAGTACATTTAATATATTAAATTTCCATATGAAGAATTTTTTTCTGTTTCTTATAATAAAAAAGTTAAGGGGGGGGGGTCGTCTTCCCAGAATCACTGTATAGAGATCCGCATACCCATTTACTAATAATTATTAAAATACGATTCCATTTTGGCAATTTACAAGAGCAAAACGGCTTTAGTTCTATTATTGTTCGCTTTTTGTCAATTCCACAAAGTAGTTATAATAGGTAATAGGCGCCGATATTCATCTTCGTGTCTCTCACGAGAAATTCAAATCGGGCGCCGCCCCTGAGCGAAAAACAAAAAAAAAGCGTCATTGTTTCCAATGTTTCGTGCTAGAGCGCACGGCATGTTTGCATACCGGCCGTCTAGACAAAAATCGAATATTAAACGAAACGTGCTACCAGGGGAAAATTCCCCAAAATAAGCTAACATTATTTCAACTATTCCATAAATTTTGACAATGTGTTATTATCCGACTATTGTGGCTGTCAGAAATCGGAGCGATGTGGTTTCAATCCTGCGCTAGTTGAAGATATTCTGCCTAATTGTGAATTAATGATGCTTGAGGAATCACGCACTACCTTGAGAATCTTTCACAAAAAATATTTTTTACTTCTATAATTTCTTATATCAGATTTATATTCAAGTCCAAATCGATATTACAAAAAAAAAAACATTAATACAGATAATAAGATAAACTAGTTCAGCAATAAACTATTTTGACAGTCCAGGCAAGTTTTAAAGATGTACAGGCAGATTCATAAAACAAATACCATGTTAGTTGCAAATTTAACTATGTTTCTAATTCACGAAAATAACTACTCGTAAGTGATTCTTCTTTTTCTTTGATAGCACTACAGCCCTAATCGGGTCTGGGCCTACCGGACACACCGAGCCGCAGTTTTTACACTGCCGGTTTTCGTTGTCGAATGCTACATTATTTAAGGCGTATAAAGTGACTAGCTTATAGCGCCCGAGTGTGATAAATACATGTAGCCGTATTTTATATTTAACGTCAAATCACACATTGTCGACAGGCGGATTCGAACTGATGAACCTTGGTTCGGGTGACGTCACAGTATGTTAAGAGATGTACCTTAACACGCTCGGCCACCGCGCCTGTACTCGTAAGTGATAAGGTGGCAAAAATACAAACTAATATGATGCAAAAAGCAATAAATAAAACACCAAATTTTTTAACAATCTCTATTCTGGTTTTTTTTTAGGTAAAGAAAATGAAATGAAAATATTCTTTTAATAATTGGAAACTTGGCTTTCTTAATAAATATTTTTTAAAGCAATAATTAACAACGTTTCAATCTTAGATTGGGAATTATCAATTATTGTTTTAAAAAAATGATTTACTATTACAGCCATTAAAGTTTTTAATTAAAAATATTTTAATTTTATTTTCCTTACTTTAAAACCATCTTTCCGACTTATTCTGTTTTATAAATAGGTCTAACCAATAATTTCTATTCGGAACAAAATAAAATTTAGCCAACTCCCAGTTGTATTCCCTTTATGCATTTTCCTGTTATACATTTATTTGGTCATGAGTTTATTTATTTATTTATGTTACACTGTATAACAGGAACTTAATCCCAATTACAGTACAAGGTCCGCACTCACCGAGCCGCAGTGTAGTAGTTTATATAATTTTAGCTTGAGTGAGATTCGTACTCGGGATCTCCGGATTCGAATTCCGTATCGCTATCCACACCACCGTACTGACGGACAATAACTTGTACACAATTAACAATAACTTGTACACAATTGTGCATTTTGTTGGAAGTTGGACTCAAGAGGATTCGAACCTTTAACGTTTATGAAGCAAATGTGCTACTAAATACAACTGTCATCATGATACGAGTAACATAACGCTACATCCCATCAAATGTTTATACAGTAGGAAAATTCAGTCCAACTATTGGTAAACATTTTATTTTATTTTAATGTCATCAGCGGGTTTTGAACTTGTGAAATTTTAGTTGTGATACGATCGTCCTACCCATGGGCCACAACTGCCTTTAAATGGAACAAGTAATAGTATATTACATAACGAGAATTGTAACAAGCACTTTACGTGCGAGTGAAAAAGTTGCGCACGAACCTTGGCGAGTGCAGTAATTTCACGAGTAATATAATTGCGTTACAATTCGAGTTGTGTATTATACTTTATCTACGACCATAAATAATAATAAGAACGATTACAAAATATTTGTTAGGTTATATCCATCTACTGCCAAACATTCATACAACATACGAGTATTATCTGCTATACTGTTTTTAATTTCAATTTTAACTCCGTTTCTAATTCATATAAATAACTAATAATTGTCACTAAATATTAAAATGAAAAGAATATAAGATATTATAAAACACTAACAATAACTAAATTTATTTAAAAACCCTTATTCTTTTTTATAAATAGCTCTGTCAATAATTTAAATTCGGAATAAAACTAGTTAGTCAACTTCAAATTTATAAATTTGTATTAATCAAGCTATTTACCCAATTTTATCTGTAACAGGTCTGCACTGCATATGTTATTAAAATAGTTATTGTTGTTTTAAGTGTGCAAAATGAGTATTTTTTTTTGCGTGTGAGGATGTTACTTTTAGTAGAGACAATAAAAGTCATTCGAACGCGCCAAAAAACAAGAATTTGGCCCACGAAATACAAACAACATATTTTCTACAACTGTAAATAAAGAATAATACAATAATTATTCGATTTATTTAAGTAAATTGAAGGAAAACAATCAACAATAATATTAATTTGATACTATTGATGTGTTGTAACTAATGAAACCTGACAACAAATAATTTGGGATTTTACGCGAGATACTCATTTTGAGCACTAGAATACGAAACAGTGCGCAAAATACTTATTTTGCGCACTAGGGTGCAAAATACGCGTTGTCATGGTAATGTAAATAAAGAAAAAATCACGTACTTCGCGCATTGATATTAGTGAAAAAAATGAACATTTTTTGACAGTTGTAGAAAATAGCTATTTATGAAACTAGTAAGGAAATGAAGGTTATTACCTTACGCATGTGAAATTTGCAGAACGAGGCGTAGCCGAGTTATGTAAACATATAAGTAAGGTAATAATCTTATTTCCTTGCTAGTTTCATACAATAGTTTTTCTACTTCCGTTCTAATAAATACGAAAGAGCGTTTTTGAAATTATGAAATTTTGACATATTAATGACAGTTATAGATTCAAAAAATAAAAGAATAACACATCAGAATTCATCTACCAAGATATCTTTTTTTTGTGTTGCTATGTTACCTCATTATTTCACTAGTTAAATAATGCAGTTCATTACCTAACTCAAATAAGTGAAATAAAACGTCTATTTCCTGACGGAAGTAGAAAAAACATATTTTTGAATCATAACTTTGAAGTCTTTGATCAATTTCAATATTTTGTTGAAATATATAAATAATTATAACTATTTTGACGAAAAAAAAATATGAATAGAAAATCTTAATATGATTTAAAGACGTTTGGCAATGGAAATAATACGAACATTTTTGATTGGAGTTAAGTATGTTTTATCTTTTAAGATGTATTGAAAAGAATTTAATTTTTGCACTTAAATAACACATATACCTTGCACAATTGCTGCTAACCACTAGTACAATCAATAATTACGAAATCTACAGCTTTGCCAGTTTTGCGCAACTCCTGATTCAAGATAATCATTTTTTTAGTGCGACGTAATAATATATTGTTTTGTTATTTTCTATAAATTCATAGTCTATTCAATTCACATTTTTGATTTGATGTGTGGTCTAGAAACCAAGTAGTTTATTTTCAAATCGAGTGTGAGACAATTTCGTCAATTCTCGTTTTCTAAAAAAGAAGTAAAAAATTTGCACTAATTTCTCGGTTGGACCGGAAGTTCTGGTGCCCAATTTCTAGAGTTTTTTCCAGCAAGTCACCGGAACATAAAATCACGACGCGATAGACCGACGGATCCATTCTCATGACTGCATTAATTAGCGAGGCGAGGCGAGGACGAGGCTTGCGAGTACAGTTTTTTTGCGAGCGATTTTCGAGCGACACGGTTGTAGTTGGCGGTGGGAAACCTCGTTGTGTGAAAGACAACTCGCTTCTTTATAATAATATAAATAGTTCCTGTGAAAAATGCTTCCAGCGATGAGGATTCTGCACGGTTTACCACAATTTGGTTCTAATCTCACATTCCAAACATAGAAAAAAGATTGAAACGAAATTAAATATAGATGCTCCCTAATTTAGCGCAATCAGGGGCTGTATTAAGCATTTGCAGGTAAACTAAAAAAGATACAAGGCCGGTTGAGTTAGCTAACTGTTTCTATATTATTATTTATTACTCTAAATAACAGGAACATAATCCAACTTTTAGTATCATCGTACGTATAAAATCAGATGCAATCATATTTTCTTGATATTTATTTATAGTATTCTGTACAACAGGAACATAATCTAAAATGCAGTATAGGATCCAGACTCATTGAACCGCAATATAGTAGCTCATCGTCAGTACGGTGGTGTGAATAGTGATACGGAATTCAAATTCGGAGGTCCCGAATCGCAGTCAAGCTAAATATTATATAAACTATCACACTGCGGCTCGGTGAATGCGGACCCTGTACTGTAATTGGGATTAAATTCCTGTTGTACAGAGTAAAATAAATATATATATGAGGTAGGTGATCCAGTGGTATGACCCGGGTTCGATTCTCACAGCCGACAAACAGTTTCACGTGCATAAATATATCACTTTGCGAGATCAGCTACGATGATAAATTTATTTATATATTTCTAGATGAGCGGGATTCGAATTCGGGAACACTGTACTGCCAGACAATATGACTATAGCTTATAGTGGAATTCGAAACATTAAAACACAACCATATTTTTGATGAAGTTAGCAAGATTTGAAGGCACGACTTCTTGCTTGAGAAGCAAATTTTATCTCGGTTTTAATCACTGCACTACAATTTCCTGAATATTCTGTTTATATTATCTAGTTTAATGTATATCTATAAAATTCATCTTCATATTGAAATTATTTTATACAGAAAATATTGGACGGTGCCGGCATTTGAATCTGGATTCTAAAAGAATGAATTAAAAATTCATACTCGGTCAAACGGTCTACTGCGGATCAACAATTTATTCAAGCGTCAATCTGTTGATAGCCATGATAATATATACTCCTAATTATTTAAATAAAATATGTATTTGCAATTGCAGATCTTAGTAGCTAGATGACAAAACTATATGTCACCTGTATCATTTATTTGTATTTGTTTTTTGCATACTTCAATATTGTAACTAAATAATAAAAATAAATATATCATCACGTGGGTAGTGTTACTTGTAAGTCATATTTTAATGTTATGTTCTTATTCGATTACTAGACCTCAGTAATTGTGAGTGTTGAGGAATGTTCAGCACAATATCTATCTTCTAAGTTATGGCGATGCACTTGGGAATCGAACTCAGGTTATATAATAAATGATGCCTTCAAACGTTCAATTAGCCATTTAAATACTTACAAGTATATTTTTATAAATTTTAATTGAATTTGAAGAAAATAAAGAATCAAGAATTCTTGTCAAGAAATATAACAACCCTTGTCTTGTTTTTGACAAGACCAAATATTTTTTATTTTATTTTATTTATAGAAAGAGCTATAAAAGTATTGAAATTTTGATACAAAAGTAAAACTACCCCCAAATAATTATTTAATTAAAAAAGACTAATTAGTTTAAAGAAGTGGTTGCAAATGAAGAAGCAATGCAACTTCTTCTAAATGTGTGAACAAATCGTGCAGAGCAAGCTTAGTGTCCATCGCCGAGTGGATTAAATCAAACTAACTAAAAATGTTTTGCTGTGTGTGAGCTTAATAAAGTGGAACTGATGCGATTAAGGCGTAATTATGTTTGATTAATGAACCCGTCTCCGTCTCGTCTCAGATACGGGACGTTGTTGCTGTTGTATCATCAGATCATTCCTTTTTTTTGCGTCCACAACCGCTCAAAATACTGGTTTCTACCAAGCTCTAAAAAGATATTTAATAGATTGTAAATAGTTTCATTATTACCGTGCATCTCTGCACACATTGCTAGCATATTATAATCAGTTTTACTGTCGAGGAGGTATGGATACTCATTTATTTATTTCTCGCCTTGTCACTGCCATTGTGGAATTTGTTTCTTTGTATATACCATTAAAATTTATTTATTTACAATACAACAACGAACTTATTTATGCCTGGTTGCACCCAGAGACACTTAAATACTAAGCATTTCTTAAATTTGCTGAAGGAATATTTCAATGTTTACAGCAAGTACAATTCATTCCTTATTATTGAATTTAAATTTGTATTAATCAAAAATAAGGATTTAAAAATGTAATCGGCTCAGTTTAGTTGCAATTTTTTACCTGTAAATAAATAAATAAAATAAATATATCATCACGCCTTCTACCCATTACTGGATGTGGTACTCTGCCTAAGCAGATCTCGGTAAGTGATATATTTTTCGAGTGAAGTGCGGTTACCAGCCGTCAAATCACGGCCCTCAAAGATATTAGTGAAGGGGGAGCCACAGAGGTAGATTTAAATTGGTGAAAATTGTTTGTCGGCTGTGGGGATCGAACCAAGGTTCACAAGATCCACAGGCCGACGCGATACCACTGAGCCACCTACCCCATTTCTCAATAGTAAAAGTAATAATTATATTTATTATAGTTTGAATCTAAAATTTTCTCCTAAAATCGTGTTGCAGGCTAAAATCTTTTTAGAGCTAAGTTTTAGATAAAAACTTGACAGTTATTCAATTGAAAATATTGCACAACGAAATAAAATATAAATTCCATTTGGTGAAGAACAATTTTAATAAACTGTAGTGCGTTATATTTTGCGTGTAAATTGCTATTACCAGTCGTCAAATGAAGGCCCACCAAATATGTAGTGGCGAGAGAACCACAGGGGTTATTTTAATGTGAAATAAAGTTTGTCGGCTGCGGGAATCGAACTCGGGTTTGTAAATCCGGAAGTCGACATGCTTCCACTGATCTAATTACCACATATAAAAATACAGAAAAACTACAGAACTGCGGTACCCAAAATTGAAAAAATATATTTATCATAATTACTGGATATGGCACTCTGACGTAGCAGTAGTAGGTGGTTCAGTGGTATCGAGTGGGCCTGTGGATCTTGAGAACTCTGGTTCGATCCCCACAGCCGACAAACAATTTTCACCAATTTAAATCTACCCTTGTGGCTCTCCCTCCACTAATATCTTTGGGAGCCGTGATTTGACGGCTGGTAACCGCACTTCACGCGAAAAAATATATCGCTTACCGAAATCTGCTTAGGCAGAGTGCCACACCCAGTTATGGGTAAAAGGCGTAATGATATATTTATTTATTTTATTTATATTTACGTAGCAGATTGCAGTAAGTAATATATTTAAGCGCGTGAAGAGCGGTTACCAGTCGTCAAATTACGAGTCTCAAAGATGATAGTGGAAAGCAGTGCCGGATTAACACTAGGCTGGGCCCTAGGCAATCGCAAACGTGGGGCCCCCGCACCCCTCCCTCGACATGAAAATACAACAACTAAAATTTAAATAAACTTTATTCATAATTCAAATAAACAGTGAACATAAAACTTGATATATAATTATTTATAAAGAAAAACAAACATTTGCAATTACTACTCCAATGGTCAACTCAGAAGAAGCGAACTGTACAAATTTTTTTTAAATTCATTTTGCGGGGCCCCTATTTGACGGGGACTCCTAGGCAATTGGTCAATCCAACACAGGTGGACAGGAGCCACATAGGTAATATTAATGTGGTGACAATTGTTTGTCGACTGTGGGAATCGAACCCATGTTTTACCTTGTAAATAGCAAATCTAAATTAAAAAAAAAATTATTTAATTTGAATGATAGGTACCTACCGAAGGTAATAAAATAACTTTGATAAGTAGGTAAAAAATGAATAATTTACTGCAATCAGAAGTAAAAGCAGTGTAATATGTAACGTGAAAGCAGCTAATAGCGAATTGAAAAATTTCCATCGGACACCGTTGTCATCGCGCTACGCCTCAAAGGGGAAAACGGACAAATGAATAACGCACAAGTAAAAACCATTACCGCGAGTAGATAACCAGGGCTTAATCACCGGCAAACCAGATATCTCCCCCATTGTTTTAACCTCAATAATAACAGCGCAGCACGGGAACAAAAATGACTTCCGCTCTGTGCTGTGTGCTAGCAAAGTGCTCATCGTATGCCGCCTCTCGCTGATAGCAGCCTGCGCTATCGCGGCGCGGGGAAAATGGCCGACGGTGTCACAGAGCGTGAAATGTTACGCTGCCTTTGCTTTTGAATAACAATGGCCGAACGGTCCGTGCCTTCGTGTGTCTGAGACACTGGACCATTGTTGAGTTCATTGTCGCCGCTATTGTTTCACACTAATTGTAAGAGAAAAGTTGCTGCTGGTGCTGCTGCTGCTGTTGCTGCCTGAAACAGCTGATCGTTGAAGAATTGAAAATATTTTATTGATGTAGCATATGGATTTCTATTTCATTTACATTTTATTATTAAGATTCTTTGTTTTACGACACAAGTATAAATTTCAAATGACACAAGAACAAGAAGTAAAAGTTACAGCTTGATGGACAGATGTTTACATTTTTTCTAGCGGGTAACAAGTTACTTTATAAAATGGACACACACGTTGCTAATTAATAATATGCATAATTTAGTTCTCGAATTTAATTGTAGTTCACACAAGTTTTACACAATGTAAAAATATTTCTGCCGTACATATACGAGTATAGTAGAACACCTTCAATGTTCAACAAAAATATGTTACTTAGGTATTATAAATAGATGGCAGGTGACCAGTTTTGGATTGTTCGCATATAACTAATAAATATATTCGTTATTCATGGAGATCTCAGTTTTTCTTATATAACTGTTTTATATAAGATACAAAATAGCAAAATAGACTTTATGTGTTATTTCTGGTTTCAGACTAATTGTACTAAATTTTATATTTTAAATAGAACATACTATTTTCAGATAAACTTTTCTTCAAAGCACATACAAAAGTCACATTTTACATTAAGAAAAAAATATATAAGGGGCAATTAATATATGACATTTTGAAATAATAGTAATAAACGCTACCATAAATCAATTCTTAAAACAATAGAATTATTACGAATTTAAGAAAAATTAAGGTAATATAATATATAAAATTATAGTTACATTTTTTTAATAAATAATTTTATGTTTTTTAACAATAATTCTATTGAATCAAGCTCCCACACTACTAACATCTTTGAAAGTCATGATTTAACAGCAGGTGACTGCAATTCACGCGAAGATATATATGACTTACCGAGATCTGCTACGGCGGAGTGCCACACCTAGTACTGGATAAAAGGCGTGATGATTTTTTTCTCCTAAAATTATTTATTATAGTGTAAAATATTAACTAAAATTTAATAAAATTTACCTACAACAATTCTATTGTTGAAACAATTGTTTTATTGCCCTGTTTATACTTTTGATTTAAAAATATCAATTTTCAAATATCTGCCATTTTATATTTTCTTAATATAACATTTAACTTTTTTATTTGTGAAACATATATATGTATGACAACAATCTGTATATATACTAAAATGCAATTGCGAAATTATCACAATAAAGTATTTGCTTTGGTATATATATTTATAAAATATTCTTATTAATATTAAAAATCTGTACCATTAAGTAGTGATATTCACTTCGAAAGCTATTATAAGGTACAAACCACCATTTAATTCTGACTCAATACACAAAGTTAAATCAATGACAACTTCACAGAAACTAAAGAAAATAAGAAATGAGTATTCATTCATATAATAGCTCAATAATCATAATAAATCTAATGAAAACACATTGTGCAATTATCCTCTGACAGTTACTTCACATGTACGACTAAATAAGCCGATTCTATTATAGATGTTGTTTTTACTTTGTTGTAATGTGTACATTAACAAAATATCTAAAACTTCTTCAAAGACACACAATCATTTTTATTTGAAACTACTTTATTGATCTAATTTTTTGTCATATAACATGACTGAAAGTACAGTAATGATGATAAATTTAATCGAATCTAGGCGTCATCCGAATTTTTCTGTCATAAATTTAACTTTACTTTAATGATAATAAATATCCAACTTTCGATTTCATTAATAATTTGCATTGAAAAATATTGAAAATTTAAAGAATGCTATTAGGAGAGTAGAACTTTATCATATACATATCCATAACATATCATTCAATTCAATAGTTCATTATCACTTTAATATTCTGAAACTAAAATCTTTTTTATTTCTTGAGTAGAACAGCATTGTAATTGTAAATGTTGACTAATTTTAACATGTTTTTGTCTTAAATAACTTCTAAATTTTACATATTTACTTTTATGGTGCTATTCTGTAATTTTCAGTAACGCTACAGTTCTGTAAATTTGAACAAAAACGCATAGATTTTTATTGACAAATACATTTAATACCATTTGACAATCAAATATAATGCGCTTTTGTTCAAATTTACAGATCTGTAGCGTTATAGAAAATTACAGAATAGCACTATTAGTTCGTACCAGCATTCAGACACAAATGTCACAAAATGAAAATAGGCATTTTACATAAATATACTCTACCTATTTCTAACTTGCACTGTTTAGGTATCTATTTCAGTTTTCGGATCACACTGTATTGTACAACACGGACTATATTTAATGATTTAAGAACTGTTAACACAACTACATTCTTATCAAATCTTTTGTTAAATATTGCTTTAATTTAAATGTGCATAGTTTACATGTAAACATATGATTATGATTATTAGATAAAATATTCATTAATTTTGTTATTTGATATTTCAAATCTGTTGATTAATCTCAAACTGTAATTATTACTGTTTCAAAGTAAAGGTTAATTACCAACTAAACCTGATAAACAAAATGAATTTATAATGGTTATTATTATAAATTACAGCTAAATTAGTACTACACTCCGAAACATTCTATATTTAAAAGTTTAGGCTGAAACTCCAGTTATTTTGTTCCTAATTATATACAAATATAATTTCTATTTGATAGAAAAACAAAAGTCCTAACCAAATTTTATTATAGAGAAATAAATTGGGATATGTTCCATCAGAATTTGAATCAGGGACTTTTGAAATTCAGACAAATGCTGTTGCCCACTGAGCTAAGAATCAATGTAAATGTTATTCCAATTTTATTATGTGTCACAAGCAACAAAACGAAATAATAATAATAATAATAATAGTAATTGTCCCGCGTGATGGTCGCGCGGGTTGAGGCCTGACTCACAACCATAAGGTCGTGGGTTCGGGTCCCGCCCGTGGCGACCATGCAAAGGACATATCGGCATATGATCTTAGTAGTTGGTCCGATATATAAAATAATAATAAAAAAATAATAGTAATAATAATATATACAGGGTGTTAATTTTATTTTGTCCATTATTGCTATCTCGAGAACTATAAGACCTACGAGGTCGGTTAAATTAGCAAGCAATATTATTTAATAAGCATAAAAAAAATTCAAATAAGGGCGCCATGGACAAAATCAAATGAACACCCATTACTGGGTGTGGCACTATTGTTATTTATGTGCGTGAAGTGCAGTCACCGACCGTCAAATAACGGTTCCCAACGATGTTATTGGAGGGATAGTTTTAATGTTGTGAAAATTATTTGTCGAAAACAGAAATCGAATAGAGAGTAATAATTGGAATATCATCAGGTTTGAATTACAAGGATGCCATAGTTCATTTGGTTAGAGTACATAACCAGAACTAGTTAATTATAAAATTAGATTTCATCTTTTGTTAAGTATTTAATTTAAAAATACTAATTAACAGGTCCAAAGTTTTTTTTAAATTTTATATTGTTTGATATTCAATATAATAATAATAATAATAAGTTTATTTCGCTAAAAGCTATATAAATACAAACATATACAACCAAAAAGCAAATATAATAAATACAAAAACGACTTAAAAGACTTATGTCTCACTCAACATGAGACTAAGTTTAGTTTTAAATTTAGATACATTCATATTTTTCATTTCTTCCGACAACAAAACTTAATTCCAATTAAAAGTAGAGTACAGCTTGTAGTAAAATCCAAAGCACTCAGAACATTCATATTTCTTGTACAGGTATAAGTTGTACACGATGAGATTTGAACCCGCGACTCTTCTTGCTTGTTACTCTGCATAACAGGAATTTATTTCCAATTACAGTACAGTGTGTCTACAGCTTATACTCGTAGTGAAATCCGATCCAATCATACTCAATAATATATTTTGAACATAGTCAACGAGATTTGAACGTACAACCTCTTTCTGTTCATTATTAAACGCAAATGTTACTTCAGTTTATCAACAATATACTAGCATAATCCGGTAAACATTTTGCTCTATTCACAATTCACAAAACTCGCAGCGAATCTCAAAAACCTCAGCAACCGCTCAACAATTTTCCAAAAACTCCACAATCGATTACACGTAACCAAAGGGCATAACGGTATCCACCGACTCCGACTACACACTCGAGTCTCGGGTCCGAGAACACAGATTCCGATCAACGGACGGCGGTGTGGACAGTGGCCGGCGCGGTCAGCGGCGGACTCCGGACAACACAACACGGTGCAGGTATTCGGTAGCCGTGCGATCTGACTCTGATATCGCAACGCATACTACAGCCAGCGCAGGGAGACACACTGGATGTTGAGGACAAAAGCTACAATGTGGGATGGGTGTTTAGAAGTTAATACGCCAAAAATTTTGTTACTAATTTATTTTTTTACGATCGAGTCAGGATGTCAGGACTTTTCTACATTTATTTAATATATGGAAAGCAGGAATTTGATGCTCGCGTACAGAAAGTGGGATTATATCATATAGATGACACCAGTAAATTTTGCCAAATATATATATAAAGTCTTATTTTGTTAAAAACGCAAGCGAAACGAGCCTTACTAAGAGCAAGTTCAATTTTTAAATAAATAAATATATCATTTGTCACGCGTGTTGGCCGCGCTGGTTGAGGGCCTGATTGACGACGATAAGGTCGGGGTTCGGGTCCAGTCCGGAGCGGTCATACAAAGGACATATCGACATATGACCTAAATAGTTGGTCCGATATATAAATTAAAAAGAAATATATCATTCTGTCTTTTATCCATTACTGGGTGTGGCACCCTGTTGGAGCAGAGCTCGGTAAGTGATATATTTCCTTGTATGAAGTGCGGTTTCCAGTCGTCAAATCACGGTCCCCCAAGATGATATTAGAGGGGAAGCCACACGGATAGTTTTAACGTGGTAAAAATTATTTGTTGTCTGTGGGAATCGAACTCGGGTTCTTAAAACCGCGGCCGACTTGATACCACTGTGTCAGCTACCCCAATATGTGACAATATTAGAGTATATTATACAACTAGGGAGAGATATGTATGATATTTCCTTAATCGGTGATTTTGCATTTGCATTTTGGATTTAATATTCAAGTTCAAGGAAATATACAAAATATTGCAGATTCTGCATAAATAAATATATCATCACGCCGTATAGCCATTACTGGGTGTGGCAGTGTGTCGTAGCAGATCTTGGTAAGCGATATATTTCTTCGCGTGAAGTACAATTACCATCTGTCAAAGATGTTGGTGTAAAAGGAACCACATAGGAAGTTTTAATGTGCTGAAAATTGTTTGTTGGTTATTCGAATCGAACCCGGGTTCTCAATTCCAAAGGCCGACTCGATACCGCAGCTACCTATCTCATTTAGAAAGTATTAAATTCGGAATAATTTGAATTAAGATCGAATTTAATTACTTATATGTATAAAGAATGTTGTCTACGAGCTTAGGGTTTGTTTAATAAGAAGTTCAAGCAAAGCAAGTAATAATTAAAAAATAATATATAATTTTTGCATTTAGAATTTTGTATGTTACCTGATTTTTATACTCGGCCGTTAATAGACATATAAAAACTGTTAACGCTTTTAATCGAAGTTCAGGATAAATTGTAAAAAATATATATTTGTTACGATTGCTAGGAAAAGTTGAAAATTACGCTCTCATTTGTCATCGTAAAGTTGATGTTTTCTGTGGAACAATCGAAAAATAGATGTTAAATGCGCACATTTCCAATGACAACGCGCGAAAAAGATGTTAAATGCGCGCATTTCAATAGTTACCAGGGATACAAACAAAACAGAAACTTGTCGTATTGACAATTGATAGAACGAATTTATTTTAGTACGTATACGTTTTTTAATAATTTTAAGATCGTAGAAAACATTATTTGTGTATCACGAGCGTAAAGTGTCTTTGTTTCTCTTACACTTCGACTCGCGCTGCATTGATCATGTTCGAGTAACAAAGAATCACTTTACGATCTTAATACACAAATAACTATTTCAAGGCACTTTTTAATGCTGGAATAAAATGATAGATATATAAATCATCTGTCAGATAAGTGAAAGAATATCGCACCGAATTCACTGCATACATTACACAAATTAATATTAACTGTAGTTTATTGTTACGATTCATTTTCATTTATCTAAACATAGATTTATCTGTAACTTTGTCCCAGCAATACGAGTACTAATCGAACCCTAAATTTAAGTAATATAGTTCAATATTTGTTTTATTAGTATATAATATATTAAATAAACACTTATTAATGACCAGTTGTACCACTAAAAGGTACATTTTAAATTTGATATAAATAAACAAAAACAAAATATTCTATTTACTTTTATGTATTTACGCCAAGTTTAAAATGAAAATTGCACCAAAAAAACTTGAATTTTAACTTGGTTTTAAAAATTGTCCGTCAGTACGGTGGTGTGGATAGCAATATGGAATTCGAATCCGGAGATACCGAGTTCGAATCTCACTCAAGCTCAAATTTATATGAACTACTACACTGCGGCTCAGTGAGTGCGGACCCTGTACTGTAATTGGGATTACGTTCCTGTTATGCAGTGTAACATAAATAAATAAATAAATAAGAACAAATAAAAATCACATTTCACATATAATAATTGACATTGTTGACAAGCATTTATTTATTTATTTATTTATTTATGTAACGCTGTACAACAGGCATTTAATCCCAATTACAGTACAGGGTCCGCACTCACCGAGCCGCAGTGTGATAGTATAATTTTTAGTTTGAGTGCGATTCGAACTCGGGATCTCCGGATTCGAATTCCGTATCGCTATCCACACCGCCGTACTGACGGACATCTTGATATGCATTTATTTTTTTAAACCAAGTTTAAAATTTAAGATTTAAGAAAATGGTACATAATATTCAAAAGTGATATCAAAATACAGCTAGCCTTATTAATTATACTCTTAGTTAAACTTCTCATAAGTAGGTAATTGAAAAAATAATTCTAATTTTCTATTTACAGATTTAGAAATCGAGACGAGACGAGACGAGAAAGGTCATTAATTTAACTTTACAATGTATGTAAGTGACAGTGACAGTAAGTATTATAAAATATTACATTCCAGTTTTATTTTGTTTAAAATTATATGATTATCAATTCCATAACACACAAATTCTATTTTAAAATTTGTAAACATTTGTAAGTGTTATATGTGGAGTGACGCTGTCCAAAATACTATCAATACTACCTTCCAAACAAATACATATTAGCATAGCCACCCCCTTTTTAAGCAGACAAATTGTATTATAATAAATTAAGGGTACCCTTAGCGTCGGAGCATAATGGCAGGCTGTTTCAATATAAAATAACAGTTCGAGTGAACTAATGTAAATCTAATAAGCAATTGACGTACCTACTCATTCACCATGCCTCATTTGTTTCGTTGAGCCTTGCATTTTTAACGTGGTGGTTTAGTGGTTTACGGTTATGGTTGACATTTGATGCTTGCTGATTTCATTGATAACTCTCATGGTTTTTATTTCATCTGCATTTGTAATCTGATCACTATTAAATGATACCTTCTTCACGATATGAATGAATTATAATTTGCAGATAATTATCAGATTTCAGGTTTCATATTTATTCTGTATATGCTCATACAAACTAAAATTTTAAATTATACATTCACAATAATCATCTTTAAATACAAATAATTAAATTATTATTACAATAATATACAGAGTGTTTTACAACTTAGAGCAAAAAATTAAAGGGTATATTCTGTACGACGTGCTGATCATGAAACAAAAATATTTTTTTTTAAATTCGAAAAATTAAGGGTTGTTAACCTAAAACATTTTTTGTAGTACTGCACTGGATTCGCTTTCCTATTAAACACAAACAATGAAGTAGGTATCAACTACGAAAGAATAATTACACAATTCAATTATTAGCAGTTATTTATAATAGAATTTTAGGTAAAACTTGACTTGAGGGCCAAACCTGAAGTTGGCTGCAGAACAAGCTGCTTCTGGCTTGAATTCAGGAGTACCAACTTAAAAAAAAACACCCCTAACCATGCCAAACCTAGTAAAGAACGCATTTTTAAGATAAATATATTTTTAAACAGATGTACTCGAATTTTATTACAAACAAAATTTTGTTTCGTTAGTAAAAAAAACACCCCTAACCATGCCAAACCTAGTTCAGAACGCATTTTTATGATAAATATACTTCGCATTTCAAATTGCTCGGCTTTTGACGTTAAGTTGGTACTCCTGAATTCAAGCGAGAAGCGGCTTGTTCCGCAGCCAACTTCAGGTTTGGCCCCCAAGTCAAGTTTAGCCGAATTTTATTTAATTAATAACTTTAACATAATCATCCACCCAGTGGCAGTGGTAACGAAAAATTTTGGACTGAGAAACATGGAAAATAGTTTTGCGATTTAAAAAAAAATTCTTTTTGTTTCATGATCAGCACATCGTACAGAATATACCCTTTAATTTTTTGCTTTAAGTTGTGAAACACTCTGTATAATATGTTTCTACTTCCGTTCTAATAAATACGAAATTTTGACATATCAATGACAGTTATAAATTCAAAAAATAATAGAATAACACATCAGAATTCGTCTACCAAGATATCTGTTGCTATGTTACCTCATTATTTCACTAGTTAAATAATGCAGTTCATTACCTAACTCAAATAAGTGAAATAAAACGTCTATTTCCTAACGGAAGTAGAATAATAATATTAATAAAACACTAAATTCCAACGAGATAAATAGTTAATTTGGAAACATGTCGAACTGTGAATTTGAGAACCCGAATTCGAATCCCACAATCTCGGTAAGTGATATATTTCTTCGCATGAAATGCGGTTACCAGCAGTCAAATCACGGCCTCCAAAGATGTTAGTGAAAGGGAAGCCACAGGGATAGATTTAATTTGTTGAAAATTGTTTGTCGGTTGTGGGAATCGAACCAGGGTTCTCAAGTTCCACTTGATACCACTGAGCCACCTAAATTACACTTAAACCTTGTATAAAGAAATTTATGTTTGAACAATAATATTTAGTTTAGTGTTTTGACAGTATACCATTGTTTTATCATCATGTGTAAAGTTTCCCCGCAAAACTAATTTGTCTTGAAGTTTAATTTGTAGGCCGTCAAAGCGCGTAGTTTATCACATGTCTGTACGTTATGGCTACGTTCTGTTGTGCTAACATTGCGTCAAGGTGTGGAGAACACAAGCAGTGTTTGTTTATTGAGATGTATCCATAGCAACGCAGTCAAATTGATTCATAGACCACAGGAGACTGCTATTATT
This sequence comes from Pterostichus niger, assembly GCA_947425015.1. NCBI lineage: Eukaryota > Metazoa > Arthropoda > Insecta > Coleoptera > Carabidae > Pterostichus > Pterostichus niger. The sequence continues at coordinate 7,957,015 of OX380345.1, read as the reverse complement.
TTGTTATTCTTAACCAGACAATAGCACTTTGAAACTATATTTTTAATTAAATATTACTGTTAAATACTAAAACAATAATACGAATATTATGCTATACGTAATTTGTATACGAAAATGTTAATCAATTTATTAAGACAGAGAACATGAACAGGAATATTTATTTATTTGCACGACAGGAAACTAATACCAATTTCTTTATACGGAACTTATAGCTTATAGTAGAATCCAAATCATATTTTTGGATATCAGTTGGAATTAACGAAGTTTGAACTCTTCTAGTTTCTAGTCCCGAAGCGACAAAAAATTTCTTTTTAAATAAATAAATAAACTTAGTTTTAGTTAGTACTACATATATAATTTTTCGAGATTTGTTACTGCAGAGCGCCACACCCAGTAATCGGTAAAAAGTGTGATGATATATTTATTTTAATTTTTTTTTTAAATCATTTTACAGTATGACATTTTTTAGAGCAAAGCGAGTTTATAGTAGCAACAATGACTTACTTTATCAAAAAATGTAACTAAATGAATGACTTAGTGTGCCGCTATATTTACATGGTAAATCCATACCTGGTTTTAAATTGTATTGCATTGTTTTAAAACTACTGTAGGTCATGAGTTTCAAAAATATACTTTTTCTTTACAAAATCAGCTACGGTTACGATGGAAATGTTCCATGTAACAGAATCACGAATCAATTGACAGATCAATGACAACTAGAGCCAGAAATGTGACATATAAACGTGCCCCAGTATTGCCAACCTCAGTAGAAATGAAGAGTAGTTATTTAAAACGCAAATATCGATAGAAAATTTAATAATTATTGAATTTTATATTCCTTAATTTTAAATAATTTGTCACTTGAATATTGCACTAGTTTTTTTTATGATTTTACTAAGATTTTTTCACGATTGCGACGTAAACGGTTCTAGTATACCAATTATTGTCAAATCATGGACTTCAAGATGCTACAAAAAGCGAAAGGGTAAGCCAAAGATCACATAAATAATTTTTATCGTTTAATAAATGTATTTTGAAATCAGGATCTCTCAAACTACATTTTAACCCTATTTCTAATGCCCTAGACTGATTGGTAGCACAAGCTCTGTTTTTGGGTGTTCTAAGAGCACGGTTTTAACATGTTAGAGATAGCTAAAACACCCAAATAAAACAGGCAAAAACAGAGCTTGTGCTACCAGCCACTATGTTTTAATTTTAATAATTAAAAAAATATTGCAGCAAAAAAATGCAGCTGATGTCAATCAAAAGATGTCATTATTTATTGTATTAGTAGTAAAAATAACAATACAAAATTTAAATATTTACTGTAAACGAATTTATAAATATATAAAGTCAATAGTTTAATAAAATTGTGTTTGCGAAGAGGGAGTAAATGCAACAATAAACCACAATTGATTCAATCCCTATTCCTCATTCTAATGTCAATCAAAAGAACCGTGTTTGATTTTTAACATATTTACATATGTAAACCAGATATTAAAACGCCATTTGCTTGAGAATAGACTGCGGTTTGTTACGTTAACTTTGCGCTACGTTTGTGGTTGAATATTTACTTTAGTTGCAGGGGGTAGGTTTGCATGTCACCCAGAATTTACTTCAATTTATTTGAAGCTACATTTTATAGTTTGTAATAAAACACTGCGAAATAAAGAATTGTCTTTGTTTTGTCCTGTCAGATTCGTTAAAACAATTTTTGTTTTATTGGCTGTAAAAATGCAATGTAAATAGATTTAAATAATTTGATTAAAATGAAATGCGATAAATTCACTTTCTCATCATCTTTATGATTGAATTAATATTATATATTATATCTGCATGATGTAAAATTAATCAGACTGATTATAGCAGTAATCCTTCATTAATAAAAGTAAAAATTAAAATTTCAAACTTAATTAATTATTTATCTGCGCACTTCAATCCTTAAATACATGAAATATCAATTTAAAAGCGATGAATTCTAAAAAAGTATAATTCTAAAATGTAAATATGCGATTTAAAAATAAAAATATAGAATTATAATTATTAATTATACAGAAATTGCAAGAATTTTTTAAAATCTGAATTAATTTTTAAGTACATCTAATTATTTTATAAAATTGCCCTATACAAGTTAAACAGATTATTTTAATTAAAAATAAGCATAATTCACCATTTCATTTATTTTTGTTTTGTTTTTTACATATTTTCAAATTAAAATCTTTGGTATAATTTATGTTACGCAAAGGATTGCTACAACAATAATCCTAACCTAAAAATGATAAAAAAAGGTTTGAGATAATTTTAATAAATAATTATAACACAAAAATAAATTTGATTGCTTTTTAAATGCAGGTATTATTATACTGTGCTTATAAGTAATTTTATACAAGTTTGAAATGAAAATTTAGTCACGTCGCTGAAACATTTCGATATTCCGATACATATCTGCAGTTTCTAACTTTCTGTCTACAGCAAGCGAGTTTCAAGTTGTTATAAAATGTACATGAATTAATAATATACCGGTATAAATATAATCTAGTTCAGTTTTTAGTCCAGTTGCCTTATTAACCAATAAAACAAAATTATATATCAGTCTCATTTCTCGTGGTTGTAACTATTTCTGCAGTTGTTTACGTTTTCATTATCTAAAGTTTGAAGCCGTCAAATAAAATGGTAAAATGCAAATCTGGCTATAATTAAAATGAATCGTGATTAATGTAAAATATGGAGAAACTGATTTACTGAAATGATATGTTTATAAACGAATTTGAATAATTATATTTAATTAAACGTTTTAACACCTAATCACCTTTTTAATTCACCACTTGATTACTACTAAGAACATTTTATTTTTCTCAAATTAAAACATTTAACACACTTAAATAATTAACTTAAATTTATTGAAAATCTTTCTGTCTGTCCAGCATCGAATTTCAAACATTTTTTAATTAGAACTTATAAAAACTTTGACATTTTAATCATTTTACAACTTATTATTAATAATTTTGTTTTATTTGATTTTACTATTAATTAATTCATCAACTACAATTTAAATAATCTGGAAAAATTTTAACTTGTGATTTAATCTCATTTCTATAAATATTTACTGACATTTCTTAATCTTAAATATTTGACAAACATTTTAAGGTTGTTTTCAATTAAAAGTTACGGTTAATGTACCATTTTTATTTGGAGTAAACTTGTCTAAAATAATTTGAACAGAGAGAAACATGCGATGTCAAATATATTTGAAAACACTATATCATCCGTCGAAGGTGGTTTTAGTTACATAATTATTATCACAATTAACATATCAGATATGTTGAATAAATATTGAAGAGTATAACAATTCGTTGACTTTACCTAGGGCATATAGTTGTCTCTCTCACACATATGTACTGACACGTGTTAACGGAACAGGTGAGCATCACCGGTTAGGGATTTTCGTGTTCAGGAAAAGACCCACAGTAATTGACCCTGTTTTGTTACGATTATTAAATCCGTAATTTGACAGCTTATTAACTATACTTAACCCATACACTATCCGATGCACTGATTTTAAGATATTTGGTGTTTTCGTCAGGAAATTTAGAATAATTAAGATTGTTTTATGTGTTGGTTCTTTGTAATAACATTTCCACTTTAAAATGAATAATGGTTAATGAAAGTATTGTTTGTGCAAAATATAAAAATGTGAATGAAATAATTTGATTGGCATGTACTTTTGTGTTAATACCAAATATAAAAAGCTCGTCATAAGGGTTTAGTAATATCGGGTGTTCAATCTGTGTTAATAATGCCATAAGGGCAGTTCAGCTCTGATTTCAAAGTAATTGCCGGCATGATTGTTAGATTAATATATTTTTTATTGAGCGGGCCTTTGAGCTATAATAACCCATATGTAAACGTAGAGTAATTGAATTTTGAAAAGTATATGAATTAACTTGTAAATACTGTATTTATTTTCAATCTGGTTTTATTTATTTTTATATTTTATTAGTACATTATATTGTACAAATGTTTCTATTAATATTGACAAAAATACAACAGCAACTTATCATTACATATCACAAAGATGTTACAAGTATTGTACCTATATAGGAATACAATGTTCTTAGGTCTAATAAGTGAACAAAATATACTCTTTCTATTGTCTAAAGGTCTTATCAGTATCATTCAATATCCAGCAACAAAATTTAACAACAAACTTATAAAGAATATATAGGTAAAAATATTGCGCGAAAATATCCGCTTTAACCACCGAACAATAGATTATCAAGCTCGCTACAATTTATTGACCACTTAAACAGAGTAGGCGACGGACTATTTAAACAAAGAAGCGATCGAATCGGGGTTCATTCTTTCACTGATTGTAACTATGGCTACTGTGTTATAAACAATTGTTTTAGAACAATGGAGGATGGTATCACGTTTACATGAGCAGGCGGCGGCCGAGCGACTACACACAACACTAACTTTAGCTCCAGACTGTGAATATGGCCTGTGGCCCGCGGTAATATCGAGAACTGGTCGAGCCGACACTCCGACACTCCGACAACCGAAAGCCGAAAGGAAGAGTTTCGTATGAAAAATATTTCTCAGAAAATGAATGCGTGATAGACAAGTTATGAGCTGAAATTATTTTACGTGTTTTTTTTTATGGCAGACTTACGATAAGATTTTGAACGATTTTATAAGTTTTGTATGTGTGAGTTTTGGGTGATTTTGTCGAGTGACTGCGAGCGGTAGTAAATAGTGTGTTTGTACTGGGTAAATATAATTCTGGCAGATGTCTGGATGTGTTGTTGTGTGGGGTAGAGAATCTGTTTGCTCATGCACTTATGTGTAGCCTACGAATGGTTACTGTAAATAGATAAATAAATGACAACTCACCGAGATTCCAGATGTGTTTCGATCGCACTATTTTTTAAACCGCTACCATCAAAGAAACAAACAGAACGGAAAATCACTGAAAATGAACGTGGCGTGGAGACAGGTAGGTGATTGATCAATAGAACAAGAGGCGCTGCTTATTTTAAAAACATTTTCGATTTAATTTTGTCACACCGTACAACGATATATAATTAATATTAATATAATAATAATAAATATATACACATATCAATCTAATGACCAAAACGTGGAAAGAAAATGGTTGAACAGTACGGATTGTTCAAAACAAAAAGATTGTTGGTTGCACTTTCGTTTGTCATCGACGGATACGGACTGGCGGCGTCGGCGTCGGTGTCGGCTCATCGTCGTCATCACTGGAGGAACGAACAACATCGTCTCGTTGTCAGCGTCGGGCCGTCGCTGCTCGACACTCCGGATCCCGGACCGGCACTCAAATTAGAACGAACAGACGACGAAACGAAATCCACTCTCTCATCATTTTATGCATTTTTATTTAAATATATACGACATTCTATACATTATAAACTTATTTTGTATCTGTTTTATTCATTGATTTATCTGTCTTAAAAACGTCCGTTGTAGTGCTTTTTATCAACTTTTTTCATATTTGTTTGTAGTTGTGTTATTTTATATAAATCACGACTTGTCTACTTGGAAATAGTCCATGTTGTGGCATTTTTAATAATATTTACAAGTTGCATATAGTTTATGAATCTGGTTATATGTTACACATATCTCTGGCATTATTAGAGTCTGTTTGTTAAACACTCGCTCGCATCTCTTGCATCCATCACACGCAGATCACTTGTGGTATTTACAGCAAATGTACAGGAAGGTTTAGTTAGCACTGACGGGCACGGGCACGGGCAGACCTGGGCCGCAGTTTCACCCGTTGTCGGTGTGCAGCATCAAGGCGGCTGAGGCCCAGGGCGCCGGATGCTAGTGCGCCGCGAGCTGGTGCGCGCCGAGAGCCTGCGGCGACAGCATGGGCGGACTGTGCGAGTGCGAGTGTTGACCCATGGGCGAACCGTGCATGTCATGGTGACCGTAACCCGGGTGCATGTGTCCGCCGCCCGGCATTCCGTCCATCATCTCACCGCCCAGCGTGTTCGGCGGCGTCATACGCTTCTCCTTCTGGCGTCGGTTACAGAACCACACACGCACCACTTCCTTCTCCAGCTGCAGACTGTCCGCCAGCGAGGTGATCTCTTGTGCCGACGGCTTGGGTTGCTTATGGAAATGCTGTTCCAACGCACCCTTCACCGACACTTCGATACTAGTGCGCTTTTTCCTCTTCCTCCCTTGTGCCGCGATCTTGTCAATAGACGTCGGCGACCCCGTCGTCGAGTCTGCCTCCTCCAGCCACTTTTGTAGTAGAGGCTTCAATTTACACATGTTCTTAAAACTCAACTGTAGCGCTTCGAACCGACAGATGGTTGTTTGTGAAAACACATTGCCGTACAGAGTGCCGAGTGCTAGACCCACGTCCGCCTGTGTAAAACCCAATTTGATGCGACGTTGTTTAAATTGCTTAGCGAAGGCCTCCAGGTCGTCGGACGTGGGGGTGTCTTCTTCACCGCCGGACACGTCGCGGTCACCGTGGGGCACATGGTGCGGTGATTGCATATCCCGATGTAACACGGCAGCGGCGGGGTGCTGCAGGTGCGGCGCGGCCTGGTGTCCATGGTGCGCCAACATGCCATTCATGGCGGCGTGGTATTGGTGTAGCGGTGAGCCTGCACCCCCGGGGTTGTAATGTGCTGAGCTAACGGGTGCATGCCACGCGTGCGGGCTGCCCATGCCCTGCTGCTGCTGTTGACGGTGGTGCATGACGTCGGGCTGCGGCGCCAGCGGCTTCACGTCCTGGTGCGGGTGGTGATGGTGTGCGTGGTGCATGCCAGCCATGCTGGCGGCCCACGGGTCGCCGCCGGGTTGTAGAGACACCCAAGGGTTCGCGGCCGATAGCGATACGGCCGCGTGCCCGTTGGGCGATGGCGACGACGCGACATGGTGGTGCTGGTGGTGGTGATGATGGTGCTGGGCTGGCAGGTATTTCATCTCGCCCGCGTCAGCCGCTGAGCGCGGTGACGCCGACGAGTGGTAGCCGCCCACGATATTCATGCCCACGACGCTGCCGTCCAGGTCCGCCGACACCGCACTACTTGCCGGCAGGTACGTGGTGGCCGCCATGCCCTGGTGAGGGCGCCAAGCCGTCGTTGTGCCGGTGCACTATCACTTCGTCGCAAAATAGTCCACCCCTTCACTAGCTGCAGTTCACTGTTTACTAAGTTCACGAGACCCTATCTAAGTAGGCGGTGATACTCGTACATGTAAAACACTCAGCAACAAGCACCGTTCTTCTAATCTATAGTCCTTCGTGTATGTCACTTGGCACTGAACACTGACTGACTGACTGTCTGTTGAACGTGTGTGCGGCAGGTAGGTGATGTGTCGTGTGGATCGTCGAACGGAACGCAGGAACACAAACACAAGTCTCATGCGTTATGCATGCCGTGGACGGCGTACCGCAACTCAGTTCAGCATGCACTAGACTAGCGGGCCGGCGGCCCTGCGTGCCCGTGCTGGCGCGGCGAAACCCCGCGTCCCTCGCTTCCCGCTCCACTCCATCCCCGGCACAGAGAGAGCTGCGCGCGCCATTGGCCGCGCTTCACTTGTCCGGGCCGCCTGACGTCACGGCTGCACGGCGCGCGTGACTGGACTGTGAACGCGCTCGCCCCGCCCTCCGGCCAGCCAACCCCCACCACTGGCCCGCCGCAGGGGAAGTGTTTACACTTGGGGGCACACGGTAGCTAGGCAACACATCGACACACACTGCCTGCACACGCATCGCGTACATCTACAACCTGGACGTAGCCAAACACATCATCACACAATTCGATGCCGCGCGGATATACAACACAACACGAAACATCTTACAACCTCTACTCAAATATGAATGAGCACCCACTTCTTACACCCGGGGAATCTCTTTTAGTTTTCCTCTTCAATACGTACAAGTTTTCCTCTTACTTGTGTTGAAAACGATCAGATAATTTGAAATAAAAAATAGACTCAAGGGAAACATGAGAACAATGATATTTTTGTGGCTGAAAGTATACCATGAAAAAAGTCCGGTGGCTGCAGCTTCAGTCACCTGTTGAGGGTTGGAGCGTCGCGCGGCCGGCCGCAAAATTAACATGGAATTTGCAATACAATGGGGCTTTAGCACTTGCTGGCTAATACATATGTATGCCGTCCAAAACATTCCCTGCACGGGCTCGCCGCGCCTCGCCTCGCCTCGCGCTCGTACTGGGGTAGATTTATAATAGAGAAGTTGGCCGCGCTTAAAAATTGTTTCGTGCATTCAAACAATTGAATCTGTCACCGTGGTTTTGTTTCCCGGGCTTGGGGCTGGCGGCGGCAACGGTGGCGGCGATCTCGCATACAGATAGCGCGATCGATCGGCCGCCGTGCCGAGTCAAGGCGCTCGCCGACGGCAACGTGACTCCCGACGGGGTTCGAACTCCGACACTTCAACACCGCCGGCACGATCTCACTTTTACACTCACTGAGGAATCGAATATCTTACGATATATTTTTACAAATAGTTCATATACGGAATATTAAAATATGTAGGTAAATTAGCGAAAAACTATACGTAAATTGAATGCTAAAGTAGGTGTATACATGGTTTTATGTTTTACGATTCTTTGTTTATATTATATGGAGAAAAAATAGATCATAGTGATGCAAATTTATTTTAATAACTAAATTAAAATGCAAATAAATGAGTAATTACAAAAACAAACAATAAAATCTAACAGATTCACTATAACTACTGCATTAAATTGAGCATTATTTTTATCGTAAGGAAATATACCAAAAATATTTCCTGTAAAACCATCATAACTCAAAAGTTAACCGTAAATTCTCATATAACATTTCCGTGAAAAACAAAATAAAAACATAATTTTTCCGTTACGGCTTTTCACAAGAACAGAAACAGCTCTTTATGGCGTTACGCACAAGTTGGCTGTGACTACAGTTTAGGCCGTGTGCATAAAACAAAAGAATAAAAGACTAAGCAACATTTACAGCAGCGCATAACTCAATTAGCCAGATGCTTAACAGGCAACAATTAAAATGAAACATGGCCAACTCAGAATCTGCACTAAAACTGAATTAATATTTATAAAGCGCACATAAAAATTCTCTGATTTACTGCAACTCCTACTCGGACACTAGGATGCGTACACTGCAAACACACGGTAGCGTTAGCGGCTCGTTCACAATGAACCTACTGCAGATATTTCATTTCCATATTTACTTATTTTTACATATATATACATCTAGTTACCATTTTAATATACAAAATTAATAAGTAACTTATCCTCAAATGTTACATAATGAATCATATTTTTCAGTCATCATAAAATTTAATTCTGTGTTTTGTGGCTCACCTATTCCTCCCTTCACCCTTATTATCTTCTAAAGGCGCCATAATTTTATGATTGCGTACATGAACTAATAAATATAATTATAAATACCTAGAATAAAACTGTAAACTATATCACGCATAATATAATAACAGGTAAGGCTCATAATAGAATATTATACAACGACGCTATAATGGATGCTCTTATTCCCGAGGTAATAATAGCCATTATAGCGAGTTGTATACTATACTTTATATACGACTAATTTAATAAAAATTAGTACATTTTTATATTATTTATTATCTATTAATTTTACATCTATTTACCTAATAAATTTACTTCTAATTGAAATGAGTAAATGGAGTAAAAACGCCATAATGAAGATGATTTGTATTTTTCACCTAATTCAGTAAAATATGCCAACAATACATTTTCTGAATACGAATTTGTCTTCATTTTAATATGTCAGTCCATAAAACTTTGGTATGCTTTGTCATAGAAATTTTTAGACTTTTGCGGTAATATACCATATGTAGTAGCATCAGCGATTTTCGTTATTTCTGGTGGTGTAGAAGATATACTGTCTTCTGTAATACTGTCCATTTTGTAAGACCGTTTTTGACAACTTCTCAACGATGATTTCGTTTTGTTTGTTTCCGATTCGTTAACAACAGTGAACTTAGCAACGAGCATGTTTAATTTAAATATGAGTCGCTATGGCAACACTGTTCCGATGGCACAATAAAACAATGATCCATGTTTTAAGTATTTTGATTGGTTCACGAGCGGGATTAATGACCATTATTCCCGACTCATTATTCCCGGCGGGATTAATATATAGCATTATATAGCAAAAAACGCATATATAATGAAAATATTATTAGTTAGTCGTATATAAATAATATTATTTAAATCAATAATTTTTGTAGCGAATTTACATATTATGTTTTATATTTTGAATTTCTTGATTTTTTGGTTAGGCAAACAAATTTACTTACATTCAAATTCGAAAATTTTAAAAATTCTGTTTAAGTAAAGTTTTATGTAAGAAATATTCGGTTTTATAATTTGCTACTTTTATGTACTTATTTATTAATTTGCCTTTTATAGAATTTAAATAAATCTAGATCTAGAAAAATATTACAATTGTACATGAGTTATTTCATATTTTCTTGTCGGAAAAATGAGTTTAGCGCAATAGTAAAAATTAATTATAGTACAAACAAAATAAACCTAAACTATTAAAATCTTAAATTAAATTATAAAGAGAGAAATTGGGATAACGACAGGATTTAAATACTAATTAAAATTCAATTGGTTAAATATTCTCCTTAAATAACAATGTCACTACAAATGACTCTTGTGTCAAGTCTGTCAAAGAGAAAAATTGGAATAAAAACATATTTGAATCACATGGCGATTGTAACTTGGCTTAAAGCATATAACCAGAGTTTACAGGTCCTGGTTCAAATGCTGGCGGTATATTTATCTTTTTTTATTAATTGTTAAATTTAACCATCGCCGGCTATAGTTCCTGATAACTATCGGCAGGATAATTGAAAAAATATTGCGTAAAAATAGCATTCAATATAATTAATATAATTTATGTTATGATTTCGATACGATATTTTTTATTTATTCCAGTGATAATTCTTGGAAACCTTATCCGCAAATAGAAAAATCGGTCCTTAAAATACTAATTAAATTAGTAAATTCTTATTATATTATAAATATAGTTAACTTTAAGTATTAATTTCGCAAAATAATGAAGTGATTATTAAAATAATTTTGCAAGACCAACTTCTTAACTCCAGTCGATATTATTGACCGTACAATTAATTTGTTTAGACCACCACGGATCACACCCAGAGTTGGGTAAAAAATGTGATAAGATATTTATATTTTGAAATTAACTTTAAAACTCATAAGCAATTTTATAAATAAATAAATAAATATATCATCACGCCTTTTACCCATCATTGGGTGTGGCACTCTGCCTAAGCAGATCTCGGTAAGTGAAGTGCGATTGCCAGCCGTCAAATCACGGCCCTCAAAGATATTAGTGGACGGGGAGCCACAGGGATAGATTTAAATTGGTGAAAATTTTGTGTTTATAAAATCAAATTGTGACGATCGTGTATTGTATACATCAGTAAGTTAAAATAAATAGACAATTGTTGCTTAAATCCGACTGAAAACTCAACTTGAAACAAAAGAGGCCGTGTGTTCAAGTCTCGATGCCTTCAATTTATATCAACAAAATACGATTGTGGCTGAGTGATTCAGATTTCGCTGTAGGTCGCTTGTTAATTGGAATTAAGTTCCTGTTGTGCAAAGTAACAAATAAATAATAGAATTAAAAATATTAGCAAGACAATTATAAAATAATTGAATAGCTAATTAAATAAAATAATAATATGTGTAACTTACAGTTCTGACTATGTGTTTTTATTTTTTAATTAGAAATGAACATTTACAGTTGTCATTATTATTCGCAAATTAAATCATTCTATTTTTAATAAGAAAAGGTGTGAAGTGAAAAATTATGCAGTTTTTTTTAGAAAAAAAGCTAAATTATATAGGGTACATACAGCTCGGTAGATCAGTGTCAGATATATATTCTTGAAAATGTTCATTTTTCTCTACCTGTCGAGCAGTGAATAGCGAGCGTCAAACAAAAACTCTTATCATAACTATCGATTAACTGCAGATAAAAGAAAAGAAAAAATCGTTCAAAGAAAAAAACTATTCGTTCAGGTTATTTCTTTCTCTGGCGATGTTATCATCGCGTCAGCCATGGCGGGTCTCACATTCATTGCACGAAAAGTGCAAAAATGTCACGCATAACTTTACACATCATGCAACAGTGGAACAAACAGCCGTCTTGATTCAATAGCCACATTTGCGAAATATGACGCTCATTTTGTAATTACAACTTATGTCGTTTTTTGTATAATTTAATATTTTAGATAAATAAATTTGTTATATATCTAGGTACGAAACAAAAGATTGAACTATTATTACAACTTGTTAGTAAACGCAGGCAGCCTTGGTTGATGTTCGTTTGTTCGGCGCGTTAGAACTCGTGCTGCCATCTTTGAGCAAAACGCTGAACTAACGCGGGGACTTTGAAATTATAAACACCAAACATATTTTTTATTTTATTATTTTACTGCTAGGTACCTGCAATATTTTTAATGGAAAATATTAAAGTGCATCTTAATAACAAATTATAAATGATAATTAAAAAATTGTAAACACGCTATACATTATGTTACATAGAAATAATAAATGTTATAAAGAATTAATTAATAAATTCTATCCAGGATTACAAACATTAATTTTATTTATATATTGGAAAAAAATAGCTTATTTAAAACAAGTTTAAAATTGCGGAAAACAAATTCAAACATTTGAATTTATCGAATTAGATATTTTATTGTTTCTAATATTTTAGAAAAATCTATACAGCATTTAATTAAAACTGATTTTTATATCCTCTAACATAGTTTCTAATATATAAAACAAAACAAAAATTAAAGTTATATATAATTTGAACAAAGATTTCTTCGATGCGATATTTTTAATTGAAATTTTGGCCGTTATAATTTCTTCAATAAATATCAAAATTATGTTTATTGTTCTTATTTCACAATTAATATAATTAAAAATTATGTTTTAGTAGCATTATGATCTTTTTTCTAATATTTGAATTATATAATGTTGTGCGTGCGTTTTTATATTTTTTATTAATTAAAGTCCTTCGGTATATCTAGGACTATACATTGGAATTTACAGTTTGTATTGTTTTACATGGTTATTTTTTGTTTTGTTTATTCTATATTTTGTTTATGTAGTTTGTGTCTTTTAGGTAGTTTAGTATAGTTTGTATGGATTGTGATGTGTTTGTTAAGAGATTCTTTTATGGTGTTTGATATACAGTATTTATGTCTAATTTGTATATGTTTTGAGTAGTCTAGTAATATGTGTTTTACTGTGAGGGTGTTGTTGCAGCAAGAGGGTGGTTCTAATTAGTCTATTATGTGTTGGTTCTAAGTCTAGAGCAGTGATTCTCAACCATTTTTTTATCGCGGTACACTTTTAACAATTTCAAAATTTGGCGGCACACTAACAATAAGATAAGTTTAAAAGAATTTTACTTACCAATAATACACTATGTAAAACAGTTTATGATAATAATTTTGGAGTATACTGTAAAATAAAATAATATGTACTACAAAGACAACAGAATGTTCATTGAGTGATTAATTATAAATTAATTATAAGAATACATTAAATGCGAAATTTGAGCTTGATGTTTTTTGATAATTTCGTTTAATATTTGATAGTAAAAATGATAATGCCATTCTAATTTCGTCATCTACATTTAAAAGTCTCGATCTTTTTTCGATTATACAGGGTGTTTCAGGACTAGAGTAACAAACTTTAACAGCTTATTCCTGTGGCTATTTTGAGCCAAAAATGTCATATGAACATAGGTCCTATTCCTTCTAGTTACCAAAATACAAGAGGTTAAAGTTCTATAAATAACACGAAATTTTCAAATTTTTTTTAATCAAGATACTTTCGGAAAACAAGAGTTTTATTGAAAAGCCATACCGTCTTAGTCTGAATTAATTTTATTTATTAATATTAATATGCATACGAGTTCAAGGCGCTCATTTTGAACACTTGCTGTAATTTTTTTAAAATTTGTTATCTTATTTCATATTATATTAATTGGGCTAGGTGGCTCAGTGGTATCGAGTCTGCCTGTGGATCTTGAGAACCCTGGTTCGATCCCCACAGCCGACAAACATTTTCACCAATTTAAAAAAAAAAATCTACCCCTGTGGCTCCTCCTCCACTAATATCTTTGGAGGCCGTGATTTGACGGCTGGTAACCGCACTTCACGCGAAAAAATATATCACTTACCGAGATCTGCTTAGGCAGAGTGCCACACCCAGTGATGGGTAAAAGGCGTGATGATATATTTATTTATTTTATTTTTATTTATGTTAATCAATTCCATATTTGGTTATGTTGTTCTGTGTCTATTTAATTGTGTCATTTTATGTTTTGTTCTCTAAATCGTATTCGTTAATATTAATAAATAAAATTAATTAAGACAAATAAGATATGATTTTTCAATAAAACTCTTGTTTTCCGAAAGTATCTTGATTAAAAAAATTTGAAAATTTCGTGTTATTTATAGAACTTCAACCTCTTGTATTTTGGTAACTAGAAGGAATAGGACCTATGTTCATATGACATTTTTGGCTCAAAATGACCTCAGGAATAAGCTGTTAAAGTTTGTTACACTAGTCCTGAAACACCCTGTATATTGGTTAATGCTGAAAATTCGAATTCGCACAAATAAGGTGTAGAAAATTGTAATAATATTTTTTATTGTATAAAATTTGAGAATCACTGGTTTAGAGATTATTATCTGTTCTCTTCTTGTTCGATTTACTCCCCAATTTTTTGTTTCTTCTTTTATTTCTCTTAGTTTGTTGTTACTTTCACTTCTCCATCCGTCTTACCATTAGTTTACATGCGTTTTTAATTTATTTATATGAAAATTAAGTGGTCGTAAATAAAATAATGTATAATTTTGGAATAATTACTAGGAAATAGTATTTGTTATTATAAATATAACAATAAAATTAGTCGTAAATTATAATAATTTATTTATGTGATAATATATTTATCGTTTTGGTATATATATAATGGGTATACAATAGATTTACAATATGTTTATTATGTACCTACACGTTACGAGTATTTATTTATTGCAAACGTATGATATTACGAATGGGCAATTTTCCAGTCGTATATCGCATATTGATAACCGAATAAAATATATCGCGCGGTGGAGGCATTGTGTGTGAAAACTTTATAATGAAATCCAATTTAATAAATTCGTGTGTAATTAATTTAATTGTTACACGCTGCACAATATATCATTACGGTGTCCGAGTGTCTGAAAAATGCAAATGCGATTGTAAAAATGTTTTGGTGTTTATTAAAGCGTTTAAAATCGTCCGAGTGGCGGCGGAAAAGCGCAGCGCGCGCGTAAAAATTTAATTAGACCATGTCCGAAACGGTATCACTAGCCTGTTAGTTATTTAGTTTCTGAGTTTCTTCTCAGTAGCGCCGACGACATTCGCTTTTGCAGCCCTAATTACTTCAGCTTTTTAGAAAGTTACTAGGTAATTTGAGATACGTTTATCAGGACCTGCATAATCTGGGTGATTACTTATCTGGTAGATAACTTACAATATATCTCACATTATTTATTGATACGATATTTTATATAAATATATCATCATCACGCTTTTTACACATTACTAAGTGTGGAACTCTGCCGAAATAGATTTCGGTAAGTTACCAGCCGTCAAATCACAGCCCCCAAAAGTATTAGTGGAGGGGGATCCTCAGAGGTAGATTTAATTTGGTAAAAATTGTTGGTCGGCTGTGGGGATCGAACCAGGGTTCTGAAGATCCACAGTCCGACTCGATACCATTGAGCCATCTACCCCATTACGCGAAGAAATATATTACTTACCGAGATCTGCTTCTGCAGAATGATACACCCAGTAGTAGGTAAAAGGCGTGATAATATATTTATATATTTATCTGAGAATTAAATAGCCAAATACATTAAGTGGTGTCTCTGTTTAATTATTATCAATTTTTTTTAATCACATTTTCGTAGAACAGAATAATAAACTATTAAATTCTTATATATTTTATTAACTGCATTACACAGCTGTTAAAATATCTCTTTTCCTAAAATTGTAAGTATTTAGGTATAAAATAATTAAATGCTAGAATTAAAGTTTAAAGCAAAGTAAGATTTATTAACTGAATGATGTTTAAATGTTTCTACATATTTACATATCTCTATTTTTAAGTCAGTAAATGACAAAAGTTAATTTTAGAAGCTAATAACGTAGAAATACGATTCTTCTAATAATTCGAGTTTCAAGTTGTAAAAAGACTTGTGTCCATATTTCACCTAAATTAAATGCTAGGTTAATGTTAATTGTAGTAATAGATATTTTACTTATATTCAATTCTACTAAGATCTGCGAATACGTCAGAAATATTATGTCAAATATTGGGTAAATAATTTGATAATTTTTCTTTATGTCTTTAATATCAATAAACTAAAAAAGTTGTATCGATATACAGGGTGTTTCAGGACTAGTGTAACAAACTTTAACAGCTTATTCCTGAGGTTATTTTGAGCAAAAAATGTCATATAAACATAGGTCCTATTCCTTCTAGTTACCAAAATACAAGAGGTAAGTTCTATAAATAACACGACATTTTTAAATTTTTGTAATCAAGTTACTTTCGGAAAACAAGAATTTTATTGACAAGTCATACCTTTTTTGTCTTAATTAAAAATTGTTGTACTTTTGATTGTATTATTGTTTCATAATGGATGGTTATAGTACTGCTGAATATGCAGATATGATTTTTATTTATGGATTATGTAATGGTAATGCCCGTTATGCGTCCAGAGAATACCAAGACAGATATCCAAATAGAAGCCAACTTTCCCATCCCCTATTTGCGCGCATTTTTGTTTTCCAAAAGTATCTTGATTACAAAAATTTGAAAATTTCGTGTTATTTATAGAACTTCAACCTCTTGTATTTTGGTAACTAGAAGGAATAGGACCTATGTTCATATGACATTTTTGGCTCAAAATGACCTCAGGAATAAGCTGTTAAAGTTTGTTACACTAGTCCTGAAACACTCTGTATATGCATATTGCTAAGTTGTAGATTTACAACAAAATTTATTTTCTCATGGACTATTAGATTAATTAGAAAATTAACTTTATTAATTAATTATCAGCAAATTTTCAAACTTAATGATCTGAAAGACGCATAGATTACTGTTAACAAAATAAAATTAATATACTTTAAACACACTGTCCATAACGATAATAAGTTGAAAAAAAAATATTTGCAAGAATATGACGGATATATTTTGTAAATTTTTCAGCACGGCACTGGTGGCCGGTGAAATTTTGATGAACTCGTACGGGTACGAAAACTCTAAAGTAAAATACCTAAAATTTAGTGTAGCGTCTCGGTTGTAGCTTGTTCTGGCAGAACGCACGCCGCCGTGCTGGCCTGCCCGCCGTGCTCTTAGCGTGAATGTTCCGCGTGTTAGCACTTCCACTGTCGTAAATCTCACATCACTTCACGTACAGCATGCTCGTCTTCACTACCCTCACACACTGCATAGCCTCATCAAACTATCAACTTGTTATCTCGATGCATTTTGCACGAGGTTTGTTAAATAGCTCTCCGAATTCTGGTAGAATGTTTTTTCGTACTGATTTGTTTCAATAGTTATTTGTGTATTAAGAGCGTAAAGTGATTCTTTGTTATTCGAACACGGTAATTGTAGCGCGAGCCGAAGACGAGAGCTATAATAGTTTAAGAGGAACAAAGACACTTTACGCTCGTGATACACACATCATTTTTTCTTCGATTGCATCTTAAAGTTATTAAAAAACGTATGTGTACTGAAAATAAATTCGTTCTGTCAACTGTCAATATGACAAGTTTCTGTTTTGTTTGTATCCCTGGTAACTATTGAAATAAGCGCGCATTTAATATCTTTTTCGCATTTAACGTCTTTTTCGCGCGTTGCCATTGGAGACACGCAATAATAGTTATTTACGTATCAAGTGCAGAAAGATGGGTTTTTTTGAATGAGTGGTCCGTTGCTGCATGAGCGAAGCGAATGCTGCAAGACCGTGAGTTCAAAAAAACCCCTTTCTGCACGAGTTGCGTACACTATTTTTTCTACAACCATAAACCAAATTTTGATAAAAATAATAAAACAAATTTCAATAATTGTAACATCTCTGAAATTTTTTATTAATTTAGAAACTTTAGAAAGATACCTGGTTTAATGTATCCATGACAACTGACAATGACAAGCAAACTCAATTATTTTGTTGATAATGAGGAAAAATTTCTCCGTGCTTTCAATTTAAAAAATGTTTGAATCGAGTGGCGAACACGTATTAGATTCTATAAACATTATAGAAGAAGCAAATGCTGCAACATTAAATTTGCTTCCAAATAAATCGAGAAAAAGATATGAAAAAGAACATGATTTGTTTATATTAAATTACTTTTCTGCAAAAATATGTTCAAAAACGTCTACTTTTTTTAATGGTTGTAGAAAAAGATATTTTTTTATTGTTCCACAGAAAACGTCAACTTTACGATGACAAATGAGAGCGTAATTATCAACTTTTCATAGCAATCGTAGAAAAAATAAAATAATAATCGGCTAATGTTGAATTAACGTGTCTTTATATCTATGAAAAAGAAGGTGACAATCTAATTTGCTAAAAATAAATAACTTCCTACATTGTATTTTAAATAATTTCAATCTTATAAAAACGAATTTCGATTAAATATTTGCAATGAATACGATAACATCGACTAGATTCACAACATAAATAAAATTAATACGTAGAAGGAACAATTATTATAAGATTTGTCTTTTCTTCTGCGCAGAAACATTTAAGACTTGTTCAGTATCCACCACTATATGTCTATGAATACTCGATAGCGCAAGTCCGGCCAGACGATTTTCTCCCATTGAGTTACGCAAGTATTGCTTAATACGTTTCAAATTTGAAAAACTACGTTCCACACTCGCTACGGTTACAGGCAGGGTAGTTCCAATATAACATTAGATTGAATATCATTTCTGATATCTGACTTCATGAACACAACAAACATTGCTGTTCTTCACTGAAATCATTTTGGAAACTTTCTGAATATTTCGGGGGGAGGGGGGTTGGATTAAAATTGTTCGCTATGTAGTCATTAATTTGCAAAACTACTTAAATCTACAATATTTTTTTTCTACGATTGCTATGAAAAGATGACAATTACGCTCTCATTTGTCATCGTAAAGTTGACGTTTTCTGTGGAACAATCGAAAAATATCTTTTTTGCGCGTCTCCAACGGCAACGCGCGAAAAATACGTTAAATTCGCGCGTTTCCAATGGCAACGCGCGAAAAAGATTATTTCAATAGTTACCAGGGATACAAACAAAACAGAAACTTGTCATATTGACAGTTAACAAAACGAATTTAGTTTTAGACGTATACCTACGTTTTTTAATAACTTGCACTATTGCAGCTCTCGCCTTCGGCTCGCGCTGCAATTACCGTGCTCGAGTAACAAAGAATCACTTTACGCTCTTAATACACAAATAACTATTTTTGATAAACTGTATTAATGAGTAAATATTTATTATCACAATGGCAATATGAAGCTCTGTCAAAAATCAAATGAATGTTAGATGTAATCGTCCGTTTCAGATGGGATGTGTATCATAGCTGTTAATATTGATTTATTTGTTATTGTGTCGTGCGGAATCGATAGCATTTGTTATGCGAGTTTTCGTAAAGCAATAAAAATAGCTAGGTTTGCAGAGTTTTCATGGCTGGGCTTGATATTTCAAACGATTTGTCAAATACCGAAGAGACGCGGGTCAGTCGACCGTTTCCTTTCAATTTATTTCCAGACTTGCAACTGAATTTTATGTCCAATAACTGCATGCTTTTCTCCCGAAATTCCACCAACTTCGTCCTCTCGAACCGAACTGATCTATATTATTTTTCACTATATTTCTTTCTCAACCAACATACCAACACAAATATATTTCATTTATTTTCTATCTGTATCAACATTAACATCAATCCGGTTGATAGAAATTGATGTAAATGCAAACTGTCACAGAACTGTAATTTTCATGGAAAATACCAACTATGAAATTAAATAGTTAAAACGTTAGAACTGGTCTTATGCGATAATGCGAGTTCAGTAATGTTGCGCGCGGAGAGTTGCTGTTGATAATAAGAAAAAACGCAGAATCAAGGCGTAATTTATTTATTTGTATATATTACGCTGTACAACAGGAACTTAATCCCAATTACAGTACAGGGTCCGCACTCACCGAGCCGCAGTGTGGTAGTTTATATAATTTTTAGCTTGAGTGAGATTCTAATTCGGGATCTCCGGATTCGAATTCCGTATCGCTATCCACACCATCGTACTGACAGCATATGACCTTAGTAGTAGGTCCACAAAGAAACCAGAAAATAAAAACAGTCATTAAACTAACAACGCAAATCATACAATAAAATTTATATTATTATTAGTCTTAATTGTAAATAATTTTCTAATTCTAATATTAACAAGCTGATGAACGTAGGCCAGTGCTTAAAATCAAGATAAAAAGTTGTATGTCAAAAAAAAGATGTTCAAATTTCGCTGACCTCAACTTTTATAAACTAAAAATACGATTATACCGGAGTGATTCGGATTTCACTGTAAGTTGTAGGTGTTGAGTACTGTAATTGGGATAAAATTACGTCAAAAATGTGCAATAAAAAATGTAAGTATAGTATAATACGCGTACAAGGAAGTAATGTTGTGTCTACATCAGATTTTTTATAATTGTAATAGAAATTTTGAAATAATTTTTCACTAATTTCCATTAATAAATTCAATATTTTCAAATTTAAATACATTTTATATTGTGGGTGTGTTATGATATTATACGTGATCATACAGGTTTATTTGTTTTATGCATTCTATTATTCTCATCACTTGGTCCTGGTTTTCTTTTAGGGCTTCCTTAATGTCATTTGGTATGTTGTGGATTGTTCTCTGGTGGTTGTATTTGGTACACTCTGTGATTATATGTTTTACTGTTATCTTCGTATTACAGGTGTCGCAGGTTGGTTGTGTTGATTTTTCTAGTATGTTTTTGTGTGTGGTTTTGGTGTGCCCTAATCGTAATCTTGTGTAGATTATTTGGTTGCGTCTTGTCGCTTCCATTTTCCAGGATTCCAGTTTTTCTTTTATATCTCTTGGTTTATTGTTTCTGGTTTGCGTCCATATTTGTTTTCTATTGTTTTTAACTTCTTCTTGAATAATGGTTTTTATGTCGTTCTTGGGGGTATTTATATTATTTATTTCATCTTAGTTCTTTGCTTTTCTAGCGTGGTAGTCTGCCTACTCGTTACCTTCTATTCCGATATGTGATAGTATCCATTTTTTTTTAGTGTTCGTAGTTTGTGTATGAGTCTTCGATTTTTTGATTGTGGTTTATATTTTCAAAATTATTACTATACTTTCAATACATAACTTTAAAAACTGTTTATAATAACATTAAAATTTGTTTCAAAATGATCAAGATAGGCCAAGAGTTCCGATGCCAACTTCAGATTAAATACAATCAATAATATGTTCCAATGTATGTTATTTGTATTTATAGTTAGTTACCATGTTACCAAATTATTGTTTGTGTTTACAACAAATACACATGGCATAGATTTGATGTTTGCTGCAGGTATGTATATGAGGTAGGTATGTACTGTTCTGTGTCCTGTGTGGATATTGTCCTGATCCAGGCTCCTGTCTCCTGCCTCTGATGTTGTTGTGTTGTTCTTGTATCAGCGAGAGTGTTTAGTTCAGTGTTGTATTGTGTGAAGCGAGGAGACACGGCGACACCTGAACGCAATGAAAGATCCCTAACCGTAAAGGGGTCAGGGGGTGGAGAAAGGACAGTGTTTACTTACTTAGGGGTATACAAAATTTACTCAGTTTTACAGATATCATTTGTTCGATTGTTCTCATAAACTGTCGAGGATAATTGCTACACTTGTAAAATATATATTTAGATTTTTGAATATAACGAAAGTTAATTCCGATATCGTATAACAAGTAGATCAAAATTTCGTCTACATCATTGAATTTGTCTGTGGTATTAGACATCACCTATAGGCAA
Organism: Pterostichus niger; assembly: GCA_947425015.1. Lineage (NCBI taxonomy): Eukaryota > Metazoa > Arthropoda > Insecta > Coleoptera > Carabidae > Pterostichus > Pterostichus niger. The sequence continues at coordinate 7,934,810 of OX380345.1, read as the reverse complement.
TTATGATGTCAATGGATAAAACTTTGCATTTCAAGGAAGAGGTCGTGTATTCAAATCTGACTGACTTCAATTTATATATAAAAATATGATTGTGTCTGAGCTGTTCGGATTCTACTATAAACTGTAGGTCCCCTGTACTGAAATTGAAATTAAATTCCTGTTATATAGAGCAATAAATAAATGCACAAATTCAGGTAAAACATGTGTCATACGATCAATGTTTTCATCACTTATTATAGGTATTAACATACCTAGGAATTTTATGACTATCATTACAGCTGCAGTTTGAAATCCGAGCTGTAGCACTCTGACATAGTGGATCTCGGTAAGCGATAAATTTATGTGCGTGAAATGCGGTTACCAGCCGTTACATCACGGTCCCCATAGATAGTAGTGCAGGGAGAGCCACAAAGGTAATTTTAATGTGGTGAAAATTGTTTGCAAATAATAACTGTGCCATAATCTATATTTTTTTAATGTATTTGTCAAGTAGCTAGTCATAATGTATATAATATTTTGAACATAACATTGAAACATTATGGTAGTTATTATTACTTGATAAACTATAATTCACGGGTTCAAATTATAATTTATAACTGACAATTCCACTCATAACTTTTCATCCAATTAAATGACAGTATTTTGCTGAATTGAACCAATCACAGTAGTATTCCTGCGACAATTTCACTACTGAAAATTGTCGCAAATCTTTGCGTAGATATAACGTTTGTTAACTATTTTGAGTAGATGAATATTGTTGAATTTTATTTGACTTTGTTTACTTTGCTTAGTTATGTCAAAAAATTAAACAAAGTAAATTAATCAACAAGGTAATAGTAGTTCAGACATTGTTTTAAAAATACTGCAGGTAACATTTTTTTGGAGTAAATAAAATATTTCGAGGAATTGTCAAGCCGAATACCATACGTGAGTATGATTTTCCTATGATAATTTTTGCCTAGATCACTCCTGCTTGTTGCTTTAAGAAAATCTACACTCGTGCAGATTTTCGTCGCAACAAACAGTCGTGATCATGACGACAAAAATTTCTGGCAAAATCATAGTCACTAATGGTATTATATATGAAAATATAACTGTGTTCCAGTATTTCAGATTGTACTATAAGCTATAAACTCTTTAATAACGATTAATTTACTTTTAAATAAATAAAATAAATATATCATCACGCCTTTTACCCATTACTGGGCTTGCAACTTAAATAAAAAAGAAAACTACATATATATTTAAACATGAATTTATCTCATTTAATTTCCTAATCACTAAAACACAGTTCGTTTATACAGGACACGGAATGAAGCAGTTAACTATTTACAAATTCATCTTCACCTTCTTCAGAGAAGTTCCAGTGACAGTTTGTACATCCTTGCTCACATTTGCATATGAGGTGAATGTAGTACACACCCCTGGAGCTGAGAGTCTGCGCGACCCTTTCATCGTGACCGTGACCCCGTATCTGTGTAACCCCAAACCGGGTTACACTGCACAGTGATAGTGTGCTGTGTCTTCATCCCTTTCACGTTACCAGGAATACTTCACATTCACCGTTAACACTAACTTACGCATCAAGCGGTATTAGCCAGAAAATGTTTAACTGTCGTTATTGCATTTAAATAATGTTATACCTGTTGCATGCTACATTGCAAAACGATCGATGGTCGAAAGAAAAATCGGTGAAGTTTTTTTATAACGATGAAATCTAGAGGTGAATTTTAATATATGTATATAGCGACCAAAGGGGATATTTCCCGATAGGGGACGGCGAGTTATAGAAAACGGCGGGGCCAATGCACCCATGCAAGCTGATAGAAGTACTCAAGTCAATTCATTAACCTAAAAAGGTTATTGCAAGTATTTAAAATACATAAATATATCATCACGCCTTTTACCCATTACTGAGTGTGGCACTCTGCCGTAGCAGAATTCGGTAAGTGATATATTTCTTCGTGTGAAGTGTGGCTACCAGCCTTCAAATCACGGCCCCAATGATGTTAGTGGAGGGGGAGCCACAGGGGATAATTTTAATGTGGTGAAAATTGTTTGTCGGCTGTGGGATCGATACCATATGTAAAAATAATAGTTGTTTACGTAACCAGCGTAGTAAATAAATTTTTACGAAAACTGTCATATAAAGTTAAATTTTACATGGCAACTATTAACACGCGAAATGAGTGTTTTTTGTCTACAGAACGCAAAAGACATTTGCATGCACGATGCAAAAGTTTTTTGCATCCTGCAATTTTTTGATAGAAGAAAGGCTCACAATTTAATAAAATTTGTCACATTATTTTTTTGCTTAGAAACAATACTTCTATTCTTTAACAAAATGTATATTTAATGTTCCAATTGAGCAATTATTCATATTTATCCCGTTTGAGGAAGCTAACTGGTGTACTGGAATAGTTTCTTGAGAAATGCAATGCGAAATGCAATGCGAATCGCAATAAATCGCAGAAAAAAATTAGAACGTTTGTTTGGTTTCTATTGCCAACCAGCTGTCAATTGCTGGTCAGAGAGTACCAGATTTGATAGCAATTATATTACATACATTGTTGTCATGGAGACATTAGTTGTCACATTAATTAATCCTAAACGTCCAAATTTTCTCATTACATTATTACTAATTTTGGGACATAGTTTTCGAAAAAACGTTGTTTGATACTCGATTGCGAAATGCTTTTGCATTCTCGAATGATTTTTTGATTGCTATGCTCGCAAAAAAATCTTTCATTCTCGAGTGCAAAAGTAACATTTCGCTATTTAGAATCAAAAATCACTATTTACGGGCGAGCTGGAAAGTTTGTGGGCGAGCAACGAAAGAGCGAGCCTCTATAATACAGTGAGTGCAGTAAAGATTAAGTTCAAGCGTGCCGCGTACAAAGTTTTATTCACAGCGTTGTTTTATTAATTTTTATTAGTTTTATAAAAAGATACATTACATTTTTGAATCAAAGGTTGTTGGCGGTAGGACAATTTATAGCCTGACGTTGTTATATGGTGTTGTGATCTTTTTATTAAAAAAATAACTACTGTCAGTGTTAACACTTTCGTGTATTCTAGAAATAAATAATTTGAAATAATGGATTTAATGCCCAACGAAGACTTCGAAGGCGATTTTCTTACAATTCAAGAATATATACAAAATATTGCAGATGCTGCAACTAATAACTTTTAATTAGTTTATATTACTTTTTTATGAGCATTGTAAAATTTTACAGGGCTATGCGTTGTAATTATTCATTTACTGAACCATAAATACTTATAAAGTGTCATTTACATAGAAGATGAAAATAAAAAATTATATGTACCATTACAATTACTTCCTGCTCATTTAAAAGTTTTTACACCAACAAAATATACTTGCGAACATAATATTCGCAAAAACTTTCCACTGCCAACAGTCATAAAGTCAGATTGCATGCTTATTTTGCCTTCAATAGGTGATAAATTTATAAATAAAAACAAAATTAGTTATATACATTCTTAATATCCATTTGATAAAGCTTTCAACTTAGATAGGTACCCTATGTTGATACCTATTTATTTAGTTTCCTATTTAAATATTGAATTTTACATGATACTTCTCTGTTTTTTTGTATATATAATAAAAATGTATCATATTTTTTATATGTTTCGTTGTTTATAATAAATAATATTTATCATGATATTTCTGCCAATAAAAACTGAACCAAATAAAAAATTCAGCGCTCTTTGTCCTCCGACCAAATGGTGTAATAACTTGGCCTTTCACGTAAAGTTTAAATTCTTATTTAATTCCGTTGATAAATTGATTAAATAAACAGTGTTTCTTCACATTTTTATAGGATAACGATTCTTAAATATAAAAAATTGACAGGCGGTCGGGCGGCATTCCGATTTGTATCTTATTGACACAATTGCTTTACCGCATGTATACTTTACAGTGGAATTGTACTAGTACATAAAATTTAAAATAGAAAAACAAATAACAACTAATCTAATAAGTCTATTTTTTGTTCAAATATTTTTCATTCACAAAACAGATAAAAAAAAGTACTAATTTATAGTTATCGACAGGTTGGCATGAAAAATACAACAAACGCAAGACAAAGATATTTTTTCTACGATTGCTATGAAAAGTTGACAATTACGCTCTCATTTGTCATCGTAAAGTTGACGTTTTCTGTGGAACAATCGAAAAATATCTTTTTTGCGCGTCTCCAATGACAACGCGTGAAAAAGACGTTAAATGCGCGCTTATTTCAATAGTTACCAGGGATACAAACAAAACAGAAACTTGTCATACTGACAGTTGACAGAACGCATTTACTTTCAATACGTATAAGTTTTTTAATAATTTTAAGATGCAATCGTAGAAAAAATTATGTGTATATCACGAGCGTAAAGTGTCACGACTCACGCTGCAAATACCCTGTTCAAGTAACAAAGAATCACTTTACGCTCTTAATACACAAATAACTATTTCGATTGTTCCACAGAAAACGTCAACTTTACGATGACAAATGAGAGTGTAATTGTCAACTTTTCATAGCAATCGTAGAAAAATTATATGTTATTTTATTTTCAATTGAAACCAATGTTGTGTTTAATATTGAATAAAGAATATGTTGATTTTCTTTTAAAAAAATACAAAATATTTTTTAAATTTTTTATCTGGCAATAGCAATTACCATAAACAAATAAAAACTGATAACGTCAAAGTTTATTTTCAAGTTAATTTCATTTTAAAATTAGAATCTTTTCTATAAATACTGATATTTATGGCTCTTCTCATAATTTTATACAAAAAAACACAGAAAACAACAAAGAACTTTTATTTGATTTAAATTAGGTTGCAACTCTATTATTCAGACAAGAATTTAATTATTTTAATAATACCGTGAATTTCATGGGAAATAAAATATTAAATACTTTTATTATTTTATATATTAGATATAAAAAAGGACGTAGTATATAAATCTGCAATATAATAATTTAATCTTCTAAAATATCATAACACATTTCTTCCAAATTAGTCTAAATTTACTTATAGGCGCTATTAACTAAACATAAATCTTCTAAATATATAAACACATAGTCCTGTAAGCCTTTAAACACAATAACAAATTCCCGAAATCCAATTAAACATAAACATTTACAAAAACAAACACGTCTAAAAACCTTCATCCTTCTTAAACCTGTAAACATTGCCAATCTTCTTAAAACAACCTCTGCTAACAACCATCTTCTAAGAAGCATTCTTAAGATACCTAGCGACACTTGGCAACATTCGCACCGGCTGGTGGTGGAGGCCAGGAGACCTGAACGTGCTGAATGAATGAAGATTGGTGTAGGTTTGAGGCCAAGGTGTCACAGGTAATTGTCCGTCGCATTGAAAACCGAACGGTTTGGTGACGCAGTGTCTATTACACCCCCTTGAACGGAGTGTTGTATAACGGGGATTTTTCCCAGGCCAGTCGGTTACGGTTGCCGAATTTGGACACGTGCAATTTTTTAAGGTGGGAACAGCAGATATTTGAAGATGAAGATGTTACAATGATAGAGAAAAGGCATTCTTTTTTGAGAGGTATGGTATCTGAATTGATTGATTATAATTTTAAGTAATTTATTAACAGTTGTAGTCCGGTGAATATAACTTTTGTTTTATAAATAAGAATTTACGAGTAACCGAAAACAACATTGTATACAAATAAGTTATTAATACAAAGAAAAACCCTTTCCGTTGAAAGAATTATCAAATAAAAATGTGTCTGTATTTCGAATATTTATCTTTGCCATTAAATATAAAATCAAAATATCATCACACATTTAACCCATTATTGATCAGGCATTCTGCTGTAGCAGATCCTAGTAAGTTATACATTTATGCAAATTGAAGTGCCGTTCCCAGCTGTCAACACGCGGCCCTCAATCAGGTTAGTAGAGGCAACATTTTAGGAGTAATTTTTGTATAATTTTAATAGGATGAAAATATGTTTATAAATAAATAAATAAATATATCACGCCTTTTACCCATTGCTGGAGCAGATCTCGGTAAATGATATATTTCTTCGCTTGAAGTGCGGTTATCAGCCGTCAAATCACGGCTCCCAAAAATGTTAGTGGTGGGGGAGCCACAGGAGTATATTTAATTTGGTGAAAATTGTTTGTCGGCTGTGGGGATCGTCGAACTAGGGTTCTCAAGATTCACAGGCCGACTCGATACAACTGAGCTAACTTTAGAAATCGAATTCATGTTCTCAAATTCACAATTATATTAAAATAAATAAATATATCATCACGCATTTTACCCATTATTGGGTATGGAATTCTGTCATAGTAGATGTCGGTGAGTGACATATTTATGAACGTGAAGTGCGGCTGCCAGCTGTCAAATTAGGACTCCTAATGATGTTAGTGGAGGAAAACCCACAGGGGTAATTTTAATATGTTGAACATTATTTGTCGGCTGTGAGGATCGAAGCCGGGTTCTCTAATTCACAGTCTGATTCGATATCACTGAGCCACATTATAATGAGTACGTACTTAAGGTATACAATGTAAAATAAAAATAACAAAACAATATATGGGATAGGTGGCTCTATGGTATCGATTCACACAGGCGACAAACAATTAAAATTGCCCTTGTGACTCCTTCACCATTAGCATCTTTGAGGGCCGGACTTGACGGCTGGTATCCGCACTCCATGCTCATAAATATATCACTTATCGAGATCTGCTACAACAGCGTGCCACAATCAGTAATGGGAAAAAGGCGTGATGATATATTAATTTTATTTATGTTATTGTACAAAACAATATATTCATAGTAATTTTTTAGAAATATTCTAACGGTAAACTATTAAAATCGTATTGTAGGCACATGAAAACTCACCTCACTGCCACTAGCTGAATTTTAGCGTGATATTCATTTAACTCTGGGCACTGAAGGTATTTTTTTGAACTATTAGTGGTACGAACAAGATTAAATTAGATTAAAATTGCCATATCACTAGCACATCTTAGTAGCGTATTTCTTTTCCTAAAAATATGCATAAGTCAGTAGACATTTGCAAAAATAAAAAAGTAGAGAATTTTGAAAAAAAAAAACCATTTGTATTTGCTTACATGAGATAAATAATTTACATAAAATTTGTAATTCTATCAGATTTCGAAACACCTATTCGAATTGAATTGATACTCTTTCTCTGGAGGTAAAAGAAAAAATAAAAATATTAAAAAACTAGTAACAGTATAGTTGCCATAATGAGATATATCGAACGAAAATTATGGTTCTATTATTGCATGTATTTAATTACTTTAATAATTGGTTAACAAATACAGTTTGGAATTATGCAAATTAATTAATGAACCAAATTATCACTTCAGGCGTAAAATTCACTGATCTGTTTATCAGAGACCTCTAATATATATATATATATATATATATATATATATATATATATATATATATAGTTATTTTTCCAATACTTTTACAGTCTAGGCTAAAAAAGAAGCAATTCACAGCTTGTTAATTGTCAACAAAAGTTCACTTTTAATGTCAATCGGCAAAAATCTAATTGTGTTTCTCAAAAGTACGCTCATAGCATACATTATATGTTAAACAGAAAATAAAATTAGAGAGCATTGATTAAGATCTTCTGCACCAACCTATGAAAAAAATGTAATTTACCAAAATTTCTAAACAAATAGAACTGTGGAAAAATGTTCGATAATTTATTTATATATCTTTTTATTACAGAAATGCTGTAAAAAGAGTCTACAATAAACTGAAAATATATTCAGTAATAAATAAAAAGTAATAATGTGAGTAGTATTTAGTAAAGTTCTCGGGTCGCGAGAACCTCTCATCTTTAACAAGGTACACAGCGCATCTATCATTACCTTATAAACCAATGCACAGCAACTAATTAAGCAATTTCATTTGCGTTTACAGCAGTGACACACTATCATTATCTCACCAATTACTACACGAAACAAAAAGAAAAAAATCACGTAACCATAACGAAACAAAAAAGAATAATAAAACATTGGCACATTCGCACGAATGGCTGCCACGCATCACGCGAGAGTTAGACAGGGATAGTGGTATATAGAAAGAGTTCTATTTGTCTTTGTTTATGGGTTGAAAGCGCCCCATAACACGCGAAAATCGCCATCAGCCGTCATGGTATGAAGTATGGGTCGAGAGAACGCATGCGCTCTAATGCCATAATCAGCGGTAAAAATTGATAAACGTGGATGATAAATCTCTGCTCGCGACGTATTTGGAGCGGTAGCCGCTATGACTGACGGCTTTTATTAGGGAAAAAATATCCAGCAAAAACTGATTGGCTACATGTGGACGAGACGCACGCACCTGAATTGCACTGGACGAGCACAGCATGCTTGTTCTACACATATACATACTGTCATTGTACATTCATTTCATAAATACTTATATATTTATTTATTTATTTATTTACTGTACAACCGGAAGTTGATAACAATAATTACACAAAAAACTACAGTTTATACTAGAATCCATCATTGCACCTATATGTGTGTATCACGAGCGTAAAGAGTCTTTGTTCTTCTTACACTGCTCGAGTAACAAAGAATCACTTTACGCTGAGATGTTACCATAGTAACTGGTTTTTTTAATCAGTATATTGGTAGAATTTTCAAGTATTTTGTATTATGATTGATTGGATCAAAGGAAATTTTCAATTTAAAAGTATTTACCTACTTACAGAAACATTAATAATTTTTTTTTATTGTTTGCCTAAAATAATAATTGATTTACAAGTACATAAATAATTTGATGTGGACACCACATGACTTCCTTATACGCATATTAAACTATAGATATTTTGTTAATTGCACATATTTGAAATTAATTTTTTATTTTTTTTCTTATTTTTTGTTCTAATCCATAGCAAACTCATTAAAAAAATCTGATGTGTACGTCACATGACTTCCTTGTATCCGTATTATAATATACCTACATTTTTTTTATTGCAAATATTTGAAGTAATTTGACATTGACATTAATTTGTTTATTTTGCCTTATTTTTTGTTCTAATCCATAGCATACTTAATTACAAGAAACAAGAAAGATTTTTAAATTTAGATATCTCACTTATACAAAAAAGGCTAATTTAAAAATTTTGAATGTGCTAGACGCAGAATTTAATTCTGTAAAACTTTTATTTGCAACATTTATTTCTAAAATCAAAATAATATCATTTTTTAAAAGAAAAACTGTTAGCAGCTTAATGTAATGTATAACTTTCGGTTAGTCTATTTTAACCAAAACCTAATATGTTATTTCCATTGATATAGTAGTCTTATACACCAAATTTGAAAAGATTTGGATTATATTTTACTATAGTTTTTCATTAAAACCTATTATAGGCTTCAGGTAAAGTACCACTTCCGGAAGTTATATAATGACCAAAAAGGGAGGTGCAGAACTAGATGTTATAACAGTCCTAAATACAAAATTTCAACTTTCTACGGCTTTCCGTTTTTGAGTTATGACGAAATTAGTCAAAATGGATTCAGGGATGGTCAAAATGCGTATTTCCGCTGAAATCTGAGAACCGAAAATTTTCGCGATTACAATACTTCCTTTTCTTCGTACAAGGAAGTAAAAAGCTCTAGTAAAATTAGTAATATTTTCCTTATGTGTCACTGAAGGAGTCCTATGACAAATTTATGACGAGTCAGAATCGAACCCATAATTGACATAACAATAAAAATATAGAATAAAATTCAAATAACGTAGATAAAGATTCCTGAGTTCAAATCTCTACATTTTTATACTAATAATACCCTGTTTCAAAAGGAACAGTGTTCAGGTGCCAATTTCAGATCCAATTAGGTGTATGATTCAACTTTTAACACCATTATTAACTGATCAATTCAACAGAAAATTGTGGAAGAAAAAAGCAAATAAATACCTACGTTCTACTTGGGTCTAATTTTATTGAGTGTGTCTTATTCACAACAATTTATCAGTGATCCATAAAACCTTTCATTAGTGTCCTCGATACCTCCTACGCCACTGGTATCAACGCATGATATATGAGACCATGAGAAAGTGGAAACTGTACAAATTACACTGGAATTCAGAGCATAAAGTCTGCATCACGTAAGTACAAGTGCCGTGGAACACACACTTAGCACTAACTTTGCACAAGCGTTAAGCGAGCTAACTCCCCGTTGATGATTTACGCCCGTGCACCAGTGAATTATCACCACACACGTCATGCTGGGCATAATTAGCCAATTTTACTTCGTGCTAACTTTTTCCGCTAGCGAACAATCATTGCCAACCTATTATTTTACGGATATAAACAGAGATATTGGTAATTATACCCATATCTGGAAATATATTATTATACTTTAACCTCCAATTTATTAATTATTTCATTAACTACAATTAAGAATTGTTTATCCTTTATAGCAAGCTTCTACAAAATATAATTTACTATAAAAATGTAACAAGTAAAATATATATTTATTTATATTTGAAGCGGACCAAGCCATTCGAACTCACTAGCCAGAATATCGATAACTAAAACTACCATTTTGTTAACTTTGTCATAATTCCGTTAGTAATGTAATATGAAATTAAAATTGATTGTTAGTTGAATATGTAAACTAGTCTCAATCTCATAAATACATTAAAAAAAATAAAATTATTTTATATGGAAATGGAAATAAGTATTTGAGTTAGATTCTCAAAAGATAATTTTCACCTTATTAAAATTATCTCTGGGACTACCCGTTCGACTAGCATTTTAGGATCATAATTTGACAGTTGCTTGCGCATAATTATATTACTTATTAAGCTCTATTACATTTAACAGTATATTACATAACGAGTATTGTAACAAGCACATTACGTGCGAGTGAAAAAGTTGCGCACGAGCCTTGGCGAGTGCAGTAATTTCACGAGCAATGTAATTGCGTTACAATTCTAGTTGTGTATTATACTTTATCTACGACTGTAAATAATAATAAGAACAATTACAGAATATTTGTTAGGTTATATCCGTAACATCAACTGTCAAACAGCAGTGTTACCGCCTAACAAATAAAAAATTTCTTGATAACAATTACGTAATATATATAACGTAACAAGTGCAGTAAACCCTTAGCAACCGTAAACAAGCAATTACAGTTCTTGCAAATTGTTTTTAATGGCCAACTTACATATATGGTCGTAAATAAATATTTTTAATATCCGATTAGTTTATTATTATTGTCATAATGACCCTGTTTCCAGGGTTATTACATATTTTTTTTTTCAAAATAACGCCCAACGATATTATAAAATTGAGGTTGCTGTATGAAATACTAATATAAATCAACAAACTATACACATGGATATTATATCTGATAAACCAACAAAATCAACGTAATGTCGATCGATAGCCCCTGTTAATATTTAAAATTCCTGCAATTTTTCTCTTTTCTCCTTAACCATTAATTCATTCCTCAATATTGAAATTTTGTCTATAAAAGTTGAGAGAGAATAATTCTGACAAGTTTTGAAAATAACCCATCATGACAATTTTACTTATTACACGATTTTCTATCATCAATTTTAAAACGGCTGAATTCTCTTTCATATTTTTTATTAGTTTTTTGAGGTACAAATGACTCAATAAAGTTCGTGTATCTACATCACTAAAGATGGCGTCAATCACTTGATTGGAGGACAAACAATGCATTTCAAAGCATTATTTTTACTATTTATGTTAATTTGTAAAGGTGTTAACAAATTGTTCGTCAATGTCTTTGAGATTATATACGTGAAACCATAAGTTCTTTAAGAGAATACTTTCATACACTTTGAGAACAGTGTAAAAAGTACATATCTGTCATAAATAACACAGATCCATAATCGTCAAATAAGAAGGGTTTAAGTACAGAGGTTAAAAGACTTACCTCAAATAACGTACGTTGACATATACAATTATGCAATATTAAAAAAGTGCATACACACAAAGTGAGTTTCGTGCATATACAAATTTGAATTCATATACATTTTTCAAGTATGGATGGGTGAAAGAAGTTGCCACAAACACTTTCTATGACGGTACTTTAATTCTGGGAAAGGTTAGTACAAAATATTACTTGTATAAAAAATAACGTTCGTACTTATATTTATTGTTTGCCCTCCAAACAGCTGATGGAAGCCATGTTATGACGTCAGCTGCACGAACCTTATTGCTTTTGTATCTCGTACAAAACATTCTCCGGTGTTTTTTTCTCTTATTTTACATCTGATACGGTTTTATTGACAGATAGAAATAAATAAATCGGCATTGTAAACAAATAAGAATATCCCGTTGCCTAGTTACAGTATTTGCAAACAAATATGTTAATGTCTCTAATAGATATAACAATGAGAGGACAAAATCGATAAAAATCTTAAATAAAATAATAAACTAGTCGGATATTAAACGTTGAGGGCACCACGGGAGTTATAAATAAATAATAAATATATCATCACGCCTTTTACCCATTACTGAGCGTGGCCCTCTGTCTAAGCAGATCTTGGTAAGTGATATATTTTTTCGCGTGAAGTGCGGTTACCAGTCGTCAAATTACGGCCCCCAAAGATATTGGTGGAGGGGGAGCCACAGGGGTAGATTTAAATTGGTGAAAATTGTTTGTCGGCTGTGGGGATCGAACCAGGGTTCTCAAGATCCACAGGCCCACTGACCACGGGAGTTAAACGGACAATAATTCCTACGGTCAACGTATACTATTGACCTCAGGAATTATTGTCCTTATAACATCCTTCATACCTTAATTACTATAATCCGAATAAAAGGAAATTAAATAAATATTAGGTATCATCATACCTTTTACCCCTTACTGGATGTAGCGCCCCGTAGCAAATTTCGACATGTAATATATTTATGCGTGTAAAATGCGATTACCAGCTGTCAAATCACGTCCCTTAAAGAAGTTTGTGAAGTTTCTCTGAATTAAAGGCGTTTTTCTAAGATTTAATATTATTTTAATTTTTGGAAGTGAATATAAAGCGCAAAATCAAATAAAAATTTAATTTTTGTAGCAGTCGCGATCAATACCAGTGGCGCCATCTATGAGCTGAAAGCTAAAGCGTCTCGCGAACAGGAAGTAAACCCGTAGCGGAACGGAAACAGTGGCGTAGCGTCATTAACATAGCACGCTAGATTATTACACTCTCACACGAACTAATAAATCATTATAGGAAATTACTTCATTTCCCATTCAAGAACAGCGCACGGCCCAGAAATAAATAACTCAGAATTTATGAATTACGTCTCCGCGTCAACTCCTAGACCATGAATTCCACAGATCGCGCCCGTGATACGCCACCCATCTATGGTCCAACCAATTGAAATTTCATATTAATCACTGCGAGAGAATATTAATGTGTCATTCGGCATTTGAAATAGAGATATCAAATCCAGCAGAAATATTTTAATAATTATTTACAAGCAAGATGGAATGTTGATTCTAAACGTTCAGTGTTGATTTCATGATTTATCGAACTCGAAACCTGCAAGCTACTTGAATTATGATTCTGATTTATAATTTGTGCTAAATGGGGCAGTGAATAAGGCAAGGCATTGTGCAATCATATCAAACAATTACGAAATACACTGACATGCAATAAATATTCTTGAATTTTGATATACTCATTTATCTGTAAACAGTAAATACAAACACTTATAAATAATTAATTACGTTGTTTACTAGCAAATAGTTTTTCAAATAATGTTACTATGAAGTTTCAGAAAAAATTGATACAGTTATTATTGAAAATTTAATATGTATACAGAACTTATGCATCAAATTTGCATTCCAATTATTTATTATACTGATTATAGAACAAAAAGCATTATATTCAAATACTCAGAATTAAATGCAGTTTATTTGAAGTAAATATTCTTAATACCACTAGTATAGTCGTTATTTCAATTAATATTAATGATTAAATTATAATTATAAGCATTATAAATAGTCAGGTGTCTCCTATTGTACAATTAATAACAACTATTTGTAAGGACAACAAATATTGTTTTATTATTAATTCTATTATACATAACGAGCGTAGCAAAAAATATTTACTTTGAGTAAACTGCACTTAATTTTGTAAATTGGAAATCAGTATAACAAACAATACTATTTGCGGAACAATTTTATTTTGGAACACTCTGTTTAGGGGTATATAGATACTAATATGCTGTATTTTAAAATATTTTTGACGGGTGGTAACCGCATTTCACGCGAAAAAATATATCACATACCGAGATCTGCTTAGGCAGAGTGCCACACCCAGTGATGGGTAAGAGGCGTGATGATATATTTATTTATTTATTTTATTTATTTAAAATAAAATTTGATGGCAGAAATGGAAATTCAGGTACATTTCTTTTGTTTGGATAACTTGATTTAAGTTTCATTATTCAGACGAAGTTTCAGAAATAATAAGTCAAAATTATATACAGGGTGTGCACAGAAAGGCGGAACGTAGGAGTTTAATATAGGATTTTAAAAAGTGTGGAAATTGGCTCTCCTGTACATTTTAGAGCAAAAGTACAAGAATACAAATTTGTTTAAAATTAAATTCTACGTTTGAAAAGTTTTAATTTGTTGCACTAGCATGTCTGAAGTAGTATATTTTTAATAAAATGTGACATTTTTGTGCAAAATCAGATGACCATGAAAATAAAACACAAATAAAACAAAATATCATTCTGACAGTTCAGTTAAGAGTTACTAATCTTGATTGTTCTATTCTTTGTTTTATATTACTATATTTTATAATTAATATAAAATAAATATTAAATATTAAAATAATAAATAATTAAAATAATACAATGAACACAACAATTAAAATCAGTAATTCTTGACTGATCTATCAGAATGAGGTTTTGTTTTGTTTGTTTTTAATTTTCAGGACTATCTGATTTTTCATAAAAATGTCATATTTTATTTTTCAGAAATCTAGAACCACAGACATACTAGTACAATAAACATTTTGAACGTAGAATTTAATTATAAACAATTTTTCATTCTTGTACTTTTGCTCTAAAATGCACAGGAGAGTCAATTTCCGCACATTTTTAAAATCCTATGTTCCGCATATCTGTACACATCCTGTATATATATAATTCAATCATAGCAACTGACAGGCAAAACACCATCACAATTATATTAAAACTTGAAATATATATTTATTTAGCATAAACTATGACTACGACTTTAAATATTATTTAAATTTTTTATATTAAAATAATATTTAAAGTCGTAGTCACAGTTTATGCTAAATAAATATATATTTCAAATTTTAAATAATTATTTTATTGCTATGTACAAATATTACAAATACTAATCGTGCTTAAGTTTAACCATGTTTAATTATTGATAAAAAGTAAATATATTTTAAATAAAAATGAATGACATACTGTCATTAGTATTTACTAATAAATGTGTCAATAAAATTGAATTTTAAAATGATTTCCCTGTATGTATACATGATATATTTATTATCAATATTATCATAAATTTATTACATCAGTAAGTGATAATAAAGAAACAAATATTTTACATAAAAAATTGCTTATATAAGTTAATAATTCTTCATGATTTAGTAATTTCCCAAATTGAAATATTTAGACGGAGGCAACTGAAAAACATCCTTCATTTCAGGAAAAACAAAAAGCGTATACTTATCACAATCTACACACCTATTTGCTCTAGTAAAATTATATGTCAAATGTGAAGAATACAATCTATACAATTCATCATCGTACAATTCAATACAAAACTTAGAAAACGATTGAGCAACAATACATTTCATTTCAGACACGTCAAACAATAGAAATTTCAATTCTGATAACATGATTCCCTTTTCGGTCATCCATTGTTCGATTTTATTGTAACAAGGGCATTGCCAAGGATTTCCACGAATCTCAAATCTTTCTAAGTTTAGTTTATCCAAAAATTCCATCTTCAAAAACGTCAAACGATTATAGGTTATATCCAAAAACTGAATCGTGTTGTTGCTTGATTCAAAAACATTCTCTGATATTGAGGTTAAGTTGTTGAATGCAAGTGAGAAGAAATCCATTGATTTTGGTCCGCTAAGTGATCCAGCTCCCAAACTGATCATTTTGTTAAAAGATAAATCGAGTGCTTTTAATCCAACAAAACTTTTTAATGTATCTTCTTTTAAATGAGTAATAAAATTTCCAAATATATTCAAAACTTCTAATTTTTCTGGAGACACAAACCACTTAGAAGATAATTCACTAAGATTATTGCAGTTTAAATACAAGTTGTGTAAATTTTCTTGAAATGTTCCTTCTTCAATAAGTTGAATTTTATTTCCACTCAAAAATAAATCAGTGAGTGGTAGATCTTCAAATGAATTATTCTTCAGTTCTGTTAGTTCATTTTGTATCACAGCTAATTTTCGAAGCTTTGGTAGTTTGACTAACATTGGTAACTCACTTAATGAGAAATTCGCGATATGTAACATTTCCAGTTTAATCATAAATCTGACAGTTTTAATTGTTTGATGTGGCCGTTCGTATGGTTCAGTTGGATGAAAGTACATACTGTAGATATCCATGTTTTCGAATCTATCTGGTTGAATCACTTCTGATCTTGTGAGCCATGTGTGGAAAAACAAACTATTTTGATATGTTCTTATTGATACGTACACACCCTGGTTAAGGTGTACTACCAAAACCAGGATATTTAACAAAAATATGAGACGCATTTTTATCGTTTGAGTGTTTGGATGATACTAAACATTTTTTTTCCGTTTACACATAATTCTGATATAACTTCAACGCAATAGATCAAGGAAATGAAGATATAAAATTTAGATACAATTATCTTTTCGTTTTCCGTTGTGAATCATTTAAAAGTCACAGCACAACTATCACATAAGTATATCTATGTCATGATCACATAGGTAATGTAATTAATTGAATGAATCAATTAATACAAATAAAATAAGCTACTCTATGCCCTGTAGTTATATTCAACTGTAGTTTCACTGCAATTGTAGATTAAAATAAAATGACGTTTTTTAATGAAGTGAAATGTATTCGATCTTCCAAACATTATAGTTACAGATGCTAGTAAAAAGCAAGCTATTGACAGGACAGGATTTAGACATGATATGGCCCTAAGCTATTTGAGATATGGAGCCCTTTATAAGTCCAGATATTCTATGTCAGTGCCAAATATGCCAGTTGCTCACCCGGACAATTTATCTTTGGGCCCCCAAAAAAGTGAGGCTTACAAGTAACACTACCCAACTGTCACTCACCGATTAAAATGAAACTAGGTACACTAATAGAACTCTAAAAAATATTGCACCTCTATTTTTTTTTCTTCCGGAAGTTGCTTTTTAGGGGTGCAAACCATCCCTGAAAGGTGGTAAAAGCAAGAATCGCCATAAATCAAATTAAATAATACCAAAATGGGGTAGGTGGCTCAGTGGTATCGAGTCGGCCTATGTATCTTGAGAACCCTGGTTCGATCCCAACAGCCGACAAACAATTTTCACCAATATACCGGAAGCCGTGATTTGGCGGTTGGTAACCGCACTTCACGCGAAATCTGCTCAGGCAGAGTGCCACATCGAGTAATGGGTAAAAGGCGTGATAATATATTTGTTTATTTATAAAATATTACGCGTTCAACATTGGTTACACAGGGGTTTTTGAGATCGCCAAAATCAATTTTCGGGGTCATTTTGATCATATGCACATTTTTAAGGGATTAAAAAGAGGATGGGGGATGAAATTACGACATTCAACTGAAATAGAGTTTTAGGTACAAAACTAGTTACTCGGAGGTTTTTGGGGTCGAGGCTACTCCTACCTACTTTATAAAAAAGCATTTATCACTACAAATAATATATGTATAGGTATTATAAACATGTTATTTCGTTTAAATTAGGAAAAGAAATCTATCGAATGAGCTAATAAAAGTATATGTTGCATTTAAAATAAAAAACGTTGAGCACCATATTTTGAGAACCTCCGATTGAATTTTTTGTTGTTGATTTCATTAAAATTGAAAATGTTTACCAATTTCACCGATTCTGTATTTCTTATAATTCTCGAAATATCAATGGTCTACAACTTTAAATAAGCGTTTGATGAGTGTGCTATTATTTAATTTACATTTATTTTATGTTGCAAAATTTAGTTTTGGTATTATTTATTTAAATTTTGTATTTCTAGTTAAAGTCATTTAAAAATTTTATGACGTCTTTTTATTGACAAAAAACTCACCTGTGAATTATCTATAGTTACACCACTGGTCTCAAATAAGAATGTAGCATTTTAAGGTACATGATATATTTGAAGTTAATTCTAATTGGATACAAAAAATGGCAAAATAAGGACAAGTTACACTACTAAAAATAGTCAGTTTTTCACCGCTACATCAGTTTCAAAATTTCTGTTTATGTTACATTTAACCTATTTGAATTTTGGTGTTTAAATAATATTATTCATATATAATATTTTTATTTTTTTTCTATTTGAAAATGAGGTATGCACTAAGCATAACCAAAATAATTGAAATATTTTCTCGAACAGTTAAACTTCGTGACATATGAAAGAAAAATTTTGACATTATAATAAGGGGTTGCCATTTATAATTCTGTCAACTTTCCCATACAAATAGGAATAGGGTATACGTCTGTATTGACGCTCCAATATCCATTCCAAAATAATAGCCAGACAATTATATTGACGTCATCATTAAAATTATATTTTATGTTATAATATCATGACTGACAATTATATTTTAAATTTTTATATTAGTTGGATTTCAGGCTTTCAATGGTAACACAAATTTTCCTAAACCTTCCAGCTACAAGAAAATATTGTTATTTGTATTTTCTTGTAGCTTGAAAATGGCCCAAATTTTGGCCAAAACGTCACCTTATTAAATTAAATTAATAAAAAATGAATAATTAATTTATAACTTTTTTATTACCATTGAAAGCCTGAAATCCAACTAATATAAAAATTAAAAATGTACCATTCGGCTTATTAAAAAAGAACTAAAATCTTTTGATTTTACAATTTCCGACAATCATATTTATTTATTTATGTTACGCTGTGCAACAGAAACTTAATCCCAATTACAGTAAATAATTCGCATTCACCAAGCTGCAGTGAGTGCAATTCGAACATCATCGTACTGACGGATATTTTAAATAAGAAGTAGCAGGAATAGAGGAAGACGTTATATGACAAAGAAGACGATATATTTTCTTGTCATTTCTTGATTAGGAAAGTAATTGATGTGAACATCATCATATTTAAAATAATTTGTACGTTGTTATGTCTAGGAGATATTTTGAAAATGCAAATGTTACAAACAAACGTAAGTCTTGCACCGCAAATAAATGTAATGACGCAATGACCTTTCCGTCTGACATGATCTATATACCTAAATAAATGTTTCTTAACATGACTGCGATTTGGTATAATTTAAAATCTTTAGTTGTATTCAAATAACCCTCGTTGGATTAAATACCCCGATGATATATTTATTTATTTCTCGCTTGCAGCATTTAGGTGGTGTTGCCAACAACAATGGGTAAGTGATGTATGTATGTTTAGAGCGAGAGCGAACGTGTGAGATAAAGGACAGAACAACACAACAATGAGCATGGCACACACTTCACACCTCTGTGTGTGGAACTGTGGACCCGCACCCTTTACTTGCACCGATTAGCATTGGATTTAAATATAAAACAGTTGAGAGATGGTCGCGAGAAGCGGCGACAGGGCCGACCAAACGTGCGTTTAGTGCATGGTAATAAGCACCCCTCTTTTCAAGGTACAATGATGGCAGGGATGCACAAAACAACATAAACTATTACATTTATTTTTATTAATATAAAAACTATGGCTGGTAACACAAGCTTTGTTTTTGCCTGTTTTAAGAGCAGTGTATTTGGGTGTTTTAGCTATCTCTAACATGTTAAAACCGTGCTCTTAGAACACCCAAAAACAGAGCTTGTGATACCAGCCTATGGTATAAAATAATATAGGATCATGTTGGCCTATTTAACATTAACACATAAACAAGAAACATCTACAGAAAATAGTTATTTGTGTATTAAGAGCGTGAAGTGATTCTTTGTTACTCGAGCACGGTAATTGCAGCGCAAGCCGAAGGCAGGAGGAACAAAGACACTTTACGCTCGTGATACACACATTTTTTCTACGATTGCATCTTAAATGATTCAAAAACGTATACGTACAGAAAATTAATTCTTTCATTTCGCGCGTAAAGTGCAGTTATTAGCTATCATATAACGGTTGCTCAAATATCCTAGAGGAAGGACAGCAACAAGATTAATTTGAAAATGGCTCAAATCAGTTGTCCACTGCGAAAATAGAACTTAGATTTTTGATTTTCGAGTCAGACGTGACGCCAGTGAGTCATATTTAGATAATCAAGCCACGGCGAATATATTACCTTGTTTTTAATTAAAATTTATGTTTTACATGATAACATGTTAGTTAAACATTAGCCTAGTCGAATTTGATTTGAGTGAAGTCTAAAGACAATAGCTGATACAACAAACTCTGTTTTTGCCTGTTTTAAGAACAGTGTATTTGGGATGTTTTAGCTATCCCTAACATGTTAAAACCGTGCTCTTAAAACTCCCAAAAATAAAACTTGTGGTATCAGCTAATAAGATTATTTATCTCATATTTATGAACAATTTTTTAAATGAAATAACATTAAATAATTTTGTATAAATTCAAAGCAGTGCATAAAAAAATAATGTTATAAATAAGAGATAAGTGTAGATGTTATTGTCTTCAATTTTTATTTAACATTTTCTCTGTTAGGTACTAGACCCGAATAGGCCAATTATATTTTTGTAATGCTTATGTAACATGCTATCATGTGAAACATATAAATTTTGTTTGATTCAACGCGGGTTCTTAGATTAGTTTTTATTTATTTATTGCAAATAAAAACAAGAAATGTACGATTACACTATTTGTAGGTAACTGATGTTTTTAAATAAAAGTAGTAAAAAAACTATAGATATAGACAAATTACAAGTAGTGTAATCATGATCTATTCGTTCGTACAATTCTAGAATAATTTCTCAAAATTAAATTATAAAGAGAAAATTGGTATACCACCAGAAATTGAATCTGAGACCTATAAATTTTGGTCGTTTGCTACAATCTTGTCGCCATTTAATTCTGTTTTTATTATTCTATGGTGATCCGATCGTAGCATATTTGGTTAAGGCATATGAGCAGAGATCAAAGGTCCCAGATTCGACTTCTGCCGGTATTTCTCGTTATAATTCAATTTGAGTGTTCATCAAATGTTAAATATTTACTTAAAATACTAATTAAAATAAAATACATAAATATATCATCATACCTTTTATTACTGGGCTTGGCATTCTGCCACAGCATATATTGATAAGTGATATATTTCGCGCGTGAGATACGGTTACCAGCCGTCAAATCCCAACGTCAAAGATTTGGGACTTTAAATCTACTTCTTTTTTTAACTAGTTGTAATCAATAAAACTCATTGCAATTTAACATAAAATCATTTTTTCTTCAAGCATACAACAATATTCATATTATGCTACTACACACACTATGTAGAACTAAGTCATTATGTTATTAGTACAATAATGAAATTCATTATTGTACTAGTACAATAATGTTAGTTATAAAATATACCACAGGCAGCAGCACTTGCTAGGGCAGCCCGGCTACTGGCTCAACGTTACCAATCGTACGATAATTATCATACATGTAGCATAATTAGGGGAATTGTACGATGTACGATAGTAAGTTACTATCGTACAGAGTACTTAAAATGACAAAATATATATAAAAAAAATATCGTGAACATAATTAGGAGTCACAACCCATAATTTTGAGTGTTTCGTACGACAATTTCAATATCTAATGTTGGCAACTGAAGTGAAGTGAGGTTAACTGACTGACAGCCAGTAGTGATAAATATCGTTATTTGTTTCACAAAAAAATGTCTCAAGAAGTGGATGAAATGCAATTTACACCTCCAGCAATAGCAGAAATCGCAAAGTCAGTCATTCAAACATTGATTCCTGAAAAATCACGTAAGGTTTATGATTTCGCTTATGAGAGATTTGTCAATTGGACTAGAGAACAAAATGTGAAGAATTTCTCTGAGAATGTTATGCTAACTTACTTTACTCAATGATTAAGGCTGAATTAAATATCAAACATAACGTAAATACACTAAACTAATAGCATTTTTGAAAATATTGAGTTATTTGATACTTCGACAGAAATGACTTGCAACATACCTGTTACATTTGGAAGTAATCAAGGTACGGAAATAAACAATGAAATTTATACAGCTTCTATCTATTAGGATATTGGAACTATCGATACAAATACTGCCAGTAGTGGTTTAAATATTCAAAATTGTAAAATAGAAAACTGTACATTTAACATAACTTTTAATAAAGCGAGTTAGGGATAAAAATTAAATCATTTATATTTTATTCTTTAAATTTACGTTAGAATCCTTGAAGAAAAAATAGTATATGCTACTCGGAGTAGAATGCTCTTTTTTATTTCGCTCAGTTTGCATCGCCTCGGCTACACGCCTCGGCCGCAAACATCTGAGCTCAATAAAAAAGACTGCTTTCTACTCCTAGTAACATAATATACTATTTTCTACAATCGTTAAAAATAGGAGATCTTTTTGATTAATTTTAGTGTTTCTTATAGGGGTAGGTGGAACAGTGGTATCGAGTCGGCCTGTAGATTTAAGAACTCTGGTTCGATTCTTACAGTCGACAAACAATTTTCACCACGTTAAAACTACCCCTGTGGTTCCTCCGCCACCAATATCTTTGAGTGCTGGGATTTGACGGCTGGTAACCGCACTTCACGCGAAGAAATTTATCACTAACTGAAATCTGATACGGAAGAGTACCACACCCAGTAATGGGTAAAAGGCGTGATGATATACTTAATTTTAATTTTTTTTCTTTAGTACTATGCCAGTCGAGAAAAACCTTTTTTCACGGTTTGGGAGAACACTTTCACATGGAAAAAATGTTACCACGCAATATATTTCAGATATACTTAAAATAATAGAAAAGTTATACACATTTATTTCGGAATTATATTTTATTGAAAGAATATAAATTTTAAAATTAATTATTTGTAAATTGAAAATTAAATGTATAGTTCGAACAATTGCTAATATTAATTTCTGATGATTATTAAAATTCAATCGTTAAAAATATTATTTGTATTTTGAGCACGAAATTCTTTTAACGAGGCGCAAACATCTATTTCGCATACTTTATGCAAAAATAATAGTCGATAAACAATTTTCACCACCTTAAAACATATTTGGGGTCGTAACTTGACGGCTGATAACCGCACTTAACGCGAAAAAATATATCACTTACCGAGATCTGTTGCGGCAGAGTGCCACACCCAGTAATGGATAAAAGGCGTAATGATATATATATTTGTTTGTTTTAATGATTCAGATAGCTCCACCTGCAGTATTTTGTGCAGCCCTGAGCATCTCACGCAAGTTGTTCATTCACACAAAACACAAACATACACGCAATGTACGCACAAACACGGGAACGTAGACCCGAGAGACAAGCGAGAACAAAGTGACACAATGGTGGAGTGGATTATTTGTGTACCACCTCGAGTGTTTTGATAGCTGCGCGCCGGTAAATCATCGTTTAGTGGCCTCAGTCCTCACTTTTATGCTAATCGATGTTTGTGAATGCGACGTGGCCGTAGTCTAGCCCTGTCTTCATGGGATGCTGTGAAACTCACAGTTATACCTAACTGATGATAATGTGATTTATTGATTCATGTTGTTTAGGTTTGGTATTGTGTAGTGAAAAATTTGTTTCTCAACTAATTTATGTCTTTTTCATAGCAGCAGCTTGTATTTCTCTTATTCAGTTCTTATACATAGGCAGTATGAAGTAGAGATGTCAGCACTAGAAACGGGAATTTTTACAGGTAGGTAATATTAGAAATGAAATTACATTTACGTTGTATTATAAGATCAAATTTACTTCAATTTCAAGCTTCATAAACTACTAATACAGTAAAGAAAGTATAAATATCAAACAATTTCCTTGGTAATATTATAATTGAACTTCTGAAAGTAAATAATTGATCGTAACATATTAGGTATACATATGCATCGAATATTTTATTTTTAAATACTATACTAAACCTACCCAATGGGGTAGGTGGCTCAGTGGTATCGTGTCGGCCTGTTGCTCTTAAGAACCTTGGTTCGATCCCCACAGCCGACAAACAATTTTCACCAATTTAAAAAATCTACCCCTGTGGCTCCCCCTCCACTAATATCTTTGGGGGCCGTGATTTGACAACTGATAACCGCACTTCACGCGAAAAAATATATCACTTACCGAGATCTGCGTAGGCAGAGTGCCACATCCAGTAATGGGTAAAAGGCGTGATGATATATTTATTATATATATTTATACTAAACCTACTAAAATAAAAATAAAAAATAAATAAATAAATCATCACGCCTTTTACCCATTACTGAGTGTGGCACTCTGCCTAAGCAGATCTCGGTAAGTGATATATTTTTTCGAGTGAAGTGCGGTTACCACCCGTCAAATCACGGCCTCCAAAGATATTAGTGGTGGAGGAGCCACAGGGGTAGATTTTTTTTTAATTGGTGAAAATTGTTTGTCGGCTGTGGGGATCGAACCAGGGTTCTCAAGATCCACAGGCCGATTCGATACCACTGAGCCACCTACCCCAAATAAAATAAAACAAACAAAAATATTATTTTAGCGATTTAGCGAAAAGTATAGTTTAGTAGCAAAATGTCAGACCACTGATTTTCTTCATATTTACATCTTTGGGTACTATTTTCTTAAGGCATTTCACATGCGAAAATATATCACTTATTGATATTTATTTATATATTTTCATAGTGAGTTATGTTCGTTTGTACCAACGCATCAAATATTTGACAGCAATGTAAATGTCCTCATATGATATTTTACTTCGATTTCCTTCTATTTATTTAACTCAGATATAAAATAAAATGGAGTTGGTGATCTAGTGTGTATGCAGTCTTGCAGTTCTTGAGGACCCGAGTTCGATTCCTGCAACCGACAAATTGGCTTTCACCAATTTAATATCAACTCCTTTGACTCCCCCTCCACTAACAACTTTGGGGGCCGTGATTTGACGGCTGATAACCGCACTTCACACGTAAAAATATATCACTTACCGAGCTCTGCTACGGCAGAGTGCCACACCCAGTAATAGATAAAAGGCGTGATGATATATATATATATATATATATATTTATTTATTTATTTTAGATAGAAAATTTAAATGTTGTTGCTCCAAAAGGACATTGTTCACATATTTTTCTATTCATTTTAAGAAACAAATTTAAACCAAAAAAACAAAACATATATAATTAAACCATCTTTTGAATATTAATTTTTAGTCGGAAATGAAATAAATTTGTTAAATGCGAAGTTAAAGATGTTATTAAAAATGATTGGAGATAATCTAACCATTTCAAAAATTTGCTAGTTATTATTTTCATTAAATTAAACATCAATTTTGATTAAATTTTACATTGATTTATTTACAACTCTCTACATCAGGAATATTATAGTATAGTATAGGTCATTGGTTATAGTCCAAAACGCCTGAGTGAAAAATTTGTACCATATTTTTATAAATAAAAATAAAAGATATATCATAACACCTTTTACCCATTACTGTGTAGAACAGTGGCCCGTAGCAGATCTTGGTAAGTGATATAATTCTTCGCGTGAAGTACGGTTAGCACCCGTAAAATCACGGTCTTCAAAGATGTTGGTGGAGAGAGCCACAGGGTTAATTTTAACGTGATGAAAATTGTTTGTCGGATGTGAGAATCGAACTCGGGTTCTCAAATTCACAGGCCGACTTGATATCCCTGAGCCATCTACCCCATGAGTAAATCCAGTGAAGTTATATATTTTAGTTTGAGTGCGATTCGAACTTGAGATCTTCGGATATTGATGCTCTAACGCTAACCACACACTGTACAGCCGGACTATTTTAAATAATAACATATTTATTAGATTATAAAAGTGTAATCAGTTTAATTTTAATTGGATCAAATATCAAAGAGAGAAATTGTTAACTGAAGTCTTAAGAAAATAACCTTTATGCATACGTTTTATGTATTACATTTTTTGGTTTCCATATAATTATTTAAAACTACATGGATTTTATATTTTCGATTAGTACCACTAAATTTTTAAGGAAGTGAAAAGTCTGACGACATTAAAAATATTACAATATGTTTCATATTCATTTAATGGCTTAAAAATTTTATTATAATTTAAATACATTACTTATTTCCCTTTCTTTTAGCCTCTTTTATCATCGATCAAATTATTTTTTATATAAGGCTTGTCTAAAATTAACGATATTTTCCCATTTGTTGATTAGAGTTGAAACAGTATGTGAGCTTCAAAGATAAAGAAAGTGTATATTTGAATAAAATGTTGAGATAAAAAAGCATTTTATTAATTAAAAAAAAAACCGCGATCATGAAATATAAAATGAGATAATATATTCGACGCGAGCTCTCTGTTTATTACATTGCTATTTGACCCATGTTCAAAATTCGATCTTCGAATAATATCAGCCCATAAATAACTTGTAACAAATAGTACTTAATGATAAACTCAAATTTCTCGGTAAGTGATATAATTTATGCGCGTAAAATGCGCTTTTCAGCCGTTGATAACGGCCTTCAAAGATGTTAGTGGAGGGGGAGCCACAGGGGTAGTTTTAACATGATGGAAATTGTTTCAAATCTACAGGTAGATTTGATACTACTAAGTCAGAATATTTAAAATGTAAGCAATGAGGAAAATTGCATTTTGCATCGACAATCATTGTACTTTTGCCAACCTACCAGAACTTTTAGCTTCATACATGAAAATGTTAGTTGCTGTTGATCCTACTAGCAGTTTCCTCTCCAACTTGTCACATCTCCGCAGAAGGCACCACCGCCACCTCGATGTCCGCAACTGCCATGTTTCGTCGCGGTGCAACCGCACGTAACTCTAGCGGCGACCGCAACTTCTCTCGACTCCTCACGGTTCCTTAGCTGAGTTAGCTCGCAAGTAGCGCCTAGCTGATCTGCAACGCAAATCAGTCGACACAGCAGCCGGCCTGCGCTACTAAATTAAACATTAGTTCACGCCGCCGCAACCACGCTCCTCTGTGCCCCTCACATACGAGCCGCCGCTGAAATTACACCCGCATATATGCATACGGAGGTCCACCGCCATTAGGTGTGGGATTACAATTTCAGTGAGATGAGAACATAGTAATATGTTGAACTGGAAGATCGGAAATGTCTTGAACTTTAGGTTTTAGAACTAGCAAATCAGTGAGTTAATATTGTCCTATTTTCTATTTAACTAGAGGCAGGGGTTAACAAACTATAGCTCGTGTAACGAATTTGGCTCGTTAGCATGCGGACGAATTTTCAAAAATATTGAAAGTTAAAATTAAACTACCATATTGATTAAAACTTAAAATAGATTATAAAAGGATATAAATTTTTATTTCGACTGTTTTTTAAAATTAAAAATTATTTCAAAATTAATTAATTAATTTTCTTTGATCAAGCTATTATCCTTCAAAATTAAATTATTTATTTTTTCAAAGTAGTCTTCTTCATTTTTTTAAATATTGTTTTATAATATTTTAACAAATATAATTTTTTGACTTTTTAAATATATATATATATATATATATATATATATATATAAATATATATATATTTATAAATATTTAATTATTTCTATCATTATTTATAATTTTTTGGATAATGATATTTTTTTTTAAATATTATTATTGTAAGTAATTTATATTTTATATTAATTATTTTTATAATTGTTAATTAATTTTATAATAGTGTCCTGATGAAGGCTAAAGAGTTGGCCGAAACGTTGACGTAATAATAAAAAATAAAAAACTGACTGAATTCCGAAAAGAAGTATTATTTCATAATTAAAATAGATTGTTTTCATTAACAACTTGATTTCATTTATAGAACGTTATTAAAAAGAACCTTTTAGTGCTCCTTATTACAATATTCAATTCCTAAAAGATAACATGTGTCAAACTTGAAATAAAGGTACACTTTCTGTTCGTATCCATAGACATTACGAAACCCAGTTGCGTACCGAAAGAGCGTTCATTACGATCAGGGGCGTTCCAACCCAGGGTTCTTGGGGTTCCCAGAACCCGGGCGCCAGCATAAAAGGGCGGCAGACGGCAAAAAGTTAAAATAAACATGAGTATATTAAAAGAACACAAATACTACGTCTTAATATTATTTGTAAAATAAATAAAGTAATTAAATGAACACCAAATGTAGGTACCTACTATAGTACTAAGGCCTTTAATTACAAAAGATCGCGAAGTAATGTGATTAATGTTTGAAATATAAAGTTAACTGTCAAGATTTCTTAATATTCACAACAAATCTTGACGGTTATAGTGACAGCTTCTGTTTCTATGACAAAGCTGTCACAAAAAATCATAATTAGTAGGCGATTTTCTCGAACTATTTTCATTAATTTCTCTAATTTGTGGCATTAAAATGAAGTAATCTGTATGAAATAATGTGTGTGGATAGGTCAAGTATGGTCATGTGCAATATTATACCATAATTTTTTACCGGACACTTTTTATTTACAAAAACCTTTTTTCCCATGATATTTCCCTATGCCAACCTTTACGTGGAACGCGCGGTATAGTTATGATTATGAGTATTTAAGTATTTTTATTGTAAATTTAATTTACTTGTATTGATATGTTATTTTGTTATTTGTATAATTGTTTGTGCTATTATATGCAATTGTAAAATGTAAACTATATAGTTTTAATTAGGTTTAGGTATATTAGAATGTACTTATGTACTAATTTCTTTTTGTTTTTTTTTATTTTTATTTAATTTTATGAGAAATTATATAATAAAATATTTATTTAAAAAATAGTTATTTCTCTAGACAAACAATGTTCTATTATTCTACGCTAAGGTGAATAACATTATTTGTCATGAGTTTGCTTATTGCTCTAAATTTACACGCAAGTTTCGCATAGTACGGCGTGTCGGCTTACTGCCTTACTCTTTCTGTATCGTAGAGCATAAAATTCCACGTATTTTGAGTACTATATCGCATTTTTGTGCTCCAAAATTTTCGCCAGCGGAGCACGCCCCGGGGCGCCACATTCTGCTTCAGAACCCAGGCGCCAAGTACCCCAGATACGCCCCTGATTACGATACGCAACATTGTCAGAGTTTTTTGGAATTTTTACAGTCGAGTCGATCTGGAAGTACTTGTTTTGAAGGTTACGAGTACAAAATAGTGTAGTAACCTTCAAAATGACACTTCCCGCACACAACAGTCAAGTGCTTTCCGATCGATTCGACTGTAAGAATTGCAAAAAATACTGGCCCTTTGGAACATTCTAAAATAAATCTGTCTGATAATAATAAAATCTAATTTATAAACTACAACTTCCCTGAATTTTCCTTTATTCAAAGTTTGGGAAATAAGATATTTGTTAAAGTTCTTTGAACATTTGTCAACATCAGTACCATGACAACCTCTGAACTAAAGACGTCATTGATACAACTTCTTGCAGATTGTAATAAAACTAAAATCGCGACTAATACTATGTAAATAATAAGAAAAAACACATATTGTGGAATATAACAACTTAGTTTAATGGAAAAGTAAGATTATAACAACATAAAATGCTTAAATTAATTAATCTATTTTAGGTTAAGTTTGATATTTGAACTAAAAAACTATATTTTTAGATTGTGAAGAGCCACAATTGTTACAAATGCAAACATTTATAGTAAAATTTTGACACTTAAAAATCGAAGTTCCTGGAGCAGCTTGCTTTGCAATTGATAAAGATTGTGCATAATTTGCAGATTCTGGTGGACTCACACAAGTTGAAATTAAAGATTTATTTTTTTAAATACCAGTACTCGAACAAAAAATATTATACACACCACGTGCGTGAAGACGTCTTCCGCTCATTCACGCGATTAAAGACACTCACTCCTTGCAGTCGCTCATGCGGGAACATCGTCTTCCCGCACTTAGTTCGTAAATAACTATTTAAAACTTCCAATAAGAATACAATTGTTACTAAAGTCCTTTAAATGTTAGAAAATAAAATAAATAAATATATCATCACGCCTTTTACCCATTACTGGGTGTGGCACTCTGCCTAAGCAGATCTCGGTAAGTGATATATTTTTTCGCGTGAAGTGCGGTTACCAGCCGTCAAATCACGGCCTCCAAAGATATTAGTGGAGGAGGAGCCACAGGGGTAGATTTTTTAAATTGGTGAAAATTGTTTGTCGGCTGTGGGGATCGAACCAGGGTTCTCAAGATCCACAGGCCGACTCGATACCACTGAGCCACCTACCCCATATGTTAGAAAATGAAGATGCAAAATATTTCCATTATTAGTAATGACACAATTTAAGCAAAAGACGAGCAAGGTCCAATTTGACTAACTTTCTACCACAGTTTGAAAACATTTAATGAAACCCGATTACAGTTTTCCAACGACTAGGCCATATATATCACTCCACGCGACAGATATCCCTGAAAAAACAAAACATCATATCTGAGGGATGTTTCAGGATGCTACAGGTGCAGGGTTGGGGGATGGAGGGTGCAAGTGGACGCAAAAGGCTTGTGGTCTCGCAGTCACCAACCATCAGCATGCCTAAATACGCTGCATGCATGGATCGTGCTCCGGATACTAACCGAGATCGAGACTGTTTTGTTTTTTACCGCGCTCTGTTGCTGTTCCAAGACTACGTGATCATACAGCTAACGCGATTCCAAACCTGCGAGGGTTTTTCTACCGAAATATATTCCTAATAGGGATAGGAACGATGGTTTGATCATCGCAATTAAATATGTCACTAACATGTTTTCAATACTCAATGTTCAATGCTATGGTTATGTACCGTTTAGTATTTTTATTTTTATAAAAAACAACAAAGACAAAATCAAAAATGTCATCTTACCGTTCTTTAGAGATCTTATTCTCTGCTGGCACAGTTCTTCGTCACCAGCTTCTTCACGTGAACTTTGTTCTAGGTGAAGAAGTAGGTTATACCATACTGATGAGCTCTAATAAGAGCGAAACGCGTCTATGGTTACCAACTGTGCTGGCTAGCCTCTGACGATGCCCTCATAAGGTGACTTGGAGGCTGAATTTTGTGAGACTTAGACAAGTGTTTAGTTTGATATTTTATTATTTTTATTTTTATTTATTTATGTTACACTGTACAACAGGAATTTAATCCCAATTACAGTACAGGGTCCGCACTCACCGAGCCGCAGTGTAGTAGTTCATATAATTTTTAGCTTGAGTGAGATTCGATCTCGGGATCTCTGGATTCGAATTTCATATCGCTATCCACACCACCGTACTGACAGTATGTACTAGTATTTGATGTTTAATGCTCTAATGAAAACTTGGTTTAAATAAATAAAAGCAATCGAATGTCAATTATTCCATATAATATGTAACTTTTATTTATATAAATCAGAGCATAGACCAATGCTTCTTGTGACATAATATTCCTGTGCAGTCCCGAATTCGAGTCTATCTAGCATTTAATCACACACATTGTACTGTAATTACAATTAAGTTTCTGTTGTACAGAGTAACAAATAAAAAAACTAAATTATATCTTTTCACTCTTTGTAATGTTTACAGTTTACTATCAAATCTGTAGTACTAAAAATGTTTCCTTCAGATAAATTGCACTTAAATTTCTGAATTAAAAAAATATGTTTGTACTCCTATTAGCGCATTATGTAATATATAGGTTTAAAATTAGATAGAAATAAGAAACAGCATGTGTATGTCTACCGGAAAAAAAGTGAATTACTCTGGTGACTCAAGTATTACTTACAATTTAAATATTACCCTTGAATGGCAAAAATGGAAACAAAGGAATTACTATTTTATTGAGCAAGCAATGGGCATCATGGAAGCAATAAATGTTGTCAATGGTCAATAATCTGTATCCTAATGAAAATCTGTGTCTGAAAATTCTTTTAGTAAAATAGTGAGGAAAATTAGTATTTCCTCTCTAGAGAGGAAAGATTTACATTTTTGTATGAGTGTTATTTATATTTCAAAGATTGCTATGAAAAGTTGACAATTACACTCTCATTTGTCATCGTAAAGTTGACGTTTTCTGTGGAACAATCGAAAAATATCTTTGTAGATAGATGTTAAATGTGCACGTTTCCAATAGCAAAGTGCGAAAAAGATATTAAATGCGCGCTTATTTAAATAGTTACCAGGAATACAAACAAAACAGAAACTTGTCATATTGCCAGTTGACAGAATGAATTTATTTTCTGTACGTATACGTTTTTTAATAATATTAAGTTGCAATCGTAGAAAAAATATTGTGTTTATCACGAGCGTAAAGTGTCTTTGTTCCTCTTACACTATTGCAGCTCTCGCCTTCGGCTCGCACTGAGATTACCGTATTCGAGTAACATATCACTTGACGCTCTTAAGATACAAATAACTATTGTCGCATGTCTTCAATGGCAGCGCGCGAAAAAATATACCTGTAATAATACATTATTTTATTGAAAAATTCTTATTTAATAGTAATATACTTTAATTCATCTTACAAAAATAAACATATTATTTAAGGTTTGATAAAGTCCAGAAACATCCTTTCGAAAAAAAGTGATTTACTCCGTTGACTTAAGTGTAAATATAATTTAATAATGTAAGGAATAAAAATGTTTGTTTTAATATTTGTAGTTTTAATTTGAATAAATTGGGATTTGTCTTAAATCTAGGTTATAGAAATCGA
This sequence comes from Pterostichus niger, assembly GCA_947425015.1. Lineage (NCBI taxonomy): Eukaryota > Metazoa > Arthropoda > Insecta > Coleoptera > Carabidae > Pterostichus > Pterostichus niger. The sequence continues at coordinate 7,901,765 of OX380345.1, read as the reverse complement.
TGCCAGCAACCTTCATAATTAAGATTTTTACAAATTTAGTAGAATTATTGGAGTATTCTGAATTATATATGATTTAGTTTTCACTTACTGCGCATTAGCAATTACCAATGCACCATCACGCCACGAATGCCCCTCGCCCTAAACGAAACTGATTCCCAGTGTCTGGACCGTGCGTGAAATGATCCACACTTGTCTACATCAGGTAGATACAGAGATAACACATCTCCAGGCGGGACCGGTGACCAAGCGGATCAAATCAGCGGCTGCGGCCACCAGTTGTCCTGGGGCGCAGACCGGCGTAATAACAGCCGTCATACCCTCGCCGCTTGCGTGCTATCTCCGCGGAGATCTCCACAGGCTACTTGATGTTGGCGCACGGAGATGTGCGCGCTTGAGATACAAGACGCACGCCTATCGGACCGGGGATCTTGGATGGCGGAGGAATATGCTGGGTATCTACATCCGGTCTTACTTTGTACCCAAATGTTGTAGGAGTCGATGGTAACTTATCAATTACCTTACCTAGTGAACAATAAATTATACCTACTTATCTTGTTATGTTGCACAATAGGAAGCTAATTTAGTCAAATTTCCATAAGAACAAAGTTCCAATCATTCCATTGCATGAATTAATTAAAAATTTACCTAACAACAAAGACAAAATTAATTGTCATTCATGCACTTGGTGAGACTAGGTATAATAAAAATATTAAATAAAACTCTAGGCAAAGTCTCACAAAATTCAGCCTCCGAGTCACCTTATGAGGGCATCGTCGGAGGCCGGCCAGCACAGTTAGTAACCATGGACGCGTTTCGCTCTTGTTAGAGCTCATCAGCATGGTATAACTCACTTCTTCACCTAGAACAAAGTTCATGTGAAGAAGCTGGTGACGAAGAACTGTGCCAGCAGAGAATAAGATCTCTAACAAACGGTAAGATGACATGACCAGCTTCTTCACATGAACATGGAAGCAGTAAATGCTGTCAATGGTCAATAATCTGTATCATAATAAAAATCTGTGTCTAAATATCTTCCCACGAAGTAGTGAGGAAAATTAACTTTTCCTCTCTAGAAGAAAAAATTACATTGTTGCATGGATATTATTATATATTTTTTAAAATACTTATAACAATAAATTATTTTATTAAATATTCTTATGTAATAGTAATATACTTTAAATCTATAAATTAGATTACAATTTTGATTCAAATAAATCAAATATTTCCATTATTGTAACTATTAAATTTTTTTTAAGTATGTCGCGAAAAAAATCCTGGGTCTATCTTCATCTAGGCCGTGAAATAATAGTTTGCGTACGTTGAAGCAAAAAGTCCGGCGGCCGAGGCAGACTATTTTCTGAGTGTACCAAATCATTTTGCGGCCGAGGTGTACACAAAATGTTCACGCAACCACATTATAATCTTCAAAATTTCTTACAAATCTAATTTCAAAATTATGGTTATTATAAATATGAATGTGTAATCACGGAGACGTATTCAGAAAAAAATCACATTTTTCAATTGTGTGTTTGATTGGTTTAAAATAGCTAAAAAATAGCTGACAGTCCGGTAATGAATTATTCTTTGGGGTAGGTGGCTCAGTGGTATCGAGTCGGCCCGTGGAACTGAGAACCCGGGTTTGGGTCCCACAGCCGACAAACAATTTTCACCACATTAAACTATTCTTGTAACTCCCTCTCCACTAACATTTTGGGGGCCGCAATTTTCCGGCTGGTAACCGTAAATCACACATATAAATTTATCACTTATCGAGATCTGGTACCGGGGGAGTGCCACAACCAGTAATGGGTAAAAGGTGTTATGTTATATTTATTTTTAATTTTCAGCGATCTATTATTTATTGTATTTATTTAAATTGTGCATAAATGTCAACTTTTTTTTTGACAGTTGTGTGAAAACTTATTTATGGTGCAGTTTTCATGGAACAGTAAAATATCAAACGAATATTATTTATAAGCTTTCAATATTACTCGACGTCTAGCCTCATCTAGAGACTAGAGAAATAGAATAATATTTTACCAAAAAGAAATGAGTTAACTCAAACTAAAGTTAAAACTCTTAGCGGTCTCCAGCTTCAAGTTATAAGTTCGTAGATTGAAGTGACAGTCCACAAAGTGTTATAACAAAGAGTGTATTCTGGGTTAATCTGTCATCTTGAGCTCCTTGCTCAGCATAAGCCCAGTTGCGAAGTTGTGCGGCGCGTAATTCTAGTAGTGGCGAGACAATGGGTGTAATGAAAGAGAGGCTTACCGCCGGACAATGTGGCGGCGGCGGCGGCGGTGGCGATGGTAGAGACAGTGGCGGCGGTGAGGGGTAATTTCGAGACGCGCCGGCCGGACTCGCACGGTGCACGGATGCCGATACTATCGCTCTGATTTCGCTCCCGGCGCTCTCAATCCAGAGGTATACTCTGTGGTTAAACCGATGCTTCTAATAACAGACTTGATGCTACTGAACAGAGACGCACTCGCGATTTTATTCAATGTTTCATATATTTTCATTGTTGGGGTAAATACATATATCTATTAGTAATATATTGCTGACACTGGGTCCAAAAGCGAAAAGGGAAAGAGAGTGAAATATATGCTATTTTATCTTTTTTCCATACTTGCTTCAAAATGCGCATGCCCGTAATACTGGAGTACGATTGGCTGACGTCAATTTCTAGCATGTTATAATCTAGCGCCATATTTTAAATTTGTTGAAAATTATATATTTTATCAATTGAAGATCATATCGACTAATATAGCAGTACATATTAAATTATTGATTCATATTTTTTTCCATAAGTTACATATTGCCTTGTTTTAAGGAAAACTGTGAACAAAATCATTCACATGTAAATAAAAATATTTAACATTCCGATTATTAAATCATTTAACCATCTAAACTAACTTGAGATTTTGAAAAACACAAATAACAACTGACTGGCATAATAATAACGAAGAAGATAGTCTTTACACAAACAAATGTAGCAAACAGACTAATTCAAATTCACACAAGTGGTGCCAAAGAGAGCTCGCCATATTTGCAATGTCTCTCCCACTTCGTTATTAGCCAATAGTATTCCAGTATTACGGGCATGCGCATTTTGAAGCAAGTATGGATAAAGGTAAGATAGCATATATCTCACTCTCTTTCCTTTTTCGTTTAGATAACATTGTTGGTATACGGCATCTGGGAAGACGCCCCCCCCTTTAACTTTTTTATTATGAGTAATAGAAAAAAATGGTTCATATGAAAGTTTTATTATTTTAAATATACTATTTGATGGCAGATGTAGATATTTTTTATAAAGTCAGGTTTACAAGATACGACTATCAACTTTTATTTTTTAAATAGCAACCTATAATTATTTTACTAAAATAAAAACCGCCATTTTTTTCTCTTTTCAACGGTGTATTAGTTTTTATTAATGTTTCTGTAAAAATTCGAGAAAAATAAGAAAATTGAGAAATACTAGAAATAATTTTTATACAAATATTATTATATTATTATGGGAAAATAAACAAAATGTAACATTGTTAAATTAATGTCAAAAAAGTATACATTTGCTGGTTACTTTATTTAACTTATTTTGCAAACAATAAAAAAAACGTTTTCAAATGTTTACGAAAGAAGAATTAATAGATATGATTCTAATAATTGGTGAATCGACTGGCAGATGTTCGAACACATCACGTTCAACGCTTAAATTTTTGTATTACAGAACATGGTCGTAATTTTGAACATTTGTTTTAAGTTGTTTTTGTTACTGAATTTGTTGCTTTAGTTTGTTAAGTTGTATAACACTGTTACATTTTGTTTATTTTCACATAGCCACCTATAATATTTGTATAAAAATTACTTCTAGTATTTCTCAATTTTCTTATTTTTCTCGAATTTTTTCAGATACATTAATAAAAACTAATACACCGTTGAAAAGAGAAAAAAATGGCGGTTTTTATTTTAGTAAAATAATTATAGGTTGCTATTTAAAAAATAAAAGTTGATAGTCGTATCTTGTAAACCTGACTTTATAAAAAATATCTACATCTGCCATCAAATAGTATATTTAAAATAATAAAACTTTCATATGAACCATTTTTTTCTATTACTCATAATAAAAAAGTTAAAGGGGGGGCGTCTTCCCAGACTCACCCTGTATATATGGGTAAATAGCGTATCAGACTGTGGAATGGATCGTCCAAGGGTACATCTTAAACCTACCTCCAAAGTAAAAATAACTGCGACTTCAGTGCGGCCACGTGTATATTACATTTATTTCGATTTCTAACCTTCGAACAAAGTACGAATTTTTTATGTAAGTATGTTTATTGTAAATATAATTCATGGTTTTGAAACAAAATATCTTTGTTAATAATAACTTCAAAGTATTGTAATAGCTTTAAGTTTATGTACAAATAATAAAGAAAAACATAGTCAAAAATTGAGGTCAACATATAGCGCGATATTCGAGGTATTCGAATGTTCGCTATACTGACGTTAATATTCGATAATCGCGAATATCGAATAATGTCAATATTCGCGGCATTCGACTATTCGCGGATGATATTCGCCCAACTCTAATTTTGATACATCGGTTGTTACTGCACTGGTCGAGTATGTTATACCCACCGTTTAAAAAGAGTAGTCAACTCAAACTTTGATGTTTTGAACAGTTCAAAATGTACTCCGAGTTCATTCTGAAGTTACATTCGCGGTTTTGGAACGTACCCCTGGAGTCGAGCTTTTAAAATAATCTGCTGTGATATGATTTCTAACACCAAATTCGCAGTATGATTGTTATACATTTTTAGGTAAACCTGCAGGAGAGCTACTTCACCTTCGATTTCGCTGAAAAGTTGTGAAAAGTGTCCTCTCAGCGAGCAGAATATAGGAAAAATACTTACAATTCGCGGTCAAAATCATTTGACCTTGAAATCGAAAAAAAAACACCAATAACCATGCCTAACCTAGTACAGAACGCATTTAGGCATGGTTATTGGTGTTTTTTTCGATTTCAAGGTCAAATAATTTCGACCGCCAATTGTTTTCCTATATTCTGCTCGCTGAGAGGAAACTTTTCACAAATTTTCAGCGAAATCGAAGGTGAAGTAGCTCTCTTGCAGGTTTACCCATTTTTAAAACAGTCTAATTGGAGCTTTTAGTAAAAGACCGTGACACTAGTATTCCAAATCCAGTGGCACTCATTACTACTCCATATTTATGACATTTATTTGCTTGTGAAATAATGTAATGAGCAAACGCAGAAACACCGAAAAATGTCAATTTCAAAATATGATGGACTCGAAATGCCCTATAGAAAATTTGTCATAAAAGCTCTCATTAAGATTTCCACAGTTACCAATTGATTTTTACCACATAAAAACTTACTCCTGGGCACGCATTTCACAAAGTCCTTGAGGAATTTGTGATTTGACACTTACCCAGATCTGCTGTAGTAGAGAGTCATGCTTACAAATTAGTACAATGGTGTTATAGTATATTTATTGGAAATAAAAGTGAATGTGAAATATGTCAGAAGCAGACTAGTACTCGTATTTTTGATATTTAAAAAAAAAAAATTCCGGGACTTACGTATGAATTAATAATAATAAATATTTTTAACTAAGTTTACGCATTTATTTTGTTAACTTAATACGATAAGATGTTAATTTACCTAATTGCATAGTTAAACTTAGTATGTTTGTTAAATTTTAATGCAGAAATTAGCAACAGTTGGTGATGCATGATGCCGCTAGATGATACAAGAAAAATATGTCTCCTTGTCCAGAACATTTTGTTTAAATTTTTTCGATGTCTAATTTTTTACTCGTTGTCTTTTGCAGATATGTGTGAAAGTGATCAGTACGGTATCAAAGGTAATGATTATAATTTTGTTTTTCAACATTACTTATTAAAATAACATTTCCTTTACACAATTTAGTTTAGTGATAGTAACCATTTCCTTCACTAGTGAGGAAAATTATTTACGGTTACTATCACAACTAAATTAAGTGAGGTAAATATACTTTGACATGGTGACCAGGAAGACGTAATGTGCATATGCAAATATAATTCCTTTGATTTATATAAAATAATTATTAAATTTCTTGTATGTAATTTTCACGTTTAATGTTAAAAAAAATTGTATGTAACACACGTGGGAAAGGGCCATTGCAAAACTCATACTACTGGAACACTAGCTGTAGCTCGTACTCCAACATTCGTAATCGTTTTGCAATTAAACCCTTTCCTCACTAGTATTACAATATACTATTATATAAAAATCTTAAATATAGTCTTTAGAAAAAGAATCTGACTTTGGTTTAGGTTGATGTATGTGTATATAAAGTCCACTCGGTTACCCGGTCGCTCACGTTTTTTTTTATCTCTCAAACTCCACCTGTGATTTTCAATTGATTTAAATTATTTTTTATAGGTAAATTTCAACTTGTAGATTAATGACAGTTTTTAACAACAAAAATGTGTATATCCACAATTTCAGTACGGTGGTGTGGATAGCATTACGGAATTCGAATCCGGAGATCCCGAGTTCGAATCGCACTTAAGCTAAAAATTATATGAATTTACACACTGTGGCTCGGTGAATACAGATCCTGTACTGTAATTGGGATTCAGGTTCTGTTGTACAGCGTAACATAAATAAATATAAAAAATTATGTATTATTCTGCTAATCGGCGAACTTAAAATATGAATATTTATTAATGAACAAAATCTAATCAATTAAAAGTTAGTTTAAACAATAATTTAAAAATAGGAACTTAAGTCCATACATTTAAAAATGGAATGGTGAATTAATTATCACTGAATGTTCCGAAGTAACATATTTTCTGATTTGTGTAAATTTGCTTTGCGTTGAGCTGAGTACTGTTCTGTGTGTTGTACGCACCGTGAACGGAGGCTGTGAGAGTCCGGCGATGGCGGCAACGGCGACGGCGCGTATATGCAAATGAGGCGTTCCGGTGGTCAATGGATTGTTATAATTATATGCGAAATCGCCGGCGATCAATGGTCGTATCGGCCCGCCGATCAAACGTAATTTGTACATACGTGTTTTCGTACACCCATCTTCACTCAAGTCAACTCACTCCCTTCTGTCTTCTCCGAAACTGCTCTTTAGATATTTTTCAAAATAGATCACAGGTTTTACTCCAGAGGATTTTTATTTTATTTTAGTTAGAGACAGGTACCTATAAATCGCGATATGTTATACTTGTAAATATGAACAAGAACATAAATGAATTAATAGAATTTTCAAAATTATGGGTTGAATGATATTTTCATTAGAATGATTGCAGAATGCTAAACTTGAGACTCTACTCGTAAGTCTCGTCTGGTCAGAATAAATATCAATTGTTTTGTTGTCATTTCGGAAATATTAAATTATAATTATAAACACTACAATAGTCCATTTATTCATTACACAACATCAGATAAATACCTATTAGTAATGCTATAATTATTAATATATTAAAAATAACTCTCAAATCAGTGGCACTAAAAATGTTTACTTCATGTAAAGTGCAATTAATTTTGCCGGTTTAAAAAAAAGTCTTCCTGTTTTATAATCAGCACGTTGAGTAATATATGGGGTTAAAATAAGTGCCATAAGTTGTAAAACATCCTCTATTAAAATTTATGGGCGGTAAAATACTATATTGCCCAAAGCAGATTTTTAACTTTGTCATCATCTCCCGTATTGAAATATTGAGGGGTAAAGAAACAAAATCTAGTTAGGATAATTAGATAATAATATTTTAGGAAGAAAACACTTTCAGTGGTAATGAAATAAGTGAAATGCAATATCTACTAATAATTTAAATTCAGAATTTAATTCTTTTAACTTACATATGAAGCATTTTTCTGTAAAAAAATATTTACAGTTTTGCAGTAAAATAATTTTACTTATAATCTCCCAAGAGTATTGATTCTATTCGGTATTATTTTTGAGTACATTCCAACAACATATTAATCTGCACTCGTATTCTACTAGTGCAGATTATGTTTTCGGATATGAATTAATACTCGAGGGCATATTCGATAAGAAAATTGTAACGACACCAACAGAAAAAGTAAAAATGATTTAGGTTTCATATTTTGCTTAAAATTATTAAATTAGCCAATAAAAGGGTTACATGTCATCTGTTTTGACTACTCAAAGCAGTATATCAGCGCGTATACGGGTCTCACCAGTATATCACGTTACTATGACAATATCTGGAATGTTTTTTAAATAAACAATTTTGTTTATTTAAACGTCAGTTTAATTTTTATGTAAAATATGTAATAATTTATATTTTGGAACAATTGTACTATACATAATTATTATCTTGTAAATAAAAATGCTTAATTAATAACTATTAACATACCAAAGGAATGTTATGAGTATCATTACAGTAGCAGATGTCAGTTTGAAATCCGAGCTCGTAGAACGAGGATTTTAACAAATCTAAGGCATGTTAGGACTCATAATAGTTTACCGGTTTCAGAATATAAACACGTTAACGTCATTAATAAATATTATTTTTTGAAATTCTTTTATGAACGTCATTATCATCATTTTAGAAGGTGATCAAGTAAGTCTGTAGTCTGTATGTTTTTATTTAACGCCATGGTTACAATAGTTTTGTATCATATTTACAAATATTTTTTTATTTAAACGTCATAACATGGTCGTCTCCAATTTGAAAGACTGTACAATTAATATATATTATGATAAGCAGGAGAAGTAATCTTTGTATTATTGTTGTTTTGAGTTCCGTTTGTATTAATAGTGTTATATTATCATTGTGTTTTATTTTCATTTTCTTGACTGTTTTGACAAGTCAGTATGGTAATATTACTTAACAGAATACAGTTATTACTTACTTACCAGCCTTCTTTTGTGCATGTAAACATAGGTTTAATATCCTGAAACCGGTAAAGTTACTTTATTACCTAGAAAACACTTTCAGTGGTAATGAAATAAGTGAAATGCAATATCTACTAATAATTTAAATTCAGAATTTAATTCTTTTAACTTACATATGAAGCATTTTTCTGTAAAAAAATATTTACAGTTTTGCAGTAAAATAATTTTTACTTATAATCTCCCAAGAGTATTGATTCTATTCGGTATTATTTTTGAGTACATTCCAACAACATATTAATCTGCACTCGTATTCTACTAGTGCAGATTACGTTTTCGGATATGAATTAATACTCGAGGGCATATTCGATAAGAAAATTGTAACGACACCAACAGAAAAAGTAAAAATGATTTAGGTTTCATATTTTGCTTAAAATTATTAAATTAGCCAATAAAAGGGTTACATGTCATCTGTTTTGACTACTCAAAGCAGTATATCAGCGCGTATACGGGTCTCACCAGTATATCACGTTACTATGACAATATCTGGAATGTTTTTTAAATAAACAATTTTGTTTATTTAAACGTCAGTTTAATTTTTATGTAAAATATGTAATAATTTATATTTGAAACAATTGTACTATACATAATTATTATCTTGTAAATAAAAATGCTTAATTAATAACTATTAACATACCAAAGGAATGTTATGAGTATCATTACAGCCGCAGATGTCAGTTTGAAATCCGAGCTCGTAGAACGAGGATTTTAACAAATCTTAGGCATGTTAGGATTCATAATAGTTTACCGGTTTCAGAATATAAACACGTTAACGTCATTAATAAATATTATTTTTTGAAATTCTTTTATGAACGTCATTATCATCATTTTAGAAGGTGATCAAGTAAGTCTGTAGTCTGTATGTTTTTATTTAACGCCATGGTTACAATAGTTTTGTATCATATTTACAAATATTTTTTTATTTAAACGTCATAACATGGTCGTCTCCAATTTAAAAGACTGTACAATTAATATATATTATGATAAGCAGGAGAAGTAATCTTTGTATTATTGTTGTTTTGAGTTCCGTTTGTATTAATAGTGTTATATTATCATTGTGTTTTATTTTCATTTTCTTGACTGTTTTGACAAGTCAGTATGGTAATATTACTTAACAGAATACAGTTATTACTTACTTACCAGCCTTCTTTTGTGCATGTAAACATAGGTTTAATATCCTGAAACCGGTAAAGTTACTTTATTACCTATTAAATTTTGTGCTTATATTTTATTGTATCATCTTTCCAAATCCCACTCGAGGTATTTTTTTTGTGATAATTCGCAAATTATTACAAATTTCGCTCTTCACAAATTTCTCAAATTTAACGAAACTCTTGAATCGCATAATTTTGACGTAATACTTTGCAAAAACAAAAAAAATCTTGACTCTTGACAATAAAAAACAAATTTTGAATGTCAAATTGATATATAGCGCCACTTCATACAACTTAATTAAACATTCTAAATAGAACCGTTTCGTACTTTATTATATATTTTAATAAACTTTTTTATTGGCAATATTCATCCGGGGCTGTTCTTACATATAATCTTTACATTAATTCAAACAAAAATATAAAACAATGACATATTCTACAACAAATCAAATATACAAATACAAAGACAATGAAAAACTACATGGACAAATGACATGTTATTTTGATTTGACTTTTTTAGTTGTAACAGATCAGGCGAATAAAATTAAACTTTGGTCAATATGGTTAAAATTTTGACTCATAATCTTCCTATAGCATAAATTCTTTCCAAATTATTTTGTATTTTGAGTGCTCGAAAAAAAATCCACTTATTAAATTTACTTAGGTAAGTCAAGTAAGTGTTAATGTGGTCAAAACGAGTATCGTGTGTCAGGATGAGAATGTTGATGTGCACTGATACTCTATGAATGTTTCAGGGGTTCGTGCTGCCCCATTTAATGGGATATAGCGTGATATTATGTATGTATGTATGTAAGTATTGATAAATTTCCAAGATGTTTTTATATTATTATGGTAACTATGCTTAATATTATGTTTCGTACGGTTTTTATTAAAAAAAAATAATGGCCAAAATGCAAAGTTAAGACAACAATAAATTTGCAGGGGCGAAATTTTAACCTGGCCATATTACATATTTTTCTCAGCCTGTATTGGAACATGCATACGGCTCTGTCGATACCTAACACAATTTGTTACTCTGAATCTCCTGCACCAAGTATCAATACGGTTTACAAATAAAAGCTCTGGTACAATATGAGAACAGTGGTCTGTTAGGTGTAATTTCGCAATTAGCTTTCTGGGAGTCTTGTAGCAATTAGTCGGGTGTTAATTGGCGTTTAGAAGCCGATGATCGCGGCCGAACCAGCGCTGTTTGACCACGGCGGGAGCCGACGCTTTTTGTAGCGCAGACAGACGCCTTAATAGGCCCGCGACTGATTACAAATGCTAATTTTTACAATTATCGCTCTCCGTACAGATGTTGATGCTAATTTTATTGAGGTGGTTGTCCCTTACACCGATATTTCAATTTAACAATGCTATTTAAAATTTAAACTTATTTTGTATTGATTGCTTATGCGTACTAAAGGAATAATCGAATATCGAATTAGTCAATAAAATATGATTTTAGTAAATAAAAAAAGCTTTTGGATTTAAATAATTAAAACAATTTTTTCTGCGATTGCTATGAAAAGTGGACAATTACGCTCTCATTTGTCATCGTAATGTTGACGTTTTCTGTGGAACAATCGAAAACTGTCTATGTCGCGCGACTCCAATGGGAACGCGCGAAAAAGACGTTTAATGAGCGCGTTTCAAATGGCAACAATTAAAACAGAAACTTGTCATATTGACAGTTGACAGAACGAATTTATTTTCAGTACCTACGCATACGTTTTTTTTAATAATTTTAAGATGCAATCGTAGAAAAAATTATGTGTGTATCTCGAGCGTAAAGTGCTCGAGTAACAAAAAATCACTTTACGCTCTTAATACACAAATAACTATTTGGTAAAATATACAAGAATAAGAACATCACAAAGAATTGTGATGGCGATGAATTGAATAAAACTTCTTTATTAATTTGTTACACATTTTTTTATTTATAGTTGAATTTAATTTGTTTATTGTTTTAATTTTCCTTGACAAAGATACACCCGTAGTGTACCGAAATATCGAATTTTAAATAAATTATATAAAGGATCGTGAATCAACTTCGGTTCGGTTTATTATTTCGATTCGATAGTTTTCTTTTATTTGGTTAGCGAATCGGTTCAATTTGGATTGAGTTAACAATTTTTTTTTTAATTTAAATTAGAAATGCGTATAATATTAATATATACGAGTAGAAGATTTGTTATGAAAATAAAATTATATCAATTTATGATCTAAAATTGTGGTTGAGTTTAATAATCGAACATATTCAAATACTGGTGACATATTTTTATTGATGGATCTTTTTTTCTTTTCGGCAAAAACTCGTAATAATCAAAATAAATCATAATTTGATTCAAAACAAACTTAAATGACAATTCCACTGAATTGAACTAATCACAGTAGTATTACAGCAACAATTTCACTAGTGAAAATTGTAGCAAATCGTTGCTTATATATATAAAAAAAATAAATAAATATATCATCACGCCTTTTACCCATTACTAGGTGTGGCACTCTGCCTAAGCAGATCTCGGTAAGTGTTATATTTTTTCGCGTGAAGTGCGGTTACCAGCCGTCAAATCACGGCTCTCAAAGATATTAGTGGAGAGGGAGCCACAGGGGTAGATTATCTTAAATTGGTGAAAATTGTTTGTCGGCTGTGGGGATCGAACCAGGGTTCTTATATATACGTTTGTTAACTATTTTGAGTAGATTAATATTGATGAATTTTATTTGACTTTGTTTACTTTGCTTAGTTATGTCAAAAAATTAAACAATGTAAATTGATCACCAAGGTAATAGTAGTTCAGACATTGTTTTAAAAATACTGCAGGTAACATTTTTTTGGAGTAAATAAAATATTTCGAGGAATTGTCAAGCCGAATACCATACGTGACTATGATTTTCCTTTGGTCATTTTTGCCTAGATCACTCCTGCTTGTTGCTTTAAGAAAATCTATACTCGTGCAGATTTTCGTCGCAACAGGCAGTCGAGATCATGACGACAAAAATTTCCAGCAAAATCATAGTCACTAATGGTAATATAAACAAAATAAATAAATAAATATATCATCACGCCTTTTACTCATTACTGAATAGCAGATCTTGGTAAAGGATATATTTATTCGCGTGAAGTGCGATTACCAGCCGTCAAGACACGTCCCCCAAAGATGTTAGTGGTGGGAGAGCCACAGGGGTAGATTTTAAATTGGTGAAAATTGTTTGTCGGCTGTGGGTATCGAACCAGGGTTCTCAAGATGCACAGGCCGACTCGATACCACTGGTATTATATATGAAAATATTCGAGTAATTCAACGACAAAAACGATTCAAGTTTATAAATCTGTAATTTTACTTTCGATTCAAACCTACACGATAAAATATGTCTCAGCTTAGTATTAGTTACAAATTAATTCCTGTACATTTTCCACTAATCCCGCATAAACATCTGACAATCGAATAAACGAAACATAAGACACAGGCAAACTAAACGCCGACATACGAAATAAGCACAAGCAACTAAGTATATTTATGTCTGACTACTTGCATTATACATTTCTGTTGACTCTTGAATTGGTAATAAATTGAAATCGATCAAATTGGCATTAAAACATTCATCAGCTGTTGTAAATCGACGTGTCGATCTGGGTCGACTTCGTCTTTACCGCGAGTAGAGCCAAAAAACAAACGCAGATTTATTGCTGTTACTTACAGTCTAGCAAGTGTTTCTATTTCTAACGATATATACTATCTATCAATGGATACGACTCGTATTGATATATAGTTGTTCAATTTTCAAATATATGTCTAGACAGATACGAGTAGCTTATGATGAACATAAATCCATTAATGAATCATAAATAAGGAATAAAATTATAACTTACCAAATTAGGAGAAAAATCTAATGGTATTCTAGATTCTAGATGATTATAGATAACAGAAGATGAAAAGAACTTCAAGTTTATTCAATGGAATTATCTAGTTGTCTGGAGCTGGAAATAACAACAGAAGTATATCTTGCAGTAATAGATTGTTGACCAATAAATATAAGAAGTCAATTGAAGAGTGGTCATTCAAAAGTTAACATGTTCATTTTTAGCAAAAAATGAGTTATACATATTTTCGCTTTATATTTTGTCGACTGATTCATATAACATCATTGGTTTCAGGATGTCCTATGTAAATTTAATTTTAAAACTCAAGTGTCAATTAGAATTTAATATGTCTACTGTACATGTTAACTTTTGGTTGAAATTATTCACGTATGATCAAAACTTCTCCTTCGTTTTGTCAATAAAATTTTGTTAGTTTCAAATTAATCTACACTCTGGTTTGAAAAAATTGTTAACATATTGGCAAAAAGTTTATTATAGATCCAACAGATAATTATAGAAAAGCTCTTCTTGCGATGGCACCATAGTCCAAATAGGGTCTGGGCCTACCGGACACACCGAGCCGCGTTTTTACACTGGCTTACTGCCGGTTTTCGTAGTCAAATGCTATATTATTTAAGACGTATAAGTGACTATCTTATAGCGCCCAAGTGTGATAAATACATGTAACTGTATTTTTTCTACGATTGCTATGAAAAGTTGACAATTACGCTCTTATTTGTCATCGTAAAGTTGACGTTTTCTGTGGAACAATCGAGAAATATCTTTGTTGAGCGTCTCTAATGACAACGCGCGAAAAAGATGTTAAATGGGCGCGTTTCCAATGGCAACGCGCGAAAGAATAATAAATGCGCGCTTATTTCAATAGTTACCAGGGATACAAACAAAACAGAAACTTATATTGACAGTTGGTGGAACGAGTTTATTTTCAGTACGTATATATTTTTTATTAATTTTAAGATGCAATCGTAGAAAAAAATATGTGTGTATCACAAACGTAAGGTGTATTTGTTCCTCTTACACTATTGCAGCTCTCGCCTTCGAGTAACAAAGAATCACTTTACGCTCTTAATACACAAATAACTATTTTATATTTTACGAGAAATCACACATTGTCGACAGGTGGATTCGAACTGACAAACCTTGGTTCGGGTGACGTCACAGTATGTTAAGATATGTGCCTTAACACGCTCGGCCCCCGAGCCTAAAAAGCTCTTATTTCTCTTAAAACCCATATATCATTCATAATACCAAATTTATCCCATACCAGACGTATAATAGTAACATTTCAACATTGTTTTCAATTTGTTGACAACAATAAAGTATCCAAATTATTAGAGATTGACAAAAATTATATTTGAAAAAAAATTTCGTAATCATCTTCTAAATTAATTTTTGAACTATTAAAGCGGCCTTAAGATTTCTATGTTACACATTTTAATATAAACAGGAAATAAAAATTGCTTAAGAGACGTGATAATAGTTATTTACGAAACCAGTTATGAAAAGGTTGATATTGTTTGACGAACATAATATTTGCCAAAACGAGCGAAGTGAGTTTTGCAAATTATGTGACATCGAAGAATCTGCTAATTAGTCCGTGAACTGTTTAATACCAGAATTTTTTTTAAATGTATATAAATCCTAAAATTTTAATAAATAGTTTTTCCGTTATTTGCAAAAAAATTTGAGAAAGTTCAAACTGTCAACATTTATTACTTATCTTGAATTACAGTTTTGAAAAAATTGACATTTCATAACTTCAAAAATTGATGTAAAACAAGACTTTTCATAACGGAAGTAGGTAAAAGGTATTTAATTTTACAAAAGAACTAAAAATATGTAATAATATATCTACCTGAATTATTTATGCTATTTTTTCTATTTTGCGTCAATTATAAATTAAAATTAAAAAAAAATCTGCGATATTTTAAACCGAGTAGAGCAATTTGTATATGAAATGTTGTGGTTGGTAACTATTATGAACATTTATGCAATTGTTCAACTTTTGAGGATATATTGAAATTTTGATGCTCTCAGCTTGACAGATTCAGTATGTCATCCGCTACAACCAACAGTCTAAAACAAAATGTTGCGTATCGTAATGAACGCTCTTTCGAACTAGGTTTCGTAATGTCTTCCATATGAACTCAAAATAGGAAAAAATATTTAGACATTCTAAAACCAACGAATAGTTCAGCAGATTATACATTGAAATAAAAGTTTCTCATAATCATAAAACCACCAAAGATGAAGAAAACATAAAATATATACGAATAGATTATATATGATCTTTTCTTTCATGTTCAAAATGAAAACATGTTTGTACGTACGAAACCAATACAACAGTGACACATACACATTCCAACTGAAGCTAATTTAAATATCTCGATCTTATGCATCACGTTTGGTGTCGTGTGCGGTGAAGACGTCTCAGAGTCTCACCGGATCTCACCGATCGAGGAAGGTCCGTCTTAAGAACGCCACGACAGTGACGAATCTGCGAACTTGTGTAACGAACGACTGTGGTACACGCTCAAGTGAGATTGTCAATTGTCACTGAGCACAGACACTAAAATTAATTTCTTTTACTGTTTGTTTAAGACTTTACAAGTTTCACATCTTGAAATGTTGATGTAATTTGAAGTTGATGTTCGAGTCGATGAAAGGATGGACGATGGATGATACTCAACTGAGATTTATAACAGAAAGTTTTATGTTTTTTTTATAGGTGCAGAAATTATTCGTTTATTGTGGTAGTTTGTCCTGGTAACTAATGATAATTGTTAATTATATTTATGAAGAGTATAAAATTGATATGGCTCAGTGGAAACGCGTCATGCTGAGTTTGATTTTTGTGCTGGTAACTGAGCTGCACGTTCTAAAATATATCACTTACGGCAAAGTACCACACTCATTTTATGCTTATTTAATAGTTTTATTTTTTAAAAAAGTTATAGCTATTAACGTACCTAGGAATGTTATGAGTGTCATTACTGCCGCAGATGTCAGTTTGAAATCCGAGCTCATAGAGCGAGGATTTTAAGACATCTAAAGCCTGTTATGACTCATAACAGCCGCGGTTTGTTCAATAGTTTGTCGGTTTCAGAATATAAACACTTGAACGTCATTAATAAATATTATTTTTTTAAATTCTTTTATGAACACCGTCATTATCATCATTTTAGAAGGTAATCAAGTAAGCCTGTGCTCTGTATGTTTTTATTTAACGCCATGGTTACAATTGTTTTGTATCATATTTATAAATAATTTTTTTATTCAAACATCATAACGTGGTCATCTCTAATTTGAAAGACTGAAAAATTAATATATATATATTATGATAAGCAGGAGAAGTAATCTTTGTATTATTGTTGTTTTAAGTTCCGTTTGTATTAATAGTGTTATATTATCATTGTGTTTTATTTTCGTTTGACAAGTCAGTATGGTAATATTACCGTACAGAATACAGTTATTACTTACTTACCAGCCTACTTTTGTGCATGTAAACATAGGTTTAATATCCTGAAACCGGTAAAATATTTGTTTGGAAAATAAAAATAAAGGATTACCTTTATGTTTAGAAAATTATGCTTTATTTGAGGATGGACTTGTAAATTAAAAATTACGACGTTTCAGACGTCTGAATGGATGCATTATCAAGTCTGTATAACAATAATTATATAAATTAATATTTACGCTTTAATTATATTATCATACAAGTTATTTTCGTCAAGCAACCAGATGATATAATAGAATATCTTCATTTTTAATTTTGACATCTCTTGTTTGAATTTCGGCACTAATCTGTCAATTGTGTTACATTCGATAATTTTTTGTTTTGCAATTATTTCCACTAATTTTATAACTTTGCAATCAAATTTTATATAACACCATTCTAAACAAGTACACGCTCAGATCTCACAACTAAGAAATGATAATATTGTTCACCGATTGCTAGAATATCAGATGGCCATCTCCCACATTACGCAGATTGTCCAGAAATAAAGTAGTTTAGCTAATGCAAAGTACAAAGATAAAACTTGTTGATCTCTTGTTTTCCGTCTTTTACTTTGCTGCTAACTTATATTAAACAGAATCGTTATATGTTGTGATTGTTGTCTATACTGCGAACCAAAGTAAAATAATAAGTTATTTAAATAAAAAACAACAAAGACAAAATTAATTGTTTTTGAATGCTCACTTGGTGAAACTAGGTTTAATAATAAAATATCAAACTAAACACTTGTCTAAGTCTCACAAAATTCAGCCTCCAAGTCAACTTATGAGGCCAGCACAGTAAGTAACCATAGACGCGTTTCGCTCTTATTAGAGCTCATCAGTATGGTATAACACACTCCTTTACCTAGAACAAAGTTCACATGAAGGAGCTGTATGATGAAGAACTGTGCCAGCAGAGAATAAGATCTCTAACAAACAGTAAAATGACATGAGAAGTTCTGTCGAACCAGCAACCACAAACCACTAACTGTGCTGGCCAGCCTCTGACGATGACCTCATAAGTTGACTTGGAGGCTGAATTTTGTGAGACTTAAACAAATGTTTAGTTTGATATTTTATTATTAAATAATAAGTTGATCAAAAACCAGCGAATAGAAAGTAAATATATCGACAATTGATATTAATCCATTTAAGATGCAAATCAAGGTAAACATTCAATCAAATTGCCATTCAAAAGTCATAAGTATTTCCAACGGGAGCATCAAAAAGAGAAATATATTTACAAGATTCACATCGAATAACACAGTTTTAAAATAATTAATATTTTTCAAAAATATTTGAAATGTTTGGTGATATTTAGTTTTTGACATTCTTCTCGACATCTTGTATATAATTTTCAGAAGCACTAAAGAGCACTAACGAACCACTAACCAATGACATGAAATTTATTCATTTATTTTAAAAACCGTCAGCTAACGTAAACTTGGTAGCAAATTAATCGAACGTTATTTATGACGTCATAATATATGTTATAATTTGTTAAACGCACTAACGAAGCACTAACCGAATATATAGTTTATTTTATTAGTGCTTATATTTGTTTGCCAACTTCACGCACCTGATGAAGATGTAAATCGGTTGATACCTGTAATATACACTCAACTTTTTATCTTACCGATGCCATTCGTGTTACCTCTTACGTTTCTTCATTATAAATCCAGCTTAAATTAGAATTGGTGTACTGAAGCAAATTAATTATTAGAATCTCTAGATTCTACTAGTTGTAAAATGTTTGGAAGCGTAGATGTTTTTATCCGTGTGCAGGTACGTATGTTTGTGCAGGTGATATGGGTAAGGTAAGCCCAGTAGCTGGCGGGCACGCCGCAAGACTTAACCCGGTTTACGCCCACTCACGATCTTCTGGAGCTGAAGAGATCTTGCATGTGTACCTCTCTACCTCACCAACATATGTTCAACACGGTTCAATATACAGGCTGCTCAAGCTCCGATCTTTAGTTTAAAATAGTGAAAACATTGTTTCAAATTTAAATAATAAATATATCATTATGCAATTTTCGCCATTTCTGAATGTGGCACTCTGCTACAGTAGATCTAGGTAAGAGATATATTTTTGCACATAAAATACGATTATTAAGAGAGTAAAGTGATTATTTGTTACTCGAACACGGTAATTGGGCAGCGCGAGCCGAAGACGAGAGCTGCAATAATGTAAGAGAAACAAAGACACTGTACGCTCGTGATACACACATATTTTTTTCAACGATTGCATCTTAAAATGATTAAAAAACGTATACGTACTGAAAATAAATTTGTTCTGTCAACTGTCAATATGACAAATTTTTGTTTAGTTTATATCCCTGGTAACTATTGAAATAAGTGCGCATTTAATATCTTTTTCGCGCGTTGCCATTGAAGACGCGCGGCAAAGATATGTTTCGATTGTTCCACAGAAAACGTCAACTTTACGATGACAATTGAGAACGTAATTGTCAACTATTCATAGCAATCGTAGAAAATAATTATTTGTGTATATAGGCCGTGAAATTATTGTTTATGTGCGTAGAAGAAAAACTGAGATAAACTGTTTTCTTAGAGCACAAAATCAGTTTGATGCCGAGGTACACACAAACTTTTTCATACAAAACACTTCAAAATGTATGATGGATATTATAAATATGAAAGTGTAACCAAGAAAAGACGTTTTCAGAAAACTACTTGTTTGTTTATCGAAAGCTTTTTATAATTATGTTTTTGATTGATTTAGAATAGCTCGAATATTTGTCATTTATTAATTTAAAAAGTAGTCTTTAATATAAAAGTATAATTCCTGGAGAACTGCAAAAATGTATGTAAAGAAGTTTGTTTATGTCATATTACATTATATTTATAAATTGGAACACCAAGAATACAGCGAAGAACCCTCGGAACAATCCCAAGAAATTGTTGATAGCAGCTTCTACAGCTGTTCTTAGGTTTTTAATTGTCTCATTGAACTCTGTAATTTTGTCTCGCTGTTTACAAATTAGTTATATATCGTGAGTTTAATTTTGCACGTAAATGTCAATTTTATATGATAGTTGCGTGAAAAGATATTAGTGGATGTAGAGCCATAGGGGTAATTTTAATATAGTGAAAATATAAAAATCTGATGTGGACTCCACATGACTTCCTTGTATGTGTATTATACTATCCCTACATTTTTTTATTGCACATATTTGACGTAATTTGACATTGACATTAAATTTTTTATTTTATTCTTATTTTTTGTTCTAATCCATAGCAAACTTCCAGAAGTTATATAATTATCAAAAAGGGAGGTGCACAACTAGATATTATAGCAGTCCTAAAAACAAAATCTCAACTTTCTACGGCTTACCGTTTTTGAGATACATACGTACGTACGGACGTCACGACGAAATTAGTAAAAATAGATTCAGGGATGGTCAAAATGGATATTCCGCTGATATCTCAAAACCGAAAATTTTCGAAATTACAATACTTCCTTTACTTCGTACAAGGAAGTAAAAATCAGTTATTGACTGTAAGAAACGAATTGGATTTTCTATGACACAGGTGGAAATATTTGAAACTGATAAGAATGGCCAATATATTAACTACATATTCCATAAACCAGAGTTATGATTAATTTTTAACTAGATATGGTTTTGGTTAGTTTAGAACCAACGCATGTAAAAAGGAATGCAATGATACTTACTTTTTTACTTCCTTGTACGAAGTAAAGGAAGTATTGTAATCGCGAAAATTTTCGGTTCTCAGATTTCAACGGAAATAGGTATTTTGGCCCTCCCTGAATCCATTTTGACTAATTTCGTCATGCCGTCTGTACGTACGTATGTATCTCTCATAACTCAAAAACGGTAAGCCGTAGAAAAGTGAAATATTATATTTAGGACTGTTATAACATCTAGTTGTGCACTTCCCTTTTTGGTCATTATATAACTTCCGGAAGTGGTACTTTACTTGAAGCCTATAATAGATTTTCATAAAAAACTATATTCAAATATTATTTAAAACTTTCCAAATTTGGTATATAAGAATACTATATCAATGGAAATAAGATAATAGATTTTGGTTAAAATAAACTAACCGGAAGTGACACATTACATGAAGCTGCTAACAGTTTTCCTTGAAAAAAATGGTATTATTTTAATTTTAGACATAAATGCTGCAAATAATAGTTTTAGAGAATTAAATTCTGCGTCTAGCACATTAAGAATTTTTTAATTAGCTTTTTGCATAAACGAGATATCTAAATTCTTTTTGATTAAAAAAAAAAGTTTGCTATGGATTATACCAAAAAATAAAAAAATAAAAGATTTAATGTCAAATATGTGCAATTAAAAAAATATCTATAGTTTAATACGTGTACAAGGAAGTCATGTGGTGTCCACATCAGATTTTTTATTTGCATTTAAAGAAAAATGCCGTTTAATTTTTTAAACGTTATTTTTCCATTTGTATATTTTAGTTAGATTTTAAATGAAATAATGTTTAATAAACTAAATTTAAAATATTTTTCCTTCAAAGACAAAAATGTAAAAACTTAAATTTTGTAACAAATTATATTTTGAGAAAAAAAAACAGTCAAATCCTAATTACTACTATAAAAATCGAAAGTTTTAGTTCGAAAATTAAACACACTATATATTTATATTAAGCTCAATAGATGGTATCAACAGAAATCGCTTTCATTCTTTATAAACACGCTAAATTTAATACTTTTTTCACGAGTAATTATATTAAGTGATACAAATTTAGAAAAAAAAAACTGTTCAACAGTGAATAATAACACAGTTTATATTCAGTATTAAGAACAATGATCTGCTTCTATAAAACAACAAGTAGAAGTGCCAAAGGGGACAACCTATTATTTAAAATAATTGTTTATATGATAAAGAAAAAAACTTTCCAAACATTTATCCTAATAACTACTGAACAGCAGCTAAAATTAATGGACGTTTATTTCGTAAGTGAAAAATTACAATAATAAAGACACTCATTTTGTGGAATAAGGTTAATAATTATCGATTAGTTGCAGAGTATTTCAACATTCCAATACCACACACAAGGAAACAAATTACCTATTAACACTTGTAATATTTCCTACAATTTACCACACTCATTGGTTCGAAAAATTGGCCAATTACAAAGTCTCTTACAACTTATAAACAATATTAATTTTAGCGTTACGAAACTAAGGCCGATATTTCATTTGCATTTGTATCTTACTAATGTTTTATTTTTGTTTCTGCAAAATATAGCGGATCTAGACAACGTAGCCCAGTGGATAACGCCGAAATAAAATCTGAGTCCCGAGCAAAATATTGTGCTTTCAAATCTCACCAACTTCAAGCTTCAATTTATATATAAAAAATAGTTGTAATGACTAGCTAGCTTTTCACTGTAAGCATCAGGTCTACTGTACTGTAACTGAGAGTAAATTCCTGTTGTGCAGATCAGCAAATAAAAAAAAAAAATCAGTGTTACAAAATTGTTAGCAAAGCAACGAATCATAAACGAGTTCAAATTTCACAAAATATATTCAACATAATAATTAGGTCCAAATAAATTAAATTAAATTATATAAATATAAATAAATAGCTATATCATCACGCCTTTTACCCATTACTGGGTGTGGCACTCTGCCTAAGCAGATCTCGGTAAGTGATATATTTTGCGGTTACCAGCCGTCAAATCACGGCCCCCAAAGATATTAAGAGTGGGGGAGCCAAAAAGGTAGATTTTAAATTGGTGAAAATTGTTTGTCGGCTGTGGGAATCGAACCGGGGTTCTCAAGATCCACAGGCCGATTCGATACCACTGAAATTAAATTATAAAGAGAAAAATTGTGGTACCGCCAGGATTTGAACCTGGGACCTATAAACTACGATCATATGCTTCAAAATTGGAATAAAATCAGATGTGTGTCATATGCGATCGTAGCTAAGTTGGTTTAAAAGCATAAGTCCCAGGTTTAAATCCTGGCAGCATTCTAATTTTTCTGTATATAATTTAATTTTATGGGGTAGGTAGCTCAGTGGTATCTAGTCGGCCTGTGGATTTGAGAACCCGGATTCGATTCCTACATCCGATAAACAATTTTCACCACGTTAAAACTACCCTTGTGGCTTCCCCTCCAATCACATCGTTGAGGACCGTGATTTGACGGTTGGTAACCACACTTCACATTAAGAAATGTGCACCCAGTAATGGGTAAAAGGCGTAATGATATATTTATTTATTTCTTTAATAATTTAATTTGAGTTTTGTCCTTTACTTGCTTATAAATAGAGATATTTTAAATATATTTATACTTTTGAACATCAATCAAGTTATAAACATTGAGTAAAGACATTAAATCTAGCTTTAATTAAAGTGAAATATGGACACTAGGCGTTTTACAACTTTAAACCCGACTTTCTGCGATTTTAGAAACTAAAGCGAACTTTTGTCCTTGACTTGCTTATAAATATTTTTACCAACTTTCAAACATCATTATTTACTTTTTAAAAATACTAATTAAATATTTCAATTCGTTAAAATTCTCCTTAGTTTGAAAAGCAGAGAGAAAAATTCAAATAAAACCAAATTTGAATCACAGGCGCCTGTAGCTTAATTGGTTTATCCCAATTTTACTCTTTATAACATAATTTGATTGATTTAAAAAAAAAAAAAATTAAATAGCTCTAAGTATTCTTAAGTTTTGTAGTCTGCAAATTCCCTAAAAGTATTTACGTAACAATAATACTGCCAACGTTTTAGAAATATTATTTGAAATCTGTACCAAATAAATGCGGACTTTATTATACATTCATATATGAATGACAGTTTGATTCGCACAGACCACGTCATTCATATGTGTATAACAGACATCGAATGGTTTCCGACTGTGTCGTTCAAAACTAAATGACGCTATAATAGACATTGCATAGTGATCTGAAATCGTGAGATTTGGAGATCATTTCGGTGTACTTGGTTAAAATGTAAAGATTAAGATTTTAGACTATAAAAGACAATAAAAATAATATGTCTTTAAAACATAGTTAAAAAATACAAATTAATTATGGTGAGCATTTAAACATAATTGTTGCTGTCCACAACACATATAACAATAAATGTAAACGTACCTGAAGGGCCACGACATTAATACAGAGTGTTCAAAAAGTTCCGGAACGGTGAAACATCTCGAGAAATACACATCGAATCAAAAAACAAAAAAACACATGTGTAATATTTTTCAAAAACCTATGTCACCAAGCACGATCCTCCACCGCCACCCCTTGGGGGTGGGACGGGGGATCATTTTGAATTCTTAAATGGAAACCACAATATTTTATTGTATATTCGAAAAGTAAGCTAAAACTAAATAGGTTTTGTATAAAAAAAAATTCCGATTCGTGGTAGATGGCGCAGTAATCAGAAAAATAATTATTGTCATGATACTCATTTAAGATTTCAAAGTGGCCCCTCGTCCCACCCCCAGAAAGTGGCGGTGGGGCATTGTGATTGGTGACATAAAATAGGTTTTTGAAAAATATTAAAATCGAGTTTTCTTGTTTTTTTATTCGATGTGTATTTCTCGAGATATTTCACCGTCCCGGAACATTTTGAACACCCTGTATATGAATAACAAACAACAATTTCCAAAAATATACTAAATGTATAAAAAATATTAAATGCAAATATACCGGGAGCGACACGGCAAGCGAGTCACAGGCGTTTACCACAGGAACACAGTTTTTCCGTGCCTATTACTATCTACATTATTTTAGACAAAAATGCTTCAAATAAAAGTTGTAGGACATAAAATTCTGCATAAGAGTAAATTAAATTCATTTCCTATGTGTTGTACCAGCAGAAATTAAATATGAAAATTTGCAAAATTACAATTTAACAGTGTTAGCCAAATAATTAAAACAAACAACTGTCGAATATTTTAACACATTGAATATTTGTATTAAAAAATTAAATATTAAAATATTTGACAGAAAAACTTAATGAATTTGTTCTCAAATCCACAGACCGACGCCGACTGACTTAAAATTAATTAACATAAAAACCATCAATATGGCTTACCGTGATTAGCATATTTCAACAGTTATTAAAACATCTACAAATAGGAAAAATAAACTTGATTTTCTACAAGAAAATTCATAATGTGTATTACCCACCATTTATAATGTTTGATTAACTTTCCGATTTCAATTGAAGTAGATTCACAAATTCAGATAAATTTTCTACTGACTCATGAATTAGAAATGAAAATAAAAATAAAATAAAAAATAATGTAATGATTTATCAAATATGAAGTATATTTAAAAGTATTAAAATTAATAGCACATTTCAGTACAATTTCAAGTCTCAACAACAGTTTGACAACCAGTCGCTAACACCCATGGGGTATGTCTGCACTTCTGCAGACACAAATTAGTTAATTCCATGTCCAATAGTTGCGTAATAATGAGTAATTTCAAGCGGATCTGCAATTACACGCAGCACGAACGCTCGGTTGAAAAGAGTTGAGGTCGTCTGCGTGAATCAGTTGCGACGGACCGACGAGCGACGAGCGACGAGCGACGAGCGACGACCAGGCAAGGGTTAGGCCTGGAATTCAGGCAATTACCCCAGGCACGCGCGCCTCTATCCATAACCTGTGTTTATATTTATAGCCTGCAAGAATTCATACAAAAAATATCATCAGACGTACGGACGTACGCTCCACGTATGAATTTAGGCATTGGGCTCGAGATGCAGGTTCGTGTTTTGACCCACCGGTGATATTTCCACATTCTTTATTTCTTTAATGCTGGTTTCACTTGGTTTAACGCTAATTTTATCAACTCAAAATATTATTTATTACTATTACTTCATTTTCTTTAAATGTTTCACTTTTTCCAAACTATAACCAGCAGTCAATAACTACAATAGTTTTTTAATATCCTAGCGCAGTTAACAAAATAATGTCCGATGATGATACTTCTCAAATTTCAGATGATATTTACTAATTTACACAACAATAAATTAATCTCAATTATAGTACAGGAAGCTGCCAGCATACAGTAGAATCCGAGTTGCTCAGACACTGTCCACTTAATATGTAATAGCTCCTAAAAGTTAGGGTAATTTCAGACAACTAAAATGGTGATTCTCTATTTATTTACTACGCTGTATTGCTGTACAAAAGTATATTCGTATCATATTGTAGTCTAGTACTTTAAAAATAGTTATTTGTGTATTAAGAGCGTAAAGTGATTCTTTGTTACTCGAACACGGTAATTGCAGCGCGAACCGAAGGCGAGTGTAAGAGGAATAAAGACACTTTACGCTCGTAATACACACATTATTTTTTCTACGATTGCATCTAAAATTATTAAAAAACGTATGCGTACAGAAAATAAATTTGTTCTATTAACTGTCAATATGACAAGTTTCTATTTTGTTTGTATCTCTGGTAACTATTGAAATAAGTGCACATTTAATATCTTTTTTGCGCGTTACCATCGGAAACGCGCGCATTTAACGTCTTTTTCGCGCGTTGCCATTGGAAACGCGTAAAAAAGATATGTTTCGATTGTTCCACAGAAAACGTCAACTTTACGATGACAAATGAGAGCGAAATTGTCAATATTTCATAGCAATCGTAGAAAAATATAATTGTGTGTGAGTGGTTTGGATTTCACTATAAACTGAAGTTCCCCTGTACTGTAATTGAGATTAAGTTTCTGTTGTGCAGTGTAACAAATAATTACGATACAAGATTGAGTGTCTCATAACACGACGAGAAAAAATGAGAAAAATGAATCCCGAATCAACTAACTCTCATTTATCTGTTGCGGCAGCACATAACTTCTCGAAGTAATATATTTAAAAGTTATTGATATCGTCAGAGATTAAACTCGAATCTCTCAAATAACAACCTAACGCGTACCTAAATAACATTTAAGAATAAAACTATTAAATAAGTGTAAACAAACATTTTGTCAATAGTTGTATTTAAGGGTAATTTTTATTTATGAGTAATATCTACTCATAAACTTTAAATGACAGCAGTGCAACCATAATTATTAATTCAATTACGAGTATTTAATTCAAATCAAAACAAGCAAAAAATAAGTTACATGTTACACAATATTTCATTTTATAATTTACGTTTCAAACTGTAGTGATCAAGTAGGTAATGTTCAAAGGAAATTAAAGTTATTTAAACAAGAACTAAAAGTTATTAATTACTCATTATATTACCAACAAATATTAATAATAATAAACAAATTACATTACACACGAGAACGTTTGCAATAGCTGGAAATGTTAACAGGCCAAACCCAGTACTTTTCTCAGTTATCTAGATTTCTAACTATTATTTTTACAAACATTAAACGAATTGACATATAAACCTTGTATCAGTAACGAGATTGCGATTCTATCTGCCGTCTTAGATCATGTTAATTGTTATCTTTCATCTTGTATTTATTACGCTACAACAGAAATGACCAATAAATAATAACTAGATGCATTTTTCAACCTTGCACGGGAAAATACAAACTTTTTGCAGGACTATGTGCTTAGGTAGCACAGAAAGAATTTTTCACTGTTATCACTAACTATTATGTTATTTAGATTGAGTAATTACTATAGTTACCTGCTTATTTTTTATATAAATAAATGTTTACTACAAACTAGCATTATTTTTTACTCACAGTACTAAGAATAATGAAAAAAGATAGCTATTTTATTTATGATAATACCTTTCCTTATATAAATAAACTTAGTTTTTCCATTCCTAACACTGAAAGTAGATTGTTATTACTTTGTTTTTAGGAAGGTAAGTTGATTTTACTAAGAAGATATTGATTGCCATTGACGACTGGATGTAAGTAAAAATTTGCATCCCTAGAGAAATAAAATAGAGATACATTTATTGTTGATATTTTATTTATTTATGTTACGCTGTACAACAGGAACTTAATTCCAATTAGAGTACAAGGTCCGCACTCATCGAGCCGCAGTGTGGTAGTTCATATAATTTTTAGCTTGAGTGAGATTCGAACTCGGGATCTCCTGATTCGAATTCCGTATCGCTATCCACACCACCGTACTGACGGACATTCATTGATATCCGTCAGTACGGTGGTATGGATAGCGATACGGAATTCAAATCGGGAGATCCCGAGTTCGAATCGCACTCAAGCTAAAAATTATATAAACTATCACACTGCGGCTCGGTGAGTGCGGACCCTGTACTGTAATTGGGATTAAATTCCTGTTGTACAGCGTAACATAAAATAAATAAATAAATAAAATAAATATATATGTTAATAGTACAGTTATTACAATTTGTCTCATTATTTACAAAATTTGGATAAATATCTTCCCGTTTTTTCTTAATTTCTATGCTGTTGTTCTCGCACTTGTCACAATCCATATTATCCATATTTAGATGTCAGTATTTTCTTCTATAAAATCTGTTGATTTTATCATCGAATAATCACATCATAAACTTGTTGGAGACTTGAATACAGCAGATTTTACGAAAAAATAAGCCAATAGGGAAGATTCTGAAATAGTAGTAACGTTCTTATGTTGACACCAATCCTTAAATGATTTATATACCAATTCGTAACGTTTCTTTGACTTTGCCGGTAATAAACGCGAACTGGCACTACTTGCTACTTCTTCAATTTCACACTTTTGACGTTGTGTATAAACAAACAATTAACATCCTAGCAACCAACAATCACAGATCAAATAAATGAAAAATGTCAAAAATAAATTGATGAAACTTCAAAATTCAATCTTAATATTTTATAGTATGTTATGCATCACGGGAGGGAAACAAGCGATTATACCCGCGTGCGAAGTTGGGAAACTGAGACGTAAGCGAGGGCCGAAGGCTCGAGCTGAAGTCGAGGTTTGCCAACTTCACACAAGGGATAATCGCACCCTATTACTATTACTATTCGTAACAAGTGCACAAAAATTACTGTCTTATCAGGATAAATGTCAAATATGGGTTGCGTAACTAGTTACCTAGGAAATGCCGCAAAGCGCAAACAGCTAATAATCGTAGTCTCTAGGGAGAGAAACATGCTACCTAGGGAGAGATACATCCTACCTAGGGAGAGAAACATAATGTTTCTCTCCCTCGGGAAGAAAAGTAGTGTTTCTCTCTCTAAAATAAGGGAATAAGAACGTGTTTCTTGTGCATGTGTTACGAAAATTAATTTAGAATGTAGGAGTGGAAAAAATATTATATACAATTCGGGATGTAGGTATATTTGACCAGTCTCGAACTTTTACCAGCCCTCGCTGTTGCTCGGGCGTAAACGTCCTCGACTGGTATAATATAAATATTACCTACATCCCTTATAGTATAAATAACTATTAACGTGTAGTACTTCACTCTGTAATTGCAGATCTCACTGGATATTTTTTTTATTATAACCTAGTGTTACCCAGCCAGCAAATCTAAACACTCGCCTCAACTCTTATTTTTATGAGTAAAACCACAAATGGTTTAGGATTCAATCGGATACATTTTTATTTACAATATGTGGTTGCTTGGTAACAACTGACATCAAATACTCGCGACGCCGAAAATGGACCGTTTTTATCTAATATCAAATTCTACAAGTCGTTTTACCTTAAAGCAACTACATTTAAGTTAGGAAAATAAAATTTGGGTTGAGAAATATTTAACCTCGAGTGGTATTTATTGAAATCATTTACCAAAAAATGTTTCTTAGGAAATAAATAAATATATTATCACGCTTTTTACCCATTACTGAGTGTGGCACTCTGCTATAGTAGATCTCGGTAAGTGATATATTCTTTTGCGTGAAGTGCGGTTAACAGCCGTCATATCACGGCTCCTAAAGATGTTAGTGGAAGGGCAACCACAGGAGTAGATTTAATTTGGTGAAAATTGTTTATCGGTTGTAGGGATCGAACCAGAGTTCTCAAGATCTACGGGTCGACTCGATACCACTGAGCCACCTAGGAAATGAAGTTAAAAAAAAGTTAACCACTTGTACATAGTTCTCGCTCCTGATTATCCGCTGTCAAACTAACAAAAGTGACTATTTTATATAGGTTTTTTATGTAAGGTAAAACATTGGCAATAATTGTATTTCTTAATTTGAATATTCAGGACAAGATAATTGATTGTCGAGACGAGAAAAGTACATAAGAACGCAATTTTTATAATAAGGGAAAAAAGTATGGCATTTCTTCTCAAAGGTACCTTTTCATTGCTCGGCCCGAAGGCGAGAAATATAAAGTACCTGAGGTATATAAATAAATTTTTCACCATCCTATCAGAATGTAAACTTTTCAAAAATAAATTAGAAATTTAGAAAAGATTTATTATTCTGACGGATATTACCTGAATGTCACGAATATCAAATAATGTAGATGTTTTCTAGTTGCCATGGATATGGTTTTATTTTTAAATATTATTACTTTCTTCTCTCATTTGATGCAAAAATATTATACTTTCCGATAAGACCATGAAAAAACCTTTAGAATTAAGTATGTTATTATTGGCAACATATTTAATTATTTCTTTAAAAAATAATGACGAAATAATAGTAGACGAGAATCAAATATTCTATTTTATTAAGATTGGACATGAAACAAGAATTGTCAACAAATTTATGAAAATAAATGAGAAATAATCAACACTCATCTCGTCTCATGGCTCTACAAAGTATGTAGTAAAACTTTAAATATTTACAGAGAATTCGATCAACAATTTTAAAGTGATAAGTAAACTTAAGCTTATAACCAACGTTACTAGAATAAAACAATGTCCGCTGCACGTTTCAGGAACTGAATCTTAATAAAAACTTTCCTCAAACTGAAAAATTAGTCAAGTTGCGACCACCCAAGTATAAACAAATATCAAAACCATACTTTCATACCACAAACCAACCGTTCGAACTCTGCAGCGAGCGTTGCAGCAGCACGGTAGCAGCGATTGGTCGTCAATAAATAAGAAGAAGTAACACACACAATGCCAAGTGCAGCCGCCGACCATAGATCTGACCGCGGCTGTGCTGCAGCCGGCCAGGGAAATCATCACCCTCGAACAATCGCAGCTGAGGAAGAAATTGTTGAAGAATGAACTGAGTGAGTCGACCAGTCGATAGAATAACATAAATCGTGATCAGAACAGTAGCATCCCGAGAACAATTGTTCTTGCTTACTGTCGGTTTTAGTAAACGTTTTGTTTTAGGTTTTGTTGGACATGTTGCTACACCAGGGATACTCAAAATGGACTCGGGTTCATTCATTCATTATTTTACTACATAAAAGTAAATTTAAACGTGAATGACTGGTTCTTTTGTATCGTCAGAAAATTTGACGAATTTTAAAATGATTTAAAATATTGTACAGATATTGTTTAGCAATATTAACTCTTCTATTTGACATGTAGTAAGTTAGATACTGGAAACAGGTTTTACATTTAAGTCTTAAACTTATTAAAAGACTATGATATTAAATAATTGCACTATTTAATAACACCTTTTTGTAACAAACACAAAAATGTGGCGTTACTTCACACAATTTAATCAAACATTCTATATAGAATCGTTTCTTATTTTATCACATATTTTGATTTGACTTTTGTAGGTTTGACAGATCAAGTGAATAAAATTAAACTTCGATCATTATCATAAATGATTATTAAAATTTGAATTAATATAAATATAATTTTTCTACGATTGCTATGAAAAGTTGACAATTATGCTCTCATTTGTCATCGTAAAGTTGACGTTTTCTGTGGAACAATCGAAAAATATCTTTTTTGTGCGTCTCCAATGGCAACGTGCGAAAAAGATGTTAAATGCGCGCGTTTCCAATGGCAACGCGTGAAAAAGATATTAAATCCGTGCTTATTTCAATAGTTACCAGGGATACAAACAAAACAGAAACTTGTCATAGGGACAGTTAACAGAACGAATTTATTTTCAGTACGCATACGTTTTTTAATAATGTTAAGATGCAATCGTAGAAAAAATGATGTGTGTATCACGAGCGTAAAGTGTCTTTGTTCCTCTTACACTATTGCAGCTCCCGCCTTCGGTTCGCGCTGCAATTACCGTGTTCGAGTAACAAAGAATCACTTTACGCTCTTAATACACAAATAACTATTTTAAGAATAGTTTAAATGTAACATAACCTAGTTTATGTTTGACAATCTTAATTCTAGTGAAAAATATGATCGTCTGACTATTCTAGTTTTCATCATTCATAATGATAATGGGATAGGTAGCTCAGTAGTATCGAGTTGGCCTGTGGATCTTGAGAACCCTGGTTCGATCCTCACAGCCGACAAACAATTTTCACTAATTTAAATCTACCTCTGTGGCTTCCCCACCAC
This sequence comes from Pterostichus niger, assembly GCA_947425015.1. Taxonomy (NCBI): domain Eukaryota; kingdom Metazoa; phylum Arthropoda; class Insecta; order Coleoptera; family Carabidae; genus Pterostichus; species Pterostichus niger. Next base: position 7,868,903 of record OX380345.1, on the reverse strand, counting down.
TAACATCTTTGGAGACCGTGATTTGACGGCTGGTAACCGTACTTCACGCGAATAAATATATCACTTATCGAGATCTGCTTCAGCTGAAAGCCACATCCAGTATTGGGTAAAAGGCGTGATGATATATTTATTATATTTATTTATATTCATATAATTTGACAAACAAACGATGTTCATGATATAAACAGTAATCCTATGACATCAGTATAACAAAAAAAAAACTAATTAAATACGTTTTAAAGGAAATATTTTAAACGTACTTTAGGTTAGTGTTTTATCAATCTAGAAAGAGTTAAATATTAGGTTTGAACACGAGATATCCAAGTTCTAACACATTATTTCTAGTTCGCAATAAAAAAAACGTAGAAAATGTATCTCTGTAGATTAATCTTCTGGTTCCTATTGATGAAATCGTATTTCATTCAAAAATTTGTCAAATAAAGCAAGCCTAAGTAGAAAAATGTTTATTAGCGAATATACTATTAGTTTGTAATAGAAAAGAATTTCCTCATTACAGTTTATTTCATATTCATAACATATGTTGTTTTTTTTTGTAATTGGATAATTGTTGAAGAAAAATTCACGATTTTTATTGTGCAACCATGTATCTTTGTGAATAAGTGCATATTTTGAAATAGGTTCACAAAAACACTTCAAATACTTTAATAAAAGTTGTAGACAAGGATTAGTTTATACAGCATGTTTACTTTTTTTGTTATAGGAAAATACAATTGCAAAATTTTAATTTGTCGATAGTTTCTTTCCTACTAATTTCAAGATAAAATTGTAACTATGAAACATGTTCAGAATTACTAATTGCATTCAATGAATCCAAATTTATTGATATAATGTATATTTGTTTACAGAATGCTATGAGAAATAAAAGAAATAACTTTCATAGTTACATTGACAGATCTGTCAAATTGTTTCTTTCTTTTTGCATGGCACTCTGTAAACAACTTAAAGATGACAATTTTAATTTGCGTCTATCTCGTGACAGGAACCTATTATATTAATTAACTTGGACTCATTGAATTACATTTTAAACTCTGAACATTTTTTGAAGTTACATTTTTTTCTAAAATTAATAGAGTTAAATGTATAGTTCAATTAAAATTTTACCTTTTATAACTATATAACAAAAAAAATGTGGACATCCGATATTACAGTACAGCGTTCTTTTTATCGATAGAAAGTATCTTTTAAAGTTTGAAAGATACAAATTTTTTTTACCCAACCACAGATTTATTTATTTCAAAAGATATGTAAGATACAGTTTAAAGAAAATTTAAATTGTAGCTAATTCGCATTAATATTACTATCAATAATTATAATAAAACATACTGAGGAATCAAAAACAAACACACAACTGTGGTATACTTAATATTTATTTATTTTTTTAATCTAAATTTTCAACACGTTATCGATATTTACGACTACGAATTTATGTAGATGTTAAAATAAAATAGAAAAAAAGTAAATACGACTGCATAATTTAATTTCCGCCAGATTTGGAAGCAACCATAAAATTTAATCACCAAAAAACACCAAAACAATTATCACAAAATTCCTGCTAATGGTTTCAGGATCCTACACAAACACCTGCCTCAACAATATAAGAAAAACAATTTAACAGCACGCGTCTTAATACCAAATTCCCCAAAAAACAGGTGCACAATATTAATACATTATCCTTAAACATTATCACACCTGATGCATAAATTATTTGTTGCAACGTTAAACAAAACATTTGTAAGCACGGAGACACAGCTCGTAATTATTAGGGACCACCAACAATTAACTCAAACAATCAAAAAACCGGAGCCATCGGAAACAAAGCAAGCTTTGATCCAATAAATAATGGGAGCGCGTCTGTTGAATATTCAATACAAACAGTTAGTTATGTATTTAAAACAGCGGTTTTTGTCTCACTGGCTTCTGTCATACGTGTGCGTCTCCGATAATTTATCTGTCTGTGCTATCACAATGGGCAGTCCAGGCTCTTTGGATTCCTTAGAACGAATTCCTATGCTCAACATGTGTTTAAAAAATATTTTAGCCGAATGCCGAGCGGTTTTTGTCGACGCCAGCAGATGGCAATACGATCGAGGTCCAGCCAAGGGAAGCCTCAGTACCGTTAGGGTTTTGTTTCTGATTTAATTACTGCTTTCTGGGTAATTAATTAATACGTACAACGAAATGGCACTACACGAACGAAGAAGATTTATTTTTGACAAGTGGAATCATAGACAATAGGGTATATTTAACACTGCATTTGAATAAGGTTATAATTTGTTTAATTAGTATGTTACAGCCATAATTTGAGGGAAAAAATACAACAAAATTTATGAAAAGGGTGAGAATAGATTTCAAAGAAAGATTATGTAATATATTAACTCTTTTTGCAAAAGTAGTATCAGAAAAAAATACAACCTACTATTATTTAATTACTGTGCATACTGCAAATAGATTTTATATTTTTAAAAATTTTGTTTGTTTGCTACCCTGCACAACAAAAACTTAATAGTTTATATATATACAGGCTGTTTCTATACCTCTGCACGAATCTTTAATAAATTATATAATTTGATATACTGATTATAGAACAAAAAGAATGTTTTTGAAATTCGTGAAAATTAGGGTATTTCATTCATAGAGAACATTTTTAGTGTCACTGGTTTAATAGTACATTGAATTATTTATAATTATGTTACTAATGAAATAAAAGTATAAACACTGCCTATAAATAATCATATATTAATTAGTTATTATGTAGGTACCTGGTGTAATGCCTTATTTTTATTTGAGTACCTAGTCTGATTTCGTATACGGTATTGAAAGGGTAAGTTGTTGTGGGAGAAATTTGAGAAAAATGTATAGCAACAGTGAATTAGTGGATATGCTGATAGTGTATGGAGAAGCGGCGCAAAACTTCGAATTAAACCATTGACACTAAAAATGTAAAAAAAAATTATAATTTAATATAAATCAAATTATATTTGTCATTAAAGTTTCGTGCAGAGGTATAGAAACATCCTGTATATATAACATGTTTAGTTATGGATAAAAGGTGTAATGATTATTTACTTGAAACAATTTCTTCCGGTCATTAGAAAGTAGAAAGATACCAATATTTAGTAGCAAATATGAAAAGAGTCATGAGTTTTCTAGTTTGTATCATATTTTCTCATTTTTAGTGGTATCGAACCGGACTGTGGATTTAAGAATCCGATTTCGATTCCCATAGTCGACAAATATTTTTCACCACGTTAAAACTACTCCTGTGACTCCCCTTCCACTAACAACTTTGGGGGCCGTGATTTGACGTCTGATAACCGTGTTACACGCGAAGAAATATATGACTTACCGAGATCTGCTACAGCAGAGTGCCACATCCAGTAATAGGTAAAAAAGCAGAGTAAAAGGCGTGGAAAATAAAAACTACCTTTCGCTTTCAGTAAAAGGACCTACAAATTTGTAGTAGACTTCAAACCATATTGAACTGTTTGTTGTTATTTGTAATAAATTGAAACCTGTGCGATTTTAAACCCTCAACCGTCTGCTTATTTACGCGTGTTAACAATTAAGCCACAACAATATGTTGCACTGTTATAAAACTGTATAAGATTCTTGCAGATGTATCACGATGGATATAAATAGCAAGTGGACAGAAAAGTTAATGAATCTAAAAAATGTCAGTGAATAACGATTTAAAATCAAAGCACACTATAAACCAAAGTAAAACCAATAGCCTGTAAGTACGCAGTACGCTATCAATCAATTTTTTCGCTTGAGTCTGCGTCTAACATGAATCACATAAACGTGTCTAGAGAACGGCCATCTATTGACACTAAAATCAATTAAACCACAATGTCTTAAATCCATTCAAACAGCGTTCAACGCTCACCTTAAATGGTTCAAACGCGGACAAATTGCAAACATATAATTTACCTCATTCTACATCTCTTTTACTTGTTTGGCTGATGCGCTTTAAATAACAGCCGGATTGGGCTTTGAACCCGAACTAATAAAATCACCTTTTAATAATATAATTGGACTAATGTTGGGGTGTCTGGCTGTAAACGGAGTCTTTGACGGCCGACGAAACTTCGAAGACGGGTTATGACGTTAAAAGACGTTAATTTGACGTGTAAAGGGTGTTTAGAAAGAAATGCGAGCCTATTAGATGACGAACACATCCGTAATTACCTGTTCCAAAAGACAATGTTTATCTTAGACATAGACAAAAGACGCCAACATTGATACACTGTTACCAAAAACAATTCCAGTTATATAAATTGATTGATTTTATTGTTCCAGCATTAATGATGGGATTAATGTATGAGCTAAATTATTTTAAAAATCTAACTTTTAGTAACTAAACCAGGAAATTAAATTTAGTATGTACCGTTTATGTATACATTCATAATTTGACATTTTATTTACGAATCTCAACAATTATATATTTTACCATTTTTTCGTAACACATGCACAAGAAACACGTTCTTATTCCCTAATTTTAGAGAGAGAAACACTGCTTTTCTCTCCTGGAGACTACGATTATTAGCTGTTTGCGGCGTTTTCTAGGTAACTACTTACGCAACCCATATTTGACATTTCTCCCGATAAGACAGTAATTTTTGTGCACTTGTTACGGAAAGTATAATATGCTTCACGGGAGGGCGCGATTATCTCTTGTTTCCCTCCCTTGATGCATAACATACTATTACGTAATAATAATTTTTATTCTAAACTATTTATAGTAGAATATAAGGAAAGTGGGTCGGCCTGTAAGTTTCAAAACTCGAGTTCCATTCCCACAGCCAATAATTTTTACCACATTAAAATGTACCCCTGTGGCTTAAACCAGTGACACTAAAAATGTCCGCTAGGATAAAAAATATACTAATTTTTGCGAATTTAAAAAAAATTGTTCTTTAATCAGGATATCAAATTATATGTCATTAAAGTTTCGTGCAGAAGTATAAAAACAGCCTGTATGTAATACATATAATAATAACTTATGATTTATTAAAAAGTATCGAATATTTAACAGTTTTAAAAATACTGTGTCAAGTTTCATATAAATAATTTTTTTTTAATTTTCACAAAATTCTGATATATTGTTAATTCTAATAAATATATATAACAGATTGAGCTTCACTCCAAAAATAACAGGAGATTAAAAGTTTAAAATGTAAAATAAGAATTCAAGACAGACATTACTTTTCTCATTTTCTTTAAAATTTGGGCCCATATTTCGAAAACAGTTAGTAACATCAAATTTGTCTTGATCTCAGTCGATTTCTTGAATCAAATTATATTATCTTTAAGTACTAAATTTTAATGAATTTTATCTCAAATTTTCTTTCAAAATAAGGTACGAAATGAATTTTCCGAAGAAAATGACCTAGCTAAATCGTTTCTGAGGCCATACCAAGGTGTCATCAAAATCGTTGAAGCTGTTTCCGACATTCTTGACATACACAGAAAAATAAGATTTGCTAATATTACAATATAGGATAATCAGTTAATTAATTTCGAAATCATGTAGATAATTTATAAAATAGCTATGCAAAAATTTTTAAGCAGAAGAGAGAAGTCATAAGTCGTGTATAAAACGGTACAAAATGAAAACTTACTTGCACCGAACTTATAGAATAATATATATTTGTGGTTAAGTGAAAAAACAAAATATAATAAGGAAAGTACTCATTAATGATACTTACATTTATTTAAAATTAAAACATAATGGCTGGTAGCACAAGCTCTGTTTTTGGGTGTTCTAAGAGCACGGTTTTAACATGTTAGACATAGCTAAAACACCCAAAACACTGATCTTAAAACAAGCAAAAACAGAGCTTGTGCTACCAGCCAATGTTTTTAAAGAAATTTTAATTTATTTAAAAGAATTGAAGTTCATTTCTTTACCATGCGTTGGTACCTACTGCTTTTGAAAACATTTACATTTGTATCCGACTCTCACTCCATTTTGTTTCGCGTTGTCGTTTGTCAATTTTGTTGTGATTTGTACGTTATATATTTAATAAATAATGCCTATAGCATGTTATAATGTAAGGATATTTATTATACATTTATGCAACAATCATTGTATTTAATTTTTTGTATATCCTATAAACGTAGCCGTCTTTGACGTCATTATTCCACTTACATATTTTGATGACGTCTCTCTTCTGCTTACAAAATTTTTGTAAGTCGTTGTAGCTATAATATATCCAAATAGAAAACAGGACTGTTCATTAGAAATTAATTCTTCATTATAAAACCTGTAATAATTTTTTTATTATTTTTCATACTGTGTAAATTGTATGGAGTTCACCTTCAAAAACAAGCGCAGGGGGATACTCCATTCCTTCCTCATCGTTTTTTTCTTCATTTTCAGTTTTTACTATACAGTGTGTAACTGCAATTGTATTAAATGTATTTTTAAACAAGCGCAGGCGATGCTGCCTTCATTTCTTATAGATTCGTTGTTAGAGAAGTGGGCGTAAGTGAAGATTTACGAAACAGGTGTACAGGAGCGAATGGATGGTTGTTTATTGCATGATGATGGCTTTTGGTTGTGAGGAAAGAAAGAGTTCGTATGGAGGAAGTGTTAATGTGGTCGAAACGAGTATAGTGTGTCAGGATGAGAATGTTGATGGGTTCGTGCTGCCCCATTTAATGGGATATAGCGTGATGTTATGTATGTATGTATGTAGTAAAATGCAATAATACTTTCTTTTTGGAACTGATGAAATTCTAACTCATATAATTAAATAATATAATTTGTTGTTAGATACAGTTAGTTTTTAACCTTTGCAGATAATTACTGTAATTAAAGGTTGCTAATATCCACAATATACACTTCAAAGTTGCAATGTGCAAGCAATATTATACAATTTAATTATTTTTTACCAGTTACTATAAAAGTGTTTGGTCTGATTTTATTAAATCATATTCTAATTTTACAGTGTACCATATATTAAATAGATACCTTGGAAACTACAACTTTTTCAAAACTAAAAATTTCGTCAAACCCAAAATTTAAAAATTTACGTCTGTTTAAAATGATGATATAATACATGTTATTTTGAAAATGATTTTTTTGTAGGTGTAGGTCGACTGTCCGATGTTTAAAACGCAGTTAGGCGACACGGGTCTATAATTTTAAAAACTACGGACACAAGGAACATTTCTTTATCTTGTTGTTCTATTTGTTCATTCTAACATCACTTTGAACATTAACCTAAATGGAGAATATCATAACATTACTTTTTATGATTATTACGGCTTTCAATTTTAACGTGAGTCAGACTGTACTCGTATACTCTGTCCAGTGCCAAAACAAACCGATTGTGATACGTCAAATGCACAATTTAACTTCTTTTTACTTCCTTGTACGAAGTAAAGGAAGTATTGTAATCGCGAAAATTTTCGGTTCTTAGATCTCACCGGAAATACGCATTTTGACCATCCCTGAATCCATTTTGACTAATTTCGTCGTGACGTCTGTACGTACGTATGTATCTCGCATAACTCAAAAACGGTAAGCCGTAAAAAATTTAAATTTTATATTTAGAACTGTTATAACATATAGTTGTGCACCTCCCTTTTTGGTCATTATATAACTTCCGGAAGTGGTGCTTTACTTGAAGCCTATAATAGATTTTCATGAAAAACTATATTCAAATATAATTTAAAACTTTCCAAATTTGGTATATAAGACTACTATATCAATGGAAATAACATAATAGACTTTGATTAAAATGGACTAACCGGAAGTGATACATTACATGAAGCTGCTAACAGTTTTTCTAGAAAAAAATTGAATTATTCTGATTTTAGAAATAAATGCTGCAAATAAAAGTTCTAGAGATTTAAATTCTGCGTGTTGCACATTAGCCTTTTGTATAAGCGAGACATGTAAATTTAAAAATTATATATTTTTTGTTTTTTTTTTTAATTAAGTTTGCTATGGATTAGAACAGAAAATAAGAAAAAAAATAAAAATTGTCAAATATGTGTAATTAAAAAAATATCTATAGTTTAATACGCGTACAAGGAAGTCATGTGGTGTCCACGTCAGATTTTGTTATAATATATTTAAATCAGAATCAAGCGATATGCCGCTCAATCGTTTATGTTAGTTTTTGTAACATTTTTATTAAAAAATTATTAGACCACAATTAGTTTCTAAAATGTTAAAAAAATCTATATTCTCACATTAAAAAACAAGCGTAGTGCGACATTGCCTTTCTTCCTTATCTTTTGATTCATTTTTAAACACAAGCGTAATGAGACATTCCCTTCCATTTTTATCGTTTGGTTTTGTTTTCAGTTCTTACAATTGAGGGTCTAACTTCATTTGTGTAAATTTTCTTTCAATACACACGCTGGCTTTTTATCTTTTTAGATAATTTTTTTGAGATGTTTTGAGAATGTGAAACGTACATCGAACGAAAGATAAAGGTGTATTCGAGTAACTGGATGGATGTGAATGAAGGTTTGTTGCGTGATGAATAAATGAGCTTGTATGACGGGTATCATGATTGTGGTTCAAGCAAAGATGTGAATGTTTGACGAGGACTGATTATTCGATGAATCTGATGAGTGAATGTTTTTAGGGTTCGTGCTATCTCATTGTATATATATATATAATTATATGCGTACAATATCCGTCAGTACGTTGGTGTGGATAGCGATACGGAATTCGAATCTGAAGATCCTGAGTCCGAATTTTACTCAAGCTAAAAATTATATAAACTACCACACTGCGGCTCGGTGAGTGCGGACCCTGTACTGTAATTGGGATTAAGTTCCTGTTGTACAGCGTAACATAAATAAATAAATATATATCATCACGCCTTTTACTCATTACTGGACGTTGCACTCTAACGTAGCAGATTTCGGTAAATTATATATTTCTTCGCGTGATGTGCGGTTACCAGCCATCAAATCTGAGTTAGTGGAGGGTAATTTTAATGTAGTAAAAACTGTCGGTTATAGGAATCGAATCCGGGTTCTCAAATCCACAGGCCGACCAAATACCACTGAGCCACGTACCCCAACACAATATACTCTGTGAATTTAGAATCCACTGATTTATTTTACAACGTAAATATGCGAATTGAAATTAATGTGATCTGTCAACTTAGTTCACCATTTTGTCGCAGGATATCACCCTTGGTCTCTGTATAATCGAATATAAACAATAAACCAATTAAGGCTCACATTATGTATATTTAGTTCTTGTTATGTTTTAATTAGAATAATTTGGAATTCATATTACTATATTATTTTAAATGTAGATTGTATTTACAATACCAGCGCCTTGGTTAACAAAGCTTTATATTCTTATATCAAAGAATAAGTTGCACAAAATTCACTCGTTTACAATATCAAAGTTCATACCGTGTTATCATTACACAATTATAAATATAATTGACTGCAACTTCAAATTCATTTAAACAAGAATTTAATTAAGAATTCAGACTTTAACACTCAATCTAACTACAGAAATATAAATAGAATAAACCCACATTTAATCGCGGCCATTTCTGACTTATACTTTGTAATTCTTCAAATAATAATCTTCTTTCAAATAGAAAATGTCAAACAGTTTGTTGTTACTACTCGTATAACAGCATGTCTGGTTAAGAACTATTATAAAGGTAGATCATGAAAATCATCATCATCATCTGTGGCGCTACAGCTCAAATCGGGCCTGGGCCTACCGGATACACCGAGCCGCTGTTTTTACACTGCCGTATTGCCGGTTTTCGTAGTCAAATGTTACATTATTTAAGACGTATAAATTACTAGCTTATAGCGCCCGAGTGTGATAAATACATGTAACTGTATTTTATATTTTACGACAAATCACACATTGTCGACAGGCGGATTCGAACTGACGAACCTTGGTTCGGGTGACGTCACAGTATGTTAAGAGATGTGCCTTAGCACGCTCGGCCATCATGAAAATAGCTATACAAAATAATCTGTGTATTGTTTGATGCCTTGATTTTTTTTTATTTCTATGTCTAGGTATTCCACAATATTGATTTAAACAAATCATATTACTTATAAAAATATGGAAAAGATGGCTTAGTGGTATCGAGTCAGCTTGTGGATTTTGAGAACCCTGTTTCGATTCCCACAGCCGACAAACAATTTTCACCAATTTAAATCTCTCCTTCCACTAACATCTTCGGGGGCCATGATTTGACGGCTGGTAACCGCACTTCACGCGAAGAAATATATCATTTACCGTGATACGCTACGGCAGAGTGCCACACCCAATATTGGGTAAAAGGCGTGATAATATATTTATTTATATTAAATAATTAAATAAATAAACCTGTTTCGTCCCGCGTGATGGCCGCGCGGATTCGCGGCACACAAAAGTGCCGCGTCACAATGGTTGAGAATCACAGATCTAGACCATACGGATGTCTATGATTGTAATTAAAGCTATAACAAGATAATCAAACATCAGCAACATACGTTTTTGTGTGAATCGCTGTTCAAACCTATTTCATTTCATCATTTCCACTGAAAACAAATCATAATTACCAGTTCAATTGTCAATAACACAAATCATCATTATGTCTATAATAATTATATTCCTACCGTTTCAAAAAAAATGTGTCACTTGGCGTGCAGTGCTACCGTGATATTTCATTGGCAGATCACATATTATGACAATATTACAAGACAAGAGATATAAATAAACACGCGTGTTTTTGTTCTGTTCGCACTGACGAGATTTGAAATACGCATCGTCGCTTTTCACGATATGAAGGTTGTGGTATGTAACATACAAGCGAGAAAAGTTGTTATAATGATACGTGCAGTTAATTATTAATTAAGAACGAGTGAGTGAGAGTTTTGCATTTTGTTTTCCGATATTAAAATAAATAAACACCGTAAGTATTCTTAAATTTTGAATTGTTGCAATTTTTTACTTAAATTATGTTGAGGAATAAATGAGAGGCTATCCGGGTGCCCCCTAGCAAAATTTAGGCAATTAGGCATCTTTTAAAAAGTTAAATTAAATAAATTAATGATAAATTTTAAAGAAAATTGTCAGTATTGTATTGTTTTAATTGTTTCAACAATTGTTCTTATTATTTATTAAAACTGTTGTGTTACTAATCAAATGAATATTTTTTTCTCATAAAATAATATGAAATATGTTCTTATTAGTGTAGACGGAAAAAAAGTTATTAATAATAAATAGTTTACTATAAAGATTAGAATCTCGCATACAAGTCAATGAAGGCAATTTTGAATAATATATATACATATATAAATTTAAATCTACCCCTGTGGCTCCCCCTCCACTAATATCTTTCGAGAGCGTGATTTGACGGCTGGTAACCGCACTTTACGCGATAAAATATATCACTTACCGAGATCTGCTTAGGCAGAGTGCCATACCCAGTAATGGGTAAAAGGCGTGATGATATATATATATATACCTATATATATATATATATATATATATATATATATATATATATATATATATATATATATATATATATATATGTATTTATTTATTTATAAATTATAAAAGTTTTATTTATTTATATACCTACCTAAAATAGACCTACATAAAAAGTATAATAGTATATTATACAACGACGCTATAATGGATGCTCTTATTCCCGAGGGTTGTAATCATCCGAGGTAATAATAGCCATTATAGAGAGTTGTATACTATACTTTATATACGACTAACATATACGACTAATTTAATAAAAATTAGTAAATTTTTATATTATTTATTATCTTTTAATTTTACATCTATTTACCGAATAAATTTACATCTAATTGAAATGAGTAAATGGAGTAAAAAGACCATAATGAAGATGATTTGTATTTTTCACCTAATTCAGTAAAATATGCCAACAATACATTTTCTGAATACGAATTTGTCTTCATTTTAATACGCCAGTCCATAAAACTTTGGTATGCTTTGTCATAGAAATTTTTAGACTTTTGCGGTAATAAACCATATGTAGTAGCATCAGCAATTTTCATTATTTCTGGTGGTGTAGAAGATATACTGTCTTCTGTAATACTGCCCATTTTTTCAATTACAGTTAAACACAATAATTTAACACAATTTGCAAGACCGTTTTTGACAACTTCTCAACGATGATTTCGTTTTGTTTGTTTCCGATTCGTAAACAACAGTGAACTTATCAACGAGCATGTTTAATTTAAATATGAGTCGCTATAGCAACACTGTTCCGATGGCACAATAAAACAATGATCCATGTTTTAAGCATTTTGATTGGTTCACGAGCGGGAATAATGACCATTATTCCCGACTCATTATTCCCGGCGGGATTAATATATAGCATTATATAGCAAAAAAAGTTAGTCGTATATAAAAATATTTATTTGTTTCTTTCAAAGTATTCTTTACCAAAATAATACATCATTAACTTTGCAATTACACAAAAAAAAATTATATGCAGATATAAAATTATCTATCGAATGAGCTAATAAAAAATATATATTATGATTTAAAATAAAAAAGTTGGGTTCAATATTTTGAGTTCTATGAAAAACTCTCTTGAAATAGAAATTGTTTGCTAATTTAAATAATACTGTATTTTTTATAGTTCTAGAAATAGCAATAGTGTAGAACTTTAAATGAACACCTAAGGATATATATTGTTTGCTTATTATTATTAATTTTATTTTTCCAAAATCTAATTTTGGTATTATTCATTTTATCTCAACGCAACTAAGTATGAGTGAAAAAATAAAAATTTGGGTTAAGATAAACTAATCTTCAAGTAATATTTATTGAAATAATTTACCCAATGGAGTATTTTCATAAATGCCACTTATATTCTCTGTTTCGAAGGTACTAAAAGTAAATAACAGTTTATTCAATTGAAAACAGCTTTCTTCGGTATTTATCCAACATCAAATTGACAAAAGTAACGTTCCAACATACAGTTTTTATAAATGAGTTCAATTATCAAAAAAATATGCGTAGATAACGAGATCATTTATTTAGCAAGTTTCCATCGAAGCCATGACAGAGTGATTACACTGTATTTGCAGCGTTTTCCGAGTTACATAATTAAATCTCAGGCTGAGACTTAATCTGAAGCAGGATGTCGAATTAATTTATTTATTATAGAGGAAAACCATGAGACTTTTATGAATCTCGTACCTAATAATTAGCTCGGAATGTTTTATTATCACAAACGAATCCCTATCACATCTCCTGTGATGGTATGTCGCAGGGTGTAACACAGTAGCAGTGGCCGGTAATTAAGGCACTCCCACTTACCGACTAATCACTGGAGCGTCGGTAGATTATTACACGTGTGTTATATACGGCGAAACGTGGGATAGGCAATGTGTGTAATAACCATAAGTCATCACCTGGCCTAGACAGTAGACACTGCTGAACGCAGCACAAAAACAAATACTCGCACCAAGGTTTTGTCCGATAGGAATTCATCCGAAATGTTTCTTCATACTGAATTATTATTGTAACACTGCATTTTTCATTAATCTACATGAAACTTTCTTTTAAGGATACTTTACAAAAAAAATCATCCATTATTGGGTGTCGCATTTTGCCGCGTAACAGATCTGGATAAGTGATACATTTTTTCTCAGAAACTAAGGTTACCAGTCGTCAAATAACGGCCCTGAAAGATGATAGAGGAGTGGAAGTCACAGAAGTAATGTTGGAAAACTTAGTGTACTTGTGGAAATCGAACACGGGTTTTCAAATTCGAAGTGTTACCGCGATTATGCTAATTATTTTTATATTTATGTTGTCTATGAACAGAAACCCAACCTTTTAAATTTGAATAAAAATGTCACTGCACTTGCAAACAAATATACCGGCCTTGAGGCACTATTTGACAAAATACATACAAATCAGTTTCTTCCAATAGGATATATAATTCTTCCTTTCTACAGATTTAAGTCAGAAATAAATTATACTTTTTTTATATTTTTGTAGATTTGCTACTTCTTCGGCTGTTTAATATAATAAAGTTTTAGTTGTTAATAATTGTAGATTATTTTTTACACATTATTCGTATATTCGTAATCGTATTGATATTAGTGAAAAAAAATTAACATTTCTTGACAGTTATAGAAAATAGTTATTTGTGTAATAAGAGCGTAAAGTGATTCTTTGTTACTCGAGCATTAAAAAACGTATACATACTGAAAATAAATTCGTTCTGCCAACTGTGAATATGACATGTTTTTGTTTTATTTATATCCCTGGTAACTATTGAAATAAGCGCGCATTAATATCTTTTTCGCGCGTTGCCATTGGAAACGCGTGCATTTAACGTCTTTTTCGCGCGTTGCCATTTGAGACGCGCAAAAAAAATATTTTTCGATTGTTCCACAGGAAATGTCAACTTTACGATGACAAATGAGAACGTAATTGTCAACTTTTCAATCGTAGAAAACAATATTTTTTTGTAAGTGGACGCGATCGTGGCTTATTTTTACTCATGCACCCAGCGCTAAAAGAGATAACGAACTCATGAACCACAAGACAATATTAAAGTACCCGGGCGAACGTTCAGACACTCTATACTAAATTAATCTTGAAATCCGTAACAAATTTTACACTAATTTTAAATATAATGTTGATTTTGTGCTTTTTTGTTGCTATAGATGGATTATAGAGAAAAATATAAACATTATTTAAATTTTTTCTAATTACTCAATTTAAATATTTTATTCGCGACTTGTAATTACATATTTTAAATTATATTCCGACCCGCTGTCAAAACAGATTCAACATCACTGGTCTCGTAAAGTTATACATAATTTCTAAATCGGTAAAAATAAATATATGATCACGCCTTTTACCCATTACTGGATGTAACACTTTATCAAAGCAAATCTCGTATGTGATATATTTGTGCAGTTACCAACCGTCAAATCACACCCTACCCCCCAAACATGTTAGTGGAGTTTCGAGCCACAGGAGTAACTTTTATATGTTGAAAACTGGCTGTGGGAATCGAACCCAGGTTCTCACATCCATAGTCCGACTCGATACTATTGAGTCATCGACTCCATCATTATAACATTACTTTCTCTATTCGCTCGGGAAAATTAAAATAAATCTTAGTAAAATCATCATTCAAATACTCAATACTCCATCACCGCCAAAATACAATTCGGACGAAAACCCGTTGGACAAGAAACAAAGAGGTTGTCCTCTCTGTGTCGTACAGCGGAATGCTTGTTCCCCAGGTCCGGGCCGCCACCGCCACCGCCATCGCCACCACTGCATATAATCATATGGTGCGAGAATCGATTACGCGATCGATCCCCGGTTATTTATCACGGCTGAGTAATCAGTGTTCGGTGAACGGTTCGCTATGGAATGCTGTTATGTTACTGATTTTGTAGCTACCGACTACCCACTTTAGTAGGCAGCAAGGTAACTTTTTTTGTTGGCAGACGTATAGAGTAATAAACAACAAATTAACATGGAATTTATAAAAGGAAGTTACTGTCAAGAAGTTTTACCATCTTGGAAATATATTATTAATATTTTTAAATTTGTAAAGCGTAATTCATATGTCAATACAACCATCAAATGAGGACATTCGAGGGTAAACTACAAACTTTATATTTACAAGTAACACTACCCAACTGTCACTCACCGATTTAAATGAATCTTGGCACACTAATAGAACTCTAAAAAATATTGAACCCCTATTTTTATTTCTTCCGGAAGGTACAAACCACTCCTAAAACGTGGTAAAAGCAAGAATCGCCTTAAATGAAATTAAATAATACTAAAATATTACGCGTTCAAACATTGGTTACTCAGGAGTAACCTCGAAAATAGATTCAGCGACCCCAAAAAACCCCCAAGTAACTAGTTTTGAACCTAAAACTCTATTTCAGTAGAATATCGTAATTTCATCCCCCCGTCCTCTTTTTAACCCCTTAAAAAGTGCATATGATCAAAATGACCCGGAAAATAGATTTTGGCGACCTCAAAAAATAAAAGCTAAATTATACATATGATACTAGATACTAGTAATTTAGTATTTTTTTTGTACTCGTATTATATGTATTACAAATATATATTTCCACATTTTTTGTTATTTCTTATTTAAAATTTAATTTCCCTCTGAATTATTAATATAAATATTATATATCTGTTGTCCTCCAGGCAAAACTAATTCTCTCCCGGAAGAAGGTCCTGAAGGAACCACAAAATAACGTTTTATAACTTTTAGTAACGTTATTTATGTTTAGTTATTATAATTTTATGTTTTCTCTAATTTCTAATAAAATTAAAATGAGAAAAAATATAATTTTACCTTATTCCAGAAATTAAAATTACCTATTACAAAAATAGTTATTTGTGTATTAAGAGCGTAAAGTGATTCTTTGTTACTCGAGCACGGTAATTGCAGCGCGAGCCGAAGGCGAGAGCTGCAATAGTGCAAGAGGAACAAAGACACTTTACGCTCGTGATACACACATAATTTTTTCTACGATTGCATCTTAAAGTTATTAAAAAACGTAGGTATACGTCTATAACTAAATTCGTTTTGTTAACTGTCAATATGACAAGTTTCTGTTTTGTTTGTATCCGTGGTAACTATTGAAATAATCTTTTTCGCGCGTTGCCATTGGAAACGCGCGAATTTAACGTCTTTTTCGCGCGTTGCCATTGGAGACGCGCAAAAAAGATATTTTTCGATTGTTCCACAGAAAACGTCAACTTTACGATGACAAATGAGAGCGTAATTGTCATCTTTTCATAGCAATCGTAGAGAAAGACTATTTAAATATAAAATTATTATTTTTTATTATTTTAATAAATTATTTTGCCTTTGTCAACAACAAATTATCGGTAAATTAGAGAACTATATTCTCAACAGCAAAATATTAATTTGTGAATATGGATAATGCTCTGATAAATCGTTATTTGTTATGTACGGTTACATAATGTTATTTTATCATTTATGGGCAACATTGAAGTAGCTATATATCCATAACCATTGAAATTTGGATACATGTTTAAATTAACTTTTTCACTCAATAGTCTATACTACTAATTCGTAAAATATTTACTATTTCTGCTGAGGCACTCTGTATTGTGAAATTACGAATGGTTGAGATTCGTCAAACTGACTTGTTAAAATTAATCAGCAACACAAATTTTGTAATAATTTGAATATGAGATACTATCATGAAATAAATATTAAGGATCAGAAATATGGGGCAAATGGCTCAGTGGTATCGAGTTGGCCTGTGGATCTTGAGTACCCTGGTTCGATTCCCACAGCCGACAAACAATTTTCACCAATTTAAATCTATTACTGTGGCTCCCCGTCTACAAAAATTTTTGCGGGCCGCGATTTGACGGCTAGTAATCGCACATCACGCGAAGAAATATATCACTTACCGAGATCTGTTACGGCAGAGTGCCACGTTCAGTAATGGTTAAAAAGCGTGATGATATATTTATTTATTTAAAAATGATCAGAAGCATAAAGGAAGTTCAAATTTTAAACTTTGTTTAAATTTTTGCCAATATTATTTAAATTTAATTTAAATTTTGGATTTTTTTTATATCCGTACTCAAAATCCTAGTAATTCCATTAGAAACAGGTGCATATTATTTGTTACATTTGATGGTGGACTATAAGATTAAAAACCGTTCTACTATTTGAATGATACGATATTGAATCCGAAACTAAATTCTCCAATTTTTACAGGTTTTTCTGGGCATAGGTGTCTACAAGAGAGTTTCAAGGAGTTGACAAACTCTTCTTCGCTATCTGAATTTAAATTTTTTATCTAATTTTTATTACATTAAATTGTTTCATTTCAATGTATTTTTTATTAATACTTTCTAGCGTTTTTTTTTTGAATTTTTATTTCCTATTTTAAATGCATATGTATCTAATTGGTTAGTACGCACGCTATATATTTTGATTCGGTTATCATGAATCCAAAACATATAAGTGTAATTCCGTCACATTTTTTCAAAACTTGTTGACAAATCCATATTTCAAAGCAAAACTAATTAACAGTGCAGCTGCCGTTAAAAAATGCATAACAAAAATAATAGAATTCAAATAACATCCGTTGAAAGTCATTAACAGCCATTAAAATTCAGTTTTTTGTAGGAAACAAAGTCTTAATAGAGACGTTACATCCACGCATTCATAATCAATATGAGAAGGTGTCGTGTCTCGTCCTCGTATATGTCTCCATGTACAATTATAAATACGAAGGTAATAAGTGCATTGTGCCTGTAGAGTGGCGAGGATGAAAAACTGACCCAATATATCACTGCAGCGGCGCTGAGCTCAAACTGAAAAAGTCGCTGAAATCCCGTAAACGAGTGACACGGGTATTTATTGGCACCAAGCACTATATTTTACCTTTGTCATTATCGTATGAAGAGAGAATTAATTGTGGTTTTAACGCTGTGTATTCAAATTAACCCGGAGGCTTTCAAACAAACTCTGTGTCAGAAGAAATGTTTTTGTTTTTAATTTATGTTAATATCCGAAAAGTTTTCAGTATTCGAATATTAATCCGGTGTCCTCAAAATTGGAATCTGAAAACCGATATCCTGGTAATTATTAGTATTCGTAGAAATTGATTGCCGAATATTCTAATATTTAGACAAATTAGTATAACAATAATCAATCATTATCATTTGCAAAAGTTATTAAAATATGATTTAATAAACAATTAGTACCGCTTTTCCGATGTACTTACAGTAGTCTATTTCCACTCACAATTGGAAGAACTATCAGCAAAATCGGTAAGACTTTACCGCTCCTTAAATTGCAAAAAGATCAATAAATGAATGTTTTTAAGATCAGTTTGTTTATTTTGCGCAAATATATTTACCTGAAACTGACCGGAAAATGCGGCTGTTGAAAATTTATTACCGAGCAAGTTCAAAGACCGATATGATAGAGGGTATGAAATTTTCATGGAATGAAAAAAGCAAAATAAAGTAAATAATTTACCAGAAAATGTGCTACTTGCTTATTTTATTCATTGAATCTCCAAGTAATTTATCGATTGTAACAAATAATTTAGCTTCAAATTCGCAAGTGTCATGCATAACTTTTAGTAACTTTGTATATTTAGTATTAACTTTATTGATAAAGATAAATAAAGATCTTATTGAATTTTTTAGTTATCTAGTTTATTTACTTGAGTCAGGTAAACACTTTCCATACTAAAATGCATCAGGAAAGTAGGCATTTTCTTGACGATTTCAGAAAAAAATTTATACGTATCACGTACAGGATACGTCAGTTGTTTCAGGCCTGAAACTATCTACTCATCCTGTAATTGAACACTTTTCTAATTTTTTACGTAACCAACTATTATATAGTGTGTCAAATCATGAATAATATGTCATTGTTGGTTCAGAAAATCCGTCTTTACTGATTTAGACCGGATAGTACGACAAGAAATTAGAAAATTAATATTGCCATGGTGATAGCTTATTTATTTTGTGCAAATATTTATTAATTTATTTTTTTTAATAATATCAATTTTATTGATGTTTTTATAATCCTTAAACAATTGTGTTGTTTGTTGTAAAGCTGAGATATCCAAACATCAAGAGTTACATTTTTATTTTTACTCTTACAATCAAATATTTTTTATTTGTTTATCAAATTATATATAATTTTTCATTGATGGTCGCAAATAAAAATGTACGTAACATATCCGAAAAGTGCTATTACAGTAAAGTATCACTTATTACGTAAATAACTATTATGTATTATAAATTAAATCATCATTAATTTAATAATTTTAATGATTTTCTGAAGTAATGTAGAGTGTGCGTTCTCGCATCCTGTCTCGACAGTGTGTTGTTCGCCACGGCTACTGCGACTGCGACTGTCCAGTCGCTCGGTAGCCGTGCGTAATGTTTTATGTATCGATAGTCTACTACTAGCTTCATAATTAATGTAGCCACAGAACGCAACGCAAGCGACGTATGAAATATAAATTTATTGAGTGCTTTTTACCGCGCCGTCTTGCCGCCCAGTGTGCGCACCTCAATTTATTACCAACAGGGAATTCATTCTCTATGTAGAGGTCTACACACTCAACTCTTAACTACTTGCGATCATTCTGTCCCAGCTCTCTACAGACGTTTTGTTATAATGTTGCTACCACTTAGATGCCATACACGCAATGTTATTCGTCTTTTTACTTATACCCGTAACATCATTGCTGATTTCATTTACCAAAAAACAAATAGTTAGCTAATTCAGAGATACAGGGTTTTTTGTTACTGTACTTGGTGTATAATCCCATTTGTTATATTTAAATAAATATATTATTATGTCTTTAACCCATTATTGGGTGTGACACTGCCGTAGTATATCTCGGTAATTGATATATAAGTTGTATTTAAAATTGCAAAATAGGAATCACTTCTGATTAAATAAAAACTTCCATAATTAAATTTTTCTACGATTGCTATGAAAAGTTGACAATTACACTCTCATTTGTCATCGTAAAGTGGACGTTTTCTGTGGAACAATCGAAAAATATCTTTTTTGCGCATCTCCAATGGCAACGCGCGAAAAAGATATTAAATGCGCGCTTATTTTAATAGTTACCACAGATAGAAATAAAACAGAAACTTGTTATATTGACAATTGACAGAACGAATTTATTTTCAGTACGCATACGTTTTTTTAATAATTTTAAGATGCAATCGTTGAAAAAATGACGTGTGTATCACGAGCGTAAAGTGTCTTTGTTCTTCTTACACTATTGCAGCTCTCGCCTTCGGCTCGCGCTGCAATTACCGTGTTCGAGTAACAAAGAGTCAATTTAAGCTCTTAATACACAAATAACTATTTTGATCTACTTTTTTTCGCAAAAATAAATGTTTTTATTTAAAGTATACCACTGACTTGACAGCAATTAAATTATTTATTAATTATGTTACTAATGAAATAAAATTATAAACACTACCTTCCAAAAATCAATAATTATATAGGTATGTAATTACGTAATATAAATTATTGTTATTCTATTACATTTTATAGCAGTATTAACATAATTAATAAAGAATTAAATTTCCTATCAAACTAGTAATACTGAAAATGTACACTTCAAATAAAGAGTACTTATATTTGCGAATTTAAAAATTATATTTTTGTTTTATAATCATTAGTACTCGTTCAGCAAATTATATAAGTCAGTATAGTTTCTTGAATAGCTATTGAAATATCCTGAAAAATAGATACTTAATATCGAAATTGGTATTGGTATTGATATGTAATATCGTTACATATAAATTTACACTATGGTACCTCGATTAATTATAAAACTAATGCGTATAATAATTTAAAATATGCACAAAATTTTATATATTTTGTTTTAATTATTTATTATTTTTTCTATTTTTATTTTTCATATGTATCTTTTTTCTTTATTGTTATTATTGACATTTTACAAATATTGTTTTATATTTATTAAAGGTTTGATATTTTGATTAATTTGCTATTTTTATTATATTATAATTATTATATTTATATTTTAAGGAGCTGATGATGAGCAAATATTTATGCTCGAAACGTCCCAAAAATAAATATTTTTAATAAAAAAAAAACATTGAATTCTGAAGCTTTTTATTTATTTAATATAGTATCGGTATCGGAAATTTACAAAAAGGAAAACTTTATAGTATTTAAGATAGATATACAAGATGTGAACAGATACACTGTTTTTTTTCTGCCGACCTTGCATCACTTTAGGCTTCTGTGGTAGTTTGGTACCTTTGGGGAAATAGATACATATTTTTTTATGTTTTTTAGACGTCAAAAAATGATCGTTGATAAATTATGAGTATACCTCTGAAGTAAACAGTCATTTACTCCGTTGAGTGCATTTTATTAAACGTCACCCACAGAAGGAAATGACACACTTTTTTCCAAAAAACTCTTCTTGCATAAAGTTTTTATATTCAGCACTATAACGCTAGATTCCAAAGAAATAACAAAACTTCACAGTTCCTCTTTTCAACTATAAAACATTCTAATAATAGCACCTGAATTATTTGATAAATCTGAGGCGTGTATTTACGCAGGGTGCAGAGATAATTTCGTGCGTTTGTCACGGACGTACGTGAACACATCAGAATCACCGCGATCATGCTTGTGGCTTGTGCGTTTATACCAGAGCTGTTTGTGTTGTAGAGCCGCGAGCAAGGCGTTCAGAGCAGCGTTCACGGTTATTGCAGATCAGATGACGGACTCCGAACAAGTTATAACGTAACAACGATAATTATCTACTGTTGACCATGATGGGCCTTCGCTTCATTCGCAAACAGGGACGTATCCAATAAACTTGTGAAATGCAAAGAATGGAACAAGGGATGACGGTGAAAAAATGTTTGTTTTAGTCGAATTAACAAGCTGAATGGTGCTTCATACGTTAATATATCCTCATCTTTCCATGCTCAGGATGTAATCGCTAATATCACATTTCATCTTTAGTTTATTATCAGTGCAAATTTAAATTCTTTACCTCCAAATATTTCACTCTCAATGGATATTTTAGTTCTAGTTATTTTACGTCGTTTAATATTAATCTCTTATTAAAGAGTTGGATAAGCATAAAACCAAAATAATGAAAGCAGTCAATAACAGTCTTATAAATTCGAACACAATCCTTATTAGTATGACTCAGTCTTTAGACTTGACGATACAACCCTTGTTTTTGTAGTCAACCTATAACATATTTATCAATCTGATAGTCAGTCTATATACATCAGAATTAGAACTGTGAATATTTAAAAAAATATGATTCCGGGTACACGGATCTATAACTATTCAAATATTCGATATCCGCGAATAAGGCCTAATTCATTGCTGAATAACTTAGTGAATTTTATAAGTGTTTAAGGCAGATATTTAACTTATGGCCGTATTTAAATCGAATAAGTTTATATGTTAAGTAAACAAAAAATATCGCACTGAAACATAGTTCAAATTATGAAAATTATATTATATTTTAGATATATCATTTTGTTGTTTATTAGATGAATAAATTTACTAGGAACATTATTAGAAGATTGAAATAGTGATCACCAAATTCAAGTTTTAAAAATGTTATAACCTAAAATTCTTACAAAATCCCATTTGTAATTAAATAAATATACATGGACATAAAATGAAATCGATGAAAATGATTTTAAGATCTTAATGTCACTGTATTTTAGTATTAATTCTTAATTCATGTAAAACGAATTACTTTAGTTACAAAATTATAAAAACAATTAACATAATAGCTAAAATTTGCGACGCTATATTGTAATTTGTAGGTTACACTGTATAATTTTTGAGAGAAAGATATTTATGTACTATACAAAATTTTTAATATACGAGTAACTATCATTTGCAGAGCAGCTATATAAATATATAAATTTAATGAGATGTTTTAGGTTTATCTTCGTTATTAACCCTTTTATAGTAATATTAAAGAACGACTTTTATAAGACGTTTTTATAACAAGCGTTAAAGTTTAAAAAACGAGCCATAGGTAAATTTTCTAAAGGACAAATGCTATAAAAACCGTATAAAATGAGTTATTTATACATTTTTTCTATTTTGTGTCTTTTACAAATTAAAATTAAAAAAAATTGCGATATTTTAAATCTGAAATGTTGTAGTTGGTAACTGGTATTGACATTAATGTAATTGTTCAGATTTTGAGGTTATATTGAAATTTTGATATTCTCAGTTTGATAGGTTCAGTATGTCATCCGCTACTACCAACCGTCTACAACAAAATGTTGCTTATCGTAATAACCGCTCTTACGATGCGCAACTGGATTTCGTAATGACTTCCTAACGCAAAATAGAAAAAAATATTTGTAAATTATAATTTCTTTATAATCTAATATTTTGGAATTGAAACTGTATCACAGCATAAGTCATACAATGGCTCAACGAAAATTCCGTCTTAAAAATCGTCTGCACAGGATCCCTAAACTTAATTCTACAACACCGCGAAACCTCAAAATTTTGTTTTACATATTACAAACTTCATTTTCGATATAGTGACACTATTTTGTATTAGTTGAAACTTAATCGTAAATATAATCGTTTGAGATTGTTATATATTGAAAATTTATAATATGAATTTCAAGAACAAAAAAGCATAAAGGCAATAGTTTTATGTCATAATTGATTCATATTTCATAAAAACAATTAATACTATTATTTTTTATCTTATCTAATATTTAAAGCTGTAGAACCAATTTTGATGAAATAAAAATTCAGCCATGCTTAGCAGCAATTAGATTTCATTAAACATCACAGGTACCGGTAGTCACTACTGTATCACTTATTTATACTGTGGCTATACGAATTCGATTCTTAGCACTAGTCTGTTTTAACAGTTCACATTGTTTTGTATGATTAACTCATAATTAGTTCAATTAAATTTACACAATTAAATCGAGAAAGAAGCTATAATAAAAAGTTCCAAGCATATTATAGTAATTTGTGTAATAAGAGCGTAAAGTGATTCTTTGTTACTCGAACACGGTAATTGCAGCGCGAGCCGAAGACGAGAGCTGCAATAGTGTAAGAGGAACAAAAACACTTTACGCTCGTGATACACATATAATTTTTTCTACGATTGCATCTTAAAATTATTAAAAAACGTATACGTACTGAAAATGAAGTCATTCTGTCAACTTTCAATATAACAAATTCCTGTTTTGTTTGTATCCCTGGTAACTATTGCAGTAAGCGCGTATTTAATATCTTTTTCGCGCGTTGCCATCGGAAAGGCATGCATTTAACATCTTTTTCACGCGTTGCCATTGGAGACGCACAAAAAAGATATTTTTCTATTGTTCCACAGAAAACGTCAATATTTTAAAACAAAATTAATGTTTCTCTTTTGAAAAAAGTATCTGAATAGCCGAAATAAATTGCTACCAAAATCAGAAGAAGGAGTAAATTAAATTTAGTTTATTTAAATAAATAATTTAGTAGTGAAACAAACAATGGAGTAACCCTGTGATAAAATAATGGGATACGGTTCTGGTGTAGAAGTATAATGGCGTTGGATACAGTAGCTCGGCTATAATGACGAAGTTTTTATACTTATTTCCCGCTTTTCGTTTTACGTTCGTCGGCAGAGGGTAATGGCTTAAATTATGTATTTTATGCGGTGTTCAAGTGCGTCAAGATAAAACGGGTCATCATCTGCAATTTCACGTTGATACATAATTTTACATTGTGCTACTGGTTTACGGCGAATTAGATCTACCGTGCACCGTGCATACTATAAAATCAACTCTAACGTTTCTCATTTATTTATGTCTATATTGTAAATTGTCTTTCACACTCAACAGACTCTTTGCATTTACTAACATTATTAACATATATTTGAATTTGTCTGAAATATTGACAAATGGACACATTATTTCACACATTTTTAGACTAGAATATCATTTACTTATTTAAATACATACAAGACATAAATTAAATCAATTGCCGTAGGACAATCGATAGCAATAAAATATAGTAGCCGTGCTTATCAGTGAAGTTACATTATGTCAAACATCATGAAAAATTATGACGTAAATATCAAAATATTAGGATACAAAGCAGAGTAGCTGTATACAAAGTATAAACAAACGAATCAAATTAAAAATATTTCTGATATTATATTATGAAACAAGTTTTTTTAAACATCTCTTTAGGTACGAGTTATTTTAATAAATAAAAAATAAAATGATTTATTTTTCAATTAGGTACTTTAAAAATCAGTATTTATATTTTAACAAAATATCTGTTAATAGTGCATTATGTAACACGTTTTATAATCGTCTCATTAATACTTTTTCTATGGTTGCAAATTAAGAGAATAAAAAAATGTAAAGTTTTGTAAATTATTTAGAAAGTAAGGTTTAATTACAATGACAGATGCTTGCAGCTAACTTCACCCCGTGCTTAATATCTCAAGCCGTGACTAAAACCGTCGACGCCACGGTTTGTCAACAGGTGATTAAGATGTTATTTAGCGCCATGAAAACCAGTACGTTAAATGACATTTTAATAGCGGGAGTACAAAAAAATATTTTTTATCTTAAAAGTTAAATTTTTCACAACAAAGGTACTTTGTTAATTTCTGTCATCATAAATTAATGTAAAATGTTTCCAATTATTTGTATAAAAAATTTTTATACAACAAATAAGTGAATTTAATTAATATTTGAATAATCCTTCTTCTCCATGTCTCTTAACCTCTAAAAAATGTAAAATTCACCATTAGCAAAGAAGAAACCCAGGACAAAGAAATATATAAATAAATATAAGTATATCATCACGCCTCTTACCCATTACTGACTGTAGCACTCTGCCGAAGCAGATCTCGGTAAGTGATATATTTCATCACGTGAAGTGCGGTTACCAGACGTCAAATCACGGCCCCCAAAGTTATTAGTGGAGGGGGAGCCACAGGGATAGATTTTAAATTGGTGAAAATTGTTTGTCGGCTGTGGGGATCAAACCAGGGTTCTCAAGATCCACAGGCCGACTCGTTACCACTGAGCCACCTACCCCATATTATATTATGTAAATTAAATTATTTAATATAGGTACGAGTCGATGACAAGCATGTGAATAAGAACTATATAAACGACAACTCACTCATTTTGTACACAAATAAATTTTTAAAACTTTTTTAACGATAATCATGCGATCACACTTACAGAAGTTTGAATTAAATATAGATTTTCATCTTTAAAAAAATAATTTAGAAAATATAAATAAATAAATATATCATTACGCTTTTTACCCATAACTGGGTGTGGCACACGTCAAATCACAGCCCCAAAGATATTAGTGAAGGGAAAGCGACAGTGGTAGATTTAGATTGGTGAAAAATGTTTGTAGCTGTGGGGATCGAACCAGGGTTGTCAAGATCCACAGGTCGACTCGGTACCGCTGAGCCACCTTATATATTATCGATAATAAGCTCTCCACTGTTATATCACTCGTAAGAAAAATTCGGACTCGGGATCTGAACCTATCTTACAATCAAAGCTGTTTTGGGCACATAATAAAACACAATATAAATTACGAGTAGAATGACATCGGATTTGAAGTACTTGACGACCAAAGATCAGTAGCAAAACATTTGAATGTAGTTCAATAAATCCCAGTTTCAAATTCCGATTGTGTCAGAATATTTTTCTTAATAAATAAATAATAAATATAACATTACGCCCTTTTATCCATTACTGGTTGTGGCACTCTGCCATAGCAGATCTCGGTAAGTGATATATTTCTTCGCTTGAAGTGCGGTTACCAGTCGTCAAATCACGGCCTCCAAGGCTATTAGTGGAGGGAGAGCCACAGGGGTAGATTTAAATTGGTGAAAATTGTTTGTCGGCTATGAGGATCGAACCAGGATTCTAAAGAACCACAGGCCGACTCGATACCTCTGAGCCACGTAACCCATAATTTTTCTTTAAAGTAAAATTATAATTAGAATTTTTTTTGATGAAAATTATAAAAACTATTAACTATTTGAGATTCCGTTATGGATGATCTGTGAAACAAAATTATAAAAATAAATAAAAATCAATTTGCTCTTGAACGAAAAAGTGAAGTTATTTAATTTTAATATTTATTACTGTTTTGCGAAATTTACTGTAAAATGTTATTTTAATATTTATGAAGTTAGCACTAGAAGCTCCTTACAAAAATATTCATTGGACAGAGATTTTTAAAATGTGTGTATGGCCGGACATTTATCTTCACAACTTATTGTCTAATGTCGTCGTAAAATTTACTAAAAAATTACAATGTTTTTTAGGTGCTAAACTTTTACACAGCTGTCTCATATGTCTTTCAAGTTTAAAATTATCTTAAGTCATTTGTCTTCTCAAATTTTTTTATTAAAATGTGTTTACTGTCGCTTTTGTCTTGAGATAATTTTCAAAATTCTAAGCAGACTGTAATATTTTACTCAAAATCGTTTAAGGTGTACATCCAATTAATTTGTTCTTATATTGGCACCTCAACACGAATTTTTGTTAAACAAGATATATTTTTATTATAAATAAAATATATTTTGTATTGTAAATGATTTTTTTTAAGTTAAATGATAGGTTAAAATATTGTAATAGATTTAAAATCATTAAATTTATAAACATAAAATAGGCAAAAAATCTATAAAACGTACATTTTTGAATATATACTTTTTCAAAATCATCGAATTTCAACAGAAAATTTACTGAGATATAGATAACTTTATAAATATTTAGATTTTTCCTATTATCTTTGTATTATTATAATACTTTAAACTTAAAGCTCTGTTTTTGGATATGTAAAGATGAATATTTTAGGTAAATATCTCTAACATGTTCAAAACCTCCCTCTCAGTATATTCAAAAACTGAGCTCATATTAGGCAATATTTATAATTAAAAATTATAATTTTTTAAAAATATATTTAAATTAAAAATGTGTTTTATTACTAGTAAACTATATAATGGTAGTAATAATTACAAGAATCGAACAGTAACTGATTGATTATACCCATCTTCAAGTAGAAATAAGTACAAAATTGAACATAATTCAGTAAATAAGTCAAACAATATTGTAAATGATTTTTACTGGTTTCTGTACATAAAGCCTATGTTTACATGCACAAAAGTAGGCTGGTAAGTAAGTAATAACTGTATTCTGTACAGTAATATTACCATACTGACTTGTAAAAACAGTTAAGAAAATTAAAATAAAACACAATGATAATATAATACTATTAATACAAACGGAACTCAAAACAACAATAATACTCGTACAAAGATTACTTCTTCTGCTTATCATAATATATATTAATAGTACAGTCTGTCACATTAGAGATAACCACGTTATGATGTTTAAATCAAAAATGTATTTATAAATATGATACAAAACAATTGTAACCATGGCGTTAAATAAAAACATACAGACCACAGACTTCACCTTCTAAAATGATGACAATGACGTTATTCATAAAAGAATTTCAAAAATTAATTTATTAATGACGTTAACGTGTTTATATTCTGAAACCGTTAAACTATTGAACAAACCACGAATGTTATGAGTCATAACAAGCCTTAGATGTCTTAAATTCCGAGCTCGTAGAGCTGGCATCTGCGGCTGTAATGATAATCATAACATTCCTAGGTATGTTCATAGATATAAAATTATTATTATTTTTAAACATATTCACATTTAAATTTAATTGTTTTATTACTAACAACTACATAATAATACTAATATGGACCCACATGTAATATGACAAAAAAAATTTGGACAATACATTGTAGAGGAAGATCTTTAATTTGTAAAAGCACATTTAAAAACAAAATATCTGTGAAAATTGAGATAATAAATACATAATCATCACATATTTTATCGTATACTGGATTGTTACACTCTGCCATAACAGATCTCGGTAAGTGATATATTGTGCGCATGAAATGTCGTTAGCAGTCGTCAAATCATGGTCCTTAAAGGTAGTAGTGGAGGAGAAGACAAAGAGGTAAAAGAGGTAATTCACATGCCAATATGCTTTCACTGACCTATCTACCACATCTGTGAAAATGTATTGAAACAATCCTTAAAAAATTAAATATAATTGTAACTTGCTTCATAATTTCATTCAATATTTTCCCCCCATCAATTTCTAACAATTTTCCCTTTAGGTTCATAAACGTAAACAAAATAAATTGTAATAGTGAGTACATTAATAACTAGAATCCCCATAGTCGTTGATCACAGACTTCGGGGACCATGAAACTTCTTCGTCGGCTAGTGAATTACCCCGCAGTGGAGTTGGTTACGACGGGACAGTAATTACGAGCGATATTACATGCGTTAGAACAGCAATCTGTTGCCCCAGGTTCGCTCTGGAGTTACACGGTAGCTGTTTGCGTGGGCACGCTCTGTAATTCTGAGAGCATCACTTATTATAACTAGACAGTTATTTCTGATCGCGATGGAGATGGAAATAAACTAAGTTATAGATATAAATATTAAGTGCACTAGAGGAGATTGAAGAGTTCTTAGGATTAAATAGCTACATGTAACGTACGACGGGGAAGCAACCTCTCCAGAAACAGAAGCTTTTTTATAAAGTTAATTAAACTGTTACATTAACAAAATGTATAGTTTTGTATTTACGCCAATTTGCTTTAACTAAAATATGGGGGAGGTGGCCTAATGGTATTGAGTCGGCCTGTAGAATTGAGAACCCGGGTTTGATTTCCACAGCCGACAAACAATTATCACCACGTTTAAACTAGTACTGTGGCTCCTAATCCACTAACATCTTTGGGTGGCGTTATATGACGGTTGATAATCGCACTTCACGCGAAGAAATATATCACTTACCAGGATCTGTTACGGTAGGGGCACACCCAGTAATGGGTAAAAGGCGTGATGATATATTTATTTATTTATATAAAATATAAACTCTTACAGCACAATTCTCAAAAAAATTCTTAGCTAATCCTGAATTCTAGTCGGACTTTACAAACTTAATTCAAATTAGTTTCCGAAATCGAAATGGTAACAATATAATATATACAAGTTTTGAGAATATGGTTTAACTTAATTTAACTAATTGAAAATTCAGGATTTGCTAAACTTCTTTTGAATATTGCTTATATTTGTACCAAAACGTCGAATTAAATAAATTATTACAGAAATTAAATCTAAAATTGTTTCATTTATTTAATTACAAGTTCTGAAAGTTTTTTGTGTTCTGTGTTATAAATTCTATAATATTTCATTTTATACTTGACCAGAATACACTGGAGGAAATTAGAATGGATCTCCGATTCGTGAAATTGTGGTAAATATTCTTCCAGTTCATAAAATTAAAGTAAATGATATTCTGGTTCGTGAAACATAAAAATTTCGCAGTACCCGGTCAAAATAATACATTATTTGAAATATATATATTATTTTTATTTGAAAAGTATTAAACGTTGACAAAAATGAACAAATATTTAAAAAATTGATTGAAACTTACAGGAAGCATCAAAAATGATCTTTGAACTGAAATCATTTTGTTGGTCATGTTGGTTTTAGTTTTTTTTTTGTCACATCAATTTTAAAATTAAAATTATCTATTGCAAGCTTTGTACTTGATTGTGAAATATAGTTTTTCTACGATTGCTATGAAATGTTGAAAAATTACGCTCTCATTTGTCATCGTAAAGTTGACGTTTTCTGTTGAACAATCGAAAAATATCTTTATCGCGCGAACTGATTCTTTGTTACTCCTTCAGCTCGCGCTGCAATAGTACAAGAAGACAAAGACACTTTATGCTTGTGATACACACATAATTTTTTATATGATTGTATCTTAAAATTATTAAAAAAGTATACGCATTGAAAATAAATTCATTCTGTCAACTGTCAATACGACAAGTTTCTATTTTGTTTATATTTCTGATAACTGTTGAAATAAGCGCGCATTTCATATCTTTTTCGCGCGTTGCCATTGAAAACACGCGCATTTAACGTCTTTTCGTGCGTTGTTATTTTTTTATTGTTCCACAGAAAACGTCAACTTTACGATGACAAATAAGACCGTTATTGACAATTTTTCATAGCAATCGTAGAAAAATGAAGTAAATGCAAGCAAGCAATCATAAGGCCGTCTGTACCATAGCAAGTTAATTTGCGTAGGAAGCTCTTTGTCCCCTGATTACGGCTCTGCACGGGGCTCGTTAATCACATCTGAAGATCGAAGTGAACAGTGGCCCGGTCTGCCGAGATCGGGAGCTACAACCGTCCGATGGCCGGCCCCGGTCTCGATATATGATTCATGCTCTATCGCAAGTAACATGTAACGAAAATGTTTATGGCCGATAATTTAACATTCCTTGGCTAATAATTTATGGGGAACTCGAATTAAGGCCCTTCTTAAGGCGAGGAGAAGTGGTGTTACTTTGTAACGTACGTCGTAGCCTGGTCGCACAGTCAGATATTAATAGCCATCGGCCAAAGATACAAGATGCCATTATCGAAAAATTCTACTGAAATCATTCTGTCAATCATATTACAAATAGTTATTTTTGTATTAAGTGCGCAA
The DNA here is from genome assembly GCA_947425015.1 of Pterostichus niger. Classification (NCBI taxonomy): domain Eukaryota; kingdom Metazoa; phylum Arthropoda; class Insecta; order Coleoptera; family Carabidae; genus Pterostichus; species Pterostichus niger. The sequence continues at coordinate 7,836,741 of OX380345.1, read as the reverse complement.
AATGAGTGTTTTTTTGTTGCGCGTGAGAATGTTACTTTTAGTCGAGACAATAAAAGTCATTCGAACGCGCCAAAAAACAAAAATTTTACCTACGAAATACAAACAACATTATTTCTACAACTGTAAATGAAGAATAAATAAATAAATAAATAAATATATCATCACGCCTTTTACCCATCACTGGGTGTGGCACTCTGCCTAAGCAGATCTCGGTAAGTGATATATTTTTTCGCGTGAAGTGCGGTTACCAGCCGTCAAATCACGGCCTCCAGAGATATTAGTGGCGGAGGAGCCACAGGGGTAGATTTTTGAAATTGGTGAAAATTGTTTGTCGGCTGTGGGGATCGAACCAGGGTTCTCAAGATCCACAGGCCGACTCGATACCACTGAGCCACCTACCTCATGTAAATGAAGAATAATACAATAATTATTGATTTATTTAAGTAAATTGAAGGAAAATAATCAACAATAATATTAATTTGATAATATTGATGTGTTGTAACTAATGAAACCTGACAACAAATAATTTGGGAGCGTACGCGAGATACTCATTTTGCGCACTAGCAGAATAAAAGCAAAATACTCATTTTGCGCACTAGAGTGCAAAATACGCGTTGTCATGGTAATGTAAATGATGAAAAATTCACGTACTTCGCGTATTGATATTAGTGAAAAAAAATGAACATTTTTTGACAGTTGTAGAAAATATATTTTTATTTTATATAATGAAATTGTTATAAATAGCATTAGTTAAATGTTATAAATTATTTATTTATTTACAACAAGAAATAATTACAATCATAGTACATATTATAAATAACCAGAAAAAAACGTTCCTTTTTTACGGCCATTAATTAATACATTCACTATATGTGTATTTCTTGATACTCACGGGTTATGACCTACCTCATCAACGTTGCTATGCTATGACAACGCAGCGACTGTCGTGAGTAACAATTTATTATTTACAAACACACGCACCTAAAGTCTGAGATTCATATCATATAGTCTCTAATAATTATTATTTTCGTCAAACTTATTCAGATCTAATATTGCAATTTTCAGTTAAGTACATGTAGAGAAAGTATAGTAATTAACTCACATGTAATGGTTATTACACGCTCGTTGGCATAATAGACTATTATAATATTGATTCTCAATATTAATTTCATCTGCTTTTTTATATTATATAAATGATTTCAATAATAAATTAAATGTAAATATCCTTCCGTTGAATGATTTCATGATTAATACGAGAGAACATTGTAAAAATCTACATTTAATGTATTATTAATAGATGTTTAAAACCTTAAGCCGGATTCAGAGTTTATGTAACGTAAATTAATTTAACAAAATATTCATTATACCGGGTGGAACATCATACCTGTGTACATAGGCGATTAACATGAAAAAACAGTTTTTCTGTGCGCATTGCTCCCCAAATTATTTTAGCCAAAAATGCTTCAAATAAATGTTGTAGAGCATAAAATTCTGCATCTAAATCAATAAACAGAATTACATTTACATACGATATAACGACAGAAATTAAATAAAAAAATATTAAAAATTACGTTGAAAATATCAAATAGCCATGGAAGTGAAACAAAAATAGATAGATGCTTGACGTTTGACAGATCTCCTGATTTACCACCTAGCGATTTTTTTATGGGGTCATCTTAAATGTAAAATTTAAAAGCAACGCCACCCAAATATTAATTCTTTAAGAGAAGCTATCGTGGATAACTGCGCTTTAATCACAAATATTCAGCTCGCTAATGTACGACATTCCTTCTACAATAGACTTGGTTATTGCTTGGCTGAAAATGGAGGTTTATTTGAATATTTATTGTAATAATAAATTGTAGTGATTATTTTATTGAGAGAATTATTGTTTGATATTTGAATTATAATAGATAGGTTATAATTTTTACATGATCAACCCTATAAGAAATAAACGTTTCATTGAAATGTACAATTGTTTATTTATTATTAAATTGTAATCATAGATATGGAGTTTTTTGTATGAATTTTATTGAATGATTAATTTGTCGGGGGTAAAATATCAAATAGACAGAAAGACGTCAAGCATTTATCTAATTTTGTTTCACTTCCATGGCTATTTGATATTTTGAACGTAATTATTAATATTTTTTTATTTAATTTCTGTCGTTACAACACATGTAAATGTAATTCTGTTTACTGATTTAGATGCATCATTTTATGCTCTACAACATTTATTTGAAGTATTTTTGGCTAAAATAATTTGGGGAGCAATGCGCACGGAAAAAATGTTAATCGCCTATGTACACAGGTATGATGTTCCACCCGGTATGAAACGCCATATAGTATTTCATAGTTATCGTAAATTAAGGCCCTGTGAAATAACGTAACTTTTGATATAACCAAATTTTATATCGAAAGTTAAATTACGTAAAGTTTCTGCGTAATCGATATACTTGGGTTGGTGTCGATACTGATTGGAACTATCTGTCATTTGTCATATTTCAATTGATTAATTAATATATTTTTTGTTACTTTAATAAGAGACAAAAATGGATGAAGGTAAATATGTTCAGGGGAACAAAATGAGATTCTGTTTAACAAGTCATTGAAAGATTTTAAAAATAATTTGTTGAAAGAAGATTGTTCTCAGATAATAGCTATCATAGCACAGCAACAAAGTGGCGAAACAAATCTCTACTTCTTCCAACATTTTAATAGTTATTTACGTAAAAAGTCAGGAAAGTATTCAATTACAAGATGAATAGATAGTTTCATGCCGAGCGACAGCGAGGCTTGAAACAACTTACGATTCCTGTACGACGCTTTACTGACGTGTTACGTATAACATTTTACCTGAAACTTATAAACAAATAATACATATTTTAAATTAATTTAAATTAAAAGAAATATTTTATGTTATTTTCCTGACTAGACCTGCAAAGCAAAGCATTCCTGAGTCTTAAAGGTCCGGCAAATATTTATTTTCTTGTCAGTTTTAGGTAAATAAACTGAACTGGAAATGTCAAAATAAACGTATATTACTTTTGAACTTTCTACAACTGTGAAATGTATTTTTTATGTTTAATTAAGTTAAGTTACGTTACGAAAAATCTGATTCAGGCTTTTGATGATATTTTCGTACCAGACTAGCAGAATAAATAAGGGATGAAAATCACCATTATTTTGATTATATGAAAATCAATTCACATAACAAATTAAATAATTATCAAAGACCCACAGTTATTATAGATATATTAATATATCAAAATTAATATTAATTAATTAAATAGGTACAAATAATTCAAGCATGAGCAATATTGAAAATGATATGAATATTCTATCATATTTTAAATTTTAAAATAAATAAAATTAAAAAAATATATCATCGGCGTGATACCCATTACTGGGTGTGACACTCTGATATATGATATATATGATATATTTCTTCGCGTGAGGTGCGGTTACCGGCCGTCAAATCACGGCCCCCAAAAATGTTAGTGGAGGAGGAGCCACAGGGGTAGATTTAAATTGGTGAAAATTATTTGTCGATTGTGGGAATCGAACCAGGGTTCTCAAGATCCACAGGCCGACTCGATACCACTGAGCCACCTACACCCATATTTTGTCCAAATGAAAACACAATTACTAATATCAGTAATATTACTCGTCGTCGGAAAACTGAAAATAAATGAACGTCAAATATATGAACAGTCACCAGCGAACAGACAGTCGTACGCCAACTGCGATAAAAGTTGCGAAAACGAAGGCACATAAATCAGCGGCCGATAAAATTTCGAGTAACACATATTGTCACTTATAATGGTCATGCATTTACATCGAGTATGCAAATTCGGAAACATTTTCATTCGAGTCAGTTGAAGCCAAGTGGAAAAATATACATTTTTGCCAGGTAGTGGGCAAAGTAAAATTTAATCAGCAGATGAAATGTGTGCTGCAAAGTTTGTAATTACATTCATTTATGCAGTTACCTGCTTATTATTGTTAATTTATGTATGCACATGCACATCACTTTAAATGGGGATATTTCTGTTTGTTGGACAAATTTGAATTTGATACATCTGATTAACCGATATCGCCACTTTTAAATGAAACGTTCAACTTAACAATTATAATGAAATACGGGGTATTGTCTTCAATTACTGTAACAATATGTTAGCGTTCAGATATTATCTTGATATTTCAATTGTAAACAACATTATTTATCTTTTATGTACCTGTCCTTGTTTTCAAGATGTTCTTCAAATTTATATTTCATAAAAGTATAAAGAAATTTAAATTTCAATTATAGTTTATTTATTAGTTATAACATTTTTAAGATATTACTTTAAAGTATCACATGGATATTTAAATTTATAGAATTTACTGGATGGTTGCACCTGTTTCATTGAAATTTAGCTTATTGTTTTTTTTTTTTTGTTTCGGACAAAGTAATTAATCCAGAAAGAGTATTGCCATCAATAATTTGATTTATGGTGATCAGAATTCTTCCTTTAGAACGACTATCCTTATTTTTAAAAGATTTGTTAATAATTAATTATATTATCCTTTTATCCTTCTTTGAAAAATAACTTTTCTTTTTCTACTTTCTTATATCGCAATATTGTACTTGGGTGTATGTTAACTTGTAATTTTAAATTATATTTTCTACAATCAATAAAACTCTTTGAACCCCATTTGGAGACAAAATGTAACAATTGCAGATCAAAGCTCTTTGCAGACCAAAAATGTATTTTTTTTACTTTTTTGTTTTGTTTGTATTGTTCTTAGTTCAAAATTTTCAGTAATAATAGTTAAAAATATAAATAAAAATATCATCACGCCTTTTACCCATTAGTGGATGTGGGGCTCTGCCGAAGCAGATCTCGGTAAGTGATATATTTTTTCGCGTGAAGTGCGATTATCAGCCGTCAAATCATGGCCCCCAAAGATATTAGTGGAGGGGGAGCCACAGGGGTAGATTTAAATTGGTGAAAATTGTTCAGTAATAACAATTAAAAATATAAATATATAAATAAAAATATCATCACGTCTTTTATCCATTAGTGGATGTGGCACTCTGCCGTAGCAGATCTCCCTCGCGTGAAGTGCGGTTACCAGCCATCAAATCACCGCCCTCAAAGATTTTAGTGTAGGGGTAGTTTTAACATGGTGAAAATTGTTTGTCAGCTGTGAGGATCGAACCTCGGATTTCAAATCCATATACCGACTCGATTCCACTACCCCATAATTATGTTAAATAATTGAATACAGGCTTATATATAAAAATATGATTTTATTCTGTATTTTAATTATTACCAAATAGGTATAATATGTTCCTTTTCGGATATTTACAAATTTCTAGTCATCTTATTTTACTTGACTATGATAACTAATTACAAAATTTAAAATAAACTTGATGACTTTATTTTACCCAATTAATAGGTGTGGTACAGGCGCGGTGGCCGAGCGTGTTAAGGCACATCTCTTAACATACTGTGACGTCACCCGAGCCAAGGTTCGTCATTTCGAATCCGCCTGTCGACAATGTGTGATTTGTCGTAAAAATATAAAATACAGCTATCACACTCGGGCGCTATAAGCTAGTAATTTGACTACGAAGACCGGCAGTACGGCGGAGTAAAAACTGCGGCTCGGTGTCCGGTAGGCCCAGGCCCGATTTGGGCTGAAGCGCCACAGATGATGATGATGAATAGGTGTGGCATTCTGCTGTACCAGATCTTTGTGATAAGTTTTTGCGCGTGGGTTTCATTTACACAATGCGAAAAAGTTGTCATTCTCAAATTCATGTTGACCATTAATGCTTCAATAGTATCAATAAGCTAATATCATTCAGTCTCTAGAAATCGTGAATTAAGTACAACATTACTGTTACGCTATACTACTAATAAGTTTGAATAGTTTATGCATGATTTAAATATTCCAACACTAGCATAAGCTATACTCTGCGACAGTTGAAGTGACAGTTGAACAATAAGCAATTTGTAGTGTCTGTGGATCATTGATCAGGTAAGGTCCACGTCTGTGATTCTGCTGGGTAACGCGCGTGGGCCGCGGGGCCGTGGTGGACAATGGCAGGCCCAAGCAGCGTGACTTGCAGCGCCCCGCCCGCCCAGACTACAATGTGCGTGCCCCAGCACGGCACACTTCACACCCTCGCTCGCAGAGGGTGTGATACACCCGCCAACACCACGATGGGTGAGGTTTGGTTTTGTCATTTAAATTGTATCAAGACAAGCAATACTGCGTGCGTGCTTCGAAAACTACAGAATTCAAAGTAAAATCATTCTAAATAACAACAAAGACAAAATTAATTGTCATCCATACACTTGGATAAGTTTCACAAAATTTTGTGAGACTTATCCAAGTGTTTAGTTATATTTTATTAAACCTAGTTTCACCAAGTGTATGGATGACAATTAATTTTGTCTTTGTTGTTATTTAAATTGCTGCGTAGCTTTTCCTTTTTTCGGTAGATGGTATTGCCTGTTCGATAGAACTTCTCATGTCATCTTACCGTTTTTTAGAGATCTTATTCTTTGCTGGCACAGTCCTTCCTCACCAGCTTCTTCACGTGAACTTTGTTCTAGGTGAAAAAGTGAGTTATACCATACTGATGAGCTCTAATAAGAGCGAAACGCGTCTATGGTTACTAACTGTGCTGGCCAGCCTCTGACGATGCCCTCATAAGGTGACTTGGAGGCTGAATTTTGTGAGACTTAGCCAAATATTTAGTTTATATTTTATATTACATTCATTCTATATTAAACATGTGAGTAGTCAATCAATAATAAACAAAATTAAAGAGAGAAATATTTACATTATAACTAGTAAATGTCTAAAAAAATTATATCATACAGCTAAACTAACAGGAAATATAAACTCGTGCGTTTTGATTTAATAATTTCCTCTATTCTGTAACTTGATTATTATCTGTTACCGATCGATAATTTAATGACGACCCTTATTTTTCAAGATATATAGACTATAATTTACCACCATTTCAATATGCCGTGACAAATATCATTAAAGGCCGTTTACACCAACTTCTATTAAATTAACAGATAACTAACAGTGCGATAAATTTATTCTGTAGATTGTATTAATTAGATTATACTTGATTTAATCGTCAGTTACAGTTAATCAAGCTTGGTGAAATTGAAATCGACAGTTATCTCGAATACATTCTATTGTTAGAATAGAAACTAGAGAATATATGTCTAACCGTTGTTGACGAAAACGAACCATTCTTTTATATATTTTGTTTCGTTCTAAGCTGCCACTATAAAAAATATTATGTTTACCAGTATACATTTTTCAATATTTATCATCATCGATCCTCTCCTACCTTTCGGTGTCAATATTTATAATATAGTATATTCTGTAACAAATTTGGGATGCAGACCATATTTTTTCTATACTACAAGTTGAAATTAAGAAAATATAAGCAAGCAAAAACTTTAAAGTTATATTTATATTATTATTATAGAAATTAATTAATGATTAAATTTAAACGTACACCCATACCTCGCTATAGTGCCGCTTTTTATACGGTATTTCGCTATAACGGCTCTTTTCAATTAAGGCAAGTTTTCGATTTACGGCCTAAAATGTTTCGCTATAACGCCAAAAAAAAACTTTTTTTCCCATTGAATTTGTATGAATTTGTTGATTTCTTATACGGCTTTTCGCTTTGCGGCCAAGTTTCGTGGAACATATCTAGGCCGTAAAGCGAGGTATGGGTATATTATAAAACTACCTAAAATAACTTAGCGATCTAACATAACTTAACCTAACCTAATGATATTGAATGTATGAATAAAATATGCAATTCTTTTAAATATATTTAATTTAAGATATAAACTTAAATTTTCAAATATTTTCAAGTTTTTTTTGTAACTAGAAAACGTGGTCGCTTTCATTTAATTGAAATAAAAATCACTAGATGGCACAACTTGAGGTACCAAATCTCTAAAAAACTTACGATAAATTTGTATATGGCAAAAAGATGAAATGAAACGAAAAACATTTCTTTTTTCTACGATTGCTATGAAAAGTTGACAATTACGCTCTCATTTGTCATCGTAAAGTTGACGTTTCTTGTGGAACAATCGAAAAATATCTTTTATGCGCGTCTCCAATGGCAACACGCGAAAAATGTTGTTCCTCTTGCACTATTGCAGCCCGCGCTGCAATTACCGTGCTCGAGTAACAATGAATCACTTTACGCTCTTAATACACAAATAACTATTACAACTGCCAAAAAATACAATAATTATTGATTTATTCAAGTAAATTGAAGGAAAACAATCAACAATAATATGAGTTTGGTACAACTGATGTGTTAACAAATAAAACGTGAAAAAAAAATTGAGAGGGTGCGCGAAATAATCAATTGTGCTAATTAACATGATTAAATCAGAGGCCAAATTTAATTTTTTTTTATATTTTGATTTTATGTATAAAAATGTTTTTAAAAGTCTGGTCGTACAATTGTATATTGAAAAACAAGTGATACAACTAATCATTGTAACATTTGTTTTCCACATTAGTTTTCTTATTTTGTAATTTTATTCCAAACTTTTAATTTAAAAAAAATATATATATTAACAAAATTTCTAGGTTATGACAGTGACAGATTCCATAAACATTTGAAACTTAATTTATTTTGGCATTTATTATTTCGCTTCGAGTTCAAAATAATAATTCATGTGTATTTTGATATAATTTTTTTATTATAAAAAAATAATTGAAATAATTTTATAAGTCGAACAGTGGCAACTAAATTGACAGATTTATGTTTGACATTGTTGCAAAAGAATACCCCCAAAAACAGTTGCACAAAATTCATTTTGTTAACGCAATGTAGGAAAATGATTTTTTTTATATGAAAAGTATATACAGGCAGAAAGACTTGGGTTTTGCTTAGCAAACAATGGAGATGTGTTTGAGCATATGCTCTAGACTAGAATATGTATTTATTATGTCCATTATAGTTTAATTTTGTTATAAATTAAAATATTAAAATTAAATAAACTGTTTACTTGCCTACTTAATTATGAATGTTTCATAAAATATAAATATTTTCTCCTGCAGGTCCAACGTCAAACGTTGACATTTTATCAAACGTTGATGTTTTGACAGATAAAACGTCTAGTATTTATTTTTTTCTGTTCAATTCCATGGCTATCAATATTTTTAACGTAATTTTCGACATTTTCATATTTAATTTCTGTCGTTACAAAACACGTAAAAGTAATTCTTTTTAATTCATTGATTTAGATACAGAATTTTATGCGCTAAAACTTTTATTAGACGCGCTTTTGCTTAAAATAATTAGGGAAGCAAGAAATTGTAAAAAACTGATTTCCCATGTTAAAGTCCCATGACCGGCTGAGAGATTCACCACCCTGTATATAATATAAAAAATCGGTCATATAACTTCATAATTTAAAACTTGAATATCTTCAAAAATATGATGTACATAACACAAATGTTTTTGATTTTCATGCATTCACTCGTATGTTTCCTGACGTCCAATAATCTGTCTCCAATAAATATAACTTTCAAGCCTCCAATTTGATTAAAACCATCACTCAACCGAACTATAATCAAACCCTAGAACGAATACCCAATTTACACCGAATACTAACTATAATTTCCATACACGCATCTCTAGTCTATAGCTTTTATCTCAACTCTTGTTCGATCTCCTCCGATACGGGTTCGATTCGCGCCCGGGGCAAAATGATCGTCGGCCGACCGTTTAATAATCCCCCTCAAGGAGGAGGGGGTTATATATGACCCACTTCGAATAGTTCGCGAGGGCGGGCAGGTGCACCAACCTAAGGGAAAGAAAAAACCCGCCAGCCAAGAAGATAATAACCGCTAGAGTTTTTTTCTCTTTTCGTGTGTTGTTTTCGTGCGCATGTAATAAGGTTTTGACGGATGAGTAAGTGACGGATTTGATTGTTTTAATTTTTATAATAGAAGGGTGTAAAACGAAGGAATTTATCACTTCGACTTGATGAAATATAGATTTCAATTATTAATTATTAGTTTAATATAAAATTGTTATTTGATGCATGTACAAGTATCAGAGTGGATTTGCATTTTTATTGAAATATGGTTTTTAAATATAAGAATTAATATACAGATAATTTTTTAAATACAAATATTTATGTAACAGTAACCGTACATAATATGGATGGATTATGAATATAAATGAATCGAAAGTGGTCAGTAAGTCAAACGAGAAATTTAATTTAGAATAAAAATGAGTACCACTCAGACTATAGGATGAATATCGTACAACAAAAATAAGAAGAGAGAAATATTTTCTTTAAATAAATGCCATTTAAAACTAGACAAAAATATAAAAAAAAATTAGGTATAGACTTATGAATATGAGATACATTTGAAGTGTCATTATATTTCTACAAATATCGCCTTAAATTATTTACTTTCGAAACTAACACGTATTCTAGTTTTGTCGACATTAAGAGAAAGCAAAATTATATGTTACTGAAAATAGCGAGTGTTTATAAAAAATGCATCAAATCGTGTCATGAAAAAAAAATGTATGTCTGAAATTATTTAGGAAATTATCTATTATAATTAACAATGAAAAGTGTCATCATTTTTTCTCTAAGTTGTTATACGCAAAATAATTTTGAAACCTAAATTTTAGATCAAAACTTGATAATTATTTAATTCTTTGCAATTATAAATTAAATAAATAAATATATCATCACGCCTTTTACCCATTGCTGGGTGTGGCACTCTGCCTAAGTAGATCTCGGTAAGTGATATATTTTTTCGCGTAAAGTGTGGTTACCAGCCGGCAAATCACGGCCCCGAAAGATATTAGTGGAGGAGGAGTCACAGGGGTAGATTTAAATTGGTGTAAATTGTTTGTCGGCTGTGGTGATCGATCCAGGGTTCTCAAGATCCACAGGCCGACTCGATACCACTGAGCCACCTACCCCATTTTCTTTGCAATGAATTCCTTAAATGTATTATAAATAAAATAACGGAAAAAATTATTATTTCTTTACTAAATAGTAATTTTAAGTGCAACTTGGTATTAGTCAGACCTGTAGAAAAAATAGAAATTGGACACACCTACAAATAAAACGTTACATCAATTTGAAGTGAAACTAATTTTAAATTATGAATACTCGGTAAAGTATGAACAGTACCAATTAAATTGTGGAAGGTGTAGAAGAAGATATCAATCAATATTCCTCCAAAATCAATTTGCCAACAATACCCAAGAAAAGAAAAACCTACACTACAATCAAGCTTACACCCTCACAAGTTTAAACAAAAGCGTAGCCACCCAAACAAAAACGTACCATCATCACCACCGTCATTACCTCGCAGCCACGGCAGATAAATCACCAAAACCCTCTATGGGCAGGGCAGCTGGCGTGGGCGCTTTCAATTATTATACACCTTTTGGCAACGTGGTAGATACAAGTGCAGACCGCATGTGGCCCACGGCTGTGGCACGCGTGTCGTGTGCTAAGAAAGATGTAAGGTGCAAGTCAGTGAGAGTGGACTATGAATATTCATGTGCTTGAAATGTTCTCCTTTCGGGCATTGTTGTCGCTCCAACTGTTTTGTTATTATTTCACGGCAAATGTGATTATGTTGTTTGTGCGATGTGTGGGATGATGCTGAAATGTAGTTTGTTTCCAGCGCAAATCAAATTAATGAAAGAATGTGCTTGTACTTCATGTATGTGTTGCTATTACGTTACACAACTGAAAATTAACTCCAGTTATAGATACACTGATAGTAAATCCTCGGGTGCTTTGATCGCATGGATATTGCGTTTTTGTGCATTTTATTTGTAAAATTAACAAATTTATGAAAATTGCTAAAATATATCTAATATTAGGAAACAGTAAACACATAATTTAGTATATATTTTTCTGTTCATAACTAATTTACAGCAATAAAAAGAATGTTTTCACAATTAAATGATAAGTCATACAAATAATATCAATGTGAACATCAGAAATTAATAAAGCATAGCTTCAATAAATGAAGAAATTATAATTTTCTTGTATTTTAGTTCCTTGTTCATATATGTTCCTAATACTGATGGTGTGCATTCAGTGTAGCGAAGTAACGATATTTTAATAAAATAAAATTAAAGAAAATAGTAAAAAAATATATAATCATAAATTATTTGTTGGGAGTTAATGAAGTTCTAGCTGTGATGTATATAAAAAAAACATTTTTAAAAATTTTATTATATAAATAACTCTATAACGACCCGGCCATTGTTCCGTTCATAATGTCTGCTCATAATGTCCTCTCCGTTCACGCAACGCCATAGTTGATTAAACTTTTACATGCATTCCTATAATCGCCTTTGGTAGGTACATAAATTACTATAATATTGGTTGATTTGTATTTGTTACTTCTTGACATTGAAATGGTTTAGTAATAATAATTTAATTACAAAATGTAAAATTTATATTTTTCAACATTTTTTTTAACTATTATTTTATGTATCAACATTTTTTCTTTCGTCTTATGCCTGTAGCTGTTTTCATAATGATCCATAATAGGGCTGAAATATCTACATCATCATTATTTTTCACGCAACTGCCAAACAAAGTTGACATTGAACCCGGAAAATTCAACTTTTTCTAAACAGTCCGACAAAAATACATTACCGAGCTATCAGCTATATTGATGAGCTGTTCTAAACAAATCAAAAACATGTTTACAAAACACCACTAATAAATAAACAATTTGTTATTTTTGCTGAAAACGTCTGCTTGTTTGTACATTCATATTTATTTTAAAATTAAATTTGTTAATAAATTATGAAGTTTTATAATTAACATTATGCAGCTGTGTGAAAAAATTTATGTGCACCTAGGCCGCGTAATGATCATTTATGTGCGTCGAAGGCCGAGGCTGAAAGCAGACTATTTTCTAATATACACAACTAAGTATTAAGAACATACATAATAGCTACTACTTCATTGTCGCCCAATACACTTAAAGAAAAATGTATTTAAAAATCTGTCATCATTTTGCTGTATGTACTAGTATTGTAAGTATAATATGGATAAATAACTTGACGGATTACAATTGATGAATCGTTAATAAATTATAAGTATATGAAAACACAAGATATGGGGTAGGTAGCTTAGTGGTATCGAGTCGGCCTGTGGTTCTTGAGAACCATGGTTCGATCCCCACAGCAGACAACCTATTTTCACCAATTTAAATCTACCCCTGTCCACTAATATCTTTGAGGGCAGTGATTTGACGACTGGTAACCGTACTTCACGCGAAGAAATATATCACTTACCGAGATATGCTAAGGCAGAGTGCCACACCCAGTAACAGGTAAAAAGCGTGGTGATATATTTATTTTTAAAAAACAAGATAAGAATAATTTTATGTGTCATTATTAGTAGTGTTACAATGCCGGTTCTAGCTCAATTCAAGGTCACTCGTCGCATGTGTCGAATCGGGACTGCCCCGAACGAGATATGACGTCACAAACAAAAAATTCTTATCATAGACAACAGGAAACAGGATGCGCCAAATAAGATATTGTGATAAACAAAAAACCGGATGTGATATGTGATAAAAAAATGGAGGTCATGTGACGTCACAATTTAAAATGGCGCCGGAAAAAACCCGCGAAAATTTAAAAAATAGCGCGAAAATTTAAATTTTAAAATGTGACGTCACAATTCAAAATGGCGTCTGAATAAACCCGCGAAAATTTAAAAATTTGAATTTTGGGTGTGGCATCGTCATTTGTAGCGGGGGAAAATTTTAAAATTTGAAATAAAAAATGGCCGACAGCTCACGCATGCGCAGTGTTAAAAATTTGAACTTAGAAAAAAAACAATGAATTTTATTTATAAAAATTTGAATTTGCAAAGACGCGCGCGTGTAAAAGATAGTTGATGACTCACGCATGCGCAGTGTTAAAAATTTGAACTTGGTGAAAAAAAAAAACAAAATCAAAACTACTCAAAAAATCCCCAATGCACAAAACTAGCCTAGACTAGACTTGGGGGTTGGGGGATGGGGAGAGGGCGAGGGCGAGGACGAGGACGAGGGCGGCAGTGGAAGAAAAAAATAAAAATACATGAAATACATTGAATAGACATACATTTATTAACAAATAATTATATATATATATATATTACATACATTTTTATTATACAGTAAACAAATATTGTTCACGTTTTTGTAACATTTGAATGTAATTATAATAATCATCTATGTCAAATCCACAATTATACAGTATTGTTTCAAACATGTTTGAACTTAGACAAAATATTTCACAAAATTGTAATGTATTATGCATCCAATTTAATTTAAATTTTCTAACATTAAATACTTTACTAGTCTCATTACAAGCAATAGTTAAATACTGAACATTTTCATCTATGTTTTCTACTGTAATAAAATGTTTTTCTAACAATTCACAGTAAATATCTATACTTTTTGTATTACAATCATAGTCTAAATATACATAATCATACAATAAAATGTTAATTGCATCATGCACATTTAAATAATGAATAATTTCAGATGGCATGTTTATGTATGAGATGCTGTTAAGCAAAAATTAAATAAATTGTTTTAAATTTTAGAGAAAATAATATTTCTTCGCTTTGAGTAATCATCATGCGGTACAACGGTGATGTAGCTGTTTTTGAGTTCTTTTTTAATATCTTCTTCTGTTAATACATTGAAGCGTTTCGGTAGAAAAGTTATAAAATCTTCTAATTCCAACATAATTGATTCTCCGTATTTCCCATTAACAATTTTAGCATCGCTAATTAAAAATTTTGTATTAACTTCAATATTATTTAATTTAATAATATTTTTGTAATTGCTTTTACCAAGATGGTTTAATTTATCCATGCTTGCTAATAAAAAAAAACAAACAATATATTATTAGTAAAAAATTATTAAAAAAAAATATTTAAAAGTAAACTTACCAGTTTTTACACAGCACTTTTAATAATAATAATATGCGTGTGACTTTAATTTGTTTCACAGTTAGAATGATATAATATGCCAACGTTATTTTTTTATATATACAAAATTTTTATCTATTATACTAAGCAGATAAACGTCATATCCGCTTTTATTAAAATAACGTATTACCAAAATGGCGAGCAATCTGGGGACAACTCAAGAAACCCGTGGTATGTTCTGGACCAGCCTACAAGCCTTCAAGCCTACGAGGCGTGGTTTGTGGCGTCATAAAGGGGCGGAGCTTGTGACATCACATCCAATAAGAGAGCTTATCATTATCAGTGATTACGTGTCAGCCAATAAGTGTGCGTACCGTTATCAATAGACGGAATGCTGTGACGTCGCAACCAATAGAAATTGAGTAGAGAGAGAGAGCAATAGTTTCATTCATAAATATGTGGTTGTCCTTGTCTAATTCTACTACGTAGTAAACGTAGTAAATGCAGAGAATACGTTTAATCACTTTATGTTTTAAATAAAGACTGATAGAGAAAATATGGGTGCGACTGCTGCACTTTTAACGACAATGCTAGTTTTTTTGGTAATATTTAAATAAAACAAAATAATTTATTAAACATATATATTTTATTTAAATAAAAAATAATTACACAATTATATATTTTTAGTGTTTTTAAAAAAGTCTGGTAAAGCTGATAAAAATAACAAGATTATACCGTCGGCTATTATCTCTCTTTTAGTAAAATTATTAGCATACGCTAAATAAAAATAAAACAAGACAAATATTATGTTATTCATGTTTACAGCTTAAGTAGTAAACAAACAATAAAAATAATTGCAATTATACTAAAAATATATAGTTTACATATAAACAAAATAGAAATATGTTACACATTAGTTATAGGGCTTACTATGCCGTTTAAAGGCGTGTATTCAAATGCTTTATCATGAATTATTAAACAAAACGCTTGTGTATTGTTGGGGATATTTAAATGAGCTTCATATTCAATTTTAATATCTACTGAACCAGTTTTTAACGTTTCCACTTGTTTTGAACAGTCAATCACAAATAATGGTGCAATTTTTTTATAATCACTCCAATTTAATATAGGACTTGCAATAGAATAATTTCCGTAGTATAAAGTTTGAAACATACAATACATGTTATAGAAACATTCGTATTTATTTTGAGTGAAATTTTCATTTTGACGCTCATATGGGAAACGCTGTGAATTTAAATAAACCATAACGTTTCTAATATCACAATGATTAAATTTACTACTATTTTTATCAATTTTATTATTAATATCAGTTTGAAATCCAAGAATTATATAGCGAGGTTTTTCCAAGTTAGAAGATGTTTTTATAGACCAGCTATGATCTGTAGTATTTAATACAAATGGATTTGTATATAAAGACCAACAACGAAACGCTATTTGTAATGGTATTTGTTTGTTAATAGTATCTAATAACATTAATTTTACAGCATCATTAGGGAAAATATGTTTAATTCGCCACTGAATTTTTGTTATTTGAACTTTTAATTCTTCCGTGTGAACGTATGAATTTGTATCAGTTCGAGCTCTAATAATTATTAATTCTTGTTTTGCATTAATGATAGCTTTTTGATAATCTTCAGCAAAACCGAGTAGTAATTTCAGAGGAATAGTACATTTAAATTGTCCTGTTTCATTAATAACATCTTGATTATGCCAACCACAACTGTTATATGTTGCTAGTTCGTATGATTTTAGTGAAACATAACCTTTCATTATACTTGTGATACCAACATTTTTACACTTATCAATTTCTTGCCCAAATAGTTCATAACGAATTTCATCGAATAAAAATGCAAATCCATTATTTGTTAGAATTTTGTTTGCACCAGTACCAGCAATTAATGGAGTTCCATCTTTTTTTACAAAACTTCCCTCGATCACTATTTTACTATCATGCGGTGTTGTGTAAATGTCTTCATGATGTATAGGTATTCGTATTTCATCATTATTACCGTATGCAGTTCCAGAATGTGGTTCATAAGAATGCCACTCTTCTCGTTGAACTGAATTATTATATTGTATTGGATTAATTACGTTTAGTTCTGTATTCATTTTGAATTTGGAAACCAATTGAATTAAGAAATGCGATGTTTCGTGGTGTTAACCGGTATGTAGTCAATAATTGACTGATATTATTTGAACTAAATTGCTCATTTATACCAAAATAAATGCCCATAATTAAAATGTAATATTTTATGAAGTGTACTAGTATGTAGTTAATAATTAACTGATAGTATTTTGACTGTGGGTGTTGTATTTATTTTAAAACTTTTCGTACGTGTAAATGAACTGATATTTCTTCATTCATAAAATTAATTAATTCGCAATTTTGATTTAAAATACGCAAAGTTATATTATGTATTGTTTGAACGCTAACAGGTAAATAAATAATATTTGTAGGAGTTTCAACTATTTTATAGCCCGGTGGAACCATCGGATAGCATTCATAAATAACATGCGCTGAATCACTATTTATGTATGATCCAGCTGCAATATTACAATCAATTAGCATTGAATTTATGTTTGTAATGTTAACAGGATTATTAGAAATATGCAATGTATGCGGTTTTAATTTTTGTTGTGTAAAGCCTAATACTTTACCTATACTATCATCGGGTGTGAAGTCAATTTCAAATGTACTAGCAATTTCACATTTCAACGTATTATTGTTTGCATAAAGTACAATTTTTTGTTCGTCTTCCTCATAGAAATCATCGGTAATGTTATGTAATTCATATTCTTCACAAGTCTTCCACAGCTCATCATAACCCAACTGTTTATAAATATATTTTGCAATGTCGGCAAGTTCGTATGCTCCTACGGGTAGTGTAATAACTTTACCATTATCATAATAAAATTTATTATTTGTTTCATCTATATTTGGAATAGAATTGTATGTTTGAAAATTTATTAATCCAATTTCATATGAGTGATTTGCGTCTAATTTAATTGGTGGAAAATAGTTACTACTTAAATTTTCCGATGTACCAGTAATTGTAAATGTTAAAGACATTATGAACGATTGTTGTTAAGAAATTGTAGACATAAATGCCCACACTTAAATGAATTAAAACTTTGATTTTGCTTATAATTATACTTAATTTCTGCATTATTACCAAAATAATTTATTAACTCAAGTGGTGGGGGTAAATTACCAAAACTATCATAGTAATTAATTAAATTATTTATTTTTTTATACGCAACCCAATGTGTTCCCGGACCCGAGTTGTTATCTAAATTTACTATTGCACACTCATATTTTTTAGGTTTTAAAGGCAAAGTATCACGCATATAAACACCGCGAAAATGCGGAATGTGTTTTGCATGTGCTAATAAATCAGTGTTTGTTAATGCTCTATTAGGTAATTGTTTGATTATTTTTTGTTTTTGCGTTTGAGGTTTTTTTTTTAATACCGGCACCCCTTTTATATGGTGCTAAATATAATCCTTTACCCTCCATTGCCTTATTATGTCGCAACGTTTCTTGAAGAACTTTATTTTGAAATTGTTTTTTATGAACAGCACTTGTTATAGCCGCAGCACCACCCGCCGTACTGCCAATAGCCCCCAGTACTCCTGCTAAAATTGGAATAAGCGGTAAAATACCACCAATTTTTCGAGGAGTTTTAATTTTTCGCGTTTGTTTTTTATTTTTTGTTTGTTTTTTTCTAACACCCATTCCAATTTTTCTTTTTATAGCCATAGCTTTTGAAACAATTACTGCAGCAGTTTTTTCACCAAAAGATGCGTCTTTTGCTTGAACACGTTGCTCAGCTTTTTCTTGCAACACTTTATCAGCTTTATGACGTTCTAATAAATTTTCAGAATTTAAAGAATAAGCAATGTCGTGTACTTTACACGCTTCATCCAAAGGATTAATACCAGAATCTCCTCGTGCCAATCTTTTTTTAAGTTTTGTACCGGGACCACAAAAATTGTATCCGGGTATGTGTAATTCAACAGGTAACGAATTAATTGCAGAATTTAGAAAGCCTGCACCTTCGTGATGTTGAATCATTGACGGTTGAATGTGGAATGATATAAAAGTAAACAATTTATTTATTTTATATTAGTTATCAATATGATGTTTACAAAGCAACAACGTAATATTAATATTAACAATTTTGATAATATTGTTAATAATGAAAATGGCTGTGGTAGTAAAGAGAAAAAACATGGTGATTTATTGCCTGATTCAATTAGATCTATTATTTGTGGTCCATCGAATTGTGGAAAAACAAACGCTATTTTAAGTCTATTGACACACGAAAATGGTTTACGATTTAAAAATATCTACTTATACTCTAAGTCATTAAATCAACCAAAATACATGTTTTTAAAGGAATGTGTAACGGGGATAAAAGGCATGGGATATTTCCCATTTAGTGACAATGAGAAAATAGTAAAACCTTGTAATGCAAAACCAAATTCTATATTTATTTTCGATGATGTGGCGTGTGACAAACAAGATTGTATGCGTGATTATTTTAGCATGGGTCGTCACAATTTAATAGACTCATTTTATTTGTGTCAAACATACACTCGTATACCAAAACATCTCATCAGAGACAATGCGAATTTACTTGTTTTATTTAAACAAGACTATTTAAATTTAAAACATGTTTACGATGATCATGTTAACACAGACATGCCATTTGAATTATTTAAGCAATTTTGCTGCGAATGTTGGCGGGATAAATATGGATTTGCAGTTATTGATAAAGATAGTTATGTGGATGGACGATATCGTATGGGATTTGACAATTATTTAAATTGGACTAAATAAGTTATTTTACAAATAAACAAATAAATTTAGTATATAACAGGTTAAACAAACAAACAAACAGGTAAACATACAGGTAAACATACAGGTAAAACAGGTAAATATACAGGTAAACATACAGGTAAACATACAGGTAAACAAACAGGTAAAACAGGTAAAATACAGGTAAACAGACAGACAGACCTGTTTTACCTGTTTTACCTGTTTTACCTGTATGTTTACCTGTATGTTTACCTGTATGTTTACCTGTATGTTTACCTGTTTGTTTGTTTAACATGTTTGTTTATTTATTTATTTAGCTGTTTAAAAATGGATTGTTAATTTTTTATTTAGCTAATAATAATAATATATATATATATATAACGTTATATAGTTAAATAATTCATTTAAATGTTGTCCATCATTTAGATAACATGTCATCTGCATCTAGTAAAAATTTAAAGCAATTAAATTTTACTCAAAGTATATATAATCGATTTGTTGCTTTTACACAAGCAGGTTGTGAACACATTGTGAGCTGTTTACAAGTTGCTCATACAGCGTGCAGACAAATTGCTGACTGTTTACAAATATCATATATTGCATTAAAGCATTTAATAAACAACAATAATAATAATAATAATCATAATAATAATAATACGGTGGTTGAAACTGAAAGTAGTAGTAGCGAAAATAATGAATAATTCAAGTGAAACCTTAAAACAAATTATAGAAACTAGAAATATTATACGTAAAAAGTATGATAGTTTTAAACGAGGTAAAATTGAAACCGAGCATAATTTAGAGGAAACGTTTAAACCTATAACGATACCTTTAAAACAACTTGTTTCAAACTCATCGTTACCACCATCATCATTGCCAATAAACGCGAATAATTTTTCGTTAAACAATGATTTTATTACACCTAAAAAACAAATAATTACAACATCAAATGTATTGGGGCAATCACCCCAGTTTAAAACTAAACATGAACCACAATTTTTACGTGAGGAATTTATAGCAGAAAATGTTGACATACCACCTTTACAACCTCAAGTTCTTGATTTTATTGGAACACCTGAAGGTCGACAAGAAATGGAAAATTTAAAACACACCAAAAATTTTGGTAATATTGCTACTGAATATATGGAATTTTTTTTAACTGGTGGTAAAGATGTTGACAACATATATGGTGTAAAATACAATGAGCGAAATAATAAATTTTTAATTGGTAATACACCTATTACTATTGAGCATAATGATATTTTTGTAAACGATTCCGAGTATGGGGGAACGCGTGGTTTATATGAATTGCTATTTAAAAAAAAACCAAATATTGCTTTAGTTACTGAAGACGATAAACAAGCTTATTTAGATATTGCGCTACAAACCAATCTTTATTTAAGAAATAATACCGTTGGTTCACAAGTAAAAGGTTCACAAAACTGGAAATATATAAATATTATTAAGCCTGCTTTACATTATCGTAATAACCCACATAAATTAAGATCACAGTCAACTAGTAGTAGTAGTCGATTAGGTGCAGGAATTTTACCAACACACATGAAATTATTAAATCAAAAAAATAATTATACATACTGGGATGATCCTAATGAATTAGTAGACCGATTACGTTTATTGTGGGCTTCAAAACAAGCAGGAAATACAAATCATGATAATGAAATATTATCTATTGTTGAGGAATTACGTGAAGCAAAAATTATTTATTAAAAGTTGTAATGCTGTAAAGAGAGAGAGGGGGAAGTAAACTAAAAAGTATAAAGTAAATATTTTTTGCATATTTTAAATCACTTTGTAACAATACTTTAGACAATGCGGTGTATTGTTGACATTCAAGGTTTTACTGGTGGCTATGGTGAATTTGTAGTAAAAGAGTTTGCTATTATTTCACTAGACGGTAAAACAAGTGAACACTTGTTAATAAAACCACCATATCAATGGAGTGAATTACCAAGAAAAAATAAAAGAGAAGCTGCATGGCTACTTAGACATTATCATGATTTTCATTGGTGTGATGGTTTAATAGCATATGAAGATTTTATTCGATATATTCCAAAAATGATGCGGTATACTACTACAGTGTATGTAAAAGGTGATAGAAAAAGAAGTTTTTTAAAACGATATTTACCAGTTGAAAATATTGTTGATTTAACTGAAATGCCATCACTTAGAAGTGAATATTTTAATATACAAAATGCTGATAAATGTATGTTTCATGTTAACTCTAGAAAAATGTGTGCACTTAGAAATGCTTATAAAATAAAAATGTATTTAAACAACAACAAACATGTAAATAATATATAAAATAAAAACTAATGTTTGTATGTATATATAAAGTATTTATTTTAAAGTACCTTATCATTTCCTAACAATCATTCATTAGACAATCATGTCTAAACTTGAAGTTGTAAACGAGATACATAAACTAGCTAGACGAAATTATCCTCGTCGTCGTGTAATTATGCGTGGCGTTGATGATTTGTGGCAGTGTGATTTAGTAGAAATGATTCCATATGCTTCTCAAAATAAAGGATATAAATATTTGCTTACTGTTATTGATACATTTTCAAAATTTGCGTGGGTTGAACCCATAAAAAGTAAATCAGGAATTAATGTGACTAATGCTATGAAACAAATTTTCAACAATGGACGTATTCCAAAAAATTTACAATCCGACAATGGAAAAGAATTTTACAATAATGATTTTAAACAATTAATGCAAAAATATAGTATAAATCATTATTCAACTTATAGTAATTTAAAAGCGAGTATATGTGAACGATTTAATAGAACGTTAAAATCAAATATGTGGCGTGAATTTAGTAACCAGGGAACTCATAATTGGTTAAATATACTTAAAAAGTTACTAAACAATTATAATAATAAATATCATAGAACAATTAAAATGAAACCAATAGAAGTGTCAAAAAAAAATGAAAAAACACTATTAAATACTGTATATAACAATATAAAAATAAGTGGTAAAGCCAAATATCAAATAGGTGATTATGTGCGAATTAGTAAATATAAGCATGTATTTTCAAAAAGTTATGAGCCTTCTTGGACTTGTGAACTATTTATAATCACAAAAATTCAATATACAAATCCAGTTACGTATAAACTAAAAGATTTACATAACAATCCTATTGAGGGCGGGTTTTATAAACAAGAATTGCAAAAAACACAAAATAAAGATATTTATTTAGTAGAAAAAGTAATTCAAACAAAAGGCACAAAAGTGTTAGTAAAATGGTTGGGTTTTAATAAAACACATAATTCATGGATAAATAAAAAAGATTTATTAAAAATTTAACATGTACTACTACATAAATGATGACGCGTTACACAGCGGCGTCCCATCTTGGGTTGTATATCGCAAACTACCGCAAATATGTTTTTTATGCGTGATTAACGTGTCATCGCCCGGTATTTCATCACTGTGATAGCCGCACTAAAACCCATGCTACTCCTACGCCTATGAGTTCTTTTATCATCAAGCGCGTGCGATAAGCAAAATTATAAATAAATACAGATAAACACCAGTTTTGTATTAGTTTACATTACTTTGTGAAACTATAAACTGCTAAAAAAATGTCGTCATCAGCGTCGTCGTCATCGTCGTCGTCGTCGCCAAGTACAGTGAGTGTTTTGAGTGATAGTGTCGTTAAAAATATTCGTTGTGCACTAACATTAATTAAAACGCCCAAGGAGGCAGAACGTTATCGTAAAAATATAAATAAAATAATAATAATAATAAATAAAGCCATTAAAAATAAAAACAAAAGTGAAAATTTGTTTAAATTAGAGGGGAATCTTACTATTCTTAAAACGTACCGCGAAAAATTAAAACATTTTAAAGTTAAAACTGGTGCAGGTTTAAATAATAATAATAAACAATCTAACTGCTTAATTTGGCAGGACATCAAATCCGTATTTAATAATAGAATTAAAACAGGTGCTATTATAAATAAATGTGGGTATAAAGATCCTAATATATTTTTAACAAAATGCTTAAATATATTTAAAAACAAAATAAAAAATGCATTAAAATCAAGCGTTTTAAAAGTAAATGTAATATTTTCGGGTGATTTTATTCTACCCAGCACGGGTAAAATTGAAGTAAAAGGCTTTAATACTATGAATAAAGTTATTGATCAATCAACAAACATTAAACAGTGGTATGAGGAAAATGTACTAATGCCTATTTTACGGGATTTGGAAGAGTTTCAAGAACGAGACTCAGGATGGGCATTACATGAAATATTGCATTTAAAAATAAACATCAATAATTACACACCATTAAAAATTGGTAGCTATGTGGAACTACCAAAAAACATAAAAAATAAAAAAGCGGTAATAAACATTAAAAAGAGTGATGAATACTGCTTCCTGTGGGCAGTAGTCGCTGCTTTACGTCCTGCAAATAAAAACTCCGATCGCATTTGGTCATATCCTCATTTTAGTGAGGTGCTTAAATATGATGGAATTAATTTTCCCATAAAAATAAAAGACATACATAAATTTGAAGATATGAACAAACTAAACATTAATGTGTATACGTTGGAGAAAGTGGGAAAGAAAAAACATGAGGTGGTACCTGTTTCACTTTCAACTAAATCCTTTGAACAAACCATTCATCTGCTGATGATTTCGTCAGAGGTAATTATATATATATATATATTTATTTAACTAATTATAAATGTATTTTTTTTATGTTTGCGTAGACTGAAACAATTGAAGATGATGTCATGGACGTAGATGATAATAGCGAAAAAGAAGAAGACGAGCCCATGGACATAGATGAAATTAGATCCCCAAAAAACTTTCACTTTATGTATATAAAAAACATGTCAAGACTTGTGAGTAAACAGCTGTCAAACAATAATCATAGGAGTCATTTATGTGATCGTTGCTTAAACCATTTTACTACTAATTATTTATTAAATAAACATTTATTAAATTGTCAAAATAATAAATGTCGGATAGAAGTTCCAAGCGAGGAAAATAAAATTTTAAAATTTAAAAACTACAAAAATCAAGATAAAGTTCCATTTGTTATTTATGCAGATATTGAGGCAATTTTAAAACCAGTAAACAATAATACACAGGGTGAAAACACTCAATTAATGCAAAAACATAAAGCGTTTAGCATTGCTTATTATTTAAAATGCTCATATGATGATTCTTTGTCTGAATTTAAATTATATCGGGGTAGTGATTGTATAAAAAAATTTACAAAACAATTACAAAACATTGCTGAAAAAGTAAACGCTATAACTAATAATGTAATACCTATAGCATTAAACGATTCTGATAGAGTTAATTTTGAAAATGCACAAAATTGTCACATATGTGGTGAAGATTTCACCTCCGATAAGAAAAAAATTCTAGAACATAATCATTTTACTGGCCAATATCGCGGAGCTAGTCATAATTCGTGTAACTTAAAATATAGAAAATCACACACAATTCCTGTTGTATTTCATAATTTATCTGGGTATGATGCACATTTTATTATTAAAAACATTGCCACGCAAATAGAAGGACATACATCAATTTTGCCCATAAATAAAGAGCGATACATATCATTTACAAAATATGTCAAAAATACCAAAATTCAATTAAAATTTATTGATTCATTTAGATTTATGGCGTCGAGTCTTGATAAATTGTCTTCCTATTTAAGTGATGATGAAAAGCTAATAAGTCGAAGTCAATATAATTCATATGATGAATTTAAAATGATTACAAAAAAAGGTATATTTCCCTATGAATACATAGATTCATGGGGAAAACTTGAAGAAACACAATTACCCTCACAAAAACAATTTTATAGTAGCCTAAAGGGCGAGGGGGTAACGGATGATGAATATAAATTTGCGATTAATGTGTGGAATACATTTCACATTAAAACTTTGGGTGAATATGCAGATCTATACTTAAAAACAGATGTGTTACTGCTTGCAGATGTTTTTGAAAACTTTCGCAATACATGCATGGAAACGTATGGATTAGATGCATTGCATTATTATACGGCCCCCGGCTTAGCATTTGATGCTATGCTAAAAATAACTGAGGTTAAATTAGAATTATTAACAGACGTGGATCAAATTTTATTTGTAGAAAAAGGTATTCGTGGTGGTTTATCCCAATGTTCTAATCGATACGCAAAAGCAAACAATAAATACATGGGTGATCAATATGATCAAACTAAACAAGAATCACATATCATGTATTATGACATTAATAACTTATATGGGGCGGCTATGAGAATGTTTTTACCGTATGGTGATTTTGAGTGGGTTGATGAACTAAATTTTTACAGTATTAATTTAGAAAATTTATCTGCTGAGTCTGACACTGGTTATATTTTCGAAGTAGATTTAGAATATCCTGAGGAATTATATGAATTACACAAAGATTTACCCCTTTGCCCTGAGCATTTTATACCACCACAGTCAAAAACATTTCACAACCAAATTTTCACTCTTGCGCAATATTAGATGATGATGTTGTATTAATAGAAATGTCTAAAAAATATGTAATTTTTAACAAACCCATATATGTTGGTTTTGCTATATTAGATTTGTCAAAAACATATGTATATGATTTTGACTATAACTATATAATGCGAGACTATAGTGAAAATACAAAGTTGTTATACACAGATACAGATAGTTTAATATATCATTTTAATAATATTAATATTTATGAAATAATGAAGCGTGATATTGGTAAATTTGATACATCTGATTATAGGGAAAATAATATTTTTAATATGCCTCGTGTAAATAAAAAAGTTATAGCGTTAATGAAGGATGAAAATAATGGAAATATAATGACTGAATTTATTGGATTGCGATCTAAAATGTATAGTTATAAAGTTTTACAAAATGATGGTAAAAACAAACTAAATAAAAAAGCAAAGGGTATAACGTCTGCAACGTTAAAAACAATAACGTTTGAAGATTATTATAACTGTCTATTTACTAATACATCAGTAACAAAAAATCAAATTACTATTTCATCTAAAAAACATAAAGTACACACAATTAAACAAAAAAAATTATGTTTAAGTCCCCATGATGATAAGAGAATTGTAAATTATCTATTTACAAATACTTATCCATGGGGATATAAATTTAAGTAATATTTTAAATAATATTTAGTTTGTATAGATCTGTTGTTTAATAAACATACACGCACATACATTCGCACAATGAGCGTTAGTAAATTTAATAATTTTTCTCCTCATCCACACTTTCATTCTTCTAAATATTTAAGACGAGGTCCTGCTGGTGTTGGATTTGAAAAAACAAAAAATGGTGATTTTAATATAAACAATAAACGTTTAATAAATGTGAAAGCTGCAGTGGAAGAAAAAGATGCATGCAATAAGGAATATGTAGATTTTTCAATTAGTAAATTAAATTCCAATTTAATGATTAAAATAACTCAGCTTGATAATATTCATGTGGCGAAATATAATAAATTAGTGGAAGAATTGGACATATTAAAAACAAACAATAAAAACATGTTTGATAAAGTGTCTGTTATAAGTAATGAAATAAGTAATGTGTCACACAATGTTGATAATATTGTGTTAAAAGAGATTGGTGAATTAAATAAAAAACAGGATGATGTGATAAGTAAAATTCACAATAAATTAGTTGAAATTGGCGAATATGTAGATAACACTATTTCAACAAATAATAAAAACTTTGTAAGTGAAATAAATAATTTTATACGTGATCATGTATCGCAAACAAATAAACTTGTTGAAAGTTTAAAAATTTCTTTAAATACTGACTTAACTAGTATTATTGATATAATTCATGAGAATGTATCACAATTAAAACAATATATTAATATTAATATAAATTTAAAACAAAATGTTGAAACATTTGAAATAATTAATAATTATCATGATGATAATACGTCATATATAATACCGTTTAACGGAAAAATAATTAAAATTACTAGTAATATAAAAACCCCAAAATATGATGTATATTTAAATGGGGAATTTGTTTTACTACAAAATTTGGAAGTAAAAGAAAATGATAAGCTTCAATTTTATCCTCATAAATTAATTAAATATCCGGAAATTTTAAGTATAGAACTTTTTATTCAAACAAGTGTTATAAAAAGTAATACGTAAACAAAAAGTAGTGGGGACAAGTAATAGCTATATATATATATAAATAGTTATTAACTGTTTAAAAACACTTAGTCGTTGTGTGTGTAATTTTAAAGCATTTTAATAATGGCAATGGCATATAAAATTATTGCTTTAGAAATATTAGAAATTTCATATAAATCAAAGTTGTGCTCTGAAAATACGTATATATTGTATAAAAGTATTGTAAACACAATTAATAATAATAATAATATAAGTGAAATACTTAACATAATTGGTGATTTAGCACCAACAGCATATGTTTGTGGAAAAATTAATGAAGAATATTTCATAAGTCTTCTACGTTTGTTTAATGGACGTAGTTTGCAACAAATCTGGTTTAAATTACCATTAAAATTTAAGCTACATCGAGATATTTTCCACCAATTATGCTGCGTTGATCATCATAACCTACCAATTCAAAATACACACATAGATGGTCCAGCGCCAGAAGTAAAACATTGTTTTCAATGTTTACATGTACTCACTAGTAGTGATACAAAAGAATTTTTAAAACAAAAACTATTTATATAACAATAAATGTAATATAATTATTTTTATTTGTTAATAAATGTATGCCTATTCAATGTATTACATGTATTTTTATTGTATAAGTAAAATAAAAAAACAATAAATGTAATATAATTATTTTTTATTTGTTAATAAATGTATGTCTATTCAATGTATTTCATGTATTTTTATTTTTTTCTTCCACTGCCGCCCTCGTCCTCGTCCTCGCCCTCGCCCTCTCCCCATCCCCCAACCCCCAAGTCTAGTCTAGGCTAGTTTTGTGCATTGGGGATTTTTTGAGTAGTTTTGATTTTGTTTTTTTTTTTCACCAAGTTCAAATTTTTAACACTGCGCATGCGTGAGTCATCAACTATCTTTTACACGCGCGCGTCTTTGCAAATTCAAATTTTTATAAATAAAATTCATTGTTTTTTTTCTAAGTTCAAATTTTTAACACTGCGCATGCGTGAGCTGTCGGCCATTTTTTATTTCAAATTTTAAAATTTTCCCCCGCTACAAATGACGATGCCACACCCAAAATTCAAATTTTTAAATTTTCGCGGGTTTATTCAGACGCCATTTTGAATTGTGACGTCACATTTTAAAATTTAAATTTTCGCGCTATTTTTTAAATTTTCGCGGGTTTTTTCCGGCGCCATTTTAAATTGTGACGTCACATGGCCTCCATTTTTTTTATCACATCCGGTTTTTTGTTTATCACAATATCTTATTTGGCGCATCCTGTTTCCTGTTGTCTATGATAAGAATTTTTTGTTTGTGACGTCATATCTCGTTCGGGGCAGTCCCGATTCGACACATGCGACGAGTGACCTTGAATTGAGCTAGAACCGGCATTGTAACACTACTATTATTATATTTTAAAATGGATTAACTCCATCCTATCACCAACTTCTGATACTGAAATTAATCAATCTTGAAATATAACCATGAAACGTATACTTCTCATTATCTTGTTTTCCTATATATCTGACTTGAAGGTTACTTAAAATTATCATAAAGATGTAAACGAAATTACAGTTATTTCACATATTTTCCGGGCATTACTTCTTATTATTTGCACTATGCAGTACAAAAAATGTAAACCTTATAGTGGGGTTCGTATCACTCGCACACAGGTGTACTTTTAGTTTAGGTTGAAGTCAGCGACCTCGGCGATCGCTTACTGCTGAAGCAAAAGTGATACTAACTAAACCAGAACTACCCGTATGCATTATTTAGTACACTACACAGGCAATTAATCCCAATTACAGTACAAGGGACCTACAGCTTAAAGGAGAATCATTTGGTCACAAATATATTTTGGGTGAATATTGGAATCAGTTAGGTCTCACCGTAATGTTATATCTTTATATGGAGTAGGTGACTCAGTGGTATCGAGTCGGCTTGTGGATTTGAGAACCTGGGTTTGATTCCCACAGCCGACAATGTTCGCCACGTTAAAACTACTCCCTTCCTTTCTCATCTTTTTTCTTCATTTACAATTTTTTCTATACAGCGTGTAACTACAATTGTGTTAAATGTATTTTGAAACAAGTGCAGGCGATGCTGCCTTCATTTCTTATAGATTCGTTGTTAGAGAAGTGGACGTAAGTGAAGATTTATGAAACAGGTGTACAGGAGCGAATGGATGGATGTGAATGAAGGTTTGTTGCGTGATGATGGATTTTGGTTGTGAGGAATAAAAGAGTTCGTATGGAGGAAGTGTTAACGTGGTCGAAACGAGTATCGTGTGTCAGGATGAGAATGTTGATGTGCACTGATTCTCTATGAATGTTTCAGAGGTTAGTGCTACCCCATTTAATGGGATATAGCGTGATGTTATGTATGTATGTATGTAAAACTACTCCTGTTACTCGTCCTCCACTAACATCTTTCGATGCTGTGATTTGACGGCTGGTAATCGCACTACATGCGAATAAATATATCACTTACCGAAATCTACTACAGCAGAGTACCTACCACATTCAGTAATAGATAAAAGGAGTGATGATATATTTATGTTTTATATATCTTTACTACGCGACATAGGAAATTATTTTCAATTACAGTAAAGCGAACAAGTAAGTTCAAGTCCGAGAAACTTGACCCCATGATCTCTCGTATTTTAAGCAATACTGAAACTATGATGGCCGTTAGCAACAAAATAAATGCAGACATCTCTTACCATTATATTATATTCCTAAAAAATTAACTTATTTATAGTTATATGTAAATTTGTCAAAAGTAAATTTTATTACTCGTATATATTCAATACCAAGTAGAAAGGAGGTTCCAGGATCATAAAAAAAACAGAAATACAATTCTATTATTATTTTTAATCGGATGTATCGATTTGTAATCAAATAATCTTCAGCTAAAAGCGATATAACAATCTATAATATTTGTTTATTATGGGGTAGGTTACAATTTTCATTAATTTAAATCTACCCCTGTGGCTCTCCCTCTACTAACATCTTTGGGGGCCGTGATTTGACGGCTGGTAACCGCATTTTATGCGAAGAAAGAGTGCCACACCCTGCTATGGGTAAAAGGCGTGATGATATATTTATTTATTTATATATTTAATATTTATTTACATCGCTTACCTCTATAATATGGGGTGAATGTTTCAGTGGAATCGAGTCGGCTTGTGGATTTAAGTAGCCGGGTTCAATTCCCACAGCCGACAAACAATTTTCATCACATTAAAAACTACCCTTGTGGCTCCCCCTTTGATAACAACTTTGGGGACCGTGATTTGACTGCTGGTAACCGCATTTCATGCGAAGAAATATAACACTTACTGAGATCTGCTACGACAAAGTGTTACACTCAGTAATGGGTAAAAGGCGTGTGATGATATATTTATTTTTGTACATGGACAATAAATAATTTTACAAATAATCGTAACAACAATTACAAAACAACCAATACATCACGTCAAAATTTACTACTCGTATTAACAGACCAAATCATCGGTCAAAGAAACAAATATTATCTTATAAATTATTGTATCACTTTTAGCTGAAGATGATTTGATTACAAATCAAAACGTTTGATTAAAAATAAAATTTGAATTGTATTTTTGTTTATTTTATGATCCTGGGACCTCCTCCCTACTTGGTACAATTATTTATTTATTTATTTATGTTACGCTGTACAACATGAATTTAATCCCAATTACAGTACTGGGTCCGCACTCACCGAGCCGCAGTGTGCTAGTTCATATAATTTTTAGCTTGAGTGAGATTCGAATTCCATATTGCTATCCACACCACCGTACTGACGGACAATTATATTTGGTTATGTAGGAATATGTAACAGATATTCGTCACTTTATCCCAGCATTGATAAACAGCTAAATAGATCCAAAAAAGGTAATACATACATAACATCACGCTGTATCCCATTAAATGGGGTAGCACGAACCCTTCAACATTATCATCCTCATCCACACACGATACTCGTTTCGACCACATTAACACTTCCTCCATACGAACTCTTTCTTTTCTCACAACCAAAATCCATCATCACGCAACAAACATTCATCCATTTGCTCCTGTACACCTGATTCGTAAATCTTCACTTACGCCCACTTCTCTAACAATGAATCTATAAGAAATGAAGGCAGCATCTCCTGCGCTTGTTTAAAAATACATTTAACACAATTGCAGTTACACACTGTATAGTAAAAACTGAAAATGAAGTAAAAAAGATGAGGAAGGAAGGGAGTATAAATCTTTGCAATTCTAATTACAATTAGTTTAAAGAAATAACAACACATAACTTTAAAAATCTAACGATGCTTTTCTAAAACATCAGATTCGAATTTAAAGTAATGGCCCATCGAAAGTAAAAGCGTTGACGCGTCGGGTATAAGTTTAGTTTCCTTGCTGAGATTGTGGCCTTTTTATTAGATAACGAAAACGTGCCAAGGTGAACGGAAGGCATTATGACCCGGGTGTTTCTACATATACAACGACATCCGGACACCCGAACAGCCGGAATATTCTTCTTCTTCCTCGTCAAACTTGCTCTTTGTTCGTTATCGCTACACGGTTGTGTGATTTCAACTAAGATTGAGAAAGTCACTTCAATGGATATTTATTGTTGGAATTATGATTTCATTAAATACCTGCATAAATAAAATATATGTTTTTCCATTTAAAAAAAATATTTTTATTCACATTGTTTGCCGTCTACAAGATCAAGTCAATTAAATAATTAATAAACAGGGTATGTCATGTTTAAACGGTCTAACTTATACCATTGACTAAACACCAAAAAATAAATTAATAAGTTAATTTGAACAAATGTCAATAAATGTCCAGAGATATTGTTATTTTTCTAATTTTAAAATATCAACTTTATAACGAGATACTAAACATTATCTTTTTAAGATGTCATATAGTAATTAAATTAAAAATATATGGTTATTAGTTAATTTCAGTGCACAATTTATATTGGAACAAATGTACTAGACAGATCATTGTTTATTTGCGTGATGCATTTAAACAATTGAACAAGTGTTAGAAAAACAATAGTTTATGAAGTTTTCTGGTATTTTATTACTTTAACCTGAAACTGACAGAAAAATAATCATTTGTTTGACCTTTAAAACTCAGGAAAGTTTTGCTTTGCATGTCTAGTCAGAAAAATAACATATTTCCTATCTAGATAGGTAATGAAACAAACGTGAGTGTCTAGTTACTTAGCAACATAAAATACTGACTGAATATGTAAGTCAAATATTTCTTTTAATTTAAATTAATTTAAAATATTTATCATAACACATGCACAAGAAACACGTACTTATTCCCTAATTTTAGATAGAGAAACACTGATTTTCTCTCCTAGGGAGAGAAACATTATGTTTCCATAGGTACCATGTTTCTCTCCCTAGAGAGATTAGCGGTTTGCGGTGTTTCTTAGGTAACTAGTTACGCAACCCATATTTGACATTTGTCCCGATAAGACAGTAATTTTTGTGCACTTGTTACGAAAAGTATAATATGCTTCACGGGAGGGCGCGATTATCCCTTGTGTGAACTTGGCAAACCTCGACTTTCGCTCGAGCCTTCGGCCCTCGCTTACGTCTCGGTTTGTCATCTTCACGCGGGAATAATAGCTTGTTTCCCTCCCTTGCTGCATAACATACTATATTATTTGTTTATAAGTTTCAGGTAAAATGTTATACGGAACACGTCAGTAAAGCGTCGTACAGAATTCGTAAGCTTTTTACTATCTACTCGACCTGTAATTGAACGTTTTCCTGACTTTTTACGTAATTAAATAACTATATTTTAAGTAATGCATTTATTTTCATCGATACTTTTCAGTTTTACCCAGATATCTGTAAATTAGAAAAATTTAAAAATCTTTGGAATAAAGCATTTAGGATCATTTGCTCAAAAGAACTTGTTACATTATTTTTAGGTCTTTAATCTATAGATTAAATTAGGTCGTATAAATCTGGGATATCCTGTATAAAGAAAAACCGTAATCGTTACCATACATTATTAAATTTCCTAAAATAGGTTATAAGAATATGAGTCTCCAGCAGACAAGTGAACTAATCTCGCAATCCAAGTGCCTATTACCAACATGCTAAATGATTTAATATGTACGTATAATGAAATAGAAATTTAAATGTTTATTTCATGTTGCCTTTTTAATTTAAATAAATTCAAATATATATAATTATATTTTTAAATACAAATTGTATAAGTGATACTTTCGACATACTTTCAGGACACGTATTTATATAGTACCACTCAGAAAACATTTATTATTTATTAAGTCACGCCTCTAGTTACACTTTGGGAAACAAATCTCCATGTACATATATTTTAAATAAAAAAAATTAAATAAATATATCATCACACTTTTTACCCATTACTGGGTGTGGCACTTTGCCGTAGCAGATCTTGATAAGTGATATATTTCTTCACGCGGAGTGCGATTACCATTACGATTACGATTGACGTGTGGTAACCGCACTTCACGCGAAGAAATATATCACTACGTTAAAGTGCCACACCCAGTAATGGGCAAAAGGCGTGATGATATATTTATATTTTTATTTTATATTTACTTTAAAAAATTCTTATTACATATTTAAATTTTTTCAGTTATGAATGACAAAAGTTAAATTTAATTTCTAACTTAAATGCAGAATTTATTTATTTATTTATGTTATTTTTGTCACGCTGTACAACAGAACCTTAATCCCAATTACAGTACAGGGTCCGCACTGACCGAGCCGCAGTGTAGTAGTTCATATAATTTTTAGCTTAAGTGCGATTCGAACTCGGTATCTCCGAATTCGAATAATGCTGTACACACCACCGTACTGGTGGACGCCTTGTGGTCAATGAAAAACTAATTTCCCACGTTAAACGTTTTTGGCCAGCTTTTTAATTTACATCCTATAATAGTTATTTACATTGCAAGACCGTTATACAGAAACTTACAGGCGAGCATAGAAAGCTAACAGGCGAGCGGACTGGCGCTCACCAGTAAATTTCAGGCAACGGTCGAGCATTATACAATGTTTTATGGGCATTTGAATCGCAATATATTTATATTTAATCAAATTAAATGCAATAGTATAACACAATAACTAAAATGTTCAATCAAGGTAGATTTTGAAAATCTGACAAATTTTGTTTATCAAAAAATATTTAAGTGTCAGACGTATCAAATACGATATGTTGTCATGATAACCAATGTCAACAACCCGTTATAGCACGGGCTAGCCCGTTAAAAGTCTCGTAACCCCTAGAGACAGAGCAAAAAAACCAGTTCTTTACTATTCAAATGCCCATAAATACATAAATACATAAATATCTCTTCACAATATTAAATATATTTCTGGAATTCAAATAAATAAATAATTATATCATCACGCCTATTACCCATTACTGGGTGTGGAACTCTGCCTAAGCAGATCTTGGTAAGTGATATATTTTTTTCGCGCGAAGTGCGGTTACCAGCCGTCAAATCACGGCCCCAAAGATATTAGTGGAGGGGGAGCCACAGGGGTAGATTTGCATTGGTGAAAATTGTTTGTCGGCTGTGGGGATCGAACCCGGGTTCTCAAGATCCACAGGCCGAATGGATACCACTGGATCACCTACCCCATATAAAGATGTAATATTACGGTGAGACCTAGCTGATTCCAACTCGATACCATAAAACATAATAAATAAAAATCACAATAACACCATTTTATCCATTCGTGGCTACAATACTTTGCTGTATCATATATCAGTACCGCAACGATATATATTTATATACCTAAAGTGCATTTACCAGCCGTCACGGCAATTATTACTGGAGGGAAAATGAGCTATATCATCTACGGAAATATTGTAGTCAATCTTATATTAAAACATTTTGACTAAATACGTACGATAGGTATCTTCGTGCAATGCGTGGGTGTACTTGTTTTATATTCCACTAATAGAGCGCGCGGCTGAAGACTCACGTTGGCGCACGTGACCTCCGACAAGCGAAGGTGAACACTTGAACATCAACTTCCTTCGCTTGTGTAGCATATAGCACGTGCGTACCTCGTAGTCGTATACCATCGTCCGCAAATATACCTGCCATGCCTTACGGGGAACATGGCCATCTGATGTTATATGCTTAGAATACACAAAAATATCTAGTTGAGTCTATCTGGCCAGTAGATAGCCAACCAGCGATGTAACTTAGACTCATAATAGACTAGATATCTTCTCTCTAATCTTGTACAGCTTTAAACATTTGTTAACTTCTTGTAGAATCATGATAAATCTACAAAATATATAAATTGTACGAAAAGATCTTATAAAAATCATTTCATAGATTTAAACAAGGT
Source organism: Pterostichus niger (assembly GCA_947425015.1). Lineage (NCBI taxonomy): Eukaryota > Metazoa > Arthropoda > Insecta > Coleoptera > Carabidae > Pterostichus > Pterostichus niger. The sequence goes on along the minus strand of OX380345.1, from coordinate 7,800,331 downwards.
TTCAGAATGTAATATACAGGATGTTTCACAACTTAGAGCAAAAAATTAAAGGGTATATTCTGTACGACGTGCTGATCATGAAACAAAACAGATTTTTTTTTAATTCGAAAAATAAAGGGTTGTTAACCTAAAACATTTTTTGTAGTACTGCACTGGATTCGCTTTCCTATTAAACACAAACAATGAAGTAGGTATCAACTACGAAAGAATAATTACACAATTCAATTATTAGCAGTTATTTATAATAGAATTTTATTTAATTAATAACTTTAACATAATCATCCACCCAGTGGCAGTGGCAACAAAAAATTTTAGACTGGGAAATATGGAAAATAGTTTTGCGATTTAAAAAAAATCTTTTTGTTTCATGATCAGCACGTCGTACAGAATATACCCTTTATTTTTTTGCTCTAAGTTGTGAAACACCCTGTATAGTAAATAGTAGATAATTACATTTAAAAAGATAAAAGAAATAAATAAAATAAATATATCATCACTTCATCACTTCATCATCATTTCTTCACGTTAAGTGCAGTTACCAACTGTCAAATCACGGCCCCAAAAGATATTAATGAAAGGAGAGGCCACATAGATAGTTTTTATGTAGTAAAATCCTGGGTTCTCAAATCCCAATCAAATAATTACAATGAAAGAGGTCACTACAGGGCCCAAATTTCAAAAGCCTAAAGTATTACAACTTTACTAATAATAGTTATTTATGTACCAAGGACATGATTTTTATGTTATGTTTGTGTATTAAGAGCGTAAAGTGATTATTTATTACTCGCGTACGGTAATTGCAGCGTGAGCAGAAGGCGAGAGCTGCAATAGTGCAATAGGAAAAAAGACACTATACGAAAACGTCAATAATCAAATATTCATAGCAATCGTAGAATAGTTATTTACGTAACCAGTTATGAAATGGTTGATATTGTTTGACGAACATAATATTATGTTATAATAAATAAATAAATATATCATCACGCCTTTTACCCATTACTGAATGTGACACTCTCCCGAAGCAGATCTTGGCAAGTGATATATTTTTTCACGTGAATTGCGGTTACCACATCATGGCCTCCAAAGATGGTAGTGGAAGGAAAGCCACAGGAGTAGTTGAAAATTGTTTGTCGGCTGTGGAAATCGAATCTGAGTTCTCAAATCCACAGGCCGACTCGATACCCCTGAGCCACCTAGTCCATTTATTTATTTTCGAGTATATACTTGACTCATCACTTTAGGCCTCAATATACGTATTTAAAACTGGTAATTCACAAAAGTTTGAAGTTTGAAAACTTGTATGTTTGTGTTTATGAATAAGATAATGACTAAAGCTGTAAATGGGAATGATTATGTCAAATATTTCCAGGTTATGACAAACGACAAGAACAGTATGTGTGTTAAGAGCTGTGAATATGGCTATATATGGATGAATTTATGAGAAATTTTGTTGAGAGATTGAAATACTAATTCAATAAACAAACAGAATAAACAAATAAAATAAATATATCATCACGCCTTTTACCCATCACTGGGTGTGGCACTCTCCCGAAGCAGATCTCGATAAGTAATATATTTCTACGCGTGAAATGCGGTCAAATCACGGCCCTCAAAGCTGTTAGTGGAGGGGGAGCCACAGGAGTAGATTTAATTTGGTGAAAATGTTTATCGGCTGTAGGGATCGAACCAGGGTTCTCAAGATCCACAGGCCGACTCGATACCACTGCCTATAACAAAGAGAATAACTTATAATAATGCTGGAATAGTATGTTCCTGATGGAATTAATTTTATAATAATTGTAAGAGCCATATCACCACCTAAAATCAAACATGCGCAATTTAACAAAACACCTAAGCATGAAGTTTCGTTTACCATCCCGTTCCCATCTTTCAATCTACAATGTACGATGATATCTCACCGTTTGGTCACACGACACGACAAAGCAAAACGACCAACTGTCAAACAGAAAGGAACAGTGAACAGTGAAGACATGGGGACATGGCTACGGGCAAAAGCAGAGCCAGTGCATGTAAACATCGCGTCTTGTGTCACGCACAGATCACGCTGATAGTCACGCTGCACGTTTACCTCAGGAAGTGCACGTTCGAATCTGAAGACTGAAGACTGAAGACGACCAGTACTCGGTGACTGGGCTTTGTCTCTCTATGGTGTTTGACATTTTTACCAGGCAAAAAATCTGATAAATTTAGAGTGTTGTTTGAACTTGTTGAAATTAAATGAAATTGCAGTACCTACAATAGTGAAAATGTGCCAAAACTTAAAAAAATACATATTTCTGAAATTAATAGAAAAATAGTCTTTTACGCACGCAAAACAATATAGCGTATTATCGAACAGCTCTTGTTTATCATCTGTTACCCATGGCAGCAGCTGTCAATATACTCGTAAGTTAGTATGTACGAGTGCGATACTTTTTTATACAACCTTACTTTTTTTACGTTGCTACTAACGACAGTCGTTTAATAGTATTACATAACTAACAATTGTATAAAGTGATTCTTTTTGGAATGAATAGAAAATTTTCTACATGAACCACAAGCGAATGTTAAATATCTATGAGTTCCATAAAAATACATACAAGTAGCGTGCGCTATTTAACTATTTTCTATATCGTGTTTACAAGGTGAATTTTGTGCAACTCTTATTAAAAACAGTGCTACAATGGACATTTTTTTATAAAATAAAATAATTACATTAAACCGTAAACCACTTCTTTACTAAAAATTAAAGATATTTAGTTTTATAACATAACAAAGATTCTTGTGAATTATTCTATTCTAATAATAAATGTCAAAATAAATAAATGTTAAATGTTTCAGTGTTACCACCTTCAAATTTTATTATTATTATTTTAAATACAAATTGTGAAATAAATAGTTATTTGTGTATTAAGAGAGTAAAGTGATTCTTTGTTACTCGAGCACGGTACTTGCAGCGCGAGCCGAAGATGAGAGCTGCAATAGTGCAAGAGGAACAAAGACACTTTACGCTCGTGATACACACATCATATTTTCTACGATTGCATCTTAAAATTATTAAAAAAACGTATACGTATAAATTCGTTCTGTCAACTATCAATACGACAAGTTCCTGGTTTTGTTTGTATCCCTGGTAACTATTGAAATAAGCGCTCATTTAATATCTTTCCGCGCGTTGTCATTTAATTTTTTTTTGGAGACGCGTAAAAATGATATTTTTCGATTGTTCCACAGAAAACGTTAATTTTACGATGACAAATGAGAGCGTAATTGTCAACTTTTGATAGCAATCGTAGAAAAAGTAAATTAATGCAATTTAAGCAAAATAGTATGAAAACCACTTATTACAATTACCAATTTTAATAACTGTACTCATATTACAATAAGGGTAATTGTGAATCTTTTTTTAATATTGATTTATTTATGTTACGCTGTGTTACGCTGTACAACAGGACCTTAATCCCAATTAGAGTACAGTGTAATTTTAAGCTTGTGTGAGATATACGCTATATATGCTATAGCTGCTCTCATGAAATGTAGACCTCGGCAATCATATACTCGTAGATACTATGGATCGGTACAGAAATAGTTATTATATTATTAAATTTATAATATGCATATAATAGATAGGTAATATTTTTACCTATACCACAAAATTAATTCAGATAGTTGAAGTATTATTGCAATATCTTCCTGTGGAAAATGCGAGGGGTAAGATAGGTAGCCAAACGCCTTAAGGCGATGAATTCTTGTTCTAGATCTAGAGGTTAAGGTTCTATACTCCAATAATTACTGTCGCTGTTTTAAATGAAGCTCAAGGCCAAAAGACAAAGGTTTGTTTTGACCTCAATGATATTATATTAAGTATAATGTTACAAACATTTTTTATCATACAGAACAAAATCTAATATAATAATAGAACAATTTAACACTCAAATTTATTTTTCAAATTTTTTTACTCCCAAGCAGAAATAACATTTCATAGAGATATACACACCGTTAACTTTTTGCCCGTATATTTGAAAAACAAAACTATCTTTTTGTTTGTTGTACTTTAAATTTTACTTATATATTTTATTTATTTTACTTATATATTTCTAAAGGAATATTTATTTTCCTAAAATATCTTTTTTGTAATGGTGGAATTCTGTGAAGTTTTGTGGCTCCATAAATCGCAACTAAAGTTATGACTTTATGAAATATTATCTACTTATCAACAATATTGATTTGAATTTGTTCATTGTTTACAGATTTATTATAAGTTTTTTGTTTATTATAAAATATGTTGAAAACTTAATCTGGACATAACATATTTATGGAAAAAGTTTTCAGAACTCATAATCAATAAAACAGGTTTTGGATTAGTTTTGTGAATTTATTTATTCCGCCATTTCGGTTATTAATCTGAACCATATATAAACTAAATGAAAGATTTAAACAACATACGTAATCCAAGACTATCCTAGTTAACTTGCATGTGCATATAGTTATTCTATCTATAGCTATAAGATAATTCGTCTGATATATAATAATTCCCTATTTAAAAAATCACTTTTGTTTATTTCATATAGGGTAAATAGGGAAGAGAACTTTTTGCAAGTGGACAAACTTTCTTTACCTTGGTGCTGGCAAATATAAACTGTCATAATTTTAATAAAATACTTCATTTAATAAATACTACTCTAAGTTTAATTATTTACAAGTAAAATTTTTACTTTCTTCACTCGAATATTTGAGGTAAAATGGCTCAAGCAATTTGACATTAGATATTTCCACCTTTCTTGTCAGTAACTCAATAAATATATCTTCACGCCTTTTACCCATTACTGGATGTTTCACTCTGCTATAGCAGATCTAGGTAAGTGATATATTTCTTCGCGTGAAGTTCAGTTACCAGCCGTCAAATCACGGCCTTCAAAGATGTTAGTGGAGGGGTAGTCACAGGGATAGATTTAAATTGGTGAAAATTGTTTGTCGGCTGTGGGATCGAACCAGGGTTCTCAAGATCCACAGGCCGACTCAATACCATTGAGCCATTAACTACTTTCTCATAAATAAAAATATGACCGATGAAACTGAAATCTCTTGTATTATTACCCTCGATATAACTACAATATCAAGTCATGTTGAGAACAACCAGCTGATTCCAGTTCCTCCTCGTCTCAGTGCGCGACACTCACAGCCTCCTGGATGGGTGTGGTGCGATGTCGCGGTCCGCGGCCATTAAACCGTGTCGCGACCGCGACAGCCAATCCGCGGGCCGCGCCAGGTGGGAGGCGCACGCCGCGCTCGCATTGGCCCGCGGTGGACGCGACATCCACGGCCGACCGACCACATATTGGTAATATCCGATAGTGTAACAAACATGATGATAGTGGGGGAAGGGAGGAAGGCGAAGGGTAATTGTCTGGCAAATGAGGTGAGACGTTAAATTGCATTTGCAAATAGATACAGACTGGTTATTGTACCTACTAAATTAGTTGGAAAGAATTTCTCTATTTAAGTTCAATTGATTTTAAAGGTAGATAAATCTAAAAAATAAATGAATATTGTTTTATTGAAGAGTATACATTGCAATAGAAGGGGGACTTCTGTTGTTTTGTTTTCATGATTATCCACGGCAGTCCAGTGGTCAGCCAAGCGACAGTATTCTAATTTTTCTCCAAATAATTCAATTTTATTTCATCAATTGTTAAGTATTTACTTAAAATAATAGTTAAATTTTATTTGATAAATATTCTCCTTAAATAAGAGTGTCACTGCAGACGACTCCCATGTCAAATCTTTCAGTATATGGAGGAGACATGGAATCGAGACTGTCTATGACATACAAGTAAGAAAATAGAGAAACAAACAAGAATATAATCAAATTTGAAATACATGACAGTCGTAGCTTAGTTGGTTTCAAGCATATGATCGGAGTTCATATTAGTTTCTCCTTGTACAAAAGTATTTATATTATTTTACATTAAAAAATATATCAAACAATAGTTAGTAATTAAATTTTAAGTCTAATCAGGAGTTTTAATCAAAATAACTCATTTGTTATTCAACATCAGTTACGTGGTTACAAAATCCATTATTATTTTTATCAAAAATTACGTGTCGACCAGTGGCACTAGATCTGTACCTACTTACTCTTCTAGAAGCATGTCCATAATTTAGCGAATTTTGAAAAAATCTTTTTGATTAGCACATCGAAAAGAATATACCTTGAAATTTTTTTACCCTTTTTTTAACACCTTGTATATTATTTGAAATCAGAAATTATATACATATTGTAATTATAAAGCGGTCTACTCATTAATAACAAAATAATATTTATTAAATAATAAAAATAAAAAACAATAATTATTTACTTGCTTAAAACAATAAATTCAATCTGATTATTGAAACATCAAATAACATTTCTTCTGATATATTGGCTCGCAAGTTTAAGAAATTTCAAAACAGAAACGGCAAGACTAAACAACTAGTGGCAGCCTACTACCCTACTGACTTGCCATGTTATCAAATATAGAATATGCAGCAATGTAATAAAAATAAAGATTTTGATAAAAATAATTCAGTTTAAAACTATAATGTTATTTTAATTGCCTGCAACTTTCAAATACAAAAGTACTGAAAAATGTTGGTTTGGCGAAACCGGTTTATTGAACCTGAAAATAATGGATTCAGTTCCGTTTCCGGTTCAAGTTGACAAATTTAGATTCTTAAAAACGATGAATTCGGAACAGTTTTTAGTTCGGGTTTAATTAAGTTTCCGGTCCCAGTTGCAAATACATTTATAGTTGATATTTTTATTTATTCAAATATCATAAATAAATATATCATACCATCACGCTTTTTACCCATTACTGTGTGTGGCACTCTGCCGAAGCAGATCTCGATAAGTGATATATTTCTTCGCGTGAAGTGCGGTTACCAGCCGTCAAATCACGGCCCTCAAAGATATTAGTGGAAGGTGAGCCACAGGAATAGATTTTGTTTGTCGACTGTGGAAATCGAAGCCGGGTTCTCAAATCCACAGGCCGACTCGATACCACTGACCCACCTACCCCATAGATATCATAACAAGTTCAAATGATAGCAATCAAAGTTACGGAATCCCACTCCTGTTAATTTAATTTACATATAGTTATTTTACTATGTTCGAATATGACGATAAAAAGAAAAATCCACCCGCTTAAATAATACCATTCAACGGTAATGTGTAAAAAGACGTGCGGTGAGGACAAATGATTACGAAGATATATCTCATCGGGGTGGGTAAAAACCATTGCATGGAGTTCATTAATATAATTGATAGGCTGGCTGTGACGCGATCAACTTTTTGACTGTTATTGTCGAGATGGTTGATGTACGAGCAGCCTTGGACGTCATATTCTCAGAGCCACGGCGATGTTAATTGCGTGAATTCCAGTTTTTCCGCTGCGGATGTGTCTCCCGACATCAGCCACAACGTTTTTCACACGCGACACAACATATCATTATTTATATGTAATATGCATGTTCCATGTATTAACTTATGCTCCAGTTATTATGTGAGCCAATAAATTAACTAATAATTGACAATGATTCCAAGTTAGTTAACGTGAAAAGGGAAATGAAATGATGATGAAATCTGTGACTTATGAAAGCTTATTTATATTCCACAATAGATCTCAAAGACGTCATGAGAATTATTCATATATTTATGTAATGTTTTTATAAGTAAATTTAAACTGGTATTCGGAAAACTGAATATCTATAATGAATCTTTTTTTACAACCACTTTTTCCATTAATATCAGTACGCGAAGTACGTCATTTTTTCATCATTACAACGCGTATTTCGCGTATGCTACCAAAATAACAAAAGAGAATCACAATTCCGTTAATTAGTTATAAAATATCTGATGTGGACACCACATGACTTCCTTGTACACGTATTAAACTATAGATATTTTTTTAATTGCACATATTTGACATTAAATCTTTTATTTTTTGTTCTAATCCATAGCAAACTTAATTTAAAAAAAAATTAAAAAATATATAATATTTAAATTTAGATATCTCGTTTATGCAAAAAGCTAATTTAAAAATTCTGAATGTGCTAGACGCAGAATTTAATTCTCTAAAACTTTTATTTGCAGCATTCCTTTCTAAAATTAAAATAATACCATTTTTTTCAAGGAAAACTGTTAGCAGCTTCATGTAATGTGCCACTTCCGGTTAGTCTATTTTAACCAAAATCTATTATGTTATTTCCATTGATATAGTAGTCTTATATACCAAATTTGGAAAGTTTTAAATTATATTTGAATATAGTTTTTCATGAAAATCTATTATAGGCTTCAAGTAAAGTACCACTTCCGGTAGTTGTATAATGACCAAAAAGGGAGGTGCACAACTAGATGTTATAACAGTCCTAAATATAAAGTTTCAATTTTCTACGGCTTACCGTTTTTGAGTTATGCGAGATACGTACGTACGTACGTACAGACGGCATGACGAAATTAGTCAAAATGGATTCAGGGAGGGCCAAAACACCTATTTCCGTTGAAATCTGAGAACCGAAAATTTTCGCGATTACAATACTTCCTTTACTTCGTACAAGGAAGTAAAAATCTATTGTCATTTAAAATTTTAAAAAATATTCATAAATGTTCGGTAGTAATGATTCTTGAATAAGAATATTTGGCAATGTACAGGAGTGAATGGAAGGATGTGAATGAACGTTTGTTGCGTGATGATGAATTTTGGTTGCGAGGGAGGAAAGAGCTCGTATGAAGGAAGTGTTAATGTGGTTGAAACGAGTATCGTGTGTCAGAATGAGAATGTTGACGTGAACTGATTTTTTATGAATCTTTTAGTGGATGTTCTGTTAATGTTTCACGGGTTCGTGCTACCCAATTTAATGGGATATAGCGTGATGTTATGTATGTATGTATAGCCTGAAAATATGATGTTATAATTTGTTGTTTATTTAGTTTTTCGTCTTAAATTTGAAAAGCACGGTCGCCAGATTTAAATCCGTGCGATTTTTTTTATGGGGCCATTTAAAATCTTATGTTTATAAAAAAGATACCAAAATTTAGAAGAACTTAAAAATCCCATATTACAAGAATGCCAGAAAATAAATAATGACAATTAAGGAATGCTCGAGAAAGCTTCTACAACAGATTAGATTATTGTTTAGCTCAAAACGGTGGACTATTTGAACATCTAATTTAACAATTTAAGAATATTTAGTTTGTTGATGTTTTTATTGAATTTAATTTAGGTTACATTAATTAATTTGTTAAATATTTAATAACAACCTACCTTAAATATGTTATCGAGTTTATTATTTTATTATTCTTAAATAATAAATCTAAAAAATATTTTGCCTTATTATTATTAAATTTGTATTTAGAAAATAAATATTTAGTACGTAAAAATGATTTTGACAATTTATTCTGACATTGACGTATAAAACGTTACGCGTTTGTTCATCTCTTGTTTTTAATTCCATGGCTATTACTATTTTCAAATTTAATTTCTGCAGTTATGAAGTAGTCAAAATGAATTTTGTTTATTGAGTCGGATGTAGAATTTTATGCTTTACAACATTTATTTGAAACATTTTTTCTTAAAATAATTAGGGAAGCAATGCTCACCGGAAAACTGATTTGCTATGTTAAACGCCTATGTTTCACTTTACATGTTACACCCGGTATATACAGGGTGAGTCTGGGAAGACGCCCCCCCCTTTAACTTTTTTATTATGAGTAATAGAAAAAAATGGTTCATATGAAAGTTTTATTATTTTAAATATACTATTTGATGGCAGATGTAGATATTTTTTATAAAGTCAGGTTTACAACATACGACTATCAACTTTTATTTTTTAAATAGCAACCTATAATTATTTTACTAAAATAAAAACCGCCATTTTTTTCTCTTTTCAACGGTGTATTAGTTTTTATTAATGTATCTGAAAAAATTCGAGAAAAATAAGAAAATTGAGAAATACTAGAAATAATTTTTATACAAATATTATAGGTGGCTATGTGAAAATAATTTGTTTTAAGTTGTTTTTGTTACTGAATTTGTTGCTTTAGTTTGTTAAGTTGTATAACACTGTTACATTTTGTTTATTTTCACATAGCCACCTATAATATTTGTATAAAAATTATTTCTAGTATTTCTCAATTTTCTTATTTTTCTCGAATTTTTTCAGATACATTAATAAAAACTAATACACCGTTGAAAAGAGAAAAAAATGGCGGTTTTTATTTTAGTAAAATAATTATAGGTTGCTATTTAAAAAATAAAAGTTGATAGTCGTATCTTGTAAACCTGACTTTATAAAAAATATATACATCTGCCATCAAATAGTATATTTAAAATAATAAAACTTTCATATGAACCATTTTTTTCTATTACTCATAATAAAAAAGTTAAAGGGGGAGGCGTCTTCCCAGACTCACCCTGTATATTGGACCAACTACTACGGTCATATGCCGATATGTGTCCTGTGTAAAAGGGCCGTCACCGGCGGGGCCCGAACCTACGACCTTACGGATTTGACTCAGGCCCTCAAGTCGAGCGACCATCACGCGGAACAAATTATTATTCATTATGTTGTTTTTAAAATTATGATTTATTATCCAACTTGAGCACGTCAACAATCAGTGGTAAAGATGAGTTCTCATCATCATTACCACCCTGATATGTTGTATAAAGAAAATGAATACTTCTGTGGTATCCCAATAATGTTTAAGAGTATAAAGAGATCCTCTGACAAAAAAGATTGAGAAAGACTGATCTAGAACAAGTGTAATTCCAATGCATTCATCAGTAAAATATTCTGTATGAAACATGCATGTCAATGTTTGTGTTTATTTGGCACCCGACTAGTGATTTAAAGGTTGGAACATAATTTAAAATGGAAAATCACTGGCAACATAACGGCTCTTTTGTTATTGTCGGTAATTTTTCCCACATAATAATAAATAAATTATCAAAAGAAAGAGCAAATAAATTTATTTTTATAAAATACTGTTTCAATTAATGAAATCACGCGGTAAACACGCAAGAGTAAAATATTTAAATTACTTTACTAAAGCAATAGTAATCAATTTTATACAGTTTCATTTCATGAATTTGAGAATTCTGAACTAAAGAATAAATTGAAAAATTTACTAAATAAATATAAGTTCGAAATTTTAATGTTTTAATAAAAAATTATATTATTTTAGTGATAGAAAAATAATGTTTTCTTCAAATTTTAGGCTTTAAGTATGGGGAATAAAATTTAAAAACTTTTTAGTGAAAAAATGTAAGTACTACATTTTCATATTATAATTTATTTCCTTAGAGATCATTTGAAATTTGAAAAAAAGATTTTTTTTTACATCTGTCAAAATAATTTATAGTATTTATCTCTGTACAATCAATCTAATATCAATATGTAAAAAAAAAACATGTATAACATATAATAAATGCAACTTTTGTTCAATTACGGCTCACCATTATTCATCTTCAAATTCATGTTAAAAGTATTGTTAGTTGTACAAATAATTATTTTAGAAATATTTTGTTGTTAATATAAAAAAATAAATATTTCATCACGCCTTTTACCCATTACTGGGTGTGGCATTAATCTCGGTAAGTGATATATTTCTTCGCGTGAAGTACGATTACCAGCCGTCTAATCACGGCCCCCAAAGATGTTAGTGGAGGGGGAGCCACAGAGGTACATTTTAAATTGGTGAAAATTGTTTGTCGCCTGTGGGAATCGAACCAGGGTGCTCAAGACCCACAGGCCGACTTGATATCACTGAGCCACCTACCCCATAACAATAATAATAATATGCATTTTAAATATTTAGAAATGAGTGCTATTCAGTGGGTTAGATTATATGTTACCATAGTAACACTAAAATGCTCCCATATACTTTACATTAGCTAAAACAGACTATTATGCAATGTACTAAATTTCACCTATTATTATGAATTAATTTTTGACAGGCCTGAATATATTACTGAATATTGTATATTCATATTATACTTCTAAACTGTTATGTCATAGTTGTCATAGCAAATTGCTATGGAAACAAAAATTTGTTTAACATCTTAATTTAACTTCGATAGCTCGGTTTTTTAATCATTTATGTCAATACGGATTACAAATTTGAGATTAGGAAAAGTATCTATAATTTAGTTGGTCGAGTCCCTAAAGAAAAAAGAAGCAGAAGACTTAAAGTTTTTACCAAAATAAAAACCAAAGCACTGGTAAAAAGTCATATTTGGTAGGTACATCAATAAGAATATCGAACATATAAGTACACCATATCGCGGGAACTGTCACTGAATCTTTAAAAATACAGAAAAATAAAGAAAAACCCCAACCAAAAACTAGCTAAAATCTCGATTCATAATTGGCTTATACACCATTTATTCAACGATACGACAATTTATTTTTATTTTTTAATACTACGAATCTTTTTACTTAATTTACATTTATAATTTTGTTGCTTATGTATCAGTTAATTATTATATATTATAAAACATTAAGTACATCAATTTTTTTTACAAAAAAAAGTCTAAATTCTTTGCCAAAATTTATGGAACATACATCTCTCGCAGAGGAATTACATTAAATTTATCACTGTTAGCAGCAATTCTAAATTACTAAACCAAACCATCATCAATAATTTCATAATGACCACAATATCCAAAGTTCGACGTACCCTTAAAAGCCACAGAAAACAAAAGGGTTACCAACATCCAATCAAACTCCAACAAAAACCCGTTCTACCAAATACTTTCATCGAATCCATAAATTACTCCTCATTTGCATATCAAAACTAGAACTAGTCGCAAAAACATCATTTCTACAAAAAGCACGCATCGACACAATCCTGCCAAGAAGAGAAGAGAGTCAGCATCAGATGGTATGCATCGCACGTGGACTTTGTCGCTAAAAACGATTTGATATGTGGCAGGAGCGGGCCTCGTTATTTATTTATTTATCCTCGAACAATGGGCGGCGCGGCTTTTTGCCTCGATGTGAGCGGATGACGGACGACTGCCCGGCGAGCCTCGGACCCAGCGAAGGATCGAAGCTTCGGCCAGGTGCTTCCGAGAAACAACAGAAAGAGTTTTTGTTGAATGGATAGAATTTTAGTAAGTGCGGATATTTGGGAGATGGTTTTTTTACGAAAATAAACAGACTGTATATAAGAAATAATGAAAACATCGTTATTAGTCAGATACATTGAGTAATCTAAATTTTAATAGCTATTTATGAAACTAGTAAGGAAATTAAGGTTATTACCTTACGCATGTGAAATTTGCAGAACGAGGCGTAGCCGAGTTATGTAAACACATAAGTAAGGTAATAACCTATTTCCTTACTAGTTTCATACAATATTTTTTCTACTTCCGTTCTAATAAATACGAAAGAGCGTTTTTGAAATTATGAAATTTTGACATATTTATGACAGTTATAAATTCAAAAAATAAAAGAATAACACATCAGAATTCGTCTACCAAGATATCTGTTGCTATATTACCTCATTATTTCACTAGTTAAATAATGCAGTTCATTACCTAACTCAAATAAGTGAAATAAAACGTCTATTTCCTAACGGAAGTAGAAAAAATATATATTCGTATTATTAGTCCTAAAGTGTTTAGCAAAAGGTTGATTCAGCTAATAAGAATGATTTATATAAAATATATCATTACGCCTTTTACTCATTACTGGGTGTGGCACTCTGCTGTAACAGATCTCGGTAAGTGATATATTTTTTCGCGTGACGTGCGGATTACCAGCCGTAAAATCGCGGCTCAAAAGATGTTAGTGGAAGGAGAGCCACAGAGGTAGACTTAATTTGGTGAAAATTGTTTGTCGGCTGTGGGGATCGAACCAGTGTTCTCAAGATCCACAGGACGACTCGATACCACTGAGCCACCTACCCCGTAGAGAGATTGCAACAGCATTGAAGTTAAATAAATATATAAATTACTTATATTTGAATGCAACAGCTTAAGAAAATTTAAAAAAGCAACAGCAATTGGGAAAGCAACTCAACTACTAGTAAGCCAGCCCTAAACTTGAATTGCATTTTAGAAAGAAGCAACAAAGTGTGGTAGAATTCCACGTTAAAAAAGTCACCCACACTGATTTAATTTGAAATTGGGGAGTCATCTAGACGTTAAACTTTTTTTGTGTATCGTGGCGTCGGTTGATTTGCATTGCACTATGTCTTTCATTTAAGATATAAGCTGGTCCGTCCAGCTCTTGCCAGAAACTGGGCGGAGTGTAGTGTATTGTCTTTATGTCTAGGGTGCATGGTTCGGCCTGGCGATTCTGTTCGGATATTGAATTATTATTATTCAATACTTAGCAGAATGTAAATAAACCAGGATTGGCTCTAGGGCCCGCCATGTATCTCTAACAGAACAGAACTAATATTTGAAAGCAACACCTCTTGTACATTTGCAGATATTTGTACAGGTAGAAAAAGTATACGTCCCGGATTCAATTAATTGCACGATTCGGCTATTGTACAAATTACAGTACAGATGTTAATTAGGCGACAAATTCAAAAGACTGATAAGATGGAATGAAATCCGAATCTCTTGAGCCACCACCCATCATCTACCACGACAAAGCTAGACTGTCAACACAATTAAAGAAATAATAAATCAAAATTAAAATAAATTCTGAAATGTCTCCTGTTTATTATTATGTAATTAAAAACTAGAAATAAAAATAATCAGCATAAAAAAGTAGGAGAAGATGTGAATAAATTATATGAGCCGAATAAATTAAAACATGTTCTTCTCCATTCATAAGTAGGCAGATAATAATTAAAAATTCAACATTGAGCATCTACCTACTTAGAATAATTATTATTAGCATTGCCTCGCCAGTTAATTCACAAAATAAATAAACATCCCAGTATTAATAAACAAGTTGTTTGGTAGATCCGCAGAACAATACCTACAGCGTTTAACACAACCAACAATTACATTAATAAAATTCAATTTATGTGGGGCTGGGCTACAATTAACGCTATCACGGCCTGATCCCAACAATGAAACAATCAGACGAAAAACAACAATGGGTGCTGCCCGCCCATTAGCACAAGTACGTGTAATGACTTTATCAACACAGTCATGATGACTCACTCAAACATTGAAATCATGATAACTGTTATCTGTTGAAATTAGTTCCACTTTTTGTAATGACTGTATTATGTTGTTTAACTCCACAACCGCTACGATAATATAGGCCGGTTGCTATATTGTTAGCTAACCGCGGATTAAAACTTATACAAATAATTTGAAGCAGAAGATAGACGTCATCAAAATTTAACAACAAATTATATTATTTAATTATATGAGCTAGAATTTCATCAGTTTCAGAAAGAAAGTATTATTGCATTTTACCACAGTATGAAGAATTAATTTCTAATGAACCGTTCTGTTTTCTATTTGGATATGTTATAGCTACAACGACTTACAAAAATTCTGTAAGCAAAAAAGAGACGTCATCAAAATATGTAAGTAGAATAATGATGTCAAAGACGCCTACGTTTATAGGATATACAAAAAAATAAATGCAATGATTGTTGCATAAATGTATAATAAATTTCCTAACATTTTTAATGCTTTAGGCATTATTTATCAAATATATAACACAAATCACAACAAAATTGACAAACGACAACGCGAAACAAAATGGGGTGAGAGTCGGATACAAATGTAAACGTTTTCAAAGCCAGTAGGTACCAAAGCATGCAGAAATTAACTTTAATTCTTTTAAATAAATTAAAATTTCTTGAAAAACATTATGTTTTAATTTTAAATCATTGTAAATATCATTAAGGTGTACTTTCATTATTATATTTTCTTTCACTTAACTACAAATATATTTATCATTCTATCAGTTCGGTGCAAGTAAGTTTTCATTTTGTACAGTTTTATATACGATTACACATTTTATTTAGATTAATTTATACAGTAACATAATCGAAATAATAAAAATTAATGTTAAAAACAATATTATATATATACAGGGTGTTTCATAACTTCAGGTACATACGTTAATGGTATATGTTATTTGATATGCTGATTACGAATCAAAAAGAATTATTTTTTAAATCGCAAAATTATTTTCCATGTTTCCCAGTCCAAAATTTTCGTTGCCACTGCCACTGGGTCGATGATTAACATATGTTAAAGTTATTAATTAAATAAAATTATATTATAAATAACTGCTAATAATTGAATTGTGTAATTATTATTTCGTAGTACGTTAGTAGGTCAATTTATTGTTTCTTTTGTGAATGATACATACATAACAGTGTAAAAGAATTGGTGATTTGTTTTAAAACGCGAACGGATTTAGTGATAGTGAATTAGTGGACATAGTGCTAGCATATGGAGAGGCGAGACAAAATGCGAAACTATTTATAGCAGAGCGTATTTATGCGGAACGTTTTCCTCAAAGACGGCATCCTAACCATCGTGTTTGTTGGAATTACACAACGCCTGCGTGACACAGGATCTATTTCAAATCATTAGTTTATGATAACCAGGAAGCTCCTGAAACTCTGGGAACGGGTTGAAAACGCTGCTAATTTTATGAGACATCATAATTCGTTCAACGAAGCTTGCAGCGTGTCTTTAATTCACCGTGCTGCATTATGTTTGGCAGAGAATGGCAACAATTTTGAGCAATTTTTGTAAAAATTATTCGAATTGTATGTGTTTTATTTATTCAATTATTTTGAATACATAATAAACTATAATTTTCGTTTCATTAAAAATAATTAAATTTTGTTTAGTTATTTTACTAATATTATGTAATTTAAATTGTTGATTACCTACTTCATTGTTTGTGTTTAATAGGAAAGCGAATCCAGTGCAGTACAACAAAAAATGTTTTAGGAAAACAACCCTTAATTTTTCGAATTTTTTAAAAATTCTTTTCGATTCGTAATCAGCATATCAAACAACATATACCATTAACGAAGTTATGAAACACCCTGTATATATATATATATATATATATATATATATATATGTATATATATTTAAAAATATTAGATTCTAAAGAACTTACTTAAAACGGAAAAGTTACAAATAACAAAATATAAACAAATATTTTTCATGTAATCATCTTATTCGTAGGTAGCTCAGTGGTATCAAGTCGGCCAGTGGATCTTGAGAACCCTGGTTCGATTCCTACAGCCGACAAACAATTTTCACCAAATTAAATCTACCCTTATGGCTCTTCCAATACTAACGCATTTGGAGGCCGTGAATTGACAGTTGGTAACCACACTTCACGCAAAGAAATATATAACTTATCGAGATCTGCTACGTCTGAGTGCCACACTCAGTAATGGGTAAAAGGCGTGATGATATTTTTATTTATATTTATTCGCAGAAATAATGAACAAATTGATTAGCAGAAATTAATAATTCTGAAAAATATAAAAATTTTAATAGCTAAAGATATACCATCATTATAAATATAAATAAATAAATATATCATCACGCCTTTTACCCATTACTGGGTGTGGCACTCTGCCTAAGCAGTTCAAATCATATCCTCCAAAAATATTAGTGGACGGGGAGCCACAGGGGTAGATTTAAATTGGTGAGAATTGTTTGTCGGCTGTGGGGATCGAACCAGAGTTCTCAGGATCCACAGGCCGACTCGATACCACTGAGCCACCGACCCCATAATCATAATTATTAACAGAAAATTTCCAATAAATATTGAAACTAAATTAGTAACGGAGGTACAATTTATTATTCTCAAAACATAATTAAAAAATACAGAAAATGAGTACTTATTTTTGTATATGTAAACTTGAAGTTATTCTTCATGTATAAGTGTCTGTTTAAATAATTTATAAATAACCGATATATCCTTATTAGAATATCCACGTATAGAAGCTACATTAAAAAGTTGACACGCAAGTGATCCAAGAGGAATCGGGGAGTGTATCCTGGCAGCAAGATCTTGTGCTACTGCTAAACCTTGCAAGAACGTACGAACGGATTCACCAGGTTTATACGTATTAGTTGCAGGAGAGTCTTTCAGAACATGTGGTACGGGATTATAAAACTGGCAAGCCCAACATCGAGCACTTGTTAAACTGAGTGCATCCTTCAAAATGATTGGATTCAAACCAAGCCTAATACCTAAATTCATCACTTCTGAAGTTCCAATCATGGTACAAGCAAGCAGCAACATACCACAAATACGTGCTGCTTGACCATCACTTACATCTTGCCCAATATACACAACATTTTTCTTATTTGTGTCACCCATCTGTTGTAAAAAAGGATCTGCTCTCTCCAGGAATTTTTTCTCTCCCCCAACAAGAAATATAATATTTTCATCAGTACTATATGTACTACCAGATATAGGAGCAGATAAAAAGTCTATTTTATGATCACGTAATACGTCTTCTAGTCGGATAGCATTCACGGGACCTACACTGGACAAATCAACAAGCAACGAACCAGGTTTCGCACCATTCATGAGACCTTTTGGGCCATCACATGCTCGAGCTATTGCCGTATAACTAGGTAATAATGTGAAGATGATATCATTTCGTGCAGCAACATCTGCGGCTGATGCAGCTATTTCAGCTCCTTTCCTTTTCATTTCAGCTGTTCTGGCGCTTTTTTTGTCGTATGCAATAACATTTGTTCCTTTATTGATCAGTTTTTCCACCATCCTTGAACCCATAGCTCCCAAACCAATGAATCCAACCGTCTTTTTATCAGAGAATTCTCGACATGAGAGACGTTTGCAAGTTACACGACTTAATTTTCGTAGCATTATTAAATATATTAATGAGAAATAGACAATAATTTTGACACCTGCCAAAAATTGTGACACTTTTCTGTATCTTGGCAACTCTTAATAAACTAATTTCAAATATCACTAGAGCTTAAAATTATTATTTTGTTGAAAGATAATTTTCAAATTTACGTACATTGGCGTAGCTATGGGGGAGGGTGTTTACGAGTCTAAATGTTTAGTCGAAATTAGTGTTTATAAAATTTTGTGAGACTTAGCCAAGTGTTTATTTAATATTTTTTTATTAAACCTAGTTTCACCAAGTGTTGGAAGACAATTAATTTTGTCTTTGTTGTTATTTAAATTGCTATTGCGTAGCTTTTCCTTTTTTCGGTAGATGGCATGGCCTGTTCCACAGAACTTCTTATGTCATCTTACCGTTTGTTAGAAATCTTATTCTCTGCTGGCACAGTTCTTCGCCATCAGCTTCTTCACGTGAACTTTGTTCTAGGTGAAGAAGTGAGTTATACCATACTGATGAGCTCTAATAAGAGCGAAACGCGTCTATGGTTACTAACTGTGCTGGCAGGGGCGCCGAGAGAAAAAGCGGGCCCCGGGAAAAAAAATTCGGGCCTCCTTTAACTTTGAATATTTATTAATTAAATATAAGATACCAAAAAAAATATATTTATAAATATATGTATGACAACAATAAGAATTATTAATATCTAAATAAAGTTATAACAATATAAATAAAATTAAATAAAAAATTCTGAGTTAATTGGTGCAGCGATGTGTATTGTATACTCACTGTATGACTATCTAATATCTAGTTGCATATTCGATAATTGCAGGGGATACCAAAACAGCACTACGCACAAATGTATAGAGCCTTTGCCTATGTGTATTGTATACAATGTAGTAATATAACAAACAAAAATGCAACAATGTAATAATGTACTTTTGAATAGTGTATAAATTTATTTAAAATTTGCAACTGGGGCTCTTGATCAAGCATTTCGTCATTTAGTACTTTATGCAATGTAATAAATTGTTGGAAACGTGTATCAGACGTTTCGTTATACACGTTTTAGTAAAGAATATAAAAAATTGGTGAAATAGTAGAAAATTAAAAGCAATTTATAAAATAGCATCACATCCGGGCCCTTTGAATTCCACGGGCCCTGGGTATTTTACCCCACCTACCCTCCCCTCTCGTCGGGCCTGTGTGCTGGCCAGCCTCTGACGATGCCCTCATAAGGTGACTTGGAGGCTGAATTTTGTGAGACTAAGCCAAGTGTTTATTTAATATTTTTTATTAAATTAAAATTATTTAAAACACAATGTGGGAACTTATTTATTTTTAGCAAATTAGATTGTCACCTTCTTTTTCAAAGATATATAGAAACGTAAATTCAACATTAGCAGATTATTTTGCAACCCTCTAAAAAAAGGTCAGCAACTTTTTCTGAGACTAGAAAGTAAGTAGCCACTGTATTTAAGTTTTAATTTTAATTCACGTGTAAACAAATTATCATTAAAACAAGTAGTACAAATAATTTTTATACACACTCTTTTGAGTTCGTAAAGAGTAAAAACATTTATGAAATTAACGTTTTTATTCGACTGTGTACAAAGTGATGTTTTTTTATTATAATGATAGCAATTTTGCTCTTATCAACAAATCCAAAATAAATAGATGAATTTATTAATGAATAAATCGATCAATAATCGTTGAGTATTACACTCACACATCAATTTATTATTGTTAAAAGTAGAGCTACCATCAATTAAAAAGTTATACTTTTTAGATTTTAGATTCTTCTTTTAGAAGGGATTGAGTACCGGAATCACATCATTTCGTAAAAAATAAAAATTTGAGAACATGAAAATCATATAATACACAGATTAGAAGAAACGTCAAATATAGCTTTAAATGTCAAATACTATAGAGTTGACAATAGAAAATAGAGTATGTTTTATTTCATCTATGTATTTTCTACACATGCCGACTTATCGTTAAGTGCAATAAAGCCATACAATTTGTACGAAATGTTAATATTTTCAATGAAGTATATGTTTGCTGTAGTTGCTAGATGATGGTTACTTTATCGTCCATAATAGTTATTTGTGTACCTAGAGCAGAAAGTAGTCTATTGCTGCTCGACGTGCACACAATATTTTTAAACGTTTGAAAAAGAATTTAACTTATTTTTAAACAAGCGGAAATGTTACTTTCCCCTTTAGAGATAAACGGAACTGTTATCTCACAACCACAATAAAGTAACAAATTCCACACGCTTAAGTAGGTGCGAAAATTAACAATATCCAGTATCAGAAAAGTAATAAGACACTTGTGCGTTGTTATAAGATTACAGGTAGGTGGCTCAGTGGTATCGATTTGGCTTGTGACTTTTGAGAACCCTGGTTCGATCCCCACAGCCGACAAACAATTTTTACCTATTTAAATCTACCCCAGTGGCCTCTCCTCCACTAACATCTTTGGAGGCCGTGATTTGACGGCTGGTAACCGCATTTCACGCGAAGAAATATATCACTTACCGAGATCTGCTCGGGCAGAGTGCCACACCCAGTAGTGGGTAAAAAGCGTGATGATATATTTATTTATTTTTTAAATCTACCCCTGTGGCTTCCCCTCCACTAATATCTTTGGAGGCAGTGAGTTGACGGCTGGTAACCACACTTCACGCGTAGAAATTTATCACTTACCGAGATCTGGTACGACAGAGTGCCACACCCAGTAATGGGTAAAAGGCGTGATGATATATTTATTTAAGATTAGGTGTACGATTCATCTTAATATTATGCATTATTAATAAATCACCAAAGTTGCACAATTAATCAATTAAATGGTCCTAAATACATGAAAATATGTTTAGAAGTAAAGTTACCTCAAAGTGAAGCCAGTACGACAGGAACATTCACCGCAAGACAGTCTCTATCTAAGAGTCCCTTTACTCTGCTCCATACAGTCTCCAACAAACATGAATAAGTCATACTCGAAACCAACCATTTACATAAAGAAATATACATAATTACATATGAATTACATGTGTCGAGCACGAGCTCACAGCGTGCCAAACCGCTCTCGAGCCGAACTAACCCGTCCCCTGTAAACGTAGTGAGTCGCGGAGACAAATGGTGCGCCAGGGCACCCTATTGAGAATTTTAAATAAATTGATGTTCATTTATTCGTGTGACGGGCTAAAGTGTTTGATATTATAACGAAGGTGACTTGATTTCGAGTTTTGGTTTGTTTTTTCGGACACGTGCGGCTAGTTGTAAATCGTATGGTGATTTTAATGGGTTCAGTCGGACGGTAGACGGTGATGATAAAATATTGATCGTGATTTATTTGTCTCCTAATTCGACAAATGTTATACTTTCTTCAAATAAAGATTACGTTTCGAATAATAGTAATCATTACATACATACATACATACTATCTATCCCAAATAAATAAAATCATTTTACAATTGTGTTTTATTTGTTACGTTTTTTAAGGTTTAATTGACATTTTAATTAATTTATTAGTTTTATATTATAATTATTGTTTTTGTATTTTAAGGTGCTGAGGAGCTAACATTTTAGCTCGAAACGTTCACAAATATTTTTTACTTCCTTGTACGAAGTAAAGGAAGTATTGTAATCGCGAAAATTTTCGGTTCTCAGATTTCAACGGAAATGCACATTTTGACCATCCCTGAATCCATTTTGATTAATTTCGTCGTGACGTCTGTAAGTACGTATGTATCTCGCATAACTCAAAAACGGTAAGCCGTAGAAAGTTGAAATTTTGTATTTAGGACTGTAATAACATCTAGTTTGCACCCCTTTTTTTGTTCATTATATAACTTCCGAAAGTGGTACTTTACTTGAAACCTATAATAGATTTTAATAAAAAACTATATTAAAATATAATTCAAAACTTTTCAAATTTGGTACATAAAACTATATTAATGGAAATAACATAACAGATTTTGGTTAAAATGGACTAACCGGAAGTGATACAAGAATTTTTCTTGAAAAAAATGTTATTATTATGTTTTTAGAAATAAATGCTGCAAATAAAAGTTTTAGAGAATTAAATTCTGTGTCTAGCACATAAAGAATTATTAAATTAGCCTTTTGTATAAGCGAGATATCTAAATTTAAAAATTATATATTTCTTGTTTTTTGTAATTAAGTTTGCTATGGATTAGAACAAAAAATAAGAAAAAAATATGAAATTTAAGGTCAATGTCAAATTATGTCAAATATGTGCAACAAAAATGTAGGTATTGTATAATCAGATTTTTTCCTATTAATTTTATAACAAAAATGGCAAGTTAAAAATGTTTATATTTAAAAATAATTATGTGTGCTTTAGTTTTTGTGATGTATTTTTGTTCTGATTAGTATGATATACAATTTTGAGTCTGTCAAATCTGATTTTCTTGAAAAGGCTATTATTTTCCATGAAATAAATAAATCTATAAAAATAAAATAAGAAGTAATTACCGGAATTTATTTATCAAGAATTGAGAATTCATGAAAATGTTATTGATTGAACAAATTTAGCACATAAAAGAAATATTAAAAATATAAAATATAAAGAAACAGTAGTAATATTTCTGAAAATCTGGAATATGGCTTCAAAAACCTTTACAACAACTAAAAATCACTTCTAAAGTTGTTATTGAAATTATTTATTTATTGAAGCACAAATACCGACAATTTCAAAATTTAATTAACACTACTCATTCTTTGCACTTATTTAATCAACACAACAGAAAATAAAGTGAATAATCATAATAAAGAGGAAAATTATCATAAATGTTTACCCTTTAATTTGAAATGTAGACAAATGGTCACTGCCTCATCAATTATTCATCATCCACACTTAAACACAATACCACGATGTCCACAGCAATACTCCGCATCCAATCTTCATAATCAAAACAACAATTATTAAAACAGTTCCCACGTATCTCAACGACTATAAAAATATTTATTAAGAACTGACAATTCCGTTACTGGTGACCAGTAAGCAGTAACAGATTCTGTTACATGCGGGCGTTCGATCTGATGAGCATAGAAAACAGAATCAATCAAATCTTTTATGTGTACATCAAGTACGTGGACTAATTGGGAGACGCTCATTTTTTTGATAACGATCGTAAAGAATATGGACGTGATGATTCAATAAGGGAAAGGATATTACTTCATCGTGTAAGTACGGAAAATTATAAAGACGTACGGGCAGTCAAATACGACAATTGACACATTATTATCTACAATGATATACGAGTATAGAATATCTCATGAAGACTAATAACAAATGTACAAGAGCTGTGGCATTCAAATATGAGTAATTTATATATTTATTTAACTTCAATGCAGTTGCAGATCTCTGTAGGGGGTAGGTGGCTCAGTGGTATCGAGTCGGTCTGTGGATCTTGAGAACCCTGGTTCAATCCCCACAGCCAACAAACAATTTTCACCAAATTAAATCTACCCCTGTGGCTCTCCCTCCACTAACATCTTTGAGTGCCGTGATTTGACGGCCGGTAACTGAGCTTCACGCGAAGAAATATATCATTTAGCGAGATCTGCTTAGGCAGAATGCCACACCCAGTAGTGGGTAAAAGGCGTGATGATATATTTATTTATTTATTTACTATTAACATCGGAAATTTACAATTTTATGCTGCTGAGTCTAATAAGACTTCCCAAGCCACAATTTTTTGAGAGCTTTAATTTATTTATGAAATAAAAGTAAAGATTATTAAACTTATATTACAACTGGTAAAATATGGCTCATTATTGAACTGTTTTCGGTTATAAGTTTAAAAATTCAAAATCTGATGTGGACACCACATAACTTCCTTGTACAAGTATTAAACTATAGATATTTTTTAATTGCACATATTTGACATTAAATCTTTTATTTTTTTTATTTTGTTGTTCTAATCCACAGCAAACTTAATTTAAAAAAAAAACAAAAAATATATATTTAAATTTAGATATCTCGTTTATGCAAATGGCAAATTTATAAATTCTTAATGTGCTAGACGCATCTATTATGTTATTTCCATTGATATAGTAGTCTTATATATCAAATTTGGAAAGTTTTAAATTATATTTGAATATAGTTTTTTATGAGAATCTATTATAGGCTTCAAGTAAAGTACCACTTCCGGAAGTTATATAATAACCAAAAAGGGAGGAGCACAACTAGATGTTATAACAGTCCTAAATATAAAATTTAAATTTTCTATGGCTTACCGTTTTTGAGTTATGCGAGATACAGACGTCACGACGAAATTAGTCGAAATGAATTCAGAGATGGTCAAAATGCGTATTTCCACTGAAATCTGACAACCGAAAATTTTCGCGATTACAATACTTCCTTTACTTCGTACAATGCATATTTAAAATATTGTACAAGGCAAATTTTTATAAAAACTATAACTGGTGGTTCGAGCTCGTTCTAAGTTGGTTTTAACTGAAACTTATAAACGAAAATATTGACGTGACAACATTGCAAATAATTCTGCTTGGTTACAAACAAATTAAAATCATTCAACATTAGCTGTCAACACTTACGCGAATAAAACTAAACTATAATAAAGATTTAATTAACTCTAATGTGGTGTAAACTAATAAAATAGATATTTGTGTATTAAGAGCGTAAATTGATTCTTTGTTACTCGAGCATGATAATTGCAGCGCGAGCCGAAGGCGAAAGCTACAACAATGCAAGAGGAACCATTTTTTCTATGATTGCACTTTAAATTATTAAAAAAATATCTGATGTGGACACCACATGACTTCCTTGTACACGTATTAAACTATAGATATTTTTTTAATTGCACATATTTGACATTAAATCTTTTATTTTTTGTTCTAATCCATAGCAAACTTAATTTTTTTAAAAATCTAAAAATATATAATATTTAAATTTAGATATCTCGTTTATGCAAAAAGCTAATTTAAAAATTCTTAATGTGCTAGACGCAGAATTTAATTCTCTAAAACTTTTATTTGCA
Organism: Pterostichus niger; assembly: GCA_947425015.1. NCBI lineage: Eukaryota > Metazoa > Arthropoda > Insecta > Coleoptera > Carabidae > Pterostichus > Pterostichus niger. The sequence continues at coordinate 7,774,475 of OX380345.1, read as the reverse complement.
GCATTAATTTCTAAAATTAAAATAATACCATTTTTTTCAAGGAAAACTGTTAGCAGCTTCATGTAATGTGCCACTTCCGGTTAGTCTATTTTAACCAAAATCTATTATGTTATTTCCATTGATATAGTAGTCTTATATACCAAATTTGGAAAGTTTTAAATTATATTTGAATATAGTTTTTCATGAAAATCTATTATAGGCTTCAAGTAAAGTACCACTTCCGGTAGTTGTATAATGACCAAAAAGGGAGGTGCACAACTAGATGTTATAACAGTCCTAAATATAAAGTTTCAATTTTCTACGGCTTATCGTTTTTGAGTTATGCGAGATACGTACGTACAGACGGCATGACGAAATTAGTCAAAATGGATTCAGGGAGGGCCAAAACACCTATTTCCGTTGAAATCTGAGAACCGAAAATTTTCGCGATTACAATACTTCCTTTACTTCGTACAAGGAAGTAAAAAACGTATATATACTGAAAATAAATTTGTTTTGTTTGTATCCCTGATAACTGATACGGTTGTGTTTGGATGATTTTCTAATTTCTTGTGATATTTTATACCCCAGTTCTTAATTTTTTACTCTACTGTAGATATTTTTAGATCCATATCTATTTCAAATATTATTTACTAATTATACAGAGTGTTATACAACTTACGGCATTTATTTTACCCCATATAATACTCAACATACTGATTATGAAAGAAAAGGATTTATTTTAAATTCTAAAAATAATGGCATTGATTTGAAAGTTATCTCTAATATATTAAATTATAATTATAGCACTACTAATAGGCATTTATTTGATGTTGTATAATAAATATATGCACACATTTTTTATAATTATAATTTAATTATTAATGTATTAGTAATAACTCTGAAACCAGTGCCAATAAAAATGTTTCCTTCATGTCAAGTGCAATTAATTTTGCGATTTCTGTTGAGTATGTTGAGTATTATATGGGGTTAAAATAAGTGCCATAAGTTATGAAATACCCTGTATACATTAGTAAAGTATAATTTTACACTATTTAGAATGAAGTACAAAATCTAATAAATTATTCACTGACACGCCATAACTCCAAAAGTTTGACATTTATTAGATTTATTTAAGTTAAAAATAGTCATTTTCTCAGTTTTATTTTCACAATTAATATTTTTAGTTTATTTATTCAGACAAACAATTTTGTTAATTTCATTTCTTCATTTAGTTAACTGCATAAACCTAGCATAACTCTCAATTTCAAATGAAACAAATTAGTCTAAAATTCTCAAAGTAATAAAATCGGCAGCACAACTCTTGATTGCATAAGTGTGAGTGTGATGTTTGCTCAGTGCAGGTTTAATTGGCGGGCGCGACTTACTAAACACTACTAATACTGGATGTTTGCGCAATCACGCTCCGCCGCCACGTGGCATGCTGTTTGCTCGTTCACGCTTCACTGCTGATGTGATGTGACGGCCACGTGCTCCGCCACACCCCCAAACTGGGGTTGTGACATGCAGTTATAACATAAGAGGAATTGTCCCAACAGATTCTTTGTACTTTTAGGGATTTTTATTGTGGAGGAAGTATTATAAAGGTCGAGCTGTGGGAAACCGGAATAAGTCGAAATAATACTCTGAAATGAATTTTTGTAATAATGCCAGTAACATTGACAAGTATTGTATTATTCCGTGACAATGATTATAGTATGATAGAAATTCAAAAACCCAAGTAACGTAATAAAAATAAATATATCGCCATGCCTTTTACCCATTACTGGGTGTGGTACTCTGCCGTAGAAGACAATATGTTATTTTCCAGACTAGGCATGCAAAGTGAAGCTTTCCTGAGTCTTAAAGGTTAGGCAAATGTTTATTTTCCTGTCAGTTTCAGGTAATAGTATATTACATAATAAGTCAGGAAAGTGATGCTTTACTTGACGAAGCGGTTGTTTGAAGTACGAGGCCGTCAGGCCGAGTATTTTAATTCGCTGAGTCAAGTAAAACACTTTCGTGACGTATTATGTATACTATTTTTTTCTGAAATCGTTCATATTTATATTTTATCAATATAATTAATAATAAATATTTCAAAATGTTTAATTTTTTGGTAAGAATCATATTGGCAGCAAATTACATATCCAAGGTGATCACAAAAGTTGTTGAAAACAATATCTTATGTGAAAAATCTATTGAACATATTTGTGTCAAAAGTAATATTGTTGACAGAGAAGATTTCTTTATAATGTTGGAAAATATAGATGAAAATGAGTATGAGGCCCGACAAATTTAATGTAAACATACATATATCCGGAAATGAGTAGCTTCAGACCCTTAAAATAAAATCATAGTATGTCGTAACAATGAAAAATAGTCGAAGACAGGCAATAATAAATGTTCAAAATGTTGTCCTTGAACTTGTAAACAACTTTACAATCGCCGTTTCATATATAAAATAAATAAATATATCATCACGCCCTTACCCATTACTAGGTGTAGCATTCTGCCGTAGAAGATCTCGGTAAATGATATATTTCTTTGTGTGAAGTGCGGTTAACAGCCGTCACATCAAGACCCGCAAAGATGTTAGTGATGAGGGAGCCACAGGAGTAGTTTTGATGTGGTGAAAATTATTTGTCGGCTGTGAGAATTGCACTCATCTATAATTTTTTGACATACATAGTTCATCAACGTTACTGACTGGTATTGAATAAACTAAACTCTTCAGATGACCCCAAAAGTAAAAATCCTGAGGTTATATTATGATAAAATATTAAAATTGCTATAGCTCTAAAATTACTCATTTTTTGATATATGTTTATATTATTTTTTTCATCGTTTTAACATGATTACTCACCCTTACATTTTTTATCACTATATTTTGAACATCCTGTATACAAACACTAGACAAAATAAAAGATAAAATAGTGAACTTTCATTTTCATCCCTTTTAAAGTTTTCGTGGTATTTAAAAACAGTGTTTCTTGTCTCGGACCTTTTATGAAAGGTGCTTAATTCATAAAAAAGTTTTAGCTAATCATGAATTTTGTATTAGTCAAATTAAGGTCAACTATATTCTCAAAAAAGTTTAAATAAACTCCAATATAATTTTGTTATCATTTGATTTACAGAAAGTGATTTAGATAAACTTTTAAAAGCAGAACTAGATTAAGATTAGCTAAGCCCACATTCAGGATTTGCTAAAACTTTTGTAAAATTGGGCTGTAAAACCGTACTTTATATGCCACTGAAATTTTACTTTAACAATAGGGTTTTGTCAATATAAAACTGTGCTTATTGTGTAACAAGTCTAAGTCAGCACAATTAAGACATACATATTAAGTAACTTCAATAACTGGGGCATGGAGTGACATTTAACATCTAAATATCATATTAAAGTGTAATACTTATTTTTCTGACTTAATATTGTTCCAATATACATATTTAGGGAGTAAATATTATAATGAAAGGATAGTTAGTGAGAGGGCTGACCGATGGGGCAGCAGAAAAGAGTGTAATAGAGTAGAGTCAATACATCAAGAGTGTATCGAGTAGTACTGTGTTATAACGTATGTAACAACCTATTTATTTAAATATATTTATATTTTTATACTTTAATACTTGCGTCCTTTATTCTGACAAGAATCCGTATATTATTTGCTAACTCTCGTCGTAACGAGGAGGGTTAAAATTGGTTAAATATTAAAATATTTATCTTTATGATTCATTGCAAATAGGTTAAAAAACTGAATCTCTATAATACCAATGACGCATCTAACCTATGAATGTAGAAAATAATGTAACTATCCACCAATTCCTTAAATAAAGAGTTCCTCCATTCTCCAAGAATAAGCAAGTAAACACAGGCTGCCATGTGCACGATTGTCCTCCAGTCGTTGATGACACTTCACACATCTTGTGCCCCTCGGCATTTGACTTGCAGATGAGCGGCGGTGGAGGCTGTGGAGGCGGCAGACTGCCACCCCCGATGATATTTTCCACCTCATTGAGCGCGGCACGCTGTGATGGATCTCCGTCGCCGCCTGTCGATACTTCACGAGCGATGCGTGGACAACAACGACTCAAGGATGTGGAGCTTTTTATGTTTGTAAGGACAAAATGAAGCGTGAATTTGTCCAGGCTAGAATGGCGGATGGATGAGTGGACTTGTATTAGTTGGATTTAGTCAAGATGGATATTTGTTATTGATGACCCTGGATTTGAAAATTCTATAAGTTTTTCATACTATTATAAAATTTAAACATCTTTGGAACAAGCTTTTGGAACTCATATTTCATTATTAGGTATATACAAATAAATGTAGCGTCGATAAAAAAAATGCTTCAAACTTTAAATAGGTATTATTTTTTTCATCGTAATATAAACAGTACCAAAAGGAGGATTGTTAATGGTTGTTATGCAAATTAAAAATGTTATTGTAGCACCAGCTTTGATAATGTGACTAAACATATTTTATTTATTTATTAAAACGTATTTATTGTTTTGATATATTTACATTAGAAGTAATTTTATCAGTGAGTAATTTTCAAATTTTACTTTTATCAGAAATATATCCACTAATTTTTTTTCCTTGCAACATTTAATCAATGTCATATATTAATTTATATTGTTGTTTCGGTTTTGTTGGAAGTAATTTTAAAGTAGTTCTTGGAGCAGTCTTTTCAATATCTTTTGATAATTTGTTATTCATAATACACAATAAGTAGGTACAAATGTACAATGCGAATCTATTTCCACGTACACTTGTCAAAAATTTTCACGTAACTAATAAATAACTTTCAATTCTTATTGAATTCATAGACTACGTGTTTCATTACATTCCTATAAATTAACGTTATTTCCACCTTATATTTAAACATTTTATGAGAATTTATAAGAATTTAGTAAATACATAATTATAACCCTGTAAAATTTTACAATGCTTATAAAAAAAAATCTAATATAAACTAATTAAAAATTATTACTTGCAGCAACTGCAATATTTTGTCTATTTTCTTAAACTGCGAGAAAATCGCTTTCTAAGTGTTCGTCGAGTATTATTCCATTATTTCAAATTATTTGTAGAATTCAGGAATCTGATGACACTGAGTCGTTGTTTTTTCATCACAACGAACATATCATCATGACAACGTCTAACTATAAATTGTTCTACCGTCAACAACCTTTTTATTATAAAACTAATAAAGTGTAGTATGTTATGCATCAAGGGATAATCGCGCCTTCCCGTGAAACATATTATACTTTTCGTAACAAGTGCTCAAAAATTACTGTCTTATCGGGACAAATGTCAAATATGAGTTGCGTAACTAGTTACCTAGGAAAAGCCGCAAACAGCTAATAATCGTAGTCTCTAGGGAGAGAAACATGTCCCTAGGGAGAGAAACATGCTACCTAGGGGAGAAAAGCAGTGTTTCTCTCTCTAAAATTAGGGAATAAGAACGTGTTTCTTGTGCATGTGTTACGAAAAATTTATAACAAAACGCTGTGAAAATGGAAATAAAACTTTGTACGCGGCACGCTTGCAATTAATTCTTTATTGAACTGGATTATTGTGGCTCGCTTCTTCGTCGCTCGCCCGACAAGCTGTCCAGCGCGCCCGTAAAAATTAATTTACTACGCTGGCTACGTAAATAACTATTGTAGTATATTGAAAAACTGGTATTACAATGACCCTAATTGTCATACGAATACAATTTGCGTAAATTTACCGCAGGCATTGTAATAATTGTCTTTCATATTATTTTTCCTATAACGTATTCATTTACATTTTATTTAAAAATTATATTTGAAAAGAAATACAAATTTTCAAAGTTGGTAACACTGACAGATGAAAATATACTTGAAATTTAAATTACTTTGACATTTATAAGTTAGGTTAGAGTTTTATAATTTTGTCAATTTCATTCTAAAAATTAATATTTTTAAATTTCAGTTAAATTAAAAGTGTTTTATTGTTTGATGTTTTTATTTTATCATAAAAAGTATATTCTAATGATAATTATATAAGTAATGACAGTTAAAATGATGTGTCTATTTGACAGTACGACAACTTCAAAAATAAAAAAGTTTCCAAAAACAGTGTCACAAACCTCGCTTTGTATATACGTTATAGGAAAACAATTTTTTGTAATGATTTACATTACATCTACTTGCATAAAAATAAAATTAATTATAGTAGATTTTATTTCTAAGAATAAAGAACGTAGACACTTGATGTAGTTTCACAAAGTGTCTACGTTCTTTATTCTTATTCATAATGTTTCACCAAGTGCCAACGGCTCATACTTTTGATATTAAGATTTTATTTCGTGTGTGGGGCTGCCTCACTCGGCTTCACATCGTGCCTTATATCTCCCCACTCACTCAGAAAATACCACTTTTAACCCTTCAATCATAAATAATTATTATACACTGTTATATCATAATTTAACAATTATACACGAATTTCTTTGAAATAAACGTGTATAATTTCCAAATTATGATATGACCGGGTATAAATAACTATTATGCTTTAAGCACGATTATAACATAGAACATTATGCTTGATACAATAACATGTATCGATTGTGAGTGTATGTCTTCATTTTGACAATTTGGTTAGACAATCAAAATTAAAATCAAGTATGTCGTATACAATCACACCGAACGGACTTTAAAATAAAAACTAATTTGTTCTTATTTTTCAATTACTCCATGTCTCGCCTAGTATGGGTATAATTTATAAATATTTGGTTATAATACGTATCAGCCCCTAAATCATTAAAAACACACATCACATCAGTTACAATCAAATAACCACGGTTGCCATTTACACAGCTCCGTACAAAACAGATAACACAACTAACTGCCGTTCGTTGACAAATGTAGCGACAGTTCATTCAGCCACCCTCAGCTCTCTACGATCCCTAGCACACAGGACCGGTCAGTGAATAAATTAACAAAACACTGTCGCCACCGTCACCGCGATAAATCACTGCGAGCGTCACGACGTCACAGCATCTTCTCACGCCCGGTAATGACTGCGACACGTGACGTCACGACACGCGACCGACGAATGTTTTGTACGCGGAACTAATCGCTTTGGGAGGAGGAAGTTTTTAATAGCGAGATTTATTAATGGTGTACTGCTTGATGAAAGATAGGTGTTTTATTTACTATACTACATAACAAGACATTTAATCACAATTGCGCTACAGCAGATCTACAGTTTATGCAGTTATATCGGATTATAATTATGACGTCATATATTCGAATCATCAGAATACAAATAAAATCATTATTATCTTGAGAGTTGAATTGCTAATTAGGCGATTGTGATCTTTAAGCTATTCAATAGTTTAAATTTTATATTCTTTTATTTATATTGTTGAGTTGAAAACCAAGTAGCTACATAATTGGAAAAAAAAATACATGAGTTTATAACTTTAAATGGGATTTTAGTTAAAATACGTTTTTGCGCAGTTATTTTTTATTCATAAAAACTAAATTTGTTGGGGGCCAGATTTGACGGCTGGTTACCGCACTTCACGCGCATAAGGTTATCTCTTATCGAGATCTGCTACGGCAGATTTCCGCAGCCAATGATAAGTAAAAGACGTGATGATATATTTATTTTATTTTATTTTAAGAATCATTCCATAACTGTTTTTACCTATTTTGCGTTTATGACAGAAATTTAACTATTTTTCTAATTGTAATTTTTTATTAATTCTAATGTTTTATATAAAATTATTTATTTATCTTAATTAAACAACACATCAACTTTGATCTAAATTTCGAATATAAAATAGTTATTTGTGTATTAAGAGCGTAAAGTGAGACTTTGTTTACTCGAACATCGAGCCTTCGGCTCGCGCTTCAATAGTGTAAGAGGAACAAAGACACTTTACTTTCGTAACTCACACATAACTTTTTCTACGATTGCATCTTAAAATTATTTAAAAACGTATACGTACTGAAAATAAATTTGTTCTGTCAATTGTCAATATGACAAGTTTCTGTTTTGTTTGTATCTCTGGTAACTATTGAAATAAGAGCACATTCAATATCTTTTTTCTACGATTGCTATGAAAAGTTGACAATTACGCTTCCAATGGCAACGCGCGAAAAAGATATTAAATGCGCGCTTATTTCAATAGTTACCAGGGATACAAACAAAACAGAAACTTGTCACATTGACAGTTGACAGAACGAATTTATTGTCAGTACCTATACGTTTTCTAATAATTTAAGAAGCAATCGTAGAAAAAATTATGTGTATATCACGACCATAAAGTGTCTTTGTTTCTCTTACACTATTGCAGCTCTCGCCTTCGGCTTGCGCTGCAATTACCGTGTTCAGGTAACAAAGAATCACTTTACGCTCTTAATACACAAATAACTATTGTGTATATGCACTTTTTAATATTTCATAATTGTATATATCAACTTACGTTATTTGAGGTAAGTCTTTTAAACTTTGTACTTAAATCCTTCTTATTTGACGAATATGGATCTGTGTTATTTATAATAGATATTTACTTTTTACACTGCTCTCAAAGTGTATGAAAGTATTCTCTTAAAGAACTCATGGTTTCACATAAATAATCTCAAAGACATTGACGAACAATCTGTTAACACCTTTACAATTCAACATAAATAGTGAAAAATAATGCTTTGTAATGCATTGTTTGCCCTCCAATCAAGTGATTGACGCCATCTTTGATGACGTAGGTGCACGAACCTTATACTGAAAATAATCACTGTCGGTGCAGTGAATCAATTACTTAAAAAAAGGTACGTGTAAAGTTAAATTTTATATTTCTGCTCATATAAAAATTATTGCTGATGGTATATGGCATCAATAAGAAATATTTAGTAATTATTTTAACATATATTTCAAACTTAACTTTTTATTGTAATGCACCTATTTACGCTAATTATTTTAATGGTTGTTATCACTTTAAAAAAACCCATATCTATTTATAAGCAGTAAAAAATGCAACATAAAATAAAAATATCCTAAGTGTCAGTAAGATAAGATATTTGTGTTGAAGTAAAACATATATTCATCCTGAACATGTCACATACTGTTAAAAGCACCGGTCCTCGTGGTGTATATGGTAGAATATGGCGCGATTTATAAACAAATGAATCAAAGACGCAATTTGTGTAACTGCGGTGGGTCCCGAGTTTAACACCTTGTATCCGCGGGACACCGGCGCTGCGCTAAAAAGAAGAGCATCGGGATTAACGTCGCCTGTCATTTGTCACACACCAGTTCAGTCCGAGCTGCAGTCATTTGTCCTCGTGAGGAATAACATCTAATTAAATGCAATGCGCTTCTGTGATCTCACGCAGGGACAACCACTGGATTAATTAATTGAGTATTAAAACTTGACTTCCGTATTCAGTAAATTAGTCGATTTAATTTCAAGTCATCAACATTCAGACACAACACATTTTTCTTTTCGGCCAACCGCAACCCTTTAGGTGCCGTGACAAATCTGGCTGGTCATCGCGCATCATGAATTCAAAACATTCTGCTACCTACCACATCAATATTTGCATAATTTCACTACCGAGCTAATTAATTTTATACAACAGAATTCTTAGAACTCGAATATTTAACAGTTTTTAATATCCTATTCTAAGTAAATAGTATCATAAACTCTTGATAAAGTTTAGACAAACAATAAATTATCGGAAAAAATTAATACTATGAATCCTTTCCAAGTGCGTTACGAAATTTCAAGAAATTAATAAAAGAAAACACATTATATGCAAGTGCACTGAATTTCTCATATTTTCAGTCGGACTCGTTTAAATTGAAAATATTTCCACATGTTAAAAAAAATATCTAACACATTGTAATTATTTGTTTTTGTTTGTACGATTAGTAAAAACATAGCGTTTTCAAATATCATTTAGCGACTGAAAGTGAACAATTGCGGACCAAGAATCTTTGCAGACAGTTGTTATTAGCAAAAGTCTATAAAGTATCTTTTCACTACCGATCAAATAAGTGATATTTTCTTTTCTGTTTGGAGGGTAGTAAGTAATTCTCGCTATTCTATAATTGTATTTAATAAAATGATAATTATTGTTTATGTTATTTCAACTATCAAGAATTCTAGCTTGGAAACGCAAAGACTACTCTGATTCAGATTGTAATAAAATGATTTCAAGACGTTAAACTGTGATTTTTGTTTTAGGTTTATAACAGTAGTCGATAGTGAACAAATAATATACATTTATATACGACTAACTAATAATATTATCATTATATATGCGTTTTTTGCTATATAATGCTATATATTAATACCGCCGGGAATAATGAGTCGGGAATAATGGTCATTATTCCCGCTCGTGAACCAATCAAAATGCTTAAAACATGGATCATTGTTTTATTGTGCCATGGGAACAGTGTTGCCATAGCGACTCATATTTAAATTAAACATGCTCGTTGCTAAGTTCACTGTTGTTTACGAATCGGAAACAAACAAAACGAAATCATCGTTGAGAAGTTGTCAAAAACGGTCTTGCAAATTGTGTTAAATTATTGTGTTTAACTGTAATTGAAAAAATGGACAGTATTACAGAAGACAGTATATCTTGTACACCACCAGAAATAACGAAAATCGCGAATGCTACTACATATGGTTTATTACCGCAAAACTTTAAAAATTTCTATGACAAAGCATACCAAAGTTTTATGGACTGGCGTATTAAAATGAAGACAAATTCGTATTCAGAAAATGTATTGTTGGCATATTTTACTGAATTAGGTGAAAAACACAAATCATCTTCAATTAGATGTAAATTTATTAGGTAAAGAGATGTAAAATTAATAGATAATAAATAATATAAAAATTGATTAATTTTTTATGAAATTAGTCGTATATAAAGTATAGTATACAACTCGCTATAATGGCTATTATTACCTCGGATGATTACAACCCTTGCTCGCTCCGCTCGCTCGGGTTGCAAACTTCATCCTCGGGAATAAGAGCATCCATTATAGCGTCGTTGTATAATATACTATTACATGGGAAGTAGGATATTTACCCCACTCGCCTGGTTAGGCTACAAACTATGCTCGATAGAATAAGTAAAACTTACTACGACCCTATCAGAAAGTAAACTTTTTTCCTTAAATTAAGGTGACACTTTGCATCTTTAAAAAGCACATTACATCCCTAGGCCGGAACGAGCTCTATTTTAACGCGTTGCCAACTTTATTCGAGTTCAAATAGACGTACCGGCCTAAGAACGTACAGGATTTTTTGTCCCAAGTGCACTAAAATTACCCATTTTAAATACGTGTCTTATTTTGTTACGAAAAGTCAAATAAATTAGAAATTTAGAATGTTGTCTGGATGTCATTAATGTCAAATTATACCGTTGTTTTTCAGTTGTCATGGATATGGCAAATTTAAAAATAAACAAGCAGTCAGAAAAATTAAATTTGTAAAAATTTACATATTTCTATATAAAAAATGTAGATATTAATAATGCCGCAATTGCTGTTTGTATGAATTTACTCCCTGTACACAGAAGTAAAAATACAATATCGACGATTTTCAACAATATCTTTTTATAAAATGATGAGAAATAAATAAAGTTTTTATTAAAGAAGTTTATTTTAAGACATAAATATACAACAAGGTTATTGTAAAAAACGGAAGAACTAATAATTTCTTTATCATTAAGTATATACCAACAGTTTAAATTACAAATTTACATATAAATATGAATGATATTTTAAAGTAATAGAATGTATAAAACAGTGCATATTAAGTGTTTGTTTCAATAAAAATGAATGAAATGCAACTGCACAAACAAATGATATCTGCAGAAGTAAGTTAGTGTGAGGGTAAACAGTAATTTATAAATGAATTTCGGTGGAGGTTGGCTGTGAAGTGAGTCCGTAACTCAGCAACCGCTCATGACTTATGTATCACCTGTTTAATAATTTATGTCCCGCAACTGAACTAAGTGAAAAGTTGTCGACCGTCATTTGAATGCCGCTGTCCGTTAACGGCCACCCTGTATCAGTAATGTAGCGTGATTTTTGCCAAATTATGCGCATTTTATAGTTTGATTTGATTGTGAAGATGAACTTGTGTTATTACGCGAATGGTATATCAATGTTCGCTGACCGCTGACCGCTGACCGACCACTTCTATTTGAAATGCAAATGTTTTTCCGCTTTTATTAATTTGATGCCGGTATTTTTGTTTGGCGGTTAGCGGATGCTGAATTCGTTGATTGTGATTTTAAAGCAGCGTATTTTTAACTCTGATGCATGCCATTTGAATTGTTTTCAATTATTTTCATTTGTGCTCAACGAGCTGACATATTACATTCATTTAACTCATCATAAACAATCCACATTTGTTTTCAATCAAATCAAAATTGCATATATTGTTATTTTAATACATGTACTGCACTGGCAAACACTATTTACTTTTTTACTTGAAATAATAAATGTTCATTAACTAATTCACATTTGAAAAAAAATATATACCGTAGTAGATCTCGGAATGTGATATATTTTTGTAAAGGAATTGTGGTTATTAGCCGTCAAATCACGACCCCTAAAGATATTAGTGTGAAAGAACCAAAGAAGTAATTTGAATGCTGTGGAAAACGATTTCGTATTATCATTTTCATTTATTTGAGTATAATACACTTTTCTTTCTATCAGGCAGATTTTTATTTACAACAGCAATCGCAAACACCAGAAGTAGGTATAGTGATTTTGTTTAAAATCAAATTGCTTCAGTCGTTTTATCTCAAAGCAACCAAGAAAGTCAATAAAATAAAAATTTGGTCCTAGAAAAACTAAACCTCGAATGATATATATTGAAAATAATACTTATAATATAAATGCCGAATGCAAACAATTTCTTTTTGACAATATACTATTCATAAATTATTTAATTATTATTATTATTATTTATGGGGTAGGTGGCTTAGTGGTATCGAGTCGGCCTATGGATCTTGAGAACCGTGGTTCGATCCCACAGCCGACAAACAATTTTCACCAAATTAAATCTATTCCTGTGGCTCCCCCACCACTAACATCTTTGGGGGCTGTGATTTGACGGCTGGTAATCGCACTTCACGCGAATAAAATATATCACTTACCGAGATCTGCTACGGCAGAGTGCCACATCCAGTAATAGGTAAAAGGCGTGATGATATATTTTTTATTATATAAATTATTTAAAAATAAAAATTATTGAAGAAAAATAGTGCAATAGCTATTTACGATATAAGAATTATAATATATCATATTACAATACGACATGGAAAAAATTGTCGAATGAGGCCGTAAGTCGAGTTTGATAATTTGAGAATTGTACAGTACGTATACGGTACAATGTTTGACCTAATTTTATAATATGAGAAAAATTATTGCAAAATTGACATTTTTAAAATATGACGATTTTATTTGTTCTTATTTGAGTCGTGAGTAGGTTGATACAATTTTCATTATATTTAGGTTTTATTATTTTGTTTCTGTTAGATTGTCATTTTATTGTCAAAATAGGTCGTAATAGGACTTATTACTACAAACTTTTTAGTATTGTAACATTGATATTACATTATAAAATTAGGTAATAGTATATTACATAACGAGAATTGTAACAAGCACATTACGTGCGAGTGAAAAAGTAGCGCACGAGCCTTGGCGAGTGAAGTAATCTCACGAGCAATGTAATTGCGTTACAATTCGAGTTGTGTATTATACTTTATCTACGACCATAAATAATAATAAAAACAATTACAGAATATTTGTTAGGTTATATTCGTAACATCAACTGTCAAACAGCAGTGTTACCGTCTAACAAATGAAACATTTCTTGATGTATATATATATATATATATATATTACGTAACTAGTGCAGTAAACCCTTAGCAATCGTAAACAAGCATTTACTGTTTTTGCAAATTGTTTCTGATGGCATACTTACATATTTTTTTTATATATTTCTGTAAAATAATTTAAGATCGTTTACAATTCAAATAAATAAGATTAATTGATAAATTAATTATAATTCTTAATTTAATATAAGATGTTGTCAAATTGATTGATTCTCCAGATTATGAAATTGGGAATTAAAAAAATACATGAAAAAAATTTCAGGTTTATTATTATATTTATAATAAATATTTCAAAATAAACCGGGTCGTCTTTTCGAATCTTGTTGTATTTGGGTATTATACTGAAGAGTGTAAATTTTCAAAAGTTAAGAATGTAAAGAAATTAAAAAAATGTATCAAATTCTGAAACGAAAAAAATGCGGTAATATACATTTTAAGTAATTCGGTTAGTTCATATTTTCACTTGCTCTTGTAGTATTATTATATGAAAATCTGTGTATCATTTTTATAGTAACAAATTAAGATTTGTTTCAAAAATAGGTTTGAACTTATACTACTCATATAGTTATTCATTTAATTTTAAAGCAAGAATGTTAAACATCAATAATAATTTTCCAAACTTTACCACCTTAAAAAGACAAAAAAGCCGTCTCCAAAACAAACTCTCGTGGTCGCAGTGTGAAGCCAACTGCCAACTGCCAAGGGCTCAACACATAAACCCGAAAATAAACATCGACGCGGTACTGCGCGATACTTTGAGCGGTGTTTATAGCATTGTTTATGGGCCGCGCGCTTTAGGGGGCGTCGTGTGAGCGCGCGCCGCCTCCGACCCCCCGTTGGCCCCTAAACACACCCCACCAAACATATATCTAACTCATTCAGGACCCAATGTCAATATATGTTATGTCCGCGTGAACTGTTCAAAAAAATCATTTCAAATCAAATATATTTTTATGAGAAAATGTAATATTGTTTTGAAATTTACTGGTTGTCCAGTGACGTAGCCAGAACGTACCAAGAGAAAAATGTCATTACGCCTTTTACCCATTACTGAACCATTTTCATTCCATACTGGAACCTGTCAGTCCAGTGGCATGAAAAATGTTTGCTTCAAACAATGGGCAATACATTTTGCTAATTTTGAAAAAATCATTTTGTACTCGTAACCTTCAAAATGACACTTCCCGCACGCGACACTCAATCTGGAACAAGTGCTTCTCGATCGACTCAACTGTAAAAATTGCAAAAAACACTGGTCATTTGGAACAGTCTAAAAGAAATCTGTCTTGTTAATAATAAAATCTAATTTATAAAACACAACTTCCCTGAATTTTCCTTTATTCAAGTTTGGGAAATAAGAGTAATTTGCTCAAATTCTTTCAACATTTGTCAGCATCAGTGCCATCTATTTATTTGACAACTTATGAACTAAAGACGTCATTGATATAACTTCTACAAGATTGTAGTGAAACAAAAATCGCGACTAACACTATATAAATAATAAGAAAAAACACATATTGTGGAATATAACAACTTAGTTTAATGGAAAAGTAAGATTATAACAACATAAAATGCTTAAATTAATTAATCTATTTTAGGTTAGGTTTAATATTTGAACTGAAAAACAATATTTTTAGATTGGAAAAAGTCACAATTGTTACAAGTGTTATTATAAACATTTATAGTAAAATTTTGATAGTTAGAAATCGAAGTTCCTGGAGCAGCTTGGTTTGCAATTGATAACGATTGTTTATAATTTGCAGATTCTGGTGTACTCACACAAGTTGAAATTAAATATGTATTTTTTAAATACGTGCGTGAAGACGTCTTGCGCTCATTCGCGGTTAGTCGCTCGTGCTTTAAAAATGCGCTCATGCGGGAACATCGTCTTCCCGCACTTAGTTCGTAAATAACTATTTTCTTCCATAATCAATACGTTGATTACTAATATGGGGTTAAAATAAGTGCCATAAATTGTGAAACACCTATATTTAATCAAATGTTTAATTTTTCAAAAGTTTGATTATTTATACCAGCTTTTTTCCAACTTTTTATTGTTAAATTTAGTGCTTTCTTTGACCAAACCTTGATCTTTTTAAGAACTTTCTTTACAAAACAAACTTTGTTTATTTATCCGCCTTCTATTTATAAACTATTATTAATTTGACTTAAATATCACATATTAAAAATATTTACATCGCAGTGTTATCTAGTGCATTCTTTTTCAGGAAAGACTATTTAGCTATAGCTTCGTCATATGTCTAATTTTACCAATGATAATGAGTAACCTAGGTTGCGTAAGTTTTTATTTATAAAAAATAATGTATTTTATAGCTATTAATATACCTAGGAATGTTATGAGTATCATAACAGCCGCATATGTTAATTGGAAATCCAAACTCGTAGAGCGAGAATTTTAAGACATTTAAGACCTGTTATGACTCATAACATCCGTGGTTTGTTCAATAGTTTACCGGTTTCCAAATATAAACACGTTAACGTCATTAATAAATTAAAAATTTTGTAATTGTTTTATGAATAACGTCATTGTCATCATTTTAGAAGGTGCTCAGGTAAGTCCGTGGTCTGTATGTTTTTATTTAACGCCATGGTTGCAATTGTTTTGTATCATATTTATAAATATTTTTTTAATTTAAACGTCATAACATGGACATCTCTAATTTTATAGACTGTACAATTAATATATATTATGATAAGCAGGAGAAGTAATCTTTGTATTATTGTCGTTTAGAGTTCCGTTTGTATTAATAGTGTTATATTATTATTGTGCTTTATTTTCATTATCTTGACTCTTTTGACAAGTCAGTATGGTAATATTACCGTACAGAATACAGTTATTACTTACTTACCAGCGTAATTTTGTGCATGTAAACAAAGGTTTAATATCCTGAAACCGGTAAATGTTATAAATTAATTATAAATATAAAAAGTAAACTCCAAATTTTATATTATACATTATACAGTTTGTACTACTGTTATATCTTAGAAGTTATCTTATATTTGTTTTTGTTTTTGTACGAACAAAAAACATTCTCCATTCTATGGTAGTGCATGAGATCACATAAATAAATAAATATTGTTTGCCTCCTCTACTTTATAAAATTATTTAATATTATTTAACTGCAAATTTATTCGACGCAATAAGAATTTATCTACTTATAAATATGTTGCTAAAATTTTGCTAAATTAATTCATAAAAAATTATACACTGTCATTCTTATAGTTTTGAATAAATTTGTATGTTGATAAATCCCGAAAATAATAAAGTTTTCAAGAGTGCATCGAAGCCTAAACCACTTTCCACCCTCTTATCGCAAAACTAAAAGTCACTGGAATATTACCAGTTAATATTGGCCATTACCCCGGTCTGGGCGGCGAACAAAAGAAGCGTAAACGATGCGACTTCCGGGCGAAGTTCCCGGTTGTTTCCGGAGTGCCCGGAGCGCACGCCGCGGACGTAAAAAACCTAATATCAGTGGCTGCAGAGACCAGTGATGTATCAATAACATCCCCTGCATCAAAAAACGAAAATAATACGCGGATATGTGGGTCATTTATCCCGCACGCTGCCTATGAGATGAAGTACTCACCCCGAGTTATGCGGAAGTTATACATGCTGAACAGGACTCCTCAAACTTTTATACATGGATGACATTCAAAAATAAGAACGAACATTCAATGTTGTTATTACTACAAATAAAAATAAATAAAATATAAATATATCATCACGCCTTTTACACATTACTGGGTGTGGCACTCTGCCGAAGTAGATCTCGGTAAGTGATATATTTCTTGCGGTTACCAGCCGTTAAATCACGGCCACAAGGGTAGATTTAATTTGGTGAAAATGGTATGTCGGCTGTGGGGATCGAACCAGGGTTCTCAAGATCCACTGGCCGACTCGATAGCATTGAGCCACCTATCCCATTATATTTACTAAATAAATAAATATATCATCACGCTTTTTATGGGGTGAGGCACTCTGCCGTAACAGATCTCAGTAAGTGACATATTTTATGCGCGTTCAGTGCGGTTACCAACCGTCAAATCACGGCCTCCAAAGGTATTAGTGGAGCGGGAACAACAGGGATTATTTTAATTTAGTGAAAATTGTTTGTCGGCTATGGGAATCGAACCCGGGTTCTGAAATCTACAGGCCGATTCGATATCACTGAGCTACCTACTCCATATTCTCTACTGAACTATTAAACATATTTCATCATATATTTTTTACAAATTCTAATAAATTAAACTTCAATACAAGGATATTATCATAATTTGAAACTTTTAAAAAGCCTTCAAACATTCATGGAACATATTATATTCAATATATTCATTCTACAATCTCTGCATGATCACTTTCGCTTCACAGATCTCGGTAAGTGATATATTTCTTCGCGTAAAGTGCGGTTACCAACCGTCAAATCATGGCCCCTATAGATGTTAGTGATGGGGGAGCCACAGGGGTAGTTTTAACATGGTGAAAATTGTTTGCCGGCTGTGGGGATCGAACCCAAGTTCTCAATTCCATACTCGATACCAATGAGCCACCTACCCCATTAATAATAAATGAATATTAAATATAAATAAATAAATATAACATCACGCCCTTTACCCATTACTGGGTGTGGCACTCTGCCTAAGCTGATCTCAGTAAGTGATATATTTTTTCGCGTGAAGTGCGGTTACCAGCCGTCAAATCACGGCCCCAAAGATATTACTGGAGTCGGAGCCACAGGGGTAATTTTATTAAATTGGTGAAAATTGTTTGTCGGCTGTGGAGATTGAACCAGGGTTCTCAAGATTCACAGGCCGACTCGATACCACTGAGCCATCTACCCCATAAATATAAATTACGTATAAAATTTAAATAAGAAATAAAATAAAATAAATAAATGCTATGTAGAAAGTTTTAGAAGCAGTGAATTTAATAAACAACTATAACTCAGCCCCGATAAACTAAACGACATATTTCAAGCAACAGTCACGTGACCGTCCGGAACTATACCGGATCATTTGTAGAAAATAAAAATCCTCATCGCTTTTAGGGTCCTCCCCTAACACAGTCGGAAGCTCATTACTCACCCTCAACATAACTCACCTCATAACTCACTCCACACAAGAATTATAAAAGAATTAACTAAAAAACTCACATTACAACTAAACAAAAGCCGAGAAGAATCGAAGGAATTCGGTCCAAATCCTTCTCGCTAACAATACCGTAACTGAAACAACTGGCGATCGGGGGTGTGGTAGTTGTCACGGGGCTCTATAAATCTGGAAATGTGCCAAGCGGTTTTGATTTATCGTGGGCGGCGTGGAGGCGGCGGATTCTACCTGCAAGTCTCGGGGATGACGCGAATGACATTAATCTTGGATTCTTTGGCTTTGCTGCAGGCACGAAGCCCTTGCGAATGGGTCTCAGTGTTTGAGGTCTCAGCGTTTGAGCCTCTTAGATGCCCTGATACACTTCCTTTGAGTTGGGATTTGATAGGCTATTGTTTATTTTTTATTCTAGTGTTCAGGGTTTTTGGGATGCTAAGATTTATTAATATTATTTAAACTTTGTAATTTACAAAAGTCTGTCTGTGCCAATATTTGTTATTGAGTGTACAATAGAATATTATTTCCAATTATCAGGTATCACAAATTTTATACCAGTTGGCTATTTTTTATGTCACATAGAAAATAGATAGCATTTCCTAATAATTTTAGAATGAAATTGTAAATATAAATATAAAGCTAAAAATTGTATCTATCATTTTATTTTTATGCATTTTTATAAATTTGTTTGCTTATTCATGGCTAGAATAAAATTTTATCGTTTGGAATAACAAAAATTAATAAATAAATATGTCATCACGCCTTTTACCCATTACTGGGTGTGACACTCTGCCTAAGCAGATTTCTTCGCGTGAAGTGCGGTTACCAGCCGTCAAATTAATGCTCCAAAAATATTAGGGTGGGGGAGCCACAGGTGAAAAACTAATAACATACACAAAATATATATATACCTACTATATTTAGACGAAGATACAAAATTAGTGTCGCGCCATGCAAGGAACGAAATATTTCAATTTACTAACGATATTTGTGACCATTGTACCATGTAGGTGACTTTAAAGTTATTTTATATGCATTTTTATTGCTTGAAAATAACCAAAATACTGTGTCAAAACGTCGCCAAATAATATTAAAATATAATAATTTGCTTAAAATTTATTTTTTATCCGAGAAAACCTGAAATCCAATTAACAATTACAAAATTATATTATTCGGCTTATTAAAAAAACACAAAAATCTTTTGGATTAAAGAAAATGTATTATTCACTATCATATACTTAGTATTAAACTATTTAATAACAATAATATTAACAATTATTTTAGTTGACTTACAATAAAAAATTATGTTGAGCGGAACAGAAAACAGAAACCAAAACTAATTAAAAATGAAAAGCATAAAAAATCGAATTAATCATTGAATTATATGATAAATCTGCTGCGCACAAAGGAATGTTGTACCTGAGACACTACTAGCCATATCAAATGGGTTTAAAACCTGAATCCAAATTTTAAAATGGGTGCAACGAATTTTATCATTTGTACATTTCTAATACATAATGCTCAAGACCTCAAGAAGAAATGAGTCTAAATATCAAAAAAAGAAAAGAAATGCATGTAGGAAAAAAACGCATTTTTGTTATTTCCGATTCTGAATTTGATCAAAGAGATCGTATTCCCGTATTTTTAAAATTAAACATAATTCAAATAATTTTATACTGAATTATTTATTTCATTTTTAACTTGTTTAAAGCTTCAGTAAAAGTTAGAAAATACATATCTAACATTAGAGTTGTAAGTGCACACGCATAATTTTAGAGAAGATTGAAAAATTGATATAAATATAAATAACAGTTTATGTTCATGCTATACTTATTTAGAAAACATATTAAGAGAACTGTTCCGAACTCCACAAAATGCACTTCAGAATTATTTTTTTTTTGTCGAAGTTTTAATAATTTTTCGTAACACATGTACAAGAAACACGTTCTTATTCCCTAATTTTAGAGAGAGAAACACTGCTTTTCTTCCCTAGGGAGATATTTCTCTCCCTAGAGACTACGATTATTAGCTGTTTGCGACGTTTCCTAGGTAACTAGTTACGCAACCCATTTTTGACATTTGTCCCGATAAGACAGTAATTTTTGTGCACTTGTTACGAAAAGTATAATATGCTTCACGGGAGGGCTCGATTATCCCTTGTGTGAAGTTTTCAAACCTCGACTTCAGCTTGAGCCTTCGGCCCTCGCTTACGTCTCGGTTTGCCAACTTCACACGCGGGAATAATCGCTTGTTTCCCTCCCTTGATGCATAACATACTATTTTGTCTCAGTTATGATTGCTTAAAAAGTGAAACCATTTAACTGTTTTTTACGTCAGCCACCTGTAGACTGCTGAAGATGAACGTGTTAAACATTCATTAAAGTTTCAATTAATCTATTTTGCTAATTTATTCCACTATCCATGGATTACTAAGGCCTGATTACCTGTTTTCAAGAAAACATATTAAGCTGTATCACAAAAACGAATATTATTCCCTCTTGTAAAATCCAAATAACCCAGTTATAGGGCTGTTTTTAAACATAGACACAATTTCGTTGTTATAATTTGAATATATTTCTAAAAAGGGTTAAATCAATTGTGATTTGCCTAGGAGCAAGAAGGGTTTTAAGACGGTCCTGCTCTGATATCGTATAAAAACAAGAGAATAAGAAGCAAAAACCAAATAGCCCAGTTATAGGGCTGTTTTTAAACATAGACACAATTTCGTTGTTATAATTTGAATATATTTCTAAAAAGGGTTAAATCAATTGTGATTTGCCTAGGAGCAAGAAGGGTTTTAAGACGGTCCTGCTCAGATATCGTATAAAAACAAGAGAATAAGAAGCACATTTCGTATAAGTTGAAAAGTACCTGTTTGGTTAAAAGTAACATAACATATAAAACAGAATCTAACCAAGTGTTATTTCTCGTGGCAAAGGACGCCGCAGTAAGTTGCCGCTGGTTGATAAGAAACAAAATGTGCAATAAGTTTGTCGTGACCAGCGGGAGATCTGGAGCCTTGGGTCAGGAGAAAAACAACGCAACATCACCGGACGGCGCGGCCTACCGCGATCCCGACCTTATCTAGATGCTCCTTCCCCGATCTAAGCGTGGAGGTACCGCATTGTCAAAAATGTTATGTGCTATAATGACTGGCCATTCTTCTACTTTATGATTTGGTTATTTGTACGGACATGACAGGGTCGGATGCTGATGATGGAAATAACAAAGAATATGCGGTTCACGAAAATAATACTCTGGGTTCAAGAGTCATCATAATATTGTCATTATGCTTCTCATCCAATCCTGGAAAACAAATTGCGGATGACAGTTTTTTACTTTAAAATATAGTTTACACTCATTACATAATGGTATTAAACTCCTAGAAATTTAATTAAGAGTGAATTTGTTTTAATTAGTAATTCAAGCTCGGGCTTCTACCGACATATAACAATGTTTTTTCATATGTTAATCATATGTATTCACCTGGTCAAAAAATGTAAAATTAAGATCTAGAATGAATGAAATAATGAAAAAATATGTGCAATCTTGTATCCACAAATACATCAAAAAGCATCTTCGTTATAATAACAAAATCATAAGTGCTTTTTTCTACGATTGCTATGAAAAGTTAACAATTACGTTCCATTTGTCATCGTAAAGTTGACGTTTTCTGTGGAACAATCGAAATAGTTATTTGTGTATTAAGAGCGTAAAGTGATTCTTTGTTACTCGAGCACGGTAATTGCAGCGCGAGCCGAAGGCGAGAGCTGCAATAGTGCAAGAGGAACAAAGACACATTACGCTCGTGATACACACATAATTTTTTCTACGATTGCATCTTAAAGTTATTAAAAAACGTAGGTATACGTCTAACACTAAATTCGTTTTGTTAACTGTCAATATGACAAGTTTCTGTTTTGTTTGTATCCCTGGTAACTATTGAAATAATCTTTTTCGCGCGTTGCCATTAGAAACGCGCGCATTTAACGTCTTTTTCGCGCGTTGCCATTTTTCGATTGTTCCACAGAAAACGTCAACTTTACGATGACAAATGATAGCGTAATTGTCATCTTTTCATAGCAATCGTAGAAAAAATATATTTGTCGCGCGTTGTTATTGGAGAAGCGCGAAAAAGATGTTAAATGCGCGCGTTTCCAATGGCAACACGCGAAAAAAATATTAAATGCGCGCTTATTTAAATAGTTAGCAGGGATAGAAACAAAACAGAAACTTATCATATTAACAGTTCACGGAACGAATTTATTTTCAGTACGTAACGTTTTTAAATAGAGATGGGCGAATATCATCCGCGAATAGTCGAATGCCGCGAATATTGACATTATTCGATATTCCAGATTTTCGAATATTAACGTCAGTATATCGAACATTCGAATATATCGAATATCGCGCCATATGTTGACCTCAATTTTTGACTATGTTTTTCTTTATCATTTGTACATAAACTTAAAGTTATTACAATACTTTGAAGATATTAATAACAAAAATATTTTGTTTCAAAACCATGAAGACGTACCATAATTCAAATTTGTTTTTCGCCAGCATCAGCCCATACGTTTCACCTTAAATTTGAAGTTTTCGTCTTTTTCTTTTTTGTTTGTACTTTTTGTTTTAATTTTATTTTATCTTAACAATTTCATTCATATAATGAAAAGGACATAATTAAATAATTATTAATAATTTTAGGAGTATTCGAATATTCGAGAACCTCACATATTCGAGATCTGATTAATATTCGTATTCGATATTCGAATTCGAGAAATTTGATATTCGCCCATCTCTATTTTTAAATCATCGTAGAAAAAAATATGTGTGTATCACGAGCGTAAAGTGTCTTTTATTCCTCTTACACTATTGCAGCTCTCACCTTCGGCTCGCGCTGTACTTACCGTGTTCGAGTAACAAATAATCACTTTACGCTCTTAATACACAAATAAATATTTTTATTTTCAAAAAACTAAAGTCATTGCTAATGGCAAAAAACGTATTTAGTTATTTCGTGATGGAATGTTTTCTGTTCATTTTTTTATTCGGTATATAATCATAACGAATACAACATGAGTGTTCAAAATTATCAAAATATATTTTATTGATCCACTCAACATATTCGATAATTCTAAACACACGTGTTGTATTATATATGATCGAAATAATAATTACTTACTGAGATTTGCTGTACATAATGTCTCACTTAGAAATGGAAAAAAAATTGCGTGATGGTGATACATTAAATTTTATTTTCTAAGAGATCTATTCCATAATTCAAACTTAGATAAAAAAAGTTCTGGTTTCGTTATTTCATAGGATTATAATTTTCTCATAATAAAATTGAAGACAAACGACCTTTTGTCAAAACCGAAATATAAAATTACAATACTTATTTAAAATTTTCAGTTTCACACAGAATAAAATTAAACTGACTGACCCAAAATCCAGAAAACAAAAAGTTCTCACAAAAAAAATTCATTCATTCATTCATTCGAAAACTAACTTCCTTTATTAACACAAATTTAAAAACAACCCCAATTTAAAATTAATTACAAATTCCCTGTCTTCTACTAAACAATTGATTGTAAGCAGATATCCCATCAATAACTTGTTGAAATTATTGTCATGTTGCTAAGCAAACGTTACAGTAGTAGCTTAGCTACCGATTCGCTTCTGTTTCCGGAGAGATGTGGATAACATCAAGGGTGCTGTGACTAACGCGGCTATCGCTGATCTCATCGCCTGGATTTGCATAACATGAATTTTAGAAACTGGTTACCATTTAAGTCGACCAGAAGTCGGACAAATTTAGAAGTACAAGTAAATCACTCAAATTAAGCATTTGCTTCATGTTTGTAATTATGAATTTTACGCTAAATTTGAGGAGAAATAATAATTTATTTTAAACATTTTCATTGCATTCTTTAGTTTTTTTAATGGGGTAGGTAGCTCAGTGGTATCGAGTCGGCCTGTGGATCTTGAGAACCCTGGTTCGATCCCCACAGTCGACAAACAATTTTCACCAATTTAAATCTACCCCTGTGGCTTCCCCTCTACTAACATATTTGAGGGCCGTGATTTGACGGCTGGTAATCACACTTCACGCGAAAAAATATATCACTTACCGCAATATGTTTAGGCAGAGTGCCACACCCAGTAATAGGTAAAAGGCGTGATGATATATTTATTTATTTATCTTTAATTTTATTAGAAGTATCGAATTATATTTTTTCTATAATCACGCGAAAAGTTAGTCATCGTGTACTCAATTTCAGAGCTAAAAGTGATTGTTTATTGTAAGCTACTAATAACATATGTGCGATATGTTGCTGCGAAATAAACATAACAGCGTAACTTAAGATGATATACGAGTATAGCATGTCCAGAGATCATTTGGATAAATGACTTTTAAATCCCTCCATTCGCATTAATCGATGATACTGTTAAAAGCTCTTGTTTTCAGGCAAATATATGCTCTATATAGATTACAAAATATATCTAGGACAGATGAAAATTGCTTGAAAACTTTTCAAATACAGATAGAGTTAATGGAGCCTGGCGCGACTGTTCAGTAAAATACTTATTCCGGGATGCTATTCTTGGCTTAGTAACGTTTGCACAATACTAACTATACATTCGCATATTTTGCACGAGTTATAGGATTGTATTAATGTATAATTTTTAATTCTTTTGCAGATATATTGACCCATATTCTTAGTTTTTATATTCAATTGATGTAAAAATTAATAATTAAATTCATGTTAAAATTGTTTTGTATTGTACCTATGGATTATATTTGTCTACGGATCGTGCTTTCTATTTCTCACTCGTGCAATAAAGTTACATTTTTAACACTAGTTACATAAATAAATATTAATACATAGTCATAAGCTTTTGTTGATTTTTCTTTATGCGAATACAACTTCGAAGGTTAAATATCATCTCAGTTGTTCGTTGTGGATGGTATGACAACAGCACGTGGTGATCAACAGTAGAGATTGTTGTAATTTATTTATTTATTTTATCTGACATTCATTACATTTTTTTTTAAGCTGAGCTATCAAAATTTACTTCAAAAGAGAATGAGAATAAATTAGTAAAATTTAAACGCGTTATAATTTATTAATTGTAGAAAATTAATTTAAAATGATAAATTCATTTTCTTTAGTAAACAATAAGGGAAATATTTCGTTATAAACTTTGGAGATATTAGTTAACAAAATACTGTCTCATAAAGAAACTAAAGAAAACGATTCCAATCCATTAAACTTAGAGAGCATCCAACTTACATACACAGGTCAACCAATCAGTAAAGTACTTCAATATCAGCGCTTCTCAAACAGTTTCTAAAAAACTTACAGATACTGGAAATACAAATACGTAAAAAAACACATGTTTCTGATATGAAATATAAATATAAACTTATAGCTAAATGTAACTGTAATCTAAACATTTGAATTTGGATGGTTGAATGCAAATTTCTAAAGAAATTTTATCTACCTATCGCGAACACATAAGGGTTACAAGATCCATGTTTAATACATTCTTAAAATAAAATAAGTAAATATACATACAATCACGTCTTTTACCTATTACTGGGTGTGGCATTATGCCGTAGCAGAATTCGATAAGTGATATATTTTTTCGTATGACGTGCTGTTACTAGCCCCCAAAGATGTTAGTGGAGGGGGAGCCACAGGGGTAGTATTAATGTCGTAAAATTTGTTTGTTAAATTATGTATGATGACGTAATATAATTTAATTTGATGTATGATGAAAATTAGTAGTGTCAGGATGAAAATTGTGAAACATAAACATAACCTAAGTTATGTTGCACATAATCTACACATAAAATTAATAATTTATTTATGCTACTTTACAAAACAGCAACTTAATCCCAATTTCAGTGGTAATTGGCAAATTAAATGGATCTATTATAGCTATTAACATACCTAGGCATGTTATGAGTATCATTACAACCGCAGCTGTCAGTTTGAAATATGAGCTCGTAGACATCTAAGGCCTGTTATGACTAATAACATTCGTGGTTTGTTCAATAGTTTATCGGTTTCAGAATATAAACACGTTAACGTCATTAATAAATATTATTTTTTGATATTCTTTTATGAATAACGTCATTGTCATTATTTTAGAAAGTGATCAAGTAAGTCTATGGTCTGTATGTTTTTATTTAACGCCATGGTTACAATTGTTTTGTATCATATTTATAATTATTTTTTAATTTAAACGTCATAACGTGGACATCTTTAATTTGAAAGACTGTACAATTAATATTTATTATGATAAGCAGGAGAAGTAATGTTTGTATTATTATTATTTTGAGTTCCGTTTGTATTAATAGTGTTATACGAGGGTCGTTCAATAAGTCCTTAGAAAATCCAAGAGATGGTGCTCGTAGTATCGAAAATGAATTTTTTCCAGTAAGCAGCACTCCTAACTAGTCAACTGTTAGAGTTTTAGCTTTAGCCGTCACGTAGTTTCATTGTTGTTGTCAATTGTAGTAAAAAACTTTTGATTGTTTATAATAATGGATAAAAGTGAGTTTCGAGCGGTGATTAAACATCTGTATTTAAAAGGCTTAACGCCGAAAGAAATTAAAGCTGAGTTGGATGAAGTTCATGGCACATCTGCTCCTGTGTTTGCAACTGTTTACAATTGGGTGAATGAGTTTAAACGTGGCCGTACATCCACAAAAGATGAACATCGTTCCGGACGCCCTGTAGAAGTGTCTACCCCCGAAATGATTGACCAAATCCACGATATGGTTTTAAGTGACCGACGAATCAAAGTGCGCGAAATAGTTGAGGCTACAGGCATATCACAAGGCACAGTCGCTTTAATTTTGCACGAAAAATTAGGTGTGAAAAAAATCTTTCCGTCGTAATCCTGAAGATTTTCTGCGTCGATACATAACTGTGGATGAGACTTGGATACATTACTACACTCCAGAGACAAAAGAACAGTCAAAACAGTGGATTTTTAAAGGCGAACGGGCTCCGAAGATGCGAAGACGGAGAAATCGGCTAGCAAGGTTATTGCAACGGTCTTTTGGGATGCACGCGGAATCATCTTCATCGACTATTTGGAAAAGGGAAAAACGATAACAGGAGCGTATTATGCGTCGTTATTGGACCGGTTGAGCGAAGAAATAAAAGAAAAACGTCCTTATTTGAAACGCAAAAAGGTCCTTTTTCATCAAGACAATGCACGTGTGCACACCTGCGCAGTTGCGATAGCCAAAATTATGGAATTAAAGTTCCAATTATTGCAACATCCACCGTATTCACCAGATTTGGCCCCCAGTGACTTTTTCTTATTTCCAAACTTAAAGAAATGGCTTGGCGGACGAAGGTTTACGTCCAATGAGGAGGTCATCGCCCAAACGGAAGCCTATTTTGAGGAGCTTCCGAAATCCTACTTTTTGGACGGCTTAAAAAATTTGGGAAAACGATTAGAGAAGTGTATAGAGCTAAAAGGAGATTATGTAGAAAAATAAAAAAAAATCTACCCAAAAAAAAGTGTTTTTTCTACTTTTTTCTAAGGACTTATTGAACGACCCTCGTATTATCATTGTGTTTTATTTTCATTTTCTTGACTGTTTTGACAAGTTAGTATGGTAATATTACTGTACAGAATACAGTTATTACTTACTTACCAGCCTACTTTTCTGCATGTAAACATAGGTTTAATATCCTGAAACCGATAAAGAAACGTATCTACAAAGCGCAATTAAATCTAGTGTCTATCGAAAAATGTATAAGATCAGTCAAACATTCGTTATGAATTTGTTTCTCTCCCTACATAAATAAATATTTTTTTTAAAAATCACCACGCTTCTTACCCATTGTTGGATGTGGCACTCTGCCGTAATAGATCTCGGTAAGTCATATATTGCTTCGCTTGAAGTACAGTTACTAGCCGTTAAATCAAGGCCCCAAATATGTTATTGTAGTAGGAGCCACAGGGGTAGATTTAATGGAATGAAAATTGTTTGTCGACTGTGGGACTCGAACCAAGGTTTTCAAATTTACAGACCGATTCGATACCACTGAGCCACCTTTACC
Source organism: Pterostichus niger (assembly GCA_947425015.1). Taxonomy (NCBI): domain Eukaryota; kingdom Metazoa; phylum Arthropoda; class Insecta; order Coleoptera; family Carabidae; genus Pterostichus; species Pterostichus niger. Next base: position 7,745,376 of record OX380345.1, on the reverse strand, counting down.
ATAACTAACTAACGCTGAATTTTGGAATAGAAGTGCAAATTTTAAATTTTTTATTTATAAATTAATATTTTCAATAATCAGAAACAGATAGACAAATAGAAACGGTATCTATATCTTGTGTAAGCTTAAAAACTATATATATAGAGTTTTTAGAAGCACTGTTTTCACATCAAAAACAAAACCAATTCTCTTGTTTCTCCGGCGAGCGAGTAATCCCATTTGCTGACCGCAGCGCGGCACACCGAGACCGCAACGGTGGTAGTGTTCGCGACATGTTATAATGTTCGATGGAGCGGACACAAGAAGGCACCACTTGTGATTTGGCTGATTAAATGGCACGGGACACTCACCGAGATTAATTGGTTAATGTGGATTGTGATTGTGGATGTGCTCCTGTTGGATGCTGCCAAATTACATCAGACAGAATGGACACAATACACTGAATAAGCAGATGGGTGATGACTACCACATTTTATACAGATGGCTTCAATAAAACTAAGCGTTATTGTACTGCTGCATCATGTATAATGAAACAAACTTACTTGATTTATTTGGAAAAGATGCTGATATTTAATTTTATTCATTATTTTCGTACAAGTAAAGTAATTGTGTATAGGAAGTTACCGATTTTTAAATCAGTGATATATACAAGGTGTTTCACAAATTTATGGCATTTATTTTAACCCAACATACTGATTATGAAACAGAAAGGATTCGTAAAAATAAATGCACATTACTTGAAGTAAATATTTTTAGTGCCACAAAGATCATCTTGCTTAGGGCTCTATTTTTTTTTGTCCGTCATTAAACGAAACTTTAATCCATTTATATTAATAAGTCACAGAATTAGTGTCTTAAAATTTGTATAATATATCGTATAATAGTTATTTACGTTAAAACTCAGGAAAGTTCAATTACAGGATGAGTAGATAGTTTCATGTCGAGCGATAGCGAGGCTTGAAACAGTCTACGAATTCTGTACGACGCTTTACTGACGTATTACGTATAACATTTTACCTGAAACTTATAAACAAATAATATTAATAAATAAATATATCATCACGCCTTTTTCCCATTACTAGATGCGGCACTCTGCCGAAGCAAATCTCGGTAAATGATATATTTCTTCGAGTGAAGTGCGGTTACCAGCCGTCAAATCACGGCTCCCAAAGATGTTAGTGGAGGGGAAGCCATAGGGATAGATTTAATTTGGTGAAAATGGTTTGTCGGCTGTGGGGATTGAACCAGGGTTCTCAAGATCCACAGGCCGACTCGATACCACTGAGCCACCTACCCCATTATAACAAATAATAAATATTTTAAATTAATTTAAATTAAAAGAAATATTTGACTTATATATTCAGTCAGTATTTTATATTGCTAAGTAACTAGAAACTCACGTTTGTTTCATTACCTGTCTAGGCACGCAATATGTTATTTTTCTGACTAGGCATGCAAAGCAAAGCTTTCCTGAGTCTTTAAGGTCAGACAAATGTTTATTTTCCTGTCAGTTTCAGGTAAACATAATTTTCATATTTGTAGGATATTACGCATCTTAAATCATTTATATAAAATCTCATTTTTTATAAATTCAAAATAGCTTTTTTATTTATTAAGCATCTACTTGAATAAACTAAATATATGCCAGCGAAAAATCATGCATAAATTACCTAATATTATTTCCAGTGTCCAGTTTAACTGGAAATAGTATCAACTTCATTCTTTCAAATACAACATTCTATAAATTTTTACAGAATTGAATTCGCTGTATAATTCTGAATCTCACCACAAGTTAATATTTGGCTTAAAAATCCCTCGAGCATATAACTCATAATTTCATCAGAGTTTCCTCTTTCAGGTAACAGCCTTTTACAATATGCTATCATAATATGTTCAAATTATTTCGCATTGCCACCGTTCTTTATTTAAATTTATTCATATCTAATCATGTATGCGCAAACCAAAACAAGATTTCTTGAAGTTGCTAAATAACAATGTTTATTTATTTATTTATTTAATACTGTACAACAGGAACTTAATCCCAATTACAGTACAGGATCCGCACTCACCGAGCTGCTGTATAGTAGTTCATATAATTTTTAGCTTGAGTGAAATTCTAACTCGAGATCTCTGGATTCGAATTCCGTATAGCTATCCACACCACCGTACTGACGGACTAATATAACATAAATAATATAAATAATCGACGAAATTATTGCAAAAAACAATTATTCGAATAATCATCAAACATTGACAAATAACTTATTTATAATTTTATGACAAATAGAATTTCCTCAATCACAATTACTTTGTCAATTGTTATTTATTTAATTCGTTGTTTTTTGTTTTATAATTATTAATGTATCCTTTAGGGCCGGTTTTCTTCATTGCTGCATAAATTTTCTGATGACTATCAACAAGATTATTGAAATTATATCGATTACGATGTGATATTTTTCTATATATTATTTTATCCGGAGATAAAAAACCAGCCCCAAATAAAGTATTTATTACTTCCAAATGTAACTTCTATACTTAGGGGCTATTCTCATAATACGTCACGCAATTTGAGGCAGGAAGTTTAGGAAGTGTGACGAAATGTGACATAGGGGAGGAGAGCTGGTCATCATACGTTACGACACGTAAATTGTATTTCAATATTTCGTGTGTAGAACGCTGCGAAAACAATATGGCGACTTATATCATACAATATATGTTATTTACGGCAATACATGTGCACTTTGATCAGTCATGACTGTTGACGCTTCATTCAAAATAAAAACATGACCTTTGAAACATTATGTGCTTTGAAAATTATTTTGTATTTTTGTAACATAAACGAGGGGGAGGGAGTCAACGATGTGTGACATATTGTGATAGGAGGGAGGAAGGGCAGGTGCAAAAAGTAAACAAAAAGTTATATGTAAATTGCCCTTTATTACTCAACCTCAGTCCGATTCTTAATTGTGAAAATATTGCTCTTAAATAAAAATTAATATATCATCACGTCTTTTACCCATTACTAAGTGTGGCACTCTGCCGTAGCAGATCTATCTATATATATATATATATATATATATATATATATATATATATATATATATATATATAATGGAATTTTTCTTCTTGTTTTGTATTTGCTTTCTTCTTTAAAGTTTCCTCCCCAACACCGTCCTACTCTTCTCTTGTTTTTTCTCTCTTCTCTCTTATTTTGGCTGTCCAAATTTTCTTCGTCGGTCTCTTGTCGTCCATCCTCACCAGATGTCCCCACCAACTCAATTGTATTTGCTCTATGTATTCTTCTATCAATTTCGTTCCCAGTTCTTCTCTTATATCTGTGTTTCTTATTTTATGCAGCATCGTTAAACTTTTGACTCTTCTCAAGTATTTCATTTCTAATGCTTGTATTTTGCTCTTGATTTTTGTTGATATAACCCATGATTCGCATTCATAAGTTAATAATCGCTCGGTAGATTGTATTGAAAACTGTTATCTTTGTTTTCTATGATATTTCTTTCTTAAATATGAAGCTGTTTGTCAGCGTATGGAATATTTTGCTGTTTTGTTTATTCTTTTAATTACATATTCATCTTGTATTGTAGTTTTTTCTATTAATACACCTAAGTACTCAAATTTCTCTACTTGTTCTATATTATCATTTCCAATATTTAGGTTGGTCGTTTGATTTTCATTGGATATTGTCATCATTTTTGTTTTGTTAACGTTTATCTTCATATCAAACTTCCGTATTTTACGGTTCCAAACATGCAAGTTTTGTTGTAAATTTGCTTCGCTGCTAGCAAATATGACTACATCGTCTGCAAAAGCACATTCTCTAATTTTAACTTTTTATAAATTTCTATACCCTATTTTTAGCTTCTTTATTTCTAGTTTACATTATTTAATGATTTAGTCCATAAACACTGTAAAGAGCACTGGACTCATTACTCCACCTTGTCGTAGTCCGACATCAGATATTCTCTTTTTACTAATGACGTAGTTTGGATTTTTGTTATGTAGGTTTTTAATTGCGTATATTTGTTTTTTATTTACATTTTTAGTTGTTAAGCTCTTTTATAAAATAATTCAAATTTGAATTCCACTCAAGCTACCACACTGCGGTTTGGCAAATCTGGACCTTGTACTTCTTCTGATGGCCCTACAGCCCAAATCGGGCTTGGGCCTACCGGACACACCGAGCCGCATAGTTTTTACACTGCCGTACTGCCGGTTTTTGTAGTCGAATGCTATGTTATTTAAGGCGTATAAGTGACTAGCTTATAGCGCCCGAGTGTGATAAATACATGTAGCTGTATTTTTATGTTTTACGACAAATCACACATTGTCGACAGACGGAATCGAACTGACGAACCTTGGTTCGGGTGACGTCACAGTATGTTAAGAGATGTGCTTTAACACGCTCGGCCTCCGCTCCTGTTGGACCTTGTACTGTAATTGGGAAAATAAAAATAAAACGTCAAGTTACTAATCATATGAAAATAAGTAATATTTCCTCATTACAAAAATGATTCAGTATCACCTTGCTCATCTCACCTTTACACTTTATACCCAACTGCACCAAAACCAGAAAGTTCTTTGAGCGTAGCACAGAAGCAAGGATCGCTCGCATACACCGCGGCATATCTCACGTATTTTTATTTCACGTTCAGAAAACAATAAACAGTGTCGATGTGCATGAGCCCGATGCTCGATGCTCGGCCGTGGTTGTATCGTGACCAGCCTAATACGGTGCACATTAGCATACGATGCGATACACCGAGACACATCCTCCCAGCGCAGCGCCGTGCTTTGTAACCTGGTGGTCAGATCGAGAGATGGGATATAATCACGCTTGTTGTTTGTTGTGTACTGGATGGATAAAGTCTGAGGTGCTGATGGTGACTTGAAAGACGACTTTATTCGATTACTTGACAATTGACATCTAGCTATTTGTTTTATTGGATCATGTGCAAGCAAATGTTAACTAAACCAGAATAAAGAGGCTTGTCTCTTGAGCGCTGCTATTAGTTTTTCGATAAACATTTTTTTCTACGATTGCTATGAAAAGTTAACAAATACGCTCTTATTTTGTCATCGTAAAGTTGACGTTTTCTCCAATGGCAACGCGCGAAAAAGATGTTAAATGCGCGCGTTTCCAATGGCAACGCGCGAAAAAGATATTAAATGCGCGCTTATTTCAATAGTTACCAGGGTTACAAACAAAACAGAAACTTGTCATATTGCTAGTTGACAAAACGAATTTATTTTCAGTACGCATACGTTTTTTAATAATTTTAATATGCAATCGTAGAAAAAAATATGTGTATCACGAGCGTAAAGTGTATTTGTTCCTCTTACACTATTGCAGCTCTCGCCTTCGGCTCGCGCTGCAATTACCGTAGTTTCAGTAGTTACCAGGGATACAAACAAAACAGAAACTTGTCATATTGACAGTTGACAGAACAAATTTATTTTTAGTACGTATACGTTTTTTAATAATTTAAAATGCTACCGCAGAAAAATATGTATGTATCACTAGCGTAAAATGTCTTTGTTCCTCTTACACTAGTGCAGCTTTCGTCTTCGGCTCGCGCTGCAATTACCGTGCTCGAGTAACAAAGAATCACTTTACGCTCTTAATACACAAATAACTATTTTATACGACCGTACGTGAAATAGTAACTTCACACATTGATCGTGGTGTGTGAAGTTCAACTTTTTGACAGCGATGCGTAAAGTGAACAGCGGTGCGTGACTTGCAATGTATTTCATGGAGTTTATTTTACGCACTTATATTTTGTTGTCATGAATACGCATTTTAACAGAGTGCCGTGCTTGTTTTTTTGTTTAACTATTCATATTGTTTATATTGTGAAAACTGTAAAACTAAAAGTAGTTCGCTTATTAATTTGTAGTTTATTATGGATTCTGATACAAAAGCACCTTGTACTCCACCAGATATAACGGCTGCGGCAAATGCAGTATGTTCCTCTTTATTACCACAAAAATCGCTGGAAATTTATGAAAATGCATTAAAAAAGTGAGTAGAAATTAATTCATATTCAGAAAATGTAATATTAGCATACATGTCAGAATTGTCGAAAAATTTTAAATCATCAACACTCTGGAGTCACTATTCGATGCTAAAGAATACTATCAACATTAAGCATAATATAAACATTGGTGAATATTCGAAAGTTTGAAAACTTGACAAATTGTAACATAACTATCAATCATTACAAATTTCATAATAATAGCTATTTATGAAACTAGTAAGGAAATGAAGGTTGTTACCTTACGCATGTGAAATTTGTCGAACGAGGCGTAGCCGAGTTATGTAAACACATAAGTAAGGTAATAACCTATTTCCTTACTAGTTTAATACAATATTTTTTCTACTTCCGTTCTAATAAATACGAAAGAGCGTTTTTGAAATTATGAAATTTTGACATATTAATGACAGTTATAAATTCAAAATATAAAAGAATAACACATCAGAATTCGTCTACCAAGATATCTGTTGCTATGTTACCTCATTATTTCACTAGTTAAATAATGTAGTTCATTACCTAACTCAAATAAGTGAAATAAAACGTCTATTTCCTAACACAAGTAGAAAAAGAAAATTAAACCATTTTTGTCCTAGATTCATTTTCTAAATGTCAGGTCGTATAAAAAATATAGTGAAGCATTTTTTACACTCGTGTACGGCACGTGTCGCAAACTCCACACTCGTGTAAAAACTTCAACTTCACATATTTGATACACAAACTACTATTACCACATTCAAATTACTTACTACTAACTCTGAGGGTCGTGATTTGTCGGTTGATAACCGCACTTCACGTATATAACCGAGATCTGCTACGGCAGAATACCACATTCAGTACAAGTAAAAGGTATGATTTAACATTTTTTTTATATATGAAATATTTGAAAAAGTAATTAAATAAATATATCATCACGCCATTTACCCATTACTAAGTGTGGCACTCTGCCGTAGTAGATCTCGGTAAGTGATATATTTTGCAGTTACCAGTCGTCAAATCACGGAAAACCAACCTCCACTCCATCTAACAAATATGGTTAAAATTATTTGAATAATATCAACGCACAAAACAGTAAAGTTTCATATCTACGATTGTCAAAAATTTGGAATGTGCTTCCAGCAACAATATCAGATAACACAAAGTCTCCGCAACAAACTGTTGAGTTGAAAAGTGTAGATCGCATCACAGTGGTGTTGAACCTGTGACAAATTGCGAGGCTGCATAAAACAAAAGAGCGCGTCAGGCGCCATGTTTGAATTGTGATCCTGGCTGTATCTCCCAACCAAATCACTACATCCATGTCCGTGTCCAACAACAGATAACATATGTTTACAACGCTCAAGAATTGCATTAGGCCGCCTAAATGGTTTACCGTTTGTTAGGAATTCCTACCGCATCGATAATCTAGAAATCTTCACCGAAAAGTGTCATTCTAACGTCAAGCCAGAATCTGACATATCGCCCATCAAATGGAAAGGAAAGGTTACCTAGTGATTATTATCAACATTTGCGGTTTTCACTCCTGGTACAGTTTTGGAAAGGTTTTGATACTGAGAAATAGAAACGTTGTTCCGACAGACATGATGTGTGACTTGAAGTAGCGGATATTTGTTACTTGGAAACTTAAGGCTGATAACGACAGTCACGTGTCAAGAAGGTAGTTAACACCTCGACAGTTTTCAGTAGCCATGACAACTAACAAGAAGTCCTAGTATCTTAGAATTCCTAGAAACACTGTCATGATTAATGTTGCAACCCTTACGCACAAGATCGGGTTTCACTCTTTATTCTGCTCCCCTAAATCACATTTTTTATTTTTTATCTACTTTTAGTGAACATTCTAAGTTGACACTTTTTTTATTCTTATTCATCCAAATGTTTTCAATATAAAAATAACAAAACTATAACAGGTATTATATAAATCGGTACATTTCAGAATATGCATCCTTGTGGCTCTCCAATCACTAATATTTTTAAGCTTCAATAACTATCAATTTCATCAAATTAAATTTGGAAAATTTCTGTTACAAACTAAAATATTATGTTATTAATATAAATAAAAAATAATTATTTATGAAATCGTACACTAATGAGCTATTCTAGCTCCACAAAATTGTAGTGAAAAGTACAACTTTATCTTAGTTACTTTTTTCAACCAATCAGAGCGCTGCCGGGCCATCATATTGCTGAATCGTGGCGAATGTCAGACAAGTTTGACAATTGTAACTAAACTAAAAATTATTTCGCAACACATGCACAAGAGACACGTTCTTATTCCCTAATTTTAGACAGAGAAACACTGCTTTTCTCCCCTAGGTAGGATGTTTCTCTCCCTTGGTAGCATGTTTCTCTCCCTAGGGACTACGATTATAAGCTGTTTGCGGCGTTTCCTAGGTAACTAGTTACGCAACCCATATTTGACATTTCTCCCGATAAGACAGTAATTTTTGTGCACTTGTTACGAAAAGTATAATATGCTTCACGGGAGGGCGCGATTATCCCTTGTTTCTCTCCCTTGATGCATAACATACTATTTATTGAGCAGCCAATTAGTATCTTTATTTAATTAGATATAAGTGGCCAACATTTCGGCAACACTTGTGCATTTACCAGGACGCCAAAACAGACAACAATTACAGTTAAATCATAGTTAAAATAATGTAGAATAAAATGGATATAGGTTATGTTGTATAAAAATATATATTATAATTTAATATAAATTGTCATATCCTACATTGGAGTTATCAGAAATTTCTCGGAACAAATTAATTGTAGCACCATACTTGAAGACTGACACCATAAGATTGAAAATATTTCACACCAGGAAGTACTTCATCAGGGGTATAGGACTCGCAGGGACAGAGACAGCAGTTGCTCTCCATGAATTTTGTTGAGTAGTTTATTAACTTCGAAGTCTACATTCTTGACAACCTCAACTTCGACTTAATAGTGATAATTTTAATATTCTCAGTCTTTGAGTTCGTGAATTTCAATTTTAATTTTGTATATTTGATTTGCAACATTCGTAATAAATGAATAACGTATAATAATCGTCAATTAAAAAATACGCCCATTATTTCCTTTATAAAAATATTTACGTGATAAAACATTGAAAAACTCTGAAAAATTGTCTGAAAGTATATAATAAAATGTCTTTAAAATCTCTGATAAAGAAAACAAACAAATTTAGAGATTTGCATATATATATATCGTATTAAGTAAATTCTGTGTTTATATAGTTTGTTTAATATTTATTTATATGAAATAGTTATTTGTGTATTAAGAGTAAAGTGATTCTTTGTTACTCGAACACGGTAATTGCAGCGCGAGCCGAATTCGAAAGCTGCAATAGTGTAAGAGAAACAAAGACACTTTACGCTCGTGATTCACACATAATTTTTTCTACGATTGCATCTTAAAATTATTAAAGAACGTATGTGTACTGAAAATAAATTCGTTCTGTTAACTGTCAATATGACAATTTTCTGTTTTGTTTGTATCCCTGGTAACTATTGAAATAAGCGCGCATTTAATATTTTTCGATTGTCCCACAGAAAACGTCAACTTTACGATGACAAATGAGAGCGTAATTGTCAACTTATCATAGCAATCGTAGAAAAACATTTTTTCTACATTTATACCATTAAAGAAATGTTTTAAAGAAAATGTAAAAAATTCAATTTTTATTTAATATTCCTCACTTCTCCCCTGCGTTGAACAATCGAAAAATATTAAATGCGCGCTTATTTCAATAGTTACCAGGGATACAAACAAAACAGAAAATTGTCATATTGACAGTTAACAGAACGAATTTATTTTCAGTACACATACGTTCTTTAATCATTTTAAGATGCAATCGTAGAAAAAATTATGTGTGAATCACGAGCGTAAAGTGTCTTTGTTTCTCTTACACTATTGCAGCTTTCGCCTTCGGCTCGCGCTGCAATTACCGTGTTCGAGTAACAAAGAATCACTTTACTCTTAATACACAAATAACTATTTCATATAAATAAATATTAAACAAACTATATAAACACAGGATTTACTTAATACGATATATATATATATATATATATATATATATATATATATATATATATATATATATATATATATATATATATGTCAACTTTACGATGACAAATGAGAGCGTAATTGTCAACTTTTCATAGCAATCGTAGAAAAACATTTTTTCTACATTTATACCATTAAAGAAATGTTTTAAAGAAAATGTAAAAAATTCAATTTTTATTTAATATTCCTCACTTCTCCCCTGCGTTGACAGAATCGCGCAATGAGGAAATTTAACATTATAATTTGCCACACCACAATCACAAAATTGAGTAAAATCTTATAAACGATGCATTGACTGACTTGTCACTTGTCAGAGTCACTACTGTCCAATTTGTTAAATTGTAAATCCGTAATATTATTATCTACGCTATGCATCGCTATATAAGTTTCAATGATACAGAGTATAGTCATAAATGCATGGATATTGAAAATTTGTTACGTGAACGAATGATTTCGGATGGGACAATACAAACATTTATATGAGAGGAATAATGAATGTTGATGAAGCGAAAGCAATGTGCCTGTATTAATACATGTTGATTTGTACACAAATCCAATATTGAATAATATAGATGTACAAAACTGCTCTGCAATTGCAGATAAAATATTTTATCAGAAAATATTGTTATTAGGTATATGGCTAATGATATTTAATAATTATCAACTTTAGTTTATATAGGTCAGAATTGAAGCATGATAACATGTTTATTCAATAATAATTTATAGAGCGTGACGAAAAAATCTGTCCGAACCATCTAAATATTGCTTCCTAAATAAATTAACATTTCTCCATCTTCAAAAACAGAAACAGTAAGCTAAACATATTCACAGAATAATTTCAGTTCAAGATGGAAATCTCCTGCAGCCTCTCAACAAATCATCACCAGCGGGCATCACCAATCACAATCTCCGATAATTGATTAGATTCGAGTCGGGTGACGTAATCAGCTGTTTACTCGTCTGCAGTGATACCACTGTTGACAAGATAAATTACTGCTACGATTACATCGGTTTTCTGGCCACTTTTTCTCGAATAAATTTGATTTTAAAATGTGAATTCGAATGTCGGTCACAAATTATGGAAAATAGACATTAACACATCGTTATATTTTATTCATGATGTAAGATGGCATCAGATGTGCTATGGAACAAATGATGGTGACGAAGAACAAAAAACGCACCCCTTTCCTTCAAAGGATATGCTTCATTCATTCTGATGCTTGGAATTTTAAATTTTCAAATAAAAACTGTGAATGAATGAATCTATGAATATGTTCCCGGCAGTATAAAGTATAAAATTCAGGTAATGTATACATTACATATGCAAAAATTGTATTATTTTCCAGATATTTTTGATATTAGAACGTATTCTTGGTGAGGCTCGCTTCGCCCGCACTTTTAGCAAACAGATCTTATAGAACATACGTTCATACGTTAGTCATTATATTTGATCTAAGTTAAAATTATTTCTGATTTCATACATTTATTTAAGTATTGAACGTGTTATTGGTAATGCTCGCTTCGTTCGCGATTTAAACGCACAAACCTTGAAACTATAGAATTCATACACGCTAACAAAATTTGCAGGATTTAATATTGCATTTTACTTTATCGGTGATAAATAAATAAAACCTAACTATATTAAACATAAACATAAAAACATACATGTCAAAAAAAGGTAACAAAAATGGCAAAAAAAGTCCTACCTATTCTGTAGAATTTGTAGTTGGACGAAACTCGAATCTGAAACAAAAATATATCTACCTTCAATTTAAAATTTTAATAGTTAATTGATAAACATATTTGAAAAAACATAGATTTAAATGTTTAACTCTTTATAAACAAAATACGTCCACACTACTAGCCACAGTATACACAACTGACAAAATTGTATGGTACAATAAGTAATTAATAGTTAATTACTCGTAAGAAGGCTCGTCGTTCAAACTTGTTTATTTCTGCATTTCTAATATACTTGTAAATATTTCAATATATTTTGAACGATATTGACATCATAGAAAATTAAAATAATTTAAGAGACGTTGTCAGAATCTTCATATCTATATTATTATTGATTATATATATATATATATATATATATATATATATATATATATATATTTCAACATTTTAAATTAATAATATCTGCTGTTATAAAGCATGCAAAATTAATTCTGTTTAATGATTATAATGTATAATTTTATTCTCTACAACATTTATGTATTTGAAGTTTTTTTCTCTAAAATAATAACAGGAACTTTTATATGTTAAAGTTCTATATTCCGGTGTCACGCTTACCACTCATATATATATATATATATATATATATATATATATATATATATATTAATATAGAAATCTAAATTTTATTATTGAAAAGCAAATTTGGCTAACACCAGCGGATCTGGGACCTTTGAATTCTGGTCAATTGCACTTACCAACTGAGCTAGAGTATCCATGATATTAAATATCCATAATTACGAATTTGGGAGCAATATTCAGAGCGTTTGTTTTAATATAAAACATAGGCAGCAAATAATTCTTATAAAGGTTCAAAAATCCCTGAAAACACTGCCAAACAATGCTCTAATCGGTTATAAACTCATTCATAGCATTAGATATTTATGTATTTATAATAGTTTCAGACAAGTTTTGAATCTGAACTTTATATACTTCTAAATTTAAAATGTTGACAGTCTATACTTTAGATTTTTAAAATCCTCGATAAAAAAAAATCAGTGGTGCTAGCCGGCCAGTCTATTTCTCCACCATTCAATTTTACAAATTAAATAGGTTTTTCTGTTTTGCGTTAATAAGGAAATCATTACAAAACCCAGCTGCGTATCGAAAGAGCGTTCATTACGATACACAACATTTTGTTTTAAACGGTTGGTAGTAACGGATGACATACTGAGCCTATCATGTTGAGAACCTCAAAATTTCAATACAACCTCAAAATCTGAACAATTGCATAATTGTCAATAACAGTTACCAACACAACATTTCATATACAAATTGCCCTAAATTGACTCGGTTCAAAATATCTTATATTTTTTTAAAAATTTAATTTATAAAAGACGGAAATAAAAAAAATACTATAGATAACTCATTTTATAAGACTTTAGTCGCATTAGTAATTTAGAAAACTCACCTGCGGCTAGTTTTTTAAACTTGAACACGAGCGAAAAAAATATGTCTTATAAAACTCGTTCTTTAATATACTATTCTTTAACTGCATATATTATTTACAGGTAGCAAATCTTTAATAACCACTAATTAATACAAAATAGGCGCGGTGGCCAAGCGTGTTAAGGCACATCTCTTAACATACTGTGACGTCACCCGAACCAAGGTTCGTCAGTTCGAATCCGCCTACCGACAATGTTTTATTTGTCGTTAAATATAAAATACAGTTACATGTATTTATCACACTCGGTTGCCATAAGCTAGTCACTTATACGTCTTAAATAATAATCTGACTAAAAAACCGGCAGTACGGCAGTATAAAAACTGCGGCTCGGTGTGCCCGGCCCCTATGTTCCGAAACGGAATGATGGGACATCATCATCATAATCAATTAATACAAATATCAATTTAACAATCTATGTGTTATTTTTAAATAAATGTTTCGATATATTGCTATTAAATTCGTAACCATGGATATGGCAAATCTCATGTTTCACGTTAAAATATACTCACGATATGAAATGATTTTATTCCAATTTTTCCCTGTACTTTTATTATTTGTCAAGATTATGACGGTCATTTATAGTCATTTATCTAATGTTGTATAATGAATAAATTGACTGTTGTAGTATTTTCAATTATACTTTCATTATTAATATATTAGAAATTACTAACGAACCAGAGATACTAAAAATGTTTACATCACAGTACATAATTTTCAAAAATTTAAACAAAAATTATTTCTGGTCTATAATCAGAATCTCGTTTAAATATAAAATAAATATATCATCACGTCTTTTACTCATTACTAGGTGTGGCACTCTGCCATAGCAGATCTCAGTAAGTGATATATTTTATTTTCTGTAATAACAAATTATTGTTCCAAACACAATTAAAAAATTGATATTTAGTTGGTGTTTGTGTCAGAGTATCAAGAATTAATTTTAATTTTAAATTAAAGTAATAGTTAATTAATATATTTCTTCGCGTGAAGTTCGGTTACCAGCCGTCAAATCATGACTCTCAAAGATATTAGTGGTGACGGAACCACAGGGGTAGATTTAATTTTGGTGAAAATTGTTTGTCGGCTGTAGGGATCGAACCAGGTTTCTCAGGCCGACTCGATACCACTGTGCCACCTACCCCATTTAAGTTTAAGTTTTATGTATAAGATTAAAAACATCTTATGTAGATTACGAAAAAAAAAGTTCAACACGAAACAAAACTATGCTTCAAGTCAATAAATTAGAGAAGAAATAAAAAATTGAACGCCTATTTTCCATTTCTGGATCTGCCTTATCAAATCTCAATAGATTATTTTGCACATGTAGTGCGATTACCAGCCGCCAAATTACGGCTCCCAAAGATGTTAGTGGTGGGAGAACTACACAGGAAATTTTAACGTGAAGTTAGGTTTGTCGGCACGATACCATTGAGCAGTCATTGAGCATTAAAACCATAAATAATAGTCTTTTGTCAAAGTAGGCTACTTAAAATTTCACCTACAAATACTTCTCAATGACAATATTTCTTCCGGCATTCAATATCAATTTGTTAACATCTCTTCGTGTCTACTTCAACACTTCAACCCATTTAGCAGACTCAGAATAGACGCTATACGGAATAAATCACCGATCATCGTCCGGTGATTTGAATACCGGCGAGTCCCCATCACTTACCCAGGAAATTTGAATCGAATGCCGGGCTCTTGAAAGTCAATGCGAGTCAATTAAAATTAATTGTTGGGCGGTGGTAGCATCCACCACCAAACAAATGAATGATTGTGATTTGAAGGAAAGCTTTGAGGGGTTTTCATATTGAAATAATTGGAGGCAATAATAATTAGACTGATTGTATTTATCAGCGTGAATGTCTGGAAACAATTAAGCAAGGAAGGCGAGTCAACATATTTTGTATTATATTCAAATCTTTCTGTTCTTTCTTCTTCTTTTATATTAAGAACCAGTGTTATGTTGGATTATATAAAAAAAATTCAAAATCTAAAAGATTTTCACATCTAATGTGTACTAGATTAGATTATAGATTAATTTATATGAATCAATATTTTTAATTCATACAGAACAGTTAAGGAATTAAAAACCTCAAAATTAATATAAAAGATAAATTATTATTGAAAAAGTTAATGAATTTGTTGATACCGACAAAACATCTACTAGGTTGTTAATAACTAAAAAAATTATAATAGCCTAAGAATTTTTTGATTGAATTGTAAAAAAAATCACATAGTAAAGCACTTTAACAAAATTGTTGATTAAGGTCAAGAAAATATTGAAAAAGTTTGTCAAAATTAAAATTGTTCTTTAACTACCATTTTAAATTTTTAATGGGGTAGATGGCTCAGTGGTATCGAGTCGGCCTATGGATCTTGAGAACCCTGGTTAGATCCCCACAGCCGACAAACAATTTTCACCAAAATTAAATCTACTCCTGTGGCTCCCCCTCCGCCAACATCTTTGGGGCTATGATTTGACGGCTGGTAACCGCACTTCACGGGAAGAAATATATCACTTACCGAGATCTGCTACGAGAGAGTGTCACACCCGGTAATGGGTAAAAGGCGTGATGATATATGTATATATTTTATATTTCAATTGAAAATATCCGCTAATTTATTAATAAAAATAAATGATTATTTAAAAATACTTACTAACTAGCTTACTTACTAACTACAGTGACCTATAATATTCTTCATAACTAATATAGTTTTCGAGGCAGAAATCATCTAGGAGTATGATAAAGATTAACAATAATGGTGATTATTCAAGACAAATTAAAAATATCGTCTAAAATATTCGTATTAAAGTTTTGGTATTTATTTTTTTCAGTACGTTGCTTTAAACTCTGATTCTAGTATTTAATTTAGATGATATATGGATACTAATCGTTTTTACAAATTGAAACGCGAATTATTAGAAGAATCGTATTTCTGGGTCATTATATTCTAAAACTTACTTTCGTCATTTACTCGCTTAAAAATAGAAGTATTTTATTTATGTAGAAATGGGTAAACATCATTCAATTTATATAAATAAATATATCATCATGCCTTTTACCCATTACTGGGTGTGTCACTCTGCCATAGCAGATTTCGGTAAGTGATACAATCACGGCTTCTTGTGACCCCACCCCACCACTAACATCTTTCCGGACCGTGATTTAACGATTGGTAACCGCACTTTCAAGCACATAAATTAATCATTTACTGAGATCTGCTATAGCAGAATTCCACACTCAATAATATGTAAAAAGCGTTGATTATACAGAATGTTTCAATATTATTACAATAAAAATAAAGGGTACATATTATTTGATGTACTGAATACAACGCAAAAAGAATTTTTTCAAAATTCGCAAAAATAATTGCACATTAATTGAAGCAAACATTTTTCAAGTCACTGGATTCGTAGATTACAGTAATGAACAAAAATTAGTAAACATTAAAATCAAATTAATTTAAATTGTGTAACAATATCTAATGTTTACTCATTTTTATTCATTACTGTAACCTATCAATCCAGTGGCATGAAATATGTTTGCTTCAAGTAATCTGCAATTATTTTTGCGTTGTGAACAGTACATCAACTAATATATATCCTTTATTGTAATAATTTTTAAACAGCCTGTATATTTATTGTTTTATTTAGTTAAAAAATTCTGTCAGTGCCGAGGTTTTAAACCGGGATTCTTTGCTTGAAGCAAAGCGTATATGTCGGGAGCCAAATAACCACTTAGTGAAGTATTGTAAGTTAGTTTGAAGTTTTGAGCGTTGTGATTGTTGGGATTGGAATTGGTAAAAGTAATTTATTCATCGCTCAGATAACAACGAACCACGAAATTAATAACGAATCAATAGTGACGTAGAAGCTTAAAACAAATACAAAAGCATTTAATGGTACAGCTTCATTAATAAAAGCCTGTCAGTGGCGTCCGTCATTTTTCAACGCATAAACACTTAAAGAAAGACAACGCTATCTGTCACTAGCGCTGCAGACGAAGACAGTGCTAACAAGCTGTTTGGGTTTTGGAAAAGTGTTTTATATAAAATCCATTACACCTGTACGGGCGGCGTGGCCCCCTCTGGGGCAGAGCCCTGGCAATTAGGCGGCGTTGCGGGAGGCCTGTGCCCCAACACCCAGCTTATACCCACCGCTGGAGATACTGAAGTTGAGGTAAAATGTTGTCGGGGACTATACATCAACATTTCGTTTGTCATTGCCGATTGTCACGCAGGAATTTATAGTAAATGTCTGGAAATTTAAAATCATTTCTAAATATCACTTTTCAATTTAATTTGTATTAAATTATAACAAACTAACTATATAGATATATAGATAATATAAAATTAAATAGAATATTGATTATACAAAACAATTTACACAGATCTTTTTACTTCCTTGTACGAAGTAAAGGAAGTATTGTAATCGCGAAAATTTTCGGTTCTTAGATTTCAACGGAAATAGGTATTTTGGCCCTCCCTGAATCCATTTTGACTAATTTCGTCGTGCCGTCTGTACGTACGTACGTACGTACGTATCTCGCATAACTCAAAAACGGTAAGCCGTAGAAAATTGAAAATTTATATTTAGGACTGTTATAACATCTAGTTGTGCACCTCTTTTTTTGGTCATTATACAGCTACCGGATGTGGTACTTTACTTGAAGCCTATAATAGATTTTCATGAAAAACTATATTCAAATATAATTTAAAACTTTCCAAATTTGGTATATAAGACTACTATATTACTGGAAATAACATAATAGATTTTGGTTAAAATAGACTAACCGGAAGTGGCACATTACATGAAGCTGCTAACAGTTTTCCTTGAAAAAAATGGTATTATTTTAATTTTAGAAAGGAATGCTGCAAATAAAAGTTTTAGAGAATTAAATTCTGCGTCTAGCACATTAAGAATTTTTAAATTAGCTTTTTGCATAAACGAGATATCTAAATTTAAATATTATATATTTTTTTATTTAAAAAAAAATTAAGTTTGCTATGGATTAGAACAAAAAATAAAAGATTTAATGTTAAATATGTGCAATTAAAAAAATATCTATAGTTTAATACGCGTACAAGTAAGTCATGTGGTGTCCACATCAGATTTTTATAAAACTGATTTTGTATTAACCGCATATTCAATACGACCAAAATTCCCCAGCCAAAAGGTGACATTTCGTGTAAAATTTAAATTCACGTATTCATTTAATTGTAAAGTGATTTAACTAGGTATATCGAAATTTTTTAATTCTCTAAAACAAGCGCAGGAAGATGCTCCCTCCCTTTATTATCTTTTTGATTTATTTTCTGTTTTTACTATAGAGTGTCCAACTGCAATTCTGTGCAATTTAGTTTCAAAAACAAGCGCAGGTAGATGCTCCCTTCTTTCCTCATCTTTTTTTCTTCATTTTTAGTTTTTACTATACAGTGTCTAACTGCAATTGTGTTAAATGTATTTTTAAACAAGCGCAGGCGATGCTGCCTTCATTTCTTTATAGATTCGTTGTTAGAGAAGTGGGCGTAAGTATAGATTTATGAAACAGGTGTACAGGAGCGAATGGATGGAAGTGAATAAAGGTTTGTTGCGTGATGATGGATTTTGGTTGTGAGGAAGGAAAGTGTTCGTATGGAGGAAGTGTTATTGTGGTCGAAACGAGTATCGTATGTCAGGATGAGAATGTTGACGTGAACTGATTTTTTTTTATGAATGTTTTAGTGGATGCTCTATGAATGTTTCAGGGGTTCGTGCTACCCCATTTAATGGGATATAGCGTGATGTTATGTATGTACGTGATTACAGTTTATTTATTTATTCATTACTCCACCCCAACAGGAACTTAATATCAATTATAGTACAAGAGACCTATACAATTAATTCTTAGTGTAAGAAAAATGTTAAAGTAAATTATGTTTTTCGAATCTTTGAAAAGAGCTCAGGAAATAAAAGACAAGCGAATGTCATTGCTAGTATGATTCATTTACTTTCGTTTATTTACCGTCTGGTCAGAAACAAGTGAACAACTCCACAATTCGTTATTAAAAATCCATTTGCGTCTCGGCGGGACACACGACACATTTCCTTACATCAATCTCCGCTCGTCGGGTCTTGACTCTTCATCTCTTAGCTTAGCAAATACATTAGCAGCGCTTGCATGGCCATCTTCGGCGCGAACGATGAGTTTATCAAAAGCAATCTAATGTACCTTTTGTTTCTGGCAGCACTGACCACTTGATTGATTGATTTTTATTTAAACCGCTTGACAGGTGCAGGCCTCATTGATTGCATTTCAAATATTGATTTATGTAAATGATATTGCTTAATAGGAACCAGCGGTACTTGCTGCATTTTCTTATTGAAGATGTGAGTGAAGCTGTTATTTTTTACGGTTTTTTCTTATTATTTCCGTTACTAAATGTGTTTCATGTGTTTTGTTTGTTTTTCAGGTTTTTGTTTTAGATGAAAAGATGATCGAAACTTGAAGAGATGTAATTGTCTAGTAAGACAAGATGTTATTATTTCAGTGGCATCGCTATCATTTTTATAAATCTCATCTTGATAAATTGTTATTTATTTAATTCATTTCAACATCACTTTATTAATTCATTACAATAATATTTCTTTTTGCTAACTGCAAATGCAAATGCAATGTGTAAATATAAACATTAATTGTTGAATTTTTCTGACTCAAAGTGAATCATGTACCGGTGAGTTCGGACCCTGTACTGTAATTGGGATTAAGTTTGAAATTAAGTTCCTGTTATACAAAGTAGCATATAGAGATGATGATGAGCCCCATCATTCCGTTTCGAAACATAGGGGCCGGGCACACCGAGCCGCAGTTTTTACACTGCCGTACTGCCGGTTTCTTTAGTCAGATTATTTAAGGCGTATAAGTGAGTTGCTTATAGCGACCGAGTGTGATAAATACATGTAACTGTATTTTTATATTTTACGACAAATCACACATTGTCGGCAGGCGGATTTGAACTAACGAACCTTGGTTCGGGTGACGTCACAGTATGCTAAGAGATGTGCCTTAACACGCTCGGCCACCGCACCTACTAGCATATAGAGATACTAACCGCTATATCATGTCACCTTGATACGAAGTATGGCATCACTTGAATTCTTCTGTCATAGTGTCTAACGCAGCATTGATCCCAAGACTCCTATATATACGAGGTATTGACAATGTGTTTCGTCGGCAACGAGATATCTTCTGATTTAAAGGAAGTCCTACAACGAAGTAATTTATTTTATTTATTATTATCGCACCACGAAGTAATTTATTTTTTTATATATTATTTCAATTATACCCCCTGCACTAACATCTTTGGAGGGGGGGGGATTTGACGGCTGGTAACCGCACTTCACGCGAAGAAATATATCACTTACCGAGATCTGCTTAAGCAGAGTGCCACACCCAGTAATGGGTAAAAGGCGTGATGATATATTTATTTATTTGATAAGCTGAATTTGACACTTATTCGTATTATGTATTTCACATACTTTTTAAATTAAAGAAAATCTTACGTACAAAAGAACTGTAGGAAGAAAGATAATAAAAAAATTATTAATTTTTTTTCTTGACAAAAATAATAATTGCCTTTAAAAGTACGTATAATTTATTTAGTTATTTATGTTATGTTACGCTGTACAACAGGAACTTAATCCCAATTACAGTACAGGGTCCGCTCTCACCGAGCCGCAGTGTGGTACTTCATATGATTTTTAGCTTGAGTGAGATTTGAACTCGGGATCTCCGGATTCGAATTCCATATCGCTATCCACACCACCGTACTGACGGACAAATAATACACGATATGATTCATTTATAATAACAATAATATATGACAATTTGAAAATATTTTTCTCATTTTTAGTTAATTGAATTGCAGTACAAAATATTTGAGAATAACAGGATTACTATAAATAGTGCTTCCTGCAATATTGCTACTTATTATAACTAATAAATAAATTTTAATTTATGACAGAAAAATTCGGTTAACGCCTGGCTTAGAACCAGGGACCCTCCGCTTGCCGGGCAAAGATGCTAACCTCTACACCACATCACCTATGTCCAACGTATGACGTCAACCGAATTCTTCTGTCATAGTGTCTAACGTAGCCTCGATCCCAAGACTCCTATATAATAGGTATTGACAACGGTTCGTCTACACGTGTCCAATTTAAAGGAAATCATATCACGAAGTAATTTTTTGTCATATGACATGACTAAAAGTACAGTTATGATGATAAATTTATGACAGAAAAAGCGGAGGGTCCCTGTTCGAATCCAGGCGTCACCCGAATTTTTCTGTCATAAATTTAACTTTAAATTTATCATCATAACTGTACTTTCAATCATATGACAAAAAATCAACTAATAAATAGTTTAACCTAATATTAATCACTAAATAATATCTAACGTTGCTGTAATATTTTCTAAAATTAATTTGTAAACCTGCTCTGCGACAATGTTATTATTCCAGTGGCATCGAGAATCATTTTTACAAACCACACTTTAAATAAATCACTGTACAAGCATTTCAAAATTCCCTAAATTTATGATCCAATAGCACGAATACTAAAACTAGTAATAAATAACTAAAAGCTAAACTAGTAGTTACTAACCGAAAATCTATTTAATTTTAATAACATTAAATCATTTGAAGTCATTAAACCTGAATATGTATTCGTCCTCAGTTCGAAATCTGGAAATATAGCCTGAGTCCCATAACTAACTCAGAAATAACTACTAGGTATTTACTAGTGCTTCTCGAGATGATCATGTCATATTATTTTATAGTTAATCTAAGCAATAAATAAGCTAATAATTAGTATGCAGTGCGTGATATTAGCTTTCATAGAGCACCGAAGCGAAGGTGCTGCCTCTGCTGGCGTAAAAAGAAGGCACAACGTGCCATTAGCTTGTATTAATTACTGTTTCAGTCGGTAGGAGGTTCTAGTGTGCTTAGCCACATGCTGGGCGTTCAATTTTTCTAATCTACTGAATAAATTACATTGAATCAATCATTAACACGGTGGGTTACTTGATTTTTTTTGCAAGGTGAAAAAAATTAGTTTTGGGTCTGTTTATTATATACCTGTTTCTTTTATTGTGTTTAAACTGTGAAATTTATTTACATAAAAATGTAATTTCGCAAAAAATATTACAGAAATGTTATTAATACATTTTATTTGTGAAAAAATAAAAAGTATTATATTAGAAAATGAAGAAGCATGTCTATATTTTCTATCTTAAGACATGAGTAATAATTTACCATATAAACCAGACTATCCAAAACTTGTTTGTCCGAAGATTCCTTTATATTTGAATACCAAGAATGTTGAATTTTTAAAAAATTTATTTTATTTATTTTATTCTAGTTCAATTTTTTAAAAATTATTTGAATCACTTTCCAAATACAAAATGGTAACAAGATTATATTAGTTTGTTTGAACCTTTTTGAGAATATAGTTTACCTTAATTTATAAAATAAATAAATAAATTTATCATCACGCCATTTACCCATTACTGGGCGTGGCACTCTTTGGTAGCAGATCTCGGCAAGTGATATATTTCTTCGCATAAAGTGCAGTTACTAGCCATCCTTAATTCCTTCCTTATGAACGCAAAAATAAAAATAAGATGCAAAAGTTTCAAGGACGCCTTGATAGATCCTTGGGGACCACGAATCATAGTGCTGATCTAGTAGTTATTTACAAACTAAGTGCGGGAAGACAATTTCCCGAATTACTACTTCAATATTCCAATAGCGCTGTGTTATTTAAGCTTCTGTTTAACTGAAAGTCTTGTTCGTCAAACATGTATACTCTCTCTTTTTAAATACACTATCTCCAAATAGTATCAATAAAGAGAGACGTTCGTTTTGAGAAACTTCACTGTAGTCCATAAAATAATTAGAAATTAATTAATTTGTACATCGAGAAGTTGGAGAGCATTTCACGTTTAGCACTCTTTAACATTCTGACTAAAAACTGGAACAAACTTCATTCGTAATTTCAAGCCCGTATCAAGAGAAAAAATCACATTAAATACAAACAAAATTTAAATACAAATCCGTGGAACCATATATAACCGTTACCGTTAACATAACAAACAGAGCAGTAACCGCTTGACCGCTCATTACCTTCAAAACAAACACGGTTCACGTTCCGGACCTTTCTCGGTGACAAGACGAGCAACCGTGCGTGCACACCGGTAAATACCGCTAGTTGAAGAGAGAGAATATATGTTTGTCTTTGTTGAAATCACATATGAAAAATGATCCACGGTTTGACGTTTCTGCGAATGCAGAAATTGAGGCAAATTCTGATTAAAATTTATGTCAGTAAATAAACGAATAAATAGATACATCACTATAATTTCGTCTACATCTCAGCCAAATATGTCAAATTTAATGAATGACTATGCGTAACTTAGTTGTTAGCGTTTACACAGTAGCAAAATCGCCTTTATAAAGTCAAATCTATTTTAGGTTAGGTTTGATATTTGAACTAAAAAACTATATTTTTAGATTGAGAAGAGCCACAATTGTTACAAGTGTTATTAGAAACATTTATAGTAAAATTTTGACAATTAGAAATAGAAGTTCCTGGAGCAGCTTGGTTTACAATTGATAAAGATTGTGTATAATGTGCAGATTCTGATGTACTCACACAAGTTGAAATTAAAGATGTATTTTTTTAAATACCAGTACTCGAACAAAAAATATTATACAAACTACGTGCATGAAGACGTCTTCCGCTCATTCGCGCTATTAAAGGCACTCGCTCCTTGCAATCACAATGGCTGGTAGCACAAGCTATGTTTTCGCCTGTTTTAAGATCAGTGTTTTTTGGTGTTTTAACAATCTCTAACATGTTAAAACCGTGTTCTTAGAACACCCAAAATCAGAGCTTGTGCTACCAGTCATAATGTTAAACTAATAATGGTTTATGTAACACTGTACAACAGGAACTTAATCCCAATTACAGTACAGGGTCTCCACTCACCGAGCTGCAGTGTGGTAGTTTATATAATTTTTAGCTTGAGTGAGATTTGAACTCGAGATCTCCGGATTCGAATTCCGTATTGCTATCCACACCATCGTACACAATACACAATATAGTTCTGTATTGTCCTTAGTTGTATTTTTAGAATTAATTTCATTTATCATTCAACATTTAGGTACAAATTTAAGTATATAGGTCAGAAATTATTTTAATAAAATAGGCTTTTCTTAAAAGAAGTTAGTTCTTTTAGTATAATATTAATTAATTATAGTTTTATTAGCTTTTATATTGTAAATATTAGTACTTTTATCATTCATTTTTAGTTATTTTAAAGTACTTAGTTATTAGATTAGTAGCAAAGTGTACCTTTGTTCCAATTTTTGCTATTATGAGAGCATTCTTAAAATCCCAATATCCCTTGAAATGAAGTAATACGACGCCTTGAAACATTCGCTGAATTTTTTAACTTCATCCACTTTCATAATTATTTTCCTTTCATACAAGCTCAAAAATTCCTCGCACTCAAAAACAAAAATTCATTTTAATTCATGTATCTCTTTCAGCGGACAACAAGGTATAAATTTCACGAAGAATTATAAGGAAATTTACCTAAATGCAGTGTAAGTATATTATAACAACAAAGACAAAATTAATTATCATCCAACACTTGGTGAAACAAGGTTTAATAAAAAATATAAAATAAACACTTGGCTATGTTTCACAAAATTCAGCCTCCAAGTCACCTTATGAGGGCATCGTCAGAGGCTGGCCAGCACAGTTAGTAACCATAGACGCGTTTCGCTCTTATTAGAGCTCATCAGAACACAGAACTTCTCATGTCATCTTACCAGTTTGTTAGAGATCTTATTCTCTGCTGGCACATTTCTTCGTCACCAGCTTCTTCACATGAACTTTGTTCTAGGTGAAGAAGTGAGTTATACCATACTGATGAGCTCTAATAAGAGCGAAACGCGTCTATGGTTACTAACTGTGCTGGCCAGCCTCTGACGATGCCCTCATAAGGTGACTTGGAGGCTGAATTTTGTGAAACATAGCCAAGTGTTTATTTTATATTTTTTTAAAGTTTATTATCTTTAATCCTGACTAATGGTGCTATTCTGTAATTTTCTATAACGCTACGGTTCTGTAAATTTAAACAAAAGCGGATAGATTTTTATTAACAAATACATTTAATGCCATTTGACAATCAAATGTGATGCGCTTTTGTCTAGATTTACAGATCTGTAGCGTTTTAGAAAATTACAGAATAGCACCATAAATCGAGGAATTCTAATATGAATTATGTTTAACTTCGATCAAATTAAAGCAGATTAACTAAAAGAATCAAATTTTATACTAATTAATAATTTTTGAACCTGAGATAAATAAAAACGAAATAAAAATGATATTAGGGACATAATCGGCTTTAAATTGTATAGGGATATTTAAAAAATTGAAACTACATATTATATTATAAGTATATATTTAATAAGGATCCAATATAGAAATTATATAAATTATATTCAAATATTTCCGGAAAAAAATAATATGTTAAATATTCTTACAAATATTTGAATATAATTTATAGTTTTAATTTCACATTCAATTTTTAAAATATCCCTGTACAATTTTAAGCGGTGTGCTTTATGAATTTGCCTGCCTAAAGAAGACATAATATTTACATTTCTTTTAGAAGTATGTACCTAGACTTCTTCGGTACATTTCTCAATTTGTTTATATAACTATAATAAAATAATTTTCTTGTACATTATTTTAGTAACGAATATTATAGACAATTTACGATTACATGATGTAGTTTAACAAGAAAAAACTGAAGAAATTATTTAAAATTCAATATAACATATTACAATCTATTGTTTGAGTTTTGTCTGAAAAGAATAAAGAATCGTTGTTTTCGTTGCGGGGATAGGGAAAGGTCATGGGCGGTGCGAGCAGCTCCGGAATGTGTGATAATTAATCACCGTCTTGTTGGGGCGCTGCGCCCGGGCCCCAAGTCCACGGGGGGCCTGCACCCTTCACCCCTAGCCTTTGCTTGATTGTACAACAATCACACCGCTCCTATATGTACTTCGTGCATCTATATGGTGCTTTCCTTAGTATGGAAACAAACATTATAAACATGAGAATATCCACAAAACTATAAAGTTATAAATACTAATAGCGTGTTTATGTTACTGGATATTTAAAACTGTATAATCAAATCGTAATTGGTGTCTGGTGAAATATATAAATTATTTATTTTTTGTCATCATCATCATGTCATCACGCCTTTTACCCATTACTAGCTGTGGCACTCTGCCAAAGCAGATCTCGGTAAGTGATATATTTTATTTTTTGTCATAACAAATTATTGCTCCAAGCACAATTAAAAAATTGATATTTAGTTAGTGTTTGTGTCAGACTATCAAGAATTAAATTAAATTTTAAATTAAAGTAATAGTTAAATTGATAACTCAAATATATCTCGTATTGTACAAATACTGATAATTTACAAATTATTATAAGAAATAAAGATATAACTCGAAATAATTCAAATTATTTTTAAATATATTTTTAATACTTATTAATATCATCATTTGGTTAATAATTAAGACCGCTATGAGGTTTGGTGAATGCTGATTTATTATTATATTTAAATAGAATTAATTAATTAATTGTTTTATTTTTGTACCAATCTGTATAAGTAACTTCAATTTTATTTTGCTTATATATATACAGGGTGAGTCTGGGAAGACGCCCCCACCTTTAACTTTTTTATTATGAGTAATAGAAAAAAATGGTTCATATGAAAGTTTTATTATTTTAAATATACTATTTGATGGCAGATGTAGATATTTTTTATAAAGTCAGGTTTACAAGATACGACTATCAACTTTTATTTTTTAAATAGCAACCTATAATTATTTTACTAAAATAAAAACCGCCATTTTTTTCTCTTTTCAACGGTGTATTAGTTTTTATTAATGTATCTGAAAAAATTCGAGAAAAATAAGAAAATTGAGAAATACTAGAAATAATTTTTATACAAATATTATAGGTGGCTATGTGAAAATAAACAAAATGTAACAGTGTTATACAACTTAACTTACTGAATTTGTTGCTTTAGTTTGTTAAGTTGTATAACACTGTTACATTTTGTTTATTTTCACATAGCCACCTATAATATTTATATTTGTCCCGCGTGATGGTCGCGCGGGTTGTGGGCCTGACTCACAACCATAAGGTCGTGGGTTCGAGTCCCGCCCGTGACGACCATACAAAGGACATATCGGCATATGACCTTAGTAGTTGGTCCGATATATAAATAAAAAAAAATAAAAATATTTGTATAAAAATTATTTCTAGTATTTCTCAATTTTCTTATTTTTCTCGAATTTTTTCACATACATTTATAAAAACTAATACACCGTTGAAAAGAGAAAAAATGGCGGTTTTTATTTTAGTAAAATAATTATAGGTTGCTATTTAAAAAATAAAAGTTGATAGTCGTATCTTGTAAACCTGACTTTATAAAAAATATCTACATCTGCCATCAAATAGTATATTTAAAATAATAAAACTTTCATATGAACCATTTTTTTCTATTACTCATAATAAAAAAGTTAAAGGGGGGGGGGGGCGTCTTCCCAGACTCACCCTGTATATATATATATATATATATATATATATATATATGTATCACGTCGGGGTCACCAATGTAAAAACCAACTTATTGGTTTTTAATTAATTTAAATAAATAAATATAAATACAATTAGACAGAATACAACTGGTTTATTTTTCTATAAAATAGTAACTAACAACAACAACCATTTTTCTTTTCCCAAGCCTACTTTTTCTTTTGTTTTTCAAATTAAAAATAATAATGAGCACTACATATATATATATATATATATATATATATATATATATATATATATATATAGGTTTTAATTTACCCAGCAAATATCTCGCTTATTTATCCACTTAACAATTTCTTTCATATATCATGATTTATACAGCAACATTTAAGCTAGTTGATGACGGATGAACGTTCATGATATAATTTCCGGTTTAGTAGTAATTAATAAGAACTTTGAAATTTCAAATGGGTCATAATATATGTTTTTTACAAATTCGAAAAATACATCAAATTTGCTTTACAATCATATAAAATGAACCATATGTTGCATTATTAAAAAGTAAAATGGCGAACTTTATTATACCCCTAATCGGAAAGAGAATAGTGAACCATAACTGTGGCTTGAAATAAAACAATTTTTAATCTTTAACTTAGTTCTAAAATTGAAAGGATAGTAGATAACATTATCCTCTTATTTTAATATGTTCGTCTAAAATTACTTAATTTAAATTAAAAATCTAAATTTTGTCATTTGTCAGCTGAAAATGAAATTCATACTTTCTTTTTGATATAATTTATTCTGATCATAGGCATCATTTAAAAATAAAAGATGTCTATAACTAATAAAACATAAACTCATCACGTTGTTCTCCAACCACAACCACAACCACAACCACAACCACAACCACAACCACAACCACAACCACAACCACAACCACAACCACAACCACAACCACAACCATGCATCAAGTGAACAACTCTCCAATTCTTCGACTCTTAGTTCGAGGTACCAATCGATAAATCACTCATAACACAAATCTTAACACATTCACAATCAAATATTGTTACAGATCGCCGCGTGAGCTCGGCCCGTGAACACAATACTCGCGTGAGCCACGCACTACAACGTTACAGGGTGCAACAAAAAATGCTCTGGACACTTTACACCGTATTGGACCTATCGTCCGCTATGGAGATGATATTTTTCAATATGTCATTGGTTTGTAGCTGGGTTTCAAGGTTCAACATCGTACCGAATACCTCTGTGGATCCTAACATTTTGGAAAAGATGGCTATTTTACATAACCTTGACTGTCGGATTTGTTATATGTATTAGAAATTACTAGGCATTTTTAACAAAATATTTATTTTAAGTCTCTGTTAGAAAGTAATATTTTCGTCCCAGGAAAGTCATATATCGTGAAAAAATATAACACTAACCAAGATCAGGTATGACAGAATAACATACACTGTAATGTTTAAATGATTTTTTCTACGATTGCTATGAAAAGTTGACAATTACGCTTTCATTTGTCATCGTAAAGTTGACATTTTCTGTGGAACAATCGAAAAATATCTTTTTTGCGCGTCTCCAATGGCAACGCGAGAAAAAGACGTTAAATGCGCGCGTTTCCAATGGCAACGCGCGAAAAAGATATTAAATGAGCGCTTATTTCAATAGTTACCAGGGATACAAACAAAACAGAAACTTGTCATATTGACTGTTGACAGAACAAATTTATTTTCAGTACGTATACGTTTTGAATAATTTTAATTTGCAATAGTAGAAATAATAATGTGTGTATCACGAGCGTAAAGTGTCTTTGTTCCTCTTACACTATTGTAGCTCTCGCCTTCGGATCGCGCTGCAATTACCGTGCTCGAGTAACAAAGAATCACTTTACGCTCTTAATACACAAATAACTATATTTATTTAATTTTATTGTTTGTCATAAATGACTTCATATGCCAAATGTAATAAATTTGTTATACTTTACGTTCACAATATGTCCATTACTATACCGAAAACAGTTTAACAATGAAGGCTATTGTTAAAATATTGTTGGTAACTTTTTATTTTATAAAATTGGTACTATTATGTAACCATACGTTAAAGGTCATTTCAAAATAATAACCTCAAATATTTTTAAATGTTTTTTATAATAATTTGAAAGAATTTCCAACGACAGATGTTATTATTAACAGAACTCAGTAACATGATTAATATGAAACGATATTACAATTTGGTAACCTATAACATAACCTAAGAATTTTAAACATCATGATATCAACATCTTTATTATCAGATTTTATAGTATAACTACATAATTGCAGGAAAGTTACTAAATTACATGTGAGGTAAACACAAAAGTATAATTTTTTTATTTCTATTCTTTTGAATTTACAAATGAAAAAGTCAAAATTTATTCGACAGCATTACCTTCATGTCACATACGAGTAAGTACCTAGAGTGCAGTTCGATCTTTTTTACAACTGAAATTGTAAAATTTCGATAAAACAAATATAAAAAAATAAATATATCAACACGCATTTCACTCATTATTGGGTGTGGCACTCTACCGTAGCAAATCTCAATAAGTGATATATTTCTTCGCGTGAAATGTGGTTACCAGTCGTCAAAGGCCTCCAAAGATGTTAGTGGAGAGGGATCCACAGGGGTAGTTATTAATGTGGTGAAAATTGTTTGTCAGTTGTGCTAATCGAACCCGGATTCTCAAATTCACAAAGTGACTTGATACCACTGAGCCCACCTACTCCATAAGTAAAAAAGTAATATATATATATGATGAGGTAGGTGGCTCAGTGGTATCGAGTAGGCCTGTGGATCTTGAAAACGCTGGTTCGATCCCTACAGCCGACAAACAATTTTCACCAATTTAAATCTACCCCTGTGACTCCCTCACCACTAATATCTATATCTTTGGGGGGAGACATGATTTGACGGCTGGTACCCGCACTTCACGCGAAAAAAATATATCACTTACCGAGATCTATTTAGGCAGAGTGCCACATCCAGTAATGGATAAAAGGCGTGATGGCATATATAAATTTTATTTTATTTATATTATTTATTAAAAAATTTATTTTTCTATTCTGTTCAACGGAAAATGAAATAGGTACTGGATATGGAGCTTACAACTTACAATATCTACAATGAGAATCACTCGGACACAATCGTAGTTTTTTGTTGAAACCGAAATAATTTAGCGAGTTTTGTGTCGATTATCAGACGAATATTCTGTATAGATTGTGCACGACCCCGAAACCCTTGGGCTAGAATCAACTACATTACATTCTAGTCTCTCAATACCACATTTTAAATGATGTTTAGCTATTAATTTTCCTCACATTTTCTTCGCTTTTTATTCTTTTCTATAAAATGTATTTATTGTTGGTTTCATTTCACAGTATGGATGTTGTTTGGGACGCACTGGTTTGGTTGGTGACCTCCTGCGGATGTGACGTCCTGGGGCACCGGTCGTGACGTCATGCAGGCCGCGCGGCCAGAGTTCGCGCCACCAGACACGACAGTCACGAGACGCCTCTGAACCCAAATCCGAAACAACAGTCATCACTCATCACACATACACACACAAGCCTTCATACATTACCGTGAAATGTGTTTCGTGAATGCTGCTAAATGTCTGTTAGCTGAATTGTATTTATTTTTGTTGAAAACTTTACTTTTAATCATAAAATAAAAAGACATATTTTCGTTTAGGAGGATAACTTGTTAGTCTAGATATTCAATGTTCGATTCCAGTATGACAAAGACATAAAGATAATTAATTAATAATAAATAAATTAAAACCAAGAATGGAAAATATAAAGTAAGGATACCCGATAACGTTATATAAACGTTTTATTTATAATTGTTTTGTAATCAACTTTATGCATTTACAAATAATATTTTAGCCATTTCTCCATGGAAAATTTAAATTTCCTAATTTACCAATAGTTTCTTGTTTAATATTGTATTATAGATGTTAATGGCACCACATTAATGATAAATTGACGATGGAAAAAATAATTTATGAAATAATAAAATACTTTTTCTATAATAAGGAAAATAATAAAATTATATATTTTTCTCAATTCTAATAAGTTCAATTCAAATTAGAAAAACAATCAATTTATTGTAAAGTGTAGTTATCAGACGTCAAATCACGGCCCCCGAAAGTGTAAGTGGAGGGGGAGGCCACAGGGGCAATTTTTGTATGTGGTGAAAATTGTTTGTCGGCTGTGGGAATCGAACCCGAATTCTCAAATCCACAGGCCGACTCGTTACCATAAAAAATACCGTTATTATAACGTTATTTTGCTTCGTTTGAAGTTATTTTGAATGTTATGTAACAAATTCATCTTTTTTGTAATGTTTCGGTAACGCTATCCTATCCCTGATTAGAACTAATATGTATGGTATGCCGCCTACTGAAATCAGTGTAGCCTTACTACTTCATAAAATGGTAATTTGTTAAATACTCTATCATCTACTGGGACTTGCAATATAAAATTTGAAAGCTACTACAGAATTTAAGAAAATAGGCACAAGATATTACTTTTATTCATAATTGTATTATTATAATACTAAAATTATAATCAAATATAACATATTTATAACTAAAAAATTTAATGACAAGTACTTCTATTTAACATATGGTTGTCATTTCTAAATAAAATAAATAAATATATCATCACGCCTTTTACCCATTACTGGATGTGGCACTCTGCCGTTAGCAGATCTCGGTAAGTGATATATTTCTTCGCGTGAAGTGCGGTTACCAGCCGTAAAATCAGGGCCCTTATAGATATTAGTGGAGGGGGAGCCACAGGGGTAGATTTAAATTGGTTAAAATTATTTGTCGCCTGTGGGGATCGAACCAGGGATCTAAAAATCATTTCGTGATCGCAATATTAAGTATTGTATAGGATATAAACAAACCTAGAAGCATG
This sequence comes from Pterostichus niger, assembly GCA_947425015.1. Lineage (NCBI taxonomy): Eukaryota > Metazoa > Arthropoda > Insecta > Coleoptera > Carabidae > Pterostichus > Pterostichus niger. The sequence goes on along the minus strand of OX380345.1, from coordinate 7,712,412 downwards.
CTGAATCAGTTGTTACTTTACCTATCGTAGATTTACATATACAAATAAAATTTTAAAAATCGTTAAAACCTCTTCTTTTCCAAAATTGTTAGATATAATGAAATATATATTTTTTTAATTTTATGTAATTTTTTATTGCAAATTGTCGATAATTTATAATTGCAGAAAAACATGATATCCGGTCATATTTGTATAAATACAACTCAGGAAAAACATAATACGGTTAATAAAATTCAGTTAATCTCGACTTTGCCCTATATAAGCCCGATTTTCAAATTTTTTTTAGCTAATCTTGCATTTTGGATTAGCTAATCTTATTCTAGTCCGATTTAAAAAAGTTAATTCATATCACTTTCCGAAACCCAAATGATAACAAGATTATATTAAAGTTTATTTAAACTTTTTGAGACTATTTAACTAATCCAAAATTCAAGATTAGCTAAAATTCTTTTGAGTATTGTCCTATATAAGTATAAAAATAATTTAAAGTAATTTAAATATATAAAAGTTATAATTTTTGCAACTTTATATACGAGTATTCAAAAGTAGGGAATCCAATACCGGGATCCCGGGATCCCGAATACCGGGATCCCGGACATAATTTGTCCGGTATTCAAACCGGTATTTAGCATAAAAATACCGGCTTTTCGGTATTTTTTCAATTGAAGTATAAGAGACAATTTAGCGGAATATAACTCCTTTTTAAAATTATGTTATTGAAGAGTTGGCAAGCTTGTTGCGAGGAATCCCAAATAATGGAACAGTGGAACGTTGCGTATTTGTCAAGTATTAGCTTGCCGATCGCCAATTCGTAGTTGTCTCGTAATCGTTCGTTAGCAAATAGGAAAAAGCAAGGAGTTGAGCAACTAATCAGGAAAGAAATGATATTTTTTGAAGAAGAAGGTATTAAGGGCGTGAATTTATAATTAACATACGATTATTTACAAACAGTAGCACCAACAAGTGTGGAATGAGAAACGGCATTTTCAGCCGCATCTCAATTATGCACAAGAATAAAATCCAGATTAAATGACGACACACTCGATCATATTTGTTTACTAAAAGATTATTTTAATTCCATTAAAGCAAAAAAGTAAAAGTCTATGTTGTTTATTTTACATTTATAGAATTACCTATCTTTATTTTTTGATATTGTTCAATTTTATTTATATTTCATGATTATTAAAATAAAATGTAAATTGAACTATGATAATTGCTTTAAAGCGTGTATTTTCTTTTGCTTCTAACTCGGACATAAAAAACAATTGAACAACAAATTTATACTCTATATAGGTGCAGTTTTTCATTCTGAACATTTTTCTTCCGTACAATTTTGTTCTAAAATTAATAGGTAAAGAGATATCGCTATATCAAAATTTTAATATTGAATTTCCTATGTTCGGAAAAAAAGTAGTCACCCGGTATATACCACACGCACACACCACACCATACTGTAAATAAATGTTAAATAGGTTCAATTTTTAAAAATTTATCAATACCAGTATTAATACCGGTACCCCGATTCTCAAGATGAAAATACCGAGATACCGGTATTGAAATTTTTGACAGGTATTGGATTCCCTATTCAAAAGTAAACCTTTCTTTTTATTTCTAATGCTGAGATACAAATATTTCCTCGCTACAAATCAAGCAATAAAATCCCAATCCCAAAAAGTAAACACCGCACTTAAATTATCATGAGACGTAAAAAAGAAAAAACTAATATCAATACTTCACAAAAAGTGACAGTTCATTTAATATCCTCATTCCTGGCGTTTTATTTATTTGTCAGTAAAAATGTAGCTGGTTCGCTTAGCACGCCTCCTGCATACCTGTGCCTGAGTCCGACTCATTATCCTCCCAGGGCCGGTCTAGACCGACCCCGTGTCAAACTGCTTATTAGCGGATCACCTACATCACCCAGATAGCACCCAGTCATAGCCACCCGGTGAGAATTTGAGAAAATAGGTAGCATGGTTGCAGAGTTATCTCAAGTCATTCTCAAAATATGTTTTAACTTTAGATTTAGACAAATTAGACTGAACTAAATTCTCAAAAATGTTTAAATAAACACTAATATCACCCTGTTTTTGGTTTTTACAATTAATTTTGAATTAGCTGATTCAATGCCCACAGCCGACAAACAATTTTCACCAATTTAAATCTACCCCTGTGGCTCTCCCGCCACTAACATCTTTGGGGGCCGTGATTTGATGGCTGGTAACCGCACTTCACGTGAAGAAATATATCACTACCGAGATCTGCTACGGCAGAGTGCCACACCCAGTAATGGGTAAAAGGCGTGATGATATATTTATTTATTCTATCTAAACCAAAATTTATGACACTTTTAATGTTTTGTAAGTTTAGTAAAAAGACCGGATAAAAACTTATCCCAATCCTTGAAATATGTATATTCCAAATAAAAGCGAATTGTATTGTCAGTATGATACATAAATATATATTCTATTTTGTTTCTTATTTCTGAAGGCGAGTGTACGACTACAACTGATTCGCTCGACATGCATTATTTGTCCAGATATGTAGATTTATTTTCCTAAAATTACAATAAATATTATGATAATTTCTGGTAGAAAATTGGTCACTATTCTTTTGTTTAATGACAGGTTAAAAAATATTTAAAATGTTACTGTCAGTTTTAAATATAACAAGAAACATATTGGCCTGCATTTAAAAAATCTAAAATGTAACACAGAAAATCATATTTGTCTGTCACTGCGCATGCCTTCAAACTATGTACTCTTTCTCTTTGTCGCTCACTATTTTGGAATTAATACTGATTTAAGTATGAAGAACAGTAAGTGCTTTCTACCGGTTGAGTAAGAATTTAGAGATCGAGCCGAAATTAAGATCTCCAATACATCCGATTCCAGTAGATCACTTACTACCTGATATACTTATTAAGTTTTTTGTTTTTTATAAACGCAGTAACGAAATTAAAATATTTAAATATTTGAAAATTGTTTTTAAAGTAAATAATATAAATAAAATAAATATCGGTGGCACTCTGCAGTTGCAGATTTCAGTAAGTGATATATTTATGCGCGTGAAGTGCGATTATCAATCACGGCCTCCAAAGATGTTAGTGGTTAGAGGGCCACAGGGGTAATTTTAATGTAGTGTCGCCTGTAGGAACAGAACCTGGATTCTTAAATCCACAATCCGAATCTATACCACTGAGCCAACTACCTCATTTTTAAAGTACCTTTCATTGAGAAAAAAAAAACAATATAGATTTTTCTTCAAATAATAAATGATTTTTTTATTAGATTTATATTATTTTTCATTTATAATTTATATTTTTGCTATACTTTGATGAACAAAGTTAGCAGTCTACAATTTCTAACTATTTTTGTTGAAGAAATAGTTTTTTTTCAACAAATTTAACAGTGTAATATCCATCCGTCCGTCAGTACGGTGGTGTGGATAGCGATACGGAATTCTAATCCGGAGATCCCGAGTTCGAATCTCACTCAAGCTAAAAATTATATGAACTACCACACTGCGGCTCGGTGAGTGCGGACCCTGTACTGTAATTGGGATTAAAATCCTGTTGTACAGAGTAACATAAATACATAAATACATAAATACATAACAATTGCCGATCAAATAAACAAGTTATAAAAAACCTTTTTTTAATGTAACGCTATATTGAAAGTAGCACCAAGCGATAGCTTTCTTAAGCTTAATATAAAATCCATCATCAGCATATTGCTAAAGTCAATGTTAACTGAGATATTTAAAATTAATGTTTGCATAAGAACTAATGGTGATTTTAATTTAGCAAATAAAAGAATGGTACCATTTCATTTATAGTGTACCATTTAAAAATAATGTTATATTGGTTAGAACTAGCTTATTTGCTCTTCAGTTGTTTTGAATTTTACACCATTAAATTTGGTGGATAATATCATGGCTTTACTAAAGTTAGCAATGGGGGGAAAGGGGTTATGGTTAAAAACTCTGTACAAGTGTGTATCATAATTACTGAAGATATTGATAAAGTATTGTTAGAAAATTTTAAACCTCTCCCCATTAAATATTTCTGGTTACGCCACTGCTTGCCATCTCACGATTGTTTGCAAATATAACTTACTGCCCTGTCAGTAAATATTTATATAAATCCGATCCGGTAAACATCAGTTATAGATAATCGTCAAATTTATATTTTCACTTTTATCTAAACAATTTTCACAAAATTAAATCCACCCCTGTGGCTCTCCCTCCACTAATATCTTTGGGGGCCGTGATTTGACGGCTGGTAACCGCAAATAAATATATCACTTATCGACATATGTTTCGACAGAGTGCCACACCCAGTAATAGGTAAAAGACATGATGATATATTTACTTTCTTTATTTTATTTACTTTTATCTAGTCAACTATGATTTATTTTGAAAAACAAATATATCATTAAAATCATCTTTTAAAATGGCATAACTTTCGTAATTTAATCGAGTTCTTTTTTTTATTTCTGAAAAGTTTCAACAGTATATTATATATTAAGCATATAATTCATATAGGTATTTCTCAGGAAAATCTCAACCCCTATATTTCAAAATTAACTAAATTTATTACAACTATATCATAAAACCACACAAAATCAACTCCTCCCACGATTTTATCTAACATTCTAACTCGCTATCAATAAATCAATCATCAAACTTTACGATCAAACCATCTGATAGTTCCAGTTGATCCCATTATCTGTAGGATGACACATCATTTTCACCGCTCACCTTTAGTAGGTGAATGCTAAACGCAAAGTGCAACGAATTCTGTGAAACTGTGAAAGTGACAGCGAGAGTACCGCAAGGCAGGTAACCCGGGTCAGCGTAGGCGTTTCCAAACCGCCCTGGGTAATGGCAGATGATCTGCGGTTATCACCGAAACTAAAACGTTAGAATTGAGTGATTGATGAAGAGGGATTCATTAGATCGTAGAGGAGGTTTCGTTGGAATTAGTGGTGCGTAAATTATTATATTTCTTTTCAGAAGATCTGGAAACCCGTGGACCACTCTTAAATATTGTTTAAAGTTATAAGATATGTCGTAAATAATAGAAACAATAGAGAGAACAGGCAAAAAATCGTTAAATGGCTTACATGGTTCATGGCGTTAATTTTGACAGGGTGACCGAAGCGAATCTTTGTGCTTTTAAAAATAAAATCCCTAAGGATTCAAAATACACATTCAGTAAATTCAAACCTTTTTATTTTAATAACAAATAAAAGTGGAATGCTATTTTGAGCAGGCCATTCTTATTATTGCCCGCGTATTTATTTTATTTATTTGGGGTAGGTGGCTCAGAGGTATCGAGTCGGCCTGTGGATCTTGAAAATTCTGGTTCGATCCCCACAGCAGACAAACAATTTTCAACAATTCAAATCTACCTCTGTGGCTTCCCCTCCACTAACATCTTTGGAGGCCGTGATTTGACGACTGGTAACCGCACTTCACGCGAAGAAATATATCACTTACCGAGATCTGCTGACGGCAGAGTACCACACCCAGTAATGGGTAAAAGACGTGATGATATATTTATTTATGGTAATATTTCATGTAAATTGTATGTTATGTCTATATTTTAAAAATCTATTTATTTGAAATGTAATTATCACACATTTGATATAGATTTTAATTCTGAATAATTATTTTTCTATAACTACTCTAAAATTAATAAAATAGAAAATATATCGGTTATGTCACGAAAAGTAAATCATAGATATTTAACATGGGAAAACAGTTTGCCCGTGCGCATTGGATCTCAAAAAAAGGAGACAAAAATGCTTCAATTAAAAATTGTAGAGCTTAGAATTTTGCATCTAAATCAATGTATCTAATATTATTTTTTATTTTTTGTACGGCGCAAATTAAATATGAAAATTTAAAAAAATATAATTTAATAATGTTAACCACATAGTTAACACAGAATAACAAACAAATTGATTTAGTTTTTCTATCAAATATTTTGATACTTTTTTTTTTTAATGCAAAATTTGACATAATTAGTAATTCATTATTTTTAATAGTATAACTGTAATGACTGGAAGAGAAGCCCACAATAATAGATTGCATTCAGGTGTCTGACTATACTTTTTTACTTCCTTGTACGAAGTAAAGGAAGTATTGTAATCGCGAAAATTTTCGGTTCTCAGATTTCAACGGAAATAGGTATTGTCGCCCTCCCTGAGTCCATTTTGACTAATTTCGTCGTGACGTCTGTACGTACGTACGTATCTCGCATAACTCAAAAACGGTAAGAAAATTTAAACTTTATATTTAGAACTGTTATAACATCTAGTTGTGCACCTCCCTTTTTGGTCATTATATAACTTCCGGAAGTGGTATTTTACTTGAAGCTTATAATAGATTTTCATGAAAAACTATATTCAAATATTATTTAAAACTTTCCAAATTTGGTATATAAGACTACTATATCAATGGAAATAACAGAATAGATTTTGGTTAAAGTACACTAACCGGAAGTGACACATTACATGAAGCTGCTAACAGTTTTCCTTGAAAAAAATGGTATTATTTTTATTTTAGAAATAAATGCTGCAAATAAAAGTTTTAGAGAATTAAATTCTGCGTCTAGCACATTAAGAATTTTTAAATTAGCTTTTTGCATAAACGATATATCTAAATTTAAATATTATATATTTCTTGATTTAAAAAAAAAAGTTTGCTATGGATTAGAACAAAAAATAAAAGATTTAATATCAAATATGTGTAATTAAAAATATCTGATGTGGACACCACATGACTTCCTTGTACACGTATTAAACTATAGATATTTTTTTAATTGCACATATTTGACATTAAATCTTTTATTTTTTATTTTTTGTTCTAATCCATAGCAAACTTAATTTTAAAAAAAATCTAAAAATATATAATATTTAAATTTAGATATCTCGTTTATGCAAAAAGCTAATTTAAAAATTCTTAATGTGCTAGACGCAGAATTTAATTCTCTAAAACTTTTATTTGCAGCATTTATTTCTAAAATTAAAATAATACCATTTTTTTCAAGGAAAACTGTTAGCAGCTTCATGTAATGTGCCACTTCCGGTTGGTCTATTTTAACCAAAATCAATTATGTTATTTCCATTGATATAGTAGTCTTATATACCAAATTTGGAAAGTTTTAAATTATATTTGAATATAGTTTTTCATGAAAATCTATTATAGGCTTCAAGTAAAGTACCACTTCCGGAAGTTATATAATGACCAAAAAGGGAGGTGCACAACTAGATGTTATAACAGTCCTAAATATAAAATTTAAATTTTCTACGGCTTACCGTTTTTGAGTTATGCGAGATACATACGTACGTACAGACGTCACGACGAAATTAGTCAAAATGGACTCAGGGAGGGCCAAAATGCGTATTTCCACTGAAATCTGAGAACCGAAAATTTTCGCGATAACAATACTTCCTTTACTTCGTACAAGGAAGTAAAAATATCTATAGTTTAATACGCGTACAAGGAAGTCATGTGGTGTCCACATCAGATTTTTTAGTTTAGTTTAGTCTTGCAAACAATAATCTACTATCCTTTTGTGTCGTCTCGAAACTTTCTCGATAACTCATTTCTCGTCTTAATCTCAATAAACCATAAATAAATAAATTCACATGTTATCTCAAATTTTCAAAATTTTACTGAAAGAAACGATTACAAATATTAATAACATATAATAACAGTTGATATTTGATCCGACTAATTCAACGTGTTGGCGTGAATTCTGGTTCCAGTCAGATCATATAACATAATATTTAGTAAAAATTTATGTTTTTGTCTGGTTAAATCAAAATACGTTAATTAATTTTTCCGCACAAATATGTAATTAGAGAAATAGATACATAACTTAATTAAATAAGTAAGAAGAAACTTGAAATTTGAATTATTACGGCCAGTTGCACTGCTGTTACGTCAATTTTAAATGTTTCTCAAATGAACAATATCGTATCGAAATTAACTGTCAAATAAGTAACGTAATATTGCTGTTGTACATTTAATTTGATATTTTTAATTTAAGCTATTATTAAAATTTAAATGAAAGTGATGCAACTGACCACTATTTGTACTTAAATAGGTACCGTCCGTAAAAATTTAAGAATTTTTACCAAAATTAATTAAAAATTCAACTGTGAATTTGAAAACCCAGGTTCAATTCCTACAGCCGACAAACAAATTTTACCACATAGAAAATACACCTGCGGCTCTCCCATCACTAACATTTTTGGAGGCCGTGCTTCGACGGTTGGTAAATATATCACAATTTGATACGGTAGAATGCTACAACCAGTAATGGATAGAAGCGTGATATTTATTTGATAAATTAAAAAAATATGATACAAAACTAGCAATAGTATTAAAACTGCTGATTTCACTGTAACTTTAAACCAAATAAAATTATTGTAAAAAGCAAACAATGAAATGCCTTTGAAAGTATATTTTAGTTCATATTATTCCCAGGAGTAGCGCCAGTTACTTATATAACTTGTGGCACCATCTCTCCAGTTCACTGTGAACTGTTTTGCTTAAAACAGAAGTTCTTAAACAACAATACTACTCAGAATTTTTCATTTAAAATTGTATTATTATGTATTATATATGGTGTGAGTTATTAATATACTAGAAAATATACTTTTATAGATTTGGTGCAAATGATTTTTAAAGTATAATAATATTAAAAACAGTTTCGTTATACCTAGTTATTGATTTTTAACTTCATAATAGTTCTACTACCCTCGTTTAGATGTCATGTAAGATTTAAATTTGTGCACCCTTCTTTTTCAACCGCAAATAATATAACACAAAACAAACAGTTTCACTTTTAATTACAAATTAAATTAATATGTAAAGCAAGTGTGATAAATAAATAAAAAATGGTGCACAAATTTTAAAAGATTTGTCTTTATAAATTACATTTTCAAATAAAAACGAATTATTAACATATATATTAATATCAATAAAACAATATTTGGAATAAATAAAATTATCGAAAAAGTCATGAAAGTCAACCCACTAACGATTCCCGAAATTATCGTCCGACAATCATCATTATAAATTCATCGGATACGTCAGCGCGCCAAGGTCCGACAACCTTCATCAGATCACCATGACAACGTTTACACCAGCATGTGTTTACCATGCTCCTGTCATAGTCAGAGTGTCGTCCTGTTCGCATCCCTTAATAATTCATCCCTAACCCTGAACCTTCTATAAGGTCATCCCGTGATGAGTGAAAGTAAAACCAGTGTGCGTTGACCAGACACTTGTCTTTTGTTAGAAACATGCGAACGTTGAAGTTTGACATTTTGACAGTTGTCCAGCGGATACCGTTCCTTTTTGATTGTAACTTTATAAATTTGAAAGGTGTAATTGTTGAACAAGCGGTGCGAAAAGTGACTGTTTTGGTTTTGTGGAATTCAAAGTGTAAAGTACTGTGATTGGTTGAACAGTTGGCGGGAAATTTGAGCGAAGATGACAGGCGGAGCTATTTGTGCGGCGAGTCCGCAGGAGAAGATTATCTCTGGGTCTATCCTAGAGATGGGCAAACAAAAAGGACAATATACGTTTTCAAGCTCGCCCAGAGCTTTATACAACAATAGGAAATTCATCAATTCACCACCACAGTAAGTATTTATTTATTAATTTATTACATAATCAATAATACTCGTAATCATATAATATTAAAAATTGGAAAAGATTCTTAAATTATTGTACAGCAAATATCTTTTAAATAAAAGTAGTAGAAAATTGTTTTTAGTAAATTTAATATCAAACATGTTACTCTTAAATAATTAGAAATACAATTTTTACCTGAAACTAACAGGAAAATAAACATTTGCCTAACCTTTAAGATTCAGGAAAGCTTTGCTTTGCATGCCTAGTCAGGAAAATAACATATTGCTTGCCTAGGCAGGTAATGAAAGAAATGAGAGTGCCTTAGTTACTTAGCAACATAAAATACTGACTGCATATATGCAAGTCAAATATTTCTTTTAACTTAAATTATTTGTATATAAGTTTCAGGTAAAATATTATACATAACACGTCAGTAAAGCAATGTACGTAAGCTGTTTCATTCTGTAATTGAACGCTTTCCTGACTTTTTACGTAAATAACTGTTATTATACACAGAAAAACTCCCGTTATATGCCAATTTTCCTTTCAATAATAAACATTTTATTTTATTAATTATTGAATATTTACTTCAAAATTACTAATTAAATTTATAGAAGCCAAATTAAGAAGATAATTTGAAAAACATATTTTATATTTTCATTTCGAAAATAATGTTCTTTGTTTATTAACATTATTTTAAATAAACCACTAAAATTTCATTAATGGTTAATTGGAACAATAATTATATTACAAATTTATGAATAATTTATTTCTATTACCTTCTGCCCAAGATAATGATATCGATTTATTTATATGATTAAAAAAAGTAATAACTAAAATTATGTTATGAATTAGCATTATTAAGAATAAATAACTATAATCAAAATAATTATTGTTGAATCATAGAAAATGTTTAATGGTTTATCAATATATTTCCACATATTTTTTCGATTTCCATGTATATTCATGTTACTCATAGGTCAGTTCTAATAACTATTAAATAAATAACGGATTAAAAAGTGATAAGATTCTTCAACAATATTCATAAAATGTAGAGATATTAATTAGTCACGAAATATAAAATGAACAATTTTTTTCAACAGATTCGTTGGAGAAAATAAACATGCAAGTAAAATTGAAACGCAACCAGTTAAACATACTATCATTGCTGATTGCTTACTCAATCATACTTAGGCGCAAAAATATTCCATTACCTAAATATTTAATAACCCTAATTCAAAATCAATAAATTTATATAAATAAATAGATATGTTTGATCTTATCTTATGCATTTTTAATTTATCTTATGTTAGAAGTTCTATTATGTCAGCATTGATCAATGAATAATTACTCAAAGTTAATGAATATCTTAAAAGCATTTACAGTAAACAAATAAATAAAATATTAGTTTTACTTATTCAACAACAATTCATTGTGGTTCTTTAAATAGATATCGATGAGCTATGACGTCAGAATGTGTTTTTGAACCACGTGACAATCTTGACAGCTGAAGGTCGTGTCTAAGTGGCGAAACGGACCGTTAAGTGATCAAACAATTTAGTTATAGGTGGCTATGTCTTAAACATACACTCACTTTTCACACAAAACAAGATAATGGAAATTAATTTGACTATCATGTATATAAGAATATTGACGAATATATTAATACCATCAATATTTTTTGTTTACTTTAATAAAAATGAACATTGAAATATATTATAATACATAGGATATGTGAATGTGTACAGCAGTGCTTTTTAAATACACTGGAATATATGTATATAATTAATTTTTAATAAATAAAAATATACTGAAAAATTCTGAATTTCTGAAAGTCTTGAAATATAAAACCCTTATTTCAAGTTTTTTGTTGACAGGTCTGTTAAATTATTGACCGAAATTAACAACCACAATTATTTCTTAAATGTATGTAAAAAATAATGGCGAATAATAATTAAATTAACGATAAATGCACATTTAAAAATTTAATTATTTCGGTCATATATCTTTAATTTTGCTTGCAAGTTTGTAAACTATAGTTTTTTAACTGGTGTGCAACAAGATTATTCAATACATTCATTAATTAAAGTCTTAATTGTATCGTGAAGTCTATGATAAAACGAAGCCAATAGTAAGGTGACCATATATTCCATTTTAAATGGCCGTCCAGTCATTCCAGTTAATGTAGCTCATTTGTCTCGTTTTAGATTTATCTCATTTTAAACGGTTTAGAAAATAAAATAAAAACAACCTGGATTATAATTTAAAATTGTTCTTTACTGTTATTAATATACTTTTTATAAATAAAAGGGGCTTCTGGTTTAAATTCTGTATATATTTAAAATTCAAAACTCGACGTTTCGGTACTTTAAACAAATACCTTCATCAGGACAGAAATACAAATAAAATAACATAAATGACATAAAAATAAACAAATGACATATAAATAAAAATGACAAGTAAAAAGACAAAAATATGTAATTTAAAAAATTATAAATTGTGAATCAATATACTTTTTGTTTATTTTGTTAATAAATTACAAAAACGTTGTAAAATAAATTTATATTATATATATTTAATAGGTACCTCCTCTTTCCGTTCTCACTTCAAACAATTATGGCCAGCCTAATTTACGCCGCAAATAATATTAAACATATTTGAGTCACCATAGTAATGTATGTTTTACGATTGCTATGAAAATTTGAAAATTACGCCCTCATTAGAGTGTCGCACATCTCCGATGACATCGAGCGAAAAAGATATTAAATGCGAACTTATTTCAATAGTTACCAGGGATACAAACAAAACAGAAACTTGTCATATTGACAGTTGATAGAACGAATTTATTTTCAGTACGTATACGTTATTTAATAACTTAAGATGCAATCGTAGAAAAAATTATGTGTGTATCACGAGCGTAAAGTTTCTTTGTTACTCGAACACGGTAAGTGCAGCATGAACCGAAGGAGAGAGTACATTTAATGATTTATAATTGTTACTAATGAAATAAAAGCATAAACACTGCCTACAAATAATTATTTATTAATTAGTTATTAAGTAGGTACCTGGTGTAATGCCTTATTTTTATTTTTTAAATCATCACACCTTTTACCCATTACTGGGTGTAGTACTATGCCGAAGCAGATCTCGATAAGTCATATATTTATACGCATAAAATGCGGTCATCAGACGTCAAATTACAGCTCCCAAAGATGTTCGTAAAGGGGGAGCCACAGGGGTAATTTTAATGTAATGATAATTGTTTGAGGACTGTGGGAATCGAACCTGAGCTTTAATATCACCTCGATACCATTGAACCATCTATACCATATGTTTCATTTACCTATAATAACAATAATATCTTGTTTCATATAGATCAGTGTACTCGTATATATCTGCAAACTTCAGACATAATTAAACGCATAATTTATAATAATTTTGAGTTTTATTAATTTTATAAAACATTAATAACCAATGGGGTGCGTAGCTTAGGAGTATCGAGTCGGCCTGTGGATTTGAGAACCCGTATTCGATTCCCACAGCCGGCAAACAATTTTCACCAATTTCAATCTACCCCTGTGGCTCCCGCTCCACTAACATCTTTGGGAGCCGTGATTTGACTGCGAAAAAATATTTGAAAGCACGACCTCTTGCTTGAGATGCAAAATTTACCTAGGTTTTATTCACTAGATTATAAAAAATAAATCAATCATTTATCGATCAGCAATAAATCATAATTGAGTTACATACTACAAGGGTTTATTAAGGGGTGAGAAAACAATTTTCATGACATCTGAATTACCCGTAAATCACCCCATGCATTAGCATCTTTGGAGGGCATGATTTAACAGCTGGTAACTGTATTTCACGCGCAAAAACATATCACTTATCGAAATCTGCTACGGGAGAATGCCATACCCTTTAAGGAAAAAGGGATGATGATATATTTATTTTATTTCAATTATTTAATAACCAATTAATACAAAATCTAATGTCATAAACCCCGATAAACAAAACCCAACAAAACTTATAAAATATTTATCCTACAATATATTTTTTAGTGACGACAAATAATAGAATATTCACAACATTGAAAAACAAAATCTCACGAATTATTAATACCTGTGAACAGTTGACACACGCAACAACGTTGCCATATAACCTGAGAAACTATTCCCCCCTTCCTCTTTCAAACTACAACCCTGACAAGTTATAGTCAATGGGTCAACAACACCGAAAGTTTTTATTTGTTATTAACACTGGCCACGCCTCGATTAAACGCCGCTTAATTGGATAATTGTCTCAAACCGGAAAATATTTCTGAAGGTTATTCACCTTTGAGGTTAATATATTAGCGGGGGTTGAAATATGATAGCGATATTAATAGATAATAGGCTTGATTGATTCTTTATGAATGTTTTTGTACTATAGAAAATGAATGATATCTAGGCATTTTAAATAATGAGTGTGGTTAATATTTATTTCACGTCATGTAAGTACGATGATCCTGCATGTATGAAAATTTCAAATTATTTAAAGTTCATTTTCGTAACACGTGCACAAGAAACACGTTCTTATTCCCTAATTTTAGAGAGAGAAACACTGCTTTTCTCCCCTCCTCCTACCTAGGGAGAGAAACATAATGTTTCTGTCCCTAGGTAGGATGTTTTTCTCCCTAGAGAGATGTTTTTCTCCTTAGAGAGATGTTTCTCTCCCTAGAGAGAATTATAAGTTGGGATTGAGGGAGGAGTTGAGAAGTGTTATAGCAGGTGATTTGTGAGATGTGGATGAGTTGGTGGTGGTTGAATGGTGTTTTTAGATGCAGACAAAGCTGAGTTGAAAGTATTTTATGTACACATGACGATTATGTCCGAATCATATAATTTTTGTTATGCTGTATTATCATGTCATATTGACATTACCGTCTCTAATGTATTTTTTCGATGCTCCTAAAATGAATGTATTATTCTAAATTTATTATACCTTTCCAAATATATATTTATCTTTTCGTAACACTTGCACAAGAAACACGTTCTTATTCCCTAATTTTAGAGAGAAAAACACTACTTTTCTCCCCTTGGGAGAGAAACATAATGTTTCTCTCCCTAGAGACTACGATTATTAGCTGTTTGCGGCATTTCCTAGGTAACTAGTTACGCAACCCATATTTGACATTTGTCCCGATAAGACAGTAATTTTTGTGCACTTGTTACAAAAAGTGTAATATGCTTCACGGGAGGGCGCGATTATCCCTTGTTTCCCTCTCTTGATGCATAACATACTATTTTAGAACTGTCTGATTAATTTATAAATTAAGAATAATCCTGTAGATATCTTATGTAGTCTAGATACTCTTGCCGTGAAAGTATTAAAATTTGTGTTACTACTTCAGTCGGGAAAAATAAATATATCATCACAACATTTACCCATTACTGGGTGTGATACTCTGTCGTAGTAAATATATTTATTCGCGTGCGATTACCTGCCGTTAAATCACGACCCTCAACGATGCTAATGGAGGCGGAGCCACAGGGGTAGATTTAATTTGGTGAGAAATATCTAGACTACACTGTTACAACTATATTAACAAAAGTATTTATAAATACAATTATTCGGATTTGTTTATTGAAATTTTATGAAATAAGTAAAAAAATACAATTTGTGTCGTACATAGAATGTACTTGTATATACAGGCTGTAACAGCGAAACCAACTACCGCCTATATTTTCTTTATTATTATAGTTACAAAAAATATTATAAAGCAAATTTGTAGAAGACTAAGGGGGACATCTGGTTAAAGAATAAAATAATTTTTAAACCAGTGTTTCTCAAGTTACAACACAAAGTTATATTTTTTCAAATGGGATTATACGTATTTTTTAGCCGTATTCGATAGAGTTTTTTTTTCTGAATTCAACCATGTGACCATTCTACATCCTTACATAATAAAAATATTGAGAAAAATTCAATTGAAATTTAAATAATTTTTTATTTTTAATATTAATGTGCTATTAAGCTATGGATGATAAACAAAAGAACAAAATATGAAAAACACAAAGAATAACAATTTACAACAATTATTATTACTTGACAGCAGCTACATTTTGTTCTTTTGTTTTTGGTTTTCATCCATAGCTTACTGCACATTAATATTAAAAATAAAAAATTATTTAAATTTCAATTGAATTTTTCTCAATATTTTTATTATACCGGGTGGTGCTCGGTGAGTGCGAACATAGGAATTTAACATGGGATATTAGTTTTATGCAATTTCCTGCTCTCCTGTACATTTTACGGAAAAAACTGTAGAGGGAAGATTTGTTCAGAATTAAAAGTTACCTATGAAACTGTTTTTACATGTTTTATTAAGTTTTTGGTTTAGCCGTAACATTAAAAATAAATTTCGAAATTTCTGTTACTTTGTAGCAATAGCCATGACTTTTCTTTTATTTTTATGACAAATGCGTTAAATGTCAATTTTTGATGTATATTAAAGTTAATCTTATAATTTAAATTAAATCTTTGTGTAAGCTATAAAATGAATGTTTATTCAAACGAAGAACGTGTCTTCATTATTAAAAATTATTATGGAGGAAATAGTTATAGGAGGGTGCGGGATTTATTTTCAATTAAATATGAAGATAAACCAATTCCAAGTGTATCAACAATTTCAAAACTGGTTACAAAATTTGAGAGTACAGCTAGTGTAGCTGTGACCGATGGTAATGAAGGCAATAATAATAATAACAGAATACGTCATAACGAAGTGAATGAAGAATTGGTATTGGCTATGATATCTCAAAATTCAAGGTACAGCATAAGACATATTGCTTCTGAATGTGGTTTGCATCATTCAACTGTTCTGAGAATTTTAAAAACACATGGATATAAATCTTACAAATTTCAAACACATCAAGAACTTCTTTTGGCTGATTTTGAAACTAGAAGTACATTTTGTGAAATTATGCAAGAAAAGGCAAATCGGGACCAGCACTTTATTTCGTCGATTTGTTTTACAGATGAATGTACATTTACTTTAAATAATGAACCAAATGTTCAGAATACTCGTATGTGGACCACAGAAAATCATCATTTAACTGTGTGTACAGGTACCCAATATCCTGAGAAAATTAATATTTGGGTTGGAATTTTTAAGAACAGGATTATACCATTTGAAATTATGGGAAATTTAAATTCTGATATGTATTTAGAACTTCTGCAAAATCATATAGGTCCTGCATTGGATGAGGCAGCTGCAGTAAATGAGGATATTTGGTTCCAGCAGGATGGGTGCCCGGCTCATTATGGAATAAATGTGCGGGATTATTTAGATTTGGTTTTTCCTAATCGGTGGATTGGTCGTGGTGGTGGAATAAATTGGCCTGCAAGATCTCCGGACCTAGCTCCTTGCGATTTTTTTTTGTGGGGGCATCTTAAAAGTAAAATTTACTCTAAACACTACGAAAATTTAGATTTACTAAGACAAGCTATATTCGAAGAATGTGATAATATTACTGACAGGCAATTAGCCAATGTTAGAACTTCGTTTTACAATAGACTTGGTTATTGTCTTGCTGAAAATGGTGGCTTGTTTGAACATTTATTGTAATTTCTTTATTTTTTTATGTAGGTATATTAAATAATATTGTTACAATTATTACTTATTATTTCACATTAAATTATTGTAATTTAAAATTTTTTAAAAAAATTGAAATTGTTGATAAACTTGAAACTGATTTATTATTAAATATGAAAATAAAACTTTGTTCAAAGAATAAAAAATGTGATTTTTTTGATTTAATTTAAATTATAAGATTAACTTTAATAAACATCAGAAATTGACATTTAACGCATTTGTCATAAAAATAAAAGAAAAGTCATGGCTATTACTACAAAGTAACAGAAATTTCGAAATTTATTTTTAATGTTACGGCTAAACCAAAAACTTAATAAAACATGTAAAAACAGTTTCATGGGTAACTTTTAATTCTGAACAAATCTTCCCTCTACAGTTTTTTCCGTAAAATGTACAGGAGAGCAGGAAATTGCATAAAACTAATATCCCATGTTAAATTCCTATGTTCGCACTCACCGAGCACCACCCGGTATAAGAATGTATAATGGTCACATGGTTGAATTCAGAAAAAAATATCATATCGAATACGGCTAAAAAATATGTATAACCCCATTTGAAAAAATATAATTTTGTGTTGTAACTTGAGAACCACTAGTTTAAAAAATTATTTTATTCTTAAACCAAATGTCCCCCATGGTTATCTACAATTTTGCTTTATAATATTTTTTTGTAACTATAATAATAAAGAAAATATAGGCGGTGCTTGGTTTCGCTGTTACACCCTGTAGAATACATGTCATAAATAAATAAAATAAACATATCATCACTGTTTTTACCCATTACTGACTATGGCACTCTGTCGTAGTAGATCTCAGTTTGTAAACATTTCTTCACATAAAGTGCGGTCACCAGTGTTAAAACATTCTTTTTACATACATCTACCGTAAGTAGAGAAGGCTAAACTAAAAACTATAACGTAAGTTCGGTTATGTATTTAAAACCTGTGGCTCCCGCTCCAATAATATCTTTGGAGGCCGTGATTTGACGGCTGGTAACCGCACTTTACGCGAAGAAATATATTGTTTACCAAAATCTGCTACTGCAGAATGCCACACCCAGTAATGGGTAAAAGGCGTGATGATATATTTATATATTTTATTTCAAATTTATAAGTACACATTTTAAAATGCAAAATAAAATAGTCATAAATATAAGAAAAAAAACTAAATACAAGAATAGAATATGAATTATGTTTGGGTGAAGGTCATGTGTAAGCACGAGATAATGAAAATTAATTTTCATACTGACTACTGCAGTACACTATCAGTATCAGACCTAATGAGATCGTCAAAGTTAACTATAATAAAATTAATTGATTTTTTCTGTACTCGTGTTAGTAATTGCATTTTATGACACGTGCATGATTTATTATTTTCTATTTCGTTTTTAATTATCAAGTGCATGTGCGCAGTACAAGCATTGTTTGAAAGTTGACAATAAAATTACTTTATTATTTACATTGTTAAAAAAGAAAATATATCAATGTTTATTTTTAGACGCCATTATGTTTGACCTAATGTACGCATGAAAACAGTAATTTATAGTAATTTTTATTATTTTTTATTTCATGTGAAAAAACTTACGACCATGAAGATTCTTAGATCGATTCTAGTCCGTCACTATTATTCACAGTATTACAAACAGTAGGGTATGTGCCACGAGTGTGCGAGAATAATTTTGCAACCCCTCCCCCTCTCTGTTGATTAACTGCAATGTTTCTAACATATTTTTACCATAAATAAAACACAAACATAAAAAATGTAAAAAAACATACATTTTATATATGAAAATCAGAAATTAATGCATTAATACATACAATAATTATTGATATAAACATATAATATAAAGGAAATTAAGTACATATACAAAATTATATTTCCCAACAGATTGCGACACGACGGAACGTGCAACATTGCGTTATAAAATACATACGAGTAGAATAGTTTTTAAATAGAGTGAAAATATAGTATAATCAGAATAATTTTATATAAATATATAAATTAGTTTTGACAGTAGTTAGTAGACAGCAATTATTTATAACGCTCTTTAAAATTTTCTGATAAAAACTAAATGTAGGGTGGGCGACTACCGCCGCCCCTTTGGCTTATCGCCCGTGTGTCCCGCACACCTTGCACTCCCGGGTCGAAATGATCCTAATTACAAATAGTCCCTTACGATTTAGTTATATCTGCAAAACTGTATATTTTCTATCCACAATCTTGTAAAATTAAAATATTCAAGATTCATTGTATTCATCCTGCAATTAATCTTTGTTAAACTTTTCTATCTTGACACACTACTTTCATAACCTACAATCATAATTCTTTTCATATTAATTCGTTTATATTTTCCACTCGAAATATTTCGTTCACGAATATATCTTCAATCATATCCATCTATATATTTCTAAATTATGCATACCGTCGCTGCTTTGGCAAATACACGTATCAGAAAAAAGTTGATTTTACGGCAAGTGAAAAAAACTGTTTGTTATAATAATATTCTGTAAGTGTAAAAACACGTATCAGTATTTAAGGTAAAATCAAATACACGTATCAGAGACGAATATTTTAAAAGCTCTCTGGGGAATTACCAGTGTTTAAAAAACCAATAAATTTATAAAATTGTACAGATTCATCCATGTAATATAGGTATACTCTAAATGTGATTTTTGCTTAATTTTAAACAGAACTAATGAAATAAATGAACTTACGTGACAACGGACATCCAGCTATACACACCACAGTATCTGCGTATTGAACTAAGCTCATACGTGTTTTTACAAGTACAGTTAGTATACGAGGTTTTAACAAACTGGCAAAAACTAATTTTGTACTACATTTCCCGAAACGTGATTTTACCTAGTGGTAGATACGAGATTTCGCTACATAAATACACAAAAAACCCATTTTTTGTTTTTTTTCTCATACGTGGTTTTGCCAAAGCAGCGACGATACATTCTTTCACCTGCAATTTCACTAACATATATGTTTTACAATTAATGGCACTTATTTTAACCCCATATTGTACTCAACGATTGATTATGAAACAAAAATAATATTTGCAAAATTCGTAAAATTTCTTTCCTGGTTTTTTAAATAAATAATTTTGGGACATAAATGATATATTTCTTCGCATGAAGTGCAGTTACCAGTCGTCAATTCACGGCTCCCATAGATGGTAATGGAAGGAGAGTCACAGGAGTAGTTTTAATGTGATGAATTTTTTTTACAATAAAATTAGTTGTTCAATTAATAAATATTTAAATTAATAACATTAAATAAATATTGAACTGGAATAAAATTATTATAATTTAAACATATATAAATATTAAAACTTTATAATTACTAAAATAGCAGTAAGTACTGAAGTCACTATCGTGACCCATCGTGTTCTATTGTTCGTTAAAAATGAAATACTCTAATTTTTGCGAATTTCTAAAAAATTATTTTGTTCTATAATCAGTATATCAAATTATATATGTCATTAAAGTTTCGTGCAGAGTTATACAAACACCCTGTATATCTGTCCTAATATTTTTTTCAGCATAGACAATAAAACAGGCAGACAACATTCTGAGAACCAGAGTAGCAAACCCTATAAAGCAGGACATCGTTTGATAGCGCTTTTTGAAATTGAAAAATCCCTTAAAAATAAAAGTCAAGGTGGCATATAAAACTCTATTATTATTTATTAAAAATAATCATAATTTAAAGTGCTATATATCAGTTTTAACATTTAAATATTACTTAAAATAAAAATTTACATTTATGTTTTTCATATAATAAGATATGTATGTAAAATCGATTGCAAGACTCTTACATCATAGGTATTGACAACAGATTTCGTCTGCAACGACATGAAAACTTTTATGAAAATTGCATTAAAAAGTAAATGACTATGATTTATGAGTTCAGAATGCGACAAATCTAAATTGTATTCAGATTAAACACTATTTGATATCACTTTGAACTAAGCTACAGTTCAAACAATCCACATTAAGAACATGCAATTCAGCTGCATTCAAACTTCTCGACTTAATAATTCAAAGCTTCACCTACTTTCCCCTTAAAACAAGGACAAGCTTTTCGATTCTCTCGCTGACTTATCATTGCATGCTACTCTAATATTTGTGTTTCAGTTCCTTATGACTGAAATATAAAACAACATCCGATGAACTTGACTGAGTTTTGATAACGGTGAAAAGTTTTGTCAATATTTGGAACGAATGCACGCGCGCTGCGCTATAAAAAATTAAAATTTGCCATGTTTAAAGCGGCATAAATAATGTGTTATGCATGTCTGTGAGGTTGATCCTAACGCTGATTATGAATTTGAGTATTGATTGCGCAACACACTTCATGGTGGTATGATTAATGCGACTGTCATGGCAAATTGTGCGGATTTTTATGGGTTTTTTATGACTTGTATGAGTGAAGCAAATTTCTTATAGTACGTAGTCAATTTTCTACTATACAGATTGTTACATTTGAACAGCCTTACTTAAATCATGGTTTAAAAATCTAAAAATTAAAAAAAGGTAACAAGTTTATTTGAGTAAATGAAAGCAAAGTATCAATGAATTCAAACAAATTAATTGTAAAACCCTTTCGTTCCTTATATTTTATAGCTCAATATTTCTGTGAGGAAATTAACTACATCACACCCTATATTTCCCCTGAAATCGAGGCATTAAATGTGATTTAATATCGCACATATTTACAAATAAACTCATCTATCTGTTTCCAAATTTAGCGATTGTCATAAAAAATAACATTTCTGTGAGTTGCTAGCAACGAGAGAAGCTTTTAGAAAAATCTAAAATTATTTATAATCTACAATGGAACAAGAACCAAGGTTCGTCAGTTCGAATCCGCCTGTCAACAATGTGTGATTTGTCGTAAAATATAAAATACAGTTACATGTATTTCTCACACTCGGGCGCTATAAACTAATCACTTATACGACTTAAATAATGTACCACTCGACTACGAAAACCGGCAGTACGGCAGTGTAATAACTGTGGCTCGGTGTGCCCGGTAGGCCCAGGCCCGATTTGGGCTGTAGCGCCACAGATGATGATGAATGGGACAAGAAAGTCTTTTATATTTATCTATCATTAGTAAGGAAAGGGAAATTTCTGAAGATTTAGATGTACCTATCAGATATTATATCAGAGTTCACCTTAAAAAAAGCAAGAAAAGCAAAGTTTTTAAAAGACTTTTTGTATGTTAGTATAAGTACTTATCTACTTTATTTTCTTTATATTTTGATTTTTTAATAAATAAAATATATATTTTTTACATTTCCTGTGTCTGAGTTTTATTTAAGGTAAAAATATTTCAGAAACATTCCAGTTAATCAACACTGGGGGAGGAGAGTCATAAAATTATTCTCGCACACGGGCGGAACGGCACATACCCAACGAACGCCACTGCTTTTATTTATTTATTTATTTATTTATGTTACGCTGTACAACAGAACCTTAATCCCAATTACAGTACAGGGTCCGCACTCGCCGAGCCGCAGTGTGGTAGTTTATATAATTTTTAGCTTGAGTGTTTTTCGAACTCGGGATCTCTTGATTCGAATTCCGTAATGCTATCCACACCACCGTACTGACGGACAAATATATAACATAAGCAGCAGTTGTCCATTATACTTATTCTATATTCTTTGTTATAACAATAAGAATATATGTCTGAAACATTTTTTCGATCTGTCCAAAAAACGTTTTTATTTAAATTTAAACGTACAAACTAGAAAACTCGTACCTCAAATTTGTTTTAAATGATTGTTGCAGTTTGTTAAAAATTTATCTTGTAATTCAATTTAAATAAAAACTTGTTTTGAACAGATCGAAAAAAATGTTTCAGACATATGTTATAGTAGATAGTTTAAGCATTTTATAAATGTTTTATTTTCAAAAATCGATAGAGTGGTTTTCAAAATATCATGTTTTGAAATTTTTGATCGGTCTCTATTTTGTTATTTGATAAAATAGAAAATAATTGTAAATACAAATGTTTTAGAGAACCGAAATCAAATGCTGAAAGTTTTTGTATTTTTTAAATATTCTTTAAAATAAGGGAGTAATGATGATTTTTCTAAAAACAAAAAAAAACGCCAATAACTATGAACTAGAGTCCAAATCTAAAATTTGAACTAAGAAAAGTTGTTTATTTCAATGAATTCTAACAGCTGGTTTCGGGTGTTACAACTTAGTATTAACAGCTTGTAGATATTTGGAAAATGAATATTTTAATTTATAAAATTCTGAGAAACTTAATGTCTTAACTTGAACGTCATATACTGTATTTCCGAATATTATATAGTCAATGATTTTTCATAATAAATATTATTAATTTATGTTACCGAAGAAATCATAATAAAATCATTGTGTAATATATGTCGTATTCCAGTTGCCATTTGGTCCATTTATATCAGTTCAAATAGAACCACGTGACTAACAGAAATAAACAAACTAATTAGCCTAGGAAGGTGGATTATTCCAAGCTGAGTCTGAAACCTGTTGTGAAAATAAAGTAAGGGCAGTATGTCAGGCAAATAGAATGAAGAATTTCAGTAGATCTAATCAAAAGGACTAATGGAATATGTTTATAATCGTTGTCAATTATTTCCCTCTATTCTATAATTCGATCATTATCTTTTACCGATCAATAAATTAATGGCAATTTTCCATAATTACTATATAAATTACCACCATTTCTCTTTACTTTTGTGCATTTTACTTTGTTACGAAACTAACAGTATAAAAAATATTGCTTTTTACCCACACTTTTTATGAAACTGTCAGTGAACTGTCATTATATTCTTTTTACAAGAACTGCGTATTAAGCAAAATACCTGATAACATAAAAATGTGAAGGTAAATTATCTTGGTTACAGAATACCGAAAAAGTATAAAATACTCATAAAATAGGAAAAGTTGTCACCAACATATCGATCGATTACAGATGAGATTATAATTAATGCTCCGATGCACCACTTCAATTTGAATATGTCATTTAACAAAACTTTGCTTAAAATTTAACAAAGGTAAAAACATTGTTTTGTTGCACTAAGACAATGTAAACTTCGTTCAGATAAATCAAAACTAATATACATTTTATATTACAATATGAACTAATTATTTTTGATGTGTAAAATATTTGAAATAATAAATCATATTTTTGTCATCATAATTTTTTCAACGTTCAGGAAAGTTTTAATATTATATTAATTATTTCTATTTTTACAAACATTTCATCCCCAGAAATGACAAATCAAATGTTTTTAGGAACAATGATATACTTATATGTGACAACAATTATTTAAAGGAACAAAATATAGTATGTTTATAAATACAGTGGCTTATTTTAAGAGTTTTATAATTTTTTTTCTACTTTGTGTTTATAAGGAAGTCATTACGAAACCTATCAATTGTCAATTGCCTTCCACTAAAATCGTTGGAAGGCGTGATTTGACGGCTGCTAACCGCACTTCACGCGAATAAGTATATCTCTTACCGAGATCTGCTACGGCGGATTTCCACACCCAGTTATAAGTAAAAGGCGTGATGATATATTTATTTTATTTTTAAAATCATTCCATGACTTTTTTTTACCTATTTTGCATAAAATAATAAATAAATAAATATATCATCACGCCTTTTACCCATCACTGGGTGTGGCACTCTGCCTAAGCAGATCTCGGTAAGTGATATATATATTTTTTTCGCGTGAAGTGCGGTTACCAGCCGTCAAATCACGGCCTCCAAAGATATTAGTGGTGGAGGAGCCACAGGGGTAGATTTTTTAAATTGGTGAAAATTGTTTGTCGGCTGTGGGGATCGAACCAGGAATCTCAAGATCCACAGGCCGACTCGATACCACTGAGCCACCTACCCCATATTTTGCATCTATTACAGAAATTGACCTATTTCTCTAATTGTAATTTTTTATCAATTCTAATGTTTTATATAAAATTATTTATCTTAATTAAACACATCAACTTTGATCTAAATTTCAAATACAAAAAAGTTATATGAGTATTAAGAGCGTAAAGTGAGTCTTTGTTGACTCGAACATGGTAATTGCAGCGCGAGCCGAAGGCGAGAGCTGCAATAATGTAAGAGGAACAAAGACACTTTATGCTCGTGATACAAACATAATTTTTTCTAGAATTGCATCTTAAAATTATTAATAAATGTATACGTAATGAAAATAAATTCGTTTTTTCAACTGTCAATATGACAAGTTTCTGTTTTGTTTGTATGCCTGGTAACTATTGAAATAAGCGCGCATTTAATCTTTTTCGCGCGTTGTCATTGGAAACGCACGCATTTAACGTCTTTTTCGCCAATGGCAACGCGCGACAAAGAGTTTTTTCGATTGATCCACAGAAAACGTTAACTTGGCGATGACAAATTAGAGCGTAATTGTTAACTTTTCATAGCAAACGTAACAGAAGTATTTATTTTTAAAATGATATAGATAATATTATGAAACTCTAACCTAACTTAAATAAATAATTTAAATTACAAATATTTTTTCATCTGTCAGCGTTTCCAACTTTGAAAATTTATATTTCTTTTTAATAATAATTTTTAAATAAAAACTAAATCAATGCGTTGTAGGAAAAATAGTATGAAAGACACGTACGTATTACAATGCCAAATACTTTGCATATACGAGCCGCAGAGGGTCATTATAACACTAGTTTTTAAATATTCTATTTAAATCTTTTGAAACAAATACAGAATTCTTTGTAAAAGGTTTGAGAATCACTGAGCGTGTGTAAAGTTTACTGCAATTCATTGCATCCCTGACCCGACGCAACTCAAATAAATTATCCGTGTTCCAGAAAGTGTTATATTGATTTATTTATTACACCTTTCGACCCAATTTGTAACATAACATGGAACATTTACAATTACACAACATAATAATAATAATACTGTACATTCGAGGCACGACGATAATCAGACTTCAAACAAGTACGAGTACATTGTAATTATTCATGAGAGAAATAATAATTACAAACTGTTTGTTTTCTGTAATTAAAGCCTGGAAGTATGTGATAATAAAATAAAATATTGATTTTTTAACACTACAAAGAAAAAACAGTTATTGTAAATATAAAATAAATAATATTAAACAATTATTACTTTCTCTACCTATAATCGATTTTTATATCTCGTTGTAATGGTTTCGTGGAGTCACTAAATCAACCAATGGCATTGCAGGAATTTTAAAAATTCACACCGCAGTGTTTCGTGGCGTTGGAATGTTTACGGTTTTGAATCATGTTACTGAAGGCGTCCATACATTTTGATAAATGGCAGATATGTCAAAGAATTATTTTATGAGTGTTATTTTTCTACGATTTGCTATGAAAAGTTGACAATTACGCTCTCATTTGTCATCGTAAAGTTGACGTTTTCTGTGGATCAATCGAAAAATATCTTTTTTGCGCGTCTCCAATGGCAACGCGCGAAAAAGATGTGAAATGGGCCCGTTTTCAATGGCAACTCGCGAAAAAGATATTACATGAGCGCTTATTTCAATAGTTACCAGGGATACAAACAAAATAGAAACTTGTCATATTGACAGTTGACAGAACGAATTTATGTTCAGTAAGTATACGTTTTTTAATCATTTTAAGATGCAATCATAGAAAAAATAATGTGTGTATCACGAGCGTAAAGTATCTTTGTTCCTCTTGCACTATTGCAGCTCTCGCCTTTGGCTCACGTTGCAATTACCGTGCTCGGGTATCAAAGAATCACTTTAGGCTTTAAATATACAAATAACTATTGTGTATTAAGAACGTAAAGTGATTCTTTGTTACTCGAGCATGGTAATTGCAGCTCTAGACGATGGCGAGAGCTGCAATAGTGTAGGGAACAAAGACACTACGCTCGTGATACACACATAATTTTTTCTACGATTGCATCCTAAAATTATTAAAAAACGTATACGACCTGGAAATAAATTCGTTCTGTCAACTGTCAATATGACAAGTTTCTGTTTTGTTTGTGTCCCTGGTAACTCTTGAAATAAGCGCGCATTTAATATTTTTTTGCGCGGTGACAATGGAAACGTGCGCATTTAACGTACTATAAATAAAGTATAAAAACATCCTGTATATGTTTATTCAAAAAAATCGACCGTAAAAAGGACCAAAAACGGCATTTTAATAAACATAAAAAATGTCTTCGAATGCATGACCCATATTATTCACATGTACTATTATTTATTAAAAAGTCCTTATTTGATTAAGTTTTGTTAATAAAAATTTCGGGGATAATATTATCTATGTAAAATGTAAATAAAACTGAGGAAATGTAACTTATTTAATAAAAACACTATATTATGAAAATAACTTTGAGTAATGCGACAAATTTATTGTATTTATTACTAAACATTACGACAGAAATGTATGAAAATTACTACCTATCACACCTACAGCGACAACAAATATATTTCAAGAAAAATGATTCAAACCTGAAAAAAAATACTTCAAGGTTATCAAACCCACAGAAATATTTGTTTTCATTTCAAACACTTCCTAAATAAATCCGTAACAAAAGACGAAACTAATAAATCACTGAACCAGCAAAGAGCCAGACCTTGGAAATCAAAATAAAACTAAATTTATTCAAAAACAAATAATAATCCTTGACGTCTGGCGTCAGTTCGCCGCCATTAGCACCGTCTTTTGTTACAATCAAACAAATGAAACAATTGTTCCATAGCCATCTACGGATCTTTGAAACTTCTCACGAGAACCCCTCGTTACTGACCTTCAGGTGACGTTTCACGGGCATTTCTGACACGTGGAAGGGTTGATATTATTTTAGAGGTGGAAGTGAATATATCAACGATGTCGTTGCACCCCAGGAGGAGGGATCAATATGAGGTGAGACTTATCGGATATATGACCGAAAATGGAAATTACCGTTACGGTGTACTTATGCGTAGAGGTAATTAAATGATATGGGTGGTACTTAGTTATTTTTTTGTCATTTGAGACGATAATTGTTTTTTTATGGAATTCATTACATGAAAGTTTGTTGCTGATACCACCAAACTTACAATGGTGTAAAGTATTAAGTTTCTTGCCTATTATTAAGGCGATGATTTCTATTCGTTCGCTGCACCAAATGTTATAACTTTCAAGAACAATAAAAAAGAAATTATTGTAAGTAGATACTTAGTAATTATTTATAATATTAAATTGAATTATACAGGGTTTTTCTGTACTCAACATGTTTCCTTTAAGTAAATCACCCTTAATTTTGCGAACTTTTCTTTCATTAAAAGAACAGATACACAACTGTAATAAAATAAAATAAATTTTTCTACAACTGTCAAAAACTGTTAATTTTTTTTCACTAATACT
Organism: Pterostichus niger; assembly: GCA_947425015.1. Classification (NCBI taxonomy): domain Eukaryota; kingdom Metazoa; phylum Arthropoda; class Insecta; order Coleoptera; family Carabidae; genus Pterostichus; species Pterostichus niger. The sequence continues at coordinate 7,683,713 of OX380345.1, read as the reverse complement.
TGATTTTTTCATCATTTACATAACCATGACAACGCATATTTTTCTGATTATTTATAAAATTTGGTGGTTTTCAATGACTATAGATAGCTGTACTATAATTGTAATTATTTCTTGTTGTAAATAAATAAATAATTTAATTGAATAATTTATAACATTCAAGTAATGCTATTTATAACGATTTCATCGTATAAAATTAAAATATTTTGTCTACAACCTTAAAAACACGTATTAGATTCTATAGACATTATAGAAGAAGCAAATGCTGCAACATTAAATTTGCTTCCATAAATATTAATAGAAAGTATACTGTATAGAGTTTATTTATATTAAATTACTTTTCTGCACTAGTGCAGAAATAATTCACATTTTTGCACTAGTGCAAAAATCTGCTACTTTCATAATAAAAATAAGTGCAAAACGCCTACTTTTTTTTAATAGTTGTAGAAAAATAAATTTTTCTACAACTGTCAAAAATTGTTCATTTTTTTCACTAATATCAATACGCGAAGTACGTGATTTTTTCATCATTTACATTCCCATGACAACGCGTATTTTGCGCATTATGTTGCACCCTAGTGCGCAAAATACTAATTTTCGTATTCTAGTGCACAAAATGAGTATCTCGCACACGCTCCCAAATTATTAGTTACAACACATCAATAATAACAAATTAATATTATTGTTGATTGTTTTCCTTCAATTTACTTAAATAAATCAATAATTATTGTATTATTCTTTATTTACAGTTGTAGAAAAAATGTTGTTTGTATTTCGTGAGCAAAATTCTAGTATTTTGGCGCGTTCGAATGACTTTTATTGTCTCGACCTGCGGTCTGGACTAAAAGTAACATACTCACGTGCAACAAAAAAAAAACACTCATTTTACGCACTATTTGTTCCGTTATCAGTACAATGTGTTATATATACCCTTAAAGTTTGATCCAAGTACAGAAACACCCTGTAGAGAGAAAAATTGTGATACCTGCAAGATTTTAATCTGGGACCTTTAAATCAACTGAGCTACAGTCGCAATGTAACTCAAATCTAATTTTACTCGAATTTCTGTCTATTTTTGTTATGTTGCAATTGAAGTCTCGATCCTATGACTTCATATACTGAAAGAATTGACGCAGGATTCGTCTGTTATTTATGGGGACTATTACTAATTAACACCCTGTTCAAGGTTATCTTCAGGTCAATGGTAATTACAGAAAGTATATCAACGTTTAAATGTTACGACGTAAGAGTCTCAAAGATTACATGTTGTTACATCGTACATAATATGTAAAATCATTCACTTATATTTTCTTTCAACTTGAAAAAATAAATAAATAAAAACTGTTTTTGTTATTTTAATTAAACCAAGTTATCCATATTATTAACCCAATGCAAATTTCTAGCTTATAATTTTCGTTTATTCAAATATCAAATTAAATTATAGACAATCCAATTTTTTTCTCTGTAATGCAAATTGATAAAAAAAGAATTTATGTTTACAAGAATTAAATATAAGACAGATTAATGATATATGATTTTGTTTGTAAATTATTATTTGTGTATTAAGAATATAAAGTGATTCTTTGTTACTCGAACACGGTAACAGCAGCGCGAGCCGAAGACAAAAGCTACAATAGTGTCATAGCCTCTCAATTGTCAATAAAATCACACATTTAATGTCAATCGGAAAAAATAGTTATTTGTGTTTTAAGACCGTAAAATGGATCTTTGTTACTCGAGCACGGTAAATAGTGTTAGAGGAACAAAGACACTTTACGTACATAGTACATTTAATTTAAAAAAAAATAATAATAAGGCATTGCACCAGGTACCTCCATAATAACTAATTAATAAATGATTATTTGTGTTTATACTTTTATTTCATTAGTAACATTATAAATAAATAAATGTACTATTGAACCAGTATTACTAAACTGTTCGCTAGGAATGAAATACCCTAATTTTGGCGACTTTCAAAAAAAAAATTTGTTCTATAATCAATATATCAAATTATATGTCATTAAATATTCGTGCTGAGATATAGAAACACCCTATGTAATTGTTTATATTGAGAAAAACAATGATATATTTTTTCAATTTCTTAACTTTAACATGTAAATATATTAGTAACCTCCGGCCATAGAGTCTACATTATTTTGAAATGTCATTATTACGTATTTTAGATTTCTTAAAAACTATTGATATAATGCTTATATTTCTTTAAATATTTTATTATAATGCAATTTTGAATTTTAATATAAACAACAAAGAGAGAACAATTTACTTTTGTTTTTATCATTGTTTCAACATAAATACATATTTCACACTGTTTTCCGTTGCTTCGCTTTTATCGCAGCTCTTATCGTTTATCGACGCTTCTTCATAAACGCACCCTTATGGATTGAGGAAAAAATATATTGTTGTTTTCTTTAAATACTCGTATATAAAATGTAAATGACTATAATAAAATTGGTAATGTGTGTCATTTGACATGGCGTATAGACAACAATTTTTGTTTAGTTTGGATAGTCAAGTAACATATTTCAATTTCCTAACAAATTTCCTTATGGATTTATCAGCCTAACATACTAACAAAAGTACATCAAATTATTACAATTATATAAATATATAAATAAAATATATCATCACGCCTTTTATCCATAACTGGGTGTGATATTCTGACGTTGCAGATCTCGGTAAGTGATATATTTATGCTTGTGGAATGCGGTTACCAGTCGTCAAATCATGACCCCCAAAGATGTTAGTGGACGGAAAGCGACAGGGATAGATTTAATTTGGTGAAAATTGTTTGTCGACTGTGGGGATCGAACCAGTGTTCTCAAGATCCACAGCCCGACTAGATACCACTGAGCCACCTACCCCATAAATAAACATAAATAACTAATTGAAATAAATATATCTTTACGTTTTTTACCCATTACTAGGTCTAGTACTCTGCCGTTGTAGATCTCGGTAAATGATATATTTATGCGTGTGGAATGCGGTTACCAGCCGTCAAATCACGGCCCCAAATATGATAGGGGAGGGAGAGTCACAGGGGTAATTGTAATGTGGTGAAAATTGTTTGTCGGCTGCGGGAATCGAATCTGAATTTTCAATTCCTCAGGCTGACTTGATACGAGGGTCGTTCAATAAGTCCTTAGAAAATCCAAGAGATGGTGCTCGTAGTATCGAAAATGATTTTTTTCCAGTAAGCAGCACTCCTAACTAGTCAACTGTTAGAGTTTTAGCTTTAGCCGTCACGTAGTTTCATTGTTGTTGTCAATTGTAGTAAAAAACTTTTGATTGTTTATAATAATGGATAAAAGTGAGTTTCGAGCGGTGATTAAACATCTGTATTTAAAAGGCTTAATGCCGAAAGAAATTAAAGCTGAGTTGGATGAAGTTCATGGCACATCTGCTCCTGTGTTTGCAACTGTTTACAATTGGGTGAATGAGTTTAAACGTGGCCGTACATCCACAAAAGATGAACATCGTTCCGGACGCCCTGTAGAAGTGTCTACCCCCGAAATGATTGACCAAATCCACGATATGGTTTTAAGTGACCGACGAATCAAAGTGCGCGAAATAGTTGAGGCTACAGGCATATGACAAGGCACAGTCGCTTTAATTTTGCACGAAAAATTAGGTGTGAAAAAAATCTCGGCAAGATGGGTGCCGCGGTTGCTCACAGTGGAGAATAAACGCAATCGTGTGGTAGACTCTGAGGCTGTTTTGGCGCTTTTCCGTCGTAATCCTGAAGATTTTCTGCGTCGATACATAACTGTGGATGAGACTTGGATACATTACTACACTCCAGAGACAAAAGAACAGTCAAAACAGTGGATTTTTAAAGGCGAACGGGCTCCGAAGAAGGCGAAGACGGAGAAATCGGCTAGCAAGGTTATGGCAACGGTCTTTTGGGATGCACGCGGAATCATCTTCATCGACTATTTGGAAAAGGGAAAAACGATAACAGGAGCGTATTATGCGTCGTTATTGGACCGGCTGAGCGAAGAAATAAAAGAAAAACGTCCTCATTTGAAACGCAAAAAGGTTCTTTTTCATCAAGACAATGCACGTGTGCACACCTGCGCAGTTGCGATGGCCAAAATTATGGAATTAAAGTTCCAATTATTGCAACATCCACCGTATTCACCAGATTTGGCCCCCAGTGACTTTTTCTTATTTCCAAACTTAAAGAAATGGCTTGTCGGACGAAGGTTTACGTCCAATGAGGAGGTCATCGTCCAAACGGAAGCCTATTTTGAGGAGCTTCCGAAATCCTACTTTTTGGACGGCTTAAAAAATTTGGGAAAACGATTAGAGAAGTGTATAGAGCTAAAAGGAGATTATGTAGAAAAAAATAAAAAAAATCTACCCAAAAAAAGTGTTTTTTCTACTTTTTTCTAAGGACTTATTGAACGACCCTCGTACCATTGAGTCACCTACCCCTATAATTTTCACAATTTGAAATGTTATTTCAAAGCGAAGATTTGTTTCTTTAATTAACATTGATATTTGTAAGGAACTTTGTTAAGAGATTAAAATATCGGCCATTATTGTACTAGAACCACACTCAACCACATTAAACAATAAGTACGAGTATATCATTTATATAGATCTGTAAATGCAGATCCACCATATCTACGAGTATAATTGAATAAAATGCTATTTAGATTTATTATTATTACTGTTATAACAAATTGTATTTCAACTAAGATTCTAATGAATGTTTGAGAACTCCTGTGAGTCTGCCCCCGTTAATTATTCACACTACCACCCACACCCCTACCCCCACCCCACAACAAACACATTGCGTGAAGTTCTATGGCTGTCTTGACCGGAAACATCGGTCAGGCAAACTTAAAAAATGAAACGATTCCGTGGCCAATGCGAAGGCGAAGGCGAGGACGAACTCAAGATATTCCACCCCTAACAGAGCTATAAACGGACATGACCTTAGGATGTCAAGACTTTATATTCAACATTTTGTCGCGATCACGATGCTGAGATTCTTGATATGTTCACTGAAATAGAATGTCGCGAAACATATAATCAAATAAATATTTTATCAGTTCCGGAACAAATTTCAAAATGTAAAATGTAAACTATAAAAAGTTACTCATTCTTGACATAATTAAATTAAGTCATAAAACAAATATTGCATCGAAAGCATAGCTCAAATTAAAAAAATAAATATAAATATATCATCACGCCTTTTACACATTAATGGGTGCAACACTCTGCCGTAGTAGATCTCGTTAAATGATTTATTTCTTCGCGTAAAATGTGGTTTCGAGCCGTTAGATCACGGAGCCACAGTGGTGAAAATTGTTTGTCGACTGTGGAAATTGAACCCGGATTCTCAAATCCACAGGCTGCCTGGAAGATATTTATTCTAGTTGTTATTTTATTTGAATAAATAATTCAGGGATTTATTCGTAGATTGAAACATTGGTCCTTAGTCAAATAATTACACATCAGTTTATGCATTTATATAGGAAAGTGTCAAAATCTAGTGAACGACCTATAGGCAATGGCGTTAAAAGACTCCGCAGAACCCGTGGTGCGCGAAAGACAGAAAAGTATTGGCGCTCAAATAGTTATTTAAAAAACGAATTTTAAACTAAACCTTCTTATGGTATATAATAATTTATAAGATATAAAACGTGAAATTACTATTTAACAAATTAAATAACGAAACTCTCCTATACCGTGTGTCCATAAAGAAACACACATAGGCATTTAACACAGAAAATCAGTTTTGTAAAAATCGTAAGTATCCCAAAAAACAATTATACTGGTATTAAATTAAACTTGGTAAAACTAGACATGTCGAAACATGTTATTTTAACACATATTTAAATTAAAGAAATAAATTTAAATATTTCAAGAAAATCATCTATTAATTATAATTTTTGTGACAATCACGCGAGAGAAACAATGTTTGCATTGAGTTTCGTTATAATTGATATAAATTGATAGTTATTTTTATCGAAATATTTTATTTAAATATTGCCAGTTTTATAAACGAGAAATTAATTTACTTTCGAAGGAAATAAAATGTATTCACCAACAACAGGAATGCCATAAAAAATTTATATCGATTCGAATCTGTTAATTTAAATATATTTACTATGTAAGTAAATTGATTCTGTCCTTTAAAAAACCGAGCATTAGAGAAATTAATTAAAAAGCTTCGATAGAAACGCTTACTAATTTCTAGCAGAGACAGTTGCCATCAAAATTCATCATTACTATTACCCTTTCTGAAACTTTAAAATATATTTTTTTTAATTTGTGGTATTAAAATGAGGTAATTTCTAGTAAACAAAGTTCATGGATAGTGCCACATACATTTGCAATTGGGAAAATAAATGAAATCTTAAAACCAAGTTTTCTTTCATTTTCCCAGCTTTCTTTAACTCCTATCAACCAACTAACTGCGAGCACCATCATTTCATGTTGTCATAAGCAAACTGTAACCATACTTGTATTTCTAACACTTTTGATTTGCAAAAACTGGTTTGTTGTACTGTACATTTAATTATGTGCATGGAATTCAAAAAAGTATATATTTGATTTAATTGCAAAGTGTTACAAATTTAGGTATATTTGAATGGCGGAGTTTAATATAGTAGGGGCCCCAAGAAATATACGCTACAGTTTATGGGCACAATTAGTCACATTTTTTAATTATGAATAAGGTTAAGTCATTATCTATAACAGTGCTTCTCAAAGTGGACAACATCATCCTCTGGCGGGAGTTTAAATTATCCAAGGGGGCACTAGGCGTCAGGGGAGTTGGCGGGTTGTTCGGCACAGTAGTGTGCGACAAAGGATCATCGCACTAAATATCAAAATATTATAAATTTTATTATTATATCATAATTAATAAAGTAATTAATAACTATGAATTAATTTATTTATTGTTTGCGAAGGATAAATAAAGTATAATAAATAGATTTTACTTTTTTTAATCATTCACGCACATGCATGCGTTCAGGGTCGCATTTATACTATTGCAGGTAAACATTTATCTTAGTTATTTGACTTCACTTTATATTAGTAACCGAACAAAATATTATTCTTGTTCGTGTAATTATGGTAAATGTTGTTTCGGTACGTGAAATTATTAATATTGTTTAAGTTCCTAAAAAACACCAGATTTCTTCGTTCCGGTAGCACAAGCTCTGTTTTTGGGTGTTCTAAGAGCACAGTTTTAACATGTTAGAAATAGCTAAAACATCCAAAAACACTGCTCTTAAAACAGGCAAAAACAAAGCTTATGCTACCAGTCAATTTTTATTTGAAAACAGACCGATATAAATGATAACTATTGAAATCTGCAACTAAAATTATCTTCAAACAAAAAGGAATTTTTTTAAAAAAATTTTGAATTGGCCTGTAAATTTTCCTTTCATGTTCTATTTGATGAGCTAAAGAAAATCTACTTTTTTTACATATGAATAAAGAAAGTTAATACTGAAAGCTACAAGCCAGTGGAGGGGGATTCAGAAAATTTGAGAACCACTTATCTATATTGTAATGTATCTAAGGAATTGACACAATATATTAAATATCCCAATTACAGCATGTTTAAGTAAGATATAAATTTTAAATTGCAATAGGTACATACCTTTAGCAGACCACAACACAACTCGTATTCCTAACCATCTCTGAATCTAGAGTCTTTCTTCTGTTCCACATTATTGGCACTGATTCACTCACTTCACATCTATACCTACACTGACATCTTTGAAATAATAAACAACACTGAAAACTATTTAATATTATTTTGAGTTTATTTGAATGATTTAAATTGACGATTTAGTCTTGCACATGTTCACTGTAACTACAAAATGACTTCAATGTTCCAACAAACTATAAAATATGCGCTATTAAATCTAAAACTTGTTTGAAATGGTTAAAACTGCTACAGTACATCAGCACTGTGAATTGAACGAACGGACGTGTCGAACTTCGTTTATTTATTCTTTATCTAATAAAATTATATTGAAATATTTGTATTTAGAATGCAATATTACCTATAGTTAATTTCAAAAGAAATATTAAATTTTTTAAATATTTTTTAAAAACAATGAAATGTTTTATTTATTGTCACGTGTGTGCGTGTCAACCAATCCTGTTATTATTATAAATAAATAAATATATCATCACGCCTTTTACCCATTACTGGGTGTGGCACTATGCAATAGCAGATCTAGGTAAGTGATATATTTCTTCGCGTGAAGTGCGATTACCAGCCGTCAAATCACGGCACCTAAAGATGTTAGTGCCACAGGGGTAGATTTAAATTGGTGAAAATTATTTGTCGGATGTGGGGATCGAACCAGGGTTCTCAAGATCCACAGACCGACTCGATATTATAATGTGAATAAAGCTCTTGTGATTATTCTCAAGAATAATCACTGTAGCTTTTGTTTTTTGACAAATGTCATATAGGTAGTTGTCAAAACAATATATTTAGAATTGTCAATGTGAAAAGTAAAATTCCTTTGTTATTGAATTTGTGAATAAAAAAATAATCTACTTAAATATTACTCGAGAATTTAATAAATAATCTCTAATTATTTTCTTAAACTTGTTGCTATTTGGCAATAGCAATTTTAGCCCTATGGACTCTCGTTAATAACATATTTTAAAAAATCTGTCAAATTATATTTTATTTATTCTCACTATCTTGTTATTTTATTACTAATTATTATTTTAGATAATCAAATTACTTTAAAACTACCGAAAATCTATATCTAATAGTGTACTGTTTAATCTGTTTATCAGTATGTTGAATATATTTTCTAATTTTTGTATTGTTTCAAAGTTTTCTACTTAATTGATACGAAACGAAATTTAGGAATAAATAATGTAGAGAAACCAATACTACTAAAAGCTTGGATGAATAAATAAATAGGAATATTTGATAAATCGATAAAAATTCTATACATTAGGTACAGTTTGCTCCAAAAATATCATCTATTCTAATTAAATTACAGAGAGAACAATTGAGATACCGCCAGGATTTGAAGCTGGGACCTATTAACACTGGGCATATGCTTTAAACCAACTAAGCTACAGTCGCCCGTGATTCAAATATGTTTTTATTTCAATTTTTCTCTATTTTTGTTTTTAAAATTCGCAAATACAATTGCGTTTGATTTGAATCATATATTTTTCGAATTACTGGTTTGATAGATTACAATAATGACTAAAAATTAGTATACATTAAATAGTTATTTTTGTATTAAGTGAAGCAAAATGAGTGTTTTTTTGTTGCACGTGAGAATGTTACTTTTAGTCGAGACCGCAGGTCGAGACAAAAAAAGTAATTCGAACACGCCAAAAAGCAAGAATTTTGCCCACGAAATACAATCAACATTTTGTCTACAACTGTAAATAAAAAATAATACAATAATTATTGATTTATTTAAGTAAATTGAAGGAAAAGAATCAACGATACTAAGAATTTAATACTGTTGATGTGTTGTAACTACTGGAACCTGATAAAAACTAATTTGGGAGCGTATACGAGATACTCATTTTGCGTACTTGAATGTGAAACAGTGCGCAAAATACTCATTTTGCGCACTAGGGTGCAAAATATGCGTTGTCATGGTAATGTAAACGATGAAAAAATAAGTACTTCGCGTATTAATATTACTGGAAAAAAATTAATATTTTTTGACAGTTGTAGAAAAATTTATTTTTCGTAACACATGCTCAAGAAACACGTTCATATTCCCTAATTTTAGAGAGGGAAACACTGCTTTTCTCTCCCTAGGTAGGATGTTTCTCTCCCTAGGTAGGATATTTTTCTCCCTACGGACATGTTTCTCTCCCTAGAAACTACGATTATTAGCTGTTTGCGGTGTTTCCTAGGTAACTATTTCCGCAACCCATATTTGACATTTGTCCCGATAAGACGGTAATTTTTGTGCACTTGTTACGATAAGTATAATATGCTTCACGGGAGGGCGCGATTATCCCTTGTGTGAAGTTAGCTTCACACGCGGGAATAATCGCTTGTTTCCCTCCCTTGATTCATAATATACTATTATTTTATTACAGTTGTGTATCTGTTCTTTCAATAAATGAAATGTTTTATATTTTAGGAATATTATTTTTGTCATTTTTTTTAGCTAAAATTTGCAGACAAACAAGATTTTTTTTCAAATGAGGCAACTCCATTGCCACGAAATGTGCACGACGAGAAGCAATATTTCCTCATATTCAAAATCGCAGAAGAAACGAGATTTGCATGTAGTCTCACATCAGTATATACTAAGAGACAGTATACATCTGTTAGAGCTTTTTAAATTACTTTATTTCTACCATTCAAACATGCAAAGGAAAAATAAACAAACTATTAAATGATAAAACGAATACTAAATGTAACATAAATATAAAACGAGTAAATAGCGAAAGTGCATTTAAGGTATTATTTTCAACCCTCTCATTCATTCTACCCTACCCTACCACCAGAAAATTACATAAAACATCAATATATAATACGTTCCATTTTACTGTGATTACTATCACAAAAGTGAATGACACATCAGAATAATAAAACAACTGAACATAACTTTTCAACCATCACATTCGATTATCTTCCCTTTTACCAACAAAGTACATAATTTCACCGTTCCACGTTTAAAAGGCAAACTCTTTAATTAAGATACATTCATTAGCGTCCAAAATATCTTATCACTTATCAGTCATTCATTTGTCTAAATTTAAATCGTGGTCCTTGTGACGCTGACGCCATGAACGTGTCGCAGCGACCTTCAAGCGACCTTGAGAAGCCTGGCCTCCTCTGATCACCGACAGATATGCAAATTATAGACGGATTATGCTAAAATATATTGCAAATATCACGCAGGTTTTTCTACGTTCCCATACGAACGTGCGCGTGTGTCTGATTTATTATCGTCTTTTGTTTTATGCCGTTTTGTAGATTTTCCTAGTAATGATTTGTAATTAGTCGGTATGGTAATTTTATCGATGATGTAGAGTGTTACAGAATGGCGTTATTTTAGAATTTTGAAAGGAATTTTTATCAGAAAAATAATTAAATGTTTGTCAAGCTGTCACGTGGTAAATAGGTATGTAATTTATTTAATAAGTAAACATGAGACTGCGCATTTAAACTTGATGGATTTTTACAATTTTACGATTAGAATTTTATCGTAAAACTTAAATATTTTTTTTATTTTGTTTTATTTATATTACTCTGTACAACAGAAATTTAATCCCAATTACAGTACAGGGTCCGCACTCACCGAGCCGCAGTGTAGTAGTTTATATAATTTTTAGCTTGAGTGAGATTCGAATTCGGGATCTCCGGATTCTAATTCCGTATTGCTATCCACACCACCGTACTGACGGACAAATATTTAAATAAATAAATAAATATATCATCACGTCTTTTACCCATTACTGGATGTGGCACTCTGCCTAAGCATATCTCGGTAAGTGATATATGTTTTCGCGTGAAGTGCGGTTACTAGTCGTCAAATCACGGCCCTCAAAGATATTAGTGAAGGAGGAGCCACAGGGATAGATTTAAATTGGTGAAAATTGTTTGTCGGCTGTGGGATCGAACCAGGGTTCTCAAGATCCACAGGCCGACTCGATACTACTGAGCTACCTATCCCATATAAATATTATTTTAACTAACTAATCCAGTTCAGTGGCTTCAAGAGGCGCATAGAATGATTTATTTTTTATGTCCCTTCCTGCAAATATTTCTTAATTATTTTTATTTTCTCGACCTACATATAATTGATGAATTTTTTCGGTCTCGAGATTTTAATGAACCTTCATCATTTTAAACCCTATTGATCATAAAAAACAGTTAAAAATACGGTCTATCGTTTCATCGATCTGTCTGGGAAGCACGATAATTTAGAAACGCAGTGAGATTGAAATTCGGTAATGGGCTGTTTACAACCAGTGGTGCTACAACTTTATTGATGGATCATTTAAAGTTTTTTTGTTTGTTTATGGGGTAGGTGGCTCAGTGGTATCGAGTCGGCCTGTGGATCTTAGAATCCTGGATCGATCCCTACAGGCGACAAACAATTTTCACCAATTTAAATCTACCCCTGTGGCTCCTCCTCCACTAACATCTTTGGGGGCCGTGATTTGACGGCTGTTAACCGCACTTCACGCGAAGAAATATATCACTTACCGAGATCTGCTTAGGTAGAGTGCCACACCCAGTAATGGGTAAAAGGCGTGATGATATATTTATTTTATTTTTTTAATCGACAATGTTTACATCAAATATATAATAACTAAAATTAATCCTAATTTAATTGAAAACAACTTTTATTTTATACATTTTTCTAAATTAATTTATCCGCCAGTACGGTGGTGTGGATAGCTATACGGAATTCGAATCCGGAGATTCCGAGTTCGAATCTCACTCACGCTAAAAATTATATGAACTACTACACTGCGGCTCGGTGAGTGCGGACCCTGTACTGTAATTAGAATTAAGTTCCTGTTGTACAGCGTTACATAAATAAATAAATAAATTATTATCCTATATAATACCATTAGTGACTATGATTTTGCCGGAAATTTTTGTCGTCATGATCACGACTGCTTGTTGCGACGAAAATCTGCACGAGTGCGATAGCAAGAAAGTAGATTTTCTTAAAGCAACAAGCAGGAGTGATCTAGGCAAAAATTACCAAAAGAAAATCATAGCAACGTATGGTATTCGGCTTGACAATTCCTCGAAATATTTTATTTACTCCAAAAAAATGTTACCTGCAGTATTTTTAAAACCATGTCTGAACTATTTACATTGTTTAAGTAAAGTAAAGTAAACAAAGTCAAATTAAATTCAACAATATTAATACACTTAAAATAGTTAACAAACATTATATTTAAGCAACGATTTGCGACAATTTTCACTAGCGAAAAAAATCTGTTTGTGTTGTATTCAGAACATCATATAATATATAACCTTTATTTTTTTGCAATAATTTTGAAACAGCCTGTATAAGTGATCGTCAATTATGGTCGGTACTTTGTACTGTGCTGCACATCAGATTTTTTTTTGTTTTTTTTTAAACTAGATTTTAATACACATATTTTAAAATTAATACAGTTTTATTTTAAACTAATATCAATCAACAAAAATTAGAAATGAGAATAAATAAATTCTCTTCCGTAGCAGATCTCGGTAAGTGATATATTTATGCGCGTAAAATGCGGTTAGCAGCTATTAAATTAAATCCCTGAAAGGTGTTAGTGGTGTAGCAACCACAGGGGTAGTTTTAATATGGTGAAAATTGTTTGCCAGCTGTAGGAATCGAACCCAGGTGCATAAAGTCACAGGTCGACTCGATACCACTGAGCCACCTACTCCATTGTATATCAAATAATTGAATCAATTATTATTTTCTTATTTATATTATATGCTGTCACTTTAATACAAAATTATTTTGTTATATTTGTCTCGGAAAATAATCTTATCAAATAACACGCGATCTTTGAAGTTTTTTTGTGATAAATTTATATTTTCAAGCATTTATTTTTTACTTGTAGCAAAATCATTCGAACAAATTGATATTAGGTATAAAACTCCCTGTCCTCGAGATTTTCTCGTACCTTGCAGTTTATTTTTTTGCTTATTATTGAGTAAAATGATCATATCAAAAATAAAAATGTTATTTATTTTTTGCACGATCGCGTTTTTTTTTATATTTACCGATAGAGTTTCCAAGGCCAATGTTTACACATATATCATAAAAATTATATGACCGGTTTTATAAACGATAAATTAATTTACTTCCAAAGTAAATAAAATTTAAATCTACCCCTGGTAACTGCAATGCACGCGAAGGAATATATCACTTCCTGAGATCTGCTACGGCAATGTGGCATACCCAGTAATGGGTAAAAAGCGGGATGATATATTTATTTATTTATTTTAAATGACAGTATAAATATGTATGTATGATTTGTCGTAAAATATAAAAATACAGTTACATGTATTTATCACACTCGGGCGCTATAAGCTAGTCACTTATACGCCTTAAATAATGTAGCTTTTGACTACGAAAACCGGCAGTACGGCAGTGTAAAAACTGCGGCTCGGTGTGTCCGGTAGGCCCAGGCCCGATTTGGGCTGTAGCGCCACAGATGGTGGTGGTGGTGGTGGTATAAATAAAACTGATTCCATGGTTACAAATAGATTGAACAATAAATAACCTTCTATATTGCTAATTATAAGTGTAAAAGGGCCTATTAAGTAATTACTTACTGATCGGGAGACGGAAAGTAAATAAAAATAAAACATTCCTCCGTAGTAACATAACAACTATAAAATCATACTTTAAAAATCTACTGTCTCCAAAACCATAAGTTTATATAAATATAATTTGTGTATATTTTTTAAACAATTTACGATCGGTTAAATATTATTATATTATTTAACATATGCCATATTTTTTTAAAACAATGGAAAAATTATGTGAATGATTAGTTTTTAAAGTTTAATAAACTCGAAATAATCACCTGGAGTTTTCAGGCTTTTAAAACAATAACCGACGCTATGTTATGTAACAAAAAGTTTTTATTATGGTCTCTTCTACGTGCCCTAAAAATTTATAAAACAAATTTTTGAACATCCTGTATAGTTGGGATAGTAAATAATAACAATTTTGACAAATAAATATAAAAACAAGCGCAGAACAGCACTCCCTTCCTACTTTACCTTTTTGATTCATTTTTCACTTCTTATTATAATGTGTCTAACTTCAATTGTCTGGAATTTATTTTAAATGACAAGTGCAGCCAACGCTCTCTTCCTTTCTTATTTTTATAGATTCATTGTTAGAGGAATGGACATAAGTTACAGATTAATGAAACAGGTGTATAGGAGTGAATGTATGTATTTATGGCTTGCCGCGTGATGATATATTCCAAGTGTGAGGAATAAATGAGCATGTGTAACGAAAATGGTGTCTGAACGAGAATGTTATGTATGTAAGCAGTGATTAAAAAAATGGCATTAAATCGTGGCATGAAAAACAAAGATTAAATATAATGGGCATGTTTGAGCTTACCACATTCAGTAACACTTTTCGTTGTCAATTATGACAGATAATTTGTCAATTGTGACAGATAATTAATGTCAAATTTGTGATTTTGAATCTGATTGATTATTGTAACATTTAAATGGTATGACTTTCGCTGACCACCAAAATAATTATATTTAAACTAATTACATTTATTTCAATAAAAAGTCTTACTGACTTGAACAATCGGTGACATTTTTTGTTGTCAATTATGATATATAATTACCTAATTAATTTCAGATATTTTTCAAATATAGCACGTTTTGATGCCATTTTTTACTTAATCACAAAATATGTATGTATGTAAACAAATTTAAAATGTCAATGTAATTATAAATTTTAGTTTCGTTATTGCGTTTATCGTTCAAAAATAATATAAGCATTGCATTTCACCTGTATCGGATGGATTGAAAATTCAGACAAAGTCAAATTCACTCTAAAAAATTAAAATGAAATAATAGTTATTTACGCAATAAGTGGGATATAGACAAAATTATCGCACGCATGTGAAAGTTGCACAACGAGGCCGTAGGCCGAGTTTGTGTAATCACATATGTGCGATAATTATGTAGTATCCCACGTATTGCGTACAACATTTTATCTACGACTATTCGGGATTGTTATTTTTATAATTAAATATAAATTTAATTAAATTTCAAATCAAAGTAGCAACATGCGCTGATTGTTTTCTAAATGATAGCAACGCGTTGACAATCGCGACAACCAAATAAACAGAAAAATTTGGATTTTTTACGAGTGTGTAGAATAGTTCGATAATAGAAAATGAGCCTTTCAGATATAGATCTGCCTTCAGATATAGAAGAAGCAGCGTCAAACGTTATTTTGGATCTGGTTCCTCAAAAATCAAGAGTAAAATATCAACTGGCTTATGACAGGTATGAGAAATGGTGTGAAGAGAAAAAAATTAAAGATACAACAAATGAAAAGGCTTTGTTAGTATACTTCGGAGAATTAAGCAAGATTCAAAAATCATCATCTCTTTGGTGCTATTATTAAAACGGCTACCAAAATTTTGGGAGGAAAAGAAAATGTGTCTCCAGTATCACACAATATAGAAATTACTAATTCTACGGTAACATCAAATCATCCAAATGTGTCAACATCTGGCATCAATTTATATAGCTGTAAAGACTGTGTTATAAATGTATACAATAAATCAGTTTTCTTGTGTAATTTTCCTTAGTTTTTTCCTACATTTTGCATTATCGGTTGCGCGTGCGGTAAAAATTCAAAAAACGCACGTGTGCGGTAAAGTAAGTCATTACCTATCTGAAATGAGTGGGATATTAAGGATATATCGCACGGTCGTTGATAAATAAATAAATATATTATCACTCCATTTACTCATTACTAGGCGTGGCACTCTGGCATAGCAGATCTCAGTAAGATATATTTCTTTGCGTGAATCCCAGTTACCAGCCGTCAAATCACGGCTCATTAAAATGTTAGTGGAGGGGAACCACAGGAGTAGTTTTTTTAACGTGAATATTATTTGTCGCTTGTGGAAATTGAACCCAGGTTCTCAAATCCACAGACCGACTCGATACTACCGAGCTCCACCGACCCCATTAAAAATTAAATAAAAGTATATCATCACGCCTTTTACACATTGCTGAGTGTGGCACTCTGCTGTAGCAGATCTCAGTAAGATATATTTCGTTGCCTGAAGCGCAGTTACCAGCCGTTAAATCACGGCCCATTAAGATGTTAATGGAGGGGGAGCCACAGGGGTAGATTTAATTTGGTGAAAATTGTTTGTCAGCTGTGGGGATCGAATCAGGGTTCTCAAGATCCACAGGCCGACTCGATACCACTGAGCCACCTACCTCATAAAAATTAAAAACAAAACTAATAATCATGTCACCTTTTACCATTTTAACTATACAACATTGGGTGAGATAGGGCCAGCTTTCTGATTGGTTTAAACGCGAACAGCTAAACAATTGACACGGAGTTACAATCAGCTGACAGAAAACGTCATAATCTACAAATAAAAGTTTTTATATTTTGTTTGTTTTACATTACTTTATTTTCATTCAACACATTAATAACCAGGAATGTCGCCAAAGTTTTACTTTTGTATTTAATACATGTAAAAACGGCAGCGCTCGAGGCGCCATCTACTGTATAGTTAAAACAGATAGAGTATAGACACGACAATCTGGCATCGTAAAGTTTCGGTAAGGGATATCTTTCTAAGCGTGAAATACAGTAAAAAAAATATATAAAAAATAATACATTGTGTAAAGTAGTATTTAGAGACAGAAATTGCGAACTACAAAGTATTTTTTCCTATTATGTTCCAGATAAAATCAGGCAATTTTCACAGTTAATAAGTACAAAAATATGAACATAATTAATTCGAATTTTCCTGCTCTTATCGCGTTCACATCTCATCAAACCAAACAGTTAATGCCCTCGAACATTCCTTACTTACAAGAAAACTAACATAAAAGTCACGATTCAGTCCATCTACCTTTCACAAAAAAATCACTACCGTCTCCGGTGAGAATATTCGCGTAAATTTTTCACCATCGCGTTATTCAAATAAAAAATACAAGTAGTAACGTATTGTTCGAAGGTCACACAAGGTTATCAATATCTCTCTCCGAACTGGACATGCGAATTTTTTCTACGGTCATGAATTAATTTTATCTAGTGGTGAACAAGTACGCCTGGTAATTTAGTGAGCGAAGTGCATGCTCTATAAGTCAATGCATAGTAAAGTACAAAAATATCGAACGGGATTGGAGAGTCGTAATGAATCATGCAATAAAAGGAAACGTAAAAAATTAATTACGGTGGGTATGTATTAATGATTAGTTAATTGGAATTGTTATTCAGAGGTTGGAATTGATGAATGTTTATCTGTTGTACTTTGATTTGTTTGTTTGAATGATTTATTCATGGAAATATTCGAGAAATTTATCGAAACTATCTAGAATTCAAACATGAAATTAACATGAATTCATGAACTAATTGCATTCATCAAATTCGTAATAAATATAAGTTCATACAAAAATTTATAGCTATAGAATAATCGTCGGAAAGTGATGTCCGAGAAAAATGTGAAATAAAGTATAATATGACTTGGAGGCTGAAATTTGTGAGACTTAGAGAAGTGTTTAGTTTGATATTTTATTATTAAACCTAGTTTCACCAAGTGAGCATTCAAATACAATTAGTTTTGTCTTTGTTGTTTTTTATTTAAATTGCTATTTCGTAGCTTTTGCCTTTTTTTGGTAGATGGCATTACTGGTTCGAGAGAACTTCTCATGTCATTTTACTGTTTGTTAGAGATCTTATTCTCTGCTGGCACAGTTCTTCGTCATACAGCTCCTTCTCGTGAATTTTGTTCTAGGTGAAGGAGTGTGTTATACCATACTGATGAGCTTTAATAAGAGCGAAACCCGTCTATGGTTACTAACTGTGCTGGCCAGCCTCTGACGAGGACCTCATAAGTTGACTTGGAGGTTTAATTTGATATTTTATTATTAAAGTATAATTTCATTTGATTCTTTACAAAATATGCTATATTTGACAAATGATAATGATTGGAAACAACAAAATGTAACAAGTTTTGTTTCTATGGATTGTCATTTGAATTGAGAAAACACATCTTCTATTTGCAGGCA
The DNA here is from genome assembly GCA_947425015.1 of Pterostichus niger. Lineage (NCBI taxonomy): Eukaryota > Metazoa > Arthropoda > Insecta > Coleoptera > Carabidae > Pterostichus > Pterostichus niger. The sequence goes on along the minus strand of OX380345.1, from coordinate 7,664,944 downwards.
TGACCAAACTTTTTTATAGGCGAGCCATATTTTAATTGGAAAATTACTACACAACTTGTTATACCTATATTTCCTAAAATACAATGTTTAAATTTTTATGTCGATAATTTCTGTTCTATTAATTAATTAATTACATATAGCTATTAACATCCGTGGTTTGTTCAGTAGTTTACCGGTTTCAGAATATAAACACGTTAATGTCATTAATAAATATTATTTTTTTTAATTATTTTATGAATAACGTCATTGTCATCATTTTAGAAGGTGATCAAGTAAGTCTGTGGTCTGTATGTTTTTATTCGACGCCATGGTTACAATTGTTTTGTATCATATTTATAAATCAATTTCTTTTTAAACGTCATAACGTGGTAATCTCTAATTTTAAAGACTGTACAATTAATATATATTATGATAAACAGGAGAAGTAATCTTTGTATTACTGTTATTTTGAGTTCCGTTTGTATTAATAGTGTTATATTATCATTGACTGGTATAGCACAAGCTATATTTTTGGGTGTTCTAAGAGCACGGTTTTAACATGTTAGAGATAGTTAAAATACCTTAAAACACTGCTCTTAAAACAGGCAAAAACAGAGATTGTTCTACCAGCCATTTTGTTTTATTTTCATTTTCTTGACTGTTTTGACAAGTCAGTATGGTAATATTACAGTACAGAATACAGTTATTATTTACTTACCAGCCTATATTTTTGCGCATATAAACATAGGTTTAATATCCTGAAACCGGAAAATTAATTAATTCTATGGGGTAGGTGGCTCAGTTATATCTAGTCGGTCTGTGGATCTTGAGAACCCTGGTTCAATCTTCACAGCCGACAAACAACTTTCACCAAATTAAATCTACCCCTGTGACACCCCGCAATAACATCTTTGAGGGCCGTGATATGACGGCTGGTAACCACACTTCAAGCGAAGAAATATATCACTTACCGAGATCTGATACGGCAGAGTGTCACACCCAGTAATGGGTAAAAGGCGTGATGATATATTTACTATTTATTTATCATAAACGGTAGGGTTTATCTCAAAATTCATAATAAATAAAATGAATCATAATTTCATACAAAGCAAGTTTAATTTCAAATATTTGCCGAAATTATTATAAATTCATGTATTATAAAACATTTCTTTTATATTTAATAAATGGAACAATATCAATTATTATTAAAAAGTACGTCATGTTTCTGTATTTCAATATTCATAACGAGTGTGGTATTAAATTAAAGCTCTCATATTATTGTAGTTGGGTAAGGATGACACGGAAATTTATTTTTAATGTGTACCTCGATGAAAACTAATTGTTGACCCATAAAGTCAAAATGTAATGAGATCTACTCAAGCTAACCTATGAAGAATATGTGATGAATTATTGAAGGTGGTTTCGTGCTCATTTAGCTTATTCTTGCTTCAGTTGATGGACACTTTGATAATAGAAGGTTTACGACTTTTAGGACATAATCTAACAAATAATTATAAATAATAAGATTATCCCATTTTTAGTGTCTTAATGTAGCTAAATTATTTTCTCATTTCGATTTGAAATACGTGTAAATAGGTTCATACTTCTCATATATATTTTTATACAATTAAAGAACGATTTAGCGCAAGTTTTCCGCGTATTATATGCGGTTTCCAACTTCACGAAAAGCCGGAAAACATCTATACCGGGTGTTTCACAACTTAGAGCAAAAAATGAAAGGGTATATTCTGTACGACGTGCTGATCGTAAAACAAAAAGATTCTTTTTTAAATTCGAAAAATTAATGGTTGTTACTTAAAACATTTTTTGTAGTACTACACTGGATTCGCTTTCCTATTAAACACAAACAATGAAGTAGGTATCAACTACGAAAGAATAATTACACAATTCAATTATTAGCAGTTATTTATAATAGAATTTTATTTAATTAATAACTTTAACATAATCATCCACCCAGTGGCAGTAGCAACGAAAAATTTTGGACTGGGAAACATGGAAAATAGTTTTGCGATTTAAAAAAAAAATTCTTTTTGTTTCATGATCAGCACGTCGTACAGAATATACCCTTTAATTTTTTGCTCTAAGTTGTGAAACACCCTGTATAATGTCATTTGATTTGTTGGCACGCTGGTACAAATCAATTACGAAAGTCTCTTTATAAAAAATAAAATGGCGTGATAAACTATTTATTTATTTAACATTTTTCCGTTTTTATTTACGACGAAATATTGGAGAAAATAAATAAATAATTAATCATATGTTCGATAAAAAAAGTAGATGGATATCAAAAACATTTTTCTTTAGACTAGACAAACAAATCGCTACGAGTTGAAAAAGTATGTCAACGTCGGTATTTATACCTAGATATTATAGAACCTAAAGAAGATCTCCAACGTATATCTTGATGTATTACATTCGTTGCTAATATTTATTGAAATCAGCATTGTCATTTTTAAAAGTCTGTTTATTATTTAATATTTATGAAATAATGATTCGGGTGACCCGAATGACATACGTAAATGCATTGACACACATCACCGCATTACAGATAGTGAATTGTCTGCGGTATATCTAGTGGCCTGGCCTACATAAATATGTGTCAAATTATTTGTCTGACGATATGTCGCAGGACATAATGATATTAAATTAACCTGAACTAGTTTTTATTGAGTATCTAATTCAATTAAAAGTATAATCAAATTGAAATTGTATCAGTAGGTAAATAAATAAACATGCAACGTAATTTATTTCAATAATGGGGTTTGTACTTTGTACATCATAAAAGAAATATAGAAAATTAGTTATAAACATAAATAACACGTTATAAGTTTTAATAAATGTTTTAATCAATTAATAAAACATTTGACGGCTGGTAACCGCACTTCACGTGAAGAAATATATCGCTTACCGAGATCTGCCACTGCAGTGTCACACCCAGTAGTAGGTAAAAGGCGTGATGATATATTTATTTATTTATTTATAAAATAGGTATTTGTGTATTAAGAGCGTGATTTTTTGTTACTCAAACACGGAAGGCGAGAGCTGCAATAGTGTAAGAAGAACAAAGACACTTTACGATCGTAATACACACATAATTTTTTCTACGATTGCATCTTAAATTTATTAAAATACGTATACGTACTGAAAATAAATTCGTTCTGTCAACTCTCAATATGATAAGTTTCTGTTTTGTTTGTATCCCTGGCAACTATTGAAATAAGCGCGCATTTAATATCTTTTTCTGGCAACGCGCGCATTTAACGTCTTTTTCGCGTGTTGCCATTGGAGACGCTCAAAAAAGATATTTTTCGATTGTTCCACAGAAAACTTCAACTTTACGATGACAAATGAGAGCGTCATTGTCAACTTTTCATAGCAATCGTAGAAAACAAACAATAGGGATTTGTAAGCTGTTTCAAGCTTCACTGTCGCTCAGCATGACACTATCTACTCATCCTGTAATTGAAGGCTTTCCTGACTTTTTAAGTAAATAACTATTAAATTACTAAGTTTGTATTTCAAATATTAATACCTATTAATGTTTTCTCATCAGAATAATATTTTTTCATATTGATAATACATTGATTTTAAGAAGATAAAAACTATTTTGACATATATACATAAATAATAAATATATCATCACGCCTTTTACCCATTATTGGGAGTAGCACTCTGCCTAAGCAGATCTCGATAAGTGATATATTTCTTCGCGCGAAGTGCGGTTACCAGCCGTCAAATCACGGCCCCTAAAGATATTAGTGGAGGAGGAGTCACAGGGGTAGATTTATATTGATGAAAATTATTTGTCGGCTGTGAGGATCGAACCAGGGTTCTCAAGATTCACATGAATAGTATAAAATAAAAAAATTAAACCAATGAATTAGTAGGTACTATACACTTTTTTTACTAATATTTTTACTTTATTACACAAAATAAAATAAATAAATATATCATCACGCATTTTACCCATCACTGGGTGTGGCACTCTGCCTAAGCAGATCTCGGTAAGTGATATATTTTTTCGCGTGAAGTGCGGTTACCAGCAGTCAAATCACGGCCTCCAAAGATATTAGTGGAGGAGGAGCCACAGGGGTAGTTTTTTTAAATTGGTGAAAATTGTTGGTCGGCTGTGGGGATCGAACCAAGGTTCTCAAGATCCACAGGCCGACTCGATACCACTGAGCCACCTACCCCATACACGATTTAATAATAATTGAAAAACATGTCACTTTCTAAACAATTTTTTGTTAAACAACTTGTTTAAAACAAGTATGCAAAAAGGAATATTTAAACATTTGACACAATCATAAAATCAAATGATAATAATTTAAAAATATATTGTTAGTTTGCAGTGTTTACAAAAAAAAATGGACTTGTGAAGTGACGTCAAACAAAAATTAGGTTATACAAATAATAATAAATCATCTAGTAAGCTCTACAATAGTAAAGTCGCTCATCTAAATATAGATAAAAAGGCGTGATAATATAAGAATTGATTTTATTTGATGTGACATATTATTTATCCGTTATACATGAGTAGGAAAACATTGCATTTTCCATTAAAACAATCGAATAAAAACGATTTGTTATATCCAAGGCGCCGTATTGACAAAATCACCCTAATTACCTAATTCCTTGAAACATTCACGTACGTGAAATATTAAACAGATATAAGAAAGTGTGATATACAATTTAAAGGAATTTGAAGTTAGAATATGCAAATTCATTGTTATATCACGTACTATGAAAAATAATAACAAAATGAATGGTGAACTACCTACTAGGCTCCCTTGAAATTGATGTTACGTGTTATACGAAAATAAAACTTGGTCAGAAACTGAGAATTAGCGGCGCAGACTGACAATCATGAGCGGAGCTAAAAGAAATGAAAAAACAAAATTACTTTTGTACTGTTATTCTTCAATGAAGTTATGATTGCATATAACAAGTAATGCTGAAAGATACAATTTTCACCACACTAAAACTACTTCTGTGTCTCCCCCACTTCTAACATCTTTGGGGGTCGTGATATTAAGGCTGGTAACCGATATATTAAGCGCGCGAAGTGCAGTTACCAGCCGTCAAATCATAGCGTTCAAAGATAGATGGGTAGAGGGGGTACAGAGAGTTTTATAATATGCTACAAAGCCGGGGCAAGAAACCTATTTATTGTCAAAGGCCATTTGATATTTATAACATCATATGAGGTCCAATTAGGTATATATTTTTATAAGATTACTTTAACGAGCAAAATAAGAATTTTGTTGGATCAGTGGTTCTCAAAATACGGGGTGCAACTTTCTTATTTTAAATGAGAACCTGTTTTAAAATGCATATTAAACTGATATTAATTTCATTCAAATTGTATAGGAATCAACGTGGTATGATAGACGATAGAAGATTAATGAAATTCTTCATAAAATGATTGTATTAATATTTAATAATTAATCAAACAAACAAAATATTGTGATAATGTAGCTGCCGTTTCACTAACATAATGATTTTCCGACTGGTAATCGCACTTCTCGCGCTAAATATATCACTTACTGAGATCTGCTGCGGTAAAGTTCCACGTCCAATATTAGATTAGAAGCGTGATGATAAAATAACTTATTACATTTTAAATTTCAAACACAAAGAAGACCAAAAAAGAAGATATACTTGAAAATATTTCCAAACTGCAAAAGTTAAAAGAACTGTAAAACATGTAAAAATAAATCAAATTAAAATTCAGGAAGATAGGATTAAAAAGAAATTATGATACGACGTGAAGATAATAATACACTCCTATTGGAAATTTTCCAACTCCGCCACTGCGTAAATTTAAATGTCCAGTCGGCCGTTGAGTGGTCAGCAGCCCACTCAACTGCGCAGGCGTACAGGTAACATACACCAGTCACACACGCAACTCGCCGGACACCGGTCAGTTATGGGTCACCACCGCACAGTCTCGCAGGCGCGAACAAACGCCGGTCACTCGTCAAACAAACGAGAATCGTTGTTCACCAAATATACCACCATTCAGTTGTTTTTGTTTTAAACAATAGTGATTTACTAACAAGACATTCATAATAATCAGTGCTTCGTAGTTTTATAAGTATTAATACCGGTTAATTTTGGTTAGTTGTTATTTTTCGGTGAAGATTATTGTTGTTGTTGAACAACATTGCATACAACACAACAGACAACAACAAGAGTTGATGAGCACGTGGATTCAATGGTGGGAACGCCAATAAGATATTGTGCTGGTTTCACAATATAATGGCTTGCCTTGGTGACGTATTTCGATCGAATTATGAATATATTTAGCTGAAATACCGCTCATATTCAAATTACAGTTTTGTTCTACATGGAAATTTGCTTCACACATTAATCTGGAATCTTTCATTATTTTGTAATACAAACAAAACAGTATTACGCTGGAAACAGCTTTCAAAACAAGTTCTGTAATTTTTATTTCTAATTCAACGTTTCGGTACACTCATCGTGAAATTATTCAATTAATAATTTAATCTTAATTTTTCTTCTGGAAGGTACACTTAAAATTTTAAATAAAAACTAGAAACTGTATTAATTATTAATATTATTGTAAGAGTGAAAATTACGTTTAAAATTTATAACGAAGTCTATATTTTTGTGAAAATATTATAATGCACGATTATCGCATTAATTTATTATTTTATAAGTACAACTAATTCATTTTACATTTAGATAAAAGTGTAATTTATTTACATTACTTATTGTAATTACAAATATATTATACTCCATTGGGAATTAAAAATAATAAGAAAAATTAAAATTCCTCGAAGTACAGAACATATTAAATAATTCCTACATCTACATTATTACAAAATCGAATATTTATCACTTAATTTATCAATAATTTCAACCAATATAAATACTACATAAATATTCACTCTAAAAATAGAAAATTATTATAATAGTTCTTGACAATTTATGACCACAATAAATTATAGTAGATATTACAGTACTGCATAACATTTCAAAATTGTTTCACACGAATTTAATTGACTCACACTTTTCATTCTTAGCGACAAGAAAATTGTACCTATATTTAACTTTTATTCATTCTTTGTCAAAAAACCTCTTCAGTTTCATAATCGTGTTTTGAATCATAGATTTTAGCTAATGAATTTCGTCTTCATGATTAAAGTTATAGTACAATATGTTCTTCTTTAAAAAAAAATGGCTCACATGAGTTAAAATTGAGGATAAATCTGTCGAGTATATGAGACTAAATTGCAAAATTATAATATCGATCGTCGAATTAGAATCATAATTGTCTTTTACCAAATAATCATACCAAATCGCATGTTAATCATTTATCAAATTGGAATTGAAGTAGCACTTAACAATCATCTTTTTGAAATAAGGTTGTTATTTTTTTTTAAATTTATATATTGAACCAACTACTTAGGTCATATGCCGATATGTCCTTTGTATGGCCGTCACGGGCGGGACCCGAACCCTCGATCTTATGGTCGTCAGTCAGGCCCTCAACCCGCGCGGCCATCACGCGGGACAAGATTGTTAATATAAATAAACATATTATGTATTGTACATATTTTTAAGTTAAAATATAAATAAGTAATAATTTGAAAACATTAAATTAATATTAATGCAAAATTATTTAAAAATTTTGATTTTGGGCTAATAATTCAATCTTCTAATAAATTTATCCATCTAGCAAACAAAAAATAAATCAAAAAATGACAGTTAATATAAAAATAAATATATCATCACGCCTTTTTCCCATTACTGGTTGTGGCACTCTGCCGTAGCAGATCTCAATAAGTGATATATTTATGCATGTGAAGAGAAAATCTCGGGACGCCAAGAAAATTTGCGGGTTTTTACCGTTCATGCGTATGACGCGACATCTACCGGACTAAATTATAATTAAATTTATTTGAGGATACAATCGTAACTTCAATATAATTTGACAAGTATAATTCAAGTAATTACTAGGTATATCCGTATTATTTATTTATTATATAAATTTATTTTTAAAATTATTACACTTGAAATTTGAGGTCATATGTCAAAAGATACGTACTTTGGGAATATTTTGTTACTTATTGACATGGAACGGGACACCGACATATTTTCATATTAGGGTTGTATTCTATATGAAAATTAACTCTTTTTAAAATAATGCGTGTATGTTATGAATGAAAAAAAATATATCTTGCGTTCTACAGAAATCTAACAGTACCTATATTCGTTTTCTCGTAAATTTTGGGATGTAATATATCTGTATCTTCTCTTATGACACAATATACTATTATATTTTTAAAAAAATATATTAAATTTACATTACATTACTAATTTTATTTGTACGCATTTCAAATTTAAATTTTAAAAATCGCTAACTGAACCGTATTTCAATTGGTTTTCGAACTAAACCAAATGAAATTCGTACCAAAAACCGACACCGAATCGTATTATTTGCGGGAATCTGAGTACCTGCATCGTCCGTTTTCAGAATATACTATAAATAAAAAATAATCGAAGTTATATGCCACATAAAATAGCTTACATTACTGTCAATATTAAATGGTTTCGAATTTAATTACACTGGCATTCTTATACAGTAATTGGAATTAAATTCCTTTTTTCTACGATTGCTATAAAAAGTTGACAATTACGCTCTCTTTTGTCATCGTAAAGTTGACGTTTTCTGTGGAACAATCGAAAAATATCTTTTTTGCGCGTTGTTATTGGAGACACGCAAAAAAGAAGAGAAGAAAAAGAAGACGTTACATGCGCGCGTTTCCAATGCAAAGCGCGAAAAAGATTAAATTTGCGCTTATTTCAATAGTTGCCAGGGATACAAACAAAACAGAAATTTGTCATATTGACAGTTGACAGAACGAATTTATTTTCAGTAAGCATACATTTTTAATATTTTAAAGATGCAAACGTAAAAAATATTATGCGTGTATCACGATCGTAAAGTGTCTTTGTTCCTGTTACACTATTGCAACTCTCGCCTTCGACTCGCGCTGCAATTACCGTGTTCGAGTAACAAGAATCACTGTACGCTCTTAATACACAGATAACTATTGCGCAGAGTACCTACGAGTAACATTAATTTAATGTACATTTAAAATTTAAATCTGTCCGTTAAAATATTTGAAAATACGATGGACTAGCATAGAGTGGGAAATTTTGAGTGGACGAGAATTGAGTGTAGTAAAATGTGCGCCAAAACATAGCATATTGATTATTTTTCCCGGAGTGTAGATAAATCAACCTAGCTGGACTGTAAAGACCGCGCTCATAATATGCAGGAGGCCGAGCATAATTCTTAAAGAAACCAACGAGTGGCACTGGAGTACCTCTTAACACGCAAATTTTACATTTCATTCACTCGTTTTTTATACTTTAATTAATTGTGTCTCGTTAATGCTTGATCTTTAAATGCTACATACATTTATTTATGAACTCTCAAGGTTTATTATGTAGATTAAAATATCATGAGGTATGCTCCTTCTAACGTTTGACATTTGCAGCGAGACGTAGCAAAAATTATACATTTTTATTTTATTTACTACATTTTTCATAGTTACCTTACCTGCAATTACCTAGATAAGATATGAAACTACAACTGTAATATTAATTTTATTTATTTAACATTCTATAAAATAAACATTGTTGTCCTGACAGTTTTAAAAATGTATATATTTTAAATGAAAATCTCTTCGCAGTTCTAATATTACTTGAAGGAACTTGAAATTATAACTTGAACCTGAAACTTATAAACAAATAATAAATATTTTAAATAAATAAATATATCATCACGCCTTTTACCTATTACTGGGTGTGGCACTCTGCCTAAGCAGATCTCGGTAAGTGATATATTTTTTGACGTGAAGTGCGGTTACCAGCCGTCAAATCACGGCCCACAAAGATATTAGTGGAGGGGGAGCACAGGGGTAGATTCAGATTGGTGAAAATTATTTGTCAGTTGTGGGATCGAACCAGGGTTCTCAAGATCCATAGGCCAACTCGATACCACTGAGTCACCTACCCCATTAAATTAATTTAAATTAAAAGACTTACATATTCAGTCAGTATTTTATGTTGCTAAGTAACTAGACACTCACGTTTCTTTCATTACCTGCCTAGGCAGGCAATATGTTATTTTCCTGCCTAGGCATGCAAAGCAAAGCTTTCCTGTGTCTTAAAAGTCTGGGAAATGTTTATTTTCCTGTTAGTTTCAGATAAAAATATTTTTTCTACGATTGCTATGAAAAGTTGACAATTACGCTAGTCGTAAAGGTGACGTTTTCTGTGGAACAATCGAAAAATGTCTTTTTTGCGCGTCTCCAATGGCAACGTGCGAAAAAGACGTTAAATGCGCGCGTTTCCAATGGCAACGCGCGAAAAAGATATTAAATACGCGCTTATTTCAATAGTTACCAGGAATACAAACAAAACAGAAACTTGTCATATTGACCGTTGACAGAACGAATTTATTTTCAGTACGTATACGTTTTTTAATAATTTTAAGATGCAATCGTAGAAAATATGATGTGTGTATCACGAGCGTAAAGTGATTCTTTGTTACTTGAACACGGTAATTGCAGCGATAGCCGAAGGCGAGAGCTGCAATAGTGTAAGATACACAAATAACTATTCTATTATTTCCGATGATCGATTAGTAGACGTACAAGTATTAACTATTTCACGACTTGAACAAATTTAACAACATTCATCATAACTATTCACTTTAGATATTTTGACAGAAAATAAACTAATCAGATACAGTGGCAGATCTAGCGGGAGGCACAGAAAACAAGTGCCTTTCTCCCAACAATTTATATTTCTAAATAATTTTTTTTTTATTCACTTAGTAGTTAGTTTTTAATTTGTTCTTTGAACTTTGAATAAAATATAAATTAATAAATCAACTAAAAATTTATTTTAAATTATTTGTACAACCATCAACTTTCGAAATGACTGCGCAAATCCATCACAGTGGGATGTTTTACTCTTGTACATCAGGGTAGGATTATAAAATAATTTAAGGAAGAATGTAGCGATTAGCTGTACATTACTCTCTGTAATGTCTCTCACTCGTAGGGAGCGTGTTTAAAGGTGAATGTGCCTGCACGTAATCATTCTTGAAGTCATTGTAGGCATCAGAGAATAAAGTTTATTATACTATAATTGAATTTTTTGTTTCATTTTTTATTTTTACATTTCATTTTGTAACATATCGAAACCTAATATACCCTCCACTACATCCGCTATAGTGATCAGGTAATAGCTATTTATGTAACAAGTATATAATGTATTTTGTTTTCTTGAAATATATGTTAAAGTGAAATACTTAGTTATCTCAAAATGTACTTTGATATTACTTTTTCTAACAATGTTATTTATTAATAAATTGACAAATTTATCAAATTTAAAAAAGATGAAAAATGTATTGTATCTATTCGAAGTAAATAAATTGCACCAAATGCAAAAAAATCATTAATTTGTTATAATACTTATTTTTACTTTTACTTTTTGAAATTGACATGCGTCTAATTTTGCAATTATATCGTGCTACTTTATGAACAGTAAACAGTGCCATAATAAGTAATAAAGTGCAATTGAACATAATAGTTATTTGTGTATCTAGGTCGCAAAATAATCATTTACGTCCGTTAAAGAAAAAGTTAGATGACCGAGGCTGAAAGCCGAGACAGACTTATTTTCTGAACGCACCAAATCATGTGTACGTAAAGTCACCTTTTTTAGACAGTTGCGTGCAAATAGTATATTAAAGAACGAGTTTTATAAGACATGTTTTTCGCTCGCATCCAAGTTTAGATTTTGAAATTGATTTGATATTTTGATGTTCTCAGCTTGATATGTTCAGTATGGCATCTGGTGCTACCAACCGTCTAAAACAAAAAGTTACGTATCGTAATGAACGCTCTTTCGATACGCAACTGGGTTTCGTAACGACTTTCTTATGAACGCAAAATAGAAAAACATATAATGGTTACAGTGAATATAGGCATAATATGCGTATATTTATAACTAATATAGCAAATGATGATAATTGCCGATCATATTTTTACTTCACGCATATAAATATATCACTTACCGAGATCTGCTTAGGCAGAGTGCCACACCCAGTAATGGGTAAAAGGCATGATGATATAGTTATTTATTATTTATATTTTGATATTAATTATGAGCTATATTTTCTATTTCCGAACTAATTTAAAATCATGTCAAAATATTATCTGACAATTATTATATTTTTCGTGCACATTTAACAAGCACAGATTTCTTCTATAGAACCAGTTTCCCATCGAGAATTTGCCAATTCGATATTTATCAACTGATGTTTATGAAAATTGTATTAATTTTATTGATAACCAAGTCGATTTAATTACAGTGAAAATTTATTACTTATTAATTTTACTAATAAAAACTATCAAAATAGCTTTCATTTCATTATTTAATTTTAAAACAAATTTGTGATTCTATTGGTTCCCACATTTATGTAGTATATTTTTGTTTTTCTTGGTTTCTATAAAAAGATAAAGCACTTTAATTGATTTAAAACATGATGGACAAACAATCAAATTTTATTTATATAAATTTGTAGAAAAATATACTTACATATCCTGTGGATCTTGAGAACCCTGGTTCGATCCTCACAGCCGACAAACAATTTTCACCAATTTATATCTGCCCCTGTGGCTCCCTTTCCAATAATATCTTTGGGGGTCGTGATTTGACGGCAGGAAACCGCACTTCTCGCGAAAAAATATATCACTTACCGAGATCTGCTTAGGCAGAGTGCCACACCCAGTAATGGGTAAAAGGTGTGATGATATATTTATTGATTTATTTTTACAAAACCTAATATTGAAATTTTAAAATTATTATTATTATTAATTTTATTTAATGTTGCCTATAGTCAACAAAATGATAAAGCCGGTTATGTGGTAGAACCATTATTTTAATAATTAAACGTCCTGTTGTACACCCATACCTCGCTTTACGGCCTAGATACGTTCCACGAAACTTGGCCGCAAAGCGAAAAGCCATATAAGGAATTCAATTATTCTAATACAAAATCATACAAATTCAATGGGAAAAAAAGTTTTTTTTGCCGTTATAGCGAAATATTTTAGGCTGTAAATCTAAAACGTGCCTTAATTGAAAAGGGCCGTTACAGCGAAATGCCGTATAAAGAGCGGCCGTATAGCGAGGTATGGGTGTATTTTAATATTAAGTTACATTTAAATGAATATTCACTTCATAAATCTATTAAATTTCTCTTTGGTGTACTACATCTACTTTAATGTAATAAATAAAAAAGTTTTCAAACAAATAAAATTTATATTTACCCAGACAAACAGAATGCATAATTAATAAAATTTAGTAACTAAATATACCTCGACAAGTAAAAAACTCCAAGGCCGTATCGCCTAATCAAGAAAACTCACAAAATTAATAAACAGAAAGCAGCAATATAAGTACGAGTACTTAGAGCAATTCTATATAATTAACATTTGATCAAGCAATTTAAGTCATTAATGAGACGATGGCGTATTTAGGTTGATGGAAGCTATAAATAATTTTTTACTTTTTTGTAAATGTAAAATAAACATCAATGTTTTGTCAATCAATAACAAAATAAAAACGGTGGCGATGGGCTGTCAAATTGCTGCCCAGTGAAAAATGACAGGTTCTTATTACGTATGTGAATTATCGAAACAATTTTCGTAACTACCATGTCTAGTTATCCATTTTTTTGCAGATATTTATATACAAATTTGTCAATGTTCTTGTATTTCACGCCTTTGGAACTCCATATTGGAAAAATGAGCGCGAGTATGTATTGTTGCTAGGGAAGCCGTTTGGAAATAGATAGTTTCCTTTTAGCTACAAACTAATGAATTTATAATAATCGTAAAATGTTTCAATTAATACTTGCTTTGAATCAAATTATAATTCATTTTAAGTGTTTCGGAATCTTACAAAAACTCAGCTGTTTACGAAAACACGTACAAAATTAAATGAATTAAGTTACGTTACCAATATTGAACGTAAGTTTAAATATTAAATTCAAAATTTCAACACATATTTGAGATATCGTACATAAAAACACACCGACAGAAAGAGCAACTTCTTTTTTAAACTATATTTTCTGTTAATTGTTAAGTAATGGGTACGGTGGTGTGGATAGCAACACGGAATTCGAATCCGGAGATCCCGAGTTCGAATCGCACTCAAGCTAAAATTATATAAACTATAACACTGCGGCTCGGTGAGTGGCGACCCTGTACTGCAATTGAGATTAAGTTCCTGTTGTACAGCGTAACATAAATAAATAAATAAACCATACATTAATGATCCCGAAATTAATGCATGATTTTTATTAATAAACTATTTTTCTAGATGCGTATATATTAAATATTACACATAATATAGCAAATATTGGCTAGCGTTAAGTTGTAGAAAAATGTTAAACCAGAATTAAAAGAAATGATTTTTACACTTCTATCTAAATAATATTCACGTGGCGTTCTTTTACAATGAATATAAAAATATATAATTATTCTAGCTAACGTTAAGTGAACTAAACGCATCCATTGAAAACAGTTATTCTATCGTCAAAACATCTCTGACAGGAACGTTACTAACGTAAAATAAATGTCTGCGAACTGTGATGGACTTCGATATTTCCATCGATAAAGATATTCCGCACAAAGAACAAGAAACACGTGCTTATGTTGGTTAACATTTTCAGATTTGCTAGTATATGCAATTCACGCATCTACCACTCTCAAGTTATCGTGGCTATAACCTAACAAATATGTTATTAAATGAAATTAGGTTGTCACCAAATTAAAAAGATACGATCAACGGAAAAATATTGTTAATCGGTGATCAATAATTTAGACAATTAAAGCACTTGCGTTACAATATCTTTATTATTAATCGACCTCATAAACACACATAATTAAATAATTATTATTTAGATTCAATAAGGTCTAAAACATGAAAATTCGCTAAAATATCGACATTAATTAATGCAGTATGAATGAATTAAATTATTTATTTAAATTTCTATACATGTTTTTATTTTACCACTTTGTATATATAGTTTACAATCGCAATAGATATATTCTTGTCCTTTGAGTGAAAATAATTATGAATCAATGAATATACGTACCAAAATTACTCTTAAACTTTTTAAATTTAAATTTCTGTACATTTAACCACTTTGTATTTATAGTTAACAATCGCAATAGATATATTTTTGTCTTTTGAGTGAAAATATTTATTAATCAATGAATATACGTACCAAAATTACTTTCAAACTTTTATATATGTAGGTACAGTAACTGTAACAATTTTAATTTCTAAACATTGCCTTGAATAAAACGAACAGCTGTAATAAAAACTTTATAGAAACTTTTCCACTTCTTTTATATTTGTTAAAATATGTAGGTATTTATAGATCATATTTAACTTTCTTGCTTTTAAATAATTAAATATAGAAATAACGATTTGTTTAAAAACATCCATCGAAATAAGTCACCACAGCCTACCTGAGCTTCTTCTATCTTCGTTTTGTTTTTTTTATCACTTTCCATAATATACTTAATAACATCAATTTTTGTATCTTATGCTCGTTTGACACGATGATCTCATTTTAGTACGAGAACTGAAGTTTATGCGTAAATTTAGGATATTTTCTCATATTCAATCTGCGCGAATAGAATGCGCAGCGGTTCGTCACCACTTTGGACGTCAAAATATCTGTCGATATTCTAACCTCTAATTTTATTTTTATTAATTGATATTATTTTACCTCGGGTAATCGGTTTTATTATGTTTTCGAGAGAACATCAAGTATTTTTTAAGTAAGATTAAATTCTTTATACTAAATGTCAAAAATATACGTAAATGCGCATACCTATATTATTACAAGATCTTTTAAGGATTGCATACGTAATTTCATTTTAGTATTAATTTAAAACATCAAATTATTATCGTATTATAGTATTATATGGGGTAGGTGGCTCAATGGTATCGAGTCGGATTGTGCATTTGAGAATATAGGTTCGATTCCTACAACCAACAAAATAGTGAATTTTATAAAATCAAGAGATTTTAGTTCTTTTTTAATAAGCTAAATGATAGATTTTAAATTAAAAAAATTACAATATTTTTAAAATTATTTAATTGTTATTTTATTTTGCTTGTAGCTTGAAAATGGCCCAAATTTTGGCCGAAACGTCGGCTTATCAAATTTAATTAATAAAAAAATTTATAATTAATCTATAACTTTTGTATTATCATAGAAAGCCTGAAATCCAACTAATATAAAAAACTAAAAAACAAACAAAAGATATCACTTATAGGGATCTGCTACGAGGGAGTGCCACGCCCAACAATAGGTAAAGGGCGTGGTGATATATTTATTTAAATTCCATATTGAAATAAGTAAAATAGTGTCAAACGAGCTTTAGCTGTTCTCTCCTTTCATATTATACTTCGTGTTGTGTTATATGCAATGTTCAACTATATTATAACTTAATATAATTTCAGAATATACAAATTATTTAGCAAAACTATTCTAAATAATTATTTATAATGTAATCCACCGATCTAATAATTAAAGTGATTAAATTAAAAATTAATATTCCTTAAAACATGAACTTATTATAAATAAAATTTCGTTGAAATTGAAGATGCCTCCAGTAACAACAATTCCATCGGAAGAAACCGATGACTCCGACATTCCCGCTTTCAAAGTTCTAAACCAAGACAATTTAGGTCCAGTGGGGATGGTTATCGGGGAGTCAATCTTCAAACCTTTCGGTCGAGAAAATCAAAAACAAAAACCTAATATCGTAGTCTATCCAACTCGACGTTCCAACAATGGTAACTTAGAAGACACCAGAAGCAAAACATTCACCAAATCCAACGGATACATTTCCTCTCTAAACAAAACAAACCTCAAAAAGAATTACTCCAATTCCCATGGGAATCTAAACCAGAATCACTGTAACAGTGCGGCAAAAAAACGCACCGAAATTGAAGAGAAAGACCCAAGTCTAGATTTAAACTTCACTAAAACCTTAGACGCAAAATTACGAAAACTCCAAAAGGAAGAAAAAACAAAAAAGAGCAAATCAGCGCAATCTAATAACTCTATCCCTAATGGCAAACCTTTTATAACAACAGTAAAGAAAGGTTCATTCTTAGAACCGCCTCCAGAGGTTGCTAATATCTTGAGGTTGAACTTGTGCGAGTTTAACAAAAAAGATGGGGATAAGTTGTATGCGTATGCAAGTCGACCGAGGGTTTTAAATAGAGTGAGCACAGCCGGCAGTAACTCTGATGTGCACAAGGCGAAATGTGAGGCGGCTGCGATTGCAGCGGCGGTGATTGCTTCCGGGGTGGCAGGGTATCCAAACGTTCACAACAGGGCCAAGAGGGATATCAACAGTAATATTAGCAAGAAGGGTTTGTAAGTATATACACTTTTATACTTCAATGCAACATCATTATTAAATCATCTTTCTCAATGTTACTTTAACATTTATCTAAATAACTAACGCCCCGATATTCAAAGAATTTAGTTAATTCTGAGTTTAGGTTTAATCAAATGAAGAGTATAAATAAGCCCTAATACAGTCCTGAGACCATTTGATTTTCAAAAAAGTTAACTTGTTAATATATGGGTAGAATAAGATTAGCTAATTCAAAATTTAGGAGTAGTTAAAATTTCTCAATCATTAACAGCTAAATTCTCAGATTTAGCTAATTTTAAATTGTAGATTAGTCAAACCATATTCTAAAAAAAGTTATAATATAATCTTATTATCATTTGGTTTTCGGAAAGTGGTTTGAATTAACTTTTTAAATCGTTCTATTTAGAATAAGATTGGTTAATCCAAAATTCACGACAAACTTAAATTCTTTTTTCTACGGTTGCTATGAAAAGTTGAAAATTACGCTCTCATTTGTCATCGTTTTCTGTGGAACAATCGAAAAATATATTTTTTGGCCGTCTCTAATGGCAACGCGCGAAAAAGACGTTAAATGCGCGCGTTTCCAATGGCAACGCGCGAAAAAGATTATAAATGCGCGCTTATTGCAATAGTTACCAGGGATACAAACAAAACAGAAACTTATACTGACAGATGACAGAACGAATTTATTTTCAGTACGTATATGTTTTTTTATAATTTAAGATGCAATCGTAGAAAATATTATGTGTGTATCACGAGCGTAAAGTTATTCTTTGTAAGAGGAACAAACACACTTTACGTTCGTGATGCATTCATATGTTTTTCTACGATTGTATCTTAAATTATTAAAAAATATATACGTACTGAAAATAAATTCGTTCTGTCAACTGTCAATATGACAAGTTTCAGTTTTTTTTTGTATCCCTGGTAACTATTGAAATAAGCGCACATTTAATATCTTTTTCGCGCGTTGTCAATGGAAACGCGCGCATTTAATATAATTTAAATAAAGTATAAAAATTCATAAAAAATTATTTTCGAAGTTATTGATAAATATTATAATAATAATATATGTCTATTACATTTTTTACGAAGGGAATCGCCAATTATTTGTATTTTCCTGGAGGCCATTATATCCAGATGTTTGGGAAGCACTATGCTATATAGCACCTAAAATAGTCCACCACGTTATAATAATACTCCCTGCTTGGTGAAAAAATAATATAATTTAAATGTAATATATTAAGATTGTATAAATAAGTAAAGTGAAGTAAATTTAATTATTCTGAGTCTTTATTTCTTTAGAATTGCGTGAAACTCTACACAGAATACATGCGCAAGCACGTGAGAAAGTTAAGTGTGTTGTGATAGAAATTACGTTTTACCAATGAATATTTATTTAAAAACGATTAAAAAGCAATAAGAACCACGCCTAATTCTGCACTTTCCAATTTCTGCTTATAATATAATTTAGTTTAATTTAAGATACTCCAAATATTAAATAATTAATTAAAAGGTGGAACTCAACTCGCAGTCGGTAGGATTCGAACCTACGCTCCCAGAGGGAATCTGATTTCTAGTCAGACGCCTTAACCGCTCGGCCACGACTGCATGTTAACTCATTGTTGTAAATATGAGACATGTTCCACATTTATTAAAATGTTACCAATAGAAAACTGTAAACATTTATATTGTAATATTGCGAAATGTTGGTATTTATAGTACAAAATAATATGAATACATTTAAAATCATTTTCATAAAAGAATAGAAGGTAGGCGGAAGCCCGGTAAGAGAGTTTGAAAATAATGGTAGTTGAAATCGACTAAAAATTATCGCAGCCGGTAGGATTCGAACCTACGCTCCCAGAGGGAATCTGATTTCGAGTCAGACGCCTTAACCACTCGGCCACGACTGCTTTATTGCACCACGTGACCAAAACAAATAAATACTACATCCATTTTCCTCAATATGTAAACGTCATTATTGTTTCAAAAACCACATTAACCTATTTACCTTCAACCTTCACCTTTTTACTTTAATTAAATAAAAGATACAAATCACAAAATAAATTCAAACAAGTTTTTATTTTTAGCACACGGAGATAGATATGCTAAATAGTGTTATCAGGTTTAAATAAATGTTTCACCTATTTTTTAATCGCCTCCACAACTGCAGTAGGGAATGTTGAAACTTTAACTTTTCACTTTTCCAACTAAATCTAAACTTCAAGCCACGATATCTGAATTCTTTATCTTTCTATCTATATCTATATAACGTGAAACAGAAAAATTCTATTAGCATTTTAAAGTAACAATATCGATTACTAAAACTTTTATATACTCGTAGTCTAACTGTTATTTACATAAATTATAAAACATATGTTATTACCTCCAAATATGAACGAAAAATCGCATAAAAAGATCAATAAGTTTACTGCATTCTCACGAAATCACAAGTATTTGCATTTTTTTAAATTGACGCAATTACATTATTAAAAAGAACATATCATTTTGAAAACGATGGCTGGTAGCACAAGCTCTGTTTTTGGATGCTTTAAGAACACGGTTTTAACATGTTAGAGATAGCTAAAACACCCAAATACACTACTCTTAAAATAGGCAAAAACAGAGCTTGTGCTATACTATTTTCATTTTAAACTCGAGGGTTCGCCATAAAACGATTAAACGTTCCTGTCCCATATAACTACAATGAAATCCATTAGTGCGGCTACCCCATATCGCTTATCGATGGTCAAAATAGGTAAATTTTCAAGGGTCGTATTCAGCCTAAAATTATTCTTGTTTTTACTTCCTTGTACGAAGTAAAGGAAGTATTGTAATCGCGAAAATTTTCGGTTCTTAGATTTCAACGTAAATAGGTGTTTTGGCCCTCCCTGAATCCATTTTGACTAATTTCGTCATGCCGTCTGTACGTACGTACGTATCTCGCATAACTCAAAAACGGTGAACCGTAGAAAATTGAAACTTTATATTTAGGACTGTTATAACATCTAGTTGTGCACCTCCCTTTTTGGTCATTATACAACTACCGGACGTGGTACTTTACTTGAAGCCTATAATAGATTTTCATGAAAAACTATATTCAAATATAATTTAAAACTTTCCAAATTTGGTATATAAGACTACTATATCAATGGAAATAACATAATAGATTTTGGTTAAAATAGACTAACCGGAAGTGGCACATTACATGAAGCTGCTAACAGTTTTCCTTGAAAAAAATGGTATTATTTTAATTTTAGAAATGAATGCTGTAAATAAAAGTTTTAGAGAATTAAATTCTGCGTCTAGCACATTAAGAATTTTTAAATTAGCTTTTTGCATAAACGAGATATCTAAATTTAAATATTATATATTTTTTGATTTTTTTGTAAATTAAGTTTGCTATGGATTAGAACAAAAAATAAAAGATTTAATGTCAAATATGTGTAATTAAAAAAATATCTATAGTTTAATACGTGTACAAGGAAGTCATGTGGTGCCCACATCAGATATTTTTCCTATGATTCACCGTACCGGCGAATGGGGCTGTACAACCCTATGTGAACCTTGTGACACCAGTTATAACGGGTCATATTTTCAGTTACTTTGTAAACGTAATTGCGGTGCATTTAATCGTTTTATGCCGATCCCTCCAGTTTAAAATGAAAATAGTATACCAGCCTATATTTTTCTACGACCACAACGCGAGATAAGAATGTCATATCTCATAAATTGTTACGTTACAATAAAATAAAATAAATAAACAAATATATCATCACGCCATTTACCCATTACTGGGTGTGGCACTCTGCCTAAGCAGATCTCTTGCTGTTACCAACCGTCAAATCACGGCCTCCAAATATATAAGTGGAGGGAGAACCACAGAGGTAGATTTAATGTGGTGGAAATTGTTTTCCGCTTGTGGGAATCGAACCCGGGTTCTTAATTAATTCCACAGGGTAACTCGATACCACTGAACCACCTACCTACCTACTAGGATACTAATTTAAGATTAACATATTAAAATAGTAAGCTTATTATTAAAATATTAATTAATAGGGCATATAATATCATAGGTATTATGCTATGGAATAAGTACCACTCCATGCTTGGTGGCATCCTTTCTTAAAGTTTCATAATTAACAAATACTTCCCTTATCAATATATGTTTTATTTTTATTAAAATAAATCTGATGTGGACACCACATGACTTCCTTGTACGCGTATTATACTATACCTACATTTTTTTATTGCACATATTTAACGTAATTTGACATTGACATTTTAAAAAAAAATTTATCTAATCCATAGCAAACTTAATTACAAAAAAACAAGAAATATATAATTTTTAAATTTAGATATCTCGCTTATACAAAAGGCTAATTTAATAATTCTTAATGTGCTAGACGCTGAATTTAATTCTCTCAAACTTTTATTTGCAGCATTTATTTCTAAAATTAAAATAATACCATTTTTTCAAGAAAAACTGTTAGCAGCTTCATGTGATGTATCACTTCCGGTTAGTCCATTTTAACCAAAATCTATTTAGTTATTTGCATTGATATAGTAGTCTTATATACTAAATTTGAAAAGTTTTGGATTATATTTTAATATAGTTTTTCATTACAATCTATTATAGGCTTCAAGTAAAGTACCACTTTCGGAAGTTATATAGTGACCAAAAAGGGAGGTGCACAACTAGATGTTATAGCAGTCCTAAATACAAAATCTTTCTACGGCTTACCGTTTTTGAATTATGCGAGACGTACGTACGTACAAGGAAGTAGAAAAGATACTACACATTTTTACTTAATTTCAATAATTAATGGTTAGTTGCATCAACAAATATTTAATATCAAACTTAGTTTAAATTAATAAAACTAAATCATAGTTAGATGCTACATAGAATAATATATATTGCTTGTCAAACATTTAATATACTAAGTTTAAAATGTATGTTTTTGTTGGTACAACTGGCTATAGAAGCCGATAATTTGCAATAACAATCAGCGGAATAAATAAAAATATCACATCGAAGTCATAGCACAAATGCTTATAAAAATACCATATTCTGATGCGATATTTTCTAAATTATCTGGTCGATATTTACCGGGAACTTTATCAGAAGATGAAAAACCAGCTCTTAATAATTAATGGGTAGATATCTCAGTGGCAACGTGATGAATTATTAATTTGAAAACCTAAGTTTGATTCTCTCAGTCAACAACTGATTTTTATCACATTAAAATTGATTCCCTGAAGCTTCATTCTCACTAACATGTTTCGAGGTTTAGGACTTGACGGCTGGTAATAGCACTTCACACGCATAAATATATTTCTTATAGAGATCTGTTGCTGCAGATTGCCATACCTACTAATGAGTAATAAGCGTGAACAGGTCTCTGTAAGTGATATATTTTTGTGCAGTTTCTAGTCTTTAAATTGCGGCCTTCAATGGTAATTTTAATGTGGTGTAAATCTGTATTTTAGTTTGTAATTTATGAAACTAAGAAAAATTTGAAAGATAGAAAACAATTCAAAAAATAAAAATATTTGTGAAAGAAAGTTAAAATAGTGACAAAAAATATATAGTACAATTTTATTGATTTAATTATGCCCTTATTTCACTAATTTTATTCATTTATCTCCTTGAATTTAAAATATTGAAATTTTTACATTCGTGAAAATATTTTTTTCTTCGTAAAATCAATCTAATATCAGTATGCAGTACAATAAGTAATAAAAACTTATTTTCTACAACTGTCAAAAAATGTTAACTTTTTTCCACTAATATCAATACGCAAAGTACATATTTTTTCATCATTTACATTACCATGCCAACGCGTATTTTGTGCACTGTTTTGCACCCTAGTGCGCAAAATGAGTATTTCGCGCACGCTCTCAAAGTATTTTTTTTACGTTGCTTTAGTTACAACACATCAATAGCACAAAATTCATATTAATTTTGATTGTTTTTTTAATTTACTTCAATAAATCAAATATTATTGTATTATTCTTTTTTAACAGTTGTAGAAATAATGTTGTTTCTACTTCGTGGGCGAAATTCTTGATATTTGACACGTTCGAATGACCTGCGGTCTCAACTAAAAGTGACATGCTCACGCGCAACAAAAACACTCATTTCGCGCACTTAATACAAAAGCAACTATTTTTTCACTTATTTGTTAGACTCGGTTTCGCCGCCGTGTGTCATACTTTCAATTCTTGAAAAAAGTATTGTTTTCATTGTACAAATAACAATTGCAATATGGTTCACAGAGTAAAAAACTGAATGTGTTTCTATAATTCTCTAAAAAAAAAATGAGTAAGATTTATTAATACAAAGCTGTTAATTGAACTTTCTTCTCATTCGGTTTCTGTGTATTACCTACAATTCATCCTTATCAATACGTAAATCTTGTACTAGGTTTACTACTTACTAGTAAATCCGAGCTATTACTGGCTAGACCGCAGAATGTCAGAGCATTGACCTTTGCTCTAATGAACCTCCCACTGACCACTGACCGCTCCTGCTCATTCCTCAAAAGTCGGAACCGGAAACGTCATGTATTTTAAACTAACCTTTCCACCCTCGGACGAGAGATACCAACAGACTCACAAAACTTCTCTGCTGAACACGCGATGTAAGGAATTGCGCCGATAACGCGGTTGCGATTGTGAGATGGGGTTTTTCTTTTGTGTTGTGTTTGATTTGTGCTGGTAGAGTTTGATTAATAGAGAAGGAAAATGAGGTGAAAGGTAGTTGATGTGAGCAGTCGTGGCCGAGCGGTTAAGGCGTCTGACTAGAAATCAGATTCCCTCTGGGAGCGTAGGTTCGAATCCTACCGACTGCGAGAAGTATACTTTTTAATTAAATTACGTCTGGTAAATTACCTAGTGCTACCCCGTGTTAGTATTTATATGCCTAATTTAATCCAAGTTGATCATAATAAGTAATTCTATTTCAAAATATACTGTCATATTTCTAGATATTATAATATATTGACAAATATGAACTATACAGGGTGTTTCTATATCTCTACACGAAACTTTAATGACATATATAATTTGATATACTGATTATAGAACAAAAAGAACTGGTTTAATAGTACATTGAATTATTTATAATTACTAATGAAATAAAAGTATAAACACTGTCTATAAATAATCATTTATGAATTAGTTATTATGTAGGTACCTGGTGTAATGCCTTATTTTTATTTGAGTACCTAGTCTGATTTCGTTTGTCGTATTGAAAGGGTAAGTTATTGTGGGAGAGATGTATAGCAACAGTGAATTAGTGGATATGCTGTTAGGGTATGGAGTAGCGGCGCAAAATTCCGAATTAAACCAGTGACACTAAAAAAGTTCACTAGGAACGAAATACCCTATTTTTTTTCCAATGGTAACGCGCGCATTTAACATCTTTTTCGTACCATACGTATTTATTTAATTGTTTATTTAATTTGTTATATTATAAATTACTTTATTTCATCCTGACACATTTACATTGTTACATTTATTATATTTTGTATTTTCTTTTGTTACGAAAACGTTAGAAAATTTGAAGTATTTTATTTACTCCCTTGTCCAATTTCCGACTACTTCCAATTGATTACTAATTACTGGACGCTACTCTACTCATCATTAATTATAGACGTTGCCTACAGTATAATTTTCAAGTAATCCCAAATACAAAAATCGGGAAATCTAGAAAACCATGAATAGGATCTCCTCCTCTTAATCCATCTGCTATGAAATGTTTCAACCAGATTATCCCTAACAGCTAGATTCAATCTTTGATTTAAAAGCACATTTTTCAAAAGTACAGACACAGTATTTACCAGAAAACAAAATCGCTTTATCTCGAAAACGATTAATTTTCAAACTTATGTATATTAAGACTTTTTTGTCGTATATGCGTTCCAAATGTTTAAGTATTTTTGTAACACCTAAATAAATATGCAGCGGTCGTATTCACTTTTCTACTTTTAAGATCTAAGCTAAAATATGAATACTTCCAATCTTTTAGTTCACTTCTTATATACATTAATTCTTAAATTTTTCCTTATAATAGCAATAGTACTAATTTTTTAATATATTTATATTGAAAATCAAGCCTTATTTAAAGTCTTATTTAACAGATGTCAATGAATAATACGAGGGATAATATTCATCTTGCTGATTGATATATAATGTAGTGCCAAATACCTTGCTAATTATTTATTATGTAAATTAAAAAGCACCCTTCTCGCAGTCGGTAGGATTCGAACCTACGCTCCCAGAGGGAATCTGATTTCTAGTCAGACGCCTTAACCGCTCGGCCACGACTGCTTATACATTAATAAATATCAAAAGTGCTGAACAAGAATCTTTCAATAATTTCACTTTTCAATATTTAATAATAAGTATTAAAACGAAATAATTTAATTAGTTATGATACATCTCACATTTTATATTTATCATTGCTTACCATTACGTAACTATATAAGACATTTTAGAACATTTTTATAGAAGATAGAATAGAGATAGTAAAAACATTACTATATTTTATTATTATTATACACTATCAACAGGAGAAAGAAAACCACAACACCCAATTATCCGCAAAATCAAAAGAACAACGATAATGTTATTGCATCCATTACAACAAGCTACACATTAGCAACGGCTATAGCAGAACGATTTTTTAAAACCAAATCAAACACATCTGTTCAACAACGCACCCGACAAATACTTGGATGGAAGACAGCCAAGGAAAGTCAAGTTGCCAGTAACAATTACACAGAACATGAAAAGAATCACGAAAACATGAACAAGCGGTAATAGTTGTAGATTGTAGCAGGAGATTCATATCATCTAGCATCTACATCTACGACTACATTTATC
This sequence comes from Pterostichus niger, assembly GCA_947425015.1. Taxonomy (NCBI): domain Eukaryota; kingdom Metazoa; phylum Arthropoda; class Insecta; order Coleoptera; family Carabidae; genus Pterostichus; species Pterostichus niger. The sequence goes on along the minus strand of OX380345.1, from coordinate 7,638,524 downwards.
AAATAGTTTTGTTCATATATTCATCAACCGGTTGAAATCGAGGATGAAATATCCGAAATTAGTTCTAGAATAAACTTGGGACTTAATAGCTTTTCAAAGTTTTTCAGTCAAATTGATAAATATTTAATAAAATTTAATATAAAATGTTTTGCGCAGTCGGTAGGATTCGAACCTACGCTCCCAGAGGGAATCTGATTTCAAGTCAGACGCCTTAACCACTCGGCCACGACTGCTTTCACCCCATTTTATAATTTCATCGCTTTAGAACGCTACAAAGCACTCTTTAATCAATTTAAACAATTCCTGAATATTTTAAATGATTGGCAATATTACCTAATGTAACCTACAAAAAAGCAATTCAATCTATCCAAAAAAACCTTAATCACTTTACGCTCTTAATACACAAATAACTATTGTTGACTGTATCATACAATTGTTTGTAATTTTGTTTCAATTCCGTGGTTATTCCTATAAAGTATGTGTTTTCAAAAAAAAATTAAACTTGATTTTTTTCATTTATAAAAATTAAATTACTTCCAAAGTAAATAAAATTTGTTCATTAAAATGACAATTTTTATAGCATATTGGCATAAAATAAATAAAAATGATTCGAATTTATTAATTTAAATACATTTACTATTGAAATAGATTTATTATGTCCTTTATAAACCCGGACATAAAACATGTATTTACAGTATTTTTGTTTAAAACAATTTGGGAACTTTTGCGCAAGAAAACTTGATTTACAATGTTAAACACTAGTGACCAGTTTTTTAAATTAACACCCTGTATGTAAGGAAATTCTATAGTCTGTATCCAACTTTTAAAAAAATAAGTTGAAACTGCAAGCTACAAAACTATAGCATCATAGAGAAAAGCTGCATTAGACAGTTTCACATATACATGTTCATCATCATGATATCAGGGGAATATTCTACCACATTCGTTTCAGTAAATCTAGTAAAACAAAATAAAATTGTTGCCACCTTAACATCTGGTTGTCAAATATTTTGATAAATTAGAAAACGAGTTTAAATTGAAACTAAAATAGTATTAGGGGTTAATCTCTTCTGTCTATTAAAGATTTGAACTCATTCAAGCAGATTAAAAATATGTCTATCACAATTTTAACTAAATTTTCAATTTTGTATGTACAGAATTTTTTAAGAACTTGACAATGATATCAAAATATGAGAAAATATAAACTCGTCTAAAAATACTTCATATTAAATCTAAATACAACTATAATTATTTGTTTAATGTCCGATTTTATAAAGAACACAATAAATTTACTTCCATAGTTTTAATTTTATCGACAAATTTGAATAAATAAATTTTATTTACTTTATGGCATATATACAGGGTGTTTCAGGACTAGTGTAACAAACTTTAACAGCTTATTCCTGAGGTTATTTTGAGCAAAAAATGTCATATAAACATAGGTCCTATTCCTTCTAGTTACCAAAATACAAGAGGTTGAAGTTCTATAAATAACACGACATTTTCAAATTTTTTTAATCAAGATACTTTCGGAAAACAAGAATTTTATTGAAAAGTCATACCTTATTTGTCTTAATTAAAAATTGTTGTACTTTTGATTGTATTATTGTTTCATAATGGATGGTTATAGTACTGCTGAATATTCAGATATGATTTTTATTTATGGATTATGTAATGGTAATGCCCATTATGCATCCAAAGAATACCAAGAAGATATCCAAATAGAAGACAACTTTCCCATCCCCTATTTGCGCGCATTTTTGTTTTCCGAAAGTATCTTGATTACAAAAATTTGAAAATTTCGTGTTATTTATAGAACTTCAACCTCTTGTATTTTGGTAACTAGAAGGAATAGGACCTATGTTCATATGACATTTTTGGCTCAAAATGACCTCGGGAATAAGCTGTTAAAGTTTGTTACACTAGTCCTGAAACACCCTGTATATTACTACCAACAGTTGGACTGTCATTTGAATGAATAAATTTTTTACTTTGGAAGTAAATTAATTTGTCGTTTATAAAACCGACCATAAGTAGCCAAAAAAGTTGCAGATTTATTTCTGCGGCTATAAAATTAGCTGCCTTGGCTAATCAGCGTTTTTATGATTATTTTCAATATTTTTCTGCATCCATCATGTTACTATGCATTTGTTGCGGTGGCTATATAAACATACATTTGACGTTTGTAATTTCATAAATGTCATTCAGTTTTTTTTTGTGAATGCTGTCAATCACTATATATATATATATATTAATTAAGTTTATAATATGTAATAAAAAGTGATGAAGGAATGTTAAACCTACTCGATGTTAAAAAAGCGATATGTGGTTGTAATTACATTTATTAAATTAAATGCTAACTAAAATTTATATATTTTTTCTACAGCAACATCTTTACAATCTAGGCTATAAAAGTGATACTTCACAGCCTTCACGATTACTTGAAACATTTTTCTCAAAAATATTTACTAAAATTTAACACCGCCAAATAAATGTATATTTTTAATAACGTCTTTGTCAAGTTCTTCTGAAAATTCTAAGATTCAATTTTGAATTTAAACTTAGTTAAACCTTTTCCGTGATTCTTACTGAACAGGAGACGTAGTGAAAAGTGAACCTAATTAAAATAGATTTTATAGACTATGAAATTAACTTTATAAATCTATTTAGGTCCACAAATTTTAATAAACACCTGTATCATGTACTACATTTACCCTGCGCCTGCAAATTTCAATGACATCTTTTTGTAGTTATCAAATTACATTTCCAGTTTCCATCGAGCATAGTGATCAGTTAGTCATTAGTTACATGTCTGCATACAGTCATAACACTGCAACCAAACCCAGGACCTCAAGGATAAGAAGTAACTTGTCTCTTCATCTTTATAATTGTGTTTATTTCTTGCAGAGATGGCGTTCCCCTTCCCTTCTCTAACCTCATGTTCGACCGGCGGGTGGTCAGGGGAAACACCTACGCCGTGCATCCAATGCCAACCGTAAGTAAAAACCCCAACAATTACCCCAAGAACAAGATTGATTCACGGCCGCCGGACACTTGACATTCGTTCAGTAATATATCCCTATGTTCACCTTGATGTCTCGAATGCCATGGGAAAGTAATCGTATTCGTAATCGTATTCAGTATTCAGTATTCGTATCGCAATCGATAAGGGGTGTAACTTTTCCCTACTGCCTGAATTATGTAGTGAAATTATAGTTTGTTTGTAAGAGAGTTGGTATTACTGTAGCTATTTTTATATAACGATATATGTTGTATGTTGGTGACACTAGTTTTTCTCTCTGTACTTTGTACGTACTTTGCACAGGTAGCGATTATGGAGAATTACTGATATTTGACATTGTTTTTACAATTGTTTTTCGATGCTTATTTGTTTGATTGATATTTGTGTCAAATTCCAGGCGAGAAGTTTTTCATTAATATTTCACCCTAAGTACCTGTTTCTTGTTAAAAGTTCTTGGCATCGATTTTCATTCATTCAATGACTCAATTTTATTGCCACAATTTTTATTTGTATCTTAAAACCCAGGGGCATTTCAAGTCGGCCGTGCAAAAGCACAATTCGGAGGGCGGCAAAAGTTCACAGTATTGCAACATGTTTTAGTCAAGTTCAGAAAATGTTGAGTACATATTATTTAACATAAGTCAATACAATAATAGCATATTATAATAAAAATTAGTCTTTCCTATTCTGTAACTAGATCATTTATCTGCTGCCGATCGATAATTTAAGAACAACCCATATTTTTCATGATTACTACTATTTTAGTATTCTGTTACAAAATTGAAGTACGGTTACTGACCGTCAATTCAAGGCCCCTAAAGATGTTAGTAAAGGGAAGACACAGGGGTAATTCTAATGCGATGAAATTATATTTGTCGGTTAGTACAGTAGTTAGCGGCACAGCATTCAAATCCAAAGATCCGTTCAACCAAAAAAATATATACTCGGAAATAAAAAATAAATAAACCTATTATCACGCCTTTTACCCAGTACTGGGTGTGGCACTCTGCCTTAGCAGATTTCGGTATACCGGGTGTCTACTTTTTTTCCGAACATATTAAATTCAATATTAAAATTTTGATTTAGCGATATCTCTTTACCTATTAGTTGTAGAACAAAATTGTACGGAAGAAAAATGTTCAGAATGAAAAACTGCATCCATAGAGTATAAGTTTGTTGTTCAATTGTTTTTATGTCCGAGTTAGAAGCAAAAGAAAATACACGCTTTAAAGCAATTATCAGAGTGCCATGAGAAATAAAACAAATTAGATAACTTAATAATAGGTACTTATTTGTCTAGATTATGTAGAAAAAAGAAAATAATAGTTGCTATAATTAATTTTATTATTAAATTTAATGCTCGAATAAATAAATAAATAAATAAATTAGAGTAAGCTTACAATTCTTGTCCAATATGTCAAATAATGTCAGACACAACAAACAAATTATTGTTTTATTTCTCATGGCACTCTGATAATTGCTTTAAATCGTGTATTTTCTTTTGCTTCTAACTCGGACATAAAAAACAATTGAACAACAAACTTATACTCTATGGATGCAGTTTTTCATTCTGAACATTTTTCTTCACTACAATTTTGTTCTAAAATTAATAGGTAAAGAGATATCGCTAAATCAAAATTTTAACATTGAATTTCCTATGTTCGGAAAAAAAGTAGACACCCGGTATATTTATGCGCGTAAAGTGCGGTTACCAGCTGTCAAATCATGACTAAAAATGGGCACAGTTTAACTCGATACCACTGAGCCACCTCATTAAAAGTACCATACTGCGACTCGGTGAATCCGAATCCAGTTCCAGTTTTAATATTGGGATTAAGTTTCTGTTGTACAGAGTAGTATAAGAAATAAATAAAAATTTGAGTTCTAAATCCATAATTCGACGCGTTTCCACCCGGCAACATAACATCAACATAAAAATTATTATTCTGGTCACAAAATACCGAAATAGTGATAATCTATAAAGTAATCAAGAAATATAAAAACTTGTCGTTAACGTATCGATCGATTACAGGTAATGATACAGTTACAGAATTGTGAGGGGGAGGATAAGTGTATTAATGGAATGGAAATAGTTTTTTGCAAAGTGTGATTCGCTGATACTTTCCAAAATCAAAAGTTAATATTTATTTGTATACTGAATATTTGAGTTTATATCAAAAGCAAAATAAGTGATGCAATCTTTTATTAATAGAACAAAAACACTACTCAGCATTTATTATTTACAGGGAAAAATACCGTACAAAGACACAATACAGAGACTAACAAATATTTCCTGATGCTCCATCGTGAAAGCCCTTGAAACGCCCCTGTAAAGAACATTAACTAATATCATTTCTAATGGAGACAGAAATAAATAAAGTTATATTTAGGTGAATATTTAGTGAATTGTCAGCAAACGAGTAATTATGATTCGTAGTAAAAGTAAAACTCTGTTGTAATAATTGAAGTTGTATTTCAGATTAGACTAAAATGTTAGTAAATATAGATCACGCATGTTATAGAGTAGATATTCGTACACGTATGTGTACCAGTTGTTTGTAATTATAGTCACGCTTGTTTATTATTTAAACTGTAGCAACCCAAATGGAACCCATATTTCTCAAACGCCAGAATTTTGTCGGTAAGTAGAATATCTGTTGCAATTTGCTGTCCATCATTCAAGCATCATCATTCATTACCATGTCACTACACAGAACATTTTTAAATTATTTTATAAAGATTTTGGTTTATTATAGTAATCTTGAGAGCAATATAAAATACTAAAATAATGTCATTTTAGGAGGTAATTTTATTTAATTCTAAAATGGCAAAAGAAGGGAAAAGTTTGAAATAAAAAATTCAAGTTTTAAGATCTACATATCCAGTAGATATACTACCTATATAAATAAATAAATATTTTTTTCTGCTACACATTTTCTATGCTATAATAAAAACTTAACTGATAAAGAAAAACAAAATATTTGGCCAGTTGCAACGCCAAAAGTTAAATTTTAAAGTTAATTCCAATAAATTATTCTATATGACATGTAACTTGGCTATGATTTTATTTATTTAAACTAAATTTAAAATTTAACTCTTGGCAATGCGACTTATAATACTACTACTGGATTAAAAATATTTTCAATCAGATTAAAAATCACAATAATTTGAAAATAATTTGGTATGGTAATATTACCGTACAGAATACAGTTATTACTTACTTACCAGCCTACTTTTGGGCATGTAAACATATGTCTAATATCCTGAAACCGGTAATAGTTATTTACATTGTAAGACCGTTATACAGAAATTTACGGGCGAGCATTGAAAGCTGGCGCTCGCCTGTTATCTGTGTGAGCCTGTAAATTTCAGGTAACAGTCGAGCATTGTAAAATGTTTTATGGGTATTTGAATCGCAATATATGCATATTTAATAAAATTAATTGCAATAGTATAACGCAATAACTAAAATATTCAATCAAGGTAGACTTTGAAAATCTGACAGATTTTGTTTAATCAAAAAATATTTAAGAGTCAAACGTTTCAAATCAGATATATTGTCATGATAACCAATGTCAACAGCCCGTTATAATCTTTACACGGGCCATCAAGTCTCGTAACCCCTAGAGACAGAGTTAAGTAAACAGTTCATTACGATTCAAATGCCCATAAACATTATTTTTGATCCGTGATTAGTATCATGTAGTATCTGCCATTTAATTTTTATCTTGAAGTTGTGAAATACCCTGTATAGTTTATTCGCGTTACTGAGAGAATGTAGAACTAACGCACGAGAAAAGCCATATTCTTTTATTGCTCGAATGGGGATATGATTTCCATAATACCAATAGAATGACTTGACTCTGTTCACTAGTTAGTTCCAAATTCTTTCATTAACGCGAATGAGCTATGGTTCTTAAGATTAAAAACACAAATTGTGTTCCGAAATATAAATGTTAACACATTGTTTTGGATAATAAATAAAAATGTCAAACTGAATAAATATTTTGGCACGAACCCATCAAACTCCAATAAAGCTCAATCGATTAATCTTTCAAGTTCATTTTGTTTACAAGGTTACGCATTAATCAATTGTATTTACCTATATGGTTAAAACACGCTTAATGGCCATATAAATTAGCCGTCATAAATATGATCACTTACAGTTCATGGTAACGTAATTAAATGGAAATGAAATGCCAATTTGATGTTCGCCCGAACACGATATGGGCGGACGCCAGTCACGAGAATTTCAAATTCGACGTGAAAAGAGGATTTTACATGAGTTACATGGCATCACACGAAATTAAATACTACACCCAGTGTTTCCCAAACTGACTCCCAATTATTACATACTTTAGAACACAAGTGTCTTTTTTAAGATGAAACAAGCGCCTAATTAGGTTTGAAGTTGGCAACTGACTTCTTGATCTGACTTGCTCTTTTTGAAACAAAATATTATCGATTTTATCAATTATATGTTACACATATTTTGAAATTAATAAAGTAGGGGTAATCAATTTAACAACATAATTTTTGTGCTAATAACAGTGCAAAATTATTTCAAATTTTTTATTTAATTTCTCAAAACCAGGAGAAATATGAACAAATATAGTTATTTGTGTATTAAGAGCGTAAAGTGATTCTTTGTTACTCGAGCACGGTAATTGCAGCGCGAGCCGAAGGCGAGAGCTGCAATAGTGTAAGTGGAATAAAGACACTTTACGCTCGTGATACACACTTAAGTTTTTCTACGATTGCATCTTAAATTATTAAAATACGTATACGTACTGAAAATAAATTCATTCTGTCAACTGTCAATATGACAAGTTTCTGTTTTGTTTGTATCCCTGGTAACTATTGAAATAAGCGCGTATTTAATATCTTTTTTTAAAGAAATTTTTCGTCAACTTTACGATGACAAATGAGAGCGTAATTGTCAACTTTTCATAGCAATCGTAGAAAAATAACTATTAAAATTATAAATTATATTATTTGTTTTTGGAGAACTTAAATGAAATATTTCGAATTGTAGTAGGGGTGGGCTTTATACCGATATCGATATTTTTTCAATATTCACAAAATCTCTAACTAGTAACTAGTAACAATTTTTAGTATAAATATATTCCAAAAGTATTGATTAATACGAAATAATGTTATCACAATCCAAAAACACTTTGCTTGGTAACCACATAAAGCTATAGATATATGGCGATGTTATAATTTAATATTCATATGCCCTTCGGTCGTATTGTGTAGCGATATACTCGTAACAAAATGGCTGGTAGCACAAGCTCTGTTTTTGCCTGTTTTAAGAGCAGTGTTTTTGGGTGTTTTAGCTATCTCTAACATGTTAAAATCGTGCTCTTAAAACACCCAAAAACAGAGCTTGTGCTACCAACCATTATATCTAATTATCGGTATTCCGATATTCCAATATTTCGATATATCAAAAGTATTGAGATTACGATTTATCAAAATATATCGAAGATATCGAATATCGATATTGAAATTTTAATATCGGCCACCCTTATTGGACAATTAATTTCAATTCTATATTAATCATTTAAGATAAACATACAATATAAATGCATCTGTATATAAATAATTATTACAAATGCATTTTGTTTACAGCTAAAAAGAAAAACTTAAATTGTACATACCGCTTTAATTTTCCTTAAGAAAAGAGTACGAACATACGTTTTCATTTAAAAATAATAAATAAAACTATGTAAGTTAACAAAAAGGCAAAAGTTTGGGAAACACTGCACAGATCTGTATTCTAGATATATAGATGTAACTGTACACCTACATGCGTTTGGTCTCTGGTTAATAATGTAATAATTGCTATTACATATTTTGAACTAGTTTAATATGTGTCATGTTGCCCGTGAACAATTTGATTTGATAAGAATGTATTTTTAGCTAACGTACGATTGACACATAATTCTGCATGTAATAATAATTTGACAAAAATACTATGTGATAAAATATTAATGCGTGTGTTATGTAATAACAACAACAAAAATCTGGCTATTTTAGTTATGCTTATCTAAATAAATGGAAGGTCAGTTTGGTCATATTTTAACATAATTGTATGTTGCGTTGCCAAAAATTCGGAATGGTATTGAACATATATATTTAACTGCTCGTACTGCATTGTTTGCTGAAGTATAATCGTTGAGTATATTTCCAAGAACAATATTAGATATAAAACATATTGGCTGGTAGTAAGAGCTCGGTTCTAACTTGGTTTTAACTAAAACTGAGCAACAGAAATGTTGATAATTGTTCCTATTGATACAAATTCAAACATGGTGGCTATAACCATATGAATTATCTTACACAAAAGTCAACAAAATAATATTTTTCACAGTCGGAAGTATTTGATCGTTTCTATGATTAAAAATGTTTATATAAATTTGACAGTACAACTGTCAAATATATTAAAAATACAAATTTGTTTACATATATTTTCGCTTTTGTCAAAGAATTTTATTTTTTGTTCAAGACTACTAATAATTTTAAAATTAATGAATGCCAAAAATTAATAGTCGATCCACATTTAGAATTTTAAAAAAATGCCAAGAAATATGAATAAATTATAGTTTAAAGTTACATTTTTCTACGATTGCTATGAAAAATTACAATTTCGCTCTCATTTGTCATCGTAAAGTTGATGTTTTTTGTTCTCTTTTTCGCGCGTTGCCATTAGAGACGCGCGACAATGTTATTTTTCGATTGTTCCACAGAAAACGTCAACTTTATAATGACAAATGAGAGAGCAATTTTCAACTTTTATTAACAATCGTAGAAAAATAACTATTTTTCGTTTTAATCTTATTAGGTCGTGAAAAAATTGTATATACACCTCGGAAGAGAATGCCATTTTTCCCTTGGTGTTTTGTAGCCCTCTGGCTATAAATTACACCTCATGAAAATATACTATTTTATTATTTTTTACCAGTTTCAGGATATTAAACCTAGGTTTACATGCTTAAAAGTAGGCTGGTAAGTAAGTAATAACTGTATTCTGTACAGTAATATTACCATACTGACTTGTCAAAACATCCAAGAAAATGAAAATAAAACACAATGATAATATAACACTATTAATACAAACGGAATTCAAAACAACACTAATACAAAGATTACTTCTCCTGCTTATCATAATATATATTAATTGTACAGTCTTTCAAATTAGAGATGACGCACGTTATGACGTTTAAATAAAAATTTATTTATAAATATAATACAAAACAATTGTAACCATGGCGTTAAATAAAAACATACAGACCACAGACTTACTTGATCACCTTCTAAAATAATGATAATGACGTTATTCATAAAAAAAATTAAAAAATAATATTTATTTATGACATTAACGTGTTTATATTCTGAAACCGGTAAACCATTGAACAAACCACGGATCTTATGAGTCATAACAGGCCTTAGATGTCTTAAAATCCTCGCTCTACGAGCTCGGATTTCAAACTGACATCTGCGGCTATGTAATGATACTCATAATATTCCTAGGTATGGTAATAGCTATTACAAAATTCGCTTTATAGTTTTCTTTTATACACATAATGTCAAATGATTTGTATTTTTTTTTCGTAATCAAGAAGAATTATTTACAAGAAAGTCACGTCTAAATTTCTATTACACGATTTTAGCTAAAACCAAGCTAGAACCGAGCTCTTACTAGCAGCCATTCTATTTATCATTTGAATTTGAAACTTTTATCACATACTCATATATTTGTTAGTCTATTTGACTGACTTCCTTCATTGCTAACTTTATCATGAAAGAATCATATATGTTCATGTGTATCAAGTAATTTAATATGTTTGCTAAACTGTAATACTTCATTTACTTTTTTATTACATATTACAGTTACAAGTAATATAAGATATTTGAAAAAATGGAAACAGATGTTTATTTTCTTTATTATTCATTTTAGATATCTAAGGTTAAATTACAATAATACGAACAAATACAAATGTCACTTTTTGATGTAAAATGATTCTGAATTGCAAAACAATGGAAGTGATATGATTATAATATTTTTAAATAGAATTATTTTTATTTTTTCTATGACAAGCAAGTACATTTACTTTCCGCACCAATTTGCTTGCGGAAAATGATTATTTTCTGCACTGACAACAGAATAAAAAGATTGTTTTCGATTGCCATAAATACATGACAGTCAGACAATACAATATTCATATAATTTGAGAAAATACATAAAAAGATCCAAAACTTAAATAATTTCTGGTTGTGGAAAATGCTAACTTGTATGAAAAATAATATGTAATACACGTGTTGAAAAGCTTTTGGAAAACTTCCGCTTGTGTTACATCTTACACACACGCTTTCCAATGATACCCTTTCAACACTTGTATTACAATATACTATTCCTGAATTTATTTAACAGTTATACCAAACAAATTTAATAACATATAACGTTCCATTAAAAAATATATAGTTTTATCGCTTCTGTAGTCCAGAATCTTTTTATTCCATAAGTTTAACATGGAAAATCGGTTTTTACGTAGCAGTTTCTTTCCAAATTATTTCATGATAGTTGTAGATAATTAAATTTTACGTCTGAATCAGTTAACATTTCTTGATTTACTTGATTAGTTACTGTAAAAACTAGATTTACAAGTGACTTTAATAGCTATTTTTTATATAGCAAGCCTTGGATGATCAACCAAATGTAAGTAAATACTTTTTCTATTTCAAATGTTAAAGACTTTTTGTTTTCAGTAAAATACATATTTCATTCATAATTTCATAATTTTTCAAATGATCTATAAAAAAATAAAAACGTTTGTTTGGATTCTATTCAATATTCATGATTACTCAATATAAAAACTCAATTTTTTGAATTTTTTAATAGTTATTTACGTAACCAGTTATGAAAAGGTTGATATTGTTTGACTCACATAATTTGCAAAACTCGCTTTGCTCGTTTTGGCAAATTTTATGTTCGTCAAACAATATCACTTTTTCATAACGTATTACGTACAACATTTTTTCTAATTCCACTAAAATAATTTTTAAAATAAATAAAATTCATAAATTTATGACAGTTCAGTATATTTTAAAATCAATATATCAATTTACCAAAGCGTGAAAATAAATGAATAAAATTTTTAAATTTAAAGCTTATGTCATCATTAAAAATAAGTTCTGAATCCGAGACAGACCTTCCTTCTGATATCGAAGAATCTGCTAATTTGCCCGTGAACTGTTTAATACCAGAAAAATTATTAAATGTATATAAATCCTAAAAATTTTAATAAACAGCTTTTTCCGTTATTTGCAAACATTTTTGAGAAAGTTCAAACTGTCAACATTAATTACGTAACTAGTTATGTAAAGAATTCCTTACATAACTCGTGAATGACAGTTATGAAAAATTTGACTTTTCATAACGGAATTAGGTAAACATATTTTTAGTACTTATTAAACAAGTACAATGAAATTTGTTGACTGACTCAGATGCAAAATTTAATTATCTGTAACTTTTATTTATTTTTTTAAAATTCACTTGGAACAATTGATTTCCCTTAAACACCTATGATCCGAAACAATTTTGTTTATATAATTGTTCATTAAAAATTAGTCATAACTCAACCTCAACATGGAGAGGTATATTTCGTAAAATTTCATTTTCATTATTCCATTCATATTTCATGCATTAATTCCAATAATACGAGTAGTTTTTGAATTAAAAAGTAGTTTCCAGCATGCATGTTCGTATCTTTGCTAGTTTCCTAATTAGATTCAAAATTCCTAGATAATAACTTGGTAATGTGTATGTAGTAAATGTGATTCTAATTATATTTCTATATATTTTGAATATATTATGTTAAACATTGTTATAAGAAATTTCAAAATACCATAATCATAATATACTCTGATAGAGTCACAGACTATTAAAAACTAAAATATTACTACAAAATACAAATACTACTAAAACGAATCAATTCAGAAATTATTAGTCTGAAACTTATGTATAATTTGTGTCATGCTATATTATCAAGTATAAACATACATACATTTCTAATGATTAATAATGACATTAAAATTACGTCTGAACCCTCTACTAACATCATTGGGGCAGTGATTTTCCAAATAGGGTAGGTGGCTCAGCAGTATCGAGTCAGACTGTGGATTTGAGAACCCGGGTTTGATTCCAACAGTTGACAAACAATTTACACCACATTAAAAATACCCATGTTGTGGTATATTTATTTTTTTAATTTATTCAGTCTAAGAATTAAAAAAAAATGTAATTTTTTTCCAAATTTAGTTTTTCGTTATTATGTAGTGGCTATAGACAATTTTTGTGAAAGCAAGATGGTTCTCCAAGTACCAGGTCGTAGACTAGAACAGCGTTTCTCAAATCTTTATATCTTTATAATAATTTAAATAAAAACAAATCATATTTTATTATTATTATATTCAATATTGCAAATGTACCAAAAGTAACAGTGTTCGTGAAATTGTGGTAGCTATTGTTCGGGTATCTACGTGAAATTATAGTAAATTTAGTCCCGATTCGTGAAATTATTAAATTTATTGTTCTGGTTCCGCAATACCATAAAATTTCTCAATTCTATTACATCTAAAAATAATAATACAATATTTTAAAAATGCACTATTTTTATTTAAAAGCTATGACTATTTACCCCCACCACTGTCTATAATATATAAAAATAAATTGATTAAAACATGCAGGAATCTATAAAAAATTAACCGCATTTTCTTGATCATGTTTTTTTCAATCGTACCATAATTATAAAATGACGTTCCAGTTCGTAAAGTTTTCCATTTCGTGCCGAGATTTTATAAGACATGTTTTTTGCGTCTTTTATAACTTAAAATTTTCAAAAATCTGCAATATTTTAAACCGATTCAATTTTGGGAAATTTATAAATATATGAAATGTTATGGTTGGTAACTGTTATTGACATTCATGCAATTGTTCCGATTTTGAGATTATATTAAAATTTGGATGTTCTCAGCTTGATAGGTTCAGTAGGTCATCCACTACTACCAACCGTCTAAAACAAAATGTTGCATATCGTTAACTCTTTCGATACGCAACAGGGTTTCATAATGACTTCCTTATGAACGCAAAATAGAAAAAAAAGAAATATATCATCACACTTTTTACTCAGTAGTTGGTGTGGCACGCTGCCATAACAGATTTTGGTAGGTGAATTGTGATTACCAACTGTCGAATTACGGCCTCCAAAAATGTTAGTGATGATGAAGTAAAGGGATAATTTTAATGTAGTGAAAAAGTTTTGTCGGCCACCTACGCCACAAAAAAAAAACACAAACTGATAAATTAATAAGAATGCAAGATATCAATAAATACAATACAATACAAATAAGAGAAATAAACAGTATAAAATACCAATAACAGTTCCTCACGGATTATTCAAAGAATACTAAAATATAGTTTACAGTAGACATACAAAGGTAAATAGATATTTGGAAAGGTACAATAAATTTAGAATAATACATTCAATTTAGAAACATCGGAAAAATACATTAGAGACGATAATGTCAATATAACATGATAATACAGCATAACAAAAATTATATGATTCGAACATACTCGTAATGTGTACATACGAGTAAAATACTTTCAACTCAGCTTTGTCTGCATCTAAAAACACCATTCAACCACCACCAACTCATCCACATCTCACATACCACCTGCTACAACACTTCTCAACTCCTCCCTCAATCCCAACTTATAACTATGATTCTCTCAGTGCGACGGCGAGTCCGCCGCGTCCCGCCAGCTTCAAGCTCGGCGTCGAGCTCTTGCCCGACGTCGCGCCCAGGACAAGCGCGCAGAGACGCAGCGTCTGCGGCTACAGTCACCGCCTCCAGTCGCTGGACGCCGCCATGAACGAGTGCAGACCGAGAAGTACCTGGAGGAACTCTGGGAGCGGCCGCCGGAGTCGGACAACTGCACGCAGACTGACTTATTCTATGATAGGCCCGTATCGCCGTTCTACGTGCCGGTGAAGACGGGAGTTGATGAGGAGACGCAGATTTACCCCGGAGATGTGAGTGATACAGAATTTTTTCATAATATAAGTAGAGAAAGCGCATAGTTGAGTAGAATTAGGGTTCATTTGTATGGAGTTATTTACATTTTTTATTTCGCCTGCAGCGTTGTTAAGCCTCGTAAGTAAAGCCCGGATTTTTAGGCAATTGCCTAGAATCAAATTTTAATATAGTTCAGGCAATTTAGTTTTTCTATACATAGGTAATATGTTTACGTGTAATGGAAGATTTTTTTTCGTGCCTTAGAGCCTATTTTTTCTATATTTTGGTTATTGTGCCTATTTTATCTTAAACAGCCTATTTTGCCTATTTTTGTTGCCTATTTTAACTTTTATTGACTAATTCAGCACTCGACATAGTGTTTCAACCTAACCTATAATAAAATATCAAAATAAACACTTGTCTAAGTCTCACAAAATGGTCTATGGTTACCAACTGTGCTGGCCAGCCTCTGATGATGCCCTCATAAGGTGACTTGGAGGCTGAATTTTGTGAGACTTAGACAAGTGTTTATTTTGATATTTTATTATTAAACCTAGTTTCACCAAGTGAGTATTTAAAGACAATTAATTTTGTCTTTGTTGTTTTCTAACCTATAATATTTAAAGTACTTGCTTAAATCAAGTTTTTGTGTGTGAATTTAAAATGCCGAAAGAAAAAACCTGTTTTAGTCAAAATTTTACGTGGCAATTCAATTGTGTGAGGTAACTTTAGACGATATGGCTAAATATAAGAATGCTCCTGTCACTTTTTGTGATGTCTAACGAAGTTTTCAGCTTACAAGCAAGTTCTGACTGACCGAAGACAGTCCCTTTCCGAAAATTTCATAGAGCAATAGCTCGTAATATTATGTGAATCAAAGTATACTACATAATTTGAATTTGAATAATAGTTAATAAAATGAGAACCCTACATTATTATTTTATTAATATATTTCAGATTGCGTTAATTTTTGTTTAAAATGATGATTTTTTTCTAATGAAGAGTAGATACGAGTACCAATATTAGAAAAAGGATTCGTTTTTTTTTAAACAAATTATTTACATTTAGGCTGCCTAAAATCCCGCCTATTTTAGAGTAATTACCGGCCTATATGCCTGCTTATTTGGGTGTTTTTAAGTGCCTAAATATCCGGGCTTTACTCATAAGTTAAGAATGTTTCAAATTTTGAATCCACGTTGCCAAATATGATTATATCAAAGAGGAATTTTGGCATTATTTTATAACCAGGGCCTTGTTTCATAATCTTTTATGGCCTTTTGCACTAACAGAACTTAAATTTAAAACTTAGTTTAAATAAATCAAAATTATATGTCACATGATATAATTGACATTGCTGTCAAATATTTGTTTTGCATTTATTTATTTAAATCAAGTTTAAAATTTAAATTTTATTGTTGCACCTTCTTGTAACCATGATAATTTACAAGAATAATAGTTATTTATTTACCTGGGGAAGAAAGTAGTCTATTGCCGCTTACGCATTGAGATGATCACGTGGCGTAACCAAGGGCAACAACTATAGCGGCGAAAACACTTTCTGCTCGTGGGGCATACTATGGCTGGTAGCACAAGCTCTGTTTTTGAATGTTCTAAGAGCACAGTTTTAACATGTTAGAGATAGCTAAAACACCCAAATACGCTGCTCTTAAAACAGGCAAAAACTGAGCTTGTGCTACCAGTCAATATTTTTATACGTCCATTTAGAAACGTTTCAAAAAATAATTTATACATAATTTTTAACAGTTTTTTTAATTTTGAGATTCATTTTCATGTGTCCATGGACACCAACATAAATTTAAATTATTAAAAAATTACTAAATATTTTAATATTCTTAAACTTACATATTTTTATACGACCGAGATTTCTTTTTAATATTTACCGATATTATTTTCAAAACAATAAGTTATGTTTACAAAATACTTATTGTAATTACTTACCGATTGGGATTCAGGGGACAATGAATATAAAAAATTAGACATACCGCTGTTGTAATATAGCAACTATCAAAACATATTTTTTAAATGACAACTCTGATAAGTTAAGATTTCTAATATTTTAAAACTTTAATTTTCTTATTGCTACGATCGTAAAAAATTTAATAAGCATTGCGATCAGTGTCCCACCGATATCAAATGTATTTAAAATCTTAACTTCGTTTCGATCTCCAAAATCTTCCTCAATCGGTAGAACGCATTTACTGCCCTTAATACTTATATAGCTATAGTTATCTTTATTATTGCAATAAATTTAATAGTTATAATTTGTAAAAATCTAGGATCGGAAACCGAAGAAAAATAGGTTCAGTTTGAGTTCGGATTCAGTGATGAAAAAAACACGCAGAAAAGTTGGGTTCGAGTTCAGAATTTTTGTGTGTGTTACGTTATCGGCTCATTTCCGGTTTGAATAAAATAAAAATAAAATGATATATTGTGACACAAGTGCTGTCGCCTGATAAATTAATAAAAAAATAAGAAAGCATGCTATTAAAAAAAGAGAGATTTTTGTTCAATTTTTGACAGTTAAAAAAAATATGTTTCTTGTAAGTAAAAAAAATACTGAAAATTGTTACACATTGTATATACAGGGTGTTTCAGGACTAGTGTAACAAACTTTAACAGCTTATTCCTGAGGTCATTTTGAGCAAAAAATGTCATATGAACTTCTAGTTACCAAAATACAAGAGGTTGAAGTTCTATAAATAACACGAAATTTTCAAATTTTTGTAATCAAGATACTTTCGGAAAACAAAAATGCGCGCAAATAGGGGATGGGAAAGTTGGCTTCTATTTGGATATCTGTCTTGGTATTCTCTGGACGCATAACGGGCATTTCCATTACATAATCCATAAATAAAAATCATATCTGCATATTTAGCAGTACTATAACCATCCATTATGAAACAATAATACAATCAAAAGTACAACAATTTTTAATTAAGACAAATAAGGTATGACTTTTAAATAAAATTCATGTTTTCCGAAAGTATCTTGATTAAAAAAATTTGAAAATGTCGTGTTATTTATAGAACTTCAACCTCTTGTATTTTGGTAACTAGAAGGAATAGGACCTATGTTTATATGACATTTTTTGCTTAAAATAACCTCAGGAATAAGCTGTTACAGTTTGTTACACTAGTCCTGAAACACCCTGTATAACTAACTTCGTTAAAATAAATAAAGAATCTACGATAGATAGTTTGAAACGGGTAGTTTTATTTGTCTATCTTGTAACTGTAAATAAGGAACGGTCTATTAGAAACCTATTACACTAATGTCTCGAATTATTGCTAACGAACAAGCCTAGATTTGCCATATTACAAAACAAAGGAAATGCAACAATGTAATATAGATAATAAAATAAAAATATAGGTCATTATTTCAATCCAAAACTACCATCTATTATGTAACACAAAAGTAATGATAAATGCTTGTTCAGCGCATCCGGTTTTTTGAACCTCAATCGCGAGTTTAGTTCAGGTTCGGGTTCAAGTCGATAAAATTAACAACGGTTTGAATTCAAGTTCAAATTCGCAAAATAATATGGGTAACCGTTTTCGGTTCGGTTTCCGATCCATGTTAGTAATAGAACTTCTATAATTTAAGATAAAAATGCAAAATAATCCAACAAATATTTTTCCAAGATAGCTTTTCCAAACTTTGTTTAAAATTGAGCATATTTAAGCTATTATTATATTATATACTATACTATATTTTAAATTGTACAAAGATACAATTACCTGTAAAATTTCATGAAAATCGAATAAACCATTCTTGCATGATACGATAACAAACGAACAAATAAATAAATAAATAGTCTATTTTATTTATATAGAAGATATTGTCGTGACTAGGGTTAACAACTGCATAAATCACTGCATCAACAATCAACAAATACTAGTTAAAGGTGATTTCTGCGCGAAAATTTGTTGACTTATCTGACGACAGATAGAGATCGAATTTCTTTTGAATAAATAATATTCAATCGATTTCTTAATTTGCTTCGTAATATATTTCAGATAATGCGGCATAACATTCCATTCATAGTTGTTGCAAATATTAACTTTTACACAATCTTGGTTTCATAATTAGAATATATATATATATATATATATATATATATATATATATATATATATATATATATATATATATATACAGGGTGTTTCACAACTTATAGCAAAAAATTAAAGGGTATATTCTGTACGACGTGCTGATCATGAAACAAAAGGAATTTTTTTTTAAATCTCAAAACTATTTTCCATGTTTCTCAGTCCAAAATTTTTCGTTGCCACTGCCACTGGGTGGATGATTATGTTAAAGTTATTAATTAAATAAAATTCTATTATAAATAACTGCTAATAATTGAATTGTGTAATTATTCTTTCGTAGTTGATACCTACTTCATTGTTTGTGTTTAATAGGAAAGCGAATCCAATGCAGTACTACAAAAAATGTTTTAGGTTAACAACCCTTAATTTTTCGAATTTAAAAAAATTCTTTTTGTTTCATGATCAGCACATCGTACAGAATATACCCTTTAATTTTTTGCTCTAAGTTGTGAAACATCCTGTATATATATATATATATATATACAGAGTGTTTCTATATCTCTGCACGAAACTTGAATGACATATAATTTTATATACGGATTATAGAACAGACAGAATTTTTTGAAATTTATAAAAATTAGGGTATTTCGTTCCTAGTGAACATTTTTAGTGTCACTGGTTTAAGTAGGAATTTTGCGCCGCTTCTCCATACACAACAGCATATCCACTAATTCACTGTTGGTATACATTTTTCTCAAATTTCTGTCACAACAACTTACCCTTTCAATACCATATACGAAATCAGACTAGGTACTCAAATAACAATAAAAATAAGGCATTACACCAGGTACCTACATAATTACTAATTAATAAATGATTATTTGTAGGCAGTGTTTATACTTTTATTTCATTACTAACATAATTATAAATAATTATATGTACTATTAAACCAGTGACACTAAAGATGTTCGCTAGGAATGAAATACCCTAATATTTGCGAATTTCAAAAAATATCTTTTTGTTTTATAATTAGTATATCAAATTATATGTCATTAAAATTTCATGCAGAAGTATAGATACACCCTATATATATATACAGGGTTTCATGATCAGCACGTCGTACAGAATATACCCTTTAATTTTTTGCTCTAAGTTGTGAAACACCCTGCATATATAATTATAAAAAACCGCTGTTAACATACAGTTGTATTGCTTCTACGCACATTACAAATAATGGAGCACTTTTTAGACAAACAAATTTATTATCACTTCCATCTATAACAATAAAAAATCGCTCAATAATGTTATTTCCATGTCAATTATTGTAGATAAAACTTAAAAGTATTAGTTCTGTCCTATTCATGTTATATGTACATAATATGATTCATCATCACTTTATAATTTATCAACTGCCACTCAAATCTAATTCTGACGTAAATCGTGGCAACTTTATATGTAATAATAATAAATATGTTTTCCTGCTACCCAAACCCATTTAACAAGAAATATCAATATTTAACTCATAATAGGAAGTTACGTAATAAGTGTGTAGAATGGGTAGAAAGATTTCAGCACGAGCTACAGGTAGAGATGTTGGGATACTATTGATATTATTAAAGAATCGATATCGTTCTTGCCATAACAAGTAGCAACAGCAATTGGGAAAGCAACTCAACTACAAATAAGCCAGCCCTAAACTTGAACAGCATTTTGGAAAGAAGCAACAAAGTGTGTTAGAATCCCACGTTAAAAAAGTCACCCAACACTGATTTTACTTTGAAATTGGGGAGTCCTCTGGACGTTAAACTTTTTTTGTGTATCGTGGCGTCGGCTGATTTGCATTGCACTATGTCTTTCATTTAATGTATAAGCAGGTCAGTCCAGCTCTTGCCAGAAACTGGGAGGAGTGTAGTGTATTGTCTTTATGTCTAGGGTGCATGGTTCGGTATGGCGATTCTGTTCGAATATTGAATTATTATTATTCAGTACTTAGCACAATGTAAATAAACCAGGATTGGCTCTAGGGTCCGCCATGTATCGTTCTTTCCATAACAAGTATTTTAGATCTCGATAGCTGTATTTCGATATTTGATTGATATTGATACTCATTTCAAAGTATCGATATCGTTAGAATTCCACACCTTTCTCTACTACGAAAAGTAATAATTCTGCTAGTCTCCACGTATACTACCGTTTTCATAGATTTTCAATAGTTCTGGTTTATTAGTTGTATCAGTTTATACACGTGATAAATACTCGTAAAAGTAACTGAAAACTATAACGTCATATCTTACTTCGTTTATTCGTGTTTTAATATACAAGGAGTTCATGACTTTACCAACATTATCATTATTCATTAAATATTCACCACACGAATGAAACTGTCAAAAATAACCCCATTACCAATAGCTACGATCTACAAAGAGCTTTGTTCTGCAATTCTTCACTTTCTGTCGCCAAAAGAGATTCGAAATGTTTAGTTTTTTACTGATTGTAGAAAAATGCATTTGTGCATTTAACTCACTTTTTTTAAATGAATTTATCTTTTTTGCAGTAATCTAAGAATGTATCTAAATTCTAGATATAAAAACAAATTGTAAATTCAAAATACATATAGTTTAATATTGTTACTTATTTTCCGTAGTTACCGTGGTATTGATACTACATATCAATACTTATTCGATATTAAGTATTGATATCTATTACTGATACTTTCATCCCTAACAAGTATTTGACTATAATTTCCGAAATATCACGAAATATACGCGAATTATTAAACCAAGTACCTTTAAAGATATAAAATCCGTTCATATTTAATTAAGCACTCCATAGAACCCTTGTAAACACTCCGTAATAGTAAAATTACGCAACGCACTGACTGTGTATTACTACACTAGTTATCATGATGTCTAAATTTACATACTAAGTTGCGTATAAAATAAATAGAAAGAGTCTAATTAATAAAATAATAAAAGTAATGTTAATAATTATTATAATATTTCAATTAAAATTAAAGAGGACTGATAGCAACTAGCATTTTGAAAATAATTATATGCTACACTAATGTTCGGTTTTATAAACGACTAATTAAATTATTTCTAAGGTAAATAATGTTTATTTATTTAAATGACAGTCGCCTTGTGACAGTAATGTTATGTATGCCATAAAATAAATAAAATTGTTTCGAATTTAGTGATTTTGATTTTGCCGGATATTTTTATCGTCATGATTACGACTGCTTGTTGCGATGAAAATCTGCACGAATACGATAGCTCGAGTGTAGATTTTCTTAAAGCAATAAGCAGGAGTGATCTAGGCAAAAATTACCAAAGGAAAATCATAGTCACGTGGTCTTCGGCTTGACAATTCCTCGGAATATTTTATTTACTCCAAAAAAATGTTACCTGCAGTATTTTTAAAACAATGTCTGAACTACTATATTATCTTGGTGATCAATTTACATTGCTTCATTTTTATATCTAAGCAACGATTTGCGACAATTTTCACTAGTGAAATTGTCGCTGTAATACTACTGTGATTGGTTCAATTCAGCAAAATACTATCATTTGATTTGATGAAAAGTTATGAGTGGAATTGCCTATGAAAATAAATTTATTCGCTTCTTTACAAAACCGGGCATAAAATAATTTATTTTCTTATAATTTATTAATCAACAACAACGAAATATTTACTGCTACAACAAAACCTAAAAGTTGTCTCTTCTCAATTAATACAAATTGTAGTTTACAATCTTATGTCTTCTATAACAAAACTTGCCAAGTATAACCATTGTTAACATGATCTTTTGATAAAAACCTTTCTGGCAACGATTGTTGATTGAACGTTCTAGCAATTGCTATACTTAACAATTAGTATTACAGAATTGGCCTGCTTAATTACATTTTTTTGTAATTTTTGTTTAGCTATTCGACTTCGACATGGAAGTAATCCCAATCCTCGAAGTCCTAGTCGGGAAAACAATCGAACAAGCCCTCATAGAAGTCCTGGAAGAAGAAGAACTCGCCGCCCTTCGCGAGCAACAACGCCGCTTCTTGGAAATCCGCGCTGCAGAGCTCGCCGAGACCCAACGTCTAGAAGAGCTCGAAAGAAGATTGCGCGCGGAACGCGTACGATTCACAAGAACAATAACAGTACCTGGTGCTAATAAGGACGTGTTTGTATGTTGCAGGACCGACGCGTCAGAGAGCATGAGGAAGGATGCAAGACACAACAGGAGACGGAGGAGAGGATAGCAGCCGCAGTGCTCATGCAAGGATATATCGCGGATCTGTTGCCGTCTGTGCTTGAAGGACTCGATGAGACTGGATTCTTGTACGACAACATCAAACAGAGTAAGTATAGAATACCTATATCACATTTTAAATAAACTGTAGGTATAAGCAAAATTCACGATTGACACAGTACAATATGATATCTAGTAATAATACTCGTATTTGATATATTTTGTGTGTTTAGATAAATTTTGTATTTTAGTCATTTTTGTCTTATATACAGGCTGAGTTTGGGAAGACGATCCCCGCTTAACTTTTTTATTATAAGGAATAGATAAATTTTCTTCATTTGGAAGTATTAGTATATTAAATATACTATTTTATGACACATTTCATTTTTCAAATGTGAACCTAGAATTATTTTATTAAAATTAAAACCGTAATATTTTTCTCTTTTCAACGATATATTATTTGTCATAAATGTATGTGAAAAAAATAGAGATAAATAAGATAAATGAGAAATATCAGATATTATTTTTATTCAACTATTGTAGGTGGCTATGCGAAATCAAACAAAATGTAACAAGGTAAAATTAATACAACAATGCAAATATTTATTTGTTACTTGTTTCACGTGTTTTGTCATTCATTTTACCTTGTTACAATTGATATAATTTCGTATAGCCACCTAGAATAGTAGAATTAAAATAATTTCTGACATTTCTCAATTATCTTATTTACCTTGATTTTTTTCAATATACATTTATGACAAGTAATACATCGTTGAAAAGAGAAAAAATGGCGGTTTTTATTTTAATAAAATAATTCTAGGTTCCCATTTGAAAAATAAAAGTTGATTGTCGTATCATGTAAATCTGACTTTATAAAAAATTTCTATATGTGTCATAAAATAGTATATTTAATATACTTAAACTTCCATATGAAGAAATTTTTTCTATTTCTGATAATAAAAAAGTTAAGAGGGGGAGGGGGGGGGGGGTTCGTCTTCCCAGACTCAGCCTGTATACTACTATAGTTAATATTATTACAATTAGTCATGGAATGTGCATAATTTAAAGCAATATTTCGCCTTGTTTTGACTTGAAACACTAGCTCCGCTCATGTGTCAATCGCAAATATGTAACACTGCACTATGTCGTATCTAATGAAATATTCAATCGACATTTATTCTTTAGAGTCATCATGCAATTAATCTCTGTGATATACGAGTATAATTCTAATTAAAATCACAACTTTAGTTTCATTTGCATTTATTGGATTTTTGCAAGTTCGTTTATTTTGTCTCATTATCTCTGAATTTACAAATAAACTTAATAGTTTAATTTAATTATCTTCACTTGTAAATTATAATATTATTCTGTAATAGAGACTCTTTGTTCTGTTATTATAATTATTATTATTATCAGTACGGTGGTGTGGATAGCATCACGGAATTCTAATCCGGACATCCCGAGTTGGAATTGAACTCATGCTAAAAATTATATGAATTACCACACTGCGGCTCGGTGCGTGCGGACCCTGTACTGTACCTATTGTACAGCGTAACATAAATAAACAAATTATATACTTTACCAACGAATTAACTCACTCCCACTTCTCTAACAACGTTCTTCTCAGTCATACATCAACGTATTGTAGACCGATTCCACAAATGTGTTAGCTCCAAAGCAATTATACGTAATTCATGCTCCTTTATCGACACAGAACATCATCAAAGTACCAGTTAAAAAGTCAAACAAGCATCTATCGATACATTCATGTTTCAAAGAAAAGAACCCAAAACAAAATATCCGATTACCTTGCAGCTCATAAGTTAGATACACAGCGAAGTTTAAACAACTTTTATAAGAATTAAGAAATAACTGATTATCGCTCAAATATTAACTTTTCTGCTCAGATACACTTACCCTTGCTCTTTCTAAAAGCTTGCATATATGACAGGGTTTCAACAACTTTTAGCAAAATAAATAAAAATTGTATAAAACACATTTTCATTTGAAGTAAAATATGAATAAAAATACATTTTTACACATTTCTGATTGTGACATTTAGCGGTAGTAGATTTCAATAAATACATAATATATTTCTGCGCGTAAACTCAACCATCAAATCATTTAGAAATATGTTTAAGGAAGAGAGCTTATAAAATTTAATTCAACTTGCTGTAGGCAAGTTATTGAAATTTGTTAAAAGTCTATTAAATCAATAAAGAGAAAAATGCTAAAATCCAATGTTTTGTGGCCGCCATATTGTTTAAAAATTACTAATGAAGATAATATAATACTGTGAATTCGTCTTCAAGCACTAATGGATTCACATTCAATTGCATTTTTAAAATACCTTTTTTTAATGACAAACATTTGCTATTTCATAACAGCATAATAATAACATTTATTTTGCCAAAACGTTGAAAGTTGAGAGCATTTCACAGTGATTAAATGCACGCATACGTTAAATACTTGTTGCATAAATTTACTGCCGCAACAATGTGTCAACATCTACCACATTCCAACTAACTTGTACCTATCTTACTTCCTACAGATATTGACGCCGGCTTCATGCCTTGGTTGATGAAGGAAGTAACACAAGAAATGGAGAATATGGTCAGCAGTAGAGACGTACTTACAGGTCAGAGAAATTTATTACCATCATCAGCATTTTTATTCATTATTTTTATGTGTATTTCGCAGATATCGTGAAAGAGATTTTAGAAAACAGGGCAGAAATCTACCGACTAATGTATTTGGAACACGAGGCAATATCTATGGAGGAAGAAGAAGGCGATTTTAACAAAGCAGAAGATTTAGAATTAGCACAACATCAAGCCATTCTTGAAACTGCTGGTAAGAAACTAAATACGATCGTGATAACAATTTCAATGATCATTATTATCAGTAAAATATTAAATGACAGAATTTGAGAATGTGACCAGGGTTCAAATTTTGTGACTAGAAAGCGAGAACACTGAATAAAAATTAAACGGTTATTTATGTCTGAAAGCCGCGGCAAACATCACTGCCTCACATTTATAAGATCTTAGCTGAATAGCATATTCCGTTGGACTAAATCAGACGCGAAGTAGTAGGGGATTTGATTTTTTTATTCTGAATTCTATAGTCCATTCAGTGAGAAATTGTAGCTTGATTATATAGAATCTTTTTTTTTATTGTCAAAATGAAGATATGTTTACATAGCTTAAAACTTCTAATAGTGACAGTAGTATTGGTAACATGTTCTAAAACTCCTAAGAAACGTTTACAGCTCAATTCTCTAAACAGTTTTAGCTAATTCTGAATTTTAGGTTAGTCAAGTTAAGCTAAAACATATTCACAAAAAAATTTAAATTAATATAATTTTATTACTATTCAGTTTGCAAAAAATAAATTATATTAACTTTATAAAGTCAGACTAGAATAAGATTATCTACCAACATTTATTAAAATGAATCAGCGCTGACACTGTTATAAGATTTTTATGCTGTGTAAACATGCCTTTATTTTAACATTTTAATCAGCCATTTAGATTAAATATCAAATATATCCTATACAATTACTCTGCAATCTCTCACCAAACGGATTATAGTGGTTCTCGGTTTTTAATTACAAAATAAGAAGCAAATATTAAATTCTACCAACAGGAAAATAAAAGAGAAACTAAATTATTTTTAAATCACTGAAAGACCAATAAAATAATTAAAAAATAAATGCAAACATGCTGCGGTAATCAAAGTATAATTTTTAAATAATATGTTCTTAATATTTAATTTGTTTCATAAATAATGTTTTAAATCAGAGACTCGTTTGGGATTCGATTACAGTTACCGGTTTTTATATCAGTAAAATTTCGGTTTCGTTCAATGGTTACAGTTTTTTAAAAGTATTATATAGGTTTCGGTTTTTTCTAATTATAAATTTCAGTTTCGTTGCGGTTTTTAACACATTATTTCAACTTTCAAAAAAAAAATTCGTATATTTGTTAAAATATAATTCTCAAGTAACAAACTAATAATACACTGTACAATTGCAGTACATTTTTTAAGTAACTAATTCGCAAATTTGCTAAAAAATTTGGTATTTCTGTCTTCTGCAATCTTCGTGCCCGATAATGTCGATCTTGCTTTCACACTCCCATTCATATCCAGTGTTGCCACTGTAAAGACTGCAACTTTATAAAAATATAAAAACTAAGAACTTATATTCTTCTTCATATTCATATTATTTTTGATTCAGTGCATTATTTATACCGGTTTAAATTTACGGTTTTAGAACCGAAATAATATCGGTTCGGTTACGATTTCAGTTACAGAATCAATTAAATTTTTGTTTCAGTTTTCGTTTCCAAATTTCAAAACAAAAATATCGGTTCCGGTTTTCGATTACGGTTTCATAAAAATGTGAATATTGGTGCGGTTTTCGGTTACGATTCCAAGCTCTGTTTTAAATAAATCATTTTTTGCTGATTTGATTACAAGAAATAAATATTACAGAAAATTTGTTATTTCTTATTCGTAGGATGTATTTGATCTTGAGTCTGATTGGCTAATCAAAATATTAAAATGAAGACATGTTTACATAGCATAAATACTTGTAACATTTGCATTAAATACTTATGATCAATTGCATCTTCTAAATTTAAATTTTAAACTTGGTTTAAATGAATAAAAGCAAATCGAAATTAAATGTCATATGTAATAATTGACATTGGTGTCAAATATTTGATTCGCTTTTACTTATTTAAACAGTTTAAAATTTAAGTATTGTTTGCGCAACTGACTATTAGTATAAAACGTAGTTTTCCACGTTATAAATGTATGCTATATTTATTTAATTTTATCAAATCGACACAAAAGCCGACATTTTTATGTAAACATGTCTTCATTTTGACGTTTTGTTCAACCAATTAGAATCCAATCAATATCAAATGTACGTCCTATACAATCACGCTGTAATCTCTCGCCGAACAGAATAATTGTTTACTTTTTATTTTGTTTACTAATCTAACTTTGTTCTCTCAATTCGCATCTTTAGTATATTGCGTGCTTGTTTGATTGACTTCGCTAAGTTTCTATCAAATCTAATTATAGATCGCAGGCGATTGTTTTTGGACTTGGCTAGGTTAATAAACTCAGCGACAAAAGTAGAATATTTCCAACAAAAAATGTATTATGATTACTATAACTTATTATCGTACATTACCTATTCTGTTTTTTTAATAATTATTTCATGTTTTGTAGCAACACAAATGCAAGATACAGAAAAACCGCCAGAAGAGAAGAAATAAAAGTCATTCAACTGTAAGTGTCTACGTATCTTTCCCCTTTATATTTCGGGCCATTTACAAAGTAATATCGCCATCTCGGTCTTGCCGTATCGAATTTACTTTACACGACTTGTCACTCTGCAGTTTTGAAGTATTGTATATGCAGCTGCATTTGGCGACACGGTGTTGCTATCTCTCTCTCTGTTTTGTGTACGTGCGTGAGGGTGTATGTGTGTGTGTGTTTATGCATATAATACGTGGGGAGTAGAGAGCCGGAATATCTGATATTTTTGGGGAAGGAAATTATGCACGAAACCTGCGATGGGTGACCAACACTTGTGTATACAGGTTATGATATTAATATAGACAGGGTGGGTTATTTAAATTTCCGCATGTGGTGAATAATTAATCCTGTTTGATTCAATTACCTACAACTCAACTAAATATAAATAAATAAATATATAATTTTACCCATTACTGGGTGTGGCACTCTGCCTAAGCAAATCTCGGTAAGTGATATATATTTTCGCGTGAAGTGCGGTTACCAGCCGTCAAATCACGGCCTCCCAAAAATATAAGTGGAGGGGGAATCACAGGGGTAGATTTAAATTAGTGATAATTGTTTATCGGCTGTGCGGATCGAACCAGGGTTCTAAAGATCCACAGGCCGACTCGATACCACTGAGCCACCTACCCCAACTTAACTAGTTTGGTAGATTAAACAATAATAATATTTAAAAGTACAAAAATAGACTATGTTTATTTTTAAACACTATTTATGAATTCTGGAAATAATACTAAAATGTATTTTAAGTTTTGTAAACTTGAAAGCAACGAACACGCATATTATTAATAGACAACTACGATGAAAATTGTATGAATAAAATGATTCATTTTCTCGAAAACTTTAGTATGAAGCTACAGAATTTGCGTCTCTAAAGCGTCGATATAGTTATCATTAACTGCAAATTTTAAAACCTTGTTTTTTATTTAACTAATTTCTGATACTTTTTTGTCATATGACATTACTGAAAGTACAGTGACGATGATAAACTTAAAGTTAAATTTATGGCAGAAAAATTCAGGTAACGCCTGGATATATTTCTACGTGTGATGTGCGGTTACCAGCCGTCAAATCACGGCCCCCAAAGATGTTAGTGGAGGGCAAGCCACGGGGATAGATTTAATTTGATGAAAATTGTTTGTCGGCTGTGGGGATCGAACCAGGGTTCTTAAGATCTACTCGATACCACTGAGCTACCTACCTCATTTTTTTAGTTGTTCTAATTCTATTTTTTCGCGTAACCACAATTGGTTGACAATATTTTATACACTCGGACATTTATTTACATATATTACTGTTAATTAACATAAAATAAATAAATTTGATAGATCGGGCATAAAACCATTAATAATGTTGCTTACTCCTGTTTAATAGTAGTTAAATTATTAGAAACACCATAATTTTTCTCTTTTTTGTCAAATGAAATGAAATTATTAATCGAATAACCTAAATTTTAGTTTATGGACACTAGATATAAAGATAAACAGTGTTGTCCATATAAATTTGAATTACTGTCATTAATTTAGGAATGTAGGTACATGTGCAAGACAAATTGTTCTATTTTTTTTTTTAGTATGAATATGTCAGTATAATAATAAACCATTAAAGGTTTAAAAGATAAGTATCGACATGTCATTTACTTGTTTCTGGATTCTTACTGTTTTTTCTACCTTATAACACTTGTAAAACCTTAGATGGTTTAGACATGTATATGTTATCGGCAAAATGCGAAATGCGTTGATAATTAATGCAAATTTTGTCGAAGCGAATCATAAAAGGCATGCGTGTATAGAGCGTTCATTCAACTTAGAGAAACTTTGCTTGTTTAAAACATTATCGAATCAAGTTTTGCCGAGTTATGTTCAACATAAAAACAAATGAATTATATTTGAATATTTTCTTGGCAAAATTTCATATAACATCTCTTCGCTTTAAAATGTCTAGCTTGAGTTCTACGAGCTTAGGGTTTGTTTGTTTAAACCGCGAACGAAAGAATGAGTAAATTACAATTTTTTTTTTATTTAGTAGACTATACAGGGTGTTCCACAACTTAGAGCAAAAACTTAAAGGGTATATTCTGTACGACGTGCTGATCATGAAACAAAAATAATTTATTTTAAATTCGAAAAATTAAGGGTTGTTAACCTAAAACGTTTTTTTTAGTACTGCACTGAATTCGCTTTCCTATTAAACACAAACAATGAAGTAGGTAACAACTACGAAAGAATAATTACACAATTCAATTATTAGCAGTTATTTATAATAGAATTTTATTTAATTAATAACTTTAACATAATCATCCACCCAGTGGCAGTGGCAACGAAAAATTTTGGACTGGGAAACATGGAAAATAGTTTTGCGATTTAAAAGAAAATTATTTTTGTTTCATGATCAGCACGTCGTACAGAATATACCCTTTAATTTTTGCTCTAAGTTGTGAAACACCCTGTATATTGCCTAGACATACCACAAATTTAACTGACTTTGTACATTGCCGTATTTTTATACGTGAAATGAACAACAAAATAAAACCAAGTATCCATATTAATATAAGTAAAATCAGCGACCACGTTGGACTCCATGGACACTGTTATAGGATTCACTTCGTAGGATAATTGCCAATCAATATATTTTCATTTTACACGCGAGTCCTTTAAAATTCCTTTCTTATGATACCAAACACGATCAGTTTTGAAACTACCTAAAACGATAGCCAATAAAAAATTCGACACCAGCTCCTTGAAAAGGTGTATCCATATCTTAAGCTCGTCGATTAATTGAATAGTACATAATTTTGAATATTGCAGAAAATAAAAAACTTTTCCCCAAAAGATGGCAAAACATAATTCATCTTTGGATAAGGTGACGAGATGTCCCGGTATTCCGGCATTTGAGTCGTATGTCTCGGTGTCCCGATAAATCTTTTCGGGATACATAACTTTCATACATACATACATAACATCACGCTATATCCCATTAAATAGGACACGAACCCCTGAAACATTCACAGAACTTTCTCATCCTGACACACGATATTCGTTTCAACCAGATTAACACTTCCTCCATATGAGCTCTTTCCTTCCTCACAACCAAAATCCATCATCACGCAACAAACCTTCATTCACATCCATTCATTCGCTCCTGTACACCTGTTTCGTAAATCTTCACTTACGTCCACTTCTCTAACAACGAATCTATAAAGAAATGAAGGCAGCATCGCCTGCGCTTGTTTAAAAATACATTTGCAGTTAGACACTGTATAGTAAAAACTGAAAATGAAAAAAAAAAGAAGAGAAAGGAAGGGAGCAACTGCCTACGCTTGTTATTTAAACTGAATTCCACACAATTGCAGTTGGACATTCTATAATAATACATCATTTTCCTGGATTTCATATCCGACTGTAAAATTAGTATTATATCAACTATCAACATTTGTAATATTTACAATCTATAGGTATATTCTATAATTTTGTAGGTATAAAATTTGACAATAGCATATTGTAATACTAGTAAGGAAAGGATTTAATTGCAAAACGAGTACGAAATGCTCTCATTCATGCTCCAATATAGTGTTACATACAAGTTTTTTCAACATTAAACGTGAATTTTACATTGTTATGTTTGCGATACCAGAAATTTAATAATTATGTTATACTCGTATAAATCAAAGGAGTTGTATTTGCAAATGAACATCATGTTTCCTTGGTCACCATGTCAAATGACATTTCCCTCACTCAATTTAGTTGTGATAGTAACCGTTTCCTTCACTACTGATGAAAGTAAATAATTTTTTCTACTTCCGTTAGGAAATAAACGTTTTATTTCACTTATTTGAGTTAGGCAATGAACTGCATTATTTAACTAGTGAAATAATGAAGTAACATAGCAACAGATATCTTCGTAGACGAATTCTGATGTGTTATTCTTTTATTTTTTGAATTTATAACTGTCATTTACCTGTCAAAATTTCATAATTTCAAAAACACTATTTCGTATTTATTAGAACAGAAGTAGAAAAAATATTGTATGAAACTAGAAAGGAATAGGTTATTACCTTACTTATGTGTTTACATAACTCGGCTACGCCTCATTCTGCAAATTTTACATGCGTAAGGTAATAACCTTCATTTCCTTACTAGTTTCATAAATAGCTATTCCTCTTCAGGGAACCGTTTATAACCGTTTATACTATCACAACAAAAGTGACTCAGGGAAATATTATTTTCTTATTCCTATTTGAATTGTATATTTATAGTGTATTAGTAAATGAAATCAGTGTGAATTTAATAATTATGTATTTGTATCAGTTTTATACTTTACAAATTTGATCATCCTACTTCAGAAACTCTATCCAGGATTTCTATATATTTTTTAAAATTATTCTCGACGATACAGACACCATTCCGATTACATAACTTCGTCTTTTTGAAAGTCAACGAGGTAAAAAACGCCATTAACTTGATTTAGTATTCGATCGATCTCCGATTTGCGTTATACGGGCCTAGTATTACACCATAAACCAAATTCCCGATCCATATCATCAGAAAATCAGCACTTGCTTTCCATCTGCCCATAACACAGAACATAGAACCGTAATCACCGCTATTCAGAGCCCATTATAATATCATGATACACGTACTATTCATCACGATATTTCACGGTAACGCACGCCACAGTCGAACCAGCAGTCTTCAACCTGTGGCACGGTCAATGACGATGAGGGTGTTTGAAAGTGAATGAGACAGTTTGGTGACTGCTGGTGAGGGGGCTGCGGGCTAGCTCAGCACCTGTGTGTCCGTGGCGAATGCCCCTCCCCTCTGAATCTAAATGTCACTTGCAGCAGGGCACGGTGCCGGGACATCAATGAGGGTAAATCTAATTAGATTCGTGTGTGCATCTAACTTACGCTTGGTTTGATTGAGGAGTGTTTTTGTAAATGCTAAACATTGCAGGATTGTTGTAGTGGGTTATAGTGAAGTATCAGAGGAAGGGGTTCGTTTTGTAATATGGAACTGAATGGTGGAGTGACAAGACATAGAACAAAAACTTACATACTTTCATCAAATTCTAAACAATTGTTCTACTCATTTTTCTACACAAATAGTATATTAAAGAATAAGTTTTATAAAACATTGTTCTTTAGGAAACTTGCCTGCGGCTCGTTTTCTAAACTTATTCTTATAAAATGAGTTATTTAAACTATTTTTCGATTCAATAGTTGGTAACTGTTATTGACATTTATGCAATTGTTCAAATTTTGAGGTTATATTGAAAGTTTGATGTTCTCAGTTCGATAGGTTTAGTAGGTACTACCAACCATTTAAAAGAAAATGTTTCATATCGTAATGAACGCAACTGGGTTTCGTAACTTCCTTAAAAACGCACAAAAAGATACTTTTAATAAAAGCAGATAAATAAATTTTGCATTTTTAAATTAGTAAATTTAATTAATAAGATTTTGGTGCATGAGAAGTTTTGTTTGAAGTATATTTTTATAAAATAAGATCAAAAATATTTTGCAAGTGAAAATGTTAAAACCTATATATGATACACTTTTTATTTTTACTATGTAATTAAAATAAGTTGTTAATCATCCTGTATGTATTTTCATTTTTTTCTATATTCCATTTTTGATCAGTTATTTGTATAGCAATTTCGATTGTAGAAAATATTGGACTTAATATAGATTGTTATACGAAAAACGTATCATAAATATTTCACATAAAAATTAGTACTTCCCAAATTATTTTCAATTATAAAAAAAAAACTACATTAAATATTCTTTCTTGATTCGATATTTCTCATTTAAAGAAAATTTAAAAAAGAACAGAAACTTGACTATCTATAATTGATTCAATAAATACAGATATCTATATTTAATTTTCCGTGAAAACTATTTTCCCTTGGAAATTATATGTATGTATATACGATATTTCACGAAAACTGTGCCATGAGCGATTAGTTTTCCACTAAACTGATTACAGGAAAATATTTCAAATTAAAGTTATAGAGAATTAAATTCTGCATCTAAATCAATTAATGCAATTCATTTTAAATTGAATACACACGAGTGTCGTCTAAAGTGACATTGTTATTTAAGGAGAATCAGGTTCAAATCCTGGCAATATTCCAATTTTTATGTTTCACTTGTTATGTATGTAGTATAATAAATACTAATTGAATTACAATTAATTTTACTTATTTCCTTACTGCAAAAATTAATTTTAAAATTGATATTATCTACATCCATACAAATATTTATAATGTTCAACTGTTACGTAGGTACATATTTTAAACTTGAATTTAACAATAAATAAAGAAGTAAAATAAAATATCTCAACTAACTTACATGCGGAATTTAATATTCTCAACATTCAATTAAATATTTTTCTTGTAAAGTAATGAGTGAAGCAATGGTAACGAAACACTTATTTCCTATGACACATTCTTTGTGGAACAACCTATATAACAATTGTAGCAAAATTACAGGATATTAAATACATGAAAGCGGACGCATAATTTTTCTCTAAAATTAGCTGCGTAAAATCTAATTTTACATGCTAGATGTCAATTGGTGTAAGGCTATAAAGTTGTAATATTAATAGGTTGTAATCTAAATATTAATTTAAAAAACAAATTTGTAAATTGAAAACTTTATTTAGATAAAATATGTACATAATTTGTTTATTTGTTGTATGTTTCAGGAGTGGACATGAAGATCCCTAAATAAATTTTAGTAACAATTTTTGTGATAGAAACATTTATTTCTATAAATATAAATTGTTTTGCACAAAATCTTGAACATCACTTGTATGTATGAACAAAATACATTTTATATAACTTTTACGTAGAGGCACCTGTTTTATAGGTCAACTTGTATAAGGGCCGGTCATTCCATTTCAAGATAAAGTGCGTGATAACTGTTTATCAGAAATATGAATAAATACCGCAGAGCATAACAATATTAAAAATTATGCTGAATATCATTTTTTTATGATATATTTTTTTTAATTAATCCAACAGATAGTTATCCGGCAATTAATCTGAATGTGGAAGACCGGCGTTAAATAATAAAGTTATAAATATAAAAATATATAAAATTGTTTACAAAACAAACTTCTTTACAACATTATTTACAACCTCGTTTAAAAACTCAATTCTTTGTTCTAAATAATTGACGTACAATTCAAAATGGCGGCTACTACCTAACCTGTGAATATTTATTTGTTTCAATTCATTATTATACTCTTCTAATTTATGTTGAAGCAATTGTTTTGTTAATGTGTAAATGACAGAATAGTGCTCTTTCGTATAACTTGATAAAAATATTTTCTTTCTCCAATCAATTTCATTTTCATTTGATAATATATACAAAACAGCCGCCATATTGAAACTACATCCAGTGTAATTAATAAAAATAAAATTGTCAAGGTCTTTGTCACATATAAATTTATACTGTCTACTATTAGCAGATAATTTTAAAGTAGTTAAAATACTTTTCAATGTAAATTCAACAGTATCATATTCATTTTTCGGCAAAACAAAACCATATTGAGTTATTAATCTTTTATTATCATGAGCTCCGTATGAAATAAAAACTTGCTTGTACTTTTTAAATTTACTACTGGTCACTAAAAAATAATTCAAAATACCATTCACATCGCTTAAATAAGCATGAGTGTACGTATTCGAATTATGGTTAAACATATCTAAAAAAGGACATAATCCCATACTGGGATCATCGTCCAAAAGGTCACTTAAAGAGTCATCAGAAACAGCCCTAACCTTATAAGGATCTAAATATACAGCCCTAGTGTGTACTAAAATGTAAGCCCACGTGTACAAGTCACGTGTCAACACATGTTCAGCACGTGCACCGCAGTGCCAACATGTGTATTGTGATTTTAACAGCGTTTGAACACGAACCCAACTGTCCTCAAATTTACTTCTCTCCTCTTTAACCATAATCGATAATTCTTCATTGATATAACCTAATTCTTGCTCCGTGCTAAGCCAAATTATTTTCAGTTCATTCATGGAAGGTAGTGATTTTAAAAAGCTATGCCAAGAAGAATATTTTTCTAAATGGTGTTCTAATAATACATACAAAGCGAGTAATTCTAAAATGTAAAATTTTTCATTGGAAGGCAAAATGAATGATTTGAAATTTTCAGAGTTTTCTAATACAGTGTAAGTCATCATAAGTTCATAAGGAACTTCAATTATAATATCACCGGAGTAGATATTTTTTGTTGACATTACACCACGGCCTGTGTTTGGGAATGAAGCAATTTTTAATTTTGTTTCATTTAGCCATAAATTATTTTTTAACCACTTATTAAGCTGAATAATTGATGGATCAGTGTTGAAATTATTAATAATCATTTGTTTTTTCTTCAAAAACCGACGTCGTCTAGTTCGTCCCATTATTGATTTTGTCTCGTGTGGACGCACCGTTTAAGAAGCACTGGAAACTCGCGGAAATGCCAGCTCCTTCGGCTAAACGCACATAACCTAAAATAGCGTTGTAACGTTCACATTCTTAAGTCACAAACATATACTGTGCAATCATCTTTACCTGTGCTGTGATATTTTATCAATTCTGCCACAAAACTACACCTGAACTATTGAATTTTATAGTTTTTTAGTGAAATATTGAACCAGAAACATAATCAACAGCCACGAGTGTTACTAGCAAGCTCACGTTGCAGTCTAACCTTAAAAAACCTTGTAATTTTATCTAACAATGGGCACCGCTGACATCGAAATCGAAAACTCAAACTCAGACGATTTGGATATTTCAACAGAATATGGCAGAAATCTCAGAATTTTACCACCAAACGACCAAATTAAGGAATTACAAACTATTCTTCGCGACAGGTAAGCAAAACATATTTCAACAAAAATTTCAAGTTTCATATATTTTATATTTTTTTGCAGAAATACTAGTCGCAGTGATTTT
Source organism: Pterostichus niger (assembly GCA_947425015.1). Classification (NCBI taxonomy): domain Eukaryota; kingdom Metazoa; phylum Arthropoda; class Insecta; order Coleoptera; family Carabidae; genus Pterostichus; species Pterostichus niger. The sequence goes on along the minus strand of OX380345.1, from coordinate 7,600,810 downwards.
AAATTTTATGCAGATCGTTTGATTCGTTTGGTAATTGAAGAAAGTTTAAATCAACTACCGTTCAGCAAATGTGAAGTAATTACGCCAACTGGCGCGAATTATGAAGGTTTGAAATATAGATCTGGAAACTGTGGCGTTTCCATTGTTAGATCTGGAGAAGCCATGGAACAGGGCCTTCGAGACTGCTGTAGAAGTATAAGAATTGGTAAAATTCTGGTTGAATCTGATCCAGATACGTATGAAGCCAGAGTTGTTTATGCCAGGTTTCCAGAGGACATTGCCAGAAGACAGGCAAGAATTTTCATATCTTTAAACTAAAATAATTTTGAAAAATCATGAGCATTCGCTGGAATTTGTATCCAGAACCTTTCACACGCTAGGTGACTTTTCTACCTAGTATAAGAAATAATGCTCATGATTTTTCAAAATTATTTCTATATATCTACGATCAGACTTTAATGTCAATAAATTCTTATACTAATTTAATAAATTAAAAATTACAGGTCCTGTTGATGTATCCGATTATGTCTACTGGAAATACTGTAATTCAGTCTGTGAATGTACTTAAAGAACACGGCGTAAAAGAAGATTGTATTATTTTAAGTAATTTGTTCTGTACTCCAGCTGCAGCCAAAACTATAGTTTCTGCATTTCCAAGAGTAAGTACAATTAATCATCATAAATACTTAATTAAATGTTACGAGTTTTACAGATGAAAATCCTGACTTCCGAATTGCATTCTGTCGCTCCAAATCATTTTGGACAAAAATACTTTGGAACTGATTAAACCCCTCCAATTTGTTATTTATTTGATTTATTTTAGTATTTTCATGGTATTAATTTTCTTAAAGTAATCGTCGCACTTAAGTTTTAACACATTTTGTTTGTATGTATTAGGGGTGTTACTTAAAACTGGAATGTATATAATATTTATAAAAATTAAGAGTAATTCATCTTATATACAATTTGTATTATTATACTTAAATATATTAATTTGCCGAAACGGTATAATTATAAGTGTGTATAAACTATAAAGAACTGACCTGATAGCATTTGATTGTATACAAATTGATGTATCTCAATCTTTCAAAATGTTTTGTATACGTTATTTATTTATTAAATAAACCAAATATTTAATAAGCATTATTTGTTTATTTGACTATATTATTTGTGGAGGCTCGAGTCCAAGTAGGAACATGAAAGGGATATTTTATTCTTTGTTTATTATTTATATTGATTGTTTTGCGAATCTAAATAAAATTAGACATGAAACATCGCTATAAAATTTGTCTGACAATGTTTGTTTTGTTGTTATCTTACTGCATATTTCTTTATCACACAGTAAACAATACATAGTAGTATTAAAAAGTTTTACCGGCTACACAATTAATTAATCTCTATTTTCCTTTAGTATTTATGACATAGATCTAGCATTTATTTATTTAATTCAACAGGAATAAATGTCAATTGTCGCTTAATTAAAATACTGTATCTAAAGACAATTTTATAGTAATTTTTCAATCAATTATATAGAGAATGAAAAGCGGTCTGTAGATATTTAATATAGTAAATTATTTTTTACACCGTTGCTTCCCAAATTTGCTCTAATTTTTATTTTTTGAAATATTAGTTGTATAGCATAAATCAGGCAACTTTTATATTTTCTTGGTTTAATTACTGTAACAACTAAATTTAAAATTGCTAATATATATTTTTTTCAATAAATAGGCGTCGATTAGGAACAGAATGCATACAAATGTGCAAGTATGTTTTTGTCATTTCTCTTATTTCAAAAGAAGAAAATTTTATAATAAACTAACAGATGTTTTAATAATATCCTATTCATAATTTCACTAACTATTGCATTTTATAATATATCTACAATAAAAATTAAATTTCAGATATTTTTTAAAATTAAAATTGATTCTGTACAACCTTTATTTGACTATTTTTCTCTAAAATTAATTTGGATGTTTTATAATAAAATTTGAACATATTACACGATCTGGGCAAAGACATTTCAAGAAATCACATGAAAAAAAGAACAAATCACTAGATAAAGAAGAAATGTAAATTATGCATTTTCTCTATTGTTGTTTATAAGATATTTATTTTCAAAATAAGTTGATCTGGTCTAAACTTAATGAAGAATTTTCAGAAGTTCCCAAATATTTTCTACCTTGTATTTTGTTTTCGGGATTTAAGTATGAATTATTTAAAAATAGACCAAATTTATGTATTTGTGCTAAAAAAGTTAATAAGAAAAATAAAACATTTGCAAAATTGCTAATCATATTTTTGCCTATTCCTATAGTTTATTTCGAAAGAACCAAAACATGATTAAAGTAGTGAATTAATCTTGCAACATCTACTTGAAGTAAACTGTGCACGTGATTCTGGAAATTATGTATACAAACTATGAGATTTTCCTTGAAAACACAAAAGAATTAAAAAACGATAAATCACGTAAATTACTATAAAACACATGGTAGTACAACTATATTAGGATTTTTGAGGGAATAGTAATCAGTAACTAGTAACAAGGCAACAAGGGCAGTAATACAAAATCCAAACAAGCCACTAATCTCGATAAACACATGCTACGTGCACCTTGCACAATCAATGCAATCGCATTAGGATTAAAATTAAGAATCAATCGAGCAGGCAGTCTGTGGCCGGCAATTGTTTAGGTGGATCAAGGGATGAGAGCAACCCCCACCCAGACTGAAATATGAACCCTGAGGGGTGACACGCTTAAAATGAACATTTAATATAGTTGGAGGGACACACACAATGTGATTCATTTGATATTAATTTTTTTGGTGACTATAAACTTTCGTATATTGTTTAACTTAAATTATTGTCTTATATTTCGACGAAAGGATAGCCCAAGATAAGATCTCGACGCCAAACGAAAATTTAAAGTAAAATAAATGTAAATTTAGTTATAAATAATGCATCTGAACTAGTGTTTTCCAAACATTTTTTAACGTGATACACTGAGGCCCGGACAGAGTGCCATACTCAGTAATGGATAAAAGGCGTGATGATATATTTTTTTTAGGAAATATAAAAAAATGTTGACAGTTCAATACTTTAAAAACGTTAAAATTTCTATAGTAAATATTAAACTAATAATTATTTGTTACAAATATTGTTTTACCATTGTTACTTATCTAACAATAAGCATGTTAATGTTGATATAAGTTAATAATAACAATAAATTTATTTTAGTAACGTGAAGCTAAAAATAAATAAAAGCATATAAAGGTATGCATATACAGGATAAGCACAGAAAGACAGAACATAGAATTTTAAAAATATGCTGAAATTGGCTGTCCTGTACATTTTAGAGCAAAAGTACAAAAATGAAAAGTTGTTTAAAATTAAATTCTACGTTTAAAAAGTTTTAATCTAAATCATTTATCGAGATCTACTACGATAGAGTGCCACTCCTAGAAATGAGTAAAAGGCGTGATGATATATTTTTATTATTAATATTTTCATTCATAATTTTCATAACGTATATTAGCGGTTGTTCGACTATGACGTCACACATTAGATTTTCATACGACACTACTTACATATACATCTACAATTCTACAAAATTATGTCAAACGTCAAGTCCAAGCTGAGCTTTTTTCCCATTGCTAATAACGACAGGAGAGAAAGTGTATTTTAGTCCCATTGCTAAAAGAAAACAATTACAATCATTTATTTATTTATTTAAAAAAGAAAGTATATTATTTATAAGAACAAGTATTCGTTTCAAATACTGTGGTCGTGCAAAAAAAAGCATATACATTTCATCAAAGGAGAGTTTTTTCCTGGGTGTATTATTATAACCCTCGGCTTCGCCTCATACTTCAATTTTACAACTGTATTGTAACTGTTATTAAATGTGTAAAATAAATCCAAAAACTGATCGAAACCACGATTAAACAGCGAAAATGGAATTGGATTCGGTATACCTTAAGACGAGAGAACAACAGCATAAATAAACAAACCCTCGATTGGAACACCCAAGGCAGTAGAGGACGCGGCCGCCCAAAAATAACCTGGAAACGCACGATCCTGAAAGAGGCCTCGGACTACGGTAAAAGCTGGAAGGAAATAAAGGCATTCCCACCTAACAGAACCCGCTTTGTAAAACCCTATGCTCCCCTTAGAAGCTACAGGAACAAATAAAAATAATAAATGAGTAAAATAAAAACTTGTTTCTTTAAATTATTTGGAAATTAATAAATAAATATATCATCACGCCTTTTACCTATTACTGGATGTGGCACTTTACCTAAGCAGATCTCGGTAACTGATTTTTATTTTTATTTTTTCGCGTGAAGTACGGTTACCAGCCGTCAAATCACGGCCCCCAAAGCTGTTAGTGGTGGGGGAGTCACAGGAGTAGATTGAAATTGGTGTAAATTGTTTGTCGCCTATGGGGATCGAACCAAGGTTCTCAAGATCCACAGGCCGACTTGATACCACTGAGCCACCTACCCCATTAATTAATTAATTAAATTAATGGTGGCGTAAAAACTAATGTCAGTACGGTGGTGTGGATGGCGATAAGGAATTCGAATCCGGAGATTCCAAGTTCGAATCTCATTCAAGCTAAAAATTATATATGAACTATCACATTGCAGCTCGGTGAGTGTAGACCCTGTACTGTAATTGGGATTAAATTCCTGTTGTACAGCATAACATAAATAAATAAATAATCATCCATGAACCGGTTATATTTTAAATATTTTTGGACTGTGTTTCATTTTTTATTTTTTACCAACTCCGCATATTCCATATTCTCTTATCCGTGAATATTGACTGATAAGTAAAGCCCGGATATTTAGGCTCTTAAAAACACCCAAATAAGCAGGCATATAGGCCGGTAATTACTCTAAAATAGGCGGGATTTTAGGCAGCCTAAATGTAAATAATTTGTTTAAAAAAAAAATAAACGAATCCTTCTTTAATATTGGTATCTACTCTTCGTTAGAAAAAAATAATCATTTTAAACAAAAATTAACGCAATCTGAAAAATAAGACTGCAGGGTTCTCATTTTATTAACTATTATGCAAATTCTAATTATGTAGTATACTTTAATTCACAAAATATTACGAGCAATTGCTCTATGAAATTTTCGTTCAGTCAGAACTTGCTTGTAAGTTAAAAACTTCGTTCGACATCACAAAATGTGACAGGGGCGTTCTTATATTTAGCCATATCGTCTAAAGTTACCTCAGCTCCATTGATTAATGGCAAAGACACAATTGAATTGCCACGTAAAATTTTGACTAAAAAACGTTTTTTCTTTCGGCATTTTAAATTCACACACAAAAACTTGATTAAAGTAAGTACTTTAAATATTATAGGTTAGGTTGGAACACTTTGTCGAGTGCTGAAGTAGATGATAAACCTTGTCTGCTCAATAAAAGTTAGAATAGGCAACAAAAATAGGCTGTATAAGGTAAAATAGGCACAATAACCAAAATATAGAAAAAATAGGCTCTAAGGCACGAAAAAAAAAACCTTCCATTACACGTAAACATATTACCTATGTATAGAAAAACGAAATTGCCTGAAGTATATTAAAATTTGAATCTAGGCAATTGCCTAAAAATCCGGGCTTTACTGATAAGTAATGAATTCCCAATAAAATTATTTTCAATATTTTACTCAAATCCCTCCCTAAACACTAATATAACAATTTAGCAGACATCAACATCTCAACAATCATAACCACATTTTGCAGTGATTACAATCACTTCTACATGTAGGGTGCCCTATAGCATCACGCGACACCTGACGTAGTTCCCGGAGTTCGAGACTTGCCCCCTACATCTGTCAACACTGGCACACAAATACAGTCAGTCAGTGTATATCAGCAATCACCATCAGCTCAGCATCAGCATCAGCACGGGCAATTGAGCCGTGAAGTGCGCAAGTGCGCCTTGGGAACCGAGCACGTGTGCCAGAGGTTGGCGGGAAACTCACCACGTGTGTACACTAGCTGCACCGGCTGCACTAGCTGGAGATGAAGAGACATCGCACGGATATCTTTAATTACTACTTTGATTATTTTATTTATTACTCTGTTTGTTCTGGCAATTAGATTTACTTACGTATTCTTGTGATGTTTCAAGATCTATTTAATTTATTTAGATAAGACAAAAAATGCATTGTCTTAAAAACAAAATATTTGTAAAAAAAAATATATCATCACGCCTTTTACCCATCACTGGGTGTGGCACTCTGCCTAAGCAGATCTCGGTAAGTGATATATTTTTTCGCGTGAAGTGCGGTTACCAGCCGTCAAATCACGGCCTCCAAAGATATTAGTGGTGGAGGAGCCACAGGGGTAGATTTTTTAAATTGGTGAAAATTGTTTGTCGGCTGTGGGGATCGAACCAGGGTTCTCAAGATCTACAGGCCGACTCGATACCACTGAGTAATAAATGAAATAACATGCCTAGGCAGGAAAATAACATATTACCTACCTAGGCAGGTTATGAAAGAAACGCGAGTGTCTAGTTACTTAACAACATAAAATACTGACTGAATATGTAAGTCAAATATTTCTTTTAATTTAAATTAATTTAAAATATGTATTATTTGTTTATAAGTTTCAGGTAAAATGTTATACATAACACGTCAGTAAAGTGTCGTACAGGATGCATAATACCTGACGTGCAAGTGACAATTTGTTGCACGATTGTATATAATAATTTTTAGTTACTATTATTATATGTCTGTGGATTTGAGAACCCGGGTTCGACTCTAAGAGCCGACAAACAATTTTCACCACATTAAAACTACCTCTGTGGCTCCCCTGCCACTAACATCTATGGGGCCATAATTTGACGGCTGGTAACTGCACTTCTTGCGAAGGAAGATCTGTTATTGCAGAGTGCCACATCCAGTAATGGGTAAATGACGTGTTGATATATTTATTTATTTATTCATACAGAGTACAATACGAATTAACGAACCATCATGCAGTTATTCTACTGGGCTTGCTCGCCAATTTATTTTAGAGAAAAATATTTCATATAGATTTAAATTCTTCATTTAAATTTATAAACAAATATGATTTCCAACAATTTGTTATCTCAAAAATTAAGTGGGAATGTTTCAATACATTGCTATTTTTAATTAGTTTGAAACTTAAAACAAAATGTGAACAAAAGTAGAACATTTTTGCTACGAAATAAATATTTCGTATTTCTTTATACGAATAATTAAAATTCGAATAAAAGAGTTATTTTTTCGCCTTTTCTAAGATATGTAAAGATTTAATAGTAATAAAATCAAGAATTATGAGAATTAAAAATGTACAATATGTCTCCGGATTGAGATTACATACATACGTAGCATCACGATATATTCCATTAAATGGGATAGCACGAACCCCTGAAACATTCACAGAACATTCAGATTAATTAATAAAAATCATTCCTTGTTCAACATTCTCATCCTGACACGATACTCGCTTCAATCACACTAACGCTCCTTCCATACAAGCTCATTCATTCCTCACACCACCCGACATCCATCATCACGCAACAAATTCCCAATCACATCCATCCATTCGCTCCTGTACAACTATTTAATAATTTTTTTACTTACGCCCACTCCTCTAACAACGAATCTATAAAGAAAAGAAGGAAGCATCTCCTGCGCTTGTTTTGTAAGTAAATAAAACAATTGCAATTAAATATTCTATAGTAAGAACTGAAAATGAGTCAGAAAGATTAGAAAAGAAGGGAGTATCGCTCTGCTCTTGTTTTGAAAGTGAATTCTAGTGTATGATTTCATAAACATTCAAAATGATTTCCGGCCTCATCAATTCATTTTTGTGTCTGCGTCCAGATATGCCCAACACCCAACTTTTTGCCGGACTAGGCCGGAAACAAGTTGTTTCTGAACGACTTTGAGATACACAAAACTAGTAGTAATATTTGGACGGACTTAATAATAAACAAAGATTATAATTAAATATTAATATAAACGTCAACTAGTTTTATTATTAAAATATTTCTAGTTAGAACAGGTCTACACATTCGCCCCCACCCCTAATGAAACGAAAAGAATAGGGGTGCCTTTTGCACATTGGTATTGCACATTGATAAAAGGGGCGGTGCTAGTTCTGGTTATTCAGCAATATGTTAGAGATTAAATATACACCAAGAGATTATTCACAGGACCGTACTCAAACATTAAATATACATTCTCAAATTAAAAATTTCATATCTTTCTATTTTTTGACAGAATCACAAAATTACTAGCTCAATGACAACGCGTTAGACTGTGGATATTAGAACCCAAGTTCAAACAAATTTAAAAACAAATAAATATATCATCACGCATTCTATACATTACTAGATGTGGCACTCTGCCGTAACAGATCTAGGTACGTGATATATTTATGCGCGCGAAGTGCGGTTACCCGGGTTCTCAACACCAATGAGCCATCTACCAATTTTTACATTAAAATAACCTCTATGGCTCGCTCTCTCTTTATTAACAACTTTGGGGATCGTGGACTTACGGTTGGTAACCGCGCAAAATATATCACCCAAAGATGTCAGTAAAGAGGAAGCCACAAGGATAATTTTAATGTAGCGAAAATTTTTGTCGGCTATAGGAATTGAACCCAGGTTCCTATCAATTTTTACAACAATAAAATAACCTCTATGGTTCTCCCTCTACTAACATCATTGGGGATTTTGAACTGACGGTTGGTAACCGCGCAAAGATTAACCACGGTAAAGTTCCCCGTCCAAAAAAAACCGGATGTTTATTTTTATTTATTATAATATATTTAAAAATTTAAACATAACGTTTCCATTATATGCTCGTACTTCCTACATAATCTGTATTTAGCATAAGTATAGTTTATCAGTCGTCAAACCACAGTTGCTATTTATCTATAGTTAGTGTGTCAGTGGATTCACAAAATAGCGGGCTACAAAATTAAACCTTATAGCGCCAGATAATCGCCTAAATACATATACAATTAATATGCGAGCTCCAATACAAAGTACAAGAGACTGAGTCTCCTATTACAGGTAAATTTTGTGAAGACATATTTTACTTCTACCAATATATTAGTTAAACTTTCCTCTTTTTAATGACATGCTATGATTCACTTGTTTTAGTTTTGTCGGTGTCAAGTTATAAGTTAGAAGCTGATACATAATTCTTTTTCCATCTATTAAAGAACGTGAAGAAAGACGCTATTAATTTAAAACATTAGTTTTATTTTCCTTCATACTTATCCACTTCACGATTTTAGGCATTTCTTTCAATAGAATTGTTTTTCACTTTGATACATTATTTAAGTTAAATTAGTTATCATTTTTTTATCTAGATTAACGGCTCGTTTATGGTACAAGTAAGATGCTTTAGTACATGATGACGAAAGAGTCAGGAATTTTGAAATGAATACCGTAAAAAAGTATATTATATAACAAGAATTGTAACAAGCATATTACTTTCGAGTGTAAAAATTGCGCACGAGCCTTGGCGAGTGCAGTAATTTCACGAGCAATGTAATTGCGTTACAACATTTAAACTTAAACTTATAAACAAATAATAAATATTTTAAATTAAATTAAATTAAAAGAAATATTTGACTTACATATTCAGTCAGTATTTTATGTTGCTAAGTAACTAGACACTCACGTTTCTTTCATTACCTGCCTAGGCTAGCAATATGTTATTTTTCGTAACACATGCACAAGAAACACGTTCTTATTCCCTAATTTTAGAGAGAGAAACACTGCTTTTCTCCCTTAGGGAGAATGTTTCTCTCCCTAGGTAGGATGTTTCTCTCCCTAGAGACTACGATTATTAGCTGTTTGCGGTGTTTCCTAGGTAACTAGTTACGCAACCCATATTTGACATTTCTCCCGATAAGACGGTAATTTTTGTGCACTTGTTACGAAAAGTATAATATGCTTCACGGAAGGGCGCGATTATCCCTTGTTTCCCTCCCTTGATGCATAACATACTATTCCTGACTAGGCATGCAAAGCAAAGCTTTCCTGATTCTTAAAGGTTAGGCTAATGTTTATTTTCCTGTCAGTTTCAGGTAAACTTGTTTACAAATATTTTCGCTGTTTTCAAGGAATTTTTACGTCAAAGACTACTTATTATTTTAAAATTAATAAATGTCACAAAAATATGAATAACTTATATTTTAATATTACTGTTTTCATGTCTAAACTTACTTAGGGTCATGAAAAAAGTAGCATATACAGCTCCGGAGAGAATACTATTTTTCCATTTCACTCCCTAGATATATACTACAAATATATCCACATTTTAATAACATTAAATATCCGACACCAATTCTAGACGGGGCTAATTCACCCCTGTGCAAATTCACACACCATCATGGACCAGAGGGTTAGAATCTGTACCCACCCCCAAACGTGTGGTTAAAACCTGGTTCACCACCCCCTGATCACATAGTCCGCAACAACCTGCTCTAGCCACAAGATCATCGCCAGCGAGTGCGGTCATCATCAGCAGCTACAAGAAGTGGTAGCGGCAAGTGCACCATGTTCCCGATCATACCGTATAATCTCACGTCGCGCGCTATGTACGCACAAGATGGTCTTGGAGGAAAAGTTTTAGCCGGGTGTGATTTACCCAAAGATTCTTCGACGGATGTTATTTGTGGTGCAAATTTGTGCGGGAAAATGGAAAATAACAACATGCAGGTAATTATTTTTCAATTATGATTTACGAATAACTTAAACTTGATTATTAATCATGATACTAAATTTAATTAATTACTACCAACAGTGATATCGATGATTTATTGACGCGAGTTCATTACCAATTGATCATAATTGTTTTACCACTGAGCAATCGTTTATATGACATATATATATATATATATATAATATTTGTATAAAAATTATTTCTAGTATTTCTCAATTTTCTTATTTTTCTCGAATTTTTTCAAATACAGTAATAAAAACTAATACACCGTTGAAAAGAGAAAAAAATGGCGGTTTTTATTTTAGTAAAATAATTATAGGTTACTATTTAAAAAATAAAAGTTGATAGTCGTATCTTGTAAACCTGACTTTATATAAAATATCTACATCTGCCATCAAATAGTATATTTAAAATAATAAAACTTTCATATGAACCATTTTTTTCTATTACTCATAATAAAAAACTTAAAGGGGGGGGCGTCTTCCCAGACTCACTCTGTATATATATATTTATATACATTCACTGTTTATTAAACATTCTCATTTGAGGATTGTCACACTTATCCTGCGTAATAATTATGTCTTACTATAGTTATTCTTTCCTACGTTGACAATAGTTATTTATCAAACTAGAAAGAAAAGCGATATTTTCCCATTCAAAAATAGCGCTTTCCTCTCTTGTTATATACAATACTTTTTCATTACATGCTTCAAAAAAGATTTATTTGAACTTTAAATACAATCAGGAAAAAATCTAAAAGGTATAATAAAGATAATATTTTATTTATTTTACCTGAAACTGACAGGAAAATAAACAATTGCTGGACCTTTAAGACTCAGGAAAGCTTTGCTTTGCAGGAAAATAACATATTGCCTGCCTAGGCAGGTAATGAAAGAAACGTGATTGTCTAGTTACTTAGCAACATAAAATACTGACTGAATATGTAAGAAATATTTCTTTTAATTTAAATTAGTGTAAAATATGTATTATTTGTTTATAAGTTTCAGGTAAAATGTTATACGTAACACGTCAGTAAAGCGTCGTACAAGATTCGTAGACTGTTTCAAGACCTCGTTATCGCTCGGCATGAAACTATCTACTCATCCTGTAATTGAACACTTTCCTGACTCTTTACGTAAATAACTATTAATCAAAATTGTGACATAATTAAAAAATTTAATGTATATCGCTATTAATTTTTTTTTAATAAAATAATGAATATATACTGTAACACTACAATTTTTGTACTTCTAGAGAGGGAAAACTAATTTTCTTCACTATTTCGCGAAAAGAAATTTGTGAGAAATTGTTTTCTATAAAAGTATTTCTGTTATTGTTTTAAAGAAAAACAAATATTCTGGTTTTAGAATAATTTGATAACAATAAATACACTTTAAGAAACGTACAAATTATAATGTTGAAATAACAAAATAAAAAATCTAATTTCTACTGCTTTTTAAAAATTTGTGTCATCTTTAATTCGTTAAAAAATAAATGTATAAAATAGGTTAGCTGCAAATACCATTTTTAGTTCCAATTTTACGTTCCTAATTCACATAAATAGCTAATTACAGCGGAAAAAATACAACCTAATATTGATACTTGAAACAATAATTAAAACTTCGAATTTATGAACAATCTTATTATATACAGAAAATCCGAAATAAAACTTGAGGTAATCAAATCCTAGCGCTGGGGGTATTCTAGTTTTTCTGTTTATAATTAAATGCAATTTCAACTGTTAAGTATTTATTTTAAAATAGTAATTTAATTAATCCTCTTCACAAATCTGCTTATTAATAAATAATACTAAAAGTAATTATTATTTTTTTGTATAAATCATTAGCATTTCTTAACTTTAAACATCGCTTTTATACTCTGTTGTAATCTTGTATAAATCTATATATACATAAATATTATAAACAATTTAAAATTGTATAATGTTTATCTATTTTTATCTCTCTTTTTACAGTTGGAAGTGGAACTAAATGAAGACAAGAAAATAGAATTGAAAACTAAAATATATCTGAGCAAATGTCACTGGATAAGAAGCATACGTCTAGCAGATGACTGTCACAGCTATAACGCAAAATTATGTCTACAAAATACAACAAATGAGCCATCTAATATTAATTTTGTAGTACAAATCACAAAATCCATTCGAAATGGACAAGAATTATTATTATGGTTTTCTGAAGATATTTTGGCACATCTTCAAATGGCATTTTTAACTCCAGCTAATATACAAGGTAAATAATATTGAAAATTATTAATTAAAAATATTAAAATCTAAAATAATGCATCAAATAATATCGCGTATATATACCATTAACTTCAAAACAGAACTGTGATACACTAGTTATGCAAGCAGTCGTGGCCGAGTGGTTAAGGCGTCTGACTCGAAATCAGATTCCCTCTGGGAGCGTAGGTTCGAATCCTACCGGCTGCGGTTTTTTATTTTTTATTTCAATTTTTAATAAACATTTTAAAATATAACATATGCAATAAGTTTCTAATATTCATATTTAATCAGTAATTAAAATATTATTAATTTAAGCTTCCGTAAATTTATTTCAATTTGAATGTAAAATTTTTATATTTAATTTTCAGGTCAAAAGAAATATGTCTGTGACCATTGTTGCACAACATTCGAATACCCAAATCCTCTAAAATTACACCTTACTTTGGACTGCAATAAACAACAAATATCTGTACTATGGGACCGATTAACTAAACTATCAAACGCGATAAAAACCGAACCAAAATCAAGTTTTGGTTTTCAGTTAAAAACAAATACAAAAGAAAAATACTCAATACTAAACCTCTCAAAAAGCAACGACGAGAAAACAGAATATAAACCTTTAAAATTATCAACAAACTTACCGTTTCCAGTAGCAACAAAATCATCAATAAGTCCAACAATTGAAATTCAACGTCCTTTTTCGGAACCAGCAACAGTCCACAGCTCGGCCTTCAAACCATATCCCACGAGGAAAGTTTCACAAAATAATCACCAAATTCGTTTATCACAATCAGTCAGTAACTTCACAACTCAAAATTTATCACTGAACTGTCATTCACAACCAGTAATACAACCTCAAAATTATCAAAATCTGGTTGATTTAAATCATGCAGCACAAATGGAAACACTCGTCAGTAATTTGGGCAAATCTAAACAGGGTCATTTGTGCATCTACTGCGGGAAATGTTATTCCAGAAAATATGGATTGAAAATACATATTCGTACACACACTGGGTACAAACCTCTAAAATGCAAATATTGTCTGCGTCCTTTTGGCGATCCAAGTAATTTAAATAAACACGTGAGGTTACATGCAGAAGGCGACACACCATATAAGTAAGTTTTAAATAATTAATTCTGACAGGTGCGAAATGCCATTACACTTTCGGAATAAAACAAAACACAGCGCGACTGACTACGTGACTCGTACATTGTTTATATTCATCATTTGTTATTTCATGTACTACGTAAGTCATTGCCAACTTTGTATTGTTCTGAAAGATATTTTTGTCAATCGTTACATCATTATTAAATGTTTTTAATAATTTTACTAATGATAATTATGTTTTAATTAGGTGTGAGCTCTGTGGCAAGATTCTCGTCCGAAGAAGAGATTTGGAAAGACACTTAAGAAGTCGACACATGGGAGAAATTCATTCAGGAGAAAAAATCGAGGATATTGTGAATTCTTCTAGCGATCACAGTGATGATTGAAGTATTTTTAAATGTGTATATTCGTTTCTAGTCACGCTACAAAATATATTAACATAAGTACCTGTATTCTAGTCTTTTACATGGCAAAGTATAGTATTTTATTATAAAAATTTGTAAAAAGTGTATATACATACATCAGAATTATTATATTAAATTAAATTATATTTTTTCAAATATGCTACATGCTTGTATTATTTCTTATTTTTAGCTACATTATAAATTTTATAAAATATATTTCAGTAATTTGATCATTTAATAGTTATTTTTGTATAAGTGCACAAAATGAGTGTTTTTTGTTGCGCGTGAGAATGTTACTTTTAGTCGAGACAAAAAAGTCATTCGAATGCATCAAAAAATAAGAATTTTGTCCATGAAATACAAACAACATTTTTTCTACAACTGTAAATAAAGAATAATACAATAGTTATTGATGTATTTAAGTAAATTGAAGGAAAACAATCAACAATAATATGAATTTGATACTATTGATGTGTTGTCACTAATGGAACCTGATAAAAAAATAATAAGCGTGCGCGAAATACACATTTTGCGCACTAATATGCGAAACAGTGAGCAAAATAATGCGCAAAATACGCGTTGTCATGGTAATGTAAATGATGAAAAAATCAAGTACTTCGCGTATTGATATTAGTGGAAAAAAATGAACATTTTTTGACAGTTGTAGAAAAGTAAGTTTATTAGATATAGTCAATTCAAAATTCACATTATTATTTCATTATTTCTAATTCTAACCACATTTAAAATATGAAAGTCAAGTTGAAAAATGTGACATTTATCTAATATTAAATTAATAATACTTATATTCTCTTCTTGGATTCTTCTCTAAGAGCTATCAGAACTGGCGATTCTTTCGGATTTTGGAATACTTCTAAATGGGCCTGACCGGGTTGAGTCGATTGTACTATACCTGCAGGAGCAGATGCCGGCGGGTTACGATTTACTAAAAAATAAATAAAATAATTATAATGCATGTAAAATCCAAATTTGAAAGGCGAAGTTGTAATGTGTAAGTTTGTAGATATGGGAAACCTTAGTTCGATTCCCGCCGACGAAAAACTGATTGTCGTCACATTTAAAATTATACCTGTAGTTCCCTCACAACTAACATCGTCAGGAGTTCTGATTTAACAGCTGGTAACCACTCTTCACGCGTAACAATATATCACTTATTGAGATCTGCTACGGCAGGTTGCCACACCCAGTAATAAGTAAAAGACAATGATATATTTATTTATTTAGGTGACTGAACCCTGGTTCGAGTCCCACAGTTGACAAACAATTTTCACCACATTAAAACTACCCCTTTGGAGCCCGCAATTTCACAGCTGGTAAATGAACTACAGTAGTTTATCACATCGAGTAATGATAATGATATACTTATTTATTTATTATAATTTATTAAAATAACTTTTTAAATCTTTAATCAAAATAAAATCTGAAAATGGTAACTTATCTCAGCTTTTTAAAGATATTGTTACTTGTAAATCTTTTTTAAAATACTGACTATAATGTAAATATGAATTCTAAATGATTCTCTTTCATAAAATGTTATACAGATATTCGAAATATCGAAAGAAGAAGCGCGTTCCCTCGAAATACTATTATTGAAAAATAAAAAAACTGAAACGGAGAAATTGTAACAATAGTTATTTGTTTAACTAAGCAAAAAAGTAACAGATTTACTGGCGCTCATTTATGACGTGAATAAAGGCAGTAATCTAAATTTTTTCAACATGTTAAGCACCTTTTGTGCCGATTATTTAAAATTAATATTAATTTTGTGATTATTTTTTATATTTTTAATGTATATATGTAAAAAAAAAATTGATGTTTATATTTTCATAATTCTGCTTTTTGTGAATATTGCTTGTCAACGATTAAATGATTACATTTATAATATATAATGGCAAGCGATAAAGGAATATTAATACAATCCGAGATTTAAAAAATGCCAGACGATTGTATTTATACATATTTATTAAATTAAATCATAAATATCAAATATGTTGTTTCTCGATAACAACACTTTTACTGCCTAGGCTACAAAAGTGCACTATTTATACTATAAAAATAACACTTTACAGCCTGTCAATTGTCAATAAAATCACATTTTTAATGTCAATCGGCAAAAAAATAATTTTGATGCGATTTATACAAAACTGCATAATTTTATTCTTGAAGAACAATATGTACCTTATTCCACGAATCATCATTAGTCGTAGACAGATTACAAAGTGATAAAACCCCGATTTTTTTCAGAGAAATTAGATTAAAAATTCAAAAAGTACGGGATTTTTATAACACCTTATTGTAATTTTTGCCATATTTGTCCGTCAGTACGGTGGTGTGGATAGCGATACGGAATTCGAATCCGAAAATCCCGAATTCGAATCGTACTCAAGCTAAAAATAATATAAAAACTACCACACTGCGACTCGATGAGTGCGGGCCCTGTACTGTAATTGGAATTAAATTCCTGTTGTACACCGTAACATAAATAACATATGAAATAATTACCTAATTCAGAGTCGTCATCTTCTTCAACAGCAGGAGTAGTGCCTTCATTGTTTTCAACACTAACAGATTGTGCATTCGCATCAATAACAACATCTCTGTCATTATTAACATAATCAACATCAATCTGCATCGGTTTAGTCGGGATAGCAAACACTTCAGTGACAGAAATCGGTGTTTCTTCCGAAACATACGTATCCTGTGCAACTGGTACAATCACAGCTCCAACTCGAATAGGAATACGAGTATTCTCATGCAAAATAGACATTTGAGACGGGAACATAATCGTAGTTTTGAGACTGTACACTGTTATAGCAGCATCTAAAGTAATCTTGACAGCAGGAGTACACTGAATAGTGTCTTTATTATTTGTTCTAAGTGTAACTAAAGGCTTCTTCTTGGATACACTTGTAACTTGACCATTTGTGATCATGTTTAAGTTATCTTCCGGGACTACCAACAGTGGGACAACAGTGAAAGTTTTCTCTATCATGTAGGGTTTGGCTGCCAATATGTTGATTGTTGGTAAGGTGTTTAAATGTGCATGATATGGAGCTGTTTGTGGTTCATATAGGGGTTGAGGAGAATAAGATGGAATGTAAGGGTTGTAAGATGGTAGAGGTACATGATTAACGTAGTTGCTGTGAGCTGCAGGGTAATAGTAGGGGTTGTTGTAGCGGACGACCTTCACATAAGGGTTGAAATATGAGTAGCCGGTTGTTGTTGATCCGTAAGAGATCATACAAAGAAGAATCTGGAACAGGAAAAAAGAGTTGTGAACATTTGAAAAACCTTACTAATTTTTTGTTAATTAATTGTGAAATTCTATTTATTAATCAATAGTTAAGATGACAGTAATATATTTTTTAAATACTTCTAAATATTAAAATATAAAAGTGCATTCAGAGTTGGTAGAACAAATGTTATTGCACGACGTCAAGGTATGTGACTAAAAGATATAAAACAAATAATTAAAATAAAAACGCGATAAATATACTGAAAAGTATCTGAAAACTGAACTCGAATAATGAAACCAGAGTTTCTTCATGATAAGAGTTCGATATTTTCGGGGTAGATGTCTCAGTGGTATCGAGTCGGCCTGTGGAAGAACCCTGGTTCGATTTCCATAGCCGACAAACAATTTTCACCACGTTAAAACTACCTCTGTGGCTCTCCGTCCGCTAAAATTTGAGGCATGGGGTTAGTTTGTTTAAAATGCGAACGAAACGAGCCTTGCCATGAATATAATTAATATTGAAATAAACATATAAAATTCAGAATAATTTGAGCTGTAATTGTATGTAACAACTTGAGTGTGAAGAGCATGTGTTCTGCAGATTTGGAATGTATTTCCTAGAAAAGCGAGCGAAGCGTACCTTGTCAAGAATTAATTCTAATATAAAAAATGCCGGGTAAATAATACAATTTTATACATAGCCCGAATGTTATATCCCGCCGGTAACATATTTAACTAGTTATTATATTATCGTGATTACATTTTTCTGTGATTTTGACCTGATTAGATATTAATCATGCATTTCTTCTTTTGAAATCAAGAAATCTTTCACTTTCTTAATTTTCTATTACCTACAGCTTCAATGTTGGTAATTTTTATAACCATTTTCAAACTGATTTATTAAAAATATATTGCAAAATTACCTGTTGTAATTAAATACGAGTATGGGGTAGGTGGCTCAGTGGTATCGAGTCGGCCTTTGGATTTTAGAACCCTTATTCAATTCCCACAGCCGACAAAAAATTTTCACCAAATTAAATCTACCCCTGTGCCCCCACCCCCCACCACTAACATCTGTCAGAGCCGTGATTTGACGACTGGTAACTGCATTTTACGTGAAGCAATATATCACTTACAAAAAATCTGCTAAGGCAGAGTGCCACACCCAGTAATGGGTAAAAGGCGTGATGATATATTTATTTATTCATTATCAAGTAAATTGATAAATATAATATTCTGTATATCATCTAAATGGAACTAGAAACTAAACAGCCGTTTTGTAAATTAATAAAATGATTCATGAACTCTCTATTTAATCATTTTGAAATAAATTTATAAATTTTTACTTCCTTGTACGAAATAAAGGAAGTATTGTAATCGCGAAAATTTTCGGTTCTCAGATTTCAGCAAAAATACGCATTTTTACCATCTCTGAATCCACTTTGACTAATTTCGTCGTGACGTCTATACGTATGTACGTACGTACGTATGTATCTCGCATAACTTAAAAACGGTAA
Source organism: Pterostichus niger (assembly GCA_947425015.1). NCBI lineage: Eukaryota > Metazoa > Arthropoda > Insecta > Coleoptera > Carabidae > Pterostichus > Pterostichus niger. The sequence goes on along the minus strand of OX380345.1, from coordinate 7,581,554 downwards.
ACCGTAGAAAGTTGAAATTTTGTATTTAGGACTGTTATAACATCTAGTTTTTTTTAGTAAAACTAGAAACCAATAATTTCCTACCACTTAAAATTTATATCAAGACATCATGTGTTTCTTATCTTAAAATATCTGATATTTGTTTATTATTTATTCTTGTTGCAATTTGTAAAAAGCTTAAACTTTATTTCTTTATTTTTGTTAAACACGAAATGAAACAAGAAACAAAGTAATAAAATGAGAATATTTCTCAAACGATCCGGTTTAATCATTAAGCTATCGTTAGTAACAGAATAATAAATCTTTGTAATTGTAATTGATACAATTTAATGCGCTAAGTAGGCTTGAGCCGGTTCTGCACATGAAGTCATCATTACAAGTTGCAAACAAAGTATAAATCTTGATGTTCATGAATGGCTTAAATTCCTTTGAAACGAACCTAGTCTTAATTAGATGTCTGATACAGGTAATTAAAAAAAATACACTAATAAGTTTAATAACCTGTCACGACTTGCAAAAACACAATAAGAAGCAAGGTTATGTCTTGAAGTGAAATCAAACCGCCAATTTTTATAATCTGTCAGAGATGAAAAATGCATTCCAAACTGCTCCCACCTAAAAATTTACAAGATAATCGATTTATTAAATGCCAGCGTGCTGCGGACAAATTTAATTGATGATATTGTTACTATATACGTCTTTTTAGCTAATTAATTTTATTTTTGAAATAAAATTCAGTTAGCGCAGTAATTGCCGGATGTGTAAAAAATCAGGTGACATATTTATCTTCCTTTTGAATATTAATTCTTATATTCAGTTCACTAATGAATTCTTAATTCATTAATAACATCTTTTATCTTTGAAAAACAAATAAAAAAATTAAACCAAATTAAAATTTTGGCCTTGATTTTTTCAATTGTTGGTCATAAAAACAATACCTAGCATTAAAATTTCGACATTTATGTATTTTACCAACATAAGTAATAATTTAAAACCTGGAATTTTGAAAACATGATATTAAGTGTGTTTTTACGAGGAGTGAAGTCGCAAAGTAAACAAAATAAGATTTCACGCAATTAAATGAATAATAACGAAATTGTCGACCTTTAACATATCTTGAAAATCACATACGGATGAACTATAATTACTGCTTTAAATTGATACAATTATTCTGCCAAGACGGCATGATGAATTTCCAAAAAAACTTTTTAGTATAATTACTTCAAGTGCTTAACTTTAATTGCATAGTATTACCAGTCTTTCTGTTCTTCGTAATATAAATATGTAATTTAATCATCAAACAGGTCGTGAATAATTTTTTTACAGAATTATATCCGAAATAACTTTATCTTTACTTCTGTAAATTCATTTGTAAATGATATTTATCTACGACCATATATGTAAGTAGGCCATTAAAAACAATTTGCAAGAACAGTAAATGCTTGTTTACGGTTAATACACAACTCGAATTGTAACGCAATTACATTGCTTGTGAAATTACTGCACTTGCCAAGGCTCGTGCGCAACTTTTTTCTCGCACGTAATGTGCTTGTTATAATTCTCGTTATGTAATATACTATTATTAGACATTAGAGAAAATTGTTTCAAATACAGTAATAAAAAATGTAATTATCTGCAACTTGTATTTAATGTTTTTAATTTGTTTAAGTAAATAAAAGTAAATCGAATGTTTGACAGCAATATCAATTATTCTGTAAATGAATTAGGTGGTATTGAGTTGCTGAAGAGAATCCAGTCGATTTTCACAATCGACAAACAATTTTGCGATCCATGATTTGACGGATTGTAACCGCATTTCACGCGTATATATATATGTCACTTACCGTGATCTGTTACGGCAGAGTGCCACACCTAGTAATAGTTAAAAGACGTTATGATACCTATATTTTTTTAATTTGACAAATAATCATTACGCCTGTTAACTGTTACTGGATATGGCAGTCTCTGTAGCAGATGTTGATGAGTTCGGTTACTAACAGTCAAATAACAGCATCCAAAAATATTAATGGAGGAGGAATCATAGGAGTAATTTTTAACTCCAGTTCTCAAATGCACAGTTCGAACTGAGCAAACTGGATTCGATTCGTAAACCTTAAGGCGGACTATAGCCGATCCAATCTATCTGATCATCTTTCAGATAGGACTATATATGATATTTACATTTATCTGTACAGTTATCTGATGTCATGTGATGAAAATTTCATATATATATATATATATATATATATATATATATATATATATATATATATATATATATACAGGGTGTTTCAGACCACCCGTACCCCCCGAATATCTCGCGAACAACAAAACGGATTGAGAGACAAAAAAATACGTCCAAAATATTTTTAAAAGTTCTATTGAATAACATGAAAGTTCCCCCTCACCCCCTGGGGGGAAGAGGGTCACTTCGAAATTTTAACATCTTTGGGAAGCGTGATTTGACAGCTAGTAACCGCACTTCACGCGAAGAATTATATCACTTACCGAGATCTGTCTCGGCAGAGGGCCACAGCCAGTAATGGGTAAAAGACGTGATGATATATTTATTTATTTTATATAAATCTACCCCTGTGACTCATCCTCCACTAACATCTTTGAGAAGCGTGATTTGACGGCTAGTAACCACACTTCACGGGAAGAAATATATAACTTGCCGAGATCTGCTACGGCAGAGTGCCACCCAGTAATTGGTAAAAGGCGTGATGATATATTTATTTATTTTATATAAATCCTGTGGCTCATCCTCCACTAACATCTTTGGGAAGCGTGATTTGACGGCTGGTAACCGCAATTCACGCGAAGAAATATATCACTTACCGAAATATACTATGGCAGAGTACCACACCCAGTAATGGGTAAAAGGCATGATGATATATGCAACTCAGTGAATCCAAATTCTGTCCTATAACTGAGATTAAATAAATAAATAATAACAAACCAATGATTGGTATGTGTCAATTAACCAATATATTTATATTCTACTGATTTCAATTAAAAACAGGATATATTATATAAATGTATCATTTATAATTTTGATAATTTTTTGTTGAATCCGAACCTGTATCCTGCATTCGCAACCAATTATCAACTCTTTCGAATGCAAATCCATTATTCACCCGATAACACAACAATTTTAACAGCATTGTCGTGTAAGTCGATTTTGGCAACAACCTCGGCTAAGTGTGACCATCTTTACGTGTACGTGTTCAGTTAACATTACCGTGATGCGCTACGTTCAGGTTAGGCTTACCTTGTGATTAGCATTCCTGCGAACACCTATATGAGTTATTGTTCATTGTCATTGTCTACCTTAATGGCAGAATCAGTGCCATGTATGTGAAATTTAAACGAATTGTTAGTATGGAGAATTTTCAGAGATGTTGTAATCTTTATGATTATGGTTATGAAGATGAATATGTTAAGCTTGTCATTAGGAATTTAATTTTTACAGTTACGAGATTTTGTAATAATAGTTACTATTTATGTGTTTACAAGAAAAGAACATTTTAATATCTAGAATTTATTTAAAACGTAGGGTTATGACTCCAGGTGACCCGGTTACGGATATTTTAATATTATGTACAAACTCAACATGCACTTGAGTTTGTTTATGAGACTATTTAAAAAAAATATTATCGCCAGGGACAAGTTTGTGGACTAGATTAATTTAATTATATAACTCATAATTCCCCCTCTACTAACATCTTTGGGGGCTGTGATTTTACGAATGGTAACCGCACTTCAAGAGAAGAAATATATCATTTACCGAGATCTGCTTCGACAAAGTGTCACACCCAGGGTATGATGATATATTTATTTATATAATAAAATCAACCAATCATATTTAAGAATTTTCCTTAACTACTACATATAGATAAACAAATATACCCTTGTTGTGGTATAATCATCATCATCTGTGGCGCTACAGCCCAAATCGGGCCTGGGCCTACCGGACACACCGAGCTGCAATTTTTTACACTGCCGTACTGCCGGTTTTCGTAGTCGAATGCTACATTATTTAAGGCGTATAAGTGACTAGCTTATAGCGCCCGAGTGTGATAAATACATGTAACTGTATTTTATATTTTACGACAAATCACACATTGTCGACAGGCGGATTCGAACTGACGAACCTTGGTTCGGGTGACGTCACAGTATGTTAAGAGATATGCCTTAACATGCTCGGCCACCGCGCCTGTGTTGTGGTATAATCACTTTCCTATATTCACCTGGCCAAAAAATGTAACATTAAGATCTAGAATGATGGAAATAACGAAAAAAATAAGTAATCTGACACACACACAAATACATTAAAATGCACCGTCGTCATAGTAACAAAGTCGTAATTGCGTTTTTTATTCAACAAACTAGTCATTACTAACGTCAACATTATTATTTAAATTGTAATTTTGATGTTATTTCGTGATGGAATGATTTCTGTTCATTTTTTTATTTTATTTTATGGGGTAGGTGGCTCAGTGGTATCGAGTCGGCCTGTGGATCTTGAGAACCTTGGTTCGATCCCCACAGACGACAAACAATTTTCACCAATTTAAAAAATCTACCCCTGTGGCTCCTCCTCCACTAATATCTTTGGAGGCCGTGATTTGACGGCTGGTAACCGCACTTCACGCGAAAAAATATATCACTTACCGAGATCTGCTTAGGCAGAGTGCCACACCCAGTCATGGGTAAAAGGCGTGATGATATATTTATTTATTTATTTATTTATTTTTATTTGTTATATAATCATAACGAATAATCAAAATTATCAAAATACAGGATGTTTCTTTACCTCTGCACGAAACTTTAATGACATATATAATTTGATATACTGATTATAGAACAAAAAGATTTTTTTTTGAAATTCGCAAAAATTAGGGTATTTCATTCCTGGAGAACATTTTTAGTGTCACTGGTTTCATAGTACATTAGTCTGCAATTGTTTACTGTCTATCAAACAAATATATATTACATCTATCTATCGTGATCTGCTATTGCAAATTTACCGAACTCTAAAGTTAAAAAAACTGTCTGTCACAAGAAAATAGGATAATAAAATGGTAAATCAATTTTTTGAATATGATCAAAAACTAGCTAATATAGATATGCAACAGCTTCTATACGCCTGTGGAATGGGAGACTGCCCTTGAAGTTGACCAGAATATATCTCATTATGAAATAAATTAAAAGAAAAAAGCAATCTACTTTAAAATAATTCAATCGTTCCAACAGATGATTACCGACTTGTTAAAATACCATTAGACATACACAGAAGCTCAATTCTTGTCATTAAATAAAAACGATCTGCGTCAAGCTGTAATATGCTATATGATCTCCAGGCCCGACAAGAGGGGAGGGTAGGGAGGGTAAAATACCCAGGGCCCGTGGAATTCAAAGGGCCCGGATGTGATGCTATTTTATAAATTGCTTTTAATTTTCTACTATTTCATCAATTTTTTATATACTTTACTAAAACATGTATAACGAAAAGTCTGATACACGTTTCCAACAACATTGTATAAAAATTACAAAATGCTTGATCAAGGGCCCCAGTTGCAAATTTTAAATAAATTTATACACTATTCAAAAGTACATGATTACATTGTTCCATTTTTGTTTCTTATATTACTACATTGTATACAACACACATAGGCAAAGGCTCTATACATTTGTGCGTAGTGCTGTTTTGGTATCCCCTGCATTTATCGAATATGCAACTAGATATTAGATAGTCATACAGTGAGTATACAATACACATCGCTGCACCAATTAACTCAGAATTTTGTATTTAATTTTATTTATATTGTTATAACTTTATTTAGATATTAATAATTCTTATTGTTGTCATACATATATTTATAAATATATATTTTTTGGTATCTTATATTTCATTAATAAATATTCAAAGTTAAAGGAGGCCCGAATTTTTTTTTCCCGGGGCCCGCTTTTCCTCTCGGCGCCCCTGATGATCTCCTATCGATACTATATCAGCTATTTCGTTTACGCAAACTAACCTAAAATACCATATTCGGTTAGGGCAAAAGTTATTGTATTTATTTTGTTTGTATTTACTAATTAATGATAAGTTAATTTCTCTTATAGTACAGACGGTCGCCGTTGTAAGTTGTCGTTGTCAGTCTGGACATTTGTCCGAGGCACATACCAAACTTCAAAATACGTTATATACTACACAGTTTTAACTTTCATTCTCCTTCCCAATTACTAAAATTCATAACGAAAGTTACAATCATAGGAACTGCTTTCCATGATTGATACAATAATCTTCGTTAGTAAGGGATTTTCTCGAACGAAAATGGCTCAAATAAAAAAAGCTATTGTGTCGTAAGTTAATGCCTAGTTAATACATTTTACAATCAAACATAATATCTACCGAGATTTGCATTTACAGAACTAAAGTGTTGTAATATTAATTTGATATGAATTAAAATTAATTTTAATTAAGATCTTTATAAGATGAAAGAAATCTTGTGTAATAAAATAAATATAAGTGACGTTATAAGTTGAAGAGTAATTTTATGTTAATTCCAATTAATTAAAATATGTGTTAATGATTGTTTCATTACGACTTGACTCAATGTCAATATGGGTTATTTTTATCTGCAATTACACAATCTAAAAGTAATGTAAAGTAATCATAATTATGTACATATGTAAACTTGAGTCATGTAAATGTAAACACATTTTTATAACAATTATAGTCTTTGTACAGTTTCCTTGCCATTTGTAATGCGCATCTCATCATCCGTCAGTACGCTGCTGTGGATAGCAATACGGAATTCGAATCCGAAGATCCTGAGTTCGAATCGCACTCAAGCTAAAAATGAACTAGCACACTGTGGCTCGGTGAGTCGGGACCCTGTACTGTAATTGGGATTAAGTTCTTCCGTCAGTACGGTGGTATGGATAGCGATACGGAATTCGAATCCGGAGATCCCGAGTTCGAATCGCACTCAAGCTAAAAATGAACTAGCACACTGTGACTCGGTGAGTGCGGACCCTGTACTGTAATTGGAATTAAGTTCTTCCGTCAGTACGGTGATGTGGATAGCGATACGGAATTCGAATCAGGAGATCCAGAGTTTGAATCGCGCTCAAGCTAAAAATGAACTAGCACACTGTGGCTCGGTGAGTCGGGGCCCTGTACTGTAATTGGGATTAAGTTCTTCCGTCAGTACGCTGGTGTGGATAGCATTACGGAATTCGAATCCGGAGATCCCGAGTTCGAATCGCACTCAAGCTAAAAATGAACTAGAGTACTGTGGCTCGGTGAGTCGGGGCCCTGTACTGTAATTGGGATTAAGTTCTTCCGTCAGTACGCTGGTGTGGATAGCATTACGGAATTCGAATCCGGAGATCCCGAGATCGAATCGCACTCAAGCTAAAAATGAACTAGAGTACTGTGGCTCGGTGAGTCGGGACCCGGTACTGTAATTGGGATTAAGTTCTTCCGTCAGTACGGTGGTGTGGATAGCGATACGGAATTCAAATCCGGAGATCCCGAGATCGAATCGCACTCAAGCTAAAAATGAACTAGCACACTGTGGCTCGGTGAGTCGGGACCCTGTACTATAATTGGGATTCAGTTCTTCCGTCAGTACGGTGGTGTGGATAGCGATACGGAATTCAAATCCGGAGATCCTGAGTTCGAATCGCACTCAAGCTAAAAATGAACTAGCACACTATGGCTCGGTGAGTCGGGACCCTGTACTGTAATTGGGATTCAGTTCTTCCGTCAGCACGGTGGTGTGGATAGCGATACGGAATTCGAATCCGGAGATCCCGAGTTCGAATCGCACTTAAGCTAAAAATGAACTAGCACACTGTGGCTCGGTGAGTCGGGACTCTGTACTGTAATTGGGATTAAATTCCTGTTGTACAACGTAACATAAATAACTAGATAAATTTATAATGAACTTAAATTTCGCGTACTTTCCTAATTCAACTTCGTTATTTTGTCAGGAAATTTTAAAAACAAAAAACACTAACTATTCATGATTCATATCAGTTAACAAGTAAAATTTATGAAATAAACTTGTACGATTTATTACAACTTACAAGTTTCATAGTCTAGAGATCTTGTTAATATTAAATTTACGACACCATAAATGTCAAATTAAAATCGCATTAAATAACTTATAATATTTATGGATTATCAAAATCCGCGAACGGTGTTGTTTTAGGGTGATTGACCCATAAGATCGCTTCCAACTCATGTGATTTCAAGTGATCCTTACAAGGAATGCTCCGTTATCGGATCAGCGCGATCTAATAAGCGAGTCCCACAAATTTACACCTACATTAAACCATCGACACCATACACCCACCTCTGTCAAACTGTAACGCTGTCGTAATAAATTCAAAGCTATTTATTTAAGAATTTAACAGAGAAGGAATTAAGTTAATTATATTGAGACTACTACGATTGCTATGAAAAGTTGACAATTACGCTCGCAATTGTCATCGTAAAATTGACGTTTTCTGTAGAACTATCGAGAAATATCTTTGTTGTTAAATAGGTGCGTTTCCAATGACAACGCGAGAAAATAGTTATTTGTGTATTAAGAGCGTAAAGTGATTCTTTGTTACTCGAACACGGTAATTGCAGTGCGAGTCGAAGGTGAGAGCTTCCATAGTGTAAGAGGAACAAAGGACACTTTACGCTCGTGATACACACATAATTTTTCCTACGATTCCATCTTAAAATGATTAAAAAACGTATACGTACTGAAAATAAATTCGTTCTGTTTCTGTTTTCTTTGTATCCCTGTTAACTATTGAAATAAGCGCGCATTTAATATCATTGGAAACGCGCGTATTTAACGTCTTTTTCGCGCGATATTTTTCGATTGTTCCACAGAAAACCTCAACTTTACGATGACAAATAAGAGCGTAATTGTCAACTTTTCATAGCAATCGTAGAAAAAGATATTAATACGCGCTTATTTCAATAGTTACCAGGGATACAAACAAAACGGATACTTGTCATATTGACAATTGACAGGACGAAATTATTTTCAATACGTATACGTTTTTTAATCATTTAAGATGCAATCGTAGAAAAAATGATGTGTGTATCACGAGCGTAAAGTGTCTTTGTTTCTCTTACACTATTGCAGCTCTCGCCTTCAGCTAGCGCTGCAATTACCGTGTTCGAGTAACAAAGAATCACATTACGCTCTTAATACACAAATAACTATTGGGAACTGGTAGTATGAACTATTTTGAGTGAAACAGTTCATTTAAAAATGTTTCCAATTTTCAACGGTTACAGTCATTTAAAATAGTTCAAAATATCAGCTCCTAGAATATTTACTATTCTTTCTGATGCACCCTGCACATTTGTTCGATATTTGATAAAATATATCATGCCAAAAGAAATATTGAACTATCCTTATTTCAATCGAATTTAAAACATATTTAAAAGTTCGTTACAAACCTGTTTGTTGTTGTTTAATCACAGTCTTTGTACAGTGTTTCTTATGTATGTCGTCGCCAAAATATGAAATTCATGCAAAGTGTAAAAAATCAAGCAAAATTTTGCCAGAACCAAATACAGGGGCATGCGTATGACTACGTTCTATGGGCTTGAGATTTGTTTGTTTAAAATGCGAACGAACAAACTTTACCGGAAATACGTTCAATATTTAAATAAATGTATAGAATTTGGATTAAAATCGACTATACTATAACTCCTTGCATCTGTGGAGCATATATTCTACAAGCTAAGAATTTGATTGTCGAAAGTGTGAACGACGCGAGCTTTGTTAAAAATATATTCTAACATAAGAATAACTAGTAAATAATACAATTTTTTGCATTTTAAATTTTATATATTGCCTGGATTATATAAGCTACCGGTAACTTATACAACAACCTTTCATCGACAATTCTATTTCTGATAAATGCATCATCCTATTAAATTATTTATCCTGCTGAATAGATCCAATTATAATTCAATTAAATTCATTGATTTCTAAAGAAGATAACTCTGATAATGTTCCATGGGAATAATAGCGCAAGACTTCCTGATTTTATTGATAAATTTCTATTTTGCACGAAGTTTGCAAACTACAATGTATTATTCTTTTTCTGGCAGTTGTAGAAAAAATGTTGTTTGTATTTCGTGAGCGAAATTCTGGTTTTTTGAAGTTACAAAAAAAAAACACTCATTTCGCGCACTTAATACAAAGTTAACTATTATAATAGGCTATTCTATAGTATATTGTGCCGGGTGACACTAATTCTAGCTACACCACTGTCTTGTATTTTAATCTATAAAAATATTACTCGTATATTAATAAATATATTGGAGAAATCATATTTTTTGCAAGAATATCAAATTATTTATAATATTTAATTTATGTAATGTTTAGTGTTATTTTATATAGATTTAATAAAATATCAGAAATATTGTCAAATTTAATACAGATGTAGGTTTTGACTTACTTTACCATCATTTTAACTCATAGAGCCATTTTCATCAACCACGTTTAAGTATTTTACTTGAAACTGACAGGAAAATAAACATTTGCCTGACTTTTAATACTCAAGAAAGCTTTGCTTTGCATGCCTAGTCAGGAAAATAACATATTGCCTGCCTAGACAGATAATGAAAGAAACGTGAGTGTCTAGTTACTTAGCAACATAAAATATTGACTGAATATGTAAGTCAAATATTTCTTTTAATTTAAATTAATTTAAAATATGTATTATTTGTTTATAAGTTTCAGGTAAAATGTTATACGCAACACGTCAGTAAAGCGTTGTACAGGATTCGTAAGCTGTTTCAAGCCTCGATATTGCTCGGCATGAAAGTATCTACTCATCCTGTAATTGAACACTTTCCTGACTTTTTATGTAAATAACTATTATTCTGTGGGTATAATTTAACCATAAAATGTTTTGCAAATAATCACCGTACCATTAACGTTGGTTAACGTTAACCGACGATTAAATATTTTATAATCTAATTAATATAATCTATAGAATAATATAACTCATTATCAGTTAATTGTTGGTTTAATATAAGTTGGTGAAAACGGTTCCAAGTGTGTTACATCTATTATATTTTATAAATATTTTTAAATTAACTGTTAATAAATTAATCAAAAAATTTTAAACGAAAATTTATTATGAACCGCATTTTAAAAATATAGTACTCAGATATACTTGTTTATAGATGAATAATGGCAAATGAGTGGAACGCGTGCCAACTTCAAATTAAAAGCAACTATAATATTATTTAATTTTTATTTTATAATGTGTTTTCCAAATTAATATTAATATGCTTGAAATTATTAATAGATATGTTCGTATCTAATCGTTTATGTTATCGACAAACATTACATTTTGTTTGAGTATTAAACTTTTATATCTAAACTGCAATACTTTTCAGAGACCATTTATCACCGCCTAAGAATCAAATATTTTCCATTTTTATAAATTTTGAAATCTAACAGATTTTGGATTTGCTCCTACTGTTATACTATTATAAATGTCATTTAGGGAAATTAATTTATTTTTTCATAACTTTCAAAGTTTAACATAATATTATGATCACAATTTTTATATGAAATTTGATGAGTACAAAAGTTAGGTTTCAAAAATTGTGACGCGAAATTATGATGTTAAAAAACATTTTTTGCTCTATTTTAAATTTCAAATTTTACAATATTTTTCTGCAAGCAATCTTATTCCATTCCAATGAGACATTCAATTTTATTTTCTATCAATTTAAATAAAATATATTTTATTTTCCAACGACCAAAAATTAAATGAGACAGTAAATTATTTTCAATCAACGTTTTAATGTACAAAACAGAACATGTCAAAGCTTTTATTTTGTAATTTCCATAAAATAAAAATTATATTCAAATAATAATAATAATGCTCTATGAATGTTTCAGGGGTTCGTACTGCCCATTTAATGGGATATAGCGTGATGTTATGTATGTATGTAATTTAATTAACAAAAACATTCATAAAAATGACAGTTAATCTTCAAAATTTTTTACATAAATTTAGATATTTTAGAAATAAAATTCTTGTAGTCTGATTCTCAAAAAGTTTTAGCTAATCTGGAATTTTTAAATCTCATATTAAAAAGTCAATCCAAGGCACAAACTTAAAATCAAATGGTATTACAATTATTTACGGTTTATTCAAACTTTTTGAAAATATTTTTAACTCAATTTGTCAAAATCTAAATTCAAGATTAGCTAAAACTTTTAAAATAATCGAGATATGAGTTATCAAAATATAATTTGGATTTACTTTTTAATACTGGATTAAAATAAGAATAGCTAATGCAAACTTCAAGATTAAATAAAACTTTTTTGAAAATCGAACGGTTAGTGTTTAACTTCTGCAGTCCAATATTTAAAAGAGTTTAAGCTAAACCTAAATTTGAATTAGTCAAATTAAGATAAACAATATTCCCAAAAAGGTTTAAACAAGCTTAATATAATCTTGTTACAATTTGAATTTCAAAACATGATTTCAATTATTTTTAACTCGTACTAAAATAAGATTAGCTAATCTAAAATTTCCGATTCACTAAAACTTTTTTAAAAATTGAGATATTAGTTATCAGAATGTGATTTAAATTTACTTTTTAATATCGCATTAAAATAAGAATAGCTAACCCAAACTTCAAGATTAACTAAACCTTTTTTGAAAATCGAACGGTTAGTATTTACTTTTACAGTCAAATATTTACAAAAGTTTTAGTTAAACCTAAATTTGGATTAGTCAAATTAAGATAAACAAAATTCTCAAACAAATTAAACTAGCTGTAATATAATCTTGTAACAATTTGAATTTCAAAAAATGATTTGAATTATTTTTAAACACGTACTAAAATAAGATTAGCCAATCTAAAATTCTAGATTCGCTAAAACTTTTTTTTAAATTGAGTTATTAGTTATCAGATTGATTTAAATTTACTTTTTAATATCGCATTAAAATAAAAATAGCTAACCCAAACTTCAAGATTAACTAAAACTTTTTTGAAACTCAGACGGATAGTATTTAACTTTTACAATCAAATATTTACAAGAGTTTTAGTTAAACCTAAATTTTGATTAGTCAAATTAAGATAAACAATATTCTCAAAAAGGTTTAAATAAACTATAATATAATCTTGATACAATTTGAATTTCGAAAAATGATCTGAATTATTTTTTAACTCGTACTAAAGTAAGATTAGCCAATCTAAAATTCAAGATTCGCTAAAACTTTTGTTAAGAATCTGGTTGTTACAAATTATTCTAATATTGTAAAAAATCATTGAAAAACTCACCAAAACTGTACTGTCCATGACGATAGTGTCCACAATTCTGCCAATACTTCAAACTTCTTTTTTGCAGTGCAGTTGGCTACACTTCATCAGACGGGCTAAACCGACTGAGATAAATAATTAGCCATCCTCTTATATAACACACTCGCACTCGCGAAACCTCCCCCTCCCTCCCAGGTACCTCCTCAAACACTTGAATGTCGCTGAATCACACACACAAGTAAGGTTGATCTTATATGACTCCTGTCGGTCGTATTCGTATGGTGATGGTGGATATGGTACAGGTGGAAAATTAATGACAAGTGATGAACAAATATATGTAGTTGATGGTAGTTTGTTTTAAGAGCTATTGGCAAAACAAGAAAAGTTAATATGAGCTAAAAACTTTGTTTTATTAATGATCTAATAATTTACTAATATTGAAAAATGGTATTAGATTTACTCGTATAGCCAAAAGTTAAATTTTAAACTTAAATAAATAAAAGCAAAGCGACGTTACTTGTCATTGTTGTCAAATATTTGATTTGCTTTTATTTATTTAAACTAAGTTTAAAATTTGACTTTTGGCGAAGCAACTAGCCATTAATCTTATAAATTACACTATGATTTAAAGAAAATAGTAGGTACGATTATTTGTTGTCTGTTAATATATTGTGTTGTTAAAAGTTTGTGATTTATTGATGCTGGAGCTGTTGATATAGTATTTAAAAATTATTTGAACATTTGCCATGATAATTATTCCACTTTTAAACGTTCCTAAATTATACACTATGATTGAGTTTATAAGAGCAAACAAAAAATTCTTTTTTATTTTGCGACAAAAAGCCAAATAATCTTTTTTTGCTAGATTAAAAATACAAATAAATAATAAAATAAATATATCTTCACTCCTTTTATCCATTACTGTGTGTGGCACTCTGCCTAAGTATAGATCTCGGTAAGTGATATATTTTTCCGCGTGAAGTGCGGTTACCAGCCATCAAATCACGGCCCCAAAGATATTAGTAGAGGAGGAGCTACAGGGGTAGATTTAAATTGGTGAAAATTGTTTGTCGGCTGTGGGGATTGAACCAGGGTTCTCAAGATCCACAGGTCGACTCGATACCACAGTTAAAATACATATTTCAATTATTAAAACTTTTTAAAAATATAAGGTTCTTTTAGTATAACTTTTTTTTCCTGGTTATAATAGTCATAATAATGATTGAAACCTTATTTTAATTAGGTTTGAAATATTGACAAATGATTAAATGTAATTCTAGTACAGATTTTCTTAAAATTAAAAAAGCAAAAATAAAAATATATTTAATGTAGCGATAACCTTTTCCCTGATGCATAAACAGCAATTGGGAAAGCAACTCAACTACTAGTAAGCCAGCCCTAAACTTTAACTGCATTTTGGAAAGAAGCAACAAAGTGTGGTAGAATCTCACATTAAAAAACTCACCCAACACTGATTTTACTTTGAAATTGGGGAGTCCTCTGGACGTTTTGTGTATCGTGGCGTCGGCTGATTTGCATTGCACTATGTCTTTCAGTTAAGGTATGAGCAGGTCAGTCCAGCTCTTGCCAGAAACTGGGCGGAGTGTAGTGTATTGTCTTGATGTCTAGGGTGCATGGTCCGGCCTGACGATTCTGTTCGGATGTTGAATCATTATTATTCGATACTTAGCAGAATGTAAATAAACCAGGATTGGCTCGAGGGCCCGCCATGTATCTCTAACAGAACAGAACAGATAACTTTTCCCTCGTGCATTGTATTAAAAAGATTTTTTCTACTACTGTAAAAAATGTTTTTTTCACTAATATCAATACGAGAAGTACATTATTTGTTCATCATATATATTACCATGAAAACGCGTATTTCGAGCAGTGTTTCGCGCCCTAGTGTGAGAAATGATTATTTCACGCACTCTCCCAAAAGAACCAAAAGGAAAGCACAAATCCGTTACCTAGTTACTAGAGGTTTACTGTCATTTGAAGTAGATAATATTACGTTTTACTACAATATAGGTCTAGTATATTTTTAAATATTATAATTCAGTTGTAGAAAAAATATTGTGTGTACCTCGTATGCGAAATGTGTCGGCGCCCTCGCGTCGGCAAACATCGTTAAACAACCTTCTACTCTTGGTGCGCTAAACAAACATTTCGCGCACTATTGGTGCACAACTATTTTGTTCTAACATTATTATTATTATTGAGCACTTAACATTTAATCATTTGTCAACTAAAACAAGTTTTGGAACATTATTATGACTGTATTATTAGGATAAAAGAACCTTGCATTAATTAAAAGTTTTAATAACTGAAATATGTATTTTAAATCAAGCAAAAAATATATATATTTTTTTGTAAACTCAGTCCAGGAACTCTGTATTTTTTACATAGCGTTTTTGTAAAATATTTGTATTATTTCTATTTATTTAAACTGTATATATTTTTAAATGCTTCATAAAAAAGTACATAGGTAACATCACGCCATGAACCATCAAATGGGATAGCACAAACCCTTGAAACATTCCCTAAACATTTCAAAGTGATGATAGATTCGGATAGATACTGTATAGTTTATTGTACTTGTGTGTATGTAATTGTTGACGATATCTAAATCAGAAATATACGTGACATTTTGTCATTATCGTGAGAGGAATATGTAATTAAATGACGTCACAAAAGGTAGTAATTTAAGCAATTTTGGAATGGTACAGATATGTATTTATACTTCTCTTTTCCCTGTGAGTGATTATAAAAACAAATAAGATAAAATTTATTTTTATTACTTAAGATGCAGGTTTCTTATTAACAGTAAATAATTTGTCGTGTACAAACAATAATTTTAAGATGAACTGAGTCTGAAGTAGGCACCTGAACATAAAATATTTTTTTCTGAAATCGTCAAGAAAATGCCTACTTTCCTGACGCATTTTACTATGGAAAGTAAGTGTTTACCTGACTCAAATAAATAAACTAAATAACTAAAAAATGTAATAAGATTTTTATTTATTTTTATCAATAATATTAATACTAAATATACAATTGCTTAAATTACTAAAATTTATGTATGACACTGGCGAATTTGAAGCTAAATTTATTGTTGCAATCGATAAATTACTTGGAGATTCAGTAAATAAAATAAGCAAGTAGCACATTTGCTGACAAATTATTTTGCTTTTTCCAATCCATGAAAATTTCATACTCTTTATCATATCGGTCTTTGGACTTGCTCGGTAATAAATTTTCAACAGCCGCAGTTGCTTGATTTAAGATTTCAGGAGGAGTACTTGAAAATACCGCCTCATACTCATTTTCATCTATATTTTCCAACATTATAAAGAAATCTTCTCTGTCAACAATATTACTTTTGACACAAATATGTTCAATAGATTTTTCACATAAGATATTGTTTTCAACAACTTTTGTTATCACCTTGGATATGTAGTTTGCTGCCAATATGATTCTTGCCAAAAAATTAAACATTTTGAAATATTTATTATTAATTATATTGATAAAATATAAATATGAACGATTTCAGAAAAAATAGTATACATAATACGTCACAAAAGTGTTTTACTTGACTCAGCGAATTAAAATACTCGGCCTAACGGCATCGTACTTCAAACAACCGCTTCGTCAAGTAAAGCATCACTTTCCTGACTTATTATGTAATATACTATTATTATAAATCAGTTCTGTTTTAACTTGATTTTAACTAAACCCGATAAACGGAAATGTTGATTTTACAAATGATACAAATTCGTATACGTTGACACTAATTATATGACTTATCTTAAACAAAACTGATCAAAAAATTATTTTTTACCACATTAGAATTAATTAATTTTTTTGTATAGTTTTATTTTATACACATGACTGTTGTCAGCTAATGTTAAATAATTTGTATTTTATTTATAATCAAGAAGAATTATTTACAACGTTGTCACGTCTAAATTTCTGTTACTTGATTTGAGCTAAAACCAAATTAGAACAGAGCCATTATGTTCGACAGTATGGTGATGTGGTTAACATGACGGCATTTGAAATGCTGAGTTCGAATCCAAGTCAAGCTAAAATATGTATGAATTACTACACTACGGCCTGGTGAGTCCGGACCCTGTACTGTAAATGGGAATAAGTTCTTGTTAAATAAATATGTATTGAACATATTTTCTTAAGTTAAAGATTATTATAATAAAATGGAAAACATTAAATTTATCTGCAAATAATAAAGGAAAATTATTTCAAAACAATATGGGCAGGAGAAAGGTAATACAAAATATGTTTATTTAAACATATTTAATCTATACCTGAGTTATTTTTTTTTGTTCGAACTTGATAATTTTGCAGAAATACGTATGTTTTGGCAAGTTATATGCATATTTTATTTTTTTAATTATAGATCGCTATATTGTTAAATATTACGATTTTTTATTACCTTCCTCAGTGGTATCAAATCGGCCTGTGGATCTGGAGAACCCTGGTTCGATCCCCACAGCCGACAAACTATTTTCACCAATTTTAATCTACCTCTGTGGTTCCCCCTCCACCTAACATCTTTGGAGGACGTGATTTGACGGCTGTAACCGCATTTCACGTGAAGAAATATATCACTTACCAAGATCTGCTACGACAGAGTGCCGTGTGGCAGTAAAGGATAAAAGGAGGGATGATATATATATTTATAAGGATATATATTTGATAAAATTTATTCTGATTTTAAATGAAACATGAGAATAATATCTTGTTTCAAAAAAATCAGTTTTCAAATGCCAATTTCGGAGGCAGTTAAACGCATATTTTACCATAAATAAATAAATCATGCCATTTTACCCATTGTTGGATACGGCACTCCATCGTAGTAGATCACGATAAGCGATATATTTTTGCACGCAAAATGCAGTTACCAGCCATCAAAGATATTAGTGAAGAGAGCTACAAAGGTAATTTTCATATGATGAAAATCAATTGCAAGCTGTGAAAAACAAACTTCCATTCTTATTCCACAGACCGATATGTTTTAAATGTAAATTATGTTTACCGAAATCTATTATGTCAAACTGCCATATCCAGTAATGGGTAAGAGGCGTAATGATATATTTTATTTATTTTTTTACTAAAAACTACTAAAATCAGCTATTAAATGATAAAAATCAATTTTAAACGTCCAAGCTTCTGTCGCTGCCAAAAAAGCCACCGTATTCCAATCCCATCATTTCTCAAGCCAAAACAACCAGAAAAAATAACCCGTTACCCAAACTGAAGTAACGTAAACAAAAACTCAAGATGTCTTCGAAACAACGGCCAAAACAGCCGCCTCCATATTAAATCACAGCACAGAACAGTCACAGTCTCAGCATTCAACAATCCAATGGTCACTAGATTCACCTTGTCAGATAACAGCGTTTGTTGCATCCCAGTGTGTGTGTGTGTGTGTGTGTGTGTGTGTGTGTGTGTGTGTGTGTGTGGCAATGCGAATCTAACCGTTAAATTCTCTCGTCATGTGTACGCGTTTGTGTGTTAAATTTGATGGTTAAAATATTAGTTTGGTCCTCTTTGTTATTGAAGTTGTGATTGATGGTTTGAATTGAATAGCAAGCTGTGATTGCACTGTAAACAAATGACAATCAAATAGTTGACACGTTGACAAGTGCGTTTTTTTATTTAGTATAACGCAAATAATTAAATGTTATGTTTTATAAAAGAAAAATATTGCGCTGTGATTTCACAATCGTGAATTTAAAACAAAAATAAAATGTTATTTCGTAACACGTGCACAAGAAACACGTTCTTATTCCCTAATTTTAGAGAGAAATACTGTTTTTCTCCCTAGGGAGAGAAATATTCTGTTTGTTTCCCTAGGTAGGATGTTTCTGTCCCTCGAGAGAATGTTTCTCTCCCTCGTAAAACGCGCCATCTAGCTGAGCGAACTAGTTTTAATAGGAAAATTTGACACTTGTCACTTTTTAACAAATGGGAAATTTGACACTTGTCCCAAGTTAGGATATTTGACATTTGTTCCGATAAGACAGTAATTTTTGTGCACTTGTTACTTGTGAACTTCACACGCGAGAATAATCACTTGTTTCCCTCCCTTGATCCATAACATACTAATTCGCATTCTTCTACTCGTATAAACTGTAACATTTTAACTTATTTTAAATAAATAAATATATCATAATGTCTTTTACTAGTTACTGAGTGTAGCATTTTGCTACTGCAGATAACGCGTGAAATACAATTACCAGCTATCAAATCATAGCATTAATAAATTAATAGTTTCTTCCGTCTTTTCATTTAAACATTTTTGAAGATATATATATATATATATATATATATATATATATGTATAACAACAAAATTAATTGTCGTCCATACACTTAGTGAAACTAGGTTTAATAAAATATAAAATAAACGCTTGGCTAAGTCTCACAAAATTCAGCCTGCAAGTCAACTTTTCAGATCATCGTCAGAGGCTGGCCAGCACAGTTAGTATATTTTTATATATATAATCTACTTACAACAAAACCTATTTTATTAAATATATTTTTTAATTTCATTTTTATTGGCAACACTAAAATGCGACTCTACAATATTTGTACAAAATTCTCAAACAGCCTATTCAGTCATATGGTGAATATTGAATGAATACTGAAAATACCGAAAGTTTTACTTCAGTAAATTTAATTGAAGATTAAGAGGCGGAAAAAATCTGTAATATATGATTACGACACGTACATATAAACGTAGTAAGATTAATGTCATCATTTTTAGTTACTTTTATTTATGACGTATATAAATATAAACTGAATCAAAATATAGATCATAGCTCAGTTTCACCTGTATGTTCACTTTCTTATTAATATTATTTATGATAAGGCCAGTTGCACCGCAAAAAGTTAAAATTTAAAACCTGGTGTAAATAAATAAAAACAAAAATATGTTATTTGCCATATGGAATATTTGATATTGTTGTTAAATATTCGATTTGTTTTATTTATTTAAAACTTTAAATGTATTTTTTGGCGATACAACTTACCTGTATTCGAATTAGGTCTTTTAAAGAAACATTTCGTGTTAATTAGATATCTATTGATAGCTTTCTTTTCGCGTTGCACCGAATTCATAAATATTTTCAAACTTGGTTTTATTTAATAACAAATTGTACTGCCAATAATTACATTTTAGACTTGATTTAAGAAAGTATAAACCAAGCGAAATTACATGTCATATGAAATCATCAAATATTCGATTTGTTTTTATTTATTTAAACTTTTTTTAAAATGTAATTTAAATTTTAATATATATATATTTAAAAAATTATTAAATTATATGATATATTAAATAAATAAAAGGCTTCAGAATCCAATGTTTTTTTTTTAAATATTTATTTTTGGGACGTTTCGAGTATAAAGATTTGCTCATCATCAGCTCCTTATAATATAAATACAATAATTATAATTAGCAAATTAATCAAAATGTCAAACCTTTAAAAAATATAAAACAATATTTGTTAAATGTCAATAATAACAAAAAAGAAAAAAGATACATATGAAAAATAAAAATAGAAAAAACAAAAAATAATAAATAATTAAAATAAGATATATAAAAAATAAATATTATATAAATATTTTTTTAAAAACATTGGATTCTAAAGCCTTTTATATATTTAATATGTAATTTAAATTAATGACAAAATTTAATTTTAACCGATTTCGCTTTGATCCAATATATCCGTGTTTTAAAACATATGAAAGTAATTTTAAACCAATGTATCGCGAAAAAACAAGAAAACAGCTCAAGTTAAATTTGGTCGTTTCTTTCGTATATTTTAAATTCAAATCAAATACGAAGTTTCACTGCAACAAGCAACACAGAAAGGATGTTCGGGTACTCTTAAAATATTTGAAGTTAGAAACTTCAATGATGGAGTGTGAAACAAAATTGCAGTTTACGCTTTTCATTTTCTGTCGACTACAAAATATGACATTACATAACACCAATATAACTTAGTCGACAAAGATTTGATTTGATTTATTACGAAATTAGGTTATTTTGCACTGACTTATCCGGATGCAAATGATGCAAAAACAAAATCCCAGCATCTTGCAATTATTCTCAGAAAAATGCAAGAGAAAATCATTTATCATGGCCAGACCAGTAAAATGCTCTAAAGAATCTGGTTGTTAAAAAGACAAAGAAAGTTCAAGGTAAAATTCATAAACGAAAGCCGCCCTTAATGAAATAAATAGTTTATTTTCTTCAGTACAAAAATTGACACAGCACAAATAAAATAATTAAATTTCGATATAATCTTCAAACGTAGGCAGAGTTGTTGATTCTGTATGATTGTTGGTGCTACTGAACAAGTGAATATCATTTAATTCTATAAAGTTGAAGATCACATTGAGAGTAAACACAAAACAAACTGATGTACAAAAAAGTAACATAATGAAAACGATGATTTTTGTGACCATGTTTTTCTTAAACGTGTACATTCTTTTATTGCTTTCTTCGTCGACATTTTTGAAACTTTTGTAGGATGGAATATCTTTCACGTTTAAAACTACATCTTCGAATTTTGCAGTCATGTTTGATAATAATTTATTTGATCTTCTATAATTTAAATGCATTAATCTAAAAGTAAAATCGATTAGTCAGTTATTTAAATTCAATGTAATTTAAAGTATTTAATCAAACTTACCATATAGAACTCTATTTTCAATGTAACTAAAACGATGTGCTTTGAAATGAAGACAATATAGTAATAGAGTTAAAATATCTAACAAATAAATTTATTTATTGCTGCAAACTGAATCATATTTTTTCGCGAAATATTTCGTAACTTCTGTTGTAATACAAATTTGTCAAACAAGCATTGCTCTAGATAATAATTCAATAATTGCATAGTCATCATTTTATTAAATAAATACTAATGAGAACAACTTAATATTTGATATTGTTTAGAATATCGTTTCTAGTTAAAAATAAAAATTTTTAAAGACAAAAAGTTTTCAACTTTTAAATAAATAATAATTGTCATTATGATTAATTTGTGTTCTTATAATTTCACAAAGTTTACAGCAGTCGTGGCCGAGTGGTTAAGGCGTCTGACTCGAAATCAGATTCCCTCTGGGAGCGTAGGTTCGAATCCTACCGGCTGCGAAAACCCTTTTTCCATTTTATGAATTACTATTACTTACTATATAAGTATAATGTTTCTATAATATAGAGTATGAATCAGATAAAATAAATGTATGTGTAATATCATCTTACTTGCTTAAAATAATAAAAATAAAAAATTTAAACTTCGCAGTCGGTAGGATTCGAACCTACGCTCCCAGAGGGAATCTGATTTCTAGTCAGACGCCTTAACCGCTCGGCCACGACTGCATGTAAAGCATTGATCACACACTTTCTATTTATTTTGTACTAAAATATAATATTTATATAAATTTCTTTGTTATATATTTTTATAAATTATTTTACATACCAAATATTTATTTAATACTCATCCATAATAGCTATAAGCAGTCGTGGCCGAGTGGTTAAGGCGTCTGACTCGAAATCAGATTCCCTCTGGGAGCGTAGGTTCGAATCCTACCGACTGCGATAATCCAATAATTTTGCTTTGAATTTACTAATAACTAATTATTTCTCCATGTACTAAGAGGGATCAGATTTGAAGTGCGCGCGAAATGTGTTTTCCTAAACATATAACAGAGCTCGCTGGTCCAGTATTGATTGTCAAATATTGTTAGTGCGCAGTTTACAAAATGTTTAAAGATTACGCTTGTAGTGTTATAGTTTTAGTCTGTGACATAATTATAAACATTAAGCATAAACAATGATATCAGTAACTGTATGTTATAGAATACATTATTATGTAGTTAAATAATTGTAATATGTGAAAATATGCTAGAAATGCAACTAACCTAACATGACGTATTAATGCTTAATACCATTTATTAACAAGCAATACCTCATTCGGTTTTAATTCATTCAACCATTTAATATCAAATTATGATGCGTGTGTGATAACTTGATTTTACAATCATGAAATAATATAAGGTATTTAAACGACATTTTTTCACCTTAACACATCTGGGTATCTGATACTCTAAAATTAACAATTACACAAAATTACCAGTATGTCAACAAAATCTGAAGTGATTTTCTATTAAAAATAATTATACTTATAATTTATTGCTTACTACATTCTACTAAAACCAATTAATATCTACATAATATTGAATTAGGTCACAAAATCATTTGGAACAACGGGGCCTTAAGTTTAATTATTTATTAATTACTATAAACATTATTTGTGATCTACAGTTTTTAAATACAATTCCAAGTACTGATTATAATCATTTTAATTTATTACTTCAACATCCTAAACATACAATTTCTTTTCTAGTTAATTATTAAAATAATTCAAATGTTAATATCCAGTCAGTATCTGTGTACTCGAAGTTTTGACGTCTGTACATAATATCCATACAAACAATGGGAGGCTCCGTAAGTCAAGTATTTCAATCTGGAAGTGCTTTGCTGTCAAATGGCCACGGACACCGAGTTACCGATTCAACTCGACAGAAAGTACAAACAGTGTTCGATGCGCTGAGAGCGAACCCGAAAATAGGCGTCCAACGATTAGAGGGATTATTGCAACAAATACCTAAGGTAATACAGTGAAATCCACTGGAAGTGAACCCACAAAACCTGTGAAATAAAATGTAATAGTAACGTAGGATACAACAAAATGTTAATAGATGTTGTTCCCATGAATTGTGAAAATGGCTATTTGTATAACAAGGGAGGAAAGTGTATTATTTCCATCCGCGAGTCATGTTTAATACCCGAAGCGTAGCTGAGGGCAGTATTCACATAAGGGAGGAAATGACACTTTACTTCACAGGTATACATATGATTTTTTCTACCATTCTTTCATTTCATTTAAATAAAAATTTATTTATATTTCTACGACATATACATAAATAAATATCTAAAACTGTGCTGACGGTTGCTGTGAAATAAACATAAATATGGGAGAGAATAGCCTTCTTTCGACCCGTATATGATGGAAGAAAAGCCTACTTTCGGTTAAGATCGTAGAAAAATATATTTTATTGCTTTTAAATAAGTTATAAAGAAGAAAAGGCAGTAGTAAATTGTTTCTTATAAATATCTTTAGCTCATTTGAGTAAAAGCGACCAATGATTCATTTTTGTTTTTATTTATCTTTAATAATTTTCAGCCTAATTCTCAAAAAAGTTTTAGCTAATCCTGAATTTTGGATTGACTAATATTATTCTAGTCTAAAAAGTTAATCCGAAAACCAAATGTTAACAAGATTATATTAAAGTTTATTTATATTTTTGAGAATATGATTTAGCTTAATTTGACTAAGCCAAAATTTAGGATTAGCTAAAACTCTTTTAAGAATCGGGCTGTAAATGTGGTAACTATTATAATTAATTAATTGATTGTTTCCAGAATGAAAATATTTTAACAATACACGATGAAGCCGGTTATAATTTATTACAAAAGTGTGTTGGTGTGAATAATGTGGAATTAGTTCGGTGGTTGCTGTGTCGACACAGTTCTACTGATGTCAACCGATTCCCTTGTAGTTTACCTTTACATATTGCTTGTTTGAAAGGGTAAATAACAATCAAGCCTCTAACAAACAATAATTAATTGTTTGTTGTTATTGTAGTCATGATGATTGTGTGGAAATGTTACTTAAACATGGAGCAAGAATTGATGTGGAAGCGAGAATGTGTTGGCCGGGACCTCATAGTAACAATTGTGAAGAACGTGGTAAATACTGTAAGAAATTTTTTTGGTCATATTTATTTGTTCAGGAAATCATAATTTTATAGTCCAGTCAGTTGGTAAAATTAGCAGGCTTACTGTTCTATCACTAAAATAATTTTTCATTATTACAAAAATTACACTTGCATTTTCTTAATAATACTATTACAAAAAAGGAACGCACTCAGAAATCTATTTCGTAGAATACCTAATTTTGATTTTTATTGTACCGCCAGAAGTTCAGTTTTTAAAAATTTTATCTATTTTTTTATATGGAATGTCTCCTGTAAGCTTTGAAGCGGTGTTAACACCGGGATTTCAACATGGGTCCTTTTGAATTCCGATCAAATGTTCTGACACTGTCCATTTAATTCAAATCCAATGTCATTGTAATTTATAGTCTCTATTTTGTTATCTAAGACAGCCTCGATCCATTAGATTTCATTGTTACGTATTCACTGTTAAAAAGTACTAATGAAATTATTTTTTTCACGTCCCTGTCAGAAAGTAAAAAACAATCTTTCCCCAGCTGAGAAAAGAAAGTAATACTTTTGATCTCTAAGAAACAATAGTTATTTTTGTATTAAGTGCGCAAAATGAGTGTTTTTTTATTGCGCGTGTGAATGTTACTTTTAGTCGAGATATTTTTTCTACAACTGTAAATAAAGAATAATACAATAATAATGGATTTATTTAAGTAAATTGAAGGAAAACAATCAACAATAATATGAATTTGATATTATTAATGTTATGTAACTAATGGAACAAGGCAAAAATTAAAATTTTGCGCATTAAGATGTGAAGCTGTGCTTAAAATACTCATTTTGCGCTCTAGGGTGCCAAATAATGCGCAAAATACATGTTATCATGGTAATGTAAATGATGAAAAAATCACGTACTTAGCGTATTGATATTAGGGAAAACAATGAACATTTTTTGACAGGTGTAGAAAAAGTTAATTTTACTTTCCTAGGGTAGGAAAATAAGGCCATATCTATGGCAACTGTGGCATGATTTGACATTAGTGATATATATCTAGGTGACATCTGTCAAGAAAATAAATCTTATTTAAACTTCTAATTTATTTTACTTTCCGATCATTAAAGTGGACTACTAAAGTAGCAACTTTGATCTAATGTAACCGAAGTCTTATGGCTCTTGATATCCGATTCTATTACAAGAGACATTCTGTATAATCATAGTTTTAAATTTGTTGAACATGTATTTTATCGACTTAAAGTTTCATTGTTTTTGAATTAAAAAAATAATAATCTGATGTAAATGTAATAATTGTAGCCATTCAGCAAGAAGAAAACATGATAGAAAGACAAACCGCAACAAAATTACAATCCGCAATCTATTACGCTTTAGACGGAGATCAAGTGAATGTTTTAACCATGTTAACCCAGCGTTGTGAAGAACCATGGGCAAGTTTTACTTACTCGCCTTCAACGCCCAAATGTGTATCGAAAATAATAAATCCTCGATGTCTTCAGATGCCTTTCCGGGCGAAGAAGCCCCTGTTGTACCTAGCATGCGAGCGAGCGGCTTGGCGTTGTGTACAGCTGCTGGTGACGATCCGCCAAGATGAGATCAACACCATGCGGGATGAATATTATCCCATCCACCAGGCTGTGCTCCACCATAGCAAGTTTTTGGAGTTGTTGATTAGCGCCGGGGCTGAGACTACCGTCCGTACTTGCACGCAGCAGATGACACTCTTACATGTCGGTAAGAACACTCTTTCTGTACTATAATTGAAATTAACTATAAAATAGAAAAGTGCAATCATAACAAATTTATGGCCCAGCAAAGGTCCATTTACAGGGCTGCAATCAATACAAAACACAAACCTTAATCGCTCAAATGCCATTTTTTTTGCTTCTGCCTAATTTTCATTCTCAGAAACTGTAATTTGATTTCTTATACTTACAATTTTTCAGAAATGATTCGACAGTCATAAACTACTTTAACACTTATGTGTAAAGTCCTGCTCTTTCTTTCACTCTCTTGATATGTTAGAAATACAAACTGTCATTGGATTCCGAGAGACAAGTACAGACTTATTGGCGTACAAAATTTTATCAAACAAACAAATATGTTTCTTTCCTTCCTTTTATTAATATTTAATCAATTTTGGATGAGCACGCTCTGATTTCTTCTATTATATATATATTATAATCTTAAAATGTGCAATGCTTATTATCAATAAAAAGGAAATTTCAAAAAACTTCTTTTGCAATAATCTGACGTAAGATCGGGCGATCGGGGCAGCCAATTGATATCGCCATGCCCATTTAACTTTCGCGTACATACGTAAGAATGTATATAACTCCACGGTGCCCATTTAACTACTGTAATTTTTTTAAATTAGTTAATATTTATAAATAGAAATTATAATACAACATATTTGTTTATGTGTGATTCGTTAATAAGCCTATACTTGGCTATCAAAAACTATTAGAATCGGTTAGCGCACCTGTACAATTGAAAATCTCAAGTGTATATTTTGACTGTTCTGTTCAACTTCAACAATATAAATATAAATAATTGTAATTTGTTTTTGCTTAAAGGCAGTTATAGTTCAGTGAAAACAATACTTGCGTCTACCAAGCAGGAGTTCCCGCATTCAAATCCTGCTGATTTATTTTACATATATCAAAAATTTACGACTGTATCTAAATGGTTCAAATAATACTGTAACTTGTAGTTCCATAGTATAATCATTGGAATTAAATTCCAGTTGTGCAGAGTAGCAAATAAATAATTAACAGCATGAATTCTCAATAGTATATTATTAAAGAACTAATTTTATAAGAAAAAAAAATAATGAAAATTAACCCAAATATAATCATGTTCTCATTTTATTCTTAGGATATGATTTGGATTAACTTTTTAACATCAGATTAGAAAATAAATATCTAATCCAAAATTTAAAACTAGCAAAATCTTTTTTGAGAATCTGTCTATCAATTACTTAATTTTCGTAATACTTAATTTATGTAAGGTAAAATAAAAAAAAATTGAACTTGAAATGGATATATTGGTAATAAGCTTCATTATGATTTACATTTAAAAATTCGCACGTATTTATATAAGGATATTAAAAGCCACAGAAAAACAGACCGATATATTTCAATTCTTAATGGTTTAAGTTCAGGCGAGTCTAAAAATCGAAAGTTACTATTATAATGTTTGTAATTGCTTCCAGTTCTGCTGGTAGCGCGAAAATCAGCCGAAGACACACTTTCCACAATCCGTCTTCTTTTGGAACATGGATGTAAAGACTTAATTAACGCAGCAGATAGTCTTGGAAACACACCATTACATGCATTGATCGTACGCTACGCATTAGAAGAAGCGACGTACGGTTACGATAAATGGAATAAATGGGATGTACTGCATCTAGTGCGCTATCTACTTCAAAGCGGAGCTAGTTCTAGTATCAACCAGACTGGAAACTCTGCTTTAGCGTGTGTGTTGAGGCATGTTCGAGATTGGGAGATTTGTTATGAGCTTCTCAATATGCTACTCACACACGGAGGTACAGATAAATTGTTTTTTTTTAATCTAGAACAGCGAGTATATTCTGTAATTTATTACCGATCGATAAATTAATGACAAGCCTTATTTTTCAAGGTTACGATTATTTTGAACCTATTTTGAATTTATTCTACTATACTATTTTACTTTTATTTATTTTCCTCTCGTACATTATAAGAAATATTAGTTTTTAATCATTCCATGGTTAAATTATTCTGGTTACAATATATTGAAACTGTGACAATCTATAAAGTAATCATGAAATATAAAGTTATTAATGATCGATTACAAATAATAATGATCAGGTTTCCTAGTAAAGATAATTTTTTTTTCTACGACCAGTTAAAATATCTTCAAAAAGAATTTGGAAATCATTTTCCACTTTTTTTGTCTTGAAATTCGCTTGATAACAAAAAGCCAATTTGCTGTGGTAGAAAAAAAATTCATTTATGAATGAGTGGGAATTCGTTTTTGAATTTGTGGTTGTAGGTGAACCAAATATGGTTGGACGAGACGGTTCAGTGCCAATAATGGTTTGTTTGGTGCCATTAATAAACAAAGATCCATTACATCATTTCACCCATAGTATGAAGGTAAGTTTCTGAGTAAAACATTCATTTTGTGTGTTACATATTATTTTTTTTCATGCAGGTATGTTACTTAAACTGTATTCGAATTCTTCTAAAACACGGTGCAAACCCAAACTGCAGTTACCGATGCAATCTCACCCCGTTACACGTACTAGTATTCACAGTTTCCGAGAACATTACCTTAACGTGTGATACGCAAAAGAAACTAAACTTTGAGTTCATTAAAAATCTGTTGATATTACTATTAACACACGGTTTAGATCCAAATGTTACAATCAGTAATCGAACACAGCATATTCTTCAGTCTTGCATGGATATGATTCAAAATGTGCGAGAGTGCAAAGACATCAATTATATTTACGATTTAACTCTAACTTTAATACAGTACGGAGCGAATCCAAACATAAGTTTAAACATCTCCGAATCAATTCAAACACAAAATGTCAACCAACAGATGGGGACTATGTTTATGAAGAAAACTAAAAATTATATATTGTATTATTATATTATGTTATTGTTAAGAAAAGAAATGTTGCTCATGGACCCTACCATTACATTTGCCAAAATTATTATGTTATATTATTATGTTATGGAACACGAACAGTTGTTTAATTGTCTAAAAATGTTGTACACGCAACAGTTAAGTCAAGTACCCGCAAAAACAACCGAGTCGTTAAACAGCATCGTTCGGGAGCTGTATAAAAAACCGAGAAGTCTGAAGCAAATGTGTAGGGTCAGAATTTATAACAGTTTGAATAAGAAACCAGGTTTATCAATAAATAAATTAAATTTACCTACTCCTTTAAAAGATTATGTGTTAAATTTTGATCCATAGATAATATATTAAATATAAAATTAATTATGAAACACTTGACTGAAAAATCGCACTGTTTAAATAAAATTTTATTTACTAACTAAACAGATTTAAATTAATAAACGTTATAATGGTTTATGTCGTACTGTTTTTCATCAGTTTCTGCGGCTGTGCAAAACATTTACGTAAAAATAAATAAATAAAATCGTACTTTTAATATTCATAAATATTAAATTAAAACGCTGTTAATATGTCCAAAAAATTACTCACTATGTGGTTTTAAAGTCTATTCCTATTTTTAAAATAAATTCTAAATTACATTTGTAACACTGATTAAATTATTGCAAATTATATATTGACAAAATTAAGCGAAAAAATGTACGAATAATTTCTGGAAGTAAAATTGCTGACATAAGATTGGCTTTAAAACTGTAGATAAAGTGAAAATATTACTGTATCAACCGCAAAGACTGATGAAAAAGACTTAAAAATTGAAAAGTATGCTATACAAAGTCTATAGCTTCCGTACAAAGCAAATCGTTATTGCAACATAAAAAAAAAAACTAAATAGAATCTCTATAAAAGTTATACATTTTAAAATACCTTGAGGATATTCTTAAACGTACGCTTCATGGATGCTGCCTGGTTGCACGTGCCGGACTCTGCTCTTATACGCTTAGAAATAAATGACGTCGGAGCCGGCCCTGTGCAACTTAAGCGCTAGCAACCATCATGTATAAATAATTATATGCCAAATGTTCGGATTTAAGCATTTATAAGATTTTTAAGGTTTTGACTCTTACTATGGGGATTCAGCCACTCACATTTCTTATCTGTGAACTCATGAACTTTGCAAGTATTTCAAGTAAAGAATTCATATTTTTATTATCGGTTACGTTTTTGAAGAAATCTAAATATATAAAGAATGTTAGTGGTGTTTCCATGATGTTGAGAGTAATTTTAAAATCAATTTATTGTATATATTTAATGAAAATATAATTGTTACGAGAAAAAATAACAATAAAACTGTTA
Source organism: Pterostichus niger (assembly GCA_947425015.1). NCBI lineage: Eukaryota > Metazoa > Arthropoda > Insecta > Coleoptera > Carabidae > Pterostichus > Pterostichus niger. Next base: position 7,550,413 of record OX380345.1, on the reverse strand, counting down.
TGTCTCACAGTTAAGTAAAGAGTTTTCAGCATCCCTTCAAATAATTCCATGTTGTTGAAATGAAAATGACCAAGTGGATTATGACCCAGAACATTTTATTTATGAAATATTTTACATGTACAAATTAACAAATGATGGAAACCATCTGATAATTATTTTATCATTACAAACTGATTTATTGAAAGACAAAAATGCCCATCAACAGTTATAATTATTTGAATATCATTAAATTAGCAATAACAAAAATATATCCATGGTGAAATAGTTATAACTGTTGATGTTCATTTACAGCGAAACGTATGATGATTGTGGGCAGTGACATAAAACAAATAATTCATAACTCAAAACACCTTATATAACAAACAAAATTAATTTTCAATCGTATTCAAAATAAATTGTATTAAAGTGAAACGGAAATATTTGATAAAAAAGAAGCATAATTTATTTTAAGTAAGATTGAAAAAGAATTTTCTCTGTAAATAAAGCATTTCGATGACAACTGAGAATAACATGGTAACTGATTTGCACGATAATGAAAAAAAAATATTGTAATAATTATTACAAAAAGTGTAACTTGTAATGTCAATAATGAACTAAAACAAAAACTAAATACATACTTAAATATTACAGGATTTCATCGTGAGATATACAACTATCATAATAATAAGCAATAAGATGATGTGAAAGACATAAAATAATTCTACAGTTATAGGTCTACGAAGCCGAATTAAACTTATATATATTGATTTTCAACAATTAAAACTACATAAAAATAACAATAATAATCGAATGCGAAATGTTATTGCTAGTAATGTACACAGTCAATCAATACGGAATCAACTGAAGTTTAGGGAGAAATTTATTTACAAGTAATTGACTGTGGACATCAACGCTTACCTTCTCTTAAAATAGTAAGAAAATTATTAATCGCGCATAAAAAAAATATATGTTGTAATTGACATCGGTTTATCAATATTAAATGAATGGACAGATCTACAAAATAACTTTGCAGGTCTATCTGCGATTTAACTCTTAACTTATACAACATATATATGTCTGAAGATTAACGCTACAGTTCTAAATAGGTGGGACCTTACACTATTCTCAGCCAATCAGAGGTTAGTATCGCCTAACTATATACTTTATATTATATAAATCATGTACTTTTAAATATTATTTCACCAGGTTATGGCCGTCTGAAGCAAGTGTCTCATTAATTAATAATTAGTTAATTACACTAGCTGTGATCACATTCTTGCATCACAATGGCAAATATCGTATTATTCACTGACGACTACCCACACCAAATCAAAATGTCAACAAATACTTGTTTGTATACAGAATCCCGCACTTATTTACTTAAATATGATTTAAAAAACTAACCGGTTGTTATTAATTAGTCGTAACTTAATTCGATTCGCTATATCAAAACTTAATAAATTATCATCTATTATAGTGTAAAATTGTTGCGTACCTCGATTTCTAACTCTAAAGGGTGCTTCGTAAAATAACAATGCTACCACTGGTTTAAACAGGGTCTTTTAAATTAAAAATACATGTTTTTTCTCTAATAAAATTTATATAAATAATGCCCCTATTCTGCAACTTTTCTTTTTTTGTCTGTAATAGAACTATACGTTGATGACAATTTTTTATATTCCGTGATTACTTTATAGATTCATAACTTTAATATTCTGTGACTAGAATATTTTATCCTGAAGTTCTTTTCGTACATTTTACTTAATTATGTATGTAGTTATTATCATAAAAAAGAATGACAGCTTCGTACAAAGTAATATTTTATACGGGTAGCTTTGCACTAGTAAAATAGAAACAATAGAACAAATTATTTTGGGTACAGAATGCCGATATAGTGATAAATCTACATAGTAATCATGAAAAATAAGGATTGTCATAACAAATAATAATCGAGTTACGAAATAAGAGGACAATACACTAAACTAAAAAAGATCATATATCACAACTTCGCAAGAGTTTGCTTGCTAATTACGACCGAAGACGACCCCGAATTCAATATGAATATATAATTATGAACGTAATTTATTTTACGAGACACCCAGTATGCTAAGTTATTTATAAATACAGGAGTCATCCACACATACACACACCTCATATCATTCAATATCACATCCGCCCGTGATATATAAGTTGTTGGACATTTGTAAACAATTTAAGGCTATCATCAATATATTTATTTCATTATTATATAAATAATAATCTTAGTTTCGTGGTTTAAATAAGATCCAGTCAAAATCTTACAATTAAAATTCCATCGAGCAAAATTGTATTTTATACAAAATTCAAAAATTGTAATAAACTCGTAAGCATATCAACAATTTCTCTATATATTTGTAAAATATTTCGGGAAAGCTAGGCGCAAAGTCTTGTTCACTTGAATGTCTGAACTCTGTTTTAGTTTTGGCAAACGGTCACTTTCAGTTCACGTCCGTGCAAAACTCTGGTGTTTAGGCAGGCATGTATTCTGTATGATTTGTTATATATTTACGATATGACTACAGAGTATATAATAATTGTATATATTAATGTTTATGTATGTTTCTCATTTACCTAGTATAAGACTGTGGCTAGTAAATGAAGTTGAATAGCAGTTGTTATGATGGAAATGTAGCATAATTCACAGCTCTTATGACAAGTCTGAAAAGAGAAAAACAACAAAGTTATAATGATTAAAATAATACAAACAATAATATACTTACAACTCGGCGCAGCTTCGTAACGTTTCTGTATCTGATCATAAGTAAATTTAACAAAGGCATCATACTGTTCAGCTAACTTAGCAGTCAAAACTTGGTCATATTCTTCCCTTAATAAAGTCTCTCTTTCTCTCAACATTCTTTCACAGATCATCCCGACCTATAATTAGAAATCAAATGAGTAAACTGTGGGTGGATGACATAACATCGTCTGTACCTGTTTAAAAGTGAATAAAGCTTTGTCGCTTCGTGCTGGTGATTCTGGTCCTTGTTCACTTCCGGAATTACTACCCTCTGAGCTTGTATCTTGCATACGTTCCGTGCTGGCACCGGAATATTGAATTTGTTTGCGCCTATGTAGCCTTCGGATTTCTTCACGAAGATTTGCAGCCATTGTTTCTACCAAATTAAGTTTAAAATAACACAATCGAAAAACCGTTAAAATATAAACTCCAAAAATATATATAATTAATGAATCAATTTTTTAAATATTTATCACAATCATAATTAAAGTGATACAAAATACAATTAAACTTTAGATTTTGTCCGTTAAAAAACTTTCGCAGAGTTTTTGTACAAGTAGGGAATAACGTCCCCCCCACTCCTTCCACTTGTCAAGATTTCGAAAAACAGCTGATGACAAATGTAAATAAATAAATCTAATACAACGAAGTGTCATTTTTACAATGACTTTGATGACAAATATATCTATCATAATATATATAAAAACTTAAAATAATGAACTAGAAAATGGTTGTACAGTTTTAATTACATACCGGGTGTGATCTTGGGACAAACAACATTAGCGAACGGGGACGGAGATGAATTTGCAAACATTTCAGGTGCTGAAACCGGTGGGCGTGAGCCCCGATTTGATGATTTTGAGTTGGTTTTGTCAGAAATCGAACACAAAGGATTGCATCGTCTCCTTTTTGTAGGTCGAACACCGAGAACTGGTTCCCAATCCAAATGCCTCTTCAGAGTAGCACACGCCATTTTTGTTCGTTACACAAAACACTAATGCACCACAATCTATCACTTCACCACTTTTGACGTTACTATCTCATGAAATAATATAATAATTATATAAAATAAATGTCACCTTCACATACGGGGTACATAAAAGTATAAATTTTATATCCGACTCCCAGATGTTTTTGGATAAATATTGCCGAAACGTAGCAAGATATAAAAGCAATATGGCTAACAACAAACAACAGAGACACAACTTCGGGTATATCCGTACATTGTCGAGAATATTCGATTTCAATGAGGCCACATATGGTATTTTAAAATCCCTGTAATTATTTATAATATTCTATCATTTATTTTTCAAAGAATTCACGATTTTAATACATTAAATATGCTTTATATTTTATAAATAAGGCGTAACCAAACATTTAATTTATTTTAGAATTTATATATTTAAAATTTTATGAATTATTGCGACATCTGTGGACGGTGAGGTCATGTCCCGGTGTTTGACGTGTAACCACCGTGTAGCAATTTCGGTACCGTTGGTTTAACACGTATTAAATAAATGTGTCGATAATTTTATTATTAAAATACGATGGGTGGACAGAAATTTCAATATGACGAAAGTGGCGGTACATTTTTTTACTTTCTGTTGTCATTCCTAGCTTTAATATTAATACCAGCCACATTTTATTACTGGCCAAGAAAACGCAAGGAAGGTAGGGTTAATATCGTGCAATATTGTTTATGGAAACTTATCTATGTTTCACCAGTCATTGTAATACCACATATGTTCTGAGGTAATTGCAGTTTAAGATTTTAACCTAAAATTGTTCTTTATAGATCCAGAGAAAGAAGAACATGAATGCCAGTGTCCATCGTGTATGAAGAAAAAACTAATATTAAATTCGTCAGACTCATGGCGTGGCACCAAGAACTTGTTAATAAAACTACTCATAGTATCAGGCTGGTTACTCTTAGCTTTACTAGCATACAAAGTTTCACAGTTTGATTATGAAATGGCAAACTTTGACCCCTATGAAATCCTGGGAGTACCACTAGGATCATCTCAAGGAGAAATTAAAAAAGCCTATCGCAAACTTTCAGTTATTTTACATCCTGACAAAGAGACAGGAAATGAGAAAGCATTTATGAAACTTACAAAAGCTTATCAAGCATTGACAGATGATGAAGCAAGAAAAAATTGGGAGAAATATGGAAATCCAGATGGGCCAGGACCAATGAGTTTTGGAATTGCTCTTCCATCATGGATTGTAGAAAAAGAAAACAGTGTATGGGTCTTGGGTTTATATGCCTTAGTTTTCATGGTTGCCCTACCTGTTGTGGTTAGTAATCATTTAATATTCATTTTTCGTGATTTGTTAGTAAATTAGATGTATAAAAAGTAATATTTTAGGTGGGAACATGGTGGTACAGAAGTATTAAATTCTCAGGCGATCAAGTATTGTTGGATACTACTCAAATGTATTACTTTTTCATTCATAAGACTCCTGAAATGGCATTAAAACGAGTTATTATGATCCTGGCAGCTAGTCTTGAGTTTGATAAACGACATAATTCGGAAGTTGTTGAAAGACAATCAGATAACGAAGAAGTACCACATGTAAATAAATCTAATATTTTAAAATGATTTTTTATAATTACGATAATATTTTTAGTTAATCAAACAACTGCCTAACTTAGGAGAAAAAAATAAAGAGAGGCCGCTATGTCATCTTTATAGTATCAAAGCAAGAGCTCTCTTACATGCTCATTTATCAAGAATTCCTCTGAATCCTGATTCATTAGAAAAGGACAGACGATACGTTATCGGAAAGTGTCCTTATTTGATCCAGGAACTAGTTAATTGCGTTAATCAATTAATTCTATTGGCCTACGCCAAAAGAAGTAACAAGCACCATTATTTTACATCATGATATTTATTTTTATAACTGTATTATTTTAGTACATCGTCTACCAAGCATCGAAACAATTGAAAATTGTATGAAACTGTCTCCCATGGTTGTCCAAGGAATGTGGGAATTTAAATCTCCTTTATTACAACTGCCACACATCAATGATGATAACTTAAAATTCTTTATGAGTAGGAAACGGCAGATTAAATCTTTACAGCAGCTCGCTCAATTGACAGGCGAAGATCGACGAAATATTTTACGTTTCTTGTCAGATGAAGAGTATGATGATATTATGAAAGTGTTAGGGCGTATGCCATACATTGATTTCCAAGTACGATCGGAAGGTAAAAACCACAATTTATTATTATTTTAATAAATTGTAAATTTATTTATTTTTTAGTTATTGATGATGAGAATCCTACTGAAGTAACAGCAGGCGCGATTGTAACTGTAACAGTATCTCTAAGACGCCGTGACATGAGCTCATTATACGGTGATGATTCACTTGATGACGCGCAAACAATCGCCGAAATTCAAGTTGAAACTGAAAAATCAGCTGTTGAGGGTGAGGCAGGTAAATATTATATTCATCATGACTATTCGCAATATTTATTAAAATTCTTTTTTCAGACGCTCAACCAGTTAAAAAACCAGCTTGGTTAAAACAACAACGTAAAGGGGGCGGAAAAAAGAGTAACAAAAAATCAAGTAAACAAAACAAAGTCAATAACTTTAAACAAACGAAATTAGAAACAGCGGTACCTTCAACTGCTGTACCAGTCAAATCTGTTAAATCCAAAGAAGATACTCCCAAAGATGATGACAGTGACGTAAGCGATGCAAGTGAACAAGTCGACAACGATAGGTAAAACTAATTCATTATCTAATTATATAACACATGTTTCCTCAATACTGGGTGTGGTAATCGACCGTAACAGATCTATGATATATTTTTGCTCGTGAGATGCGATTAACAGACATTAAAGATGTTGCTAGTTGGAAAGACAGAAGAATTTTAATGTAAAATCTAGAAATCAATTTCGGATTCTCGAATTCCCCAATATAAATAATATATAAATAAAATATAAATATATCATCACGCCTTTTACCCATCACTGGGTGTGGCACTCTGCCTAAGCAGATCTCGGTAAGTGATATATTTTTTTCGCGTGAAGTGCGGTTACCAGCCGTCAAATCACGGCCTCCAAAGATATTAGTGGTGGAGGAGCCACAGGGGTAGATTTTTTAAATTGGTGAAAATATAAATAATATATATTGATAAAGGGAATAAAACCGTGGAAGGTGTGACTTCGAAGGTCGCTACAAGTATCACAAGTTTAGTTTAAAAAATGGCGGTTTATTTGACTTTGTAAAATTATAGTTAATTGAAAACAAAATATTTATTTTGTAATGATAAATTATTTCCGTACAATCTCATTACCTATTCGTGATCAATGCCAAAATGATTTCGTTGTGACTGCTGCGGTTTTATTCTCTTTATATTATATTTATTGTTTTTGTGAACAGATCATCCGAAGAAGAAATAAAGTCTTCGAGTGTTGAAGACGATGATCAAGAATGGGAAAAAATCCAAAGAAGGTTAAATAGACGTGAAGTTTTAGAAGGTAGATCAAAAACTTCCCATTCAGTCCACTGTCCTTTATATCCTTACGATAAACAAGAATATTGGTGGACGTATATTTGTGACAGAAAGTCACGAACTTTACTCACGGCTCCTTACCATGTTACGGGTCTAGTCGACGATGAAGAATGCCAACTAAAGGTAAAAAAAGAAATGATTATCACATGCATACATAACATCATGCCACCTCCTATCAAATGGTGTAGTCATTCTATAATTAATCTTGAACAAACACTCTTGTCATGTCACATCACTTTCGCTTCATCCACATTCATAATGCCTTTGTTACAAAGTCGTTTATTCCTACCGCTCAGAATCTTTTGTTCACGCTACAAACCTTTGATCATGTCAATTCATTTTTTCCTAGGTCGTTCACATCGTTTCGAATTCTAATATTATCAAAAAGCTTGTTTTTACAACAACAAAAAAACTAAATATAATTTAATCAGTAAAAAATATTTATACTTTAAAAACATCATAAAAACTACAAAAATATAACAAAATAAATTACACTCTATACAAATAAATACATTAAAATTTTAAATAACTAAAATTCGTACAAATTTGTTTAATTTGTCAATTATTTTAATATTTATGGAACTACAAAAATATAAAAATAAAAGATACTATAAATAAAACAAAATCAATAAAAACGAAACCATATAAATTTGTATAATTTTCAGTTTATTTAATTAAATAATTATATCCAGTCATTAACCCTAGTATTTAAAATAAGATTTTTAAACGTTTATACCGATTTTCGAATTTTACAAATTAATAAAAAAAAAGATTTCTAAAGCCCTGTACAAACAATAATCTTACTCAATTTTTCCAACATACATCTGATTATCAATCTTTTAATCAACATACATTGCATTATCACTATCTTTTTATTTCTACAACTATTTTTTTGTAGTTCACTGCGCCAAACTGGACGGGAGTGTACACATTCACAGTATGTTTACGTTCCGATTCCTACATGGGATTCGATCAACAAAAAGATTTGAAACTCGATGTCAAAGAGGCTCCGGCAATACCAACAGAACACCCACAATGGGAATTCGAGGATTCAGAGGACGAAGGAATGGTTGAAGAAGGCGCTCATGAATCAGAATACACGACAGATGAAGATATAGAAGAAGACGAATAAATCAATGAAAAATATCTTTTTACGGAGCGGTGTGGGAAATTTTGTATGGAATATATTATTAAGAATAAATTGTAATAAACTTATGTGTAAGTTTTTGTAAAATCCAGGTAATTCTTTCATCATAGAGACAAGACTGCATATATACCGAATTTCACATACCGCTGCATAGTTTTTGAATCTATTTCTCCACATATTGTAAACTGGATAATTTGAGATCCGGTCATTTGCAATTAAACAGTGAGCTCTACCATACGTCTATTTTTTTTATTATTCTATAGGAAATACAGTATTCAAATTTGTATACAGCGATATTTTCTGTCCTATTATAAAAAATTGTAAATACAAAAAAAAATGTTTAGAGTTAAAAACTATATGAAATAAGTCTAATATTTTTGATCAAATATATTTTATTTGCAAAAAAAGGCGTAAAATAAAATTGACAATTTAATGTGGAAACAAATAACTTTAATTTTAAGATTGACATACAGGGTATTAATCAAAACAGCGGGTCATAGGCGTTTAACCTGGAATATCAGCGTTTACGCAGCTGTTGCTTGCCAAGAGAAAAATGCTTCAATTATAGTTGTAGAAATTTAAATTTTAGGTCTGAATCAGTTAATATGTCTTATTTTATTTCGTAATTACTATAAAAACTAGTTAAAAATTGACTGAAATTACTATTTTATAAATAACTAGCATTAGGAGAACTGTTAAATAAGTAGTTTTTATTTCAAATATTCATAAAATAATGAATCATGTGTCGACACATATTTAGATACATTTCATTCTTAATTTTACAATTTTTCGAATTAAAAAAATTAATATGTATAAGAAAAATGGCAAAATATTTGCTTGAATATATCCATATTCTTGGTTATTCATTATAAACATTGAATTTTTGATATATTTTATTTCATATGGCGATGTTGGAACACTCAAATTGTCAAATTTATTTTGCGCTTATTTTTTGAAAAACACAAATTTGATAAATGATTCAGTGCTCATTTATTACAGTTTTTAATTCTAAATACTTTTTATACGTATAGCCTTTATTCTAAAATAATAGAACAGAAAAAAATTGGCAAATGAAAATTTTACCATTATATTTCCTATCTAACACAAATTAAATAGACACCTATATCGTACTATATTGTATAAAGTTCACTAAAATTAAACTTTACGCAGACCCCAAAAATATATTATATCGAATATGTACCCCGTAAATAATATTAGTTGTAGTGTGGATTTTTAAATGTGAAACTCACAATTTCAGAGTGGCCGAATCTCAAAAACTATAAAAGTAAATATTTAAGTTATTTATTTTTGCGTTTCTTTTAGTTTTAGTAAATTATTAAAAATATTTTAAATTTCCGAGCCTGTCTCTAGGACATGTATTTTTCTACTGTAACTTTGTTACATTCATATATCGCATTTGTTTAGATTATATTAATTAGAGTAGAATAATTAATAAATTTTTGTCATCATCTTTTCTGAGTAAAGTAAATTTATAAAGTATTAAAATATCTAGTTACTTTTCATTTTATTTCGCACTGATATATTTCGAGCAGTAACATAACCTTTAGTTCAGTTCGAGTCTAAATTTACAATTAAAATGATAAATAAAAGAATAGTATTGTCTTTTCGACAAATTTATGCCAAACGGAATTTTCAAATGCAGTTAATAAGAGTATAATTTTTAGTTGTCACATTATTTTTTTGTTATTAACAGAACAATCCTTCTAGTTGCAGTCTACGAAAACAACATTTGCAAATAAAATATTTTCTGGTATTCAACCAACGGGTTCAGTACATTTGGGAAATTATTTAGGCGCAATTAGGTATTGGAAACAATTACAAGATGAAAATGATAACGTTATATACAGCATTGTTGACCTGCATTCAATAACTTTACCGCAAGTATTACCTTTTCATTTTGCGCAACTGTCAAGTAATAACTTAAATTTTCACTTACCTTCAGAATCCAAAAGAACTTCATAACAACATTTTGGAAATGACAGCAACGTTGTTAGCTTGCGGAATTGATCCAAAGAAGAGTATCCTCTTTCAACAATCACAAGTTCCACAACACACAGAACTATGTTGGCAACTCAGTTGTTTATCAACAATGGCACGGTAGATAGTCATTTGAAACAAATGACATACAATTTTAATTCATGACTTTCTTGAAACAGGTTAGCGCATTTACCTCAGTATAAAGAAAAGTCCGCAGCTTTAAAAGATATTCCGTTAGGTTTATTTATTTATCCAGTGTTACAAGCTGCAGATATTTTAATTTATAAGTAAGTAAAAATAGTTGAAACTATTCTGTTAGCAATCTAAAATCGTACAATCCGTAGAGCAACTCATATCCCGGTTGGTGAGGACCAAGTACAGCATTTACAGCTTACTCAGGAATTAGCCCGAATGTTTAACAGTCGATTTGGAGAAACATTTCCTATTCCACATGCTGTCATAGCGGGAAATGATTTAGCTAGATTAAAAAGTTTAAGAGATCCTGCTAAGAAAATGTCGAAATCGGATCCAGATCCCAAGAGTAGAATCACTTTATTGGATACTCCTGATGAAATTGTAAAAAAACTTAAGAAATCTGTAACGGACTTTACTTCCGAAGTAAATATTTGTAAATCTATTTATATTCATAAATTAAATGTACTATTATTTTTTAGGTGTACTACGATTTGGAAAAACGACCAGGGGTATCAAATTTAATGAGTATTCATTCAGCAATTTCGGGTAAAAATTTTGAACAAATATCTAAAGAAACAGAGGGAATAAATACTGGACAATATAAACTGGTCGTTGCTGATGCAGTAATTAATCATCTTAAACCCATACGATTAGAAATTAGGAAATTACTCAACGATAAACCATATTTAATTAATTTGTTGGAAAATGGTGCAGATCATGCTAAGGAAATTGCGGAGTTAACAGCTCAAGAAGTTCGAGTAAAATTAGGGTTAAGATTTAACGAAAAAAAAAGTGTGAAACACAAACAAACAAAATTAATATAAGAATATTTAAATGTAACATTTAATAATAAAATTTGTTTACGATTTAAAATCCACATGTTTTTGACAGAATATTCTAGGCTTTATAGTGATATTTTATTTTCTTTAGTTTGAATTTTGTAGTCATAGTAATTTTCCATAATAAAAAGCGCAGTTATTCGTTTTGTGTAGTTTTGATTATAATAATTGTAATTCTTTTAATATTATAATGATATTTGATACGATTTTAAAACTTAATTTATAATACTAATTTCATCAATAAAAACGAACATAATCGTTGAACATATTTGCGTCATGTGTCATACACCAAAGTAATTATAAATTGTGTTTTGCTGACAAGGTTATGTTGTAGAACCTCGTGTGGTAACGTCTTCCAGAATCCTTGTCGTTATCAAAATTTTATATTGTCATTTGAAGTAAAATAAAAGTAACAATGGAGTTGTCTGAAATGACTGATGTTTCTGCTATATTACGGACTTGGGAAGAAGAGCAAAATCAAGCGAATTATAACCCCGTACCCACGTTAACAAGGTAAGGTTATAAAAGTTAAAACAAACATATTTTTATTGTCAAAGTTTTTAAGATATTTTGTTGTGATGCACTCATTTTTTATCAGCTTATAACTTTATTACATAAGTATATAATTTTCCAATGTTGACGTTTCTCCTACGTTTTCATAATTTGTCTAATATTTTTGCCTAATTTTCAGATTAGCAGAAATTATAGAAGTAGAAACCGATAACTATTTAAAAATGGATCCAGATCCGTTTGATGAAAGACATCCATCAAGAGCTGATCCTGACTGCCAACTTGGCCATATTTTGAAGGTTTTATTTAAAAAGGACAATTTCATGACAAAGCTAGTAAATGACTACTTGCGAGATACATATTGGGCTCGGCTAGGAATTACTGGTCGAGATGTTAACAAATTAAATATAGCAGCATGTCGATTAATGTTGGACATAATGCCGGGTCTAGAAACGTCAGCAGTGTTTCAACCAGATATGGATGGATTAATTCAGAGACTAATCAAATGGGCAACAAATTCAATAGAACCTTTACAAACATATGCAACTGGTTTGTTAGCAGCTGCTATGGAAGTTCCAGAAATTGCTACCAGATTTAGAGAACAAAACTCAAGAATGGTTCCTTTAATGTTACAACGCTTACGTCGTTTGCAAAGAAATAGTGATATATCAGAATTAAATTCAAACAGACCGTTTGCTCATCTTGCACCTTCCGAGGATCAAGTGGAAGAAAAGTCAGATTCTATAGAACCTAAACAAGAAACTCCCGTAAAAAATAAAAATACTACACATGAAAATGGTTTTATGTCTCCACCTCATTTGCTTAGCCCTGAAAGAACCGAAGCAGAATTTCAAACACCAGTCAAGTTAGATGTTAGTATAAATTCAGATTCTGAAGCAGGAAGTGTAAGAAAAAAATTAAAAACTGATTTTAATTCTGAATCGCCGACTGCGTATCATGGACAAAGCCCATCAGTGCATAAAAGTAAGTGACGAAAGTTAAGGATACGCCGAAGTTTACTTTGGCCAAATAAGAGAAATTTTAGAAAGTTAGCTTTATCACCCATATTTTTTTTGGGTAAAAATTGAAAATAATATTTTTGTTTGTTAATTTTATTACGTGAAAGAAAATATAAATTACGCTTCATTGCATGAAATATTGACACCTAATTACGTTGTTAAATACGCGATAAAATTAAATTCGAATGAAGAAAACGCATTTAACAAATGTCCAAATTTTTAACAATTCAATATTTTAAAATGTTCATATTTCAATAGCATGCATTGAAATAATCATTATTTGTGACATATATTGTCTTATCATTGGTGTATAAATAACAATAATTTTAATCCTGAATATTCATTATAACGTAAAAAATCAGAAAATGTGTAAAATGTTGTCCAGGCCATCTGGCATTGTTAGCGTTTAATATTTTGTTAGATAACATTGACTGGTACCACAAGGTCTGTTTTTGCCTGTTTTAAGAACAGTGTATTTGGATGTTTTAGCTATCTTTAACATGTTAAAACCGTGCTCTTAAAACACCCAAGCACAAAGCTTGTGATACCGGCCATTATAGTTAAAATCTCTTTATGCAAGCGGGCTATTGAATTTTGAATAAAAACTGTAAATAATAGCCAATTTCTCAGAGTTGATTATATTATTGTGAATCAAAAAAAAAATTATATTGCACTAATTTTCATTTTAAAAATAATTATTATATTCTTATAAATAGTTAAAATTAGTTGAAATAAATACATTTCGTTTTCCTCAATTAAAATATTCATATAAATATAGATCTTACTATTATTTCTATTTCTGCCGGTGGAATAACCAAATCCACCTATTCGTAAGAAAAGTTAAAAAAATAATTTGTTTTAAATTTTAGCTTCTATAAATGTAAATATCTCAATGGGCGATACAAGTAATTCCTCATGGGCAGAATTGGAAAGTTATGTCATTGGTAGTGTTCAAATGTTTCCGCCAACACATTCAACAAGGCAGATGTTAATTCTTAGATATTTAACACCCATGGGAGAGTACCAGGAGTTTTTAAGTCACGTATTTGAAAATAGAGCTCTTGAATTAATCTTAGGCTACGTTAACGTAAGGGAAACAAGAGACAGTCGTTTAGCTTTTGAGGCTTTAAAATATTTAGCAGCTTTACTTTGCCATAAAAAGTTTTCTATTGAGTTTATTAATGTCAACGGTTTACAGGTAAGTTTCTAATTTTTATGATTTAAAAAAATAATTTACTTACTTAATTCTTCAGCGTTTGTTAGAAGTTCCAAGACCATCAGTAGCAGCAACAGGTGTATCAATATGTTTATACTACTTAGCCTACTGCGAAGATGCTATGGAAAGAGTTTGTCTTCTACCTCATTCAGTAGTCAAAGATCTTGTAAAGTGAGAAATATTATCACAATCTCACAGAGTAACAATCTTAATTATTTTATTATTTTCAGATATGCATTATGGTTATTAGAATGTTCTCATGATTCTGGTCGATGCCATGCAACGATGTTCTTCGGACTTACTTTCCAATTTAGAATAATTTTAGAAGAATTCGATGAGCAAGACGGCTTAAGAAAACTTTACAATGTTGTAAGTACTTCATGTTTTTTTTTTTATTAAAAAAACAGACCATAGGCATAAAAATGTTTCAGATAAAAATAGTAAATATTTATATTTTCCATCTGAATTAGTCAATATTTTGTTTATTCTGTTTAAAATTGCCTCAAATAGCTATTTTTCAGTATCCTTATTAGATATGTAATGATTGTGATGTTTATTAGATTTCAACGCTTCCAATTTTATCTCTGGAAGAAGATTACACTCTGAACGACGATGCTGAATGTGCAGCTCGCCAAATCGTCCGACATGTTTGCGTAGCATTCAAACGTTACCTAGAAGCACATTTATGTATCAAAGTTGATCATTTACGCAATCAACATTTAAGGCAATCTGACAGAAGCCAATTGAATTTTAAAGCTTGTAAACCACGACCAGAAGAAGTACAAGAACAGATAGAAACATTATTTCAATCAATGCCTTTCAGATCACATTGGCCTCCTGTAGATCAGTTACTGAAACTTGGAGGAATCACTTTATTATTACAAATTATCGCATTTGCATATGAGTGGAATTACAGTGGTCGGGCTGAAACAGTTCGATCAGCTCTTGACGTTCTTGCTATTTGCTCAGTTATGCCAAAAGTTCAGTTGCTATTTTGTGATAGAGTTGATCTTCCTGAAGAAGCAATCACCGTTGGAATTAATATTATCCTGGGAGCAGCAGATGGAGAAATTGTTGCTGATCCTGATGTACAAAAAGCTGCTTTGTGTGTTATTGTGAACTGTGTTTGTGCACCTATTCATAGGGTAAGTAAATACTTTTTTCGTCGATAATTAAGTCCTTATTAATAAAATTTGTTTTTTAGATTGGTGGTACCATAAGCAGATTATCAGCTATGGCTCAAGGAGCTTCGCCTTCTAAAAAAACTAAATTAAAAAGTTCAGAGGAGTTGATTCAAAAAGTCTGGGAGAGTGTTAGATCTAATAGTGGAATTATGGTGTTATTACAATTAATGAATGTTAAAACGCCTATAACTGATGCTGATTGTATTAGAACTTTGGCCTGTCGAGCTCTTGCAGGCCTTGCTAGATCAGACACAGTTAGACAAATTGTCAGTAAACTACCTTTATTTACAAATGGACAGTTACAAAGTAAATATAAATTAATTGAGATATTTTTTTAAGTAATAATATTTAATTATATTTTAGATTTAATGCGTGATCCAATTTTACAAGAAAAACGCCAAGAACACGTATCTTTCCAAAAATATGCCTTAGAATTAATGGAAAGGTTATCCGGAAAAACAAAACATACTGGGAATGACTTAGAAGTATCTCTTGCCAATATTCACAGAGCAAATGTTGTGGCTCAAACTAGAATCCAATTTAATGATAGACAACTACTTCAGTTAATTAATCAACATTTAGTATCTCGAGGATTAACAGAAAGCGCCACGATTTTACAAAAAGAGGCAAATTTAGCTACTTCCAGCATGCAATCGGGCTTAGTAAATACTCCTACTCCTTTTAGATACACTTCTCACGCTGTTGCCAACCGTGTAAGTAATTAATTACCATTTAAAAAATGAAGATATTTATTTATTTGTTGATATTTAGCCAAGATTATCAGTTGGCTCAAGCCATCATCACAGAAATGCTACTAATCAAGGAGCATCTAGTAGTAGATCTACCGGTCCTGATTTAAATACATCAGTTCCACTAAATGGATCATCGGCAAATGGAATACTACAAACTCCTACTAATATTAAAATTACGAGGTTTGTCCAAACATTCTAACTTTTATATAAGTTTATTTAAAATTTCGATTTTTTTTTCAGAAAATCAATATGCAACACACCAACAACACCTCAAAACTCCCGATTACAAAAACAAATCTGCTTCGAACCAAAATTAGGTGTAACACAATCTGTAGGCAACGAAGAAACAACTACGATTGAACCTAGAATTACTTTAGATTCCATCATAACAGAATATCTTACTAATCAACACGCGCTTTGCAAAAATCCAATGTCAACATGTCCTCAATTCAATCTTTTCGTGCCTCACAAGTGTCCTGATCCTAA
Source organism: Pterostichus niger (assembly GCA_947425015.1). Classification (NCBI taxonomy): domain Eukaryota; kingdom Metazoa; phylum Arthropoda; class Insecta; order Coleoptera; family Carabidae; genus Pterostichus; species Pterostichus niger. The sequence goes on along the minus strand of OX380345.1, from coordinate 7,533,781 downwards.
ACCTCGTATAACATCCGCTATAAACTTCACAATGAGGGTTTGCAGAAGAGCTGTAGGATACCAATCAAGAGCTTTAGATCGACGGTTTATTCACAGTAAATTCTGTCCGGTCCAGTGTATAAGAATGCCAACAGATGATGGGTTCTTTACTTGCGCCAGATTTATGGTAATATAATTGTGAATATTAATGAATATTTCTGATTGATTTTTATATTTTTTAGCCTGGAGATCAAACATTAATAGTAGGTGATTATTCGGGAGAAGTAAAATTGTTTAACATTCAAACGGGTGCTGAAGAAGGAACTTCTGTACAATGTCATGATAGTTATATTGTTCATATCGAACCTAATAAAAATGGATCACTCATTCTTACAAGTTCAACTTGGGGTCGGCCACTTTCTAGTCTCTGGAGTAACAATTTTCTTATAAGGTATGCTAATTTGTTTACTCTAACTTAAATAAGAAAATAATTTATTCAAGAAATTTTCGTCTATAATTTGAGAAATTATGACTCAGTTGACATTAAATATAATATCAAAATATCCTTTATCAAAAATGTACCAAAAAGAGTGCAAGTTGCAAAAAGAAATATATTTTTCATACATACACAGTGTTTTTATGTAATTAATATGTTTCGGACCAAAGACTACTGTTTAAACGATTATTATATTAAGTTGAATAAATGTTGCCACTCTTTGAATTTCGGGTAAATCATTCGAATTGTTCTCGTGTAATGCAGTAATATTCAGATAGATAGACAGAAACCTAATCTTTTTTACAAGATTGAAAATTAATATTAATTTGTTATTTCTCATAGACAATCATTTGAAGAAGAAGAATATGTAGAATTTAGTAAATTAACTCAAGACAGGATAATAGGAACGAAAGGAGAAACAGCAACAGTAAATAATAATTTATTATCAACTTAAGAAAAGTATTTTCATATTCTTATTTTGTATTTATTGTATTTAGATATACGATGTAATAACAGGAGCAAAATTAGCGAGATTAAGTCCAACAATTAGTAACCAATACACAAAAAATAAAGCAACATTTAGTCCCACAGACGAATTAGTTTTATCAGATGGGGTGTTATGGGACGTAAATTCTAATCAACAAATCCACAAATTAGATAAATTGAACCAAACTCAAAGTGGAGTATTCCATCCAAATGGTTTAGAAGTAAGTTGATTAAATTTTAATCAAAATATAATTTAATTTTTATATTTTCCTGGAATATATTTCATTAAAGTATTTAATTACATTTGAGTAACAGATTTTGATAACGGAATTCAATTATAGAAAATATAATTAAATGATAAGCATGTTATTAATATAATTTCAATTAACTTGGTAATTACATTTTATTACACAAGTCTAGACAAGAAAAAGAAAACAAATATATACATATATAAATTAATAATTTTTAAATATTTCTAGATTGTTTCAAATACAGAAGTATGGGATTTAAGAACTTTTCACCTGTTAAAAACTGTGCCTGCTTTAAACCAATCGCAAGTTTGTTTCTCTCCCGTAAATAATGCAATTTACAGCATAGCTTTAGAACAAGAAACCGATGATGATACAACTTATGATTCTAGTTTCAAAACATTAGATGCATCAGACTATAGCAGCATAGGTAAAGATCAATGACTTATTTCTTACAAATGAACACCACGTAATTTGTGTTTCGAATTTCAGCAACTGTGGACGTAAAAAGAAATATTTATGATTTGTGTATGAATAATTTCGACAGTCAGATAGCTTTAGTAGAAAATCAAGGGATGTATCACTCAATACAAGAAAGTGTAGTTAGAATTTATGACGTAGGAAGAAGACGAGATGATGAAGACGAACAGGTAAAATATTTAAAAATATTTATTCAAATTATCTTCTACATATATATGTTTTCAGGAAGAAGAAGATGATGAAGAAGACATGGATGGTTCAGACGATGGAAGTGGTTCAAATTCTGGGTCAGATGATAATGATGGTAAGATAACTACCTGTGACATCATAAAAATACATTTACTGCAACTTACTATAGCTAAACTCATATAGCACATGTTTGGATACAACCAGATCACAAAATATGTTTTTCTTCTATTCTACTTTATTGTTCTTAGATCTTTGTTGTAGTCAAGTTTCGCTGTACTTTATTTGCAGTATCTTGTTTCTATTTTAGTTTTTCTGGGTTTTGATATTGGGTTTGAATATGGTTACAATGGTTGATGGTTTTATATTTATTTTATTCAACGACCAACAGATACTGCAATTGTGTTTACAACACTTTTGTTTAACGAAACAGATACAGCTAATATTCTTCTGGATGCAGCAAATGCAGCTGAGAACGAAAACGGCGACAACAACTCGGAGAATGAGGACGACGACGCTCAATCACAACAGTCAGATGACTCCAGCTGGACTGACATCTCTGATGTTGACCCCAATTATGATCCGGGAAACTCTTCCGACAGCTCGGACCTCAGCGCCCTTGAAGACTTGCTATTTAGTTAATTTCTTTTGTTTCGCACCACGATCAGTAAAAAATCAAATATATTCTTATAATTTATTTGAAAGAACAGGTTTAAAGATGTAGGTTTGGGACATCAGTCGTATGAATTTGTCTTAAATAATTAATAATTTATATTGTGTACATAAATTAAAATATTTAAATTTTGAATTAAATTAAGTGAAAGTAAATTTGAAGCGTTTAAATATTATTGTATTTTTTTCAATTAAATGTAAATTTTGCTACAATATTAAGAATTGTAAATATAATAATTAGAAAAGTTATCTTAAATAGCTATAAATATAATAAATATTTGTTAATGTCATTAATATAAATATAACTAATATTTTATGTGTATTTTTCTTATTATTTGTCGATTAATTAATTTTGTAATTACTTGACCCAGCCTTTGTGATAAAAGTGATTGAATTAAAATGTATTTTCTTTTGAAACAAGTTTTTATGCATATTTAATTATGATAACGTAACACATGCGTGTGGAAAAAAATCATAGTCGATTTGAGATAAATTACACTGATTTAAAATTTTTGATATCAAAATTAAAGATTAGATGAAATATGTTATTATATCAGAGGATCTAAACCATTTAATTACATTTTGTTATTATATGACTACGTATTTATAAACAAGTCCTAGTATGAAAAGTTTTGTAAACACTGGGTTACACGACACTTAAGGTCAAACAATTAAAAATCTTATCGTAAAACATATATAAATAGGGAGGATTTTTAAAGCTAAACATCACTTGGCGGTAAGTCGTCCGATGTATTGTTAATTTTATTCATTATATTTCCAAAAATCATTAAAAAAGTAAGTTTAAAATCATTCTAATTCTGTTCACAATTTCAAGCAAGTGGTATAATTTATTTTCATTTCAGATGGCTCCTGTTGTCGAAGTCATCACCGACCGTCTTGAATTAGGGGAAGGTCCTCACTGGGATGTCGATAGACAATGTTTGTATCTTGTTGACATTCTTGGCCAAGCCATTTTGAAATACGTACCAGCTACTAGTAAAACAACGAAAGCAGTCATCGGTAAAAATTTCAGTATTCTTTAATATATCCATTCATTTATTTATGTTATCAATTTATAGAAGGCGGTCCAGTGTCCTTGATCGTCCCAGTCGAAGGAACCTCCGATAAATTTGTCATCAGTATTGGCCGGAAGCTTGTGATTGTAACCTGGGATGGCGTAAGTCCTAAAGTTTCTAAAATCGAACCACTAGTTGAAGTCGATAACGAAGAAGGAGTCAACACCAACAGATTAAATGATGGTAAGACCGATCCGTCGGGTCGCCTTTGGGCAGGAACTATGGGTTTGGAACCTGTTCCCGGAGATGTGGAACTCAACAAAGGATCTCTCTTCTCTCTTTCATCGAAAACATCGTTCAAAACTCATTTAACAAAAGTCAGTATTGCTAATGGACTTGCGTGGAACATGAAAATCAATAAATTTTATTATATTGATTCTCCTCTAAGACGCATTGACCAATTTGATTTTGATATCAAAAACGGTAGCATTTGTAAGTTATATAAATAAATTTCAAAGAGAATTTTAATTAAAAATTGTTTAATTTTTATAGCAAATCGCGAAACAGTCTTCGATTTCGACAAGTTTGGACTTCCTGGAGTACCAGATGGTATGACTATCGATACTGATGGCAACTTATGGGTCGCTGTTTTTAATGGATCTCGAGTATTACATATCGATCCTCGCACTTCAAAATTAATCACTAGTATAGAAATCCCAGCTAAACAAGTAATATAATATATTAAAATTTTGTAAAGTATGATTAATGTTATGTTTTTATCTTTTTGTTCAGACTACTTCAGTTGCATTCGGAGGCCCAAATCTGGATATCATGTACGTGACCAGCGCGAAAATTACCGTTCATGGAGAAGTACAAGAAAATCCTGCTGGTTGCACCTTCAAAGTAACCGGAACTGGTGCCCGGGGTCTTCCTGGAGTTAGTGTTAAAATATAAATTGTATTTTATTTGCAGCAATCATTTATATTTTATACAAATATGCAACGAATGTACTGAACATATATTTTTAAAAGAATAAATACCTATTTACTTGAATATGTTCGTTTTTTATTAATAGGCGACTTTATCAAACTTTATGTGCACATTTATCTCTAATTGCTCTTACATATTGTCAGCAAATGTTAAATATAAGTGTTTCGCCATAATTAATATTAGACAACATTTTAAAAATTGGCTGATACCACAAGCTCTGTTTCGCCAGTTTTAAGACTAATATATTTGGGTGTTTTAGCGATCTCTAAACATGTTAAAACCGTGCATTTATAACACGCAAAAACAAGGGTTGTGGTACCAGCCCAGTTTAATAAAACTAGCTATACGTATATAATTATTATTCTTTCAAATTTCAAGAGTAACAAATATTTTATTTAATAATATTATGAAATCAAACCAGTAATTATTATTTAATTTGTAATAAATAACAAGTATGATAGAAGTTATTTGCTAATAAAACCTTTTAGAAAGTATAAAGACAAAAAGATATTCCAATTTGTACTCCTCAACATTTTTATAAATATTATCTTTCGTTAGGACTGTTTTATCGCTGCCTTTGTTTAGTATATTATAGATAATCTGTTTTAAATTTTAATTTGAATAAAATAATAGCAGTAAAATATTTAATAATTTTAACAGATTTTCTATATTTCTACAGATACAAATAGATATTATAAAAACATTACTTGTTTCCTTCACTCCGTTAGATTTATAAAAGTACAAAAATAGTTAAACAATTTTATTTTAATTTAATTATTTTTATGATTTATCATTTAATTTTTTTATGTATACAAGTTTTAAATCTAGCGCGTAAAGGAAATACCTGTACAGTGGCGCTATAAATGGTAGTACTCGTAAACATTAGTCAGCCACTTCCTTTTGAATGGCGAACTTGATGTTCGCTGTGTAGTGTATGTGGAGTAAATTAAGATAGTGTTAAGAATATACAAAAATGGTGAGTTAAGAATTAATTAAATGCTGCATTTAAGTTCTATATTATAGTGTGCAACTGTAGTTATATCTAGATTTGTGTAATATTTTGTAATTTTAGACTTAAACTTGGTTTTGTTGTTGAGCCACGTGTTTTTAACATAGCAGCGACAGCCGTTGTGCCATGTCCACATGTTATCCAATATTTTATTAGTAGTAATATATATTTAAAGACATTTGAGCACGTGCTATGGTACTATATATAAATAGTTTATAAATATTTAAGCTTATAAATCATAATCCTCATCAGTATACACGCTGATGTACCTGTTTATTGAAAACACTATAAAAATGCTGATGTACGTGATTATTAAAAGCACTATACAAATATTTAATAAAGCTTATTTTTTATTGAATTCTGACTTATTTTGAGAAATTTTGAGGGTTGAAGTTTATGTTTCTTTTTGTAAACAGATTGCGTACTTTCACTGCCAACTAAGTACGCTTGTGTCCATATTTATCAGTATTTTTTTTTATTTTATAATAATTTGAAAATAGAAATGAATCAGTTTTAAAAATAATAAATCATTTCAGAGTTTATCCGCGGCCCGTCCGCTAATCAGCGTGTATAATGAGAAGTCTGAAGAGGTTAAGGGTGAGAACATCGCCCTCCCGATGGTGTTCAAGGCACCCATAAGACCCGATGTCGTGAACTTCGTTCACCAACAGATGTCGATGAACCATCGTCAGCCGTACTGCGTGTCGAAGGAGGCCGGTCATCAGACCTCCGCCGAGTCATGGGGTACTGGTCGTGCTGTTGCCCGTATTCCTAGGGTACGTGGTGGCGGTACCCACCGCTCCGGCCAGGGTGCTTTCGGCAACATGTGTCGTGGTGGCCGCATGTTCGCCCCTACCAAGCCGTGGCGCCGCTGGCACCGTAAGATCAACGTGAACCAGCGCCGTTATGCTCTGGCTTCCGCCGTCGCCGCTAGCGGTGTCCCAGCCCTCGTGCTCAGCAAGGGTCATATGGTTAACGAGGTCCCTGAGTTGCCCTTGGTTGTCAGTGACAAAGTGCAAGAACTGACTAAGACCAAGCAGGCTGTTGTTTTCCTGCGCCGCCTTAGAGCTTGGACCGACATTCAGAAGGTATTATAACATTCCTTCATTTATTCTCAAAACCATTTGGATTCTCTAGTTTATGATGAGTTGCTTATGATTTATCCCTGCTGTTATTTTTGTTCATTAATAATTAAATTTTAATGTGTTTTATAGGTATACAAGTCTCAGCGATTCCGTGCTGGTAAGGGTAAGATGCGTAACCGTCGTCGCATTCAGCGTAAAGGACCTTTAATTGTTTACAACAAGGACCAGGTTCGTTCTACATTTTAATTCTTATTTTTCTATCACTACTAATTACCAAAATCAAAGTACTTTCTCGGCTATAATTTTAGATACATTCGATATAATTTAAATAATTTGAAAAAAAAATTTGTACTAGTATTCTCTTTCAGTGGGCTTTAATTTTATATCCAACTCGACATATTTCGAATAACTTGACCAAACGCTTATATGTCATTTGTGGCGATTTGTTACGAGGACTAATTTTATATTATGATTTAATTTTTTCTTTCTCCTGCACATGTTTTACAAACATCGATTTTCGAAATTATTAAAATTTTATTAGTTTTAACCAATAAACCAATAATTTCGAAAAATGTTGCAAGCAAAAGTTGTTTTAAATCAAATTTGGTGCCATTTTAGTTATTTCGTAATTTGTGATAAACATTACCGTAAATATAGGAACTTGAAAAGACCCTTTAATAAAATTTTGGTACCGCTGGTTGCATATAGCCTATTAACGAAATTCACCCAAGTTTTCTCTTAAAAGCTTATAATCTAAAATTTCACCGCGTTTTTAAATTATAATGATTTTACAGACCAATTTTTTGAGCTATGTATCTATGAAAATCTTCACATCTAGTAAAATTACTACCATAATACTGTCCTTATTATATAGACCGGGAAAGTTAAAAATAGAGAAAAATGTATACATACTATATAGCATTCAAGAGTACTGATAACAATTTTATCTATCATTAATTATTAGGGATCGACCGATATGATTTTTTGTGGCCGATACCATAAAATTTTGTCGTAAATTTTTTGCTGCATAAATGAGGTAAAAGTGATTTATAAATGATATACTGGAATACTTTTGATGAGCTTACTGGTATGACGACAAGTAAATCAGTGTCATATAAGAAAAGTAATGATGATATGATGAATTAAATTAATGATGAGATTGAATTGTAAAAAAATATCAAGAAATGAAGCTCCTTTGACTTGGTGGGCGCAAAAAAAAGACATTTTTCCATTGATGTACAAAGTTGCAATAATATATTTAGCACCGCCGCCAAGTAGTTGCTAGTGAACAACTATTTTCTTCAGCTGGACATGAAAGCGCAAGAAATCGTCTACTCCGGAAAGAGCAGAAAGCTTAATTTTGTTACATTACAACTTGCCAAAACTTAACTTTAAATATTAATTTGTTTAACTTAGTGTGTAACTTTACTTCTACATTTTAATGACTTTTTTGCTAAATTTTGAATATGAACAAACTTGATTTGTTTTTATTTAGTATTTCTGTTTTAATTTCCTTAAAAAATCCTTAGCAACTGAAATATTAAGCAATTTATTTTTTTAGGCCGATATCGATATCGGCCAAGAAGACCGATGTGATCGGTATCGGTCGATCCCTATTAATTATTTCATAGCGCAGAAATATGTTTAATGAGATATTATTGTTTTTGTAGGGTCTGCGTCGTGCTTTTCGTAACATCCCCGGCATTGAATTATGCAGCATCGACCGCTTGAACTTGCTGAAGCTGGCTCCTGGTGGTCATGTTGGTAGATTCGTCATCTGGACTCAATCCGCCTTCGGCAAGCTCGACAAGTTGTTTGGAAGTTGGAAGACTTCTGCTCAGCTCAAAAAAGGTATGAGAGGGTTCACGACAAATTTTTGTAGATGATAACAATGTTTATATTTATCATATTTTGAAATTGACACTGTTTTAAAGTTGTTTTTCACTTTACATTTGCGGATTGTATTATTTCATACGTGTGTAAAACGTAAAATGAGGTACAATTATTGGATTTGGAACACTATCGCCATGGCCCTTTTTCACTAATAGCTGGAATTAATTATTTAAATGATAAATTGATGATTCGTTTCCAAAACAGTGATTTATCTACTTTTTTATGACTAAAAATTAGAGATGGGCGAATATCAAATTTCTCGGATTCGAATATCGAATACGAATATTAATCAGATCTCGAATATTCGAGGTACTCGAATATTCGAATACTCCTAAAAGTTAATTGATTTATTATTAATAATTATTTAATTATGTCCTTGACATTATTTGAATGAAATTGTTAAGATAAAATAAAATTAAAACAAAAAGTACAAACAAATAAGAAAAAGACGAAAACTTAAAATTTAAGGTGAAACGTACGGGCTGATGTTGGCGAAAATCAAATTTGAAATATGGTACGTCTTCATGGTTTTGAAACAAAATATCTTTGTTATTAATAACTTCAAAGTATTGTAATAGTTTTAAGTTTATGTACAAATGATAAAGGAAAACATTGTCAAAAATTGAGGTCAACATATGGTGCGATATTCGAGGTATTCGAATGTTCGCTATACTGACGTTAATATTCGAAAATCTCGAATATCGAATAATGTCAATATTCGCGGCATTCGACTATTCGCGGATGATATTCGCCCATCTCTACTAAACATTGTTTGATTCAATCAGTTGAAACAGTTATTTTATTCTTCCTCGACTAGTTTCGATCCTATTTGAGATCATCAGGATCTAATAACAGTCTTAAAGGAAAAAATTAAACAAAATTAAAAATATATATAAACAAATTTATGTGAATATTCAAATAAATAATTAAACATATTACAATTTATAAATTTAAAGATAAGATACATAAGGGGGTCAATTTAATTTTTGTTGAATTAAAATTATTTTTATATTTTTTATTTTGATTGCAGGATACAATCTTCCACAGCCCAAGATGGCAAACACAGACTTGGCTCGTCTTCTCAAATCTGAAGAAATCCGCAAAGTATTGCGTGCGCCTAGGTACAATTATTTTGTTTATTTTTCTTTTTTCATTTAATATTGCTACTCTGGCAATTTCTTTCAAGCTCTGTACTAATAGAAAAACAATTAGAAATATTTGTTAATTAGTGCAAATTAATGAGTTTTTAAATGATGAAATGCTTTAGAGCACTGGGATATGATTTACAGTGATTACTCGTTGACACCTGATAATATATCATCATGAATATGAAATTCTATTAATTATCTAGAAAAGTTTATAATTTTTGTGTTTTTTATTTTTAGGAAGAACGTTCTGCGTCGTGTACGTCGTCTCAACCCACTGACCAACACTCGTGCGTTGTTGCGTTTGAACCCGTACGCGGCAGTCCTCAAGCGCCAGGCTATTCTCGCCAATCAGAAGAGGAAGAATGACAGAGATGTTCTCCATGCACAAAAACGTGGAGTAAGTTACACCATTTTTTATATATTTACAGGAATTTCAAGTTATTAGCGAATAATTTGAAAGTAATTAAATCATCAACAGATGATATAAAAACTATGTTTATTGTTTTTTATCTAAAGATGATTGTACATAATTTTATTATTATTTAATTCACCTTGAATCTTCTTATAAAGTAATTTTGACGGGATATACGTAATTTGATTCTAATTATAAAATATATGATGATATTTTGGTCCGTGTTTATGAACACTCTTGATTATCAATCCATACTTTCTGAATAAATTTGTCAGTAACAATAAAAGTTAATTAGTAAAACAATATTCTTAATATGATCATATTTTTTGTATAGATCACATTGCCCGATGACCATCCCGCAATCAGATCAGCCAAAATGCAGAAGAGAAGACGCGAACAGATCCTGAAGGCGAAGGCTGCCAAACCCAAGAAGACGAAAGTTCCCAAAGCCGCCAAGAAAGCTGCCGCAATAGCTTTAGCCGCCAAGGTCAAGGAAGCACCCAAGAAGAGCAAAACCGCCGCCGCCAAGACTAAGGCAAAGAAGGAAGTTAAACTTGCAGCTGCCAAGCCAGCAGTGAAACCTGCTGCCGTGAAACCAGCAGCAGCCAAACCTGCTGCAGCAGCAACGAAACCAGCTGCAGCAGCAGCAAAACCAGCCGCAGCAAAGCCCGCGCCCAAGAAGTAGATACCTTTGTTATCTATTACTAACGTGTGACTCAACTGTGACTGTAATAAAATATTGAAAATTATATAAAGGTGTTTCATATAAAACTCAACTGGCTTATTTTATTCTGAATTCGAGTGTATTATACTTATAGACTTTTTTTATTACAATTGTAATATTATTTGAAAAAAAAACACTTAAAATATAATTTAAAGACTTATTTTTTCATAACTAATTTTATATGAAGTTCTCATCTCCAATAATATAGAATTTATTTTTTCTATTATAGTATGGTCTGGATTAAGTAACCGATAACATCACGTAATGCTAAATAACTTTCAATTAAACATGTTAGTTCGGGGTAGATAGCTCACTAGCATCGTGTCGGTCTGTGAGTTTGAGAACGCGAGTTCGATTCTCATTGCCGATAAACTTTTCATTAAAAAACAATCCTGTGGCTCTCCTTCCTAATTTATTTGCACTTCGCACGTAAAATATATTATTGAGATTTGCTACGGCAGAATGATTTATATCTAATAAAGATATGAAATGTATCAAATATATAATTATGAAAAATAATAACATTAAAAGTATATACATAGTCTTAAAGTAATAGAGAAATGAAAAAATTTACTAAACATAACATCTAATTTGACGAGTTTTTGTTTTCAGTTGTAATTAAGTTCTCGTTGAACATAATTTCATATTGTAAAATTTTATTACATCTTAGTGTCCTATAATTATTTTTTTGTACACCGGACCTAAAGACTGGAATTAAATTCCGAAACCAGTCGTCTTGAATAATCTAATTCAAATTATAAAAGTAGACTTTTTTCTCTTCTATTCCTTTTCAGATACTAGAGAAACTTGAAATTTCGAAAATGTTCATTTCTTCTATTGTTAAGATTGTAACTGTAAATTTTGAAAATCCGGCAGCTAAAAAAACAATTTTCACCAAATTAAATCTACTCCTGTGGCTCCCCCTCCACTAATATCTTTGGAAGCCGTGATTTGACGGCTGGTAACCGCACTTCACACGAAAAATATATCATTTACCGATATCTGCTTAGACAGAGTGCCACACCCAGTAATGGGTAAAAGGCGTGATGATATATTTATTTATAATTATAGGACATTTTATCATAACTCTCTGAAGGCAAATATAAGACAATTGTACAAGAAAATGAAATTTTAAACTAATGATATTACATGTCTTATAATAATTATTTTTCTGCTACTTATATAGAATGTAGGTTTTTCTGCACTTATTTTATGTATAAAAAGTATGATTCGATATTGTTAATTAAACGCATACCATTTAGTTTTCTAAGTAATAATTTATTAAAGAAGTAATACAAACTGTCTAATGCAGCGGTTCCCAACCGGTGGGTCGCGACCCACAAGGGGGTCGCCTTAGCTTTTTTGGGGGGTCGCCTTTGCTTTTTTGAGGGGAAAAATATAATCACTAAGTCCTAAAATATATTTTGTCAAACCTTTTATTTTTTGTTTTATTGATCAAATATGCGAAAGGGGGGACGCGAACATTTTTAAAAAACTAAAAAGGGTCACGATTAAAAAAAGGTTGGGAACCACTGGTCTAATGAATAATGTTTTAAAATAAATAGTAAATATACAAAAGTACGAAAATTTTACTACTCGGTTTAGTTTCTTTTATTGATGGTTCTAACCATTAGAAATTTTTGTATTGATAAAACATCGCCGTGACTGGTCGTGACAGTTGCTATGATATTTCTTGACGTGTCTTTTTGTCTTATTTCACTAATATTTAATTTATTTGTGCAAGGAATTTTCAATCTAAATCAAAATGCGGATTCCGCATATAATTTATGAAAATACTATTAAGGCTTATGAAGTTCCTAGCATTTATTTGCGTAAAGAACAAGTTAAAAGTGACGATTTTAATTGGGATGTTGGATTTGTCCCAAAGTTGAGAGATCTAGCTTTAATCATTATTGCTGAAAACTGGAAAAGTATAGCAATATTTTTGCTATCCTGAAACAAAACTTTTTAATGAAAATTTCTTTTCAGGAAATCCTTTATACAATGAAATATTATTACAAGCTGATAAATTACAGTTACTAGAATTATTATCAACAGATTTACCGTTGGAACTTACAGTACCAATTATTGACGATGATTTTTATTGGCAAAGGTGCTATCAAGCACGCTGGCCAAATTTGCCAGAACCTAACCGAAGACTAAAATACAAAAAACCATTAAACATCTACCATAGTCAGTCCTCTAGTCCTGAACAAAATCAGAGTTCTATATCTGAGACTGACGACATAGTAAATTCAAGTATTAATGCTAGCGAAAAAGAAATTAATGTGTTTAATTATAGTAGCATTCAGTCAGAACAAAGAATAATAGAATCATCAACTCAAATTGATACTGATAATTCAAATGAAAATATTAATTATCCAGTCAGGCAATATTCGTCTTTATCATTCATAATTATAAAAACTTGGAAACAGACTTTTTTGCAAAAATTTGTGGAAGGCGAAATTGAAAGAATGAAGCCGGATATGTTTAATCCAGAATATGTATTTTTAAATTTCTAGAAATTTAAATTATTATTTTTAATTTAATATTTTGTAGATAAAAGAATTAACTGATTTATACGGAGAATATATTTTATGTTTGAATTTAAAAGAATTACAATCCTGTAAAAATGAAGAAAATGATGACCACGTATCTTTACATTCTCTTTTATCGCATTTGACAAATTTAATAGAATTTTCAGTATGTTTTAATAAGGTATTATAACGTATTAATTATTTAATATTTAATTATAACATTTATTAAATATTTTAGGCAAATCTTGATGATAATTTTACATGGCACTCAACAAAACTTTCAGAAGCTGATTGTGAATTATTGGGTAATGGAATAGAAAAGAGTCAGCTTAAAATTTTACGGTATGTACCTATACATAATCAAAAAAGAGCAACAATATTTTAGGGTCATATCGCACATCACATAGATAAGTGACAACTCAAAAATGAGCTATTTAGAATAAACACCATAGTATGAAGGTGAGAGTTTGCGTGAATGACCTAGGAATAAATGGATAAATATGATTGAAGGGTTGTTACGTGAACAAAAGATTCCGAGCGTGAAGAAGAAAAGAGTTTGTATGAAAGGAATTATGAATGTGGTTGAAGCGAAAGTGGTGTATCAGGATAGGAGTGTTTGGTGAAGATTAATTGCGGGATAAATGTGATGAATAAGGACAAGCGCATAATTATTCATTTTAGATTCATTGGTTAGATTTTTCGAATGTTTACCTACATTGTGTAAAATTAACTTTCAAACAAGTGCTGAGCGACACTCCTCATTTCTTATCTTTTGATTCATTTATTGTTCTTACATAGAGTGTTTCACTGCAATTATGTGAAATTCACTTTAAAAAACAAGCACAGGTAGCCACTCTCTTCCTGCCTTATCTTTTTGATTCATTTTCAGTTTTATTATAGAGTGTCTAACTGTTATTGTGTAAAATTTACTTTACCACAAGCGCAAGCGATGCTTTCTTCATTTCTTTATTGATTCATTGTTAGAGAAATAGGTGTAAGTGAAAGATTTATGTAACAGGAATGGATGTATGTGAATGAATGTGTGTTGCTAGATGATGGCTTTCAGATGTGAGGAATGGAAGAGCTTGTATGGAGGGTGCGTTAGTGTGGCCGAAGTGTGTATCATGTGTCAGAATGATAATGTTAATGTGGACTGATTTTTATTTATTTATTTTGTATGAATCTGTTAGTGTATGTTGTGTGAAAGCTTCAGAGGTTCGTGCTACCCCATTTAATGGGAGATAGCTTGATGTTATGTATGTATATATGTATGTATGAGATATAACAAAACTATTTTTCCAGTTATAATTATTTCTGAAACTGTTAACCCTACATGTAGTTTCTTTTTTTTACTGTGAGGAATTAATGCATTAATTTTCTTACTCTGTTTTCCTAAAATTTTACATTTTTGTTGTTGTCATTTTTCTATATGATGCGATATAGTACAACAAAACATTGATCGAACCCGAACGAATTTCTAAATATATCATGTTTTCTGTTTAAAGATCAACTTAATTATTTATCACAAAAAACAAACCCATTGCTGCAACACTTCAGAATTATTTACAGATGTGGTGAATACTAAACTTTGTAAGATAATATAATTTGAAAACAGATCGTTTGCGGGTCCATGTTGATTTAAATGTTTCAACATATATTTTGTTGTACTAAATGATCCTAAAATATTATACTCTTTTGTTTAAACATCCTGTATTTATTTTACTGAAATATATTTTATTTCTTGTATTTTTTTAGTGTACTTCGATCAAGTGTAGACAGTAACAAAGTAAAATTTTTAATAAGACCTTTAATTCATCATAAATATTTACATACATTGGATTTATCGCATTGTATAATTGCCGATGAAGGTGCAAAAGCAATAGCTGGAATGCTAACAACAAATACTGTTTTGGAAAATCTTATTTTAGTGAATAATAAAATTGGTTTGTTAATGTATGTGTAAAGTTATTTTTTGTTTTTATAATTATTATCATTTAGGTCCACAAGGTGCCCTAGGACTGAGCTACTATATGTGTCAACCAGAATGTAGATTGATCGAATTAAATTTAAAATTAAACCCTTTATTGGTTGAAGGTGGTAAATATATAAGTACAGCTTTAGTAAGAGGATCAAAGACTTTACGTAGTTTAAATATATCGTCATGTGGTTTAACAACTCAAAATTTGCACATAGGCCTAACGTTATCCTTGAACGATACTTTGCAAAAACTTGATATAAGTAATAATCTTCTCGGAGAGGTGAGAAGGTTAATTAATTATATAATTACTTTTTATCTATTATTTAATTGTTTTTTAATTCGCTTAAAAAAATCTGATGATTAATTTGTTGTAGGTATCCGGAGAAAACTTTTTGAAGACAATGGAAAATAATACTACACTTATTCATTTGGATTTACGAATGTGTGGTTTATTACCAGAGACGGTTCAACAAATTGAGACAATTGTTAGAAAAAATTTGGAGACGTTCAGGCAAATCTTATTAACTCCACCTTCTGCGGAGTATCTTTTATAATAAACTTTTGGACTTAGAATAATTAGAAGTAATTACAGAAAATTTGCTAGGAACAGCGAAAAAAAGTAATGAAATCTTTTTTGTGTACTTTTATTAAATACTTATATTATTTTTCTTTTTTGCAGAAAATTCTTGTTTTTCTGTATATGTAATTTAGAGATTTAAATAAATTTTAATTAGCAAATATACGCTTAAATTATTTTAAACAAAGAGTGACAGAATATCATTTTAAAATAATTTAATTGTGTGGAAATATTGTTGCTGGTAAATTTACATCACTGATTAAAATGGAGCTTCTCAAGGTTAACAAGATGTTTCTAACTTGGAAAATAAATAATTTGTGAGAACAATAATTAAAGTATTAATGGGAATTGTCCTCTTATTTGTACCTGTTGTACATCCGGCAAAATTTAATTAGAATCATTAATAAAATTCAGAAAACAAAGTGACCCTAGTTCAGAATAAACTATCTAGTTATGAATTATTCATTGCATAATAATAATCTTGGGTTTACCATACATATATCTGCTAACTTTCAGCAGAAAATAATTATAGAAATATACATGATATTTATATAATTTACTTGGAAAATAACGATTATTAAAAACCTCCAAAGATATTGTTATAGCTGTTATCGCTTTATAACGAATCACGACTTAATATTAATTAACAGTTACAGATTATAACAATTGAAAAATGTGTTTACAAGCAATACTAAATTAATTGATAGAGGTAGTAGTTTGTAGGAGTATTTTTTGTTAGTGTACAGGTTTTAAATGTTTATTATCTACATGGTCATTAATTAATTAAACACTTGTCGTACGAGTTTTTAATTATAAACGTGATTTACAGTGACGCAATCTTTGTAAGATGAGAAACAAAACGAGAAAGATGTAAGGTAGGTATAGCTATTGTAGAAAAAAACATGAACAAAACAATTATTCAATAAAAAATATCAAAAGTCACGGTCGAGAGACTTCAAGTTCAAAGAAATAGATACCACTTTATTTACAATGCGGCAACAATACATTATAATTACCATCAATATTTTGAATTTATGGTTCAAATTTATTTGATCGATCGATTGACAATTTAATTATCGAAAGATTTATTATCGCAACTAGTTTTAATGACAACAATAATATTATTATTTTATTTATACCATTTTCGAAGAACTTTTCTAGATATATTAATTTACATACAATATATTTATAAATATCAAACAAAATAAATTAGTATTTCTTTATTTTGAAAGTAATTCTTAGATCTGAAAAAACTATTTTTTTCTGAGGAATACATTTTAGGCACAAATACTGATATGCGATGTGAGTTTAGAGGTGCTAATTAATAATAATGAAAGGTAAAATTCACATCCGTTTGCCGCTTCGTCGAGATTTTAACTGGAAAACCCAAATGAAATATGTTACACATACGATCGATGACATTTTGGAATAATGCATACTGAGAATTCTCCAATTTCCTGCAATAAAGAACAGGAATCTCGCCTGTTCAATGAATTAATTGCCAATTGTATAGATTTGTACTGGCCAACAGCAATCGTAGTTACTACAACTATTATAAAAACTGTATTTTTTGCTAATCACGACTGCATTTTTTATTTTAGTGTTAAGTGTATATTTCGCGTATAAATAGGAGGTAGCTTCATTTGTTCATCAGTCGTTTGTCTATTGTTCACTAAGAAACAAGTGAACAGGATGAACAAGTTATTAATTTGTTGTTTTTTGTTTAGTGTAGGTGTGCAATATTGTGAGTATTTTGTATGCATTTGCTTCTTACGTAACAGCAAAACTAATATAATACGAGAATATTAATAACTATGACTGCATTTTGCAGCATCCCAATATGCATATGCGGATGTATCGCATCTCTTAGGATCTGGTTCGGGTGCAAGTTCGGGCAGTTTTAGTAGCAGTTCCTCTTCTAGTGGAGCCTTTGGTGGATTTGGAGGATCTGGATCGAAATCGGGATGTATGTTTATTATTATTATTATTGTTTGTAATCTAGCTAAATAATTATTTTGTCTACAGCATTCAGTAATTCTGGAGCTGGAGCTGGAGGTTATGGCGGTTCTGGTTCTGGAAGTTTCTCCAGCAGTTCTTCCGGATCCTTCGGTGGTAGTGGTGGTGCCAATAGTTTAGGAGGTCATGGAGGCGGCGGTGGTCTCGGTGGAGGATTAGGAGGCGGTTTCGGCGGTGGCGCCGGAGGAGCTGGTGGAGCCGGATCTGGCGGCTATGGAGGATCAGGTAGCCACGGTGGCGCCGGAGGATTGGGTGGTGGTGCAGGCAGTGCCGGTGGTCACGGAGGAGTTGGCGGTGGCGCAGGCGGTGCTGGAGCTGGAGGACATGGAGGATCAGGCGGATTTGGAGGATCTAGTGGACATGGTGGAGCTGGAGGCCTTGGTGGTGGATTCGGAGGCGGTGCTGGCGGCGGGGCTGGTACTGGCGGTGGATCCGGGGGACATGGAGGATCAGGTGGATTTGGAGGATCTAGTGGACATGGCGGTGCCGGAGGTCTCGGTGGTGGTTTCGGAGGCGGCGCTGGCGGTGGAGCCGGTACTGGCGGAGGAGCCGGTGGACATGGAGGATCAAGCGGCGGGTTTGGAGGATCTGGAGGACATGGTGGAGCCGGAGGTCTTGGTGGTGGATCCGGAGGCGGCGCTGGCGGTGGTGCTGGTAGCGGAGCCGGTGGACATGGAAGCTCAGGAAGTTATGGTGGCTCTGGAGGACACGGTGGCGCCGGAGGTCTCGGTGGTGGATCCGGAGGCGGCGCTGGCGGTGGTGCTGGTAGCGGAGCCGGTGGACATGGAAGCTCAGGAAGCTATGGTGGCTCTGGAGGACACGGTGGCGCCGGAGGTCTCGGCGGTGGAATTGGAGGCGGCGCTGGGGGTGGAGCTGGTGGCGGAGCCGGCGGTGGAGCCGGCGGCGCAGGACACGGTGGATCTGGAGGTTTCGGCGGCAGTAGCAGCGGTGGTTTTGGAGGATCTGGCGGATTCGGTGGCAGTGGAGGATTTGGTGGAGGCGCTGGCGGTGCTGGCGGAGGCAAAGGACATGGTCATGGTATCGGCGGTGGTGTAGGAGGCGGACGAGGACATGGAGGCAAGGGAGGCAAAGGACAAGGAGGTACGTTTATCCAAACTCGCAACTTTAGTATCAAACATTAATTACAAAATCATATTTCTTAATAAAATTTATGAAATAAAATTCACAGATAACTTACTGACTCAAGATTATATTCATTTTAGAAAATAATATTATAATTAAATAGTTGTCCGTGGTAGCCGCGCGGGTTGAGGGCCTGACTGACAACCATAAGGTCGTGGGTTCGGGTCCCGCCCGTGGCGGTCATACAAAGGACATATCGATATATGCCCTAAGTAGTTGATCCGATATATAAATTAAAAAAAATCACAATGATTGCATTATTAAAATATTTTTCGTTATAGGTTTCGGTGGAAGTGGCGGATTTGGCGGTGCTGGTGCACATGGTGGTGCCGGAGGATCTAGCGGACACGGTGGTGCTGGAGGTCTTGGAGGAGGATTTGGCGGTGGTTCTGGAGGAGGATTCGGAGGTGGTGGAGGCGGCGGCGGTGGTGGTTTCGGAGGCTTCGGTGGAGCTGGTTCTGGTAGTTATGGAGGCGCTGGTGGCCATGGTGGAGCTGGATCTGGAGGACTTGGAGGTGCAGGGAGTGCTGGTGGACACGGTGGAGGACTTGGAGGAGCAGGAAGTGCTGGTGGACATGGTGGAGCTGGAGGACTTGGAGGAGCAGGAAGTGCTGGTGGACACGGTGGAGCTGGAGGTCTAGGAGGCGGCCTTGGTGGCGGTGCAGGAGGAGGCCATGGAGGTGGACTTGGCGGTGCAGGTGGTAGCGGTGGATTCGGAAGCAGTGGCTCAGGATCAGGAAGTCTTGGTGGTGCCGGAGGTCATGGAGGATCTGGTGGCCTTGGAGGAGGTCTCGGCGGTGGACTTGGCGGTGGAGCTGGCGGCCATGGAGGCTCTGGATCAGGTGGCTATGGAGGAAGTGGTAGCGGTGGGCACGGTGGAGCTGGTGGTCTTGGAGGCGGTTTCGGCGGTGGACTCGGCGGCGGTGCTGGCGGCGGTGCTGGCGGTGGTGCTGGTGGTGGTGCTGGTGGCCACAGCGGATCCGGTGGAGGAAGTGGTAGCGGTGGCCATGGAGGAGCTGGTGGTCTTGGAGGCGGTTTCGGCGGTGGACTCGGCGGCGGTGCTGGCGGTGGTGCTGGTGGCGGTGCTGGTGGCCACAGCGGATCCAGTGGAGGAAGTGGTAGCGGTGGCCATGGAGGAGCTGGTGGTCTTGGAGGCGGTTCCGGTGGTGGACTCGGCGGTGGTGCTGGAGGCCATGGCAGCTCTGGTGGTCTTGGAGGCAGTGGTAGCGGAGGCCACGGAGGAGCTGGTGGTCTTGGTGGAGGACTTGGAGGTGGACTTGGAGGTGGTGCTGGTGGTCATGGTGGTGCTGGCGGCCTCAGCGGATCTGGTAGTAGTTCATCTTCTGGCTCTGGCTCGTACGGCGGCAGCAAGGGCGGTGGCAGCGGAAGCGGCTCATTCAGTTCGTCTCAAAGCTCATCCAGCGCATTCGGTGGATCTGGTGCTGGTTCCAGTTCTGGTAGCTTCAGTAGTTCGGGCAGTTTCGGCGGAGCTGGTGCCCGTGTTGGTAAACATGTCGGTGACTTGCTCGGCGGCATCGGCGGTCTCTTGGGTAACGCAGCTGGTTCACTCTCTGGCTCTAGCTCAGGAAGCTTTGGAGTCGGTGGTGGCGGTGGCGGTGGCTACAAGTCACATTACTGATTCTCCTACCCTTACCTAGTTCCTGGGTATCTAGTGTAATATACTTGTTATTATGTACAGCGCTTTTATGTGATCCTTAATGAAATGTGTCATAAGAAATGTTATTTTTTATTTTTACATTTTTTCTGTTTCCTTTGTAATAAATAAATAAACAATATAATTTAATAATAATATAATATCGTCTTTATTTATTTAGGAATATCCATTATCAAATGATTTTATTCTATTCTTTGTGCAAATGGCGTGTCATGCGCAATTGTATAATTTGTAATTGGTAATTATAACGACAGAAGTGCAAATGTGTAATTAATAAATAATTAGTAGTAAATTAATTAGTAATTACATATTAAAGTGCTTTGTTTGAAATATGTGAGAATTGAAATAATTGAAGACTGTTCATCTCAGTTCAAAATATTTGCTGTTTACAATATTCATAACCAAACATACTGTTGTGTCCAATTTGCTCTAATCGGTAAGTTTTTTACTATTTATCATTTATTTGTCAGGTTATTTAAATTTTAGTACAACTTTACGGAGTAAATGCGAAACCAGTTTAATATTTTCTATTATTTGAATATACTAAAGTCAAATAATGTAGCTAGATGTATATACCAGGTATTTATAAGAAATTTACTAGCCCAACATAAAATATTTGTACCAATTGTACAATTTCATATAACAAATATTCTAGTAAAAATCTAAATATTTTTCAGTTTTCTAATACTGAAAGAAGTACTAAATTGTGGTTTAATATCACAATATACGTTAGTTTTTAGTACATCAATCTCTCAGATATCATATTAATTTTATGTGCAAATAACTTTGAAAACAGTATATACACAAGCTTTAAAGAATTTTACATTTGATGACATTTGGCAAAGTAATAATACAAGACCCGAATGTTTACAATTATGAAAAACAATGAAACTTATGATTCAGGATTCAAGAAACGAGTTATATCATTCGTTATTAATTTTTGCTTGATCAAAATAATTTTTTCTACGATTGCTATGAAAAGTTGACAATTACGCTTTTATTTGTCATCGTAAAGTTGACGTTTTCTGTGGAACAATCGAAAAATATCTTTTTTCTACGATTGCTATGAAAAGTTGACAATTACGCTCTCATTTGTCATCGTAAAGTTGACGTTTTCTGTGGAACAATCGAAAAATATCTTTTTTGCGCGTCTCCAATGGCAACGCGCGAAAAAGACGTTAAATACGCGCGTTTCCAATGGCAACGCGCGAAAAAGATTATAAATGCGCGTTACCAGGGATACAAACAAAACAGAAACTTGTCATATTGACAATTGACAGAACGAATTTATTTTCAGTACGTATACGTTTTTAAATAATTTTAAGATGCAATCGTAGAAAAAATTATGTGTGTATCACGAGCGTAAAGTGTCTTTGTTTCTCTTACACTATTGCAGCTCTCGCCTTCGGCTCGCGCTGCAATTACCGTGTTCGAGTAACAAAGAATCACTTTACGCTCTTAATACACAAATAACTATTTTGTGCATCTCCAATGGAAAAGCGCGAAAAAGACGTTAAATGCGCGCGTTTCCAATGGCAACGCGCGAAATAGTTTTTTATGTATTAAGAGCGTAAAGCGATTCTTTGTTACTCGAGCGTGGTAATTGCAGCTCGAGACGAAGACGAGAGTTGCAATAGTGCAAGAGGAACAAAGACACTTTACGCTCGTGATACACACATATTTTTTTCTACGATTGCATCTGAAAATTGTTTAAAAACGTATAAGTACTGAAAATAAAATCATTCTGTCAACTATCAATATGACAAGTTTCTGTTTTGTTTGTATCCCTGGTAACTATTGAAATAAGCACGCATCAATATCTTTTTCGCGCGTTGCCATTGGAAACGCGCGCATTTAACATCTTTTTCGCGCATTGCCATTGGAGATATTTTTCGATAGTTCCACAGAAAATGTCAACTTTTCATAGCATTCGTAGATTTTTTTTAAATATTTCTTAAATAGTTCAATGTTATATGTGGGTGGTCTAGATTCGTGTAGTAGTTATCTGATATAATAAATTTAATAATAGCTATGATTTAATAAATGGTAATTAAGAAAATCCGATTAGTCTAATAAGTTTTATTTTATTCAGCTACTTTTATATTAACACTAATATTATCTTATCCGTCAGTATGGTGGTCTGGATAGCATTACGGATTTCGAATCTAACTCAAGCTAAAAATTATTACTGCGGATCGATGAGTGCGGACTCATCATATTGTAATTGGGATTAAGTTCCTATTGTACAGCGTAACATAAATAAATAAATCATTATCTGAAATTCAGAACAAAATTGATGTTCGATATGCAAAACTTAAACTGCTAGATATTAAAAACTTGTATTCTTCTTTCCAATACCGAACTTGTGCATACAAATAATTTATAAATATATTTCTATAGCGCTAGGCTAAGTGGGAAATGATGTAATATGTTACCATAAAAACTAAATTATTTTGTGGTTTTAACAATTAATGCATGAGTATATTTTTCTCCATAAATTTATTTTTTATTATGAAAGGTGATGACATTTAATTATAAATTTAACATATATTTAAAATAAATAAGTTTTTATAACAAAAACTTCTTAGAAAATTATAAAGAATGATAAATAGTAATGTTTTTTAGGGACAGGTATTTATTATAAATTAGTATAAAAATTTTATAAAAAAGAAAATTTATTTTTTACACAATATACAAAAATATATTTACAGTCCACATAGATACATACAGATGAAATTTTTGGAAATTGAAATTGGTGATGAATATTCTTCAAAGTTCAAAAGACCTGTTTACCACCATCCACCTGCAAAAGAAATATATTAGAGAAAAGAATTTCGTATATTGGATAGATGTAAATTACCTTTTCCACCTCCACCGCCACCTCCGTATCCGCCGCCGCCTCCGAATCCACCGCCGCCTCCTTGCCAGCCACCGCCGCCGCCGCCGTATCCACCTCCACCGCCGCCTCCATGTCCACCACCGCCTCCGCCGCTGGGAATAGCGATCACTTTAATGACTTTGATGGTACTGCCGCCGCCGCCGCCGCCATATCCTCCACCACCACCTCCTCCGAAACCGCCGCCGCCGCCTCCGAAACCTCCCTTCCATCCGCCTCCGCCGCCTCCTCCGTTCCAGCCACCGCCGCCGCCGCCAAGACCTCCCTTCCAGCCACCGCCGCCGCCGCCAGACCAGCCGCCACCGCCTCCAGACCAGCCGCCACCGCTAGGCCTCCAACCTCCGCCGCCGCCGCCGCCTCCGCCATATCCACCTCCGCCGCCGCCGCCCAGAAAACCGGCTAGAAAAAGAAAAAATACATCAGTAAATATAGTCGTAAATTATATTGTCTGTAAAGAAAGTGCAATGCTGTACCTCTGATTTTTTTATCACAAACTTGCGACTTGTTTAGAAATTAAGATTTTATTTTCTTAGTCGTAAATATAAAAGATGAACGATGAAGATTTTAAACAGGATGAAAATAACTGCGATATTTCAATAATTGATTACAAAGATACACACAACTTATTATTTTGGAAGTATTAGATTTGAATTAATCACAAGATTACTAGCACTACACGATTTTTATCAAAAATCCTAATTTTGCACACTTTTTTTCGCTTAGTAACAAGTTCGAGAACAAAATGCATCGTAAATCCCCGATTATAAAACGAGGGGTTTTACTTACTGCCAGTGTGCTCGAATAATTTTGCTACAAGCAAAAAAATTGAATGCCTAAAAATAAGAATCTACCTAGAGAGAAGGTCGTCTGCTATGTGATAAAATTTATGTCATATTGATAGCATTTAAACATTAAAATACTTGGTAACGGGAATTTACCCGAGAAACATAATTTTATCATTATATAATTGTGTTAATTGGTTAAATTTTCAAGTGTTTTGTATTATTATTGGTTAAGAGAAATTACTATTAAAAAGAAATTAAAATTAATTTAAATTTGTTTATTAATTTAATTTAATGGGGTGGGCCTGTGGATCTTGAGAATCCTGGTTCGATCCCCACAGCCGACAAACAATTATCACCAATTTAAATCTACCCCTGTGGCTCCCCCTCCACTAATATCTTTGAGGGCCGTGATTTGACGGCTGGCAACCGCATATCACGCGAAAAAAATATATTACTTACCGAGATCTGCTTAGGCAGAGTGCCACACTCAATAATGGGTAAAAGGCGTGATGATATATTTATTTATTTTATAAATTTGTTTAGATTAGGTACTTTGAATTGAAATTGCATAAAACTTTTATTGATTGATTTAATATTAACAATGATATAAAATAATATTTAAAATATGATTTTAATACTCGAAGAATGTGAGTCCCAGATACATGAATGTATCGATCACATTACCGGGCGAAGCTAAGTCTAGATGACAGCGTGAAGCGCCATCTATATTTTAGTAATTGGTATTCATTCTAATAATTTATAATTAATCAATTTTTCATCTTTGTGTTAAACTGTTTCAATCTTTCAATAATTAAATGGATTCTCACCGATTGGTTCCAATAAAAATTCTGTTTACAATAATAATAAACAATGCCTCAATGATTAGTTCTTGTTAATAACGGTCGTCAGTGAAATATAATTACAACAATCAAATATAAATGTCAACAATCATTTACGATGAAGAAACAAAACTTATTACAAATACCGCGGCTTTTAATAATCTCTAATCGCAATAATTGTTTAATAGAATGCTACTCCTCGATTCTACAAGTTGTAAGTAACAGAAAAGTTCAGTCTGATCCGTGGGATAGTAATAAGAAACCGCGGAATCTGTTTCTTGACCCGTGGCGAACCTTTCATCTTCAGTGAATGCGAGAGTTCGAGAGAGAGATAGATGATTAGAACGTGGAGTAGTAATAGTGGAAAGTGTAAGTGGATTGCGTAAATATTGCACTTACACTTGCAATTAGGTTTTTGTGTTTATCTGATGTTGATGACCGAGGTGATTTATTGTTTTCGTGGATGTTATGTTGACCAGTGGCGTCCGACACGATTATTCTTTTTAGTTATATTTCAAATTTTCTAACTGTTTTTTAATAAATTACAAAACATTATTGAACAGATTCATATGGTGGATTTGTTATTAACACTATTTTATTTAACAACAAAGGCAAAATTAATTGTCATCCAACACTTGGTGAAACAAGGTTTAATAAAAAATATAAAGTAAACACTTGGCTATGTTTCACAAAATTCAGCCTCCAAGTCACCTTATGAGGGCATCGTCAGAGGCTGGTTACTAACTGTGCTGGCCAGCCTCTGACGATGCCCTTATAAGGTGACTTGGAGGCTGAATTTTGTGAAACATAGCCAAGTGTTTACTATTTTATTTATTTATTTGTACATATTTAATCTTAACTACAGCTTATAGTGGAATCGGAACCATTCAAACAAATTAGTTTTTTTGTTTTGTTTAAAATGCGAGTGAAGCAAACCTTGTCAAGAACCCGTTCAATATTCAAATAAATTTATGGAACAATTTCATCTAAAATCTATAAGATTAAGGTATGTTTGTTGAAAGTGTAAGCGAAGCGAGCCTCGTCAAAAATGTGTTCTAATATAAAAATAACAATTTGAAATTGTCCCAATTTTATACTTTACCGTTAAGAAATATAATTCGAAGTGTGATTTTAATGTTTGAAAAAGAAGTTTATTCTTGGTTTTATGTCCATTGGATTAGGAATGCTTGTTACAAATTTAAGTAGATTTTTGGAATTAAATTTGTTACTAGTTAATTAATTATTTTTTTACTACAAATTAAAATTGTTTATTTTTTTGTAAATTGTAAAGAGTGATAATGCAATAAAGAATGTTTTGCTTCATGAATCTTTGCTTTTTAATTGTTAAATTATTATTTTCAAATTACTGCTATTATAAGAAAATGTATTACAGATTACAGAACATAATTTTCTATGCTGCATTAGTAGAAAATGAATCCCAATTACAATATTAGAGATCTACAGATTATAGTGGAACTTGAAACACTCGCATGCAGTTTTATTTGTGATTATAAAAATTGAAGTAACTGAACTCTTATTTATAAAATGATCATGATGCTAGAACTGCTTGTATTTTGTATTTAATTAAGTGAATTTTAAAAATTCTCAATTTAATTGACGTCATATAAAACAAATTCAAAATAATTTTTAAGTTACCAACTAAAATATAACTGCAACCAGCCTATCAGGAATGTAGGTAGAATAGATATACATAATTGGTTTAAATTTTGATAAAAAATAATAACTATAAAATTTTAAAATTTTTATTTTAAGTCAGTAAGTTGTATTTAACGGAGATTTTGTAAATAAAGTTGTAATGATTATCAGATTATGTTGAATATGAATGAGTTTCTTACCTTGCGCAACAGTGGCGACTGCAGCTACCACTAACAAACACACGAACACCTAATCACAAAAAAATCAAATTAGTCTCAAATTTAAACAATTATCAAATAATAAATGAAAGTAAAAAATAATAAATAAATTTGAAACTATATAAGAAGCACTGAGATGGTACTGTACCTTCATGGTTATCCAAATGAAGAGGTAACTGACATCAAAATATCGCGACCCGCTTTTATACCAACTTCAAGCCTTGAATTTCCCTTTCTATTTACATCTAATACGGCCCCCACCCCGTACTAGGGGCTAAACTCCCCTCCTCTCACTAATAAATTATAATATTTTAATACGTTAGTCTGTTCATTGAGGAAACCGTTGCTTCTTTGTTTATAATTAACTTACTTTGACTTTTGTTTTGAGAGCATTTGTAATTTGCCAGACTGTTAGAAACCTAGATTCAGACTTCATCGTTATATCATTGAATACAGAGCTCGACGAACTTTGTTAGATAAGTATATCATTGTTTTTATTACTTATTTCAAATAAAAATACTTTATCTCAATTTTACACACTCCTAGGTATGTCATATTGGTAGCATAATTCGGAATATCATATATATTTTCGAGAAAATTCCGTTTACTAGCCGTCACTTGTTACAAAACAAGAATTTGTTGATTGAATACGGCTTGAATGTTTTTTTTTATTTAAATCATTAATAATCAGATAATCATTGCAAGAGACGACGTTTCGGGTCTTTGATCGAATCTATATTCAAGTCGAACATTAAATTAAATCAAACTATTATTTCATTTGAATGTAAACTTAATCTTTTAATCATATTAACTACCACACTGCGGCTCGGTGATTGCGGAACCTGTACTGTAATTGGGATTAAGTTCCTGTTGTACAGTGTAACATAAATAAATAAATAAATATTAAAATTAACAAATAAAATAGTTTTTTTTAACTTATACAATTTATATAACTACATATTAGTAGTGCAAACTGTTAGAGTCGAATTTGAAAGAAGTTAAAGAGTCAATATTTCAATCTCCTAATAAATGTATCCGTTAACAAACAACAGAATAGCACATACAAAATAATAGTAGTTAATATAATTTTCATCAACAATGATATCGATGCTACACTTTTTGTTTCTTTCACAGATTTATTAAGAACATGGTTACGAGACTGAAATACAGATAAAAAGTGAAAATTTATTATATTACTTATTATTTATAGGATGTATGTGATCTTTTGATCATAAACTGTCAAACTACAAAATTATATAACTTAATTTATGTAGGTCATTTTTAAAAGAATGAAAGGTATATATTTATATATTTATGTTACGCTGTACAACAGGAATTTAATCCCAATTACAGTCCAGGGTCCGCACTCACCGAGCCGCAGTGTAGTAGTTTATATATTTTTTAGGTTGAGTGAGATTCGAACTCGGGATCTCCGGATTCGAATTCCGTATTGCTATCCACACCACCGTACTGACGTAATGAATTTATATTATTATCGTCGAAGAAGACAGAATCTATCATTATTATGGCTGTTCATATGAAATACTGAGTAATTATAAATGGAACAAATTTGGTAGATAGTTTTTTTTTTAATTTCAGGTTTTAGTGGCTAACTACAAATACTAAAAATTAATTTAATACTTTTTGCCTTTTATTCCGGATTGAAATAATATAGAGCTATTTTCAAATGGGTGGCTCAGTGATATCGAGTCGGCCAGTGAATATTGAGAACCCTGGTTCGATCCCCACAATCGACAAACAATTTTCACCAAATTAAATCTACCCCTGTGGCTCCCTCACCACTAACATCTTTAGGGGCCGTGATTTGACGGCTGATAACCGCACTTCACGTGAAGAAATATATCACTTACCGACATCTGCTTCGGTAGAGTGCTACACCCAGTAGTGGGTAAAATGCGTGATGATATATTTATTTAAATTTATTTACCAAATAGAATAATACTCGTAAGATTGTTCATATATTTGGAGTTATTGCTATATAGATCTTCACTTGTCTTATTAGATTGTATTTTTTTCGCCGGTGTCATAATTATCAGTTATTTTTGTGAATTAGAAACGGAATTAAAATTAGCAGTATAAATAATATTAGCAGCTAATCTGTTCTATGAATCTGTCTGTAAAATACTGAATATTACATTTACGATATTAATATTTAGGTTTTAGTAGCTAGTATGATAAAAATGTAACTCCGAATACAATCAAACTTAAAAGTAATTTACTATTTATATAGAAAAATATTTCCAATAAAAATATTATTTTTATAGGAATATATTTAAATGCATTTTAAAAATTTGCTTAACTAAAACAATAAATGATTTACAGAAATAATAATATAAATTTTATTTATAATTTTAAAATTGATTGCATATGGATCTTGAGAACCCTGGTTCGATCCCTACAACCGACAAACAATTATTTTCACCAAATTAAATCTACTTCTGTGGCTCCCCTGCCACTTACATCTTTGAAGGCCGTGATTTGTCGGCTGGTATGGTAGAAATATATCACTTACTGAGATTTGCTACGGCAGAGTGCCACACCCAGTAATGGGTAAAAGGCGTGATGATATATTTATTAATTTATTTGAAATTAATTACGAGATAAATTTGATAAATAAATGTTTAGTTAACCGTTAACGGTTCATATTTGATTGGCTATAGCATATTATTTAAATTTAAATAAAATATAAATAAATAAATATATCATCTCGCCTTTTACCCATTTCTGGATGAGGCATTTCGTTATAGCAGATCTCGGTAAGTGATATATTTCCACTAACATCATAGAGGGGCGTGATTTGACGGTTGGTAATCGCACTTAACGAGGAGAAATATATATATATATATATATATATATATATATATATATATATATATATATATATATATATATATATACTAAATATTCGTTTTTAACAAACAACTGATATTGAGTCCAATTGAGAATTTGAAAACCCGGGTTCGATTTCCCTCTATGATGTTAGTGGAGGAAGAGCTACAGAGGTAGTTTTAACGTAATGAAAATTGTTTATCGGCTGTAGAAATCGAACCCAGGTTCTCAAATCCATAAGCTAACTCGATACCATTGAACCACCCTACCCTATAATATATATTAAATTTTATTATATTGAGATTAAATACATGGCATGTTATTTATAAACATCAGTAAAACTATTAAATAATTAATGAAACTACAATAGTTTTGGTGTATCTAGGCCGTGAAATTATCATTTGTGTGCGTCGAAGATTCAGTTACGCGTCCGAGGCAGACTAATTTTTAAGCGCACTAAATCATTTCGCGGCCGAGGTGCACACAACATTTTTCACGCATCTGCATTATGTTCATGAAAAAACTTCAAAATTTATTAATATTAATATAGAAAAGGCTTCAGAATCCAATGTTTTTATAAAATATTTATTTGTGGACGTTTCAAGCTAAAATATTAGCTCATAATCTTCACCTTAAAATACAAATACAATAATTATAATATAAAATTAACAAATTAATCAAAATGTGAAACAAACCTTTAAAAAACGTAAAAATATTTATGAAAAATTTAATTTTGCAATGATGGTTATTATAAATATGAATGTGTAACCAAGAAGACGTTTTTTGAAAATTTATCAAGTTGCTTATTTATCGGCGGTATTTTGTAATTATGTTTTTGATTAGTTTAAAACAGCCCGTCAAAGTAATTGACAGCCCGGTAATGAATTTTTGTTGGACTGTTTACAAAAATAATAATAATTTCGCGGACTGAATTGTGTGTGCAAATGTCAACTTTGTTTGATAAAAATATTTCTCACAATAAAGACCTTACGTAAGCCACTTAAAAAATATTTGTCACAATTTTTATTTGTATAAATATGATGATTGCAGACGCTTTATTGTTTATTTTAATGTGAAAAAATCTGATGTGGACACCACATGACTTCCTTGTACGCGTATTAAACTATAGATATTTTTATAATTACACATATTTGACATTAAATTTTTAATATTTTTCTTATTTTTTGTTCTAATCCATAGCAAACTTAATTTCAAAAAAACAAAAAATATATAATTTTTAAATTTACATATCTCGCTTATACAAAAGGCTAATTCAATAATTATTAACGTGCTAGACGCAGAATTTAATTCTTTAAAACTTTTATTTACATCATTTAGTTCTAAAATCAGAATAATACCATTTTTTTTCAAGAAAAACCGTTAGCAGTTTTATGTAAGGACGAGTATCACTTTCGGTTAGTCTATTTTAACCAAAATCTATTATGTTATTTCCATTAATATTGATTAAAATCTATTATAGGCTTCAAGTAAAGTACTACTTCCGGAAGTTATATAATGACCAAAAAGGGAGGTGCACAACTAGATGTTATAACAGTCATAAATACAAAATTTCAATTTTCTACGGCTTACTGTTTTTGAGTTATGCGAGATACATACGTACGTACGTACATATGTACGTACAGCCGTCACGACGAAATTAGTCACAATGGATTCAGGCATGGTCAAAATGCGTATTTCCGCTGAAATCTCAAAACCGAAAATATTCGCGATTACAATACGTCTTTTACTTCGTACAAGGAAGTAAAAAGCACAAAAAATAAATATCTTTTGAATTGTGGCTTATGTCAATACGTCTTTTATTCGATTTAAAAATTTGGTAAATCCTTCATGGTTGATTTGACATGCAATGCAAATTAGTTTTTCTCATTAGGCTGCATTTAATTTACAACTCATTAAGAATGCATTGCATCAGATGTAAAAATCCTTTCCTAATGTGAGATGATGTTATACATTAGTAGGAAACTTATTGATGTAATAATATTCTGTGTGAATTTTAATCAGTCTTTAAGAGCACAATCGAAAAAAATAAATGAGTGTTTGCTTTCTTGCAGTGATGCATAATTATTTTAAAACAAACAGATGTCACGGTAATTGTTCATACAGGGTGTTTCATAACTTCGAGTACATACGTTAATGGTATATGTTTTTTGATATGCTGATTACGAATCTAAAAGAATTTTTTTTAAATTCGAAATATTAAGGGTTGTTTACCTAAAACATTTTTTGTAGTACTGCACTGGATTCGCTTTCCTATTAAACACAAACAATGAAGTAGGTAATCAACAATTTAAATTACATAATACTAGTAAAATAAACAAACAAAATTTAATTATTTTTAATGAAACGATAATTATAGTTTATTATGTATTCAAAATAATTGACATGTTAAAATAAATAAAACACATACAATTCGAATAATTTTTACAAAAATTGCTCAAAATTGTTGCCATTCTCTGCCATACATAATGCAGCACGGTGAATTAAAGACACGCTGCAAGCTTCGTTGAACGAATTATGATGTCTCATAAAATTAGCAGCGTTTTCAACCCGTTCCCTCAGTTGTTCCAGAGTTTCAGGAGCTTTCTGGTTATCATAAACTAATGATTTGAAATAGGTAGCCCTAAAAATAAAAATCTAATGGATTTAGATCCAGAAATCTAGGAGTCGATTGTACAGGACCACCACGTCCTATCCACCTATCCTCAAAGGTTTGAGTTATGTATTGAAGCACATTACGTGTAAAGTGCGGTGGTGCACCGTCATGCTGGAACCATGCATGCTGCCGTATATTTAAGGGAAGAAACAATAAGTTGACCTACTGACGTACTACGAAAGAAAAATTACACAATTCAATTATTAGCAGTTATTTATTAATAGAATTTTATTTAATTAATAACTTTAACATAATCATCCACCCAGTGGCAGTGGCAACGAAAAATTTTGGACTGGGAAATATGGAAAATAATTTTGCGATTTAAAAAAAAATTCTTTTTGATTCGTAATCAGCATATCAAATAACATATACCATTAACGTATGTACCTGAAGTTATAAAACACCCTGTATAATTGAATTTTTATAGTTTGATAAAATATAAAAATATCTGATGTGGACACCACATGACTTCCTTGTACACGTATTAAACTATAGATATTTTTTTAATTGCACATATTTGACATTAAATCTTTTATTTTTTGTTCTAATCCATAGCAAACTTAATTTTAAAAAAAATCCAAAAATATATAATATTTAAATTTAGATATCTCGTTTATGCAAAAAGCTAATTTAAAAATTCTTAATGTGCTAGACGCAGAATTTAATTCTTTAAAACTTTTATTTGCAGCATTCATTTCTAAAATTAAAATAATACCATTTTTTTCAAGGAAAACTGTTAGCAGCTTCATGTAATGTGCCACTTCCTGTTAGTCTATTTTAACCAAAATCTATTATGTTATTTCCATTGATATAGTAGTCTTATATACCAAATTTGGAAAGTTTTAAATTATATTTGAATATAGTTTTTCATGAAAATCTATTATAGGCTACAAGTAAAGTACCACTTCCGGTAGTTGTATAATGACCAAAAAGGGAGGTGCACAACTAGATGTTATAACAGTCCTAAATATAAAGTTTCAATTTTCTACGGCTTACCGTTTTTGAGTTATGCGAGATACGTACGTACGTACGTACGTACAGACGGCATGACGAAGTTAGTCAAAATGGATTCAGGGAGGGCCAAAACACCTATTTCCGTTGAAATCTGAGAACCGAAAATTTTCGCGATTACAAAAAACATAGTAAAACGTCGATTACCCATGATAATTGGAGGACGCTGAAACCCGTATAATTGGAAACATCGGCTATTCATCAAAATTACGTTTTACTGGATTAAGCACATACGTAATTACAATTTATTAACATACAAAATTAACAGTCTTTTCGTATGTAAATATAAACATTTTTATTTACATGATTTTAAGGTTCGATGGTTAATATGATCCCATGGTTAACTGTGTTCCATATAATTGATGAATGGGATAATTAAAGGAGATTATATGAAAGGTATTATGAATGTAGATGAAGCAAAACTACGATTGTTTGTAGGCAGGGTCGGATTAAGGCAATCGGGAACCTGGAGACAAATTAATCATTTGGCCCCTTCCCTCCTATTTTTTAAACTGAACTTTGTTTTTTTTATAAAAAGTCCACTTGAAATATGAATATATTTATTTAAATATTAAAATTGAACAAAAATATTATACTTATAATAATCATTATTAAAATTAATATAAAACTGAGAATAGCGTCCAAATAATTGAAATAAAAAAATCTTTTACTCGGAAAGTGGACATCAATAAATCAGTGTTGACAACACTGATTTTGATTTATTCCTGTCAACTTTAATACATATGTAAAATTCTTCTTATATAATAATTACTAATAAATATACAATAACAAAACATCGAAAAATATTTAATATTTTATAAAAACAGTACAAGATTTATGATGTTTACTATTTGAATTGTGAAAAATTATGTTATTTATTTATTATTTTACTGACCAAGTAAACATCAAACAAAAACTATAACAATGAATAATAAATAATAAAAAATAATATGAAAACTAGATTTTGTATAACATGGCATGCTAACTATAAACAAATAATTAGTGAGTAAAATAATAAATAAATGCTACATATATATTAATAACAAAAAAATAAAATAGAACAAGATTCTACTATAAACAAACAAAAAAACTAAACTATAAAGAGACCTTCCGTGCTTTGGATGTAGCAAAGTCTTCTACTATGTCATTAAAATATAATTTCTCCAGTATTTTGCTTTCAATGCTCATTAGCGTCAAAGCATTCAATCTAGGATTGAGCATTGTAGATTTGTTGAAGCACAGAACTAGACACATTGTTGCCACAACCATATTGTTCGCGGACTACGTCCTATGTATAGCGCAGTGGAAAATAAATGTCAGTAGAGCACAGAATTAGTGAATTAACGAAATTAGTGGTTAAATAATATCATAAATAAAGTAAAACTATAATAGATATTTATGAAAATATTCATCAATAAATTTGAGCAGATATTAATTCACCGCGATAAAATTATAGGGTAATTGTGTAATACCTAATTAATATAAATTTAACCTACTTTATAAATAGTTAAATTTAAATCAAGTATTTCCTTTACATATTTGGATAAATATCATTATACACTTCACTTTACATTCAGCCTGTAAAGTAAGGAATACTTGCAATTTTTTTTGTTGGTTTAAAATTTGTAAAATTTGAAATCGTGACCTATTAGTTAGTGAAACAACTCACGATTTTTAAAAATTATCTTCAAAACTGTTTATTTGCATGTAATGACTATTTGAATTAATTTATAGAATTATATGACCTTCTGAAAATCACGAAAATATTTAAATTATTCATACATTCATTGAAACAACCAAAATATGTGTTATGCTACTTTTTTATCAAGTTTAATTAAAAAATTCTTTACATTTTTCACGTTAGATATGTTTTCAAGTTTAATGTTATTTGTATACAAACATATTTTTATTATTTATTATGTTTACTAAAAAAACTTCGTACATTTTTCATAGTAAGTTTTTATTGTTATGTTAATTATTCCTGAATTAATTGCAAGTGACAAAAATAAAATCTTAACTAATTTATTTCAGTTTTTATTCAATACAGTATGACGCTTTATATATTTTTCATATTATTTATGTTCATCAATTAAGTATGATAATAATATTTATTTACAAAAATATTATTTTTATACAACTATTAAAAAAAGTTTTACGTACATTTGAATCGTAATGAACTGTTTACTTAACTCTGCCTCTAGGGGTTACGAGACTTATAACGTGCTAGCCCGTGTAAAAATTATAACGGGCTGTTGACATTGGTTATCATGACAACATATCTAATTTTAAACGTTTGACACTTAAATATTTTTTGATTAAACAAAATCTGTCAGATTTTCAAAGTCTACCTTGATTGAACATTTTAGTTATTACGTTATACTATTGCAATTAATTTTATTAAATATACATATATTGCGATTCAAATGCACATAAAACATTGTACAATGCTCGACCGTTAATTGAAATTTACAGGCTGACACAGACAACAGGCTCGCCTGTTAGCTTTCTATGCTCGCCTGTAAATTTCTGTATAACGGTCTTGCAATGTAAATAACTATTACGTCGTGAGTTTTTTGTACAATACTACATTAAACATATAGGCTGGTAGCACAAGCTCTGTTTTTGCGTGTTTTAAGAGCAGTGTTTTTAGGTGTTTTAGCTATCTCTAACATGTTAAAACCGTGCTTTTAGAACACCCAAAAACAAAGCTTGTGCTACCTGCCATTCATTTTACCACTTGGATCAGATCAAATGTATTTGGTGTACTTAAAATGTCATCTATCTCAGCCTAAGTATAGAAATCAAATCATCAATTTAAATAGTATATTGAAAACCTAGTATTACAATGACCGTAATTGTAATACAAATACAGTTGACGTATACGAGCCGCATGCGAGTTACACAAATTATGAATATTACAACTTGATATCGTATTACGTGTTTCATACTATTTTTCTTATAACGCATTGATTTACTTTTTATTTAAAAACTATTATTAAAAATCTGATGTGGACACCACATGACTTCCTTGTACGCGTATTAAACTATAGATATTTAACATTAAATCTTTTATTTGTTGTTCTAATCCATAGTAAACTTAATTAAAAAAACAAATATATATATATAATATTTAAATTTAAATATCTCGCTTATGCAAAATGCTAATTTAAAAATTCTTAATGTCCTGGACGCAGAATTTAATTCTCTAAAACTTTTATTTGCAGCATTTATTTCTAAAATTAAAATAATACCATTTATTTCAAGGAAAACTGTTAGCAGCTTCATGTAATGTGTCACTTCCGGGTAGTCTATTTTAACCAAAATCTATTATGTTATATCCATTGATATAGTAGTCTCATATACCAAATTTGGAAAGTTTTAAATTATATTTGAATATAGTTTTTCATGAAAATCTATTATAGGCTTCAAGTAAAGTACCACTTCCGGAAGTTATATAATGACCAAAAAGTGAAATGTAAAACTAGATGTTATAACAGACCCAACATAAAATTTCAATTTTCTACGGCTTACCGTTTTTGAGTTATGCGAGATACATACATACGTACGTACAGACGTCAGGAAGAAATTAGTCAAAATGGATTCAGGGATGGCCAAAATGCGTATTTCCACTGAAATCTAAGAACCGAAAATTTTCACGATTACAATACTTCCTTTACTTCGTACAAGGAAGTAAAAAGAAATAAAAATATTTAAAGTTGGTGGCACTGACAGATGAAAAAACATTTGAAATTAAATTATTTTGACATTTATAAGTTAGGTTAGAGTTTCATAATATTATCAATATCATTCTAAAAATAAATACCTTGAATTTTAAGTAAAAAGAAAAGTGTTTTATTGTTTGATGTTCATATTTTATCATAAAAAAATAAATTCTAATTATACTTATATGAGTAATGATAGCTAAAATGATGTATTTGTTTGATAGTATGATAACTTGACAAATAAAAAAGTTCCTAAAAACATTTGTATAAAATCGAATTTTTGACAAAAACAGTGTCACCAAATTGGCTTTCTATATTCGTTAAAGGAGAAAAATATATATAGTATGTTATGCATCAAGGGAGGGAAACAAGCGATTATTCCCGCGTGTGAAGTTTACCAAATTCACACAAGGGATAATCGCGCCCTCCTGTGAAGCATATTATACTTTTCGTAACAAGTGCACAAAAATTACCGTCTTATCGGGACAAATGTCAAATATGGGTTGCGGAACTAGTTACTTAGGAAACGCCGAAAACAGCTAATAATCGTAGTCTCTAGGGAGAGAAACATGCTACCTAGGGAGAGAAACATCCTACCTAGGGAGAAAAACATAATGTTTCTCTCCCTAGGGGAGAAAAGCAGTGTTTCTCTCTCTAAAATTAGGGAATAAGAACGTGTTTCTTGTGCATGTGTTACGAAAAGTACATTTAGATAATATACAGTTATTACAAAAGTCCACTCGTTCAAACTTCGCTGATTTCAACTTATAACCAAAATATAAAATATAATTGCATTGGAGTGATACAAATTCATTTGGAACTGTGAGTTCCTTGTACTGTAATTAAAATTAATTTTCTGTAGTGTATCGCAGTAAATCAATAAATAAAATATTTATTTACTTTTATCATCAACCTTAAAAAAACTTGTCTAATATCGCCAATTATTTCAATGTTATTTATTGCGTAAAGTAGATGTTGTTTGGATGAACATATCTTATGCGTATATAAAAAAAAATCGTGAAAGGCTTCAAGATCATAAAAATATCCACATACGCTGCAACAGCAATCATCTTACTTTCATAACATTGGCGTTCATTTAAAATAAGAGGAAGGACGGAAAAATATATAATAATAATAATATTTTATTTATCCAAGAGATCAAAATGCATGATATAGAATAGATCAAGATACATTATATACATATAAATATAAATAAATAAATATATCATCACGCCTTTTACCCATTACTGGGTGTGGCACTCTGTCGTAGCAGATCTCGGTAAGTGATATATTTCTTCACGTGAAGTGCGGTTAGTAACCGTCAATTTACAGAACTCAAAGATGTTAGTGGAGAGCCACAGGGGTAATGATTTAATTTGGTGAAAATTGATTGTTGGCTGTGGGAATTGAACCAGGGTTCTCAAGATCCACTGAGTCATCTACCCCATTACAATATAGACAAGATAATATTTTAACAAGGATGAACAAAATAATCGTTTAAATGGTAATAACAGTTTAGAATTAACTTCTTTTTCAATTTATTTTTATATTTAACAATATTAACAATATCTTTTAATTTATGAGGTGGCTCAGTGGTATCGATTCGGCCTGTGGATTTTAAGAACCTACGTTCGATTCCCACAGCTGACAAACAATTTTCACCAAATTAAAACTATCCCTGTGACACCCCCTCCACTAACATCTTTGGAGGCCGTGATTTGACTGCTATTAACCGCACTTCACGCGAATAAATATATCACTTACCGAGATCTGCTAGGGCAAAGTGCCACACCCAGTAATGGGTAAAAGGCGTGATGATATATTTATTTATTTTAGAATTAACTTCTGTTTCAATTTATTTTTATATTTAACAATATCTTTTAATTCATTTATAAAGTTTTAATATAATACTGTACACATTTTTTCAAAGAATATTGTTGTATGTTGTACCCGTATTAATATGGGTGAATTCATCAACATTTGTTTAACCATATACTAAAGTTTAATTTTTATATAAACTTGGTCATGTTAATATCTAGTGTATAACAAGAAAACTATGTACACTGTTCAAAATTGTACAAGGGTATTTTAAAAATTGTATGTAAAATTAAAACTATAATAGTTATTTGTGTATTAAGAGCGTCAAGTCCAAGAAATTTTAATTTATTTAAAAGAATTGAAGTTTATTTCTTTACCATGCGTTGGTATCTACTGCTTTTGATAATGTTTTCATTCGTATCCGACTCTCAGTCCATTTTGTTTCGTGTTGTCATTTGTCAATTTTGTTGTGGTTTGTGTGTTATATATTTGATAAATAATGCCTAAAGCATTTAAAATGTTAGGTAATGTATTATACATTTATGCAACACTCATTGCATTTAATATTTTGAATAGCCTATCAACGCAGCCGTCTTTGACGTTATTATTCTAGTTATGGGGCAGGTAGCTCAGTGGTATTGAGTCGGCCTGTGGATCTTGAGAACCCTGGTTCGATTCCCACAACCGACAAACAATTTTCACTAAATTAAAACTAACCCTTGTGGCTCCCCCACTACTAACATCTTTGGGGGCCGTGATTTAATGTAATCGCACTTCACGCGAATAAATATATCACTTACCGAGATCTTCTTCGGCAGAGTGCCACACCCAGTAATGGGTAAAAGGCGTGATGATATATTTATTTATTCTAGTTACAAATTTTAATGACGTCTCTCTTCTGCTTAAATTTTTTTTGTATATATGTTAAATATCTTTATTAAATACATATTTATAATATACAGGGTGTTTCACTACTTAGAGCAAAAAATTAAAGGGTATATTCTGTACGACGTGCTGATCATGAAACAAAAAGAATTTTTTTTAAATTCGAAAAATTAAGGGTTGTTAACCTAAAACATTTTTTGTAGTACTGCACTGGATTCGCTTTCACAAACAATGAAGTAGGTATCAACTACGAAAGAATAATTATACAATTCAATTATTAGCAGTTATTTATAATATAATTTTATTTAATTAATAACTTTAACATAATCATCCACCCAGTGGCAGTGGCAACGAAAAATTTTGGACTGAGAAACATGGAAAATAGTTTTGCGATTTAAAAAAAAAATTCTTTTTGTTTCATGATCAGCACGTCGTACAGAATATATCCTTTAATTTTTTGCTCTAAGTTGTGAAACACCCTGTATAGTTTTAATTTTACATTCAATTTTTAAAATATCCTTGTACAATTTTAAGCAGTGTATTATTTGTTGTATCGAACAAGTTTTACATTTTATCAAAAGTAATAAAAAAATGATGTGCAAGGTTACAAGATGACATTTTTAAACAATTTACTGTCATATAAACTATAACTAATATAATTTGAAATGTTATGTTTGTAATATATATGTTTATTATATAAATTAATGAGCAAATAATTACTATAATATATAATCCAATGTAAACCGGCATATTGCTCAATACGAAAGTTTAATGTGCATAAATTATTTTTTGTTCTTAAGATTTGAATAAATTTAGATATAATAAAAAAGTTATCGATTGTAATCATCTCTTTTATAGCGTTTTTTTCCCGGATAATAATTTAAATAACAAAATATATCACATATTTATGATTACCTTGTAAAACTACTAGTCATGCTGTCTATATATTTATTTATATAGACGATGTATCATGAGATTATCCTTTCAAAATAGTATTTATAACCTGTGAATAGACATCTATATTAATTTAATTTTTTTCTAATTGTTATTCTTGTGGGAAACCACAAATTCACATTCATATTTCTCGTCTTTATTATTAATATAATTATCATAACAATAGATTTCAATGGTGAAAATATTTTAATTATATAGAGTACATTTCGTGCAGAATTACCAACTTAAATTAGTAGTTCCATTGAACTAGATTCATATATGTTTCTTGAACTGTAATTGTGAAGTTGCTGACATCTAGTTTTTGAGTTAAGAGCAACGGACTAAACTGTGTTTATCTACTCTTATGAAAGTGAAACTAACAGAACAAATAGTGCTTACTAAATATCATATTTTACGAAATCCTAGTAAGACACAGTATTTTACTAATTTACTAATTGCTTGTGTGTAATGTTATTCTTACAAATTTCTTTGGTGTATATTTAAAAATAATTATCTTCTGATAGGAATATATACAGGATTATGACGCGGCCCTCGACCAAATTTAAATCTACCCCTGTGGCTCCCCCTCCACTAATTTCTTTGGGGGCCGTGATTTAACGGCTGGTAACCGCACTTCACGCTAAGAAATATATCACTTTCCGAGATTTGCTTAGGCAGAGTGCCATACCCAGTAATGGGTAAAAGGCGTGATGATATATTTATATTTATTTATTTATTCTCGACCAAATAATTTTAATTATACTTTTGTTATTTCTTGCTTTTCTAATTAAGCATAAAAGCTTCAAATAGAGCTGGAAAACCATAAAATTCTGTATCTAAATCAGCAAACAAAATTAATGTTGAATACTATATAACCACAGAAATGAGGTTTGAAAATTATCTCAAAATTGCGATGCTATGGTACTGAAACAAAAAGATACAAGATTTGATACTTTTACTGTCAGAAGAAGAATTTCTTATAATTTGTAATGTTAATTGCCAGTATTTGGCAATGTTAACTTATAAAATTTATTAAAAGAAAAAATGGTCAACAACTATACAATTAGTGGAAGAAATAATTTTTTTTTTTTGTCAACGGCCATGGCTCAACTCGTTGGAACTGATCTATGCGATAACGCGAGTTAAGCAACGTTGCGCGCGGGGAGTATTTGGATGGGTGACTGTCCCGAGAAAACCCGCGTTGCTGTTGACTCTAACATCTAAAACGCAGAATCAGGGCGTAATGGCGGCATATGACCTTAGCAGTTGGTCCGCCAGGAAGCCAGAATTAAAAAAAAAAATAATAATTTTTTTAAGTTTTGTCAAATAAAACATCAAACATTTGTTTATCTTTTTATTTCATATCTTTGGTAATCGCTATTTTTAAGGTAATTTTTAACATTTTCAAATATCATTTCTGTCGTTATAAAGCATTTTATTTTCTGTACAATAAAAACTTAATCCCAATTATAGTACCAACAGCTTACTGTGAAATCTGCGTATTTTTAATTCGCGAACTCTTGCTTGACAGACGAAAATTATACTGAATGTTTTTTATATTTTAGAAAAAAAATACTGATCATAGCACAAAAAAAGATTTTTTCAAATTTCGCAAAATTAAGAACATAGTACTGGAAGTCTACATTTTTAGTGGCATTGGCCGACATTAAAACAATAATTTATCTGATATTGTATAATAAATAAATTGACTATTGTAATGGTCATAATTACAATTAAATTATTAATATATTAGAAATAACTATCACATCACTGGTACTAAAACGTTTATTTAATCTATTAGCGCCCACTATACCCGTTTGGGTAAAGTGAAATCAAAAGGACACTCGCCATCAATTTAAATATAAAAACTATTACATTGTTTATCCAAACATGTCCAAACAACAACCTGCGGGCCAGATCCGACCCATCAAATACTTTTAAACGGTTCACGAACGATATTTATTAATATCTTAATTCATTTCAATGATTTGATTCAAATCTTGAAAAGAAAAAAATTATATGTGCATGATTCAATACAAAACTTAAATTCATTTGAAAGAAAATCTATTTAAACATAACAAAGACAAAATTAATTGTCCGTTCCTTGGTGAAACTAGGTTTAATAAAATATTAAAATATTAAAATAACACTTGTCTAAGTCTCACAAAAATTCAGCCTCCAAGTCGACTTATCAGGTCATCGTCAAAGGCTACTAACTGTGCTGACCAGCCTCTGACGATGACCTGATAAGTCGACTTAGTGGCTGAATTTTTGTAAGACTTAGACAAGTGTTATTTTAATATTTTAATATTTTAGAAAATGTATTTACCAAAAGTTAAATGAAAAAATGGTCATCGAATGTGTCTCAAGAAAAAAAATAACTGTTACATTAGTAATTTAAGAGCTTTATCAAATGATTTTTATTCAACTGTTTTCGTTCAACTGAAAACACGTTGTGCAGAGTGATAGGGATTTTCTCAGATTTTTTCGTAAAAATATCTGATGTGGACACCACATGACTTCCTTGTACACGTATTAAACTATAGATATTTTTTTAATTACACATATTTGACATTAAA
Source organism: Pterostichus niger (assembly GCA_947425015.1). NCBI lineage: Eukaryota > Metazoa > Arthropoda > Insecta > Coleoptera > Carabidae > Pterostichus > Pterostichus niger. The sequence goes on along the minus strand of OX380345.1, from coordinate 7,490,165 downwards.
TCTTTTATTTTTTGTTCTAATCCATAGCAAACTTAATTTACAAAAAAATCTAAAAATATATAATATTTAAATTTAGATGTCTCGTTTATGCAAAAAGCTAATTTAAAAATTCTTAATGTGCTAGACGCAGAATTTAATTCTCTAAAACTTTTATTTGCAGCATTCATTTCTAAAATTAAAATAATACCATTTTTTTGAAGGAAAACTGTTAGCACCTTCATGTAATGTGCCACTTCCGGTTAGTCTATTTTAACCAAAATCTATTATGTTATTTCCATTGATATAGTAGTCTTATATACCAAATTTGGAAAGTTTTAAATTATATTTGAATATAGTTTTTCATGAAAATCTATTATAGGCTTCAAGTAAAGTACCACTTCCGGTAGTTGTATAATGACCAAAAAGGGAGGTGCACAACTAGATGTTATAACAGTCCTAAATATAAAGTTTCAATTTTCTACGGTTCACCGTTTTTGAGTTATGCGAGATACGTACGTACGTACGTACGTACAGACGGCATGACGAAATTAGTCAAAATGGATTCAGGGAGGGCCAAAACACCTATTTCCGTTGAAATCTGAGAACCGAAAATTTTCGCGATTACAATACTTCCTTTACTTCGTACAAGGAAGTAAAAAGAACAATAGATGCAATTTTCATGGGAATTTGAATAAAGATATGTAAATTTATGCATACTTGCGATGAAAATGTGCATCATATTTGGTTTGACATATTTATGAACACATCTTCTCATTCATGAACTGCAATAAAAGCCCAACAAGATCCAGGTTAAAAGATAAACATTTAAAAACGATTTCAAAATGGCTACCACAAATATGGAACCCGAGATTTAGAAATTATTAGGAAACACAAACAACTTCATTCGTTTCATTAAATTTAATTGTATGTAATATTAAAATATTTTTGTAAATTTTATATTTACTATTGTATTATGATGCAGAATAAATATTTTAGTTTCCATTGTTAATAATAATTATAATAATTTCATTAGGTTTAAAAATATATTGTTTTTATATTTCGTTCAAAAATTAATAGGACAGGAAATATTCACATAAAAATTTGAATATTTTATTGCCTGTTTGAATGTAAGATTTATTTGGTATTATTAATTAATATAAAAAAATATATCATCACGCCTTTTACCCATTACTGGGTGTGGCACTCTGGCGAAGCAAATCCAATAAGTAATATATTTATTCGAGTGAATTGCAGTTACCAGTCGTCAAATCACGACCCCAAAAGATGTTAGTGGAGGAGGAGTCACAGCGGTAGATTTAATTTAATCACCAAATCTCCAGTAATATCTTTGGGAGCCGTGATTTGACGGCTGGTAACCGCATTTCACGCGAAAAAATATTCAGCTGACAAACAATTCTCACCAAATTAAATCTCCTTCCACTAACATCTTTGGGGGCCGTAATTTGACGACTGGATACGCGAAGTAATATATCACTTACCGAGATCTGCCTAGGCAGGCCCAGTAATGGGTAAAAGGCGTGATGATATATTTATTTTATTTTATTTACCAAATTAATTAATTATTCAAATTATTATTGGTTTAAATTTACCTATGTATCTCCTGCACTACTAATATTTGTAGGGATTGTAATTTGACGACTGGTAATCACAGTTCACACGCAGAACTATAATATCGTTTACTAATATGATATAATGATGTGATGACATATGTATTTTTATTTTATTATTAGCTTAAACTAAGTACATTGTTCGTTCTAAATTACACCTATGTAATTTATTATACGATCTTGACTTTTTTGTTTGAAGATCATTAAGATTATAAAGTGTGAATGTAATCTCCAATCTATACATCATATCCTCCAAACTTAATTTGTCTTCCGCTCACTAAAATTTGAAAGGAACCATGTGTAGTCACTTTCTCACTTCCTCTTTCCTCTTTGATGATCATAGCAGGCTCATTATCAGTAAAACACGAATGTAATAGCGCTTTAAAAACAAGTGCCGACTGCTTATGAGTAACAAAAAATCACATCATCTTTATTTATTATTATTTAATAACTTTATCTTGGTTGGTCATTAAAAGTTTCACTTTTCTAAATTTAGATGATGCTTTTATTGGTAGAAAAGTAGAAATAAATTAATTGTTTTTTATTATACATTGGAATGAAAATTAGCGATTTTTTTCTGATTTCTCTAAATGCTTTTTATTCATTTCTATACTTATACATAATTTATGTTTTAATTTACCTGTCAATGTATTATTAAAAAGCCAGAGCCGTAATAAGTATGAGACGAGATTTGTTTCCGAAACACATATTTGTGAAGCATATAAAAACATGTAAAGTCCGTTCGGTGAGAGATTGCAGTTTGATTATATAGAACGAATTTGATACTCTATACTGTTTTCATTTTAAACTGGAGGGATCGGCATAAAACGATTAAATGCACCGCAATTACGTTTACAAAGGAACTCAAAATATGACCCGTTATAAATGGTGTCACAAGGTTCGCACAGGGTTGTACAGCCCCATTCGCCTGGTACCTGTATAATAAAACACAAAAATTACAATCTTTAAATAAGTATATTTTCTTATTTTTACGATACAAGTATAATATATTATAAATATTATATACAAACATAATCTAAACATTTACTTACATTACTCAGTCTGATTCAGTATAGGATATTTAATTTTCTTTTCGTAACACATGCACAAGAAACACGTTCTTATTCCCTAATTTTAGAGAGAGAAACACTGCTTTTCTTCCCTAGGGAGGGAAACATTATGATGTTTCTCTCCCTAAGTAGCATGTTTCTCTCCCTAGAGACTACGATTATTAGCTGTTTGCGGCGTTTCCTAGGTAACTAGTTACACAACCCATATTTGACATTTGCTTCGATAAGACAGTAATAATATGCTTCACGGGAGGGCGCGATTATCCCTTGTGTGAAGTTGGAAAACCGTGACGTAAGCGAGGGCCGAAGGCTCGCGGGAATAATCGCTTGTTTCCCTCCCTTGATGCATAACATACTATATTGAGTAACATAACTGCTAATTGGATAATTTAATCCGAATTACTAATTTTTAAATGGTCAATCATAGGAAAAACAAGAATAATTTTAGGCTTACTACGACCCTTAAAAATTTGTGGTAGCCGCACTAATAGATTTCATTGTAGTTATATGGGCCAGGGACGTTTAATCGTTTTATGCCGATCCCTCCAGTTTAAAATGAAAATACTGTACAATAATCTGTTTATTTATTATACAAATAAATAAATAAATATATCATCACGCCTTTTACCCATTACTGAGTGTGGCACTCTGCCTAAGCAGATCTCGGTAAGTGATATATTTTTTCGCGTGAAGTGCGGTTACCAGTCGTCAAATCACGGCCTCCAAAGATATTAGTGGTGGAGGAGCCACAGGGGTAGATTTTTTTTATTATACAACATCAGATAAATCAGTACGAACACGTCATATAACAATGACACTCGAAATTAAAAAATAAAACGTAGTATTTAACAAATAAAAATTAATAATAGTTATTTTAGTAACAAGGACAGTAAGAGATGTTTTAAAGTGGAAGGTTTTGAATGACATAAAACCTTCAAATTCAAATAACGTTCGTGGTACATATTACCAATAGCGAAAAATAAATTCTAAAGTCTCAAATATGTTTGTCTGCAACCGTGCGTAAAATTGCCTTTTATGTTCATAAACGACTACTTAATAAAATTAGTCACAGTTTACCTAGCCACGAATAATTAATAGTATATTATGTAAGTTTTATAGACGTGTTTTTAGTTCCGAGTGAATAAAAAACGAGCAATTAAAGAGTTTATAAAACGAGTCAGTTTTTTCTATCATCGTAAATTAAGACAACAAAAAATGTAAAGTTTTATGTATTATTTAAAAAGTTAGGTTAAGTTACAATGACAGATGCAGGAAACTAACTTCACTCTGTATTTAATATCTTAAGCCGTGACTAAAACATTCGAAGCCACTGCTTATCAATATGTGATTAAGATGTTATTTATTGCCATGGAAACCAGTACGTTAATAGACATTTTAACGGCTAAAAGGTACTTTGCGCATTATTTACCGCAAGGTTACTATGGTTAGGTCAATAAAATAATATTGTTAATATTTTTTATTGTAGATAAAATATTGTATGATACATATAAATAAAGCATCTAGTATCTAAAGACTAGCTTTACGTACTAGTATCGCAAATGATTAAGAAATATAATTAGCAAGTGCGATGATTAATTAAATAGTTCTTTATCGTTCATGGATGGTAAATGGCTCATTATATCCCTATCATTAAGGACGTAATAATATACTTACTGTGTCGGTGGTAGAAAAAAATATATACATCACGGCATTGTATTTAACGAATTTCAATAAATAATATATTTTATCACGATTATAAAAAAATAAATAAATATATCATCACGCCTTTTACCCATTACTGGGTGTGGCACTCTGCCTAAACAGATCTCGGTAAGTGATATATTTCTTTGCGTGATGTGCGATTACCAGCCGTCAAATCACGACCCCCAAAGATATTAGTGGAGGGGAAGCCACAGGGGTAGATTTAAATTGGTGAAAATTGTTTGTCGGCTGTGGGGATTGAACCAGGGTTCTCAAGATCCACAGGCCGACCCGATACCACTGAGCCACCTACCCCATTTTATCACGTTTATCAGTCGTCAAATTACGTCCCCCAAAGATGTCAGTGTAGGGAAAGCTACAATAGTAATTTTACTGTGGTGAAAATTAATTATCGGCTGTGATATCAAATATTTATGTCTCAGGCATAAAAGTAACTAATTACAGCTCTGTAAAAATAATTTCATACAATTCTTTAGAAAAATAGATTCTGCATGATTTCAAAATAATTAATAAATTAATGACCTAATTACAAATTAATAACCACTCATTACTTGATTCCATTAAGTTGCACACTACAAATTATTTTAAATCATACACAATATAAAAATTAAATTTCACTGACAATTCTTATTATGTGAGAAATTATCTGCATTCCAATAAAATGTTGTAAGCATACTCATAATAATATAGTGTTGCGAAAAGAAAGTATCATTTTACGAATGCCCTATACATAATAAATCGAATCTGGACGGATATCTCAAAACTTTGCATAAAAATAGGATGGGTGCACCTCTGTAAGTGTAACACTTTCTTATTTCATTGATAACTATAACTGTTACTTTTTTATGTTTTATGAAATTTCCTTTGTAATAAAATGCTGGTAGGCGTGGTTTATTGTAATAACACAGAACAGTGTAAATATTACATCACTTGCAATAACTGTTTATTGTTTTTAATCTTTATATGGGTAATTGTATATTTTGACCTGTAATTGTATAAAGCTCGCACTATTTACTTTATAATTTGAAATGCATTTGTAATTGAGGAAGAATCTGAATTTAGAATTATTATCTGATTGTATATTTTTAGATGAGGAAGAAGACTATAATTATTATATTTTGATTAATGAAACATTTGAGTAAAAGAAGATGATTACATTTGTAATTACTAAGGTATAAATGATCGGTGGCTCAGTGGTATCGAGTCGGCCTGTGGATCTTGAGAACCCTGGTTCGATCCCCACAGCCGACAAACAATTTTCATCAATTTAAATCTACCCTTGTGTCTCCCCCACTACTAACATCTTTGGAGGCCGTGATTTGACGGCTGGTAACCGCACTTCACGTGCGTAAATATATCACTTACCGAAATCTGCGTAGACAGAGTGCCACACCCAGTAATGGGTAAAAGGCGTGATGATATATTTATTTATTTATATTTATAAATGATTAAGGAATTGATTTACGTAAAAGTTTGCTTGTTTACTGTACCTAGTTTCAAATTTTATTGCAGTGTTATAGTTTAGGTTTTATAAACTACTGAAGACTGAGTATTTAAAAATACGCTCTTTCTTTATAAAAATTCGTCAACCGGCTAGAGATTTGAAACAAATGTTTGAACACAATCACGAATCAATTGACAAGTCATTAGAAACTATGGATAGAAATATGCCATGAAAATATGCACCAGTGTTATTCTTTAAAAAAAAATTGTTTCTTAAATATTGCACTAGTTTTTTGTAGTTTTACTAAGTTTTTCTCACAACTCAAGACTTAAGTCAATTCCTTAAACATTTCTATTATAAATATTAGCAGATTTTTTACTTTTAAGAGTAGATATAATAACTGCTAAATCGTGGGACCTCAACTTTTTCTTTTACCTTTCTCGTTTTACAGTTTGACTATTTAAATAAATGTATCATCATGCCTTTTATTACTGGGTGTGGCTCTCTACTGTAGCTGATCTTGGTAAGTGATATATGTCTTCGCGTGAAATGCGGTTACTAGCCGTCAAATCACGGCCCCCAAAGGTGTTCAAGATGACAATTTGTATACAAAAAAAATGAAATAGTTTTCTATAAACATGGTCAAAACTTTGTTTTACAAATATCATCGTAAAGTTGACGTTTTCTGTGCAACAATCGAAAAATATCTTTTTTGCGCGTTTCCAATGGCAACGCGCGAAAAAGACGTTAAATAAGCGCGTATCCAAAGGCAACAAAATAGAAACTTGTCATATTGACAGTTGACAGAAATGAATTTATTTTCAGTACGTATACGTTTTTTTAATAATTTTAAGATGCAATCGTAGAAAAAATTATGTGTGTATCACGCGCGTAAAGTGTCTTAGTTCCTCTTGCACTATTGCAGTTCTCGCCTTCGACTCGCGCTGCAATTACCGTGTTCGAGTAACAAATAATCACTTTATGCTCTTAATACACAAGTAACTATTAAAACCACTACCGTGATTGATAACGCGGTGCCAAAGATATAAAGTATCTATTCGCCTCCATTTTATGTCAAATGTCCTAATTAAAAACATGAATTTGTAATCTAGTTTCAACAAAATAATAACAACTGTCAATCTTTAAAACTAAATTGATAGTTACAGAATTCTTTAAAAATTGAAGTAAGTATATATTGTTATTATTATTAGCGGAGAATGTATCGTAGGGATCATATACTGCAGTTTTTCTCAATAATATTTAATACTACACATTTGAGTATTGGTAATAGGTACTCTCCCAGTAATACAAATAGGTTAATAGGGCCATAATTTAATTTATATTTACGAAAAAAGCTATTAAATAAAATGTACTTGAAGCAATACTTAATAAAGCTATTTGAATGTCCAACATGATTGCGTTGATATAAATATATGTGTTCCTTTTTATTACGATTTTATGTCTATCAATAATGCATACAAGTTTCAATATTGCCAACAAAAGTAAAGTAGTACTACTACCTAAACTATCAATTGCATATATAAATAGCTAGAAAATTTACATACATAAAATCGCGCTATGTTCCATCAAATGGGGTATCATGGACTTTTGAAACATTCATTGATCATTTCATAAGATTCATAAATTAATAAATATATCATCACGCCTTTTACCCATTACTGGGCGTGGCACGCTGCCGTAGCAGATCTCAGTAAGTGCTATATTTCTCCACGTGAAGTGCGGTTACCAGCCGTTGAATCATATTCCTCAAAGATGTTAGTGGAAGGGGAGCCACAGGAGTAGGTTTAATTCTGATGAAAATTGCTTGTCGACTATGGAAATAGAACCCGGGTTCTAAAATCCACAGGCCAACTCGATACCACTGAGCCACCTATACCATAAGATTCATCCTACAATTAATCTTCGCCAAACATATTCCTATATTAGTACATAACTTTCACTTCATCCATGTTTATAATTAATTTCTTATAAATTCGTTTTTCTACGAACTCTCATTTGTCAACGTAAAGGTGACATTTTCTGTGAAACAATTGTAAAATAAGTTTTTATACGACATGACGGAAAGTATGGTATTTTAGCAGTCATTTAATAATGGAAAGTTATCGTTTCCCGAGCAATAAGGGTTTATTTTACTATATAAAAATTTAAAAAAATATATCATCACGCCTTCTACCCATTACTAGGTGTGGCACTCTGCCGAAACAGATCTTACTAATTATCTCCAATAACAACAAAGAGGAAAGTATAATTTCTACTTATTTAATATTATTAATAATTTTTTTTTCAACCGTTTTTAAATGGTCATATAATATAGTTATTTTTATACCTAGAGAAGAAAGTTGTTTATTGCTGCTCACGTATTGTTGTTCGAGACGTGTTCGACAACATCAACCAAGCAAAGCAACAAGGACACTTTCTGCTCGAGATGCATACAATATTTTTTATACGACAATTTAAACATGCTTGAAAAAGAATTTAAAATAATTTTTAAACAAGCGAAAATATTACTTTCCTCTTTTTTACTATTAGGGATAAGTGAGAATATTTTTTTCTCGTTTGTTGCTATTGAAGACCATCGGAAAAGTAACATAAACGTTTATTGCTCAGAAAACAATATCTTTCCGCTGTCAAATGACTGCTGAAATAACATACTATCCGAGATGGTCGTAAAAAAATATTGTGAGCATCTCGAGCGGCAATAGGTTACTTTCTACTCTAGGTACACAAATAACTGCTGTCATGCGTTGTCATGGGAGATAAGCGAGAAAGAAATTTGCGCTCGTTTAATGCCGTTTGTTATAAACTAAATAAATTATTTATTTGGAAACCATGAGTCAACATAAATAAATTGTCCGTCAGTATTTATTTATTTATTTATTTGTTACTCTGTACAACAGGATATTAATCCCAATTACAGTCCAGGGTCCGCACTCACCGAGCCACAGTGTATATAATTTTTAGCTTGAGTAAGATTCGAACTCGGGATCTCCGGATTCGAATTCCGTATTGCTATCCACACCACCGTACTGACGATGGTGGTGTGAATAGCATTATGGAATTAGAATCCGGAGATCCCGAGTTCGAATCGCCCTCAAGGTAAACATTATATGAACTATCACACTGCGGCTCGGTGAGTGCGAACCTTGTACTGTAATTGGGATTAAGGTCCTGTTGTACAGCGTAACATAAATAAATAAATAAATACAAACAAAATCGAATCTGATTAAACTGATAGATTTTCTTTTAGTAAAAATATGTCTATTTTTATAATTTGTATATAAGTCGTAGAAAAAATTATGTTTGCATTTCAAGCGTAAAGTGTCTGTTAGGTACTCTATCATTATTTCAATTCTTGCCTTCGGCTCGCGCTGCAATTACCATGCTCGAGTAACAAAGTATCACTTTACGCTCCTAATACACAAATAACTATTATTCTTGTCATTTGGAATTTGCATTCAAACAACGAACCTTCAATTATATCTACCCTTTTATTCCTAATTCGACCGCGCAATCTCACACTTTCAATTTTTATCAACATACTCGTACATTTGTTTCAACAATCTTTCATTTAACATATTTACACCTTCCATGTAACAAAACTATCTTAAATTTCTTTTATAGAATTAAATTTTACAAAAAAAAAGTTAGTTGTCTATTGGTCAAGGTATTATCTGAAAAAAAAACTGCAGATAAATCACAAAATAAATTTATTTTTTACATAAAAACTGGAAATGAAATTGGAATCTGAACACTGATCTTTTTGAAATAATATATTATAGTTTTTTTTTAATAAAACACATTATATATTGTACGTAATTTAAATATATGAGGTAGGTGGCTCAGTGGTATCGAGTTGACCTGTGGATCTTGAGAAGCCTGTTTCGATCCCCCGAGCCGACAAACAATTTTCACCAATTTATATCTACCCCTGTGGCTCTCCCATCACTAACATCTTTGGGGGCCGTGATTTGACGGCTGGTAACCGCATTTCACGCGAAGAAATATAGCACTTACCGAGATCTGTTACGGTAGAGTGCCACACTCAGTAATACGTAAAGGGCGTGATGATATATTTATTTATTTATTATTTAACTTTTATCTAGCATTTTTAAACGAGCGTTAAGTTTGGGAATTCAGCCAATTATTTATTCGGTCCGTCAGTTCGGTGGTGTGCATAGTGATATGGAAATCGAATCCGGAGATCCCCAGTTCGAATCTCACTCAAGCTAAAAATATATGAACTACCACACTGCGGCTCGGTGAGTGCCACATTCAGTAATGGGTAAAAGTTAAATATTGTATTATCAATTTGAAAGCATAACATTTATGTACAAATAATAATTGAAAATCGTTTCAAATTTTGTATTAAAATAAATAAATATATTTAACAACTTCATTTATTTAAAAATAGTAACATATAAAAATTTTACAATTAAAAAACAAAAGCATATAGCTAATAAAATAGATTTAAGTATTTTTCAAATAGCATTGCTTTCAAAATTAATGATTTATTTAAGCATAAATCAGTGCGAACACTAGATTTTATTTGATTGAAAATTTAACAAAAAACAATTAAACAGGCTGTACGTTGAGCATCACTGTTGTAGTTGATATATTTGTTACCATAGAGACTAGCTTCTACTTGATGTTGAAAGACTAACAATAAGTGACAGGAATAATTTTCCTTCTGATTATTAAACTAAAAATATTCTGTATTTCATAACACATCCTGCAGACATTTTGCGAATTATATTTCATCTTCTGAAACTGACAACGTGACAACTTCCTTACTTACAAAACAAGCTTATTCTAATTTTTGTCCGGATTACAAAACTGGTGTAACAACGTGTCTGTCACATTCTCGCATCAGTGAGGAGGTTACACAAAATGCAATCGCAATTAGAATGTGAGCACAATGATGCTAGATTCAGTTTGAAAGTAAATTCTGAATAAGTATAATAGTTTTTGTTACCTTTGCGAAAAGACGTTCAATTATCTAGATCTAGAGTACGGGTACTCAACGAGTGCAACGGACTGTCGTCTCTAGATGTTGATGTTGAGGTAAGATTGCACGCGAATTGCAAATTTAATTTGATAATTTTTGCTGTTTTAAACTCCTTGTTAAGATTGAGACACTGTTGATTGCCGTAATTCGATTTGGTTATTTGATTAAAAGTTAATTAAACTATTATAATGCGTGATTTAGCAGATAGATTCATTTATTTATAACGATTAATTTGACATGTCAAAATTAAATTAAAAACAGCAGTTTCATTTTCATTTCACAATACTTTCAGTTTCTTAATTTTAATTGTCAAGACATGATTAGATATTTAACTACTTATCTTTTAGTCAACTGAAAATATTAAATAATTAATAAATTGGGATTAAAGTAGTACTCATATCTTAAATCTGTTAATTAGCTGAGTTGTATATAAGATTGAGATTTTTTTCGACAATAATTGTCAGTATTTACAACATATCTCAGAGATCTACAGGTCAAACTATAGTTAGTGATTAAAAACTGCAGGAGTTATATATACTTTAAGTTTATATGAAATTCAAAAAATACTATGTACAATGTACAAATAGTTTTGAGTTAATTTAACCTGACACTGCGCCGTGTAGAATATTTGATACATTCAATATTTTTCAATTTATTCTGTAACTTTAGCGAATTTTCTTCTAAGCATTTTTGTAGATAATTTGCTACATCCTTACGAGCACGAGCATAAGGCTGTTTATCGTCTGTTGACAGTTAATGGAGACTAGGATTCGGATGCGAGACGCTTATGTTATTCTTGATTTTTTTATATATTTTTCCAAATAACTAAGATCCTTTTCCTACCATAATATTCTATTTTAATCGATATTTAACGAATCGCGTAATATAGGGTTAAACTTAAACCAAATTTCATTTGACTTGAAAATTAGTTTCATAATGAAAATATAAGTTTTGAGATAACACATGCGTACTTTGCAAATGTTTTCTGGAGCTTTGATGAGGTTTTGAATTACAAATAAATTGACGGTTGTGTCCTTCGCGATAAAATAACTTGTTATATCTCATTTATGTTGGGATCTGTCATTAAATTAGCCAAATGTACATGCGCCGAAACTATCTTTAAAACCAATATTTAGACTTGTTTTGGAAATTACATATAAACAGTTTCACGTTACTTTATTTAACAAAATTTGTAACTAGTTTCGACCTGTACGGTCATCAGCAGACATCATTGTCATTGTTTTTTTTTTTTTGTTAAATAAAGTGATATAAAACTAAGTCACTACAATTTATTTAAATTTTAAAATGTATCACAAAGTATAGGCTGAAATCATTCAAACTTTTACGTTATTTTGACTGAAAGCTGAAACTCTTTTTAAAACTGCAAATCAATTTCATCATTTGGAGACTTTATCCAAGATTTCTATGATTTTTATATGATTTTTTTTTAAATTGTTGCCGATGATACAAACACTGAACAAATTGCTTTAGTTCGTCTCTATATAATATAATTGACAAAATATCACATCAAAAACTATAACCACTGAACTCAGTGGTATCGAGTCGGCCTGTGGATTCCCACAGCTAACAAATAATTTTCACCAAATTAAATCTACCCCTGTGACTCCCCTCTCACTCAAGCTAAAATATATGAACTACCACACTGCGGCTCAGTGAGTGCGGACCCTGTACTTTAATTGGGATTAAGTTCCTGTTGTACAGCGTAACATAAATAAATATCATGACATACAGTTGACTGGTAGCAAGAATTGGCATAACATTTGTTGGCAGTCTTTGCAGAAACATCATGACCACTGGCAAGTGAACGCATTTTGCGAAATTGCTGGTTTTTTAACACCGAACTCAACAATATGAGGAAGGATTTTTTTGTTTTACGCCCTTTTTATTTCTCATACTCTGCAGTTAAATGTGTTTAAAGATCTGTATATATATATATATGTGATGACAAAGATCTAGAAATAATGTGGAGTGAACCTAAAACATAATGATACTTAATCTCCTCATCTCTTTGTAAAAAGGGTTTACAGTTGGACTAGTTAGAATCGCTGGAAATACAGGAAGCAGTGAAGGACAAGAAAACTTTATGAAGGAACAGTTAGATCTGTATAATTCTGCTTTGATTCGTCCGCTTTAATCTTTTTTCAACTTACTCGAAGTTCATAGATTCCTCCTTTGTACTGTTATTACTTGTTTCTACTATTTATAAGTGTCGTACAAATGTATAATTTTATTCATTCTTCTAATAACGTTACCTAGTGATTGTCTAGTCGACCGAAATACTTATAGTATATTAAATAAACGAATTTTAAAACTAACCAAGTGTTTATCTTTTTAATTAAAATGTTTCAACGAGAACCGACAGTGAAATCCACTAAATTTATTTTAAATAGTTTTCAACAGAATTTAGAAACGTTTGACATAAAAAATGTATGTTGTTATTGTTCAAGATAATTTGAAAATACTACATTTATATTAATAAATAAATATAAATATATCATCACGTCTTTTACACATTACTGGGTGTGGCACTCTACCTAAGGAGATCTCGGTAAGTGATATATTTCTTCGCGTGACGTGCGGTTACCAGCCGTCAAATCACAGCCCCTAAAAGTGTTAGTGGACGGGAGCCACAGAGGTAGATTTAATTTGGTGAAAATTGTTTGTCAACTGGGGATCGAACCAAAGATAATAATAGTGAATGCTATTTGAAAACTACTAAATAACTTTTATTAGGTATATACTTTTGTTTTTTAATTGTAATATTTTTATATGTTATAATTTAAAATAAATTAAGTTGTTAAATATATTTATTTCTTTTAATACAAATTTTGAAATGATTTTCAATTATTATTTGTACATAAATTTTATGCCTTCAAATTGATAATACAATATTTAAATTATAAATAAATAAAATAAATATATCATCACGCATTTTACCCATTACTGAATGTGGCACTCTGTCGTAACAGATCTCAGTAAGTGATATATTTCTTCACGTGAAATGCGGTTACCAGCCGTCAAATCACGGCTCCCAAACATGTTAGTGGTGGGGGAGCCACTGGGGTAGATTTAAATTGGTGAAAATTGTTTATCGCCCGTGGGGATCGAACCCGGGATCTCAAGATCCCCAGGCCGACTCGACTACATTTATATTAGTTAAATTATGCAATTATATCAAAGTAAAAATATATGTTGATATATTATTATTACTTCTAAAAAATGTTGAATACAATCTGCACTTTGACTGGCATCTCCTAAATTATCTAAAATTGCAGCACCATATAAATGACAGACTGTACCTATAAGGATCAATAATAAATAAATCAACCGGAACGTGATCGCACAGAAGTGCTTATTTATGATTTCCAATTCTACGCAATTAATATTTCGACTCTCGGGAACAGAATAAGTTCATAATTTGACTCGGAGCGATCGAAAGAAAATCTGAAACAGTGAAAGGTAAATTGGGGACAATTGAGCCAGTTCGGCCTCCTAAATAGTTTCGTTTTTAAATGGATTACAAAATTTTCTAAGAAATATTGAGCTTGTTTTTCTTTTGTTCGAAAAGTTGATGATAGAAAGTTTAAAGTAGATGATTATATTTTTTTGTTTACAATCAAAATTTGACATTTAATTTACTGTTACGATATTACGATCAAATGATGTAACTAAATTTTGCAACATCCTTTATAATAGCTTCATTATTTATTTAATTAAATAACTTCTGGAATCATTTAGATCAAATGTACAATCTTAAAACTTTGAAACGTTCCATCAATTTCTCGTATCGTCTAGGCAGTTAATATTTTATATTACCTATTACGATCTACTTTGCTTCGCTGTTCGAAATTAATTATACAGGAAATGTAACTTTGCTTTCTTATTTCTTAACAGTAATGTGTAAAATAAGTAAATAAATGACAAGCGTGAACAATATATTGAGTGAGAGGGGCAGAGGTTTCAACTGTTTTGTAGTGTCGGGTAGCGGCAATTGAACAGTTGCTAAGATACGAAACGATTATCAATCTAATTATTCAATAATAATCAGTGGCGTATTTCAAACATTTTTCTACAACCAACATAAGCAGTATTTCATTTGTTATTAGGTTTACTTAAATTAGTAAAATAAATTAGATGATTAGATTATTAGATGACACTTATTAAAGTGGATTACTTTAATTTAAATCCAAATCAGTAAATCTAGAACTGAGTGAAATAAACCAGTCAAATAATAAGCGATCTGGTTCTGTAAGTGTAAAATAGAAAATAAATATATCTTCACGCCTTTTACACATTACTGGGTGTGGCACTCTTCCTAAGCAGATCTCGGTAAGTGATATATTTATTCGCGTGAAGTGCGGTTACCAGCCGTCAAATCACGGCCCCCAAAGATATTAGTGGATGGGGTAGGTGGCTTAGTGGTATCGAGTCGGCCTGTGGATCTTGAGAATCCTGGTTCGATCCCCACAGCCGACAAACAATTTTCACCAAATTAAATCCATCCCTGTGGCTCCTCCTCCACTAGGTTTGTAAGTATATCATTACCAAGGATGGTTTGAGTCATTTACCGCCCTAGGCGGTAAGTACAAATTTACCATTAATGTTATAATTATATTACACTTATCATCGCAAATAAACACTTGACAGATATATTTCAAAATATTTTGTTGCATAATAGTCATAAAAAACTTAACGAAAAATTTTAAAGAAATTACATATTTTTCAACTATTTTAAAACTCGTGAAAAGAAGTAAATACAACATTCTTATTGGCTTCATTTTATTTATTTTATTTATTTATCTCCTTGGAGATCATTTAAAATTTGTACATTTGTCAAAATAATTTTTATTTTCGTTATTAATAAAATAAAAATAAATATATCATCACGCCTTTTACCCATTACTGGATGTGGCACTCTGCCTAAGTAGATCTCGTTATTAATATCATTAGCAAAACAAAATATTTCGTCGTTCGTAGAAATTTTGTTGTATGTACCACGAGCGTGAAGCAAATTTAAAAGTCTTAGATTTTTATAAGATCCACGACTGCAATTCGTTTCTTAAACAAAATCTTAAAACATTAGTTATTGCTCTGGATACATAAATAACAATAATTTTATAAATCCTTTGTTTTACCTCATCCTATAAAGTATTTAAAAGGATTATAAAACTTTAGTGTTATTATTTACCAAGTAAATACGAGTTAGTTTGCTACAAAGCATCGAAATAGGTTCAATTCCCACAATCGATAATTGAGTGACAATAAGTGAAAGATAGAAAAAAGTATTAGAAGAGTGGATGATAAAAGAAACGAATGTTTGGTGAAACAAATGTATCATGTAAAATTATGGGTTAGAGATTCCGTTAACAATTTACGAATAATTAAATCAATATTATTAAAGGATTATTAAAATCTTGTTATAGGACAAAAAAAGCATACTGTCGTTTTATGTTCATTTAGACTTAATTCAATCACGCAGTATAATGGTATAAAATTAATATGTGAAACAAAGATTAAATTATTATTATTAAATAAATTATAAATGGATACTGTATACTCTGCCTTACTTAAGAAAGCAGTATTGCAAGATATAGGACATATTAAACTCTGATTGTGATTGGTTAAAGAAACGTCAAAACGAGGACAAGTTTACACGGTACAAAAAATATTTAAAACAATTTAGTGTCGCTACATCATTTTTAAAATTTCTTTAGTATCATATCAGACGTATTTGATTTTTGACACACATAAAATAGTTTGTCTGTATTTTGGATGTTTTGTAATAAAATTCATAGATATTTTAATGAAATTTAATGGGAGAGAACTATTTAAAAATTAGTTATGCTTTATACTAAACATAATCATAATAATTAACATATATTCTCACTCAGTTACGCTTCATTTCTCTCTGATAATGACATAAATATTTTGACATAAAAATAGTTATCATTAAAAACTGTTAACGCAACTTATGTTATGTTCTGTGTAAATCCATAAGTTTTGTAAATTCCTTAATCAGTGAATGATGAACAAAATCGCAACGAAACATAACTTTATGAAATATATTCTATTTATCAACAAATATTGATGTGATTTTGTTCATTATTTACAGATTTACATATCTATAAACTTCAAAAGTTACCACCGAATTCCACCATTAATGTGGGGGAAAAAGGATTTCAACCGTATTGACATGTACTGCATTTGTAACTGAAATAAGGTATAGTACCATGGAAAATGAAACAAAACGCGATATGAATGGGCATAATGAATGTGTTCCGTATTATTTAACTTTTAAATAGGGCGAAATTAGCTAGTTTTGCTCCGGGCATAGGATTAAGTAGTTCCGGCACTGAATTGCATTGGATTTTAAACAATGTAATTGTCAAGTTACTTGACATGAAATATATCTATATTTTCTAAAACTGTGTGGTTTTTGAAAACAAGACTTCCCTTTTGAAATACGCTACTGGCGATAACTGACTATTGTAGTTATCTAATAGGTACTTTATTTTCTAGTGCATTGCAAATTGATTTTATTAGTACATACTTTATTTTCAATTACTTCATTCATAAATTTATATTAATGTTATATTATAATTTAAATAAATCTGACGTTGATTACAAATTTATCTTTTATTATTATGGAAATTAATGTCTAAGTATATTCCCAAGATATATTACGTCAGTTTTACCATTACCACAATATAAATAAATAATTTAACACAAATTGCACATAAATTCAGAAATATAATTTTCCATCAGTTTATCTTTATGCAGCATAAAGAACATTATAAGAATTTCAAAATACTTTTTTGTACTCGTAACCTTCAAAATGACACTTCCCGCACGCGACACTCAATCTGGAACAAGTGCTTCCCGATCGACTCGACTGTTAAAATTGCAAAAAACACTCGTCCTTTGGAACATTCTAAAATAAATCTGTCTTGATAATAATCAAATCTAATTTATAAAATAAAACTTCCCTGAATGTTCTTTTATTCAAAGTTTGGGAAATAAGAGTAATTTGTTAAAATTCTTTCAACATTTCTCAGTATAAGTGCCATCTATTTGACAACATTTGAACTAAAGACGTCATTGATACAACTTCTTGCAGATTGTTGTCAAACAAAAATCGCGAGTAATACTATATAAATAATAAGAAAAAACACATATTGTGGAATATAATAACTTAGTTTAATGGAAAAGTAAGATTATAACAACATAAAATGCTTAAAGTAATTAATCTATTTTAGGTTAGATTTGATATTTGAACTAAAAAATTATGGCTGGTAGCACAAGCTCTGTTTTTGTCTGTTGTAGAGCAGTGTTTTTGGGTGTTTTAGCTATCTATAACATGTTAAAACAGTGCTTTTATAACACCCAAAAACAAAGCTTGTGCTACCAGGCTATATTTTTAGATTGGGAAGAGCCACAATTGTTACAAGTGTTATTATTAACATTTATAGTAAAATGTTGACAATTAGAAATCGAAGTTCCTGGAGCAGTTTGGTTTACAATTGATAAAGATTGTGTATAATTTGCAGATTCTGGTGTACTCACACAAGTTGAAATTAAAGGTGTATTTTTTTTAAAAAATACCAGTACTCGAACAAAATAGCTATTTGTGTATTAAGAGCGTAAAGTGATTCTTTGTTACTCGAGCACGGTAATTTCAGCGCGAGCCGAAGGCTAGAGCTGCAATAGTGCAAGAGGAACAAAGACACTTTACGCTCGTGATGCACACATATTTTTTTCTACGATTGCATCTTAAAATTATATAAAAACGTATATGTATTGAAAATAAATTCATTCCGTTAACTGTCAATATGACAAGTTTCTGTTTTGTTTGTATCCCTGGTAACTATTGAAATAAGCGCGCACTTATAATCTTTTTCGTGCGTTGCCATTGGAAACGCGCAAAAAAAGTATTTTTCGATTGTTCCGCAGAAAACGTCAACTTTACGATGGGAGCGTAATTGTTAACTATTCATAGCAATCGTAAAAAAATATTATACAAACTACGTGCGTGAAGACGCCTTCCGCTCATTCGCGCTATTAAAGACATTCGCTTTTGTATTTTATTTAATCATTCAGAAATCTAGTTTCCTATTACTATTATTTGCCAGTAATTGTTGAGAATGCTTCATCATTTCTGACATCTAAAAACAATTCTTTTTATTGTTTTTTTAATAATCATACAGAGCATTTATGGTTCTCACCGAAATTTCTTCGTGAAACTTTTATCTTTGTTACCTGCTAAATGGCGGCTCATTAAAAAACTGTAACAATAGTTGCACCATCGTTGATTTTTCGCCTAAAGTTGATTGATGGTTCTGGTAACCCAGTTTCTAATTCTAATTCGTTCACACACGTTTGAACTTTAACTGATCGTGCAATTTGAAGAGTTCAGATGATAATTAGTATTTCCGGTGATGCTTGTAGCATTGAAGCAGAAGAAACTGAAAGTGATTGAAGATTTTACTTTTTTCCAAGGTTTACAGCTGCAGTTACTTGTTAATCAAGGTTAAACTTCAATGTGTGTTCGCTTGTTTATTTACGCATCAGCTTTTTATATTGAAGATTTCAATGTTGATTATCGGTATAAGAATTTCTACTTATGAAAGCTATTTTTTGTTGTGGTTTATTACGCATAATATAAATGACTAAGTAGTGACTAGTGAAAGATGATGAATTTAAATTTCTCTTCCGTCAAACTCAATTAACATTACTTTTGTATACATTTGTAAACTTTGTATTCAACAATAAAATGTTAATTGCAAATAAAAATGACATATTCAACAGTATCTAAGTTACAGAATAAATTAGTAAATAAATAAATATATCATCACGCCTTTTACCCATTACTGGATGTAGCACTCTGCCGTAAGCAGACCTCGGTAAGTGATATATTTCTTCGCGTGAAGTGCGGTTACCAGTCGTCAAATCACGGCCCCCAAAGATGTTAGTGGTGGGGCAGCCACAGGGGTAGATTTAAATTGGTGAAAAGTGTTTGTCTCCTGTGGGGATCGAACCAGGGTTCTCAAGATCTACAGGCCAATTCGATACCACTGAGCCACCTATCCTATAAATAAAATGTAAATAATCAGTTTTAAAAATATCAATTATGATAATAATTTACATCAAAATCTCAATTTTACTCGAAATAATAAACAAAAAATGAAGAAAAATTCAGATTTCCTAATTTCAAGTGAAGACAGGCATGAAAGCACATCTGAACAACAAATAATAAAAAAAACAAAACGATTTTGAAAAGTATAAAACAGAGCGATAAAAATGTAGGAGGTATTTGGAAAGATAATTCTTCGAAAACCTACCCCATTAAAAAAATTAAAATTACGCCATTTCAACCATTTTTGAGCGTGACAATCTGCTGCAGTAGATCTCGGAAAGTGATTTATTTTGCTCCTGAAGTGAAGTACCAATCGTCAAATCATAATCTAAGATATTAGTGGAATGGGAATCACATAATTAATTTTAATGTTGTGAAAACCAGTTGTCGATTGAGTTCTCAAATTCCACAGTAAGATGCGTCATTGTTATTGTTCTATTTTAAGTCTACTCTTTAAAAATAGATATCTGCAAATTTGTAAATAACATATTCATTGGAATTTCATGTGTTTGTTATTAATGTATTTATATATTTTTGTTAGTTTTTTTTACATTTCATTGAAATTATCTGTTTGTAATTTATTACAATATGTATGATTGGATGGAAGAGAAGCTTTTGATTGCATCTCGCCTTTTGACATTTAAAAAGAAATAAATATATCATGACGCTTTTTAAACCCATTACTGAGTGTGGTAGAAGAGCTCAGTAAGTGCTATATTTATGCACGTAAAGTGTGATTACCAGCCTTCAAATCACAGCTCGCAAAGATATAAATGGAGGAGAAGCCACAGGGGTAATTTTAATATGGTAAAAATTGTTTGTCTGCTTTAGAAATGTCTATAAAGTTATTATTATTATTCCCACATTAAAACTACCCCCGTGATTTGACGGCTGGTCAGGCCCGACGAGAGGGGAGGGTAGGAGGGGTAAAATACCCAGGGCCCGTGGAATTCAAAGGGCCCGGATGTGATGCTATTTTATAAATTGCTTTTAATTTTCTACTATTTCACCAATTTTTTATATTCTTTACTAAAACATGTATAACGAAATGTCTGATACACGTTTCCAACAATTTATTACATTGTATAAAAATGACGAAATGCTTGATCAAGGGCCCCAGTTGCAAATTTTAAATAAATTTATACACTATTCAAAAGTACATTATTACATTGTTGCATTTTTGTTTCTTATATTACTACATTGTATACAATACACATAGGCAAAGGCTCTATACATTTGTGCGTAGTGCTGTTTTGGTATCCCCTGCATTTATCGAATATGCAACTAGATATTAGATAGTCATACAGTGAGTATACAATACACATCGCTGCACCAATTAACTCAGAATTTTGTATTTAATTTTATTTATATTGTTATAACTTTATTTAGATATTAATAATTCTTATTGTTGTCATACATATATTTATAAATATATTTTTTTTTGTATCTTATATTTAATTAATAAATATTCAAAGTTAAAGGAGGCCCGAATTTGTTTTTTCCCGGGGCCCGCTTTTTCTCTCGGCGCCCCTGCGGCTGGTAACCGCACTTCACGCGAAAAAAATATATCACTTACCGAGATCTGCTTAGGCAGAGTGCCACACCCAGTGATGGGTAAAAGGCGTGATGATATATCTATTTATTTATTCATTTTTCCTTAGGTGGCTCAGTGATATCGAATCGGCCTGTGGATCTTGAGAATCTTGGTTTGATCCCCACATCCGACAAACAATTTTCACAAAATTATATCTACTCCGGTGGCTCCCTTTCTACTAACATCTTTGGGGGCCGTGATTTGACGGCTGGTAACCGCACTTCACGCGAAGAAATATGTAACTTTCCGAGATCTGCTTCGACAGCGTGCCACAGCTAGTGATGGGTAAAAGGTGTGATGATATATTTTTTAATTTTTTATTTTAAAAGTACCCCTCTGCCTTCCCCGTCACTAATATCTGTTGAGCCGTAATTTGACGGATGGTAATCGCATTACACGAGAAAAAATATATCACTTACCGAAATCTGCTTAGGCTGAGTGCCACACCCAGTAATATGTAAAAGGCGTGATGATATATTTATTTTATTTATTTGATATTTGTAAAATTACAACAATTTTTATAAAATATTAAATAATATCAGATCTTTAAAATAATTTAAAAATGTATCACTTTCTAAACGATTTTTCGTTAAAGGAAGTCAACTTTCATAATTAATATGTAAAATGCCAATTTTACGGTACATTATTAAATAATATATTCTTCGAATCACATTTATGATCTTGTTTTTACTTTCAATATATGTATGTTATTTTGATAAGATACAAAGTATTTTTTTAGCAAAACTAGAGTACTCATCATAAAAAAGGAAATTACAATTATATCAAGGCTCTTAGCAGTAGGTGTAGGTACATTTAATATTACTCTGTATTTAAAAACTAGTGATTAGATTTCAACATAAAAATATACCTTAACGAATTCGTGGCGCTTCAATCATTAATCATTCCAATCCTCTTAAAATTAAAGAACATTTATTAATTACATTATTCATAAAAGATAGAAAATTAATTAGACATTGATATTTTTATTTATGTACTTTCTTTCTCACTGGTAAATATAAATTATTCAAATCTGATTAATTGTATGATGTTGCATCAACAAAACTTACATTTTAATTTTGGTTTAAATGAGTAAAAGCAATTAGAATATTCGCACTAATTTAACTTATTCAGGATGTTACAAAATTATTGTAAAGAGAGGTATATATTATAACTAAAAAATAATTTTACTACTAATCTACCACTGGCATTGTAATCACAATAATAAATAGAAATTACTAAACATTAAAATTAATAACAACAAAGACAAAATTAATTGTCATCCATGCTCTTGGTGAAACTAGGTTTAATAAAAAATACGAAAGTAGAACAGTTTGAGAAACTATTGAACAATTAATATATTGTATTCAACAAATACAAATAATAATAAAATATAAAACTAAAAACTTGTCTAAGTCTCAAGAAATTCAGCCTCCAAGTCACCTTATGAGGGCATTGTACTTGAGCTCTAATAAGAGCGAAACGCGTCTATGGTTACTAACTGTGCTGGCCGGCCTCTGACGATGCCCTCATAAGGTGACTCGGAGGCTGAATTTTGTGAGACTTTGCCGAGAGTTTTATTTAATATTTTTTATTAAAATTAGTATAAAACTAGCGCAGATGAAGTTCCCTTACATACTATTTTTTTAGAATCGTTGTTAGAGGAGTGGGCTTGAGTAACATAATTTGAGCACAAGGAACATATAAATAAATATATCATCACGCCTTTTACCAATTACTGGGTGTGGCACTCTGCCTAAGTAGATCTCGGTAAGTGATATATAACATATGTTGAATGAAATGTTAATGAAACAGGTGTTTAGGAGCGATGAAGGAATGTGATTGAAAGTTGGTTGCGTGATGAAAGAATCTAAGTGTGAGGAATAAACGAGCTTGTATGCAGGGGAATATGAATGTGGATGAAACGAGGATGGTTTGATGGGATAAGAATGTTTAACAAAGATTGATTATTCAATTAATCTGATGAATGAATTAAGGGTTCGTGTTACTCCATTTAAAGGTATACAGCGTGATGTTATGTATATTAATTTAATTTAATTAAAGCTGTGTAACAATTTTGCCAATGTTATTTGATTTTGTTTCTTATTAATTAATTTTTGTAACGTAATATTTAATATGCTTGCAATAATTTAGAAACACCCTGTATTGATATACTTAATATAATTAAAGCAGTGTAACAATTTTGTCAATGTTATTTTATTTTGTTTCTTATTAATTTATTTTTGTAACGTAATATTTAATTTTGTTTCCAATTATTTAGAAACATCCCGTATTGATATACTTAATATAATTAAAGCTGTGTAACAATTTTGTCGATGTTATTTTATTTTGTTTCTTATTAATTCATTTTTGTAACGTAATATTTAATTTTGTTTCCAATTATTTAGAAACACCCCGTATTGATATACTTAATATAATTAAAGCTGTGTAACAATTTTGTCAATGTTATTTTATTTTGTTTCTTATTAATTAATTTTTGTAACGTAATATTTAATTTGTTTGCAATAATTTAAAAACATCCAGTATATCAGGTTACCTTGCTTTGCTTTTGTTTATTAAAACTTTTGTTACTGCAATTGGCCTTAGACCTTATTATTATTTTTTAAATGAAAACTAAACCTTTGTTCTTAGTTTCTGTAGTTTTAAAACATAATGTAATATTTACTTACTTCGTTAATACGAGTATGAAATGTGACATAATTTGAAACGTTTACTAAATTAAAATATCAATATTTGTTTTTGTATAAATAACAAGGAAAATGCTTGTTCGAAGAAATAAATGAGTATAATTTCTGACGCAAGTAAAAGTAAATAGATATATAGAACAAGATGAGCGTTATTACAATTACAATTGCAAGGTGGAGCCGCATAACAGAAAGTAAAATGTAATGACAGCTGTCAAACAGCAACAGCGAATTCCGTTTACGAATTGAGGCAATAAACGCCGGATACAGTCTACAATCTCCACAAAGCAAGCTTTAACTTTAGATTTGCATCACTGCTTTTCTTCCTCTTTGCAAATCAGCCAACAGCAGCCTTCTTAATTATTAAACTCGACCGACTTAATTTATATCTCTTCTATCGGTTTATGCAACATATAAATACGTTCAAATTAACTCTAAATTACGTAAGTTTCCTCGGATGGGAGAAGTGTTCTGGCTTCTGGCGGTGACATGGAATACATTATTTTCATCTTTAAAAATATAATTGGATTTCTATTTGTTTGTTTGTCACCGCATCACGTAAGAACCACTTACTCACTTTTTTTTGAAATATTGAGGATAGTTTTATCTTCGTTCAACTTCAAATATGGCGTATAAATCTTAGTTCACGGCTATCTATTTATTTATTTATGTTACGCTGTACAACAGGAATTTAATCCCAATTACAGTACAGGGTCCGCTAGCACCGAACCGCAGTGTGGTAGTTTTTATATAATTTTTAGCTTGAGTGAGATTCGAACTCGGGATCTCCGGATTCGAATTCCGTATCGCTATCAAACATAACAAAAAAAAATTTAGAAACTGTTCTTACAAGTATTTACAAAAGTGAAACACAATTTTACTGAGCATATTTTTAAATTAAAGGTTAAAAGTATTGTAATAAATTTAATTATCATTAAATATATGTACAAATAATATTAGAAAACTATTTGAAAATTTCAATTAAATTTCACAAAACGTTTGGGAGAAAGTTAATAAAAATATATTATATTTACATATAAATATAGCGATCTATACGTTAGTAAATTTATTCCATTTGTCATTTGGATTAGCTCTAACTTACACTTAGTAAATCAGTTATTTCTTTGCTACCAGAGATTTGACATATTTTCTAAACCCGTCCTGCAAGAAAAATTCAAATTAAAATTCACGTTTTGCGTCGATGTGCAGCATCACATAAGCTGTTTTGTAAATGATTCTTTCACCGATGTCTGAACTAACTAGAATTTGGTGGTTTAAATTTCAAATTCCGTAATGCTACAAGCAATTAATTTATTTACGAGTATTTTAAAGAGTTATTTCGTTTACTTTACAGATTCGGATTTAGCTTGAAGTAATCTACATCAATAAGTGCGTCAATTTATTTAATACAGTTCATTTAGTCAAATGGTCTAAATTTTTTGAATTAATTTAAGTGATCTAAGTCAGTGGTTCTTAAACTTTTTGTCATCGAGGCCTCCAAATTTTCCAAATATTTTTCGCGTCCACCAATTTCTACTGTAATTACGAATAGTATACTGATTTTAAAATAAGGAATGATATAATAAAGACCTTAAATATATAAATTTAATGTTTAAATTTTCAATTTTTTACGGGGTAGGTGGCTCAGTGGTATCGAGTCGGCCTGTGGATCTTGAGAACTATGGTTCGAATCCCATAGCCGACAAACAATTTTCACCAATTTAAATCTACTCTTGTGGCTCCCCTCCACTAATATCTTTGGGGGCCATGATTTGATGGCTGGTAACCGCACTTCATACGAAAAAATATATCACTTGCAGAGATCTGCTTAGGTAGAGTGCCACATCCAGTCATGGGTAAAAGGCGTGATGATATATTTATATTTGTTTTATTTAAATTTTTAAAATATCTCTACTTTTAAGGAATAAAATTATATAAGTTCATTTCTTATTCTAATAATGATAAAATATGATTCTTTGCAATATTAGCAAATTCTATCCAGCATCGTTACCCCTTTCACTCTTCTCAAGTATTTCATTTCTTATACTTGTATTTTGCTCTTGATTTCTGTTGATATAAGCCATGATTCGCATTCATAAGTTAATAATCGCTCGGTAAATTGTATTGAAAACTGTTATATTTAACAATAAAGACAAAATTAATTGTCAACCAACACTTGGTGAAACTGATGAGCTCTAATAAGAGCGAAACGCATGTATGGTTACTAACTGTGCTGGCCAGCCTCTGACGATGCCCTCATAAGGTGACTTGGAGGCTGAATTTTGTGAAACCTAGCCAAGTGTTTATTTTATATTTTTTATTATTAAACCTTGTTTCACCAAGTGTTGGATGACAATTAATTTTGTCTTTGTTGTTATTTAAATTGCTATTGCGTAGCTTTTCCTTTTTTTCGGTAGATAGCATGACCTGTTCCACAGAACTTCTCATGTCATCTTACCTGTTTGTTAGAGATCTTATTCTCTACTGGCACAGTTCTTCGTCACCAGCTTCTTCACGTGAACTTTGTTCTAGGTGAAGAAGTGAGTTATACCATACTGATGAGCTCTAACAAGAGCGAAACGCGTCTATGGTTACTAAATGTGCTGGCCAGCCTCTGACGATGCCCTCATAAGGTGACTTGGAGGTTGCATTTTGTGAACATAGCCAAGTGTTTATTTTATATTTTTTATTACTGTTATATTTGTTTTCTGCGATATTTTTTTCTTACTTCAGTATATGGAATATTTTTGCTGTTTTGTTTATTCTTTTGGTTATATCTTGTACTCTAGTACTTTCTATTAGTACTTCTAAGTGCTCAAATTTCTCTACTTGTTCTATGTTATTATTTCCAATCTTTATGTTGGTTGTTTTATTTTCATTGGATATTGTCATCATTTTTGTTTTGTTATCGTTTATCTCCACACTTCCGTAGTATGTACAATACATAATATGTTTTATTTAGAAATATTTGGGATAGAAACACGAAAGTAGAACAGTTTGAGAAACTATTGAACAATTAATATATTGTATTCAACAAATACAAATAATAATAAAATATAAAACTAAACACTTGTCTAAGTCACACGAAATTCATCCTCCAAGTCACCTTATGAGGGCATCGTCAGAGGCTGGCCAGCACAGTTAGTAACCATAGACGTGTTTCGCTCTTATTAGAGCTCATCAGTATGGTATAACTCACTTCTTCATCTAAAACAAAGTTTACGTGAAGAAGTGAGTTATACCATACTGATGAGCTCTAATAAGAGCGAAACGCGTTTATGGTTACTAACTGTGCTGGCCAGCCTCTGACGCTGCCCTCATAAGGTGACTTGGAGGCTTAATTTCGTGAGACTTAGACAAGTGTTTAGTTTTATATTTAATTATTAAAGCTAGTTTCACCAAGTGAGCATTTAAAGACAATTAATTTTGTCTTTGTTGTTTTATTTAAAATACAAATAAATTAAATGCTGTAGCATTTTTCTGTGGTGACATTTGCGTTATATAAATGTTAATAGGAAAGAAGTAATTTATTATTATAACTTTGTTAAAATAAGATCTTTTATTTATTAGATGGAACAAATCTCATTGAAATTTTATTGTTAAAGAATAACAAAATGATGATAAATTAATTACTAATTATAGAAATATATTTACAATTTATTGCTTCTAATAATTTGAAAAATTATTGTTTTTTAATGATAATAATGAACATATAAGGTTAGATCCGCCAATAGTCACGTTTATGTATCAATAACACCTGTTTTATAATTTGTATTCTATGCAATTATGCAGCAAAACAACATAAATTCACTACTTATTACAAAATCCCCGACTTCTTGTAAGATGACACGAGACAGAAGAATTATAAATATTTATATGAGTGTTGATATTTGTTTCTCATTATCAACTGAAAATGGTTTGTTAATTAAATTTGTTTATTAATAGAAGCTTATTACATATGACCTTCAGTTTCAAAATATCAACATTCGTGTAAATTTAAAATTTCAATATTTTATTACCCTAATAATATGACAAGATAAAACTGTGTCGACATAATATTTATAATACTGCATTTTATTAGCTAAAGAATACAAATAAAATAATATATCACGCCTTTTATCTTTTAATCTGTGTAGCAGCGATGCATTTGTAAATCTCGATTATGCATAGATGACATACTTATTATTACCATGAAATGCGGTTTCCAGTTGTAAAATCAAGGCTTCCAGAAATGTTAGAGCAGGATGAACCGACGAAATGTTTGTTAGGTTTGAAAAATAAACAAATTTTAACGTAGTGAAAGGCTAGGAGCAGGTAATAATTTACCGATGATCGAGGTACAATAAATTAAAATTTTAAAAAGTCTTAAATAAATAATGACAGGCAGTCGTAGTGAATACAGTTTGCGACTACCAAACAAGAGGTCGTGAGTTCAAATCTAACTTTAATTTAAAACAAAAAAATGCAAATATGTCTGAGTGGTTCAAATTCTACTATAAGCTATGGGACCCTTTATATTGTAATTAGGATTATGGTCCGGTTGTAGTAATAAATATATGATAAGTGCTTATAATATTATAAGGGTGTTTCTTTATACCTCTGCACGAAACTTTAATGACATGAAATTCTCACTGCTAATTCGGAATTTTACGCCGCTTCTCCATACACTAACAGCATATCCACTAATTCACTGTTGCTATACATTTTTCTCAAATTTCTCCAATAACAACTTACCCTTTCAATACCGTATACGAAATCAGACTAGGTACTCAAATAAAAATAAGGCATTACACCAAGTACCTACATAATAACTAATTCATAAATGATTATTTGTAAACAGTGTTTATACTTTTATTTCATTACTAACATAATTATAAATAAATGTACTATTAAACCAGTGATACTAAAAATGTTCGCTAGGAATGAAAATGAGGGAAGGAAATGTAATTTTAACGAGATTTTAATAAGAAATGTTGAAAAAAAAATTGTTATGTGAGAAACTGTACGTTAATGTGTGAAATTAAGAAAATAGTTGTGAAAAGGGTGAGTGCAAATCAATTGAGATGGTTTGGACATGTGAAAAATTAATAAAATAGGAGCATAAGAAATGATGTGGACCATGTACCTATTGTTATTTAAGTAATAAGTATATGTTGTACATAGATGACCTAAGAATAAATGGATAAATATGATTGAAAGTTTATTGTTTGAACGGAAGATTCTAAATGAGAGAATTATACGAATTTGTATAAATAAAGCGAAAGTGATGTATCAGGATCAGGTCCACTCTAACCTTTGGAGAAACAGGCTGTAACAAAACATACTCTTTTCATAATTCAATTCCTTCCAAAGTATAAACGGTCCAATTAACGAGTTCATACAAAATAAATGTACCTATATCATAGAGATTATATTTGATTTTATTCTTTTTTAGTAAAAATTTGTTATTTACTAGATGCAAATCAATTAGTTCATTGGTTATAGAAGCACGCTCAAAAGTTTAAATTTGAAACAAATAAAGTGAAATGCATACATGAGCAAATGCATATATTTTTAATTAAATGATATTGTTTAAATAGTTTTTTGATTGGTTTTCAGGTTTTAAGTAAAACGAATTTTTCATTTAATCAGCAACGTTTCGGCCAGTGGTTTCAGCCATTATCAAGCAAGGTGTACAGCTCAAACATTTTAATTAATTAATTTTTGGTTTCGACTTTATAAATTGCATTTTTCTACGTTTGCTATGAAAAGTTGACAACCACGCTCTCATTTGTCATCGTAAAGTTGACGTTTTCTGTAGAACAATCTAAAAATATCTTTTTTGCGCGTCTCCAATGGCAACGTGCGAAAAAAAATGTTAAATGCGCGCTTATTACAATAGTTACCAGGCATACAAACAGAAACTTGTCATAATGACAGTTAACAGAACGAATTTATATAAATAAATATATCATCACGTCTTTTACCCATTACTGGATGTGGCACTCTGAAGCAGATCTCGGTAAGTGATATATTTCTTCGCGTGAAGTGCGGTTACCAGCCGTCAAATCACGGCGCCCAAAGATATTAGTGGAGGGAGAGCCACAGGGGTAGATTTATATTGGTGAAATTTTTTTAAATTTATTTATTTTCAGTACGTATATGTTTTTGAATAATTTTAAGATGCAATCGTAGAAAAAATGATTTGTATCAGGATCGTAAAGTGTCTTTGTTCCTCTTACACTATTGCAGCTCTCGTCTTCGGCTCGCGCTCTAATTATTCGAGTAACAAAGAATCACTTTACGCTCTTAATAAACGAATAATTATTATAATCAACATGTAATTTAACTTTTCTACCTTTTTTGCTTGATAATCAATGGTCAAAATGTTGCTGATTAAATGAAACATTAAAGTTTTTAAAAGTTTTTCGTTTAATCAAAGCCTGTAATCCAATCAACAATAGTTATTTGTGTATAAAGTGTCTTTGTTACTCGAGCACGGTAATTGCAGCGCGAGCCGAAGGCGAGAGCTGCAATAGTGCAAGAATCACTTTACGCTCGTGATACACACATAATTTTTTCAACGATTGCAAATTAAAATTATTCAAAACGTATACGTACTGAAAATAAATTCGTTCTGTCAACTGTCAATATAATAAGTTTCAACTTTTCATAGCAATCGTAGAAAAAAACTATTTTTAAAAAACATACTTTTTTAAGTTAACAAAAATCAAATAGAAAAGGGAGTAGAGAAAAATCTTAACGCTCCGTCACTGCTAACTGAGAAATTTCCAAACACTAACAACAACATAAGTAAGTCTAATGCAAGTAATGTATATTTCATGTTTCACGTATAAATAATAGAACGATGTTTCATTTGCAAGCCTGTGACCTCAGTAGCATCTGTGGTCACTCGGCATTGACCTGGGCATCACAGCAACTTTCAAAATCTCTTATACTTCACTACAACACCTCTATTACACATTATATACATCATTATACCTGTACGTGTATAACGAACACTTCATATCTTTGTTAATATGCAAACTTGTAAATTTGGCATTCGCTTGAAACTATTATTTATAACATAACAGTGTGGGAGTTTACCATCAAATAAATATAAACATAAAGAAGGTCTGCTTGTCTATAGATTAGGGCAGCGGTTCCCAACCGGTGGGTCGCGACCCACAAGGGGGTCGCCTTAGCTTTTTTGGGGGGTCGCCTTGGCTTTTTTGAGGGGAAAAAATATAATCACTAAGTCCTAAAATATATTTTTTCAAACCTTTTATTTTTGTTTTATTGATCAAATATGCGAAAGGGGGGTCGCGAACATTTTTAAAAAACTAAAAAGGGTCACGATTAAAAAAAGGTTGGGAACCACTGGATTAGGGTGTGGGATATATCCAAATTATAGTATGACATTATTGTTTGTAGACGTTTTTTATGAAATGATTTATGTCTATGATTTCCAAGAACTAATCAACCATTAATGTTTGCAACAAGTGAATTAATTTTTTATGCCTTTCACGTAAATATAAAAAGATCAGGGTCGTGTTTATATGAAAATATAATTCAACGCAGTTATTAAACTGCAATCTTCATGAATCCTGACTCATCTTCACAATTAACTAAGCTCGTTAAATGCTTCTATAAAATATTAATGTATTATATTTATAACTATAATTTTAAACATATTTGTTGTTCTTGAAATTCACAGTATGGGTTCATGTTGCTTGTCTTACTGTAAATATTTATTTCTTTAATGTTATATTAAGAATTTACCAAGTATATGGGGGAATCTATAGAATCACGAATTTATTTGAAAATGAACCAATGAAATATAAAATATATCATCACGCCTTTCCCCATTACTGGGTGTGGCACTCTGCCGAAACAGATCTCGGTAAGTGATATATTTCTTCGCGTGAAGTGCTGTTGCCAGCCGTCAAATCACGGCCCCAAAAGATGTTAGTGTAGGGAGAGCCACAGGGGTAGATTTAATTTGGTGAAAATTGTTTGTCGGCTGTGGGAATCGAACCAGGGTGCTCAAGATCTACAGGCCGACTAGATACCACTTAGCCACCTACCCTATGAAACCAATGAAATAAAAGCTATTTTGATAGTGAAATTAATTTTAAAACTAATATTTTTCACTGTAATTAAATCTACTTGTTACCATTAAAATAAATGCTATTTTCATAAACGTCAAATAAGAAAAATATATCAAAATGGTAAATTCTCAATGGGGAACTGTTTCTATGTTTCTACAGAAGAAATTTTTATTTATTAAATTCTCACGGAAAATAATACTCGTAATATGATAATTGTCAGATAATATTTTGACATGATTTTAAATTCGCTGTTACGGAAATAGGAAATACAGCTCGTGCTGCGCACTCATTATAGTTTTCACTTTCATTATAACTCATAATTCATGTCAAAATATTTTCGGCAATTAATCACTTGTTATATTAGTTATGAAAATACAATGGTAACATTTCTTCTTTTAATTATGGAATAAAATTGGAAATAAAAATGACATTTATATATATATATATATATATATATATATATATATATATATATATATATATATATAAAGAGAAAGAGAACTCTTTGTTTTTGAGAAAGCGTCTAATGTAATGTCATTTCAATTTTATTAACGAAGAAAAATAAATGTAAAAAATCTAAGGCTAAGAACTAACTAACAAAGAATTTAACCCCTAAGCCTTCATAAAATAATCAAATCTAGATACATATTTCAAGAACTAAGTTCTCATCCTGAGTCCTCCTTTTCTACTGAGGATGAGAACTTAGTTCTCGAAATACGTATCTAGATTTAATTCTTTTATTAAGGCTTAGGGGTTAATTTCTTTGTTAGTTACAACAAAGAAAGCCTAACCAGTCTAAAGTATTTTATCAAATATGGTTCATGAATAAAATAAGCGCAAAATACACATATACATACGAGTATATAACATCACTCTATAGCTTATCAACTGGAGTAGCACGAACCCTTGAAGCATTCACTGTAAATTTGCTTATTAGATTCATCCTGCAATTAATCTTCTGCAAACATTCCTATCCTGGCAAAGAATTTTCGATTCGTGCACATAATCTTTCGTTCTCACAAAAAACTTTTATTCATATCAATAAATTTATTTATAGATCGTTTAATCTCTCAATTTCACCAACATATCGTTTATTGTAAAAATATTATGCGTTCAATATTGGTTACCCAGGGGTAACCTCGAAAATAGATTCAGCGACCCCAAAAACCCCCGAGTAACTAGTTTTGAACCTAAAACTCTATTTCAGTCGAATATCGTAATTTCATCCCCCCATCCCCTTTTTAACCTCTTAAAAAAGTGATCAAAATGACCCCGAAAATAGATTTTGGCGATCTCAAAAACCCCTGGGTAACCAATGTTGAACGCGTAATATTTTGGTATTATTTAATTTCATTTATGGCGATTCTTGCTATTACCACATTTCAGGGATGGTTTATACTTCCTAAAAAGCATCTTCCGTTCTAGTTCTAGTTCTATTAGTGTGCCAAGTTTCATTTAAATCGGTGAGTGACAGTTGGGTAGTGTTACTTGTCAGTGGTATCGAGTCGGCCTGTGGATTTGAGAACAGAATTTACCACATTGAAATTACACACATCATTGGGGGGCGTGAATTGACTGCTGGTAACCACACTTCACGCTCATAAATATACCACTTACCAAAATTTACTACGGCAGAGTTCCACACCCAGTAATGGGCAAAAGACGTGATAATATATTTATTTATTTAAGTTTCTGGATAGATAAGAAGATTCATTATTGAAAAGTACAGAATAATGAAAAAGTGTGTTTAATTCAAGACATTTAAACCAATTAGATTGCGGTTACTATAGTAACGCAACTCACTGATTATTATTATTCTTATTTTAATATTGTTTAAATACTATTAAAGTTTGAAGTATATCATATAACTTTCAAAATTTATTATGTGTCTTAAAAATTACTGATAAATAATTCAATTTTTGCATTTAGAACTTTATCCGAAATTTATACTCCTTCCATAACATCGATTAAATTTTATTAAGAACAATATACATTTCAATTATTTCACTTTAAATAAAAAGTTTTAGTTACAATAAAAACGTTTGCAAGTTACGCCACTGAATGCCCAATAGCATGTTGCTAGATTTGATATTAATAAATAGATTACAATGCCATATACACTAATGATGTTTCAATGATTTTTAACATTTGAAGACATTTTATTTTCATTGAATTTTTAGGTGAGGGCCAAAGAAATTTAATTTTACAAACTTCTTATTAAACATTTCAGCTCATTACTTGTTCTTGATTGTTGCAATAACAAAATACCTGATATTATTGCTATTATTTATTACTCATCTCAAATGGAAATAACGTTTATTGGTTACTGGATAATTTTATGACCATAAGAGTACCAGTACGTGAGTGATGGCATGGCGGAAACAATCAATTATTAATACTTTATACAGTAGCGTAACTAGGCCTTTTTAGAAGGGTTTGCCCTTCTGTTCAAATAAAATAAAAAATAAATATATCATCACGCCTTTTACCCATCACTGGGTGTGGCACTCTGCCTACGCAGATCTCGGTAAGTGATATATTTTTTCGCGTGAAGTGCGGTTACCGGCCGTCAAATCACGGCCTCCAAAGATATTAGTGGTGGAGGAGCCACAGGGGTAGATTTTTTTAAATTGGTGAAAATTGTTTGTCGCCTGTGGGGATCGAACCAGGGTTCTCAAGATCCACAGTCCGACTCGATACCACTGAGCCACCTACCCCTTCTGTTCAGTATTATGTAATTGCGAATCCTTTATTTTTAATTTGATGATTAAATATAGTACACCCTTACCTCGCTATACGGTCGCTCTTTATACGGCATTTCGCTGTAACGGCCCTTTTCAATTAAGGCACGTTTTCGATTTACGGCCTAAAATGTTTCGCTATAACGGCAAAAAACTTTTTTCCCATTGAATTTGTATTGATTTCTTATACGGCTTTTCGCTTTACGGTCAAGTTTTGTGGAACGTATCTAGGCCGTAAAGTGAGGTATGGGTGTACTCTAATTTCGATCTAATTTATGTATATTCTTTCAACACAAACATCTTTGGGGGCCGTGATTTGACGGCTGATAACCGCACTTTACGCGAAGGAATATATCACTTATCGAGATCTGCTTACGGCAGAGTGCCACAACCAGTAATGGGTAAAAGATGTGATGATATATTTATTTTATTTATTGTAGTAAAAATTAAATAGCTTTGAAGTGTTTGTAACAAGAAATGAAGTAATAGTTGTGGTGTAACTTGTTAAAATATCTTTATTAATATTTAAGTCTTTATATGGATCATTTTTTGATAACAACAGGTATAAGACAAAATAAACAAATAAATGATGATATTCATAAAATAATAATTAATTTAAAAAATCTACCCCTGTGGCTCCTCCACCACTAATATCTTTGGAGGCCGTGATTTGACGGCTGGTAACCGCACTTCACGCGAAAAAATATATCACTTACCGAGATCTGCTTAGGCAGAGTGCCACACCCAGTGATGGGTAAAAGGCGTGATGATATATTTATTTATATTTATTTTTTATATAATTTAGTATATATTTTAAAAATAACAAATATTTTTAAAATATGTATCTTTCTGTAGCGGTTTTTATGTACATTATATGTACAATCATTTTCAATGACTAAAATCAGCATTTATTTACATGTGACTAAAATTCATAATAACCATAATCAACTAACAATTTATACCAACGCAAGAATTTAAAAACAGTGATATTTCACTTATTTAATACCATCTCCATTCAATTAGTTTGAACCCTTTTCTAACTTTATTATAGAAAAATCCCTATTGTAAAATAAAATGCTGTATTTCACATGTGAATGAAATAGGTTATTATATAGTCGTAAGAATCATCATACTCGCATATAATGAATTATTTAACTTACTTATAATATAATGTACAATTTTTAGATTTTTTAATCAATTATATACGATTGGAAGCAAATTTAAACTGATTAATTTTGTATAGATGATTAAATTTGGAATGAACTTAATTTATAATCCAGATAGAAATTATGGTAAACCTGCAGGAGAGCTACTTCACCTTCGATTTCGCAGAAAATTTGTGAAAAGTTTCCTCTCAGCGAGCAGAATATAGGACAAATACTAACAATTGGCGGTCGGAATTATTTGACCTTGAAATCGAAAAAAAAAATATAGAAAATTATATATAACAATGCACAATAAAACATACAAAAAAATTGTAATAGTTCATTTTCCACGTTACTTATTAAAAAGAAGGAAGGGTACAACGAAAATCATAGCACTTCAGGTATGGTAACAAAGAAAAATAGAAATTAGAAAAGTAATTAATTATGATATGCCATATTAATTCTAAATAAGTACTACATGAATAAATATCTTTTGTCGTTTTTACTTGGTACTTCTATTCTTTGTACAAGTCGTTTCCTACATCAGTGCGGAAAGTGAGTATTTTGTACTCAAGTCTCAATTTATTGTAGTGTATAATGCTGAATTGTAGAAAAAATAGTTTGTAATACAAATATTGAAAGAAACTTTTGTGGATGGATCACGCACACTTTCCGATGATATATGCTTTTATAAAAATAAATAAATATATCAACACGCCTTTTACCCATTACTGGGTGTGACACACTGCCGAAGCAGCCCTCAGTAACTGATATATTCCTTCACGTGAAGTG
Source organism: Pterostichus niger (assembly GCA_947425015.1). Taxonomy (NCBI): domain Eukaryota; kingdom Metazoa; phylum Arthropoda; class Insecta; order Coleoptera; family Carabidae; genus Pterostichus; species Pterostichus niger. The sequence goes on along the minus strand of OX380345.1, from coordinate 7,453,078 downwards.
CGATTACCAGCCGTCAAATCACGGCCCCCAAAGATGTTAGTTGTGAGGGTGCCACAGGAGTAGATTTAATTTGGTGAAAATTGTTTGTCGGCCGTGGAGATCGAACCAGTGTTCTCAAGATCCACAGGCCAACTCGATACCACTGAGCCACCTACCCCATATATATGCTTTTGAAATGATAATATATGACATATCCATAGGTATTATTTAAGTTAAAAAAATGTGTTTTCCGTACTTGTGCGGAAAACTAAACCAATTAGAACTTATGATATCTCATTATATCCATGGTTACTGAAAACTGAACAGTACAGAAATGATGTTCTTACGAAAACTTGAAGGAGAAATAGTAACGGACAAAGTAAGAAACAAAAACATTAGAAAAGCGCTACGAATACAACCAATAGACAGTATAATAGAAGAAGGACAATTAAGATAGTGGGGTCACATCCAAAGAATGGAAGAGGAAAGAACAATAAGAAAAGTTTAAGAAGCAAGGCCAACGAAGAAGAAGACCTAGAAAAACTTGGACTGAAGAAGTGAAGAAACCCTTAGAAAAGAGGGGAGTTAAGTGGGAGGAAGCAAGATCTCTAACCAAGAGAAGAGAAGAATGGAAGGAAATATGGAAAAGAAAGACAGTAGAATAGCCTCCGCACAGACTTAGGCCTTAGGATTAAGTAAGTAAGTACTGAAAACTGTCAACGAATTTCATAACAACTGTCAAAAATTACTTTTAAATTCTTTTTCAAGAGATTGTGGCAACTTCCAGGAAAAGTATTGCGTGTTTTCAATCTCGACTTCTCGGGTACGTTTCGATTAAAAATTTCACGCCTAATACGGAAAAATGTTACTTTCCTTTATTTATTGTACACATACTAGTAGCTATTTACAGCTTAAACAAGAAAATTTTACATTTCTTTATTTGCAGGATATCCTACTACGCAATAATGTCGATTTTAGTACCATTCTTATAAAATGAAATTAAAATAATGATTTTAAACTGGTATAAATTGTCAGGTGACAATCATTGTAAATGACGTCATTTACTGCTCTCTAAACAACTAATACCGTAAGATTTTAATGGTAGTAGGTACTATTTATATAAATAAAATAAATTAGTATACCATCATGCCTTTTACCCATTACTGGGTGTGGCACTCTGCCTAAGCAGATTTCGGTAAGTCATAGAAACAAACTATTATTTACCTATTTTTGAGTCATAAAATTGTTATTTACTACCGCTGGCTTAGAAACGGTTAATATTGTATTATTATTCACAAATAAATCATAAATATATCATCACGCATTTTACCCATTACTGCGTACGGTACTCTGTCTAAGCAGATCTCGGTAAGTGATATATTTCTTCGCGTGAAGTGCGGTTACCAGTCGTCAAATCACGGCCCCCAAAGATATTAGTGAAAGGTGTAGATTTTACGTAGTGAAAATTGTTTGTCGGCTGTGGGAATCGAACCCGGCCGATTCAATACCACTGAGCCACCTACTACTATACAATTTGTATTTTGTTTAACTTTATGAATATACTTCGTTGATATTATATTCAGCTTCTACTTAACGGCTGTCAAAGAATGACTATGTTTTAGTCGAAACATTAGACTTACATGAAGTGTTTTATTTTACTCTTGTTGCCAAAATTCAGATTCGTCATTTACTGACAGAATTTATTAGACATTATTTTTTTGTGTTATTTTAATATAATTATTTTCTTATCCATATAAAATTTAAAACTTATTATTTAAAGCCTATGTTATGTTATATAATTCATTACGTATTTTGTTTTTGTATTTTTTTTAATGTCGTGAGTTTATTTTTAAGTGAAACATGCGATTTGCCATACCCATGGTTACGAATTTATTTTAAAAGGATGCATATCTTGTCAAGTTAACATTTATACTAATTAGTATCACAATGGTTGCTAGCACAAACTCTGTTTTTGGCTGTTTTAAGAGCAGTGTTTTTGGGTGTTTTAGCTATCTCTAACATGTTAAAACCGTGCTCTTAGAACACCCAAAAACAGAACTTGTGCTACCAGCCATTGTTATTAATGATTTGCTACCTATACTCGTATGCAGTTAAAAAAAACCTTAACAGTGAAGAAATAGCACTAAATCTTCTGATCTAGCACCAGTCGATTATTATTAAATATTCAGATTTAAAACGCATCTAGCAGTATTAGAGCTTCATAAATATCTAATATTATAAACGGGTGTTTGACAGCGAATGAAGAGATTTATTACTATTTTTTTCCTGCGTTTTGTTCAATATAATTGTTCAATCAAAGTAAAGTATTGTTGCTTTATATGTTTCAATTTAAAATGAACACTCTGATACATTGAAATCAAAATCGTCAACATGAATACCATGTTTAAATTTAAAATAAACTCACTGTATAATTATTTTCTTGTTCATATAAAATTATTATTAGTATTTCATCTCATTCTCCTAATTTTATCATTATTATCAATAATATCAATATTCTAACATTGTCAATATTCGTTATTCAAAAATCATTATCGTTCAGCCCCAGATTTGGCGTAGTCTTGATGAATAATAACAGCTGTCAAAGTTTGCATCAAATATAGATGTTCATCTAAAAATATTCAAAGCTTACGCGCTGTTATTTATGTTTGCTTTTAAAATGCACGTTTTATAGCTATTAACATACCTAGCAATGTTATGAGTATTATTACAGCCGCAGATGTCAATTTGAAATCCGAGCTCGTAGAGTGAGGATTTTAAGACATCTAAGGCCTGTTATGACTCATAACATCCGTGGTTTGTTCAATAGTTTACTAGTTTCAGAATATAAAAACGTTAACGTCATTAATAAATATTATTATTTGAAATTCTTTTATGAATAACGTCATTGTCATCATTTTAGAAGGTGATCACGTAAGTCTGTGGTCTGTATGTTTTTATTTAACGGCATGGTTACAATTATTTTGTATCATATTTATAAATATTTTTATAGTTATTTACATTAAAAGACCGTTATACGGAAATTTACAGGCGAGCATAGAAAGGTAACGGGCGAGCGCTAGCGAACCTGTTATCTGTGTGAGCCTGTAAATTTCAGTTAACGGTCGAGCATTGTACAATGTTTTATGTGCATTTGAATCGCAATACATGTATATTAATTGCAATAGTATAACGCAATAACTAAAATGTTCAATCAAGGTAGACTTTGAAAATCTGACAGATTTTGTTTAATTTAAGTGTCAAACGTTTAAAATTAGATATGTTGTCATGATAACCAATGTCAACAGCCCGTTATAATTTTTACACGGGCTAGCACGTTATAAGTCTCGTAACATGCCCTAGAGACAGAGTTAAGTAAACAGTTCATTACGATTCAAATGTATGTAAAAATTTAAACGTCATAACGTGGTTACCTCTAATTTGAAAAACTGTACAATTAATATATATTATGATAAGCAGGAGAAGTAATCTTTGTATTATTGTTGTTTTGAGTTCCGTTTGTATTAATAGTGTTATATTATCATTGTGTTTTATTTTCATTTTCTTGACTGTTTTGACAAGTCAGTATGGTAATATTACCTTACAGAATACAGTTATTACTTACTTACCAGTCTATTTTTGTGCATGTTAACATAGGTTTAATATCCTGAAACCGGTAAAAAAATATTATGTATCAAATCTCACTCAAATCCACTATAAGCTGTAGGTTATAAGCTGTAGGTTATAAGCTGTTAGACAGAGTAATAAATAACTAAATAGCAAATAGCACTACTCACAATAGGTCTGCATATATGATAATCGGTGAAATCCTCTAGAATTTAAAGAAAGTTGAATTAGTAATGACAATACATATACGTACATACATACATAACATCACGCTATATCCCATTAAATGGGGTAGCACGAACCCGTCAACATTCTCATCCTGAATCTAAAATCAAGAATCATACGCTTGTTTTCATTCATCATATTTATCCCGCAATTAATTTTCTCCAAACATGCCTATCCTGACACACCACTTTTGCTTCAACCACATTCATAATTCTTTTCATACAAGCTCGTTTATTCTTCACGCTCAGAATCTTTCGCTCACGCAACAACCCTTCAATCATATTCATCCACTTGTTCCTAGGCCGTCCACGCAAACTTTCACCCTCAATTTCACCAACATACACCTGTTTCACCAATCTGTCATTCGACATACGTTCTACATGACCAAACCATCTCAACAATTATATTAATTAATTAGTTTTATGAATCTGCATTTAAAAGTATATTTTTAATTTACAAGTATATACGATATAATATTTTTCTCATTATTAATTCTTGCTAATAAAACTAGCGACGCCCCTGATCTAGTAACTGCAGCTGTAGGTAATAAAATTTTACGATATTTTTCATTGTTTATATACTTTTAAAACAATCATAAAATATCATCATCAGTTAAAAATATACTTTATCGAATATTGTCACGTTTAGATCAAAAAAATTATAAATAATGCAAACACACTAGGAAATATACAAATTTAACTTGAAATGTCAGCTAATTTTATTGTTAAACTAGTCACATTTTATAAATATATATATGGTTTGAGGTTATGCCGTCAGTTAACATGTTTAGAATAAATTTTAAGTTAAAATTTAATCGAAATCAGAATGTAGAAAGTTCCAGCTGAATCATAGAAATTAAAATTCTGCAAGTTTCGCAAAAACTTGCTGAATAGAATGCTTACCGCTAAATTGTTATCATTAAGTAAATACTCATTTAATTACTACACTAACATTACCTTACTAATAAGTACTTGTTAGATAAGAATCGCAATCCATTGTGAATGAAAATATAATTTCACGCAATTTACCCACGCATATGTTTAAAACAAAATGATTATTATCAACTTGGTTACAAGTTGACAATGAGTGGAAGGCAAAAACAAAAACTGTATTGCGCTATGTTTTTGTTTAAAGCCGCGATTTGCACCTTAATTTACTTGTTTTGAAACACTTAATTATAGTGAAATTAGCATTTCTGCAACCAGTAGCAAGATGGAGTTCTTGACACGTCAAGCATGCTATCTACCATTGTGGATAATTATTTAATCTTGCAGTCGTGCGAAAATTTAAACATTGCTTTACCTCACACTGTTATTAGAAATTTAATATTTATGCCCGAAACTTAACAAACTCTAATGAAATCATAGAGGAAACGATACAAGAGAATTAAATGATTTTAAAAGATAATTTCCGTTCACTTTAAAAATTCTAATTTCAACCAATGAAAGTTTTGGCGTTTTGGAGTTCCTCGTTCTAATGACCGATGAATTATGACTTCAGTGGCGCAGACTTTTAACTTTTTAACTATAGTTTATTGTCCCTAAATAAGTATATGTCTTGTAGGTATAGTATTTTCATTTTAAACCGGAGGAATCGGCATAAAACTATTAAACGTCCCTGTCCCATATATACTATTTTCATTTTAAACTGGAGGGATCGGCATAAAACGATTAAATGCACCGCAATTACGTTTACAAAGGAACTCAAAATATGACCCGTTATAACTGATTTCACAAAGTTCACACAGGGTTGTACAGCCCCATTCGCCGGTACGGTCAATCATAGGAAAATATCTGATGTGGACACCACATGACTTCCTTGTACCCGTATTAAACTATAGATATTTTTTTAATTGCCCATATTTCACATCAAATCTTTTATTTTTTGTTCGAATCCATAGCAAACTTAATTTTTTTTTAAATAAAAAAATATATAATATTTAAATTTAGATATCTCGTTTATGCAAAAAGCTAATTTAAATTTTTTTTAATGTGCTAGACGCAGAATTTAATTCTCTAAAACTTTTATTTGCAGCATTTATTTCTAAAATGAAAATAATACCATTTTTTTCAAGGAAAACTGTTAGCAGCTTCATGTAATGTGTCACTTCCGGTTAGTCTATTTTAACCAAAATCTATTGTGTTATTTCCATTGATATAGTAGTCTTATATACCAAATTTGGAAAGTTTTAAATTATATATGAATATAGTTTTTCATGAAAATCTATTATAGGCTTCAAGTAAAGTACCACTTCCGGTAATTGTATAATGACCAAAAAGGGAGGTGCACAACTAGATGTTATAACAGTCCTAAATATAAAGTTTCAATTTTCTACGGCTTACCGTTTTTGAGTTATGCAAGATATGTACGTACGTACATACGTACGTACAGACGGCATGACGAAATTAGTCAAAATGGATTCAGGGAGGGTCAAAACACCTATTTCCGTTGAAATCTGAGAACCGAAAATTTTCGCGATTACAATACTTCCTTTACTTCGTACAAGGAAGTAAAAACAAGAATAATTTTAGGCTGAATACGACCCTTGAAAATTTACCTATTTTGACCATCGATAAGCGATTTGGGGTAACCGCTCTAATGGATTTCATTGTAGTTATATGGGACAGGGACGTTTAATCGTTTTATGCCGATCCCTCGAGTTGAAAATGAAAATAGTATAACTATAATGAAATCTATTAGTGCGGCTATCCCAAATCGATGGTCACAACAGGTACATTTTTAAGGGTCGTATTCAGTCTAAAATTATTCATGTTTTTTCCTATGATTGACCATTTAAAAATTACTAATTCGGATTAAATTATCCAATTGGCAGTTATGTTACTCAATAAGAAGATTAAATATCTTGTACTGAATCACACTGAGTAATGTAGGTAAATGTTTAGATTATGTTTGTATATAATATTTATAATATATTATATTTGTATCGTATGAATAAGGAATGTACTTATTTAAAGATTGTAATTTTGTTGTTTTTATTATACACGTACCGGCGAATGGGGCTGTACAACCCTGTGCGAACCTTGTGACACCAGTTATAACGGGTCATATTTTGAGTTCCTTTGTAAACGTAATTGCGGTGCATTTAATCGTTTTATTCCGATTTCTCCAGTTTAAAATGAAAACAGTATACGCCATTGGTTGCGATTCTCGATGTCGATACATGCTGACATTTGACTAAGTAGGTACAGATCTAGAAAGTGTTTCTCTCGCAAAACAATTTAGATTGTTTTATTTCCGGTTCCGATTCTGATCCTACAAATTATAATTTGAAAGCTCACGTTTTCGTATTTTATTTATGTAACTACAAACAAGATGGCTCAGTGGTATCTAGTCGGCCTGTGGTTCAACCCTGGTTCGATCCCCACAGCTGACAAACAATTTTCACCAATTTAAATCTACCCTTGTGGCTCCTCTTCCACTAACATCTTTGGGGGCCGTGATTTGGCGGCTGGTAACCTCACTTCACGCGAAAAAATATATCACCGAGATCTGCTTCGGTTGAGTGCCACACCCAGTAATGAGTAAAAGGCGTGAGGATATATTTATTTATAAACAACAAAATAAGAAAAAGTGCTTAATTTTTTTCTCATAATCTGAAGAAAATATAAAATTGTGTTGAACAAACTGCGTCATTTTTAATCATTAAGTTATGTGACTTGCTTTTAACTATATCCTTTTTATTAATAAACACCCTAAATTGCGCATATTTAACTCTCTAATGTCCAGTTTTATATACGATAGAATAAATTTACTATCATAGTTATTTGTCAATTTGTCAAATGACAGCCAAATTTTGACAGGAATGTTTTATGGTCAAATTGCTGCGAATTTGTTAAAATTATATTAATTTATCATGGCACTAATTTTACTCTGTCTTCTCTAAAACTGAATATAATAAAGTCTAATGTAACTATTAATATTCCAAGCTTACAATAAATTATCCATACGCTTTAGTTAAAAAAATTGCATGCTCTTTGAGAGATAGTTATTTGTGTATAAAGAGCGTAAAGTAGTTCTTTGTTACTCGAACACGGTAATTGCAGCATAAATAAAATTAATTAAGACAAATAAGGTATGACTTTTTAATAAAACTCTTGTTTTCCGAAAGTATCTTGATTACAAAAATTTGAAAATTTCGTGTTATTTAAAGAACTTCAACCTCTTGTATTTTGGTAACTAGAAAGAATAGGACCTATGTTCATATGACATTTTTGGCTCAAAATGACCTCAGGAATAAGCTGTTAAAGTTTGTTACACTAGTCCTGAAACACCCTGTATACAAATAATTTTTAAAATATCATAAAGTTTCTTACCCTTTGCTAAATATAATAATAATGCAAAGAGCACTTTTTAAAGAAGTTCAAGTTTTAATTTCTGTTTGAGTATAGTTTTTTAAATCACTTTCATTAAATGCTTTTACAAAAATCTTAAATAAAGAAAACAATGTTTAAAAAAATAGAATTTAACATTCTCCTTACTCTACTTTTGTGGGTATTAATAAACAACTACATATTCATGTCAAAATGTTTATCATTATCAATATAGAAATAGAATGTAAATGCTAGTAGTGAAAAAATAATATATATGTGTACTATTTCGCTACTATTGTCTGATACTCTCCCTATTATTTTACAGAAAAAAATTTCAAATAAAAGTGGTAATAAAGAATTTGTTTTACCTATACTGGGTGTCCCATTTTACATTATCTTCTTGAATATCTCGAAATGAAAGCATTTTACCGAAAAGTATGCCGAATCATAATCGTCATGGTTTTGAGGGGGACATCGGATTTTTACAAAATGGCCCCCTAAGCCTCCCAAGGGGGGCCGGGAGGGGGACGACTTAAAAATTTTAAATGGGAACCCCTATTTTTTATTGCAGATTCTGAAAGAGCGTTAAAAAGTATGTAGGTTTTATCCGGATACTTTTTTTCAATTTCCTACACGAAATAACCCTATTAAAACACTTAATTTACAATTAAATTAATCACCAATCAGTAAACTTAACATGAAAATTCTTGATAAAATCAAATCATTCATAATTAGTTTATTTAATGTCCTGTTTTCGTCCCCCGCAGTGTTAGGGATTGATATTTTCAGAAATTTAGGTAATGATTGAAACACCAAATGTTATTATTTATAAAGTTATTGACACAATATTAATTCACGAATATTTTGCACGAAAATCGTACTTTCACGATAACAGCGCCACCTGTTGGAAATTAAAAAAATGGATCCGGATAAAACCTACATATTTTTTAACGCTCTTTCAGAATCTGCAATAAAAAATAGGGGTTCCCATTTAAAATTTTTAAGTCGTCCCCCTCCCGGCCCCCCTTGGGAGGCTTAGGGGGCCATTTTGTAAAAATCCGATGTCCCCCTCAAAACCATGACGATTATGATTCGGCATACTTTTCGGTAAAATGCTTTCATTTCGAGATATTCAAGAAGATAATGTAAAATGGGACACCCAGTATAGTTACTACTAAAATCAAATTTAATCTATATCAGTGATATTTAAACGTTATTTGTTTGTATTTGTTCCACTTTTATGAATAGCTATGTATATAATATGAATTTTTGACAAGTTTTAAAATAAATTTTAGCAGAAATGATATAATTAAAATGAAATGCTGTGATTGATTATTAATCATGAAAGCAATCGTAGTGAAAAAGTCACAACGCAATATTTGTGAAATACCATTAAAAGCATGCATCATTTTTATGGTTTTCTTCTGGCCACAGTTGCCAAAAATCAAAATGTAATTAAGTAAATATAATCATTTATAAAATCATAAATCATATAAATGAAATAATGTCTACTTAAATATTCAATTATAAAATACATATTCATTAATCAAAGTACTTCTAACTTTTGATATTTGTAAAAACGTTTTCTGGATTCGTCAATAATAAATTAACACTTTGGGCGTAACAAAAACCATACAATCAAATATCCATACTTCTCAATCAAAATAAGTTTTAACGTCCATGTTAAACCTGTTTTAAATATAATCAGAGCTTTTACTCGACATTGTAAACAGTATTTTTGTTGGAAAAAAAGGTTTTTCTAGAGAGTGATGGGTTCAATATTGATGCAATCAGTTAGTTTTTATGTAAATGACGTGATAGATTTGTGATAATCGCTTTTTACTGCTTTATTAAGTGTAGTTAGATGAGAGTGATATGAAACTAAATGTTGTTTACGTATCAAAAGTTTTGTTATTTTTTGAAAGCATCATTTATAAAATAACTACAGTTTGTGACTAAATTTAGTCCTTGTTATATCTCTTTCAATATCAAGTTGTTCCTTCTTAATAGGGTTGCTTCCATTTTTTAATACAATTACAATGGTATTAAGGGCCTCCTGATAAGGTTTCTAATAAATTTATCTGTTAAATTAACTAAACAAAATCGCATGAAATAGTTATTTGTGTATTAAGAGCGTAAAGTGATTCTTTGTTACTCGAGCACTGTAAATGAAACGCGAGCCGAAGGCGAGAGCTGCAATAGTGTAAGAGGAACAAAGACACTTTACGCTCGTGATACACACATTATTTTTTCTACAAATAACTATTGTGTATTAAGAGCGTAAAGTGATTCTTTGTTACTCGAACATGGTAATTACAGCGCGAGCTGAAGAACAAAGAGGCTCGTGATACACATAATTTTTTCTACGATTGCATCTTAAAATTATTTAAAAACGTATACGTACTGAAAATAAATTCGTTCTGTCAATAGTCAATATGACAAATTTCTGTTTTGTTTGTATCCCTGGTAACTATTAAAATAAGCGCGCATTTAATCTCTTTTTCCATTGAAGACGCGCGACAAAGATATTTTTCGATTGTTCCACAGAAAAGTCAATTTTACGATGACAAATGCGAAAGTATTTGTCAACTTTTCATAGCAATCGTAGAAAAAATATATTAATGGTCATTTACACCACTAAGTTTTTTTTTTAATAAAAACAAAACGAAGATACATGAAATAGAATAAATAATATTGCTAACTAATATTTGATTTGTTTTTATTTATTTAAACCAAGTTTAAAAGCTAACTTTCGGCGTTGCAACTAGTCACAATTAAAACTTTTTTGTTTTGCAATTTCATTTTTTTTTTTAGACGGATACAATTATTAGGAACTTTGTTAGGAAATTGAAATACTGGCCCTAAATGGCGATAATTAAACATATTTCGACATGTTTAATAATTAAATCATTCTTGTGCTCTATAATAATAAATTATAATTAGTATCTATGTTTAAAAATTACATAATATTTGATATTTGGCTCAACATAGGATGTGAAGTAACTGTCCATAATGATTTATAATTTTCGATCCAGGATATACTTTAATTTTTAAAATACTATTTCAAATTTTGTATGTTTATTTGTAATGCAAATTATGAATTTCTAGTGGACGTATTTTTAACTGACTTAATTTTCAACATCCATTATTAGATAAAAAATAAAATTACAGTGTAATTATTATTATTTTTTTAGTAAATATGAACAACTGAATCACTATAGACAAAAAAAATGGAAACCCATCCGGGTTTTATTTAACCTGGGGTATTTGGCCTTTTTCTCTCTATAACTTAATTTGATATATAATCAATTGTTAAGTATTTACGTTAAGAAATGTTAATTAAATTTATCGAATAATTAAATCAATTATTATTTTAGACAGAAAATAATTAGCATGAAATCGCGATTCTTTTTTCAAACTAAACTACACTAACTTTTGATTGTCATTCCAAATCATTTCTTATTAAATAAATAAAATAAATATATCATCACGCCTTTTACCCATTACCGGGTGTGGCACTCTGCCGTAGCAGATCTCGGTAAGTGATATATGTCTTCGCGTAAAGTGCGGTTACCAGCCTTCAAATCACGGCCCCCAAAGATATTAGTGGAGGAGGAGCCACAGTGGTATATTTAATTTGGTGAAAATTGTTTGTCGCCTGTGGGGATCGAACCAGGGTTCTTAAGATCCACATGTCGACTCGATACCACTGAGCCATCTACCCCATCATTTTTTATTATATGCTAGTTCGGGATTCAAATCCCGTCGGCACTTGAATTTATCTCTTTAAAATAATAAAATGACAGTTGTTACAATTTTAAATATTATTAGTTCACAAAACTAAAGCTAAAAGTCAATTACATGTTTGTTAATTTTTTTATTATTATTTTTAATAATGAAGTATAATCTTATATTACAGATAATTAAAAAAAAATGGAAACAGCCCTGTTTTAGCTAAGAATGTAAAATAATAAAAAAATTGTTTGTGAAAGCGCAAATAATAAAATATTCAAGTACTCTGTAAATATGCCCGGTAAAGTATTCGTTGTAGACGGAATGATCAAAAAGAATCTGAAGAATAACAAAATAAAGAATGACGGAATGAACCATCAAAATTTGAGAGAAAATCTTGGCGATAAAAACAGTCTTCAGGCAATAATGAAATTTCCGTTTATTGTCGCTCAATGTTGCGGCCTCTTTCCAGTTTGCGGAATCGGTAGTCCCTCAGCAGCAGATCTGCAATTTCGTTGGGTGGCTTGGCGAACATTTTTCTCAATTTTCTGCATATGTGGAAACATTTGCATGGCTGTATTCTTCTTCTATTGGATTTCAGTGAGAGGACTCCGTCTTGAAAATTTGGGGTCTTTGGTATTTTATTCTACATCCCTAATTTGTACGATTCTCTTTTTGAGACTTGCAAGAGTCTGGCCAAAAATTGCTCAAGAATGGGCTTTGGTAGAACTCAAATTTGTTTCTTATCCTAACGTGACAAATAATACTTCGAAATATAAAATATTTTTAATAGTAATTCTTTCAATTGCTTTCGGTAATATAGTCAATATTTATTTTTGTTTCTATTTTGTAATTAAAATGTTTTAGTTGAACATACGTTGGCTGTTGCAATTTCTTTTGGTTGGATATCAAAATGTACGGATGAGAATTTGGGAGTTACTCACATAAAAGCAGATTTTCCACAATGGTTCTGTTTTATTGATTATAATCACGTTAAAGCTATTTTAGTGGAAGTAATAATTTAATTTAAAAGTTTGTTGTTTATAAACTAATTATATATTTTTTTAGTATTTTAATTGGGTATCTACATTTAACTGGAATTACAATGATATTTTTATAATATTACTCAGTGAAATTTTAAGAGAAAAGTTTCGTCAAATCAACGAAAAAATAAAGTTTGCACAAATAAATGTAATAAATGACCAATTTTACAAATTGATTCGAGAAGATTATACATATTTATCATATTTGTGCAGTACTGTCAATGATGCAATTTGCCATATCGTTACTTTATCGTTCATGAGCAATATCATGCATATCTGTATTCAACTTTACAATATTTTAAGGTAAAATTATAAAGTGATTTCGTTCTAAATGCGGAAGTCTCATTTATATATTTTGTAGACCAAGAGAGACTCTGGTAGAGTATTTCTACTTTTACTTTTCTATGGGATTTTTAATTATAAGAGCTGTGTTGGTTTCTGTATACGCATCTGGTATTAACGATGAAAGTAAAGTACCTTTATCTTTGTTGAATGCAGTTCCATCGAATTGGTTTAATGCAGAGGTACTATTTCAATTTTATATTATAAATCAGCCTAATTTTGAATATATCCACGTAACGTAAGACCGCCAAGTATAGCTAGATGCATGAATAGTAGGCGTTCGCGTATGTCCGATATATTTTTAATTTAAAATTTTAGGTGAGTCGTCTGATACAACAAATTCATACACTGTCTATTTCATTATCAGGATCAAATTTCGTCCCTGTTACAAGAAACTTATTAATTAGTGTATGTATCGTTAAATATTTTTTTGATACATAATTATGTTATAGAATATGTTACAGGTTGCAGGAACAGTAATTGCATATGAGGTAGTTTTAATCCAATTACCAAGACCTGTGAATAAAGCTGATATTTTTCTAGCTAACGCTACAGATGCTCAAAAAATAGCATATATTTGTAACATTTCTCGCCTGTGCGAGCCTTGAAATTATTGTTATTTCTTTATCTTAACTAAATATTATGTTCATTCTTATATTAATATTGTAACAACAATTGATATTCTATTTTTATAGTGTTTAATTTTCTTAAAAACAAGTGAATCAGAATTTATTTTCATTTGGATGAAAAATATAATCTGATTCCACTGATTGGTAATCGCTGGTTTGTATTGATGACAGAGTGTAATGTCGGACACCTTCTTGCCTTCGGTTATTACAAAATATAAATATATTGAACAATAAAACTTATTTTAAGTATTAAACAATGGCTTTTGATATTTTACAAACTGATAAAATTTGTCGTACTTGTTTATCAGATGATGGTGTAATGAAATCAGTGTTTAGTGTAGATGACAGTTTAGGTCAAAATACAAGATTATTTGAAATGTTGATGTCTTGTGCTAGTGTACAGGTATTTAATTTGTTTTATATACTTTTCATTCATTTGATAATACCGCTATTTTTCATTAATATATAAACAAATGAAATATTTTTAGACAAAAAATGTGGTTATGTATTCAGTTGTTTATGATGTTTCCTTGCTGCAGGTTATGGAAGGTGATGGTTTACCAGGACAAGTTTGTCTACAGTGTGTTCATTATATTAGTAGAGCCTTTTCATTCAAACAATTATGCGAAAGATCAGATACAACCTTAAGACAGTACCTTGGAAAACCTTTGTTAACAGACCTTACAGTAAAAGAACTTCCACCCACACCTATTACTCAACCTCCTTCCGAAACAAAAGATGGTATATTAGAACCTAAGATAGAAATATTAGAGAGTGAAGGAATGCATAATGGTAATTCAGTCATATAAATCTGTTGCTTACAATTCTAAATATTGTTTTGTAGATGATGGTAGCTCGGACGAAAGTTGTGATGAATTACTAAGTGATGATATGAATAGTGATCATAAACGATGTAGCAAAAAAAGAAAAGCTAAAGACGATACCGACCAACGTATTTATGCCTGTGAAGACTGTACACAATGTTTTACTACCTTAGCTGACCTAAAAATTCATTCTAGATCGCATCCTAAGGATGCTAGACATATCTGTAAAGTCTGCAATCAAGGTTTTGCCAGCGCCAGCACTTTATGCAGACACATGAAGGTAACTTTAAATCTAAACACTATCGAGTGTTTAGTAACTTATTCAACTCAACCAGTTTAATGATAGAGTAAATTATTGGATGCTTAGTTTAATAAATTGTTGGAACTTATTTATATATCAGTTGAAACATCTACAATTAAAAATAAATAAGTTTAAACAATTTACGAAGATAATCCAGTAATTTACTCTTATAAAGTTTAAGATTCTCAAAACTAAAAAACATATTGTCCAATAATTTAAATCAAATACTTTTTTTTTTCATTTTTATATATAATTTTATTATTGGTGGGACAGTTTTTATCTAGCCTTCTTGCTTCGCTCTTTATGCTTATGGCATACAGGTCGAAGAGCATCAGAGAGCACCAAAGAGTTCTTTGATGAAACAACAGACGATGTAGGAATATTTCACTTTTTTTTGTCACAGATAAATTCGCTGTATTTGTCATCCATGAAATAGAAAACACATAAACGTTCTGTTGTTTCATCAAAGAAGTCTTCGATGCTCTCTGATGCTCTTTAACGAGTGTGCCATAGGCAAAAAATGCAGAATCATAAATGGTTTGAGATGAACATACAACCACACTCAGTAATGTTTATCATTTTTAGGTCCACGATGGCGCTAAGCGTCACCTGTGCTCTGAATGTGGCAAAGGTTTCGCTCGTTCAGACGATTTAACGCGGCATGTTCGAACTCATACAGGAGAAAAACCATTTCCATGTACAATTTGCAACAAAGCATTTGCGCAATCGTTTCGGTTGTTAGAACATATGCGTGCACATGCTGGCGAGAAGACATTCGTTTGTTCTGTCTGTGGAAAAGCGTTTTCCCGGTATACCAGTCTTGCTGCGCATAATAAGACACATAGTGGTGTGAAAAGTCATGCGTGCAGTGTCTGTGGCAAAAGGTAAACTGCATTGTTAATTTGATTATTTCCTTCATTACATTATAAACCAATCAGAATGCTTCATTTGCAACAAAAGGACGATTTTACAGCGAAAAAAATTCGATAAAATCCCTGCACTATTTCCTAGGCTAGCGATTGTTGATATTGAAAATTTTTATTTAAATTCAGGAAATAATGTATGTATGTGAAATGAAAGATTGGAGAAACAGGTGTATGTTGATGAAATTGTGGGTGAAAGTTTGGAATAAATGGATAAATATGATTGAAGGGTTGTTGCGTGAACGAAAGATACTGAGCGTGAAGAACAAACGAGCTTGTATGAAAGAAATTATGAATGTGGTTGAAGCGAAAGTGGTGTGTCAGGATAAAAATGTTTGGCGAAGATTCATTTGGAAATAAATGTGATGAATAAGGACAAGCGCATGATTCTTGATTTTAGATTCATTGGTTAGATTCTTCGACAAGTGCCGAGCGACACTCTCTTCCTTTCTTATCTTCTGATTCATTTGCTGTTCTTACAGAGAGTATTTCACTGCAATTATGTGGAATTCACTTTTAAAAACAAGCGCAGAAAGATGCTTACTTCCTTCCTTATCTTTTTGATTCATTTTCAGTTTTTACTATAGAGTGGCTAACTGCAATTATGTAGAATTAACTTTTAAACAAGTGCAGGCGATGCTTTCTTCATTTCTTTATTGATTCGTAGTTAGAGAAGTGGGCGTAAATGAAAGATTTATAAAACAGATGTACAGGAGCGAATGGATGAATGTGATTGAAGGTTTGTTGCGTAATGATGGATTTCGGATGTGAGGAATGAAAGAGCTTGTATGGAGAATGCGTCAGTGTGGCTGAAGCGTGTATCGTGTGTCAAGATGAGATTGTTGATGTGGACTAATTTTTATTTTGTTTATGAATATGTTAGTGGATGTTTTATGAAAGCTTCAGGGGTTAGTGCTACCACATTTAATGGGATATCAACCGAATATACTCGAGCCATGAATTTATTTGGTAAAATTCCTTATAATTCCTGCGTAGCAACGGCAATTCGTGTCAAAAATGACACTTAAAGTCCTCTAGCTACATTGTCGAGATCAAATTAAGTCATTTTTGACATTCGACTGTTAATTACATTTTTAAAAATATTTTGGCATATTAAAATTTCAGTATTATGTTGGAAAATTTTCAACAATATCTAAGAATAAAAATAAATAAAAATAGTGAAAAAAAGTTAAATGAAACCAGTGAAATTATAGTTTGTTTTTCTTTTTTCATTAAATTTTACTTTTTACACGATTTTTAAAATACTTGAAAAATATCACTTTCTATACGATTTTTCGTTAAACCAAGACAAATTTCATGATCAATAAGCATCAACAAACTTTATTTAATAAATAGTTAATAGTTATATTTTTCACTTGAACATTATTTGTTGTTTATTGCTATGATACGAAATACTTAAACAACGACCGAAGCATTATAATTCATGTAACACTACGGTTAATTAATGCTTCTATACTTATTATAATTGGATACTAATTCTACATATTCTAATAAAGAATAAAATCATGTATGCACCAATAACGGTATAAGATAATAATGACCTCAGGCTGATTATTGTCGCTCTCGATGCATTATCATGTACCTAACACTCTTGATGCGAAAATTATTATTATTCTATTTTTAGTCACATTTATACGTTTTGCAATTATTATATTTGTCTACTGTTAATTTTAGATTATGTGGTTCAGGCTCGCTAGCTATGCACATGAAAACCCACACCGGAGTGAAAGATCACATCTGTCCATTCTGCGGCAAAGGATTTACAACACCTAGTAACCTAATCATCCACAAACGAACACATACTGGCGAAAGGCCATATATCTGTTCAGTATGTGGTAAAGGTTTCCCCGATCCTTCAAGACTTACCGTGCACCATCGATCTCACACAGGCGAAAAACCGTATATCTGCTCAGTGTGTGGACGAGGATGTGTCAGTTCGTCGCAGCTCACGAAACATATGAGGATTCATACGGGCGAAAAGCCGTATAGATGTCAATTGTGTCCGAAAGCGTTTCCGAGGTCCGAAGATTTGAGGATACATATCAAAACACATACAGGTACGAATTTTATTGAATTTTAATTAAAAGATTAAAACCTTTCTCCTCCAAATTAAATCTTTTTCCTCCTTAAGGTCCGATTTTCCATCCTCCGATTTCTAATAACTATCACCGGAATAAAAAACAAAATATCGTAGCACAAATTGTAATAATTATACTGAATGCCATTTTCCGATGCTCCTCCAAATTAAAATCTACCCCTATGGCTCTCCCACCACTAACACCTTTGGGGATGCGTGATTTGACGGCTGGTAACCGCACTTCACTTACCGAGATCTGCTTAGGCAGAGTGCCACACCAAGTAATAGGTAAAAGGCGTGATGATATATTTATTTTTACATATTTTCCGATGCGATATTTTTTTCAATTATTCTGCCGATGTTTGTTGAAAACTTTATCCGGAGGAGGAAAAATCGGTCTTGACTAAATAATAATATAATTGTGCCAGTTATTCGTGAACAATGTGAAAGAAAAACTAGATTTTAATAATTTACAATAAAAAAAAGGAATTCTTACATTCTCAGATATTCACGCCTTAGAATGTGACATGTGGTGGAAATTATTTTCGCTGATTGACAAGTAAAAGAGAGTTTTTGTTGACAATCGACAAGTGATGTTATGGAAAAATGACAAATTTGATATTTATAATTTAATTTAATAAATATAATTACAATCTCTTGCCGCTTCTTTGATCTCGAGTGGGGTTAACATTTCTTCTTCACGTTCCATATATTGTAAATTTAATTAATATGTCCTTATTGATAACATTCACTAAAAGCAGACTGATATTTATGAAATAATAAGTCAGATTTAGTTTTACATAGAAACCGCTTAACAAATGCATAACAACATGATGACTACAATAAAATAAAAATAAATGTATCATCACGCCTTTTATCTATTACTGGGTGTGGCACTCTGCTGTAGCAGATCTTGGTAAATGATATATTTCTTTACGTGAAGTGCCATCAAATCACGGTTCCTAAAGATAACATTTTGAAAATAATTACAAAATTAATATTAATTTTAAAACAATCGACAAAATAGTTATTTTTGTATTAAGTGCGCAAAATGAGTGTTTTTGCGGTCTCGACTAAAAGTATCGTTCTCACGCGCCAAAAAAACAAGAATTTTGCCCACGAAATACAAACAACATTTTTTCTACAACTGTAAATAAAGAATAATACAATAATTATTGATCTATTTAAGTAAATTGAAGGAAAACAATCAATAATAATATTAATTTGATACTATTGATGTGTTGTAACTAATGAAACGTGACAACAAATAATTTGGGAGCGTGCACGAGATACTCATATTGCTGACTAGATTACGAAACAGTGCGCAAAATACTTATTTTGCGCACTAGGGTGCAAAATAATAGTTTCTGTACTGATCATTTTAGGACTATAATGAAAAAGAACTGTTTTAAATAGAAACAAAAGATAAAATTTTGCAAAAATATATAGGCTGTTCCATTTAAACATATACAGTCGCACATCATTGCGCGAAAATGGAACACCCAGTAGAAAAACTTATAGTGTGGATATGTTTGCACATAAATTTAAAATAAAATTAAAAAAATCGATAATATTTAAAATAATCGGTAAAAAAATACAGAGAAATGGCCATACTTGTTAGATTATATAAAAAACTGTCTTATCAGTTGTTTTTATATAAATATTTTGAAAATGAATTGAAATTTTGAAGTTAAATATGCGCAGTGTTTGACATTCAAAATACAAAAATAATTATCACTCCTTTTACCCATTACTGGGCGTGGCATCCTATTATCCTACGGTTTCCAATCCTAATTCAAAAAACTAAATTGAAAATATTAAACATTTATAGGTGATAGGAACCACGTTTGCGGAGTATGCAACAAAGGGTTCTATCAGGCCTCTACCCTCAAAGTTCACCTTCGAATACATACGGGGGAGAAGCCATACACATGTACTATTTGTAACAAAGCGTTTTCTCAAACAGGACCTCTCTCAACACATATGAAAACGCATTAAATTTACAACTAAACGTACCAAATCAAGAATTATTCGTTGATTGTTTTGTTGAACCACCACAGGTGATTAGATCTGACCAATTTAATGAAAATTTTTATTGTTTTATCTCAAAGAGATAATTCTTTTACTTACGTACTTGATTTTAATTTAAATTTTTTAAATGGTTCGCGGCAAATTTCATTTATCGTGATTTAATGCTAAGATTTATTTAATTGAATGACTTTTAAACACAGATTAATTTAATTTTAATTCGGTTCAATTGAATAATTTTATTAAATAAAAATATTGTTCTATTGTGCCAAGATTGTATTAGTTGGCCTTTTTGAGACTAATGACTGTGTTTTTAAGTTAAAATTAAGAATATTTTATCTCGTTTAACGGCAAATTAACTTAATTTCGCTCGTGTTATATTAGCTTTAATATTACTTAGTATTTATCAGAATTCAAGACTTTTATTTCACGTGGAATTATTACATTTTAGGGTATTTTTGTTATAAATTGTAATTATATATTTAAACTTTGTAATTTATATACAAACATTACACTCATTTACTATACACTAAATAATATTTTAAGAAAAATGATTATGTATTTTTATGTAGATTTTGCATTATACTCATGAACTATTATATATAATATTACTTTCTGTGTTGTCAGAAGAGATTGTAGATATAATCAGAAACAAAATATAGATTTCATACTACATTTTTATTTAAATTTAGTAATATTCTGAAATACCCGTTTTCTTTCTATTGTTTTGAAATCACTGGAATAATTCCATATGACAGATGAAGTACGGACATAACCTAAAATATTTTTTAAAAGTTTATAAAATTATTGCGTCTCTTAAGGTAATGAAATAAAATAATAATGAATAATTTACAAAGAATAGTACTGCAAAATATTCGAGGCACAAATTATGGTGTACCGTCATTATGCAGGTTTGTATTATTTGCAGTCATGTCTGTATTTTTACATAATTATGACTGAAATTAATTAATTTTAGTTTTTTAAATATTCGAAAGTTCGCAAACAGTTATGAAGGAGATGGTAAAACTAAAGTTCATATTATGAACGATGATGCAGAATTAGGGTTAATGATAAATGGTTATAGCCAGGTAATTTTTATTTAATATTAGGTATATACATATACAAATTAAATCTTTACAGATTGGATTTAGACTCAACAATGATATGACAATCTTAGGACCTATGATAATTTTTCCTAGGTAATATATTGCAGTTATAACAAAATTCATTTTTAAATTTAACCTATTTAAACAGGACCGTATTATCTTGGAATGTCGGAAGTTACAAGGACGTAAATGACGAATCCCTTTCTCTGTTCACTGTTCTGGAACCTAGATTAGATATTTTAATTTTGGGTACTGGAGACAGGACTAATGATACGCCATTGTTTACATCAGTTATAAAATTTATGAGAAAACATAGAATTAATATAGAAATTCTCCCAACTGAACAAGCTGTCGCCACTTTTAATTTCTTGAACTCAGAAGGAAGGTGTGTAGGAGGAGCTCTTATACCACCACAAACAATAAAAACAAGTGAAGATGACTTATTAAGATCGAAATTAAAATATCAGAAATTGTATGAATTAGACGATTAATTAATTTATGTATTTATTGTAAATAAATTTTAGAGTAAAAGTTATTCTTTTTACAAAGCCCGTTTTACATGGTGCAATTATTCATGCAAGTTCTATTGTGCAAGAAAATTGCTGCAAGAATTATTGCCTGAAAAACTTGCAAGTTGCTGCAAGAAAATTTCAACATATTCTATTTTTTTGCGGTAACGTGCAATTTTTTTAATGACTAGTGCGGTTCATGAAATACACTAT
The DNA here is from genome assembly GCA_947425015.1 of Pterostichus niger. Taxonomy (NCBI): domain Eukaryota; kingdom Metazoa; phylum Arthropoda; class Insecta; order Coleoptera; family Carabidae; genus Pterostichus; species Pterostichus niger. Next base: position 7,431,171 of record OX380345.1, on the reverse strand, counting down.
ACATCATTAATTATTGTTTTTTATGCTCGTATTTAAAAATAAGTATTTTGATAAATATTTAATTTTATAACATCAATGAAATCAATATGATGATAGTTTAGGCTAATTAGTTTGTTTGTTTATTTCAGTTAACTATGCCAGAAACTTAAAATTAAAGCAATACAACATTTTTAATAACATTGTGGAAACAACCCTTTATTATATCAGTTGTATGTTAGTACAGATGATAAATTCCTAGATACGCACCATGTAATAGTTAATAAAAAATTGCATCATTTTTCTTGCAGCAATATTTATTGCCCAATAAAACTTGCACGAAAAATTGCACCATCTAAAACTGACTTAAATTCGCTAATATTACAACCTTAAGGTGAAGCATACGGCCTGAAGTTCGTTAACCAAAAATTTGTTATCGTGTAAGTAGGGTTTCTTGTGGTTTTAACAAAAATGTTGTTCTGACCAATCATAAAAAACAAATATGAGTCTATGCTAAATAGTGGTAGGGGTATTGACACGTAGTTTAAAATTATACAAACGTGAAGATTTTCAAGAAAATTATTTCAAATAACACAAAATAAGTCTAAATGATATGTTAACACAATTAACACTAAAATGTAATAACATATAGTATTTTATTTGATATTATGACATAAAAACGACATTACAGCAACTTGAATATTCTGACTTTAGAATCGCAGTTCTCATTTCTCATGTATTTTCTAATCATGTTTACGTACTGTAATCCTAAAATGTATTGAAAACATGTAAACAAAATTGTTTGACGAACATATTTGCCAAAACGAGCGAAGCAAGTTTTGTAAATTATGTGAGTCAAACAATATCACGTTTTCATAACGTTTTACGTACAAAATTTTATCTACTTACGCTTAAATAATTTTTTAAATATATAAAATTCTAGGTTTATGACAGCTCAGTATATTTTTAAATCAAGAAATCAATTTACCAAAGGGTTGCCGTAAAATAAATTAATAATATGTTTAAATTTAAAGCTTATGTCATCATTGAAAATGAGTTCTGAATCCGAGACAGACCTTCCTTCTGATATCGAAGAATCTACTAATTTGCCCGTGAACTGTTTAATACCAGAAAAATTATTAAATGTATATAAATCCTAAAAAAAATTATAAAGTTTCTTCTGTTATTTGCAAACATTTTTGAGAAAGAAACTATTAACATTTATTACGTAACTAGTTATGTAAAGAATTCTTTACATAACTCTTGAATGACAGTTATGAAAAAAATTTACATTTCATAACGTCAAAAATTGATGTAAAACAGGACTTTTCATAACGGAACTAGGTAAATAAACTTAATGCACTTATGCAAAAATTTTAAGTTTAATATAAAAAAAATCAAATGTTTGAAATCAATGAAAACTTCTTCATATGACATTTCAGTTAGTTTTGCTGTAATTTATTTAAGCCAGGCATAAAAAATTAAGTTTCGTTGACGCAAACAAGCATTAGGTACTTTTTATAAAATATAAAAACAAATCTCGCAAAGCTTACACTATCTGATAGAAGGATTCAAAATTTATCTGCCAGATAATGAGTGTTAAGTTGTCTTCGCCAATAATCTATCTCACTACCACACCCAGTAATAGGTAAATGGCGTAATATTTTTATTTGTATTCAATATTAGTTTTTCATATTTATGTGCATTTTTATATGTTGAACCAATCGTCTTTTCTTTACAAATGTTTTGTTACATATTGCACATTGAAGATTTTTACCATGCGCGTGCCTTTTTTCATGTAAAATCTTATTTTTTTCAAACACAAACTTTTTATTACATATTGAACACTCATAGTTCTTTACACTCGCGTGCTTTTTTTCATGAAAAATCAAGGTTTTTTCATACACAAACTTTTTATTGCATATTGAGCATTCATAATTTTTTAAACCTTCATGAGTTTTTTCATGTTCAATCAAATGACATTTTTCCATAAACTTTCTTTTACATTTTGAACATTTGTATTTTTTATTGTGAAGTTTTTCATGTCGAACCATATTGCTTTTATACATGAACTTTTTTTTACATGTTGAACATTCGTGTCTTTTAATACCAATGTGTATTTGTTCATGTTGAATCAAATTAGTTTTTAGCAGAAACTTTTTGCTACATATTGAACATTGAAAGTTTTTACTACCCGTGTGAATTCTTCTATGTAGAACCAAATATCTTTTAGTTATAAACTTTTTGTTACATTCTGAGCATTCGTAGTTTTTAGTACTAGCGTGAGTTTTTTTATGCCCAATCAAATTACTTTTATACACGTACTTTTTGTTACATATTGTACATTTGTAATTTTTAATACCCTTGTGAATTTGTTCATGCATAATCAACCGACTTTTAGTTACAAACTTTTTTTTACATATTGAACATTCCAAGCTTTTATGTATTTTTTCATGTTTAATCAAATTATATTTTAGCATATACGTTGCATTGCACTGTGAACACTGATAGTTTTTTAAACTTGTGTGACTCTTTTCATGGTTAATCAGATTACTTTCATGCAAAAACTTTTTTTTACATACTGAACATTCGAAATTTTTTATACGTGCGTGAATTTTTTCATGATATCTTAAATGATTTTTTTCCATAAACTTTTTTTTACATGTTGAACATTCGTAGTTTTTAACACCCAGGTGCATTGTTTCATGTCGATTCAAATGACTTTTACTCGCAAATTTTTTTGTACATACTGAACAGTTATAGTTTTTGATACCCTGGTGAAGTTTCTCATGTCGATTCAAAGTAGATTTTTCAACAAAACTTTTGTCACAAAATGAACATTTAAAATCCAGAATTCCCGCATGACGTTTTAAATGGAACTTCAATGATCTTTTACATAAGTATTCTCTACTGCAAACAGCACACTGAAATTTTAGTTTTTTCTTTGCTTCCTGAGTTACCGAATTAATTTCACTATTACTATTGCAGTATTCGGTATCTTCATTATTAGAAACAGAAACATCAGAATCACTTGGAATCGATTCATATTTTATGCTTTTAACAAATGAATGATAAAATTCATCATCAGCGTTGCCTTCAGATGCAAGAAACTCTTCTTTCACAACTATGTCATTTTCTTCCTCATATAATGAATGCGATTCTTCAATATCTATTCCATTGTCACATTGTATTTTATTTTTATAAACTGCTTCTTTGATACAAGTCCCTTTATCGTTAGTTTCACCAGTTCGTAGCTCACCATCCCTTGCCAATGTTTGGTTGCTGCTCAATTCTTGTCGTTTTTTCTGGTACTTTATATCAGTAAGTTTTACTGATAAATATTTGTACGGTTGACCTCCACATGATAAAATTTGGAAATAGCTCTTCAGATATATATTGTTTCGTAAACAAGTTTGTTTGAATTTGTGAAAAGTTTCTAATTTGTTCATACAATTGTTGCATACATATTTTGGAATTTTCGAGAGGAAAACATCCTGTAATAGTTTGTATAAATTTTATCATACAGTAAAAGTGCTTTAAAATTATGTTTACTTACAATTTCAGGTAAAAAATACTTTAATGCCTCTTGAATTAATATCCCTTCACTATTGCCAATTATTACTAGTTTAAGGTGTTTATAAGACCTAAGGCACAGAAAGCATAACTTAGATAACAAAAACATTTTGTAACACAAGCAACGAACGCAGCAAATAATAATATCTAGTTTGTTATCACACTACAAAATAAGTGGTCGCAGTGTTGCCAACTCGTTTGGCTTTATTATCGGTGGTATCATTGAAAAATTTCAGTCTACTGAAATCTATTTCGGTACTATTAAATTATTAGCAAAGAGCATACATTACATATGTATATAATTTATGCTCTTTGTTATTAGTTCTTTAATTTGAAACATTCGTTAAGGGTCAATCTGTTATCGTGTAAGTAGGGTTTATTGTGATCTTGGAAAAATATAGACCTGAGCAATCATAGCAAACCGAGAAGAGGTTATGCAAAAGAGTAGTAGGGGTATTGGCGCACGTTTTAAATCTATAGAAATATGAAAATTTTCAACAAAATTATTTCAAATCACAGGAAATATTTCTATGATATATTAACACAATAAAATCTAAAATTTAATCAAATAAAACTAGTATAATTCCTATAATACATTAATTTATAAAGTAGAGTAGACAGCAACAAGAAAAACAATCTTCTACTGACAAAATAAGATAAAACCGAATATTATTATTTTTTCTCAGTGTTGCCAACAAACATTAATGCGTGGGACAAAGGGTTATACTTGTACCAAATAACTATTCTTGAATATATAATAGATGGAATTTATTTTTGCTTTAGTTGGCGACCCTTTTTAAAGATTGATGTTTGTTGTAGTGAAATTTATAAATATGACAGAAATTTGTGAATTTAAAAATATATGTCGAACATGTTTAACATTTTCAAATGACTTGGAACCTCTCTTTAAAACTGTGGAAGATGCGGAAGAGGAATTAAGTTTTGGGAAAATGGTTATGAAATGTTCGTCTATTCAGGTCTGAATTTTTGTAATGTAAAATAGTATAAACTAATTTTTATCTATTTTTTAGATGTTTGAAAATGATGGATTACCAGAATATATTTGCCACGATTGTGTAAAAATTACTTTACAATGCTATCAGTTTCATAGGCAATGTGATAAATCTGATGTAAAGTTAAGACAACTGATTACAAACAAAACACAAAACATTCCTTTTGAAATAGAAGAAGATTTATCTTTACATTCAGATCTCCTCAGTATGCAAGACGATAGTATAATTAACAGTTCAGATAATTCATTACAAACAGATTGTTTTGGAAACATTCCACAAACAACTAATTGCTGTTTAGAATGCAACATAACTTTTAATTCTCCAACTAATTTAAAACAACATATAAAAACACATCACAGCAATGATAAATTAACGTGCCAAATATGTCAAAGAACTTTTTCTCGTGCGTATGATGTTCAAAGGCATATGACCAAACATACTGGATCAAAACCATATAAATGTGAATTTTGTGATAAAAGTTTTACCCAATCAGGCACATTAACTCAGCATTTGAGAATTCATGGAGAAGTGAAAAAGAAAATAAGTAAAAAAGAAAAGAAAGACGATAAAGTGCATTTGTGCAGCTTTTGTGGAAAATCTTTTCGTGATTCCAGCAGCTACACCATCCATATTCGACGACATACAAATGATAAACCTTACGCATGTACTGAATGCCCTTTAAAATTTGTATCTTCAGGTCGTTTGACTTCCCATATGAGAGTTCATACTCAAGAACGTCCATTCATTTGTTCCGTTTGTGGGAAGAGTTTTGCACATTCAACTGTTATTAATTTACATATGAAAACCCATAGCAACCATCGACCTTATCAGTGTACAGTTTGCGGTAAATCATTCACTACGCATTATTGTTTAAGTATACACAGCAGACAACATAGTGGCGAAAAACCTCATTTGTGCCAGACTTGTGGAAAAACTTTTGCCGATCCGAAAGTTTTAAAACAACATTCGAAAATTCATACCGGAGACAAACCATATTGTTGCAGTATTTGTTCAAGAACATTTGGACGAAAATATCATCTTCAACAACACATGAAAACTCATTTATCATCAACATAATTTTATTAAAAACCAACGGGAATTGAACTCATGGGCATTTTAAACGAATGGAAATTACTTTTTGTTCGTATATTAAGAGAAATCTAAGGAAAATTATGATATTTAGTTACAACTTATTAAGTTCCAAAGACATTTTTCAAAATTTAAATGACAAAAACAATTTGCTTCTCGTTAGTTTTACTGTATCGTTTGAGGGTCACTGGAACCGTAGGGACTTTAGGAAAGTTACTAAAATGAACTGTCAAAGTCAAGGACGCACTAATGTTTTTGTTTATTGAATTGTTGAATATTGTGATATTTTAAATATATTGAATGTAACGTAACTGTGTATTTCTTAATACCTATTTTATTGTAGAAATGGTTTTTAATGAAGATGTAAAACTAGACAAACTTTGTAGAACTTGTTTAACAAATGAGGGAGATATGTGTTCTCTTTATTTTAAAGATGAAACATTTGCCTCAAGAATGTTTGATATGTTGCTAGCTTGTTCATCCATACAGGTTGCTTCATTATTATGTAATTAATTAAATCTATATTAATTATACCTTGTACAGATTGTAGAAAACGATGGCTTACCCTCACAAATTTGCTCTCAATGCGTACACAGTATTACTCAAGCTTATTCATTTCGATTGCTGTGTGAACGATCAGATTCAACACTTAAAAAATATGTATCTAAACAGGAAAACAAATATGATCCTGTAAAACATGATAATGAATTTGATTTAATTTTGTTTAATTCGGAAAAACTAAATGGTATGCGTAGTAAAAATTCTTTATTACTCAATTTTTTTATAAAAATTTGTTTAGGAGATTCAAAAAAGACTTCCAAAGTATCAAAACAAAATACTAAAAGAAGAAAAAATATAAAAGATGAAGAAATTAAACAAGAAGATGTAGATAATTGCGATATTTCATCGGATGATTGTGAAGATAAATTAGAAGATGATACAGATCAGCCTTTATATCCATGTCCTGAATGTACTCAGTGTTTTACTATATATCATGACTTAAAAGTTAGTCAAATATTTTCTTTTTATTATTATTACTTATTTAATTATACTTTATTTTAGGTGCATAAGCAATCTCATTCTAAATCTACGCAATATGTTTGTAAAATATGCCAACAACATTTCTCCAGTTCTAGTTCATTATCGCGCCACTTTAAGGTAAATATAACACGTCTCTTTTCGAAATAAAGTTTTTCATTTAATTTTGTATAGATTCATGCTGGTGTTAAGTCTCATCTCTGCTCAGAATGTGGAAAAGGTTTCTCTAGAAGCGACGATTTAACACAACACTCTCGAACACATACTGGAGAACGTCCTTTCTCTTGTACTTTATGCAGAAAATCATTTACACAGTCATCGCAACTTCAAGAACATCTTCGAGCTCATGCCGCCCAAAAAAGTTTTGTTTGTACCACGTGCGGTAAAGCATTTTCTAGATATAATAGTTTGTCCGGACATATGAAGATTCATACTGGGGGAAAGACCTATCCTTGTGGCGTATGCGGAAAAGGGTACACATTTCATTTTTAATTTTATAAAAATCCATATTAATTATATGTTGAATGAGAGGCTTGTAAAATTGAAGGTGAGCGATTGTGTGGATGCTTGACAATAAATATAATTCGTTCATTTAATTAATGATTAAATAATATAAATTAAAATAATTATTTATACAATATAAGAAACTATACTCATTTAAATGTTTCATTATTTTTTATTATTTACTGTAACGTGATAAATATTATGCAAAAATTGTTATTAAAACCAATCATTTGTTTCATATGACATTTAATATCTCTTAGCTTATAGTTATTTAAATGAAGTTTATTTAATTTTTGGCAGTGCAAATGGCCATAATTAGTAAATTATCTATGATATGTACAGGCTTGCTGACTCTTTCGTTTGAAGAAATAGAGAAACAGATAAATGAGCAAAATAATACCTGTTTTCCTACTTTTAAAATGTTCAATTCAATGCAATTGCACATCAAATAAGCAAGTTATAAGAAAACATATTTTTTTAGTTCAATATTACCATATTGTCAAATTAAATACACACCTTTAGTCAAATATAGAATATAATTATTTGTGTATTAAGAGTGTAAAATGAGCCGAAGGCGAGAGCTGCAATAATGTAAGAGGAACAAAAACACTTTACGCTCGTGATACATATTTTTTTCTACGATTCAATCTTAGATTATTAAAAAACGTATACATACTAAAAATAAATTCGTTCTGTTAAATATCAATTTTCTCTTTTGCTTGTATCCCTGCTAACTATTGAAATGAACGCATTTAATATCTTTTTTCTACGATTGCTATGAAAAGTTAACAATTACGCTCTCATTTGTCATCGTAAAGTTGACGTTTTCTGTGGAGCAATCGGAAAATATCTTTTTTCTACGATTGCTATGAAAAGTTGACAATTACGCTCTCATTTGTCATCGTAAAGTTGACGTTTTCTGTGGAACAATCGAAAAATATCTTTTTTGCGCGTCTCCAATGGCAACGCGCGGAAAAGATTATAAATGCGCGTTACCAGGGATACAAACAAAACAGAAACTTGTCATTTTGACAGTTGACAGAACGAATTTATTTTCAGTACGTATACGTTTTTTAATAATTTTAAGATGCAATCGTAGAAATAATTATGTGTGTATCACGAGCATAAAGTGTCTTTGTTCCTCTTACACTATTGCAGCTCTCGCCTTCGGCTCGCGCTGCAACTACCGTGTTCGAGTAACAAAGAATCACTTTACGCTCTTAATACACAAATAACTATTGTGTATTAAGAGCGTCTCCAATGGTAACGCGCGAAATGACGTTAAATGCGTGCGCGAAAAAGATATTAATTGCGCGCTTATTTCAATAGTTACCAGGGATACAAACAAACAGAAACTTGTCATATTGACAGTTGACAGAACGAATTTATTTTCAGTACGTATACGTTTTTTAATAATTTTAAGATGCAATCGTGGAAAAAATTATGTGTGTATCACGAGCGTAAAGTGATTCTTGATTACTCGAACACGGTAATTGCACCGCGAGTCGAAGGCGAAAGCTGCAATAGTGTAAATAACTATTTCGCGCGTTGTCATTGCAGACGCACGACAAAGACATTTTTCGATTATTTCACAGAAAACGTCAAGTTTACGATGACAAATGAGAGTGTAGTTGTTAAGTTTTCATAGCAATCGTAGACAAATTAATTAAATTAATTATGGAGTACATGGCTAACTGTAAACGCGTCGGTCTGTGAATTTGAGAACTCGAATTTGATTCCCGCAGCTGACGAACTTTAATCCATATTAAGAAAGACATTGTAGTTTTTTCTCCTCTAACATATTTGTGGAGCGTAATTTGACGGCTGATATATTTTTTAATTGTACATTAAATAATTGAATAAATCAAAGATCTCGGTAAGTGATATATTTCTTCGCGTGAAATGCGGTTATCAGCTGTCAAACAACGGCCCCAAAAGATGTTAATGTTGGATGAGCCATAGGAGTAGTTTTAATGTGGTGAAAATTGTTTTTCGGCTAATTAATAATTGAATCAGTAAAATAAGCATTATACAAATATTATATCTTTTTTGATAATAATTTTTAACAGCTATTTTATAGTTTGTAGGAGCATTTCGTCTTAATTCAATTTTTACCCATGCAATGGGAAAAATACATTCTATGAATTTAAGACGTCTTTATTTCAATTTTTGACGTCTTTAATTAATTTGAAACGTCTTAAATTGAATTAAAGACGTCTTTATTTCGACCAGCATGTCCCGAATTATTAAATAGAAACCAATTGTACAGCTTTAAAAATGGCACTACATTTCAGTTTCTCTATTTCTTCATACTAAAAAGTTAACAATGTTAAACTGCGTATTGTAGAACATTCTGTTTATGAATTCTGATATTTGTAGGTTGTCAAGTAGCGGAGCTCTAACCTTGCACATGAAAACCCACACAGGCGAAAAGAACCACATTTGTGGTATTTGTAACAAAGCCTTCACCTACGCAGGCCATTTAGTAATCCACTCTCGGATTCACAGCGGAGAAAGACCATATGTTTGCCAAGTCTGCGGTAAAGGATTTCCTGACGCATCACGGCTTCGAGTACACCAGCGGTCCCACACAGGCGAACGTCCCTACATCTGTTCAGTTTGTGGCAGAGGATGTGTTACTTCCTCTGAACTTAAGAAGCATCTTCGGTTGCACACTGGAGAGAAGCCGTACCGTTGTGAACTTTGTCCGAAAGCTTTTCCAAGATCAGAAGATTTGAGGATTCATGTGAAGACACATACGAATGATAGGAGTCATGTCTGCCCGGTTTGTAATAAAGGGTTTTATCAAGGGTCTACTTTAAAGGTCCATATGAGGATTCATACTGGTGAAAGACCGTATCGATGTAATATTTGTGATAAAGCATTCTCGCAGACAGGAACTTTAAGTGCGCACATGAAAACACATATCTGAGCTGACCTTTAAAAAAAAAAAAATAAGTAAGATTGCTAACCGTTTACCGACTGATAATTCAATACAAAAAATACTGCATTTTTAAAAATGATTTTGTTTCGTTTGTCTTTTTAACAATAGTCTTAAATTGATCAAATTTATGTTCAACAAATTTAAATAATGTTTTTCATGGTTACCAGACAGACAGGTTGCTTAATGCGTAACTTGCTATACTCATTATAATTCATAATAGTGCATAAATTTACCCATAGCCAGGGATGTGCGCGTAGTCTACTGCAAGTAATCTACGCCATTCTCTACGTGTAAACAATCATGTAGTCTACGTCTTCATTTTTCATATAAACAATGTAGACTATGTAGACAAAGAAAATACCTGTGTTCACTTAAGTCAGATTAGAAATTTTATCCCTAGAACTAGAGAATTTTAAATGTTAGAGATTTTATTTTTAATCTAGGGATTACATGAAAAAAAACTAGTTGTGCAGGGCAAAACGTTCAAAGTTTGTCAACTGGTTACTGTTAAAAATAGCGCCAAAGAAAACTCCGTCTGGTGAGATGGCGTGTTGATCGATTTTAAAAATATGACAGTTCGCCCAAGACCCAAGACAGACATTCGTCTAGTAATGTACGAGCACTTGCTTTATTAGTTTTATTATTTAAAGACCGAAAATGACCCGAGCTCATGAATACGAATACATGTAATAGTTACAAAGGAATAAATTTAGGTTATGTTGAATTTTACAACTGTCAGATGCATTATCTACATTGTTTACATTGTCTACGTCGCTAGAATTGTCGACGTATTGTCTACGTGTAGATGTAGACAATTAAAGATTACACGTAGATGCACATCTCTGCCCATAGCCAACTTTATTGAATTGCGAGACGCTTATTACAGCCGTTTCATATATCATTAAAATTCCTAGTTTCAAATTTACAGAGCGAGCATGTTAATTAGCGCCTCTGTTGAGCTACGTTATAACTAACATAACCGAATCTAATAATAACAACAAAGACAAAATTAATTGTCATTCAACACTTGGTGAAACAAGGTTTAATAAAAAATATAAAATAAACACTTGGCTATGTTTCACAAAATTCAGCCTCCAAGTCACCTTATGAGGGCATCGTCAGAGGCTGGCCAGCACAATTAGTAACCATAGACGCGTTTCGCTCTTATTAGAGCTCATTAGTATGGTATAACTCACTTCTTCACCTAGAACAAAGTTCACGTGAAGAAGCTGGTAACGAAGAACTGTGCCAGCAGAGAATAAGATCTCTAACAGGTGCTGGCCAGCCTCTGACGATGCCCTCATAAGATGACTTGGAGGCAGGGATGTGCGTGTAGTCTACTGCAAGTAATCTACGCCATTCTCTACGTGTAAACAATCATGTAGTCTACGTCTTCATTTTTCATGTAAACAATGTAGACTATGTAGACAATGAAAATACCTGTGTTCACTTAAGTCAGATTAGAAATTTTATCCCTAGAACTAAGGAGTTTTAAATGTTGTTAGAGATTTTTATTTTTATTCTACGGATTACATGAAAAAAATTAGTTGTGTAGGGCAAAACGTTCAAAATTTGTCAACTGGTTACTGTTAAAAATAGCGCCAAAGAAAACTCCGTCTGGTGAGATGGCGCGTTGATCGATTTTAAAATATGACAGTTCGCCCAAGACCCAAGACAGACATTCGTCTAGTAATGTACGAACACTTGCTTTATTAGTTTTATTATATAAAGACCGATAATGACCCGAGCTTACGAAAACGAATACATGTAATAGTTATAAAGGAATAAATTTAGGTTATGTTGAATTTTACAACTGTCAGATGCATTATCTACATTGTTTACATTGTCTACGTCGCTAGAATTGTCGACGTATTGTCTACGTGTAGATGTAGACAATTAAAGATTACACGTAGATGCACATCTCTGCTTGGAGGCTGAATTTTGTGAAACATAGCCAAGTGTTTATTTTATATTTTTTATTAATCTAATAATATTAAATGTATAAATAAAATACGCAATTCTACTAAATATATTTCGTTTAATCACATAAACTTCAGTTTTTAATATTTTAAGGTTATTTTTGTGACTTGACAGCGTGGTTACTTTTCTTTTAATGACATAAAAACACTAGCTGGCATTACTGTTGGCATGAAACGGCCATAATAAGCGTAGCGCAAATCAATCAATTTACAGAGCGGGCACGTCAACTAGCGCCTCTGACGACATACGTCATAACTACTTGATGTACCAAATCTGTAAAAAACTCACGACAAATTTTTATATGGTAAAACAATGGGATGAAACTGCCATAAAGCGGAGCGCAATTCTATGAAGTTGGCAATGAATTCAGCCGCTCTGTTGTACGTAATTTAAAGTACAGAACTATTTTAACATGAAAATTGGTATATTATCACGCCTGAAATGTATAGCAAAAGATAAAATTATACTAATAAAAATTATTTAAAATCAAACAAAATTTTGAAAACCTAATCTGTCACCTGTCAATCAAAAAAATATTAAATATCAATATTTAGTCATTGTATAAAATTGGTCTTTACAAATTTGTAAGTATTAACTAGCATTTACCTTTATTGTATATAAAACTTGAAATGCTTATAAGTTTGTTATGATCCATATTATGCATTCTTTTTGAAATTTCAGTAGGCTCAGTAGTATCGAGTCGACCTGTGGATCTTGAAAACTCTCGTTCTATCCCCACAGCCGACAAACAATTGTCACCAATTTAAATCTACTCCTGTGGCTCCCCCTCCATTAATATCTTTGGGGGCCGTGACTTGACGGCTGATAACCGCATTTCACGCGAAAAAATATATCACTTACCGAGATCAGCTTAGGCTGAGTGCAACATTCAGTAATGGGTAAAAGGCGTGATGATATATTTATTTATTTAAGACTCGCATCACTCCATCCTTTTATGCCACATTTTAGGACAACACAAGTTACACAATCTGGTAACCTAGTAACCATGTTTTTTTTAATAATAAAGATTTAACAATGGGAACGTTTAACGGCATTTTCATGAAACATTGGCGCCACTACTGTATACACCTGTTTGAGGTTAGCGTATTTCGAAGTTTGCGCATTAACGTGTAGTAATATATCACTTAACAAGATCTGTCACGGCAGAGTGTGAGTAGTGGATAAAATATATTTATTTTATATTTGTTGTCCGTTTATAGTTTTAAATTTCGAAAATACCTCAAGGTTGCGTAAGAAATTGTAAATATAAAAGACTTTTACATAGAATACTACCAAATTAAATTCGATAACGTTTGTGGATAGATGCATTGAAATTAAATGAAAAAACATAGTTCATGTCTCTGTACTGTACAGACATTTACGACAAACTGTCATTAAATGGTCCCATTGCTGATATTAAATTAATTGATTCAGTTTATCAAATAATTAAATTCGGAAACTATGAAATGTTACTTTCTATTTTATTTTTATCTGAATGATTTAGATAATACCTACATTTTTTTTTTATTTGCGAAGAAATGATGCAATGATATAAATGATTGCGCGATTTTATTTAATTTCGTTAAATGTTTATATTTTCGTACTAAGTGAATCTTTTTATTTATAATGAGATTATGATTATGGTGATATTAAACTAGATGTTAGGTGTATATTTATGTTGTAAATGTTTGTATAACTGTATATTTGTGAATGTGTAAAGTAAAAATATTGTGCTCCAATAAAAGATTTGTTTCAAAACCTCTGGAAATGTTGTTTATCCCGTTACTAAGTAACCTAGTTTTTGTTCAGATATTATTGAAGACGAAATTTTACTGTGGAATTCGCTTGTTATTTAAAAAAAACCTAGATTTTAAATTAATAAATGTTGCCACTTGTAGAGTAAAAAAAATATTGGACATTAAAAACCGACTAAAGTGAAATTAAACTGACCTATATCGTTATAAAATGTTTATAAATTTATTACAGTGACGTATTCAGCTTATCTTATTGAAGAAAATTTAAAATTAATTTATGTTATTTTTGCGTGTTACGTCAGAAGTTAATCGTTAAGGAAAAATGATAAATTGGGATATAAATAAAACTTGCAGAGTATGTTTAACACAAAATGGTGATATGAAAAGTCTTTACAGTAATAGAGAACCTAATGAAATATGCAAAAGACTTGAATATTGTACTGTATTCAAGGTAAAACGGTTTAACAAACAACATAAAATAAATTAATTTATGCTGTGTGTTCATATTTTCAGATTACACTAGATGAAGATTTGCCTTTAAACATTTGTATACTTTGTTTTGATAATTTAGAAATTGTTTATAACTTCAAACAAAAATATGAAACGTCGCATACAATTTTACAAAATGTATACAAAAATAAAATAAACAAATGCAATAAAACGGTTGACAATCAGGATGTTATCAAATCGCATTCAATTTTACAAGATGTACACAAAAATAAAATAAACAATTACGATGAAACAATTGACAATCTGGATTTTACCAGTACTGATATAAAACAGATTAAAATAAAAAGGAAGTTTACAAATCAAACGAATATAAAGCAATGTGTAAATAATAACAAATCAGCAACTGTATATCAATCAGAACCTAAATATTTATGCAACGTTTGTGGGTATTTGTGTGCGTCATTGTCAACATTAACATCGCATTTGATAAAACACAGCGATAAGCTACCGTATAGTTGTGATTTGTGCGAGAAGAAGTTTAAGTCTAGAGCCAGTAAAAGTTTTCATTTAAAATCTCATAGTGGCGAAAGAAAACATCATTGTAATATATGCGGAAAACGTTATTTTAATTCTAGTGGCTTAAAATATCATATGCGGTCTCATGAAAATAAGAAACAGTGTTTGAAAAAGTTGTTTACATGTAAGGAGTGCGATAAGGCATTCAAATGTGAAAAGGATTTAAAAACTCATGTAATCTTGCATACTGGTGATTTTCCATTCGTTTGCGATATTTGCGGTCGAGGGTTTAATAGATCTAATAATTATAAGGTAAAGTTCAAATAAAATGTGCTCATCTTGTGATAAAGAAGAAATTATTTTTAGATGCATATGCGACGTCATTCAGGCATAAAGGCGTTTATTTGTGATACGTGTGGTTTTGCGTTGTTTACATCCTCAGCTTTAAAAATTCATAAAAGGTCACATACTTCAGAAAAACCGTACTCATGTGAATTTTGTGACGGTCAGTTTACAACATGTGGTGGTTTAAATAGGCATAAAAAACGATTGCATTTGTTTTAGTTTTGTTAGATATTGTGTAATAGGTAGATAAATAAATATATTTTTATATCTAATGACCATTTTTTTGTCAACGAATATCGAATGTTGTTTTTAAAATTAGTATCGTTGGCAACATTGATAAAACTGGAGTGAGTTGCAAATGTTTTTTTTCACGGTCATAGATTGCAGGTTGCCAACCTTCTTGTAAAAGTTGGTGATCGTTTATCTGTGCGTAGTAAATAAGTGTCTTGAAATTAATCAACAAAATAAAATTTTAATCCAATAAAGCATCAAAATGTTGATAAGATTGTAAAATATGCAAAACATGTTAGGTAAGATTAACCTGACATTACTTTATACAATGACAATGTAAACATACATCTGCTACATGATTAGTTGTTCTCCAGGAATGATATTAAATTTGTATACCTTCAAGATTTATCTAAATGCTTGCACGAGTTCCTTACATGTATATTTATTCTTAACGTGACCTTATAATCTGTCCTTGATCTTTTTAGTGAACTGATAACCACATAATGTACACACAGGAGTTCTGTGTAAAGTGAACAAACGAGAGTTCAAAATTACGTTAGGAATTAAGTGAGAATGTGCATGTTCAGTTGATAAACAATGCAGGAAATACATTCACGTGACAAACGCGAAAGGGAGGCCATCCATTCTGGACACTTCATGGTCTCGCATTTCGAAGCTGAAGAACAAGACGATGAAGACGACGTCGCTGTGCCAGTGCCAGAAACTGAGGTCAAAAACTCGCTGGAAAATATTCCTGATCAGTTTAATTTAGCATTAACTCGAGGAAATCCAGAAAATGGAAAAACAAATCAGCAACTGTCAATTGAAACTAACCTATCAAAGTTGTTTCAATGTATGTCTTTGGCGTATAGGTTAGTTATAAAAAAAACAATGGAACGTAGTTGTTCAAGTGTTATTTATTGTCATTTGTTTTCAGACAGAAATTAACATCGCCAAAGTGGAACAGATTTCGTGGTATAAAACTAAGATGGAAAGACAAAATTCGATTGAACAATGTTATTTGGAGATGTTGGCATATGCAATGTAAGTTTTATATCACTCCATAGATCTTGTATTATTCTTAATAATTTTTTATAGTTATTATGAAACAACCAACATTAATATGTCAATTTGCTTCACCGTTGGATGTTGATACACATAATAAACCAGAAGTATTAAAACAGAGAACATAGTTATTTCTATCTTTACTAATTTTATATTTAACTTTAGGCAATTGTACTTGAAGGAAAATATTGGAAACGTAAACTGCAGGCAGTTACTGCAGAATACAAGAAATGGAGACTGTTTTATCGGAACCAGTCGTTGGGAGGTTGTTTCCTCAAGGATCCAATCATGACTGTGAATATCTTATTTTCGATATTTTTATTGAAATATTTGTTTATTAATGTAGTATTTTCAGATGGCTGAAAGAGAAGCATTAAATTGGAATTCTCAAAGTAATGATGGATTACACATGCTGGTAGACGAAGATTACATGGATTTCATGAGTGACACATTATTTTCCACTATTTCTAATCAGCCATTTGTTTTTCCGGATTCAAGAGAAATTGGTAAGTTTTAAAATATATTCATTATTTAATTAAAGCTTATTTTATCGAGTCTATTTGTTTTGTTTTCATTGCTATTAATTAATTCATTGTTAATAATGATTTTGGAGTTGTTGTTTGTATTTAATTATGTGCTATAATTCATTCATTTGTTTTTGTGTGTTTCATGCATTGTGCAGCAAAAGCAGGTTTGGCTGATTTTATTCAACCAAGTTTAGGACCTTTACAACCCAATTTAGAGGATTTTATGGATACTTTTGAGCCTGGTAACCAAATATTTACAAAACCTTTAAAATAAATATACTCATTTAAAAATCTATATATTTTTCAGATTTTATGATTTCTAAATTGCCAGTAGTTCCCGAAGAACAGAGCACTGATAATTTATACAAACCAATTACTTGGGACTATTCAGATTTAGTGAATAATATGCAAGTTATGGTTCCTCCTCAGCCAATAACGGGCCAGTATCATAATTTAACCACCGATAAAATCACATACAACAACGATATAATATTAGATTTACCGGAAGGAAACTACAATATGCAATCACAACCGCAACATACTAACATGCCGTCTTATTCTACTGTGATATCCAAAACTAATGTGAATAAATCTAGTAAAAAGAGCATGCAAACGCAAAATTTACTGTATAAACAGCAGCAACAACAACAACAACAACAACAACAACAGCAACAACAACAACAACAACAACAGCAGCAGCAACAACAACAACAGCAGCAACAACAGCAGCAGCAGCAGCATCAACAAGGAATGAATTATTCTACTTTTCCTCTTGCATCTTTGAAACAAGAGACTTTAACAAACTTACCTGCTCCGGGGCCCTCTATGAGAGCTCCACAGCAGCAAAATTTAAATTCTTCGACTGGATACAAATTTGTAACGCCTGTTCAGCCGAATATTAAGTTCACCAGTCCGAATATTAGTGAATATTTGGTTTCACAAAGGCCACAAGGACAGATGAGGAACACTAGTCGACTAGAAATTACGAACGTGAAGGTAAGCGTTCATTTTTGCTTATACTGGACCATATTTTTAACCCTCTTTCTCTGATGGAAACGAAATTTCTAATATCTCATTTGTGATTCGTCTGTAAGTCAAGTTTCATCTCAGATCATTGTGAATTGATTTAGATTATTCCTCTATATTCTGTAACTTGATCATTATTTATTATTGATCGATAAGTTAATGGCAGCACTTATTTTATGTGATTTTCTCATTCATTAAAATCATTTATTTTATATTTCTATTAATTATACTACTTTATATTTTTCTGGTATAAAAAATATTACTTTTTACGAAGAGGTTCGTGAAAATTTTATAAAATCCATTTAAAAATGCATACTTTACAGATATTTTATTATTAATTTTAAAATATATTTTTCTTTCACATATTTATTAGAAAGAATGAAAAAATTATCCATTTCTTTTTTCGGACTTTGCTTTAATCAAAAATTATTTAGCAAAACAAAGAAAAAATGCGATTTGCTAGAATTTTTCTTACTAGTTTTACAGTTTAGTTATTTTACTAATTTCGGCCAGTGGTTTTTATTTAGCGATCATTCGTTTTAATACGCAATTAATTTTTGACAACCCTAAGTGAATGTAGGAGGCACAACACCCTCAGATTTAAGATCTATTCAATTTTTTAATATAACATACAATGATGTAAATTGTCGCTTTTAGAAAGATATAGACACAGCAATAATGAAACCAGAAATGGGTGTGTGCCGTAACAAACAATTACACCATCGACGTCCACGATCTCGAAGTTCAACTCGAGATCAACCTACCCAGCGACCTCCACTGCTCACAGCCGTGAGTGATCCTGCCTTGATCAGCAGCAGCTCAAGTGTTCTACTCACTCAGTTGCTCACTTCAAGTAAATACATCACATTTCACTGTAATTCAAGTATCTGAATTAATTTTTTGTATAGATAATCATTTGCGTCAACCGTCATCTACAGTGGACAAACAAAATACAAACACAGTCCTGGTAAAAAGAGAAGACTCATCTTCATCTCACCCTGTCGCTATTTTACCTGCGCCGCCGCCGCCTGTCACTACACTTATTATCACCACTCCATCACAGCCTACTTCAACCGGAGATCAAGTAATAATAATTTGTATTTATTTGTTTTTTGCACCACTAAAATGGATTGTATGTAGATATTGCTCAATTCAATGAGTGCACCGTGCCGTAGTCCAGTCTTAGATCATAGTTCCCGAAGTCAAGATTCACCGGAGTCTCCCCTGAACAGCAGAGGGATGCTTGACTCTCCCGGAAGTAAAGGGGAATCTCCACCACATGGGGATCATAAAAGGATTGTGCACATACATGCCGAGCAAAAACGAAGGTATAATATTAAAAATGGTTTTGATATGATTCATTCGTTAATTCCTCATTTAAATCAGAACCCTAATACCAAGGTAAATTGAAAATATTAAAAGTACGGTATAAAATTAGTAATAAAATGTTTTATTTGTAGTTAAGTAAAGCAGCAATGCTTCAGAAAGGGGCGGATTATATTAGGCAGTTACGATCAGAAAGGAATCAGTTACGAGAGGAAATGGATAGTTTAAGGCAGCAAATTGAATGTTTAAATACTTCGATAAGGTAACTACTATTTTTATAGTATGAATTTAAAATTAAGAAATTATTTTTACATTTCATATTTATCACTAATAAATGCAGATGTAAGCAGTTTAAATTTACAATAGTAAAATATCATTTTACAGTAATACATTTTTATAAAACAGTTTAATAATTAATTTTTAGCCAAAAACTAGATTTAATTCATAACATAAAATCTATTTTATTGAATACTAAATTTTTTTACTGTACAAACTGGTTCACAAAGTGGGTTAGCCGCTAATACCATTTTTAATATAATTTATAACTCCTGTTCTAATTTAGACAAATTCGTGACGTGAAATTAGTTAAATTTTCCTTTAACACTTTTTAATTTAGATTAAAATAATCTTGTCATTTATTGAAATTTAGAAAGAATTAAAAATGATGTTTTTGGCATACCCACTTTATGAATTTAGTCGTTAGGTTTAATCTGTTGCAAAAATACTGAAATTCAAATATAAATTTGTTTTTTTGCCGATTGACATTAAAAGTGATTTTATTAACAATAAATTGCTACTTTTACAATAAAGAGTAAAAATTGTTGCTATGGAAAAATAACAAAGTTGACATTTTTATGAAAATTTAATAAATATAATTACAAGTGCCGCTATTTTAATCTCGGATGGAGTTATCATTCCTTCACTCACCATTAAATATTTTGAATGTAATTAATTTTGTGTATTAAGAGCGTCAAGTGATTCTTTGTTCTTCTTGCACTATTGCAGCTCTCGCCTTCGGCTCGCGCTACAATAGTGCAAGAGGAACAAAGATACACGCTCGTGACACACACATAATTTTTTCTACGATTGCATCTTAAAATTATTTAAAAACGTATACGTATTGAAAATAAATTCATTCTGTTAACTGTCAATATGACAAGTTTCTGTTTTGTTTGTATCCCTGGTAAGGATTGAAATAAGCGCGCATTTTAAATCTTTTTCGCGCGTTGTCATTGGAAACGCGCATTTAACGTCAAAAAAGATATTTTTCGATTGTTCCACAGAAAACGTCAACTTTACGATGACAAATGAGAGCGTAATTGTCAACTTTTCATAGCAATCGTAGAAAAATAACTATTTATGGACTAACAACATTCACAAAAAAGCAGAATGACATTTATCATTTTAAGGAATTATAAACGTCAAATTTGTTTGTACGTATATGTACAATTCCATATTAAAAATATTGAAATTTGTCACAAAATTAATATTAATTTTAAACAATCGGACAAATAATTATGTATTTCACACAGAAATAAAAAGCATATTTACTGTACTGTCTTCGCTAGATTCATAGTCGAAACTCTAGTCGCATTAGTAAATCTGGTACTTTTTTTACTTATTTAAACAAATAACAAATTGTTTTTTTACAGTAATTGTCAATCAATGTTACCAGCCACAGGTGTAACAGTTTCACGAAGAAGAGACAGCAAAATGCAAGAAATGTTTGATGAATATGTCAGAAGTCGGACGTTAGACAACTGGAAATTTTGGATTGTATCCTTTTTAATTATACAGCAAATATCTTTCTAAATGATTTCTTAATGTAGGTTTTTTTTCTTAACTCTGTGCACAGTTTAGTTTAATGATCAAACCGTTGTTAGATTCCTACAACAATTTTGTATCTACATCAAATTTTGACGATTTGTACAGAACAACGATTCATTGGGTAGAACAGCACTGTACGTTAGTAGATCTCAGGCCAGGTAAAAACAAAAGAACTATAGATAAACCGAACGGAAGTGAACTCTTGATCGAATAAGAAAACCTGTAAAATAGTAAACAGTTTAAAATATAATTTAGTATTTATCTATTTTTAACTTATTTACAAGCAATAGAAGAAAATTGATCATTCAAATGACAGTTCATAGAAAGAAAATCATTTTGCAGTTTCGTGTAAGCTACATTGGTTACATGCAGCTGCTAATAGCGCTAGTAATCTGCTAGCTAAATAAATATATCTATTATTTTCTAGCAAGACAACTAATCTTACGCTAAGCATTGCTAGGTTCGATTGAACACGATTATTATCATTGGTCAATTTCGACATTTTATACACGATGGAGACCGCGACATAATTTCCTGCTTCCCTTATTCTTTTAGGGAAAATAACTTCAAATAAATGTTGTAGCGCATAGAGCATTCTACATTAAATTCAACAAACAGAATTAATTTTGCATGCTTTATAACGGCAGAAATTAAATTGAAAATGTTGAAAATTACCTTAAAAATAGGGATACCCTTGGAAATTAAATAAAATTAAACAAATGATTCACGTTTTATCTGTCTGCAGAAAAATATTCCTTGTTTCATGAATTTATTGCCAGTAGTTATTTATTAGTCTTTCATTTAAGTGAATTATAAGAAAAATGGTGAATAATTATTGGTGAAAGAAATGAATTTCTTAAGTTCTATTGTAGTGGTAATCGTTTAAGACAAGTGAGAGATTTATTTGCGGGTTCGTACCCTCACAGGCCAATTACCTCAATACACACAATTCAAAGAGTTATTAATAATCAAAGAAAGACACTTAATTTAAAATAATTCTGAGTGTATTCTGTATTAATTTAAAATACAATAAAAACATTTAATGTTATTGATAATAACAAAAAACTACGGTACTTTTCAGGACCATCAACACTTTTACAAAAAGAGAATTTCTTTTACTGCAATTTATCATAAAAAGTAATAATTCACAATTATTTTTCTTCTGACAATTTTGTCTTATTTCTAAAGCTATCCCTATTTTAAGCCAATTTTCAATGTAATTTCTGTCGTTATAAAGCATGTAAAATTAATTCTGTTTATTGATTTTGATGTAGAATTTTATGCTCTACAACATTTATTTGAAGCTTTTTCTCTAAAATAATAATGGAGGCAGGAAATTATAAAAATATGATCTTACATGTTAAAGTTAAATGATCCGGTGCCGCGGTAGATATTCAGACGAAATACAATTCAGTTCACATATTTTCCATGGTTCACTTTCTAGTCGGTTGCATTTGTAATATTGTCTGTCATTACTCCTCTGTTTCTTCTCAGTTGTTTTGAATTCTCTGCGATATCTTTGTACAAAGACAGATATCTTAACAGAACCAGATATGTTACCGCAAGAAGCAAGACAGGCAGCCATGAACACGAAACTTGTGTATCCTTAATTTTATATTGTTAGACATTTTAACAGATTTTTTATACTACCAATAGCGGATTTCATTTTCTTGTTAAATATATTTTATAAAAACTTGAAAATTTAATCTTGTAGCTAAGATTTCCTCAAGTTGCTCAAACGTTAGTGTATTGTTATGTGCAATTTTAATACTAACCAAAAACATTTTATGGCACCTCCCATAATACAGAGATGTTGTACAGAGATTTATAATTATTTTATCGCTAATTTTAATTGGGAACAATTAAAATTGCAATAATTTGTTGAGTTTATTTTGTTGTTTGATTGATGCACAAATATTGTTGTCCAATTGTTTAAAATTGCCAACAAATAATTAAGATTGGAATATTTTTTTACTGATATAAATTTGTACAAAATTAAAATACGGAATATGAATTATTTGCCATTTGATTGTAGTCATACCTACACTGTACATTATTTTTCAACATCACGTCAGTAGTGCCTTAAGTATCCTACTCCAGAAATTGCTTACAATATTTCATTATGTAGGATATAACAATCTTAATATTGTGTTTAAACCGTGTATATACATACTTATAGAAAATATATACTATTTGACAAAGATTATGTTTTATTTCATCTTATTTATACTGGATGTCTCAAATAAGATGCACGCACATGCATGGAGATCTCTACAAATGTAAGAGCTACGACTTCGGTTAAATTTAATTAAAATTGTTTGAACAATAGGCCAATTTATAGGCATATTTTGTTTTTATACATTCTCAATGACTGTAGATAGAGAGAAAAATTATAGATAACAGTCCTCGTTACACTAGAAAATTAATACAATTTTTTAGCTGTTCATTTTAGAAATATTACAAAGTTACATTTTTTAATAAGACAGAAAGTTGAAAATTACATATTTAGGTAGCATATTTTTTCTACTTTTGATCGATTTAATTTATATATACAAAAATATTTTAATATTAAGCAACATTAAATGCAAAATAAGAAATATTTATAAAATAATATTTTTTTCCCTGAATTTGAATATTGATGTATGTCGACGAAATCATAAAAAAATATGTAGAATATTTTAAAATCAAAAAGATTTTGGTTCTTTTTAAGAAGCCGAATAATATAATTTTAGCAATTGTTAATTGGATTTCAGGCTTTAATAAAAGATAAAAAAGTAAATTTAAATATTCATTTTAATTCCTTTTTTATTCTTGGTAAAGGCACTTTATTTAGCAAAATTAGTAAAAATTAACAATGAAATATTTTATTTTTTTTGACTTTTCACTTTTTCGCGTGAAATGTGGTTACCAGGCGTCACGGCCCCCAAAGATATTAGTGGAGGGGGAGCCACAGGGGTAGATTTAAATTTGTGAAAATTGTTTTGTCGGCTGTGGGGATCGAACCAGGGTTCTCAAGGTTCACAGGCCGACTCGATACCACTGAGCCACCTACCCCATTTTGATATTTAATTAAATAACTTACTATCCTTATTGTTTCTATGGGGTAGGTGGCGCAGTGGTATTGAGTCGGCCTGTGAATCTTGAAAACCCTGGTTCGATCCCCATATTCGGCAAACAATTTTCACCAAATTAAATGCATCCCTGTACTTCCCCTCCACTAACATCTTTGCGGGCCGTAATTTGACGGCTGGTAACCGCACTTATCGCGAAGAAATATACCACGTACCGAGATCAGTAATGGCTAAAAGGCGTGATGATATATATTTTTTTCATTATTGTTTCTTTGAATTTATCATTCTTTATTTACTTGAACAAGGAAAAATAAAATTCATAGGCTACTTATTAGTTAAATAATTTAGATTTAGATTGAAATTTGTCATCATTCATATAAAAAAATAGCTTTTTCAGCCTTTCAGGCCCAAATTACAATCTTTAAAAAAAAAAACTAATTTTATTTACTTTCTCAACTACAACTTTCAAATAATATAAGATTAACATAAATAAATGACCACTGGGAAAAAATTTAAATATACTTATCACGAATCTCCTTGTTAGAAGACCAGTAATTCCTAATGTAAGGCAATTACTTGATCCCCATAAATACGTGTAAGAATAATTTTACCTCTTCAAATTTCGAAATTTTAAACAATAAAGTTAAATTTACGAAACAAATGATCACCCATGGTTATCAGTAAGCGCCAACAGATAGCATTATTAGCTATGACGTACGTAGGTGCTTTCAGAATGTAACCAGTAGAAAACATAAAGTACATTTTTTGAATAGTGATTTTGTGGTGAAACCTCTAGGACTAGGAATGAAAGGGTTAAATATCTAACTTTCAACTATTCATCCTACGTCAAAAATGAGCGATTGATAAAATTATATTAATTTTCTTATATAAATAGAGCTTTAATATATACAATTTTTATTTGAATTTTTCGTTTCTATTTACCACTAATTAAGAATTAAAATTATTTAAAAACAATTGCTGCTCTCATTCATATTTTGTGCATAGAAGCTTGGAAAATAAAAACATCGTTATATTCGCGTACTAACTAATGAGGAAGTTTTCGTCTTATTCAATCGAAGTTGTATCCCTTACAGTTTAGTAACTTCTTTTATGCATATGCATCTTATTTATATATCAACTGATAAATTATAAAAAATAAATTATGCTAATTACAACTTTATTTAAAAAGATAATAGTACCGTCGTGGTTCAGATTCCACTACAACCTATAGGTCCCAGAACTGTAATTAAGATTTTGCAATAGTTCCTTAATTTTCTATTGTTACACTGCATTAAATGAATAAATTTAAATTAATGAATAATTATCGCAAGTCAGACAAGTATTTGAAAGTTATTCAAGAAAAAAGTAAATGTGTTGTTTCAAATGATTTGTAAATTTGATATTTTAAAATGATTAGAATTAAAAATCATTAGCTGTTATATTTGTATAAAATAAAAGACTTTAATTGGTTTGGAAAAAAATATGTAAATTTAATTAACAGACAATTATTAAAAGTGGAAAATATAAAATATTTTGATGTTAACAATGTTGATTAGTATGTTACCGCTTCCACTTTTAAAATTAGCGCATGCGCAAAACGTGAGTGATTGCACTTGGACTCCACGAATCCGAACCGCTAAACATTTCAAATAGTAGCGTCGCGGTAGTGGCAGCGAAAGGTAATAAGCAGGTGTCTTGTTATGTCAGTGTTCGCTTTTACGTCCTTTCCTTAATTAAATTTACTGAAATTAGCGATATTGGTTCGTGCAGTGTATACTTTCATCTCACGTACTCATCTTTTGGAATGACATCGTTTTGTAAATTGTTGTAATCAGTTTCGGTTTGAACCAGTTTGAATTTTTGACTGTTGGTTAACGGAAATTGTAGCTAAAAAGTTAATGAAATAATAACTTTTGTTTATTTATGTGCCTGTGAAACAACAATGGTTGGACAAATCTCTGGATAACAATACATGGATACTGAATGTAAGTTTAATTTTAATTATTATTTTATACGTTATAATTCATGGTTGTTTTGTTTTTTATAACATGTGATAGTTTATTAATTCCGGCAAATAATTGTTTTGAACTTGTAATATATCTTGTTAGAACTTTGTTGCGAATGAAACTGAAATATAATTATTCCGCAAACTGTGTTTTGTTTCGACTTTTCAAGGCTATAATATTGTAGTATCGATGTAGACAAACAAATGTCAATATATCCACGTTGCTTATAATTTTCAGTTTATTTATATCAAAATATTATTTAATTCAGTGTTTGTTTATAATTCTAATTTAGATTCGAAACGTTTGAATTAAATTGATGTTGGATATCGTTTTGCTAATGTCACGAACCTTGCAAAAACAAGTTCAATACACGTATACACAACAGTAACGCGACGTAAATAATGTATTTTCTGCTGTTTAAATGCCATTATTTCTACAAAACTGGTATAAAATGACTTTCTATATTTAATAAAAGAAATACAATTAGTCATTTTGCAATTATTTAATTGTTTTGGAATTTTATCAGTGGTGGTATTATTAGTAAATATTAAAATATATAATTTTGCAGAATGATAATAATATTATCGCAAATTTTCACACGGATTAAAATTAATTATCGATTTATTGTGTTAGAACAAGGACCAAACCAAAATGGGCCTAATTATAAATTCATAAATAGTAAAATAATAAATGATAATCGAGCATTTAACATTCTAAGAACATGTCAAAATGGAACCGTTAAGTATATTTGCCGGTTCTAACCGTACAGGAAATGGTACGTGACTGTAACTGTTCGGTTTCAATTGTTTCCGGAAGTAAGGCGCAACGGTGTTATGCTGTGATCTATCCTTGCCTTGCAATTCACTACTCTCACTTTTAATTGCTGTAAAATCATATTGCACGCCTATGAGTTTCTCAGGCCTCCGTTCATTTAAAATGCGAGTTAAGAACTGATTTAACATCGAAAAAATATGTGGTTAATCTGCCTGCTACGCTTCAAATATGTATTTCAGTTTTAGAATTTATGTTTCATAAATTTGACACAGATTTCAATTTTTAAGAACATACATTTTTACTGTAAACACAAATTGATGCATTTATTTAATTTTTATATAAAATATATTTTTAATATTAAGCAACATTAATAATTAATTTATTTAAGAAAATTATAAATATAGAATATTATAAATATGCAATTGCAGATTTTGGTAGTCAGTAGATAAAGTAGTATTTTTTTACGATAACATCGCCATATTTATATTCGTAATATATGTACAACTAGTAATAAAAGCAATAAATAATATCTTATCTTTTTTATTATAAAATATGCAATTGCAGATTTTGGTAGTTAATAGATGAAGTAATTTTTTTTTACCATGAAATCGCCCATTTAATATCAACTCCTGTGGTTCCCCCTTCACTAACAACTTTGTGGGCCGTGATTTGACGGCTGGTAACCGCACTTCACGCGTAAAAATATATCACTTACCGAGATCTGTTTCGACAGAGTGCCACACCCAGTAATGGGTAAAAGGCGTGATGATATATTTATTTTATTTATTTATTTGAAATCGCCATATCTATATTCGTGATGGATGAATTACAGAGATAATTGTCAATAGTTATTTGTATGTACAACTAGTAATGAAAGCGGTACTGTTTTTATAATTTTTTAACGAAATCGTTGTAAAAAATATGATTTTTATGACCTATATACAACAGGCTGGAATTGAATCCAAATCTAAGGGAACTCTCTCGTTTTTATATGATTTTCAAATTAACTTGTATATTAGTCTCTGATATTTTCTGCTTCCAACTGTTTTTAAATTATTTTATAAAAGAATGGTTCAAATAAATATTACTGAGAACTAAATTATCTACCATTTTTATTTCAAGCATTTTTCTCTGAAATAATTTAGAAACATTTGGAAATGAACAATATATACTATTTCAAATATTCAAATATTTTGAAAACACTAAACTTATATGTGTTTGGCTAATGTTTCATATGAAGCAAAATAATTATTTAAATATTAAGGCCAGTAAGAGCCTTTCTACCGGTTGAGGATGATTTTAAAGATCGAGATCTCCAATACATTCGATACCGGTACGACATTTACTTATATTTCATTATTATAATATATATAAAAATTTAATTAAATTGGGAAATACTGAATACATACCTGTCCTTGCACCCCTATAAATCAAGCTTAAATCCCTAACAATAGACCCACTGAGAGGGCCATAACGGAGTATCTTTGAACATAGTATACCACCAGTTTATTTTATGGGGTAGGTAGGTATCGAGTCAGCTTGTGGAATGGAGAATCTGGATTCAATTCCCACAGCCGACAAACAATTTCCACCACGTTAAAATAACCCCTATGGCTCCCCTTCACTAACATTTTTGGGGCCCGTGATTTTGAATTTAACATGTAATTAGGTTAACTATGGACACAAGTCGTTTTGCAACTTGAAACAGGATTTTCTGTGTTAGTCTGAAGCTAACTTTTGTCATTTAATCGCCTAAAAATAGAGATATTTTAAAAATGTTTAAACCTTTAAACATCATTCAGGTTATAAATTTTACGCTCCTGTAAACTTTGATCCCAGCATTTAAATTATATTGATTTTAATGTTAAAAATGTTTTTGCATACTAATCATGAAAGTGTCTTTTTGAATGAAAAATCGTTTAGAAAGTAATATATTTTTTAATTGGTTTGAAATTCGTGTAAACATGTACAATTCCATTGGTTTTATTGTACACTGCACTATTTTTATTTGTGTATCTCCTTAGAGATCATTTAAAATTTTCCAAAATAATATTGTCAAATAGTTATTTTTGTATTAAGTGCGCAAAATGAGTGTTTTTTTGTTACGCGTGAGAATGTTATTTTTAGTCGAGACAATAAAAGTCATTCGAACGCGCCAAAAAACGAGAATTTTGCCCACGAAATACAAACAACATTTTTTCTACAACTATAAATGAAGAATAATACAATAATTATTGATTTTAAGTAAATTGAAGGAAAACAATCAACAATAATATTAATTTGATACTATTGATGGGTTGTAACTAATGAAACTTGACAACAAATAATTTGGGAGCGTGCGCGAGATACTCATTTTGTGCACTAGAATACGAAACACTGCGCCAAATACTCATTTTGCGCACTAGGGTTCAAAATAATGCGCAAAATACGCTTTGTCATGGTAATGTAAATGAACATTTTTTGACAGTTGTAGAAAATAGTATGTTATGCATCAAGGGCGGACAACAAGCGTTTGCCAACTTCACACAAGGGATAATCGCGCCCTCCCGTGAAGCATATTATACTTTTCGTAACAAGTGCACAAAAAATACTGTCTTATCGGGACAAACGTCAAATATGGGTTGCGTAACTAGTTACCTAGGAAACGCCGCAAACAGCTAATAATCGTAGTCTCTAGGGAGAGAAACGTGCTACCTAGGGAGAGAAACACCCTACCTAGGGAGAGAAACATAATGTTTCCCTCCCTAGGGGAGAAAAGCAGTGTTTCTCTCTCTAAAATTAGGGAATAAGAAAGTGTTTCTTGTGCATTTGTTACGAAAATATTTTTTTATTTGTATCTAATATCAATGTGTACAACACGTAATGAAAGCATCTCATTTGATTAATACACTTCCGCTTCGTCGTCGTGCATCAAACTATAAATTCGTAGAAAAAAAAGCATTACTTTCATTACTGATTATACAAATAATAATAAACTTAATTTAAATCAATAATATAGTATTAATATAAACTATATTTCCCCACACATTTCCAAAACAAAATGCTAATAAAATTAAAACATACTTTATTTAGCCTTTCTTAAAATAGCGATTTAAATAAAACACAAATTCTGTGTAGAGAGAATTAATCTGCAAACGTTTCATTTTAAGTACACCGATTCCACGTAATCTTAAAATTCGAGTATAGCTCACGGCGATGAAAGTTTTTTACAAAGTTTCGAAAGAACTTGAAGCCGGTGCTACAGGTGCATGTATCGTGTATTTCATTCATATGACCGTACGTTGGTCTTTATTAACAGTAACAGCTCACGTTTACTAAATGTGATGCTTATCTTTCCTTTCGAGGCTGAAGTGGCTTTCTTCTTACCGAAGATATTTGGGATTTTAATTACTTACTGATCGTGTTACGTGATCGGAGAATGATCTTTCATTATTATTAATTATTTGTTTATAGTTTATTGTACAATGGTATTTATTAATTGGGCCATAAATATTTGTAATCGTAAATTTGTGTTTTTTTTAATGACAACTCGAAGGCAATATTAACTACGGTAATGATTATTTAAGTACAGTTTAAGCAGTAAGGAAATACAAATTTTTGTTAAAAGTAAAATATTTTTAATAATAATAATGACTGGAGATGGTCATTACTTTTGTTAATTGTTTAATGTTTTTACCATTTGAACAAATTTTGTTATTAAAATAGTTAAAACAAACAATTTAATGATGAGTTTTTAAATTATGTTTCATTTTGTTAACAAGCTTAAAATGTTTAGCTATTAAATAAATTTCATGAATTAATGTTGTTAAAATTAAGACAAAAAGAAGGTCGCTTTAAGTACGCCTAATTAATCTTTTAAAAAAGATGTTTTATTTTTACCGATTTTTACATATTTTAAAATGTAAAAAAAAGAATAATTTGGGAGCTATAACACTAATACTATTTATCACTAATACAGAAAATTTAACTTAAAAACATTTGAATGGCATTTTAAGATTCGATTAAAGTAGAGAAATGCTGTCACTTTAATAAAAAAATGAATGATGTATTTTTCTATCAAAAAAATGCACAAAGATGAGGAAATAACAAATTTTTTCAAATAATTTTAGTTTTTAATCAGTAATATATAGAGGGAAAAGTTTCGAACAATTACTGAGGATACTAAAGCCCTCTTTACAGTGAAGCATTAAAATTTTTTTTTTAGTTACCAGATAATTGCAAATTACATTTAAATAGCATATTTTTTTCAAGTCAGTCTGTGGTTTTGAGAACCCGGGTTCGATTCCCATAGCCGACAAACAATTTTCACCACAGTAAAACTATCCCTGTGGCTCTCCTTTCACTAACATCTTTGAGAACCATGATTTGACGGCAGGTAACCGCACTTCACGCGAAGAAATATATAATTTACCGAGATCTGTTACGGGAGAGTGCCATATCCAGTAGTGGGTAAAAGGCGTGATGATATATTTATTTATTTATATATTATTTAAAACCTAAATAAGAAAAATTAAATGAAATTTAATTAAAATTACAAAAATAGTGATTGATTCTATGATATATGTATTTATTATACTTTATTTATTTAAATTTAGTAAATTTGACATCATTAAACAGAGAAAAAATAAACTTTTTAAATATGTAATTTTTAAATATGTAATATTTAACTAAAAAGGAAAAACACGAACAACAAAACTTATGTCATATTTCAAAAACGAGCAGCTGAAAAAATATACTCATAATTATAAAGACACTTATCGAAGTTGTAGATTCCAATGGAGGCCCTTATGTAGGAAACATCCTATATATTATTTTTTGCGCCCTTTCTAATCACTTTTTAAACTGAAAGATCCGTCTTTACTGATTTAGATCGGAAAGTCCGTCAGTACGGTGATGTGGATAGCGATAAGGAAATCGAATCCGGAGATCCCGAGTACGAATCTCACTCAAGCTAAAAATTATATAAACTACCACACTGCGGCTCGATGAGTGGCGGACCCTGTACTGTAATTGGGATTAAGTTCCTGTTGTACAGCATAACATAAATAAATAAGAATCGATTGTAAAAAATGTTTATTTTGTGCAATTTTAATTATTTTTAATTCGTAATTCATAATTGTACGTAACACACTCTATAAGAATTAAAACCTCACCGACTTCAATTAAAAAAAAATACAACTGTGTCCGATAGGTTCTAATTCCCCTGTCCTTGCTCGATAATAGAGATTGAATTCCTATTCTATTAGAAATTTGTGAATGAAATAAAAACATTCTCTTTCTAAAAGATGGCATTTTTCATGTGGCAATGAAGCATGAAGAATTATTAAAATGAGGCATTTTTTCCGTGTTGAAAGAATGTTGAGCAAGTCTTCCTCCTTGCGTTATTTGTTGATCATTCAACGGTTGACTAAGTGACTCAGTTATTTCCACCTTTTCGAAACGTGAATCGAAGGAAATAAGTGTTTTACTGTTTGCGATAGAAAGTCGGTTGCGACTCGTTTACTTCTACTGTTTGTCGTAAAAGTCACACTGCGGTTCCTACCTCAAATTTACAGCATTTTCTTCGTGCACTTTTTCTTCAATTAAATCTGACGCCTTGTGTCAAGTAGTGCGTAGATTATTATTAGATATTACGATTTCTAACATTGAACTTTTTTCGGGCTTCCTGTCAATTTAATTTTATGAAAGTTCCAACATTTGTCAATAATTATTTTTGAATTATTTTCTTATTGACGTTTATGGAACAATCTATATTTTATCACATAATTTAGGAAATGGGACCCTATAATCTTGCTGAACTAAGATCTAATTTGTTCCAATTAACACGTGAAGCAGATGCTGCGTTCTTTTGCTCGCTCCTGGAAGAAGATGTGAGTAGTAGCATTCTTTTGTACTACTTTTTTTGGAAATATCCTCAAGGTCTTTACTGGGCGAAGAGCTGGAAGTAATTTTCAGTAGGAATATTTGGCGCGAAATTCATACAAATTTTAAAAAACGTAATCTACACTACACGTATAAATATGGAGCCTGCCGTAGATATACAGGGTGATTCTGGGAAAACGAACCCCCCTTAACTTTTTTATTATAAGAAATAGAAATTTTTTTTTCATATGGATGTTTTAGTATATTAAATATACTATTTTATGACACATATAGAAATTTTTTATTTACATGATACGACTATCAACTTTTATTTTTCAAATGGGAACCTAGAATTATTTTATTAAAATAAAAACCATAATTTTTTTCTCTGTTCAACTATGTATTACTTGTCATAAATGTATATGAAAAAAATCGAGATAAATAAGATAATTGAGAAATGTCAGAATTTATTTGTATTCAACTATTCTAGGTGGCTATGCGAAATTAAACAAAATGTAACAAGATCAAATTAATGACAACAATGTAGATATTTATTTGTTACTTGTTTCACATGTTTTGTCATTCATATGAAGAAAATTTTTCTATTTCTTATAATAAAAAAGTAAGGGGGGGGGGGCGGGGTTCGGCTTCCCAAAATCACCCTGTATGTTGTGATATTGATGGGGTAGGTGGCTCAGTGGTATCGTGTCGACCTGTGGATTTGAGTACCCGGGTTCGATTCCCACATCCGACAATTTTCACTACGTTAAAACTACTCCTGTAGCTCTCCCTCCACTAACATCTTTGAAGCCGTGATTTGACGGCTGGTAACTGTAATCCACGCGAAGAAATATATCACCTACCGAGATCTGCTACGGCATACATCGTTTTAATCAAAAATAATATTTTTTTTATTGTTTACATCTTTTGCGCAGTTTTGATGTTATGAGTAAAATATTAAATTAAGAATTTACCTATTCTATAGTACCAAGAACTTAATGATTCAAATTTGAGCTCAACATTTAAAATTTAAATCTTTTAAATTTTTCCTGTTGCTCATCCTGCAGTAACATCGGTGATGACTACATAATACTATATGATAAAAATAAAACTGACTATCAAGATTTAATTATCTAACGTGGACATATAATATATATGAGATTATATACAAACCTTGTTGATTTCAATTTATATTAAAAAAAAAGATTATCTCTGAGTTGTTTAGATTTCACTGTAAGCTGCGGACTCTCTGTACTGTAGTAATTCCTGATAAATTTAGTTACAAAATTTGACATTAAATTCAAAAGGATTTCAAATAATAATTGTATATCGATGGCTTAGTGCACACATATGTTAAGAATAACATTTATCTGATTTTGCAGAAATTAGGTTTAAATGTTTATAGGTTTGCAAATTTGTATTATTATATCACTTTTATCTCACAAAATATTTGATAATTTATTTTATTACGCAATTACTATGACTAGAAATATTCATACTGGCAGTTCCGTTGCTGTTCTTCACTTCTCTCAAAATTATTGAATTTGCGCGAGCTCTTCTATGAAACAGCAGAACGCACCCGTCATCAACGAAAAATAGAGGCTCCTCTATTTCCATCGAAGAGCTCATCGATGAAACGAACGTATCTCATTTCACTCGTATCTTTTGTGTCTCATTTCACGTTAGCATATTTTTGAAATTTAGTTTTTCTTTCTCAACTTTAGAAGCTTGTATTTTTCGTCAATGACGGGTGCGTTCTGTTGTTTCATTGGAAAGCTCATCGATGCTCTTCGACCAGTGTGCCATACGCATTATATGTTTCTTCGTACAAATGTCTGGATTTTGATGGTAATAGGGAATCTTTGACGGTAGCAGCAAAAATGTCTTCACTAGAACTGTGCGTTTGCATTTTTCTTCAAATAAAACAACAAACAACTTGGTAACCAAGGAATAGAAACGGCACCCTTTGTTAGACATTAAATTTGAATTTGTCATTTGTCAAATGTGTCATTATATCATTATAGATAATATAAAATTTCCTGTAGGGCAGTCAAACATAAAGCCTTGTATGGAACTCGTACATAATCGGACTTTATAGACTCGCCTTATTTATTAGTCTCGCTCTGCCAAAAACTTCCTCTCGTCAAATAAAGTCCTACATTATGTACTTACTTGTATAAATAACTATTTAAAATATTTTTTGAGATGAAAATGATATAATAATACAAATTTGCAAACCTATAAACATTTAAACTTAATTTCTGTAAAATCAGATAAATGTTACTTAAACTAACACATGTGTGCACTAAACCATCGATACGATTTTTATGATTGTATTGTATTGTGCACACGTTGTTAAGCCAAGAATAGCATCACGGGATAAGTATTTTACTGAGTAACTAAGGTCGCACCGGGCCCTATCTACTCTATCTGTATTTGAAAAATTTTCAAGCAATTTTTATCTTTCCTAGATATATTTTGAATTCAACGTAGAACATAAATTTGTCTGAAAACAAGAGTTTTTAGCAGTATCATCGATTAGAACGAATGGAGGGATTGAAAAAACCCAGTAATGGGTAAAAGGCGTGATGATATATTTATTTTATTTTATCGCTGCACGTACTATACATTTCATTGTTTGGTACATGTTTACACAGAATATTTTGCAATAAAACTAAGCTGAATAGCTTTAAGCTTAATTCTTGAAAACTCGAGCTAAGTTATCTATGCATAAAATAAATACACTAATCTATTTGTACCTATTAAGAGATGCATTTATCAATCGAGTAAATAATTCTGATATTTATATCATGCAGTTGATAAATGTTTCGGTATTCAGCGTAGCAGACTGATACTCGGAATCAAACCCGAGATGTTCGGCCTATACAGACCATCGTAGAGTAAAGTCCGTCTAAGTAAAAGTTCGTGTTAAAACTTCAACTAATATCAAAAAAATACGATTATGTTTATCCAATTCCGGTATAAATTGTAATTGAGATTAGGTTCATGTTGTACAAAATAACAAATAAATAAATAATATAGTTATTTGAGTATTAAAAGCGTAAAGTGATTCTTTGTTACTCGAGCACGGTAATTGCAGCGCGAGCCGAAGGCGAGAGCTGCAATAGTGCAAGAGGAACAAAGACACTTTGCGCTCATGATACACACATAATTTTTTCTACGATTGCATCTTAAAATTATTAAAAAACGTATATGTACTGAAAATAAATTCGTTCTGTCAACTGTCAATACGACAAGTTCCGGTTTTGTTTGTATCCCTGGTAACTATTAAAATAAGCGCGCATTTAATATTTTTTTGTCATTGGAAACGCGTGCATTTAACGTCTTTTTTGCGCGTTGCCATTGGAGACGCGCAAAAAAGATATTTTTCGATTGTTCCATAGAAAACGTCAACTTTACGATGACAAATGAGAGCATAATTGTCAACTTTTCATAGCAATCGTAGAAAAAGGTATTTACGCTTCATTTTATATGAATAATTATTGATTTTGCATAATTAAATTAAGGAAAATTTGCTAAAATCCGGTACAATATATTTGATAGATTATGTTTCCTAGAAACCTCGTATCATAAACAGCTATGTAAAAATCCTAATCTCTCAATAAATCAACACCATAACATAGATTATGTTGGCCCCTACTCACATTATGCTGGTGACAGACGGAGACAGACTTACGATGATATATGTGTGAGAAAGAGGGACATAAAGACAAGGCGTCGAAGTGTGTCCACATCCACGCCAGCTAGAATGTTTTGTTCGGAAATGAATCTGTTGGATTGTCGGTGTGACGGTAGTCGTTGTCACCTTGTGGCTGGTTCACCTTGTGTGCAGCAGTGAACCTGCTGTTCAACAGCTCGGATTTCATCTGCAAGAAGTAGTGCGTGCGCGATCAGGGCCGTATTCCGTGTGTTTTAAAAGCTTTTATGGATTGGAAATTTTACTTTTATCTCATGTAGGATGTTTCCAAATTATGCAAAAAAATTAAGGATATATATTTTTGTAACACATGCACAAGAAACACGTTCTTATTTCCTAATTTTAGAGAGAGAAACACTGCTTTTCTCCCCTAGGGAGAGAAACATTATGTTTCTCTCCCTAGGTAGGATATTTCTCTCCCTAGAGAGATGATTCTCTTATTACGATTATTAGCTGTTTGCGGCGTTTCTAGATAACTAGTTACGCAACCCATATTTGACATTTATCCCGAAGACTTTTGTGCACTTGTTACGAAAAGTATAATATGCTTCACGGGACGGCGCGATTATTTCTTGTGTGAAGTTGGCAAACCGAGACGTAAGCGAGGGCCGAAGGGAATAATCGCTTGTTTCCCTCCCTTGGTCATAACTAAAGCCCGGATATTTAGGTTCTTAAAAACACCCAAATAAGCAGGCATATAGGCCGGTAATTACTCTAAAATAGGCGGGATTTTAGGCAGTCTAAATGTAAATAATTTGTTTAAAAAAATAATAAATGAATCCTTTTTCTAATATTGGTACTCCTATCTACTCTTCGTTAGAAAAAAATAATCATTTTAAACAAAAATTAACGCAATCTGAAAAATAATAATGTAGGGTTCTCATTATGTAGTATACTTTAATTCAAAAAATATTACGAGCAATTGCTCTATGAAATTTTTGGAAAGGGACTGTCTTCGGTCTGTCAGAACTTGAAAACTTCGTTCGACATCACAAAATGTGACAGAAGTGTTCTTATATTTAGCCATATCGTCTAATGTTACCTCAGCTCCATTGATTAATGACAAAGACACAATTGAATTGCCACGTAAAATTTTGACTAAAAAACTATTTTTCTTTCGGCATTTTAAATTCACACACAAAGACTTGATTAAAGTAAGTACTTTAAATATTATAGGTTAGGTAGAAACACTTTGTCGAGTGCTGAAGTAGATGATAAACCTTGTCTGCTCAATAAAAGTTAGAATAGGCAACAAAAATAGGCAAAATAGGCTGTATAAGGTAAAATAGGCACAATAACCAAAATAAAGAAAAATAGGCTCTAAGGCACGAAAAAAAAACCTTCTATTACACGTAAACATATTACCTATGTATAGAAAATCGAAATTGCCTGAAGTATATTAAAATTTGAATCTAGGCAATTGCCTAAAAATCCGGGCTTTAGTCATAACATACTATATTGTAATTCGCAAAAATTATTGCACATTATTTGAAACAAACAATTTTCGTGCCACTAGTTTGATAGGTTACAGTAATGAATAAAAATGAGTAAACATTGAAAGAACTGTTACACAATTTTAATTATATTAAATTAATTTAAATTGTTTATTAATATTTATTTATTACTGTAACCTATCAACCAAGTGGCTCAAAAAATGTTTGCTTCAAGTAATGTGCAATTACTTTTGCGAATTTCGGAAAAAATATTTTTCCGATGTATTTAGTGTATCAAATGATATGGCAGGGTTGGAAAAAATCATGATTTAAAATAAAAATCTAAAATCACTAAATAGAGTAAAAGTATTTAAATATTTATACGAAAAACTCCTTAAAAAATATGTAGTTTTAATTGTTATTGCACATTACAAGTTTTAACATGAATTTCTTTAACTATATATTATAGGGGTAGATAGCTCAGTGGTATCGAGTCGGCCTGTGGATTTTGAGAACCCTGGTTCGATCTCCACAGCACAGCCGATAAAAAGTTTTCATCAAATTAAATCTACCCCTCCACTAACATCTTTGGAAGCCGCGATTTGACGGCTGGTAACCGCACTTCACGCGAAGAAATATATTACTTACCGAGATCTGCTTAGGCAGAGTGCCACACCCAGTAATTTGTAAAAGGCGTTATGATATATTTATTTATTTTATTTCTTAAACTATATGCTCGACTATACGTATTTACAACTTGGGTGGCCGCGGTAGGTTCACATATTCATTTAATCAATAAAAATTGTAAATTATTTTGTCTGTTTTACAAATAACCTTAAAAATGTTTTTAAACAACTTAATTTTTATTAGAACACTTGTTTTGTTCTGTACCAGGAATATAATTAATTTAATACAAAAAAAATCATCAAAATAGTTATATGTGTATTAAGAGCGTAAAGGCGAGAACTGCAATAGTGTAAGAGGAACAAATACACTTTACGCTCGTGATGCACACATAATTTTTTCTACGATTGCATCTTAAAATTATTCAAAAACGTATATTTACTGCAAATAAATTCGAACTGTCAATTGTCAATATGACAAGTTTCTGTTTTGTTTGTATCCCTGGTAACTATTGAAATAAGCGCGTATTTAATATCTTTTTCGCGCGTTGTCATTGGAAACGCGCGCATTTAACATCTCTCCAATGACAACGCGCGAAAAAGATATTTTTCGATTGTTTAACATAAAACGTCAACTTTACGATGACAAATGAGAGCGTAATTGTTAACTTTTCATAGTAATCGTAGAAAAAATGATTTAAATCAGGTTAACCCTGTAATATATACCCTTATTTTTTTTGCAATCCTATATCCCATATATTGATATATCGAAAATATCGATATCGTTAAAAATGATTAGTTTGCAACTGCGAAAATGTGTTTCGCAAGTGTTCGGTGAGCTGCCGATTTTATTGCAAACAATTTGTCTCGCCTTGTATCATTTATACATATTTCATTCCCTTTATGTTCAGATGTATACGTAACTTTATATTTTTAACAATTGCAATATGAGTTCGCCAATAACACATAAAACAATTGAGTACTGAGTTGTAAATCAATTCAATTTAAATTTTATTGTTATTGAAAGTTGTGAAAGCTTTTATCAATAAAATTGTATTCGTTAATAATATTCTTTACTTACTGATTACTTGTGTATATTTTCCCAGACGTATATTATAAAACCTAACCAAATTCCCAAAATTAATTCTAATTTTATCGAAACCAGGAATGTGATTACTGATTATATTTCCGCCTTTGTTTAACGTAATATCAAAAATCCATTGTACAAACAATAAAGAAAAACCTATAAATATCTCAGTAACAAAGAAACAATGCTCCATAAAAATCTTAATTAACAACAAATGTTAATCGAAACAAATGCCTCTGATATGTAAACAAATGCATGCACACGACCCCGAGTCCTGGATGAAGGTCTGCAGATGATCGCATCTTAATCAGCGCGGCGATCAGCAATGCAAATTGTTCATTATTTGCAGCGTTTGTTCTCAGCAGCCTACCAGTGCCATTGTATTGCAGTGTTTCGTTGTTATGTAACTTAACTAGTAATTAGATGATCTTATATCCACTGATAGATTCGAGATAATACTCAATTGTTTGGATTAATATTATTGCATTTTGATTTCTAGTTTTGCAATCGTAATAATTGTTATAATAACATCTATTATACTCAAGGGTTATTTTTGATTGTTTTGTAATATGATGTAAACAAAACATAGATGGTATTATGTAACTGACCTCACAGATGAAGTATAGTTATTTATGTAAAAAGTCAGGAAAGTGTTCAATTACAGGATGAGTAGATAGTCTACGAATCCTGTACGACGCTTTACTGATATGTTACGTATAACATTTTACCTGAAACTTATAAACAAATAATTAATATTTTAAATTAATTGAAATTAAAAGAAATATGTGACTTACATATTCAGTCAGTATTTTATGTTGCTAAGTAATTAGACACTCGCGTTTGTTTCATTACCTGCCTAGACAGGCAATATTTTAATTTCCTGACTACACATGCAAAGCAAAGCTTTCCTGAGTCTTAAGGGTCAGGAAAATGTTTATTTTCCTGTTAGTTTCAGGTAAAATAAATTATTATACAGAAGCGATACTTCATGAAGTTTCTGGGACAAAGCCCATTTGTTATTCCTCAGGCAACAACAAAATGGCGGGTTAACTATCAAATTACTGTTTTGTGCAATAATTAGAAAAATCAAAATAAATAAATAATAAAAAATATAAGAACATCCACAGTTACTAGATAGATGAATTGAGAAATTTGTGCTATTAAGCGAATCAATTTTAGTCCTAAAGTTTGTCTTAAAATGAAGGAATGACGCACTAGCTCACCTAACGTACATTTCTGTAATTATTTCTTAAATATGGAAAAAATTCAGAATAATAATAATAAGTTTATTTCCAAAAAAAAATTTGTACATGTGTGGGAAACAAATAAAATTGTATTCACTATCAAAGGAAACATATAAATATGGACCTTAGCGCATTTAACGCATTTAAAGTGCTAATTGTAAAATGATTAAATTCTGATATATTTTGTTTGTTGATTTTGAAATATTTTTATTTTAAATTTCAAACTCTCATTTTTTGTTTCGATTTAAAGTAATTAAATTTTGAAACGGTTAATGATGCGGTTCACAAAATCGATCGGGTCGGCAATTCGGCTCAATTATTTTTATTTAATTTTTTATATAAATATATGTTGGTAGTTTATAATTTTAATTTGTCAATTTTGCGAAAACCTTTACATATCAATATTTTTAAAAACAAAATTAAATTCCATTTTGTATTAGATGATTATTTTTGATCAAAACTTCAAATAAAAATCATTTAAATCATTGAATTTTAAATTTTAAATAATTTACATACATACATACATACATACATACATAACATCACGCTATATCCCATTAAATGGGGTAGCACGAACCCGTCAACATTCTCATCCTGACACACGATACTCGATTCGACCACATTAACACTTCCTCCATACAAACTCTTTCTTTTCTCACAACCAAAATCCATCAACACACAACAAACATTCATCCATCGCTAGTGTACACTGCGCATGTTTCTGAAGATGGTCTCCACACAATTGCAGGTAAACACTCGAAACATCTAACCAATTAATCTAAAATCAAGAATCATACACTTGTCTTCATTCATCATATTTATCCAGCAATTAATTTTCTCCAAACATTCCTATCCTGACACACCACTTTTGCTTCAACCACATTCATAATTCTTTTCATACAAGCTCGTTTATTATTAGTTAGTTAATAAGATTCTTAAACAAATTAAATATATGCAAAACAAAATAGTACATTATGTAACAAATTTTATAAACGTCTTTTTTTTGTAATAAAAAACGAGCATCTAAAGAGTTTATAAACCAAGTCACATACTATACTTCTTCGATCACAAATTAAGACTTTTCAAAGTTTTATAAATGATACAAAAAATAGGGTTGAATTACAATTCCTGAAGCTAACTTCACCCCGTGCATATACCTTTTGTAACGTCATCGCTCATAATTTGAAAAAAAAGAGAATGAAGTAAACATTGACAGTGGGACACCGACATAAAACAAAATAAAACTAGCCAAATTATTGACGATATGTTTCTTAACTACACAGTTAAAAAGACGGATATACCTTCTATATAGTATTTATTCTATGGTGGTAGCACCCTTTCAAGTTATCGAATACTCCGGTTATTTAGTTACCAAAGAAAACTTAAAAGTATTTAAATATTTCTGGATTGAAAGGTTTCTAAATCTATTCCGTTTAAAATGCTGCCCTAATGTTAAGTTAATCTATAATCTATATTACAGTCGCTCTCAACCATTTCCACATTTAATACTATTTAAAATTACATATGGTAAATAATAAAAAAGTGACTATCTTCGATTAAAAGTATTTACTATTATATAAATAATTTATACACATGTTATAAAATATCAACAATAATGCAATAACAAATGAAATATGTTGCTGTTTATTAGAGATACATTAAAAATGTAAATGGCAGAAATAAAATGTGCGTATTTATATGTATTCAATGACACAAGTGTCTTTTCATTTGATATAAGACATAACCATGTTGAATAATTCATAACTATTTTTTTTTAAATAAATAAATTAATAATAATAATAAGAATAACTATAAACATATTTAATGTCTAAATCAATATTAAACCATGTTTATTGTATGAGAATTACGAGTATGGAATATTTAATTTTTTTATTTACTTATAATATAAATATATC
Organism: Pterostichus niger; assembly: GCA_947425015.1. Lineage (NCBI taxonomy): Eukaryota > Metazoa > Arthropoda > Insecta > Coleoptera > Carabidae > Pterostichus > Pterostichus niger. The sequence continues at coordinate 7,388,253 of OX380345.1, read as the reverse complement.
ATCACGCCTTTTACCCATTACTGAGTGTGGCACTCTGCCGTAAGCAGATCTCGGTAATTGATATTTTTCTTCGCGTAAAGTGCGGTTACCAGCCGTTAAATCACGGCCCCCAAAGATGTTAGTATGGAGGCAGAGCTACAGGGGTAGATTTAAATTGGTGAAAATTGTTTGTCTGTTCTCAAGATCCACAGGCCGAGTCGATACCACTGAGTTATTATTATTATTTACTTATGCTAATCTGCATAACTTAATAAGGGCGCCACGGACGAATATCAACTTTTTATTTTGAGTAAAATTATGCATTTTTCTATTTATTATGGGGTGTGGCTCAGTGGTATCGAGTCGGCATGTGGATCTTGAGAACCCTGGTTGGATCCCCACAGCCGACAAACAATTTTCACCAAATTAAATCTCTCCCTATGGCTCTCCCTCCACTAACATCTTTGGGGGGCGGGATTTGACGTCTGATAGCCGCATTTCACGCGAAGAAATATATCACTTACCGAGATCTACTTCGGCAGAGTGCCACACCCAGTAATGGGTAAAAGGCGTGTTGACATATTTATTTATTTTATTTATATTTTTCTATTTTATTGAGCTTATTCAGTATTCACACAACAATAATAATTCAATAATAGCAACTGACATTTGTAAACAATAATAAATAGTGCTATTGTTTCGGTCACAGCACTCTAAAATCTGAGTCCATATTCAACTTGTTTCGTTCATGGCGCCCTTTTTTTAGCTATAATGAAATAAATCTAAACATGCATTTTTCTCATAAAAATTGTTATCAAAGGGTATACAAATATTATTTCACTGAATTCAGAATAAAATTCTCTATCGAACAAATAAATTAAAAAAATATAGTTCCATTTAAAATAACAAAGTTGATATCCTCAGTTGTACTATTAAACCAGTGACACTAAAAATGTTCGCTAGGAATGAAATACCCAAATTTTTGCGAATTTAAAAAAAAAATCATTTTATTCTCGTTTAATCAGGATATAAAATTATATATGTCATTAAAGTTTCGTGCAGAGGTATAGAAACACCCCTATATTTTGTAATATACGTAGAGCATACGTTAGCTCGAAAACAATAATTTTTAACCATAGCATCAATTAGTATAAAAAAATATAGTTCCATTTATAATAAATAACAAAGTTGGTATCCACAGTTTGTGAACCACTGGTTGAAACAAAAAAAAATAAGCTCATTAAAATAATCTTGTAAAATATAAATTGTTTGCTAATTTAACTTCGTAGGTCTTATAGTTCTCGAGATAGCAAAAGTGGACAAAATAAAATGTACCTAAAAGTTAAAGGATAAATGAAATAAATACTTAAACTATAACTAACGACTACATAGATCTATATTCTATATAAATTAATAGTAAAAGAACTACTAGCCAACACAAAATAAAAGGTAAAACAAAAACAAAAATACCAACTGAATGTGTATGCCTCTATCTCTAGGTTGACAATGCCATCTCTTAGTAGTTGAGTATCTGAAAATTATAACAAAAATGTAAATAATCAGTTCATAAAATAACTATAATGATAATAATTTACATCAAAATCTCAGTGGTATCGAGTCGGTCTGTGGATCTTGAGAACCCTGGTTCGATTCCACAGCCAACAAACAATTTTCACCAATTTAAATCTACTCCTGTGGCTTCCCCTCCACTAACATCTTTGGGGGGCCGCGATTTTACGACTGGTAACTGCACTTCACGCGAAGAAATATATCACTTACTGAGATCTACTACGGCAGAGTGCCACACCCAGTAATGGGTAAAAGACGTGATGATATATTTATTTATTTATTTAAATATTAAGCTTGTTCGCTCGCATTTTAAACACTCAAATCCTAAGCCTGAAGAATACATGTTCCATTCAACACCTATATATTAGTTTTGCATTTATTTACTATATCAAAATCTCAATTTTACTCGAAATAATAAACAAAAAATGAAGAAAAATCCAAATTTCATGATTTCAAGTCAAGAAAGGCATGAAAGCACATGTGAACAATAAATAATAAAGAAAACATAACGATTTTAAAAAGTATGAAAAGTAAAAGAGAGCGATAAAAATGTAGGAGATATTTAGAAAGATAATTCTTGGAAAATAACCTCGGAAGCTTGATGTAAAACTGAAATAAAAAGAGGAAGAGCCTCATGTATTTAAAATGGAAAGAGAATGCTGAAATCCATTGTATGTGTTATCGAGATCCTTTCGTTTTTAAACAAGAATACGACTGGTAAGAGATCCGCTCTCAGTTTTCGCAACCCGGAAAATTCTACTCTTTGCACATCATTAATGCTGCATTGTTCCCTGCTTAGTGCTTAGTGCTTAGCTATCAGTGCTACACCTAATTCCTGCTGTTCAAAACTAGTTTAGATATTATCAAATTATGCCTACCGCTAATTCAAGAATCATTTAACATACATACGAGCACATTCTTTCTGTTTCATTTCTGCTGCTTGCATAACTTTATTTGTTTGTTTCACATTAACATAACGACTGTTTTATATGTAATATGTAAATAAGAATTATAACTATCTAAAAATTATATATTTTAGTACAATATTCATATATAGGGTGTTCCACGAGAACTTCATCATCGACGAATAACATAGGAATATATTTTTGGCACAGAATTTAATTTTTAAAATAAATAAATAAATAAATAAATAAAAGTTCTAGGTGAAGGAGTGGGTTATACCATACTGATGAGCTCTAATAAGAGCGAAACGCGTCTATGGTTACTAACTGTGCTGGCCAGCCTCTGACGATGACCTGATAAGTCGACTTGGAGGCTGAATTTTGTGACTTAGACAAGTGTTATTTTAATATTTAATATTTTAAATAAATAAATACATCATCACGCCTTTTACCCATTACTGGATGTAGCACTCTACCGTAAGCAGATCTTGGTAAGTGATATATTTATTCGCGTGAAGTGCGGTTACCAGCCGACAAATCACGGCACCCAAAGATGTTAGTGGAGAGGGAGCCACAGGGGTAGATTTAATTTGGTGAAAATTGTTTTGTCGACTGTAGGGATCGAACCAGGGTTCTCAAGATCCACAGGCCGACTCGATACCACTGAGTCATCTACCCCATTAATGACGAATAACATAGGAATAAATTTTTGGTACAGAATTAATGGGGTAGGTGGCTCAGTGGTATCGAGTCGACCTGTGGATCTTGAGAACCTTGGTTCGATCTCCACAGCCGACAAACAATTTTCATCAATTTAAATCTACCCCTGTGGCTTCCCCTCCACTAACATCTTTGAGGGCCGTGATTTGACGAAAGGTAACCGCACTTTACGCGTAAATATATATTACTTACCGAGATCTGCTTAGGTAGAGTGCCACACCCAGTAATGGGTAAAAGGCGTGATGATATATTTATTTTATATATATATATATATTTAATTTAATTGTTAATGACCAAATTATAAACTACAAAGTAAATAAAATACACTTTTTCTACGATTGCTATGAAAAGTTGACAATTACGCTCTCATTTGTCATCGTAAAGTTGACATTTTCTGTGGAACAATCGAAAAATATCTTTTTTGCGCGAAAAATACGTTAAATGCGCGCTTATTTCAATAGTTACCAGGGATTCAAACAAAACAGAAACTTGTCATATTGACAGTTGACAGAATGAATTTATTTTCAGTACGTATATGTTTTTAAATAATTTTAAGATGCAATCGTAGAAAAAATAATGTGTGTATCACGAGCATTAACCCACATACCTCATATTATTAATTGATCTTTAATTAATTTAAAATAATATTTTCATATTATCAATTAAGAAGGGGTACTTGACGGTCAAGGGACACATTGTCTAAAAATTATTCAGAATTGCTATTCCAATCTTTAAAACTAAAACTGATAATTCGAAATAATCAAAATATTTGTAACTTAATAACTCAAATACTTGCTACTAGCGATATTAGTCTCATTCAGTTTTGATATTTTAAATAATTAATCATTTAAAAAAAATGAATCATTAACAATAAAATTACTGTTGGAGTAATAAAGGCCAAATAAAAAAATGTAATCTAATGTATACGTACTACTAATTATTTAGTTACACGTTAGCGTCACGCTAAATTAAAATATTAAAATTTAATTATTACGTGACCAAAAATTACCGTAAATAATAATTAAAATCGTATTACACATTTGAAAATAAAAATACCTAAAATTCCTCTACATGTAATAAAAAACGTAAGTAATAAATTAAACCAACAAAGAAACTAAAAAGAACTATCTCTATTAAGAATATTCTAACTGTGTTATTATTGTTTGCTAGTGAACATTGAACAGATGTAGAGGTAACTGTTCTGCTAAACAATTTCGAATCGAAATGCAAAACAACTGCTACACATACATAAATAATTATTTATCTATTTGTTTTACTGTCTAATAACACTAATAATAACTTTAACTAACATACACACAATGCACACAATTTTTATTTTCATTTTTCTGCATTTGTGAGAGATATGCGCTATTACCACTGGCATATTGTGAAAATAAATTTTCTGTTATGAAAATAAATTTAAATTTTCAGTTAGGTAAATTATTTTACTGCCACGCTGTAAAGACAGGAGCTTCAAGGTATATATTAGTTAAGTAGTTTTGAAGATATATGGGCATGACTTACGTAATCAGTATTTAACTCGTTATATAGTTATTTACTAATAATAAATTATTTTTAAACCTTGTCAGCGCAATAATAAATTAAATTTGTTTTGAGAAATTGAGTAAGAAATAACACCAAAAGAGGTCCAGAGGCGTTAAAGTGAGAATTCGGGTTTTCTGCAACCCTTGTCAAATAATTTTTGAGAAAAATGTTTCAAATTACAATTATAGAGATTAATATCCTGCATCTAAACCAATAAAAAGATTTAATTTGATTAATTTAGAACCTGGGTTTGATTCCCACAGCCGACAAACAATTTTAACCAAATTAAATCTACCCCTGTGGCTCCTTTGACGGTTGGTCACGCGAAGAAATATATCACTTACTGAGATCTGCTACGGGAGTATGCCACACCCAGTAATGGATAAAACGCGTGATGATATATTTATTTTATCTATTTCGCGCACACTTCTAAATTATTATTTTCACGTTTCATTGGTTACAACACATCAATAGCATCAAATTAATATTATTTTTAATTGTTTTCTTTTAATTGTTTTTTGGCGAGTTCGAATAACATTTTTGTTAAGGTGCCATTCTCACGCACAATAAAAATCACTTACTTCGGGCACTTAATACCAAAATAAATATTTTGCTTTAAGTGCACGAAATAGATGTTTTTAATGTGTGTGAATGTTACTTTTTGAACGAGGCGTAAGCCGAGTCATAATTCACGCTTAAAATACAAACAATATTTTTTCTACGATTGCTATGAAAAGTTGACAATTACGCTCTCATTTATCATCGTAAAGTTAACGTTTTCTGTGGAACAATCGAAATAGTTATTTTTCTACGATTGCTATGAAAAGTTGACAATTACGCTCTCATTTGTCATCGTAAAGTTGACGTTTTCTGTGGAATAATCGAAAAATATCTTTTTTGCGCGTCTCCAATGGCAACGCGCGAAAAAGACGTTAAATGCGTGCGTTTCCAATGGCAACGTGCGAAAATGATATTAAATGCGCGCTTATTTCAATAGTTACCAGGGATACAAACAAAACAGAAACTTGTCATATTGCCAGTTGATAGAACGAATTTATTTTCAGTACATATACGTTTTTTAATCATTTTAAGATGCAACCGTAGAAAAAATTATGTGTGTATCACGAGAGTAAAGTGTCTTTGTTCCTCTTACACTATTGCTTTATTATCGTTCTCGAGTAACAAAGAATCACTTTACGCTCTTAATACACAAATAACTATATAGTAGTAGCATAGATTAGTGTTTATAGAAGCATTTTAAAGAATTATGGTGCGCTTTTAGTTTTGCACCTGGTATATCATATTATACGATAAACCGTTTCAAATCAGTAGTAAACATTTTCATACTAATTTGTTTATTAAAAAAAGATAAATAACGGCATTTCAATTTATTCGCACACGTTTAATCGAACATCAAACAAATCATACCGATGTGACAAGATCTTAATGTCATTTCCTTATATCTATTACAGCACACCTATTACACATTATTTATTTTCTGTTATTTATGACTTTGTTTCTATTTGCGTTGAACACCTGACACTCGCTTCAGTATCACGTACCTGTACCTACGCTATGTATGTATATACATTGCGAGTGCTCGTGGTTGGCTAGCGTCTCCAATGGCAACGCGCGAAAAAGACGTTAAATGCGCGCGTTTCCAATGGCAATGCGCGAAAAAGATATTAAATGCGCGCTTATTTTAATAGTTACCAGGGATACAAACAAAACAGAAACTTGTCATATTGACAGTTGACAGAACGAATTTATTTTCAGTACGAATATTATGTGTGTATCACGAGCGTAAAGTGTCTTTGTTCCTCTTGCACTATTGCAACTATCGTCTTCGGTTCGCGCTGCAATTACCGTGCTCGAGTAACAAAGAATCACTTTACGCTCTTAATACACAAATAACTACTTTGTGGTGCTTTTGTATCTAAATGAAAAATAGCGATTGACTACTAGTTGTTCTAATACGGAAAAACAGTCTTTAGTTTTCCTATTAAACTTCAAATAAGATTTTCAAAACAAAACAAAAATTGTCCAACAGTTTGTGGTTGTCCCTAACCTAAATTATGACACAAATATAGCACAAAAATTAGAAGAAAAAAAACTATCATTAGATAAAACAATAGTGATCAATTTTGTTGAAAAAAAAAAATATTATTTTCTTTATGGGGGTAGGTGGTTCAGTGGTATCAAGTAGGCCTGTGGATTTGAGAACTCGGGTTCGATTCCCACAGTGGAGAAACAATTTCCACCACATTAAAACTATCCCTGTGACTCTCTCTCCACTAACATTTTTATCGGCTTCGGCAGGGTGCCATATCCAATAATGGTTGAAAGGTGTGATGATATATTTATTATTTTATTTCCTTTTTTACTAATTTGTATGGCACGTTAATTGTTATTTTTATTTTATTACAGTTCTTTAAATAACCAAATAAGGTTTAGATAAATATTGATATACCATTCAGTTCTTCAAAGGTCATATTTCAATTTCATATTATGCTATATTTAGAATTTATATATGTATGAATGCAATAAAAATGTAATTAGCTATATTTCCCTTTATCAAACCTTCCTGAATTAATTCTAAAAAGTCCTCCAGATAAAAGATAGGAAGGACAATATTTTCTATTATTTTTATTTTCATTTCTGAGCATGGAAGCTCAATCTATTAATAGTTTTACTAGTTTTCCCAGTACCATAAAACGTGGTTAATAGTTTTCATCAAATTACTGTAGCACACCCAGATGTTAGTATAGGGTGTGCCACAAGTCACTGACAACTGACATAAGGGTTATTTTCAGCACTGCAATAATTCTAAATTTATTAGCGAGTTACGTGTTTGAATCTAATCGGAAACATCCACGGTCACAAACTGTTATCTTAATGTGCTTAACTATCACGTCAATTCAGATAAAAATAAACGACAAATTATTAGAAATTGGAAATTAATTTTCCTTTAGAAATTACAAAAAAACCTATATCTATATTTGGAACTAATAAATAAATGTCTACTTATATCAAGTTCTACTTAAAAAGATAAAAAAGAAATTGTTAATTACGATAAATATAGATTTAACAAGCAAGAACTTTGTAGGTACTTTAATTTAGTTCAGATTTACAAGTTTTACTAACAAGTTTCTAGTATTAACTAAACTTAATGACAGTACATATGCAATTCAAATACCTACATAAGAAATAAATTGTTTGTTGAAAAAATAAAATAAAATAAATAAATATATCATCACGCCTTTTACCCATTACTGGGTGTGGCACTCTGCCTAAGCAGATCTCGGTGCGGTTATCAGCCGTCAAATCACGGCCACCAAAGATATTAGAGGAGGGGAAGCCACAGGGAAAAAATTAATTCTGAGATAATTCAAAAGATACGCTTAAACTTCTAAATTATATAATAATAATAATTTATTATGTCTAAACAATATCCCATTAACTTACAAATGTGAGTTTGTTTAGTTTGATTGTTATTATTTTTATCATGTCATATTTCAATGCCGACATTGGAAACAATTGACGGCACAGCCTTCAGAGCATCCGACATGGCGGAAACAATATTATAATCATTGTTACTGACAATGAAAAATAAAATATAATAATAGTATTATCGCATCACCGTGGCAATAACTAACTCAAGAACCAACCATAAAATTACATAACTGAAAATAATTAAACAAACAGGAATATTCTATAGGTCTAGAACGACTAGAACTCTGGGTTTAGTAAATGGAATATTCATACTTGACAAGATGTGATGAAAAACATTGTAATTTTTATTTTGGTTGAAGTAAAATGATACAAAAAACTCTGTCTTAGCAGGTTTCGGTAAATGATATATTTCTCCACGTGAAGTGTAGTTACCAGCCGTCAAATCATGGTCCCAAAAATGTTAGTGGAGGGGGAGTCACAGGTGTAGTTTTATTGTGGTGAAAATTGTTTGTCGGCTGTGGGAATCGAACCCAGGTTCTCAAATCCACAGACCGACTCGATATCACTGAGCCACCTACCCTATTTTAATTTTATGTCATGTACATTAATAGTTATTTTTGTATTAAGTGCGCAAAATGAGTGTTTTTTTGTTGTGCGTGAGAATGTTACTTTTAGTCGAGACAATAAAAGTCATTCGAACGCGCCAAAAAACAAGAGTTTTGCCCACGAAATACAAACAACATTTTTTCGACAACTGTAAATAAAGGATAATACAATAATTATTGATTTATTTAAGTAAATTGAAGGAAAACAATCATCAATAATATTAATTTGATATTATTGATGTGTTGTAACTAATAAAACCTGACTACAAATAATTTGGGAGCGTGCGCGAGATACTCATTTTGCGCACTAGAATATTCATTTTCGTAACACATGCACAAGAAACACGTTCTTATTCCCTAATTTTAGAAAGAGAAACACTGTTTCTCTCCCTAGGTAGGATATTTCTCTCCCTAAGTAGGATGTTTCTCTCCCTAGAGACTACGATTATTAGCTGTTTGCGGCGTTTTCTAGGTAACTAGTTACGCAACCCATATTTATTTGACATTTGTTCCGATAAGACAGTAATTTTTGTGCACTTGTTACGACTTCGGCCCTCGCTTACGTCTCGGTTTGCCAACTTCACACGCGGGAATAATCGCTTGTTTCCCTCCCTTGATGCATAACATACTATTTGCGCACTACGGTGCAAAATAATGCGCAAAATACGCGTTGTCATGGTAATGTAAATGATGAAAAAACACGTACTTCGCGTATTGATATGAACATTTTTTGACGGTTGTAGAAAAATATTTATTTTTTTTTGTATTTGGGTGACTATAGCAGTTGTATCGAATTGGATTGTGGATTGAGAAACCCGGATTTGATTCCCAGAGCCGACAAACAATTTTCATCACCTTAAAATTACACTATCATTTTTGGGGGCCGTAATTTTACCTTACTGAAATCTGCTTCGGCAGAGCGCGAACACCCAGTAATGAATAAAAGGCGTGATGATATATTTCCTTTTTTATTTTCTAGTAGTTAATG